>JAPZLL010000003.1:0-1200000 GCA_036250225.1 Cercophora sp. LCS_1
TGGTCACGCCGGCAGTAAGGACTAGGCCGCCAAGCAGGGTATCGAAATCCCGGAGATCGTAGATGAAGACATCGCGGGCGAGAGCCCGAGCACCCTCGCGCGACATTTTGCCCTCGTGAAGAGGTGTAGGTAGAGTGGGAGGTGGTGGAGGGGTGAGATAACCTTAATTTGCCGGCCCTACTAGGCGGTGAAGTGAAGGCGGTGGGGCAGCCAGGCGAGGCGCAGCTGACCAACCAGAAAACGGAAGCCTCGACGGCAACACATGGATTACAGGAGAGGGCCAGCTGAGTAGGCGCATTACGTATTTTGGCAGAGCATCCTCGGCTCAAACTTAAATCCAGCCCCCCCTTTCCATTTCCAAGCCAACGGCTGCAAAAGAAAAGAGGAGACGTGGAATCCGCAAAGAGACGAAGAGGGGCATTTGGAAGGTTGCCGAAGCATCGTCATTCCCTGCTGATCCCGATTCTGCTCCCAACCTGGGACCAAGCATTCCACATTCGCCCGCCGCCGAACAAAGCAAGCGACAAGCTTATCCACCTGTTTGCGCACGCTACTGCAGGCATTCGCCAGCTTTCCACGCTCACAAGACCCAAAAGACCCAGACCGGACGGATCCGCGGGTTGCGTCGAGCCCGAAGTGAAGTCAACCTTCTGTTATTCTCCAAAGCGAGACGGCAAGTCCATTTCGGCCGAAATCCAGGAGCATCTCCAAGACTGCCAATCCTCCAAAAGCGCCCACCCGAGCATTCCACGATTGCCATAGAAACGGGACACAGCCCAAACCAGCTGCTTCCGTGTTGCACAATCAAGGTATGTAGCTGCCCATGGTTTTCGTTCGTAACCGGCATCCCACCCAACGTCCCATACAATCGATTTACACGCGGCGAATCGGCGAATCGGCGAATCGGCGAATCTGCCCCAAAGTCACACGCCATCTCCTTGTCGCGAGACTTTCCCTTTTATCCCCCACCGTTGCTCTCAGCCGAGATTGATAGGGATCCAATCCCCCAAACTACCATTTACGCTACCAGTGAGAGAGTATCGTTAACCATTCGCCTGTCACACATTTAGAGATCCTCCGCGAAGAGCGACAAAGACATCTTGCGAACAAAACCGCGAACGTTCGCAACCACCCACCAACCTTACCGATTTACAGATTCAAGCCAGCAGTCTTGAGTGTTTCGACTTGTATCGCCCGACCGTAAACCCCGAGTCGCCATCATGACCGTGGCAACAACATCAATTCCGAGGGTGGCCGAGCCACAGGATGCCGAGCCCAGCACCGGCGATTCAACCCCACGGACTGCCCCCGAGGGCGAGGAGAAGAAGAAAAAACGGGGCCTATTTGGCTTCGGCAAGAAAAAGACAGAGGACTCGTCCAAGTCTGCTGCCAAAGAAACCGTCGCCGCCCGACGCTCCGCCAACGCCTCTCCCATCCAAACGGACCATCCGCACTTCATGCCCGCCTCCCCCAGGCGCCTTGCCTCGTCGCCCCGCCTCGCTTCACCAGCAGGCAGCCAGATCTTCGAGCGCGACGTTCAGGAAAGCGCCGCCGTCCTCCCCAACTCGCCCGCCATTCCCGCCCACATTCAGACCGAGAACTACATCCCGCCCGTGCTCGACGCATCCTCGGAGGCCATCACAGCCAATAACCTTGATCCTGACAGCGTCGAGATCATTACCCATGCATCGCACCAGCCTGCTGCAGGCCTGCTGCTCGAGCCGAGCTGGACCGACGAGCTTGCCGCTTTCTCCGATAAGGGCGGCACCGATAGCGCCTCCAACTACGGCAGTTTTGACACAACCGATGTCCGTCGGCTGAGCTTCATCTCGTTTGCCGATGTAGTCCAGTCCGAGCAAGGCCACGGGATCGCAGGATCCCGCGACAGCATGCACCTTGCTGGTCTTACCAGCTTGGCATCCATGGGCATGACGAACCGCTCACCCTCGCCAATCCGCTCGCCAGTGTCCTCGACCGGGGGGCCCGAAACCAGCCCACCCACAAGCAAATCCGGGAGCGTCAAAGGCTTGGAGATGTCGCCGAGCAGGAAACCCCTGGGGAGTCCAACTATGTTGCCCCATCCCACGGTGAGCGGGGAGTTGACCATCGAAACTATGACCCAGGCGCTCAGGAGAACAGGGAGTGGAGACCTGAGCGGAGTGAGGAGTTTGCCCTCCAGCCCAATCTAAGGGCTCTTGGACTGGGATGGGAGCGCGCAGGTTTTTTTTTTTCACGCTTGAAAGATTTTGGAGTTCGGTTGCAATATTCGCTTCAGCACCCTTTTATACCAATTTTTTATACCACCCAAGCCAGCAAAGAACGATGTGTCTTTGGAAAAGTCGGGAGAGTGGATGGTGGAGCACCTACGTTCTGATGGTTGGGCCCTTTTGCTTTGGTTGTGTTTGGAATGAGCTGGCTATGGGATCGGGGGTAGTGTGAAGGAATGGGAGTTTTGTTGATTTTCAGTTTCCTGGCCAGGATTGGTTACTAGGGTGATTCAATATGTCGTGTCTCTCCCCGTTGCTATTTTTTCCTTTGAGGGGACATGGACAGCTTTTCCTCGGCCTCCTTTCTCGGGTGTTTCAGTGGCACTTTGAGTGCAGCACAGGATGACGTTGGCTTGGTTGGCATCGGTATTGTAGTGAGGTGAAGCCGGGAGCAAAAACTGTAGACAAGAGAGTTTCCTGGTCTCTTTTATTTCATCCAGAATGCCTCCCGAAATCACTCATGCCACGTTTCCGCATCTCTAGACCTCTTCATGGGCCTGGCCCTCACAAGCACACAATTGGGCAAATGCAAGCCACTGGTATTGTATTGGTACCGCCCATGGATTCTGTCTGAGGCAACTTGTCCTACGCACAATCATGTCTCGTCAATCTATCACCTCTATGTGAACCGACCACCCAGGTTTCCCCCAAAAGTCCAGTTTGTCCTTGCCACCGTGACTCCATGTGTAACTGTAGGAGGCCGTAAGCCGATGCCAATAGGCATCAGATGTCTTCCTGTCCGCCTTATCACCCCCTCTTGCTCTTACAATTACAGTCTTTTCGCTCAAAAACCAATTGAGCGTGACGTCTTCAGCTGCGAGCCCGAACAAGGTCAGCTGATTTTAAGGGAGTGCCGCCAAAGCTCTGTTGTGATTCTCCTCGACAGCCTTGGTGAACGTATCATATGGGGTCAGCGTCCCCAGAGCCCGACGCATGTGAGCATTCACAAATTGCAAGCCATAGATGTAGCTGGCATTGACCCAACCGAACCTTGAAGAATGTCAGTTTTACGCGTGTGTTGGTGGGGGAAAGACAACTTACCCTTCTTTAGCAACGCCCTTGAAATCAAGGCCCTGATTGCCGTACTCGGCGTCCACTCGGTGCGGGTCGATCGGTCTTGTGACATCATACTTCTCCACCACAACGCCGTTGAAATCAACAAACGCCTTGGTGATCATGAAGAGCCATTTGTATGCCAGCCTCTCAGCTTCGTCGTGGAAACTGTATCGGTGGAGACCAGTCCAGGCGAGCATTTGCTGCGGCGCCCAACCGTAGGGATAATCCCACTGCCGGTTGGGACGGTCGAGCCCAACTTCACCACGACTCTCCTTGGTCCCGGAGAGGAGGCCACCAAACGCTTCGAATTTCGGCAAGGCCTTCTGCACCATGATGGCCGCCTGCTTAGGACTGCTGACGCCTGCCCAAAGCGCCCAGAAGGTGGTGGCACTCTCGTAGTTGCATTGCTTGCGTGTCGCAGTGTTATAATCGTAGTACATCCCGTCCTGTTCGTTCCAGAGGTACTTGTCGATAGCCAACTTGCGTCGCTTTGCGCGCCGGTCCCAGATCGCCGATGTCTCGATTTGGCCAGGCTTCATGTCACCAACACAGTACTCGGCCGGGATCTCCAGCTTGTCGTTGAAGACATTGCGGATGGTGCGGCCGATGTCCATTTCGTACTTGAAAAGCAACGAGTTGAGGTCGATTGTAGCAAGGTCGGCGCAGACTCCCTCAAAGCGATAGGTCGTATCGTGGCCAGACTCGCGAACCGCTCGATCGTGCATGAAGTAGTCGTCCAGCTCAGGTTCTTTGATCTCGCCGTGATTGTAGCCGTGGACAAACTCTTCAAAAGCCACACCATGCTTCTTCACATATGGTTCCAAAATGTGAAAGAAGTGGTCGGCCTCCGTCTCAGGAGGCACACCGAGACCCTCCGGTCGGTAGCGCGACAACCCCGTAACCTTGTCCAGGCGGGGCTCGGCCATCCAGACGCTGTGGTACTCCTTGATGGCTGCAAGAATGGCAGTGCGAAGGAACTCTTTGGCATCCGGCTCGTGCTTTATGATGTCGTATACACGAAGGGCCATGTCGGTCAGGAAAGGGGGCTGGGAGCGACAGAGGTAGTAAGAGCGTGTGGCGTTGAGGATCTTGCCGTAATGCTTGATACAGAAGCAGAAGTTCAAGACCATTGACTTGGCCAGGTCAACCTTGCCATTGACCAGCAAGCCAAGCGACTCCATATAGCTGTCCCACCCGTAGAGCTCGTTGAATCGTCCTCCGGGCACAACAAAGGGACGACCCCTAAGCGTCTTCTCCCCAGTCTTGGGGTCAACGATCTCTTCCATGTCCACGGCCAGAAGACCGGGCTTCGAGTTCAAGTCCCGGAGAAGTTCAGGGGTAATCTTCTCCGGGAGAAGCTGCACGTCCAGCCGGATTTCAGGCTTCTCCTCGGCCAGCTTGGTGTAGTACGCATATTGCTCGGGCGCGCCCCTTGGGACGTAGATGCGGGGCCGGGGGTCGTCGGTCCAGTCCTTAGGGTCTCGTGCGGCAACTTCAATGCTCGAAGCATCAATCCGTCTTGTCAAGCCGTCCCAGAAGTGGTCGCGGATCATGCGGGACAGACGATTGACCGGGTTCTCGTTCAGTCTGGCCTCGTCAAGAATAATCTGCTTTCGGCCATATTCCTTGGCGAGCGACAATTCTTGCAACAGATTGGAGAGCATGTATGTGCCACGGACGTCGAATCGGTTGTATCCATTGGATGCTGCCGTGCGAAGGGTCAAAACCTGACCACACCAACATCAGCTCAGTCATCCAACGGTACTATTTTGCAGGATCGGACATACCTTGGGCCCGTTGTCTTCAATGGTGATCTGCATGTTGCCATCCGGGTCCTCCTGTGACAGCAAGCTCTGGAGTGTCGGCTCGACCTGGATTAGGAAGCGACGGTGGTGGGGGATAGTGGATTCATCTGTATTGGTTGTTAGCATGCGTGGCACTTGATGTCGACCAAACTTGTAATTACCATGACTGCCTCGACGATAAGGCTCTGTGAAGGCCAGCCGCTCGAAATGCCTGGCTAGGCCATTCTATAAAGGTGCAGCCCGTTAGACACAATCCCGCAGACTCGGGTGACTCTCTAACCTGGGAGTAAGTGCGGGTTCGTGGCCCGGCACGATAGTTGATGTGGCGTTCATCTGTGGTGTAATAGGTTTTGGCATCGTCGAACACGCCCTCGTCAACGGAGCCCCGGGACTTGGGAGCAGCCGGGGGAGCGAGGCGGTCCGACGCCGCCATTGCTCTTTGGTTGGTGTCGACCAACAATTACTCGGATAGGTCGGGTGGTGATGGAGGCGTGGGGTTGCTGGTCGTTATCGGACAGCTTCTTGGGGAGCTTCAAATAGCGCCACCCAGCAATTGGTCGCTCAGTTTCGACTGTGAGTACGGTAGAAATCCTGGTGATTGTGCACAATCACAATCAAGGATCGTAAAGGTGTAAGGGAGGTCAAGAAGTGATTTCCGAGGATATTGGCGTCTTTATCAAAACTGATGGATGCGGAAGTGAATGGGTGAAGGCCGGCGCGAGGCGAAGCCACGCTGGGATGAATTGACTTAAGGCTCACGAAATAGTGGGGACACTGAAATTGGGACCGCTGGGAGCAGTCACGAGGCCCCATAAAACCAATTCCGGGGAGAAGGTATTATCGATAGGCAATGGAAGGCCGACGAGATGCCACGAGCGTAGAAGGGGCGATTGATGGGCCGCTCCAGACCCCGTCAGAATTGAGTGAATGGAATCTGGAAGGGCCGTTCTGCGCAAAGCTGGAATTTAACAGATTCACGGCTGCCCCTTGATCGGATCGTTACAAGCTGCACAACACAGATCCTCGGTCCCACCCACGTTGGCACCACCTAATAAGTCCACGGACAAGGCGATGCACTCACTCACACACCCATGCCTGTTACCACTTATCTCGGCATCCTTGTGGCTGGAAGACCACATGGGATGCCGCCATTCGTGGCGGACAGCACGATGACGGCGCCCGATGCAGGGCAGAACTCCCGACCTTGCAGCTCGCCAATGCAACCACTTTACAACCCCTGGATGCTGACAAGCATCCAACACCGACTGGTTGATCCGGTGAACTCTGCATTCTTTCTCAGGTGTTTCCACGTCTTCTGAGGTGCCTGTGATCCCCAATCCTCAACTTTGGTTCAGCCTCTTGATCACACCCCTCCATTGTTGATGTCACCTACCCACCCCACGCCATCACCCGCTGTGGATTCCTTCTCGGCCGTGTTGACTGGCATGTCTTGGCTTCAGCCAGTGATCGGGTCCACTATAACGAAGGGCATTCAGTTCCGGGAGGCGTTAGTGGCCTGCCATGATGTGCTGTACCTATTATATGGTTCAAGTTGGGAACCTTTTTTTTCTTTCTTCTTTTTGGAAGGAGTTTACTATCAAACACAGCCACAGCCCAGAAACTCTTAATTGAACCCCTGACAAATCCCCAACCCACCAAGCGACAGAATGAAATCGGCCACGCCATTGCAGGGCTGAAGTGGAACGGACATCAGCGGTACCGACCCCACGATTTCCCGCCCGACTCCGGGGAAGGATGACACGGCAAGGACCATCCCGCGAGATAAAATACCCAGGTAGCAATCCAGTGAGATTCAAGAAATTTCTTCCGGTCTCGTGCTTCACAACTGCTGCGCAACACCGCAACGATGCAGCAAAAAAGTCTTGATCACGTTTAGCTTTGCATGCTGCGAGGATTTATAACGCGTGGGGGTCCGTGATCTGCATCGAGGATTCCTTGGCAGTCTGGGCGATCTCCAACCACACGACTTCAACACAGTAACCAAAAGATATACCTATTATTGCTACATGACTACAAAGAATTATAGACTCGAAGCCCCACCAGGCTGCTTCGGCCGTTATCCGTCCCCCGGCCATCCCACATGAAGGGTCTGCCGACAATATCATCCAACCTGACGACCAATGCCATGCCAACAAAAGAGAAACCCATCAGGCCGATTCAACGAAGACCTCCGTCATGTCCAGTCCATCTCGGCTGGATGCTCCCACTTTATGGGGTGCACCAACATACTTCTCAGGCACATCCTCCCTGTGCTTTCTTCGCTCTCCTCCTCTTCCCTACCCCCTCGCAAAGTCCCGCCCCCAAACCTCCCCCCGTCTTCGCCCCTCCCGTCCATCTGCGCGTACCCAAGCCAGCGTCTCCACAACAACCCCGCAAATTCACTGTGATAGTACCACGTAGCGCCCTTGAGGTTGTGCTCGTTGCCCCATCCGAAAGGACTTCCACGTCCCGAGGTAGTCTGGTCCCTGCCGCCATTAAACGTCTCATCGACCGCCTTGAGATCCCACTCCCGATCAAGATAGACGGGGTGCGGCGCATACACAGCCTTGAGCCCATGGTGCAATGCCATGGTTGCGGGGAACATCTCGCTGAACATAGCATGCTTCATCAGCCATGTCTCCTCATGCATCACCTCCAACAGCCTACGGCTTAGTCGCGACGCCGTCACAATAGAGGACCGCCTCGGTGGAAGGGGAAGGGAGTGGTCATAGCCCGTGACATCTTCGGCGAATACCCAGCCGGACTCCTCCGCGTCGAAGAGGGGGTTGAGCGTTATCAAGTCGGCGTCCTCGCCCACGCCGCACTCACTCCACATCTCGTCCGACGTCTTTGCCTGGTAGCACGACAGAGGAAGGAACGTCTTCCCGGATTGCTCGGCTCGTGTGGGGTAGCGACCATCAAATGTGACCGGCCCGAGAACAGAGCGCCGGCCTGAGGCCATAGTTTCATCGTGGACTAGGCGAGTGAAGTTGGCCCAAGAGCCATGATACCTGGGGATGTAGTACTTTTGTGCCCGCTCCCACATCTCCACACGGGTCTGCTTGCGAGCCCAGAGACCGATACGGTCAAACAACTCGTAATAGTTACCCAGGAAGCGCATGTCCATCTCCCAGTTCCAAAAGTAGGCAAATTGTAAGTGGGTCATGGCAAAATGCTGAAGTGGGAAGTGTGCACTGCGGTAGACGCCGTGAATATCTGTTTGTGCTGGGTCGTCAAAGGACGCCCCAAAGTTGCCCGGGTAGATGAGGCGCATCTGGGCCTCGGACCAGAGGGTGCAGAGATTGTGAAACTCCGACGGCACCCAGTCATCAAGGACTTGTTGCGCGATGGCCTTGTCGGCCCAGATGGGCGCATCGTCGTCGCGGACATGGAGAAGGAAGTGCACTTCGTACTCGCCGCCTGAACGAAGAGACAGCTCGGAAATCAGGGCCCGGAAGTTCAAAATGACGTGTGGTGTCCATTCGACGCCGACGTAGGTGCGAACAACAATGGCGGTCCGGGGAATCTTTGTTTTGTACTCGGAAGGGCGCCCGTAAGACCCTTCCTGTCTCGGGTCGAGAAAGCGTTTTCTGTTGGTGTCGGAACATCGCTTCTGAACCTCGCCCCAGTTGATCCCATTGTAGTTGATCTTCCCGGTCTTCGCCCAGATCATTTGGTTGGCTTCCTGCTCAGTATCCGTGCCCACCACCATCCCACCTTCGGTGTACTCGTAGCCCAAACCATACGGCCCGTATCGACCAAATCGATCGAAGCAAATATCGTCCCGAAGACCGAGCAGTGCGTGTGAGCCAATTGCTGGCTCAGGTTGGGCTTGGACAACCCCTTTGTAGGTGAATAGATCCGGAATAGGGATGGTTTTGTCCTTGTCGAGAAAGCACGTCTCGACTTCGTGATACTTATCTCGATAATGCCTCGACTGGTAGTCTGGATAAGGGGAATAAGAATGAGGAGTAGGCATTTCTGCGGAGGGCCCTCTCAGCGGGAGTGGCTGGGGCTCGTTTTCTTCTCGCGGATATTCTGGCGTGTAGTTGCGCATGGGGACCAGAGCTCTGAGACCGTTGAAATACCCATCGAGACTGGGGCTTGGTTAGCATTGTGAAGAATTGAGCAAAGTTGAAGCTCACTCACTGTTTGAACTTGAGCCACTCGTGTCCCTGGTCCTCGTCTTCTTCCAACTCTTCTTCATCTTCTTGGACCACAAAAGTGATTCCCTCCGAGCTGGCGCCAGCGACTGATTCGACTTTTCCGAAGTCGACGAAGTCTAGTATCCTCCCGTTTCTGAGACGCACGCCGCCCGTTGATATAGACAAGAGGGCTACACAGATAATTGCGCCTGTCCATAGTATCACTCTTCGGTAAAGACAATGGCCCAACAAGGCTCTGACTCGAAGCCTTGGCTGTTGATGTGTTGGCAAGGGAAGGAGGGAGTACTGCTCATCCTTGGAGGACAGAATACTAGAGAAGGAGTCGGACCGGCTGATACTGAGGAATGAACTCCGTTCCATAACCAAATGGGCGCATGCGCGGTTGCGCTACTCGGTGGGTGTCTCGCAGTATCAACCCGGGGATACTCGTGAGAGATAGCAAGTGAGATAGTAGGCGCTGCTATCTTCCGGAAGCGGGACTGAGGAAGAGAGAAAACGAGGAGGTTTAAAGCAGAGGTTAGAGTAAAACAACCTTTCCATCAATGACTAAAATAGGAGAGACAGACTTGTCGTTGACACCCGTGCTCGCTGATCTTGAGTGAGCAAGCAACAGCAAGCCGGGCACATCACAGGATTTTTGGTCGCACCGCCATCTTTGGCTATGCGAGATCGACACCGGGAAGGGGAAACTCCAAGAGCACACCCCCTGAGGTGGGATGCTTGGTGATCCTGTTCTGAAGATTAAGCCTCGCGCTAGAGAGATAGTACTGACGACGCGTCGAAAATATATGAGGCCCGGGAGTGAAAACGACCAACGTTGAATAAGCTCACCCCCTTCACCTCTCATATTTCCAGTCAATGAAGCCCAACAAATCCCTGAGCTCAAGGAATCCTAGCGACATCCGTCACGGGCCTAAAAGAGGGCTTGCATGCATAGGAAATCAGGATAACAAAACATCACCTGGACTTGAGCACGACGCAACGAAAACACTGAGTTCTGAACGCCGATCTGCCATAGACGACCGTGGTCATCTTCTGCTTGACACGCCGTTTGCGTTAGGTTCTTTTGGCCACCAGGGCAGCCTTTGGTGGGCGACGGGGCAAGCTAAACTGTTGCCCCTGGCTCCCTTACGGCCAGCCCATGCATGGCAGGTATTTTCTCGCGATTGGTTTCTGCGCTCTCGGATGAGTCGTTGGTGTCGCTCCACTCGGACCACAGGTCTGGTCCCAGGTGGACAGGCGGATTAGGAAGGAAGAGAACATCTTCGTGGGACGCTCTGAAGCGGTGACGACGTAACGGTGGGGTCTCTAAGCGTGGCCCCGAGCCATCGCGATCGCTCACGTCGAAGATGGAAGGCACGATCAGTTGTGCAAGGAAGAGGTAATGTTTACCTCTGTTCTATCCGTCATTACCTGGTTGGATCTGAATACTTGAATGAGGATTAGCCTTCCGCAGTGACTTCGCAGACTCAAACCACGACACATGCCCAGCACGGGCTTCCACAAACACATATTGTGACTTCGATCGTAGAAATCCTCCGATGTCGCTGCTGGTCATTCAAATCGAGGCATCATTTTGCTTCGCAGAGAGTTGAGCTATTGAAACGCAATGACCGGAACTCTCCAAGACCTGGGTGGGCGAAGGCCTGTCAGTTTACTAGGTTGCACGAAACCAGATGCCAACGTCTTGAAAACCTGATTATCATTGGATTGGATTGCGCCTCCATTTCTACCACCTTTTTCCTGAATGATAGATAGTCAGCTTATCCCGCGCTGGAATCGTGAAATGCACGCCCAAAACACGAAGAGTCCGCTCCCGTTGTCTAAGTTCGGGGTCTGATACCTAGGGAGGTAAGTGTCGGCTCACACCCCTCCCTACTAGTGAGAGCTTAACGGGCACGTCCTGCAGGCCACGTCTTCACCTCCCGAAATAGAATACAGTCCTCACCCGAGAGTCATACTTTTTCTGCGATTTCGTCATCCATCGTTTCTCAGCTAGTGACAATCTGGGGCAGTTATCTCAGACACTGAAACAACAAGCTTGGTTCCTGGGACAACACCCCGAGCAAGAGATTGACCATGTTGGCCGCCAATCTAGGAGGCCCTCGACGCACAAACAGTGGGCACAAGCATACGCTCGAGCGACAAAAATGGCTTCGGCTCACTCGCGAGTCGCCTGATTGTTGAGCAACTTCCTTGTTCCTGACTACGAACCATTGGAACTGTCCTCGTGAATTGATAGGATGCGGGTAAGTGATATCTGAGCATCCTTCTGTATCGATCGCCACCCTTTTTTTTGGCCTTACTCCAAGGATAATCCGATTTCTGGGGTTGTCAAACACGCCCCGATTCCCCTTTTCAGCCGCCATCCAGCCCTGCCAAGGCGTTCAGGGGTAACCAAAACAAACCCACCACCCGCATCACAACTTGTCCTGGGCCTTGTCAGCTGTCTCATTTTCAATTCCAGGCTTCACCTTGAGCTGCTTTTTCGCAGCTTTCTGCTCTGACAGTCTTTTCGCGCGTCGGCGGCCATCTACTCGCTCTCGCCAGGCCTTTCCCCGCCATACGGCCGCCTGGGTAGCCGCGGCGCTCAAGGCGAGAAATAGCGCGCTGATTGTCGAGAACCAACCAACGCCAATGGATTCAATGACGGGTAAGGCGCATGCGGTCGCCGCGCAGGCAAACAGGTATCGTACGAAATAATTGCCGGCAATGACCTCAGCCCCTCGCCCCTGCATCACGTCAAGACAGTATGTGTTCAGACTGGGGAAGCAAAACAGTTGCGCAACGCCCTGGACGAAGAGCATTATCACAGCGAGCGGAATTCCTCCCGCATTCTTCTCAACTCCCCATCCGTATGCGAGCACACAAGCAGGGATGATGACGCCCATAAAGGGTAACGCGGATCGCATCCTGTCCTCTGGAATACGAACACCGTCGCGCTTTTTGATCCATTTCTTGACGGTATGGTCCGCATAGCGACCACCTATCAGTGTTCCGACAAGATAGCCACAGCCAGGCGCCAGGTAAAACAGGCCGCCTTGCATCGGCGTCTCCAGACCAAACCTTGGATTCAGCACATAGCGAATTGGTGTGAGCAGCGAGTACATGTTCCAAATCACCGCCGAAGAAGCAATGCTTGCAACGATGAGATTAGGGTACGCAAAGAGGCTGAGGACCCGAAGGGGGTGGATCATGCTCCACAACACCGAAAGCTTTTGGCGGCGGGAGTAATCTTGGAGAGCATCGGCCTTCCTGTTGTGGATGGTTTCCGGGAGCAGAGGAGTGAAAGTGAAGATGGCGCCAAATCCAGCAAGCGCAGTCTGGAGGTAGAATATGACACGCCACGAAGTGTAAGTCACGATGATGCCACCGACAAACGGACCAAACGCAGGGCCCTACGACGCACAAAGTCAGCAGCTTCCTGAACCGCGAGGCCCAGACACTCACGATTAGTGTGCCAGAGAGAAACCAGCCCAGCGCCGTCGCTCGTTCAGTGGGTCGGTAAATATCCCTGTAAGTTGGTCAGTCTCATGTCTTCATCCTCACGTTATTAATTCATCTTCTTCAGCACTACAGGGTGTGCCAGGGAATGCTACCGAGAAGTCCCGAATGCGACTTGGTCAACTCGGCAACGTTTGCGGATCATGAGCTCCCCCTTGGGGGGGCAAATGATCCCCCACTGGTCCGACTACGCATAGGAAAAGACTTGAAATTCCATTACCCAATACAAGCAGATCCGACGAGGATGAAGGCTGTGCCTTCGAACGCCGTCAATATCCGAAAGACGAAGAAGGCAGCCAGATTTGGTGCCAAAGCGGTGCCAAGGCTGCAGGCGCAGAAAAGGACTGCTGTAACCTGGTTGATCTGGAGAATTTCAGCATGTCATTCAACGGGATTTCCCACCAGGCCTCCACAGCATGTTGA
This sequence comes from Cercophora sp. LCS_1, assembly GCA_036250225.1. Taxonomy (NCBI): domain Eukaryota; kingdom Fungi; phylum Ascomycota; class Sordariomycetes; order Sordariales; family Lasiosphaeriaceae; genus Cercophora; species Cercophora sp. LCS_1. The sequence continues at coordinate 13,222 of JAPZLL010000003.1, forward strand.
AACCCAGCGCACTCACTCACCCTTCGTCTCCCGTACACTTCACTCAATGGCCCCCAGAAGACCGGCGATATACCCATTGTCAACATGTAAATGGCGTTGGCCAAGTTGATGACTGTCCCATTGGTTCCATATTCGTCAGCCACCTCTGGGGTGGCGGCCAAGACCGACGTGCTTGAGATAGGCGACAAAAACGAGAGAAAGGACAGCAAGATGACAACGATGATCTTACGATGCCGCGGAAACCTGTCGTAGATGGAGTCGGGTACCTCAACAAAGGACGTGTAGTGCTCTACGGGGTCGTCCGGTCCAATCGACATGTGCAGGGAAGTATGGTCTCGGCCAAGGCTCGTCGGGGCGGCTGCTTGGCGGATGGAGTCGTCGTCCGAGGAAAATGTCATTGAATCAGCACCCTCCCGGTTGTCTTGGTGGATATGGCCGGCGCGGCAATCCACGGCGCTGGTGGACTTCTGGCCGGTGGACGGAGTCATGTTCCTAGTTCCAGGCCTGTAAGCGAGGTATGAATAGTAAAGAGCTGGTCAGTGAGAAGAATGTATCCACTTGGGGAACGGCAACGTCCTGCAGAGGCGGGGCACGGAGCGCTGTCAAGCAGCTGGATCGTCTTGAGTAAAGATAATTCAACGAAAACAGATGCAAAATCGAGGGAGATCAAGGCGAGAAAGCGAGTGTGAAGGGGCGGGGGACGGCGGAGCTCTTAACCTCGGTCCAGGCTATTCCCGGTCACTAGGGTTAGGGTGTTGCTCCTTCAGGTCTGGCTCGCCAGCACACCCTGCGGATATAGGAATCGCCAAAAATTGTTGTCGTGAGGAAAAAAGACGAGAAGGCCTTTACTCAGCGGGCCACCGATAAGCGTAGCTGTACCGAATGCGTGCGTTGAGAGGGCCCACACTTCTGGTGGTGATGTTCATTAGCCCCTGAAACAAGTTTGCCCGTCAACATGATCAGATGAAATTGTCCAGCAAAAAAAGGAAGAGGGAATATCCCTACAGAATTATAGCCCGTCTCCGCCTGTAAAATAACCAAACATGCTGAACACTCGCTCTCCGTTGGCCGCGAAACCACTTCAGTGTCATATCGGACGAAGAGTGAAACCACAAAATCCGTTGGTTCGGGAATTCCTGGGCCACTTAGAAACAAGATGGATGGAAACACCACGATGGGATTTCTAAATGGACTCTATTGCCCTCACGGAACTAAAAAGGCCGGCTTCCCAACAAGTCCTCACGATTGCGGGTGTTCTTTCTTCCATCCGACACAGGAGGTGAGAGGTTGGCAGTTGCCCATGTTGAGACAAGGTTCAAGGCCCAAGTAAGGATAAGCTTTCTCGGCGGGTACGGGGGCTCTTTCCCGATTCTAGTCCTGTGCCGTGCCGGCCCATTGCGCACCCTCCAGTCCACCGTTTCGGCCTCTCTGTTGCTTCTTCCCGCATCAACTCGGCGCGACACCGGCTTCAACGCGGTGATCACCAGGCCCGGTCGCCACAAATACACACACCTCAGTCGTGTTTTCACGGGGGCCTGCGACTGCGGTCCGAAGGGAGGGTACCGCAGCGGCAGTTGATGTTCGTCCGGTAATTCGGCATGAGGCAAACTTGGCATTTCCAACAATATTTACTTCGCTTGACACCATTCTTCACCTCTTGGACATGCAAGGTACGGCAAAGGTTGTTCGAGGAGACTTGGCGTAGCCGCTTTTCGCCGCTGCGTCTCCGCATGAGCGGGTATGATCCCCTGACTCCGCCAGCGACCTTCTTCTGTTGTTCTAGTGCAACGGCTGGGGCAAGCACGATTCAAGATCCTGGCCGGGAATCTTGGGGTCTTTCTTCTATCTAGGGCAATGCCGCCCAAGGGCCGCTAACGTTTCACGTGGGCATCCCGACGATATGGCAAAGCCGACATGGACAAGCCGCTGGTAAACCCTCTCTGAGAAGCCCTTTTTCCAGGACGGCGTGGCAGAGACTTTCCTAGCCGGTCATGTCCCATCTTTATGGCCTAGGTGATTGTGGGGGGCTCATCAAGCTAGTTGAGGTTAATCCCAAAAAGAAGCTGTTCTTCCCCAGAAAGCAAAGTCAAACAAGAGGGCTGTCGTTCATCTCAACCCCAATGGGTTCCCCCACAAACCCAAATGTGCGGAAATGAGAGAAATGGTCATCGGGCTGGTATCCAGCATTCCTGCGCCTTTGCGGGGATGTGGGCTTGAGACCCCGGCCCGAGGAATGCCGCCGATATTTATACTTCAGGTGGCATCAACCGACTGCTGAATTCCATCTCCCCGTATCCCGTATTCATCCACATTCGCAGCTGCTGTGGGAGAGGATCCTCTGAGCGGTGACGACACGAAGCCTGTTATAGCCTCCGCTCTTCACCATGTCGACGAAGAAGGACTTCCCCGAGTCGCCGTCGCCTGCCCTCACCCAGGCGGATCTTGATGAGATTGGCATCACCAACGACAACAGAGAACCCACGGACGAGGAGCTCAAGACACTGCGAAGGATTCCACAGAAGATCCCCTGGAACATCTACACCATTGCTTTCATTGAGCTGTGCGAGCGATTCAGCTACTACGGCACAACAGTGGTGTTTACCAACTTCATTCAGTGTTAGTTATTGTAACCCAAGAGCAATGCCGGCGGTAATTCTGACCCTTTCTAGGGCCTCTTCCACCAGGATCTACCACAGGCTCGGATGGAGGCAATGGACAGGCCGGCGCGTTGGGTCTCGGCCAACAGACGGCGACCGCCTTGACTACCTTCAATGCCTTTTGGCAGTACATGTGCCCGCTGTTTGGCGCCTACGTTGCAGATTCCTACCTTGGCCGGTTTAAAACCATTTCGATCTCGTTGGGTATCGGCATCCTCGCCCACATCATCCTCATCATGTCGGCTATCCCGCCCGTCATCAAGAACCCGGATGGGGCCATGGGAGCCTTCATCATTGGCATTATCACACTGGGTGGCGCGACTGGTGGCTTCAAGCCCAACGTCAACCCTCTCATTGCCGAGCAGATCGATCTGGAGAAGATGATGGTCACGACGCTTCCAACTGGCGAGCGCGTCATCGTCGACCCTCACGTCACCGCAAGCCGAGTTTATCACTATTTTTACCTCTTCATCAACATCGGTGCGCTCATGGGACAGATTAGCATGGTCTACGCAGAGTACTACGTCGGCTTCTGGCTTTCGTATACACTGCCCACCGTGATGCTGTGCCTTTGCCCCTTTGTGATGCTCTGGGGTCGCAAGCGATACAAGCGAACACCTCCGCAAAACAGCATCCTCGGCAAGTCCTTCAAGTTGCTTGCCCTAGCCTGCAAGGGCCGCTGGTCTATCAATCCTGTCCAGACATACAAGAACATGCACGATGGCACCTTCTGGGAGAGAGTCAAGCCCTCCAAGTTTGCCAACAAGCCAGAATGGATGGACTTCAACGACGCCTGTGAGCTTTCCCTTCCGCTGAGGTTGCTCTGGGGCTAACCGCAAACTAGGGGTTGACGAGATCGCTCGTGGATTTGCTGCATGCACGGTCTTCCTGTGGTATCCTCTTTTCTGGCTCTGCTATAACCAGAGTGAGCACCCCTTTACCAATACCCGTCCGTATTCTTGGATGAACTAACAAATCCTAGTCAACAACAACCTCATTTCCCAAGCTGCTGTCATGCGCCTCGGTGGTGTTCCCAACGACGTGCTCAGCAACTTGAACCCCTTCTCCCTTCTCATCCTTGTCCCGCTGCTCGACACCTTCCTCTACCCAACTCTTCGCAAGTGGCGCATCAACTTCACTCCCATCAAGCGTATCACCATGGGCTACTTTGTTGCCGCTTGTGCTATGATCTGGGCTTGCGTTCTGCAGTACTACATCTATAAGAAGAGCGAGTGCCGCACCAATGCATCGGGATACAAGGATGCCGAGAAGACGATCCGCTGCGAGCCTGTCGACATCAGCGTGTGGGCTCAAACCGGCTCGTACGTTCTGATCGCTCTTTCCGAGGTCTTTGGATCCATTACCTCCCTCGAGTACGCCCAGAGCAAAGCTCCCAAGTCGGCCCGCTCCATGGTTCAGGCCGTCTGCCTCTTCATGAACGCCATCGCCAGCGCCATTGGATTTGCTCTCGTTCCGCTGGCCGAGGACCCCAACCTCATCTGGAACTATGGTGTGGTTGCTGTCATGGCTGCTGTGGGTGGCTCGCTTTTCTGGCTCCAGTTCAGAAGCTTGGATAAGATGGAGGATAAGCTCAACATGCTGCCGCGTGGCGAGATTGAAGGCGGCGAGGAGCAAGAAGAGGAGCTAGTGAAGGAAATCGGGGAGAAGGAGAAGGCAATCATCTCCTGAGAGCTTCAACGCCGGTACTTTTTTTACTTTTCGTGGATATCGTTTTTTGGTACAGGGAGATGAAGGATGTGATCACGAATCAGTGATCGGGATGTTGTATTCTAGGCATGCATGTATTGTACAATACCTCAGGCTACAATGATGTGGGTAATGACACTTCCTCTTGAAATATTCCATGAGAATGGTGAATTGAACAGTCATCATTTGGGCCTCCTCTTCTCAATCCAGTTCCACGCCCCCGACAAACGAAAGGGTACCTACCCACAAGTCCATGACCAACCCCTTATCGTCATCATCCCTCCAGATCAAGCACACAACCCCAACAACCTAGAAATCCCCCCCCCCCCACTCTTATCTCTATCCACAGATACTCTCCAGGACATCCTTCCATCACCTCTCCACTGCCAAGGCCGCCCTGACTCGAAATCTTCACAAAACCCCCCCGCAACAACAGAGAAATTTCCGTCCCCCGCTTTCCCGCACCGGATAATTGCCTCATTCCAGCTCCTTTCTTCATCAAACAACCAATCAAACAGCCCGATTAGCTCAGCTGGTTAGAGCGTCGTACTAATATTCCTCACCGAATACATGGTATGCGAAGGTCAACAGTTCAATCCTGTTATTGGGCAATTTGCTTTTCTTTTGCTGTTTTTATACAGCCCAACCCTTTTCAGTTACTCCATGCTGTGTTTTTTTTTTTTTTTTTTTTGCCTCAACGGGGGTTGCTCGTCTCATTTTTATTTTATTTTATTTGATATACCAAGCGTCTCAGGGGTCCGACGGCATATCGTTCTGGTATTTAACCTACGAGCAAGACTGTGTTATCGTTGTGTCGGCTCGCCGCAAGATTGGGCCCAGTTCTGGGTCTCTCGTGGCGGATGTGAACCTCCAGTCCTATTTCCAGGCGCAACGGTTTTTTTTGTGGGCTAGCGTCTAGCTCCCCACCAAGCCCCGGTGTCCCTAGTTTGACTCCTTGAGACGCTGAGACACTTTACACATCACAGCAGTAGGACAGATAGCTCGCTTTCATCTGTCTGATATCACGAGATTGTAAGACCAGCGGGCTCTTGTGACTCACAGGTGCCTTGGTCGATAGGATTATATGCCTTGTAACACGGATCTTCTATCTCGCAAAACACAAACGATACGCTACCACCCAGACCAAACCATGATACTTCTATCTATCGACCTTCTATGGATTACCACCATTCGTGGCAAAGTTGTGAAGACTGGAAAGACGAGTCAGTATCTCGACACATCGTCAAAGGATAATATGATGGTTTAGCTTACCTAATGTCTTCGCGTTGAGGTACTTGCACAGGGCCGCTGTTTGCCGCGAGGGTGCCTGTCCCTCTGGTCTTTCCTCTGCTCTCGTTGAGGTGCTCAAAGTAGCCGTCCGGAACCTTGGTGCAATACTCGCCGCAGAACACGCCGATCTCAAAATCAGTGATCTTGCCACCCGGTGAAGCCTCAGAACAGGCAGCCTTCAGGTCGTCGAGGTCTTGGTAGATGACGTCGTCGGCGTTGATATGCTTCGCAATATCTTGTCTTGTCTTCTCATGGGCAATGAGCTCGGAGGAAGTAGCCAAGTCAATACCGTACTACCGTCAATGTTAGCATATTCAAATCCCATGTCTACTTGATGGGTGAACTTACGATGTGAGGATGCGTAATTGGGGGAGCACAACTTGCGAAAATGACCTTGCGGGCACCAGCCTCACGGGCCATACTCACAATCTCCCGACTGGTGGTGCCTCTGACGATAGAGTCGTCAACGAGGCAAACGACCCTGTCCTTGAACTCCGACTCCATGGCGCTCAGCTTGCGGCGGACACTCTTTTGTCGTGCTTTTTGGCCGGGGAGAATGAATGTTCTGTAAACGTAGCGGTTCTTGACAAAGCCGTTGGACAGGGGCTTGCCTAACCTCTCCGAGACGACTGCTGCCGCTGTGCCGCTCGTCTCAGGGACCGGGATAATAACATCGATCTCCTTGATTCCCTCCTCTCCCAAGATTTCCCTGATCTTGCCTGCCAGCTTGGCTCCCATGTTCTGTCGGCTGGTGTTGATAGAAATGCCGTCCATGATTGTATCCGGCCGGGCGAAGTAGACATACTCAAAGATGTCTGGGGAGTAGCTCTTCATTTCTGCGACCTGGCGGTACACAGGCTGTTGGCCCTTCTGAATAAAGACAGCTTGGCCGGGAAGGATGTCCTTAATGTCGCGGAACCCAAGCTGGTGAAGGGCGATGCTTTCGGATGCCAGCATGTAGTCAATTCCACCCTCGAGTGTTGCCGAAGGTCGGCTACCGATGACAAGCGGGCGAATGCCGTGCGAATCGCGGAAGCCGAGGATACCAAATCCAGCAACCATGGCAGTCGCAGCCCAAGCTCCCTCACATCTCTGGTAGGTCTGAGACAAGGCGCTGAAGATATCGTCAACGTTGACACGGGCCTTTCCTGTCTCGTTCAGGGCGTTCGCAAAGATGTTGAGCATCAGTTCGCTGTCCGAATCGGTGTTGATATGGCGATGCGCCTCCTTATCGAGGAAGCCGCGAAGCGCGGGAGCATTGATGAGGTTGCCATTGTGCGCAAAGCAAATGCCGTAAGGGGAGTTAACGTAGAAAGGTTGGCTCTCGGCGCTCTGGAAAAGCCCATGTTAGTCAGTTGGAAAGCGGTTGTAGGACACCTCAACGTACAGAGCTCGTTCCAGCGGTTGGGTACCGGAGATGGGCAAGACCCATGTAGCCGGGAAGGTCGTTGACCCGCTTGCCATCTTCAAACACCTTGGAAGCCATGCCATTCCCCTTGCATTGGAATATCCTACCGCCAGCCGCGCAGGTTGCTATCCCGCACGCATCTTGGCCGCGATGCTGGAGGTAATACAAGCTCTCATGCAGGTCCACCGAAGCTTCGGCAGTGCCAGACTCAGTGTCGGCGAGTATGAGACCAAGAATGCCACACATCTTGAAAGGTCTTCGACTACCGGGATGGAAACCGGTCACGAAACCGCTGCGTGTTTGGCCGGTTCAACGAAATTTTGGGGATGGGTTTTGACGCAGATGGCAACAAATCGGCGCCGAGGGAAAGCGAAACAAGCCGGTGGGGTTGAGATGAAATGTCGTTGGAGAAACAACGGCCAGGTTTGTCACGAATACAATCGGTTCAAGCCTTCAAACGCTCAAACCCATGGCCCAAAATCTTGAGCGAGGACAAAAAAAGCGGTGGCAACTGGGAATGGAGTCTGAAGCCCATTATTGGCAAGAGCGTCCCGGATAATTCTGCCACAGGCCTAGGCACGAGGGAGTGTCACGCACCCGTCCCCGGCCGTCGCATGGAGGGGAAAATTTTCGAAAATGCCCCTCACTGCGGGGCAAGACATGGATTGTCTTATCGAGATTGGCGACATCCCGCGACGCCCATTGGACGCCATTCCCGGGCCTGCACATCCGATGTCGTCGTCCCCTTTCCCACGTTTTCAAGTGGACGGCTCCAAGTCGCCCCTCGTGACCATGGCAAGCTTGGAACCAGTCTCGCCATCCACTCCCCCGCACTTAGATTGTTTACGTTTGGTCCGCAGGGTTCAGACCATACGATCGCCACGGAATTCGAACCGAAACTGCTTCCGATCTCCGATAGATAGTAGCTGGAGCGAGTAAACCACAACGCGTCTGGGGTAGCCAGTGCGCACCTTGAGGTCTCATTATCCACATTACCATACCGCAAGTCCCTTGCGACCCGAGCCCTTGTCCCGGGACAAGGGAAAAGGGGTAAACTTGTTGCTACAGAAACGGCTACAGCCAGGAGCAATGCTTTCAGACATCAACGAAGCCCTCGCTCAAGTCCTATATGGGGATGGACACAAGAGCTTTCGATAAACGCATACGGAAATCATAGACCGCCAATGCATTGCGTACGCTGTTTTGTGAAATTCACAAGGGCCGTGGACACTGCATCGCTCTCCAGCTAATCTCAGCCATCGGAGACTCTGATACAGATGGCTTCAATCCTTGCTGACAACAGTCAACCTGCCGGTAAGGGCGTATGATGAGCTCCTTCACGAATTTGGCACTGAGTTTGCATGTCTAAACATTTGGATCGCCATCCATGTCCACCCCAAGCATCAGATGACGGCGGCAGTCATGACGGCAGTAACTATCTACGAGCACCAAAGTAAGCCACCCACTGGGAAAAAAGCTATTCATAGTCCCCTGAACAGCTATTACAGCGGTGTGGGTCCTGCACAAAATGCTGCGACAACGAAAAAAATAATAAAAAATACCGTGATTGGGCTCTATCTTTACCTACCTTGATGTCCGTTGGCTCAATTGCATACGTATGTTATCAGTCGTCGTTTGCGCGCTCAATCAAAATAACCTCACTGGGCGCAGATTGGCCGAGGATGGGATGTTCCGGACCGTCTTCACCTGACAGGGCTGTTTGGATATGTCTGTATTGGACAGACGCAAGCGCATGTGTCTATCACCGAATGGTGGAACGTGAGCCCCGATCAGCAGCCCCGCGCAAGCCATGTTTGCCCTGCCCCGGCACACTGACCACCACTTACATTCTATATCCTCCAGCATCCCGTCATCTGATGACGCGTCCACCGAAGCTGTTCGAGAAGCCATGGCATACGCAGTATGCGGACGCCGGCGACCGGGCGCGATCCCGAACTCCGCACCTCAAGCCTCACCGTCTCGGCTGCATTCGCCCAGAAAGTGAGATGCAGATAGGATATCGGCCCCGGGCGGTCAATGGATCAGTCCCGCCGATGTGTGCATCTCTCTGAGACGGGATGCAAGCTTAAGAATCTGACACTTTGAGAGAGGAGGAGGGGTGAAAGGGAGGGTGTCCAACGTGAGACGACTGCGTCGCCTCGCTCTCCCAGCAAAAAAAAAACCCCATGCCGGCACAAAAAATGGCCGGGCGACCACGGCGGTAGAGGCAGTGTAACGCTACACCAGCACAACGGGGAAAATCAGATAGACGGGTCGGCGATCGGGAGTTTGGGCGGGCCAGACTGACAGGCGCTTGTGACGTGCCTCCAAGGCGCAGCAAGCTCGACCCCGACATTGCCAAGCTCTTCAACTCAGGTGAGGTGACCATGGATGGTTTGATCACTGCTTTTTTGGATTGACTGAAAAACCAAGCCGGCCGCTCGTAAACGTTTTCGCATCTGCGCCTAACATGCAGACCTCGGTCAATCAAGTTGATGTTGCCGTTTTGGGTGGCAGCTCTTCTGAGTGGTGTTGCCCAGGCTGAGATACCCAGAATTCCTTGAATAGATTGATTGCGCACTCCCCTTAACCACCTTGCCTAGGGTTCAGATGATCCTGCTCGCAAGAGTGCTCGGTGACCAAGCCGAGCCTGAAACCGTTGAATCCATAGGATTCGTGAGGAGTACGGCAGTGTTGTTGGGCGGTGTGAATCTCTGCGCCTGTTTGCCCTATCGCGTGCTGTTGCCTCCGATCCTCAACGGGAGGAATACTCGCTCCCGCCCTCTGAGGTAGTGGTGGTTTTGGCGATGGTTGGTCGAACAAATGACTACCTGGGATCCCTTGGTCAGCCGCAGTGGTTGTCGCCAGGGTTGGGGTCCGAACATGTAAGACGGCTCCTTCTTCCCTGGTCATTGGCTATTTTTGTGTTACATCCATGAAGTCGAGTGTCTCCCGCTCCGTACCGTGCCACAGCCGTGCTTGTCCGGCCTCCCGACCCTGGTGTGGTTTAGCCGCGACGCTGATGTGTTTGCAGCGAAACAAGCGCGAGAACGCCGTCAGATATTCTCTGGCCGAAACGGAGCTCACAATCTTTAGGATATGCGATTCTGATATCAGATCGTACGAGGTTCTTTGTTGGATATGTCAGCACCATACCACCTAGCTTAGGTGAGCCACAATCTGATGACTTACTTCAGCAAACGGACCAGACCTGACCACGAAAACGGCGAAATTTGTCCCAATCTCGCCGTATTGTATTGTGGGCCCGGCAAGCACTACTCGATCCTGAGGTCACTGTCCTCAGGCTCAAGGAAACGGATGAGAGAGCATTTGCCCTCCGGTCACCTTGGCATATCTTCCGGTGGCTGTCGACGAGGCAAGCGCGAAAGTACCGAACTTTTGCATCCACCCCTCCCCTTTGTTTAAATTCGGTGCCACGTTAGACACAGCCTAACTGTGTCAAGCCTTCGCGATAGGCCAGACATGTTATGTTGCAGCCCAGTGGTCCCTCCGCTGCGAACAGAATAAAATCAGTCAAGAGAAAGGCTTCACGTCAGTGAATAGATCACCCACATGATAGCCGCGCAGCCCCATGCCCCGCAATCCTCTGGCGAGCACATACAGCTATTTTTGGACCGCACAACCAAAGCTCTCTGCTTCCTGTCTCCAGGAACGCTCCAGTTACAAATGCCCTCAGAGGTGGATACGTTAGGGGGTTAACCTATCCAAATACCTTGAGGTTGTGGGTAGGGATGCTTACATGTACTGGTTGTTTATCCCGTGGCGAGCCCGCTCAGAGTCATAGATACTCAGAGGTACATGCATAACGCCTCCACCTCATCGTACCCTGTGTGATAGGTACTGCCTCGACGTTGGAAATAGAGAGCAGAGATCCGAATCAAGGACGTCAAAATGGCTGGGCGCACGTCCTCCACACTTGATCCAGCCAATTTTCCGTTACATGCAATCGTCTGACCGCCTATAAGGACCGACGCAAGACGGGAAACTTGTCCCCGGTATCCCATGTGGAAACGGCGAGGTATCCTGGCGTCATCCCACAAAATGGCCTGCCAACCCGAGAGCATTTTGGCTAGCGGACGCAAGTTCCCTCCCGAGTAGGGCTCCAGCCTGGCGGGCTGACGGGATGGCCTAGGAGTGTTCGCCGTTACCGATAACCCGTAACAAGGGCCCGAAGCATGTGCTGGTGACAAGCCTGGACGATAGATCAGGGCTTTAGTTTACAATGACCGCCCCGGTGACATTTTGACTTACGCCCGCCGCGAGTTCGGCGCTCTTGCAAGCGCCGCTGACCTTTAGCGAGGCAGTGGGTGCCTCCAACCCGACAAAACCGATAATGTCGTTGTGACTATCGTAGGTTTTCGCGATCGCTATTCCCATTATGGGGCCGGCTTCAGGGCCACAACGCTGGGAGTCATTAGTATCGCCGTTGGGGCTTGCTAACCCAATTCTCCCGAGGCACCAAGGGCCACCCACCTGTTTCCAAAGAGTCTTGAACCAGAGAGCCGCACGTTTTACAAGTAGAATCCCTGGCTGCCCAGGCGTGTAAAGCATGATCAGTCCCTTCAATCGTTTTCCCACGACTGACGGCGCTTGATCGTCAGTAGGTGAAATGACGTCTACTAAAGATGGAAGCAATAAGGAGCTTGGATAGTAGCCTTACAATTCAGCAGCGTCTCTGGTGCTACCAGAGTGGTATGCCGCTCGGAGTTCCGTTGCAGAGGGCAGATAGCAACCGTCTTTGTCGTTGAAGCCTCATTGAGGAGCAGTCTGTGATCACAAATGCTTTCCTAGATCCGTCTATGAACCTGTGCATGCAATCGCCATAGAGTTTGGGGCTGTTGATGCGACCAAATTGCGGGAATTGCCAGACACAGGCGCAATATGGTCCATGGATTCTTTGCTCCAAGACCTATTCTTGATCCCATTCAAGTGCGACAAGGTATTCCACGACCCCTGTTACTTTGAGGGGTGTACCTTCCTTGCTGGTAATTCTTGCGTGATGGTACTTTATCCTGAAATGTGGAAGGAACCACCTTACCAAGTTGGCGACCATCTCGAGACAAGAAAATCAGCCATCAGGTAACTAGCTGATGCCACTTCGAGTAGAGATCGCGATTTGCATTTTAGCATACGTGTAGAGAACATCATGATTAATTTTGCGCGATGTTTCAAGCCGTTTGGCGCCGAGTAACATCTTGAAATCACAAATGTCTGATGTGCCACTCGCCAGAGTGATTTGCGAGGCGTCAACGAATTTGTGCTCTGGGTGTCTGCCAACATAAATCCGACAGCACGGGACAACCACATCGTAGTTTATCCTGGTTGAGGGCACCAAAGCCAATATCCGTGAATGCTGGATTGTATATGTTGAGACCAGGATTTATTCGCAAAGGCGATTTCGGTGCTCCAGTGTTTCTTGTGGACCACTGGAAGACGGGTTCTGCCGAGGGAAGCATAGGGTTCTAAAAGCGGACACACGCAGATCGACGTCGTTCGTGGGCTGAAACAGAGAGACAACCACTTGGCATCTCCCGTCAACTTACCTAAGTTATCTTTCCCGTCTCAGCCTCAGCCTCAGCTGTCGCACGGCAGGCTGTCGTTTCTCGTGCAGGAGCTTCACTCTCGACCAGCGAGGCTCAGGTGGCTTTTGAGGCCTGTGGTAGCGAAAGAAATCAGCCGGATAATGGTTCGGAGTTCATCATGGGAGCTTGTCGTTGACAACATCGCGATCCAAGGAACCTTGCAATCGGGCTTCGATCGTCATCTAAAGACCTCATCGTTAGGACAAAAGCGGTAGGGACCAGGCGCCACAAGCCCAACCAAGAACCTGGGAAAGAATCTGCCAACCATGGAAATGGCGCGGCTGCTAGTGGAACCTTGCAATCGGGCTGCATTCCCTTGATGCATGCGTCTTCGACTTGGCCAAGCGGCTGACAAAAAGAAACTCGCACACTGAACCAGTTAATACCACTTTAAATGGTCTCAACTACACAGGAAGATAAACTCTATCCCAACTCCTTCGAAATATTGCGTTGTGCTTCTGAATATTATTCAAAGTTCCCTTTTCCATGAAAGAAAAAAAGCCCGCCGAATAAGTTCGATGGTGTGCGGTTCATTTGTCAGGGACTTGCCGGCCAGGGCAATGCATGGGAGACGACCACAGTGGTTTTCGTTCTGAAACATGGCGCTCTTTCCCACGATCCAATCGCAAGCTCCCCCATGCTTGATGCAGCTGCACTCTTCAGCTTTTGCAGCCGACGATGCTACGTTTACACACCTCCCGACGCCCAGCTGGCAGATATTGCCCCACCACCTCAGGAAGTCATGACGGGAACACGTCCAAAGTCAAGAGTATGTCGTGTCCAGGTGGGGTCGTAGATTCCCGCTGCATCGAGACGCGAGAGTCCTGGCGGGGGAGCATCATTACGATTGACTGGCAGCAACTTCGCCGCAGCGCCATGACATCCGCCCCAATCTTATCAGGTGGGTTAAGCAGCCACCAGGTGGCATTGTTCGAGGCTATGGGTCAGGTACATCTCTCCGGGTTGGCTCTGGTTTCTTCCCGCGCGATGGGGAGCATTGCCTTGGAGAGATCCGGCTTGGATGCCGAATGGGACGGATGCTGCTGATGATGAAGTGCCAACGATGCGCCCTGATAGCAACCCCAGACAAGCCCTTGTTCGTGCTGTTTTGCGGGAGGTGCGTGCTCAAGACATCCGTTGCGTACAGGTTCTCAGTCCTAAACGATGTCGGATCGGCCTGGGCAGTGACTACCGTGCCATCGCTCAAAGTACTCGGAAAGACGGATGTGAGGCTAGGTTGTTTTTGTGTGTTTTTTTTTTTTTTTTTTTTTTTTGAGGATCGCAGATACAGACCGGGTACCATGTATCCCATCCATCGCGTGGCTGCAGCAAAGACGCCGAAATTAGCCGAGACAACGGCTCCGTTTCTAGCTTGGCGTCACCGACCCATCTCACCCGATTCCGTTAGCCGAAGAGTGAAGAGGCGCTCCCACAGCACGCGCGACGCTTTGGAAGTCCGCGTCAAAGAGCGCAACGCATTTCGGGCTCCGTCCAACCGTCGAATCCGTGGGCGACGACCGGATCTATCGAGTCTGCGAGTGGTCGCGGCGGTCCATCCACACAGCTGCGGGTGCCGTGTCGACCCGGTTGCAGAGGGTGAACCGAGCTCCCGTCGTCTTACCCCTCCCCTGTCTCTTTTCGACATCGTCAAACGTGTCTCCCAAGAGGAGTTTCACGCCCCATCCCAGGGTCTCAGCTTGCCGATCCTCGCAGTGCGCTGCGCCCCAGCAGTGGATGCGGGCGTGTGTATGTACCGATGTATTTGCACGACACACTCGCAGCCTGTCAACCTCCCGCGCCCTCTTCAGCCGCCGTTCCGCGCAATAGGGCAGACGGCGGCTGGCGACCTGGTCGGAGAGACGATGCGCCCGCAGTGTTCTCAGATAGGCATGGCGAGCTAAGCCCTAGGCCCGGACGGGTCCCCTATGGAGATCACCATGGAGTGGTTCAGACGAGCATCTGACGCCATGATCTGCGACGGTCCATCCTGATGCACGAAGATGGGCTTCCAAAACGGTCGGCATATGGGAACGCAGCCAAGGGCAAGCTTGAGCAGGGGATCCGCTGCCCATGGCCTTTGCCGCAAAGCCGCACCCACACCTAAGCCCAGTCCAACACATCCCATGGCCACGACAGGGACAGGGCTCCGAACAGCAGAGTCGGCCGGTCGGGGATATCTGGGAGCCGTGCCCACACCTGGTGTGGGGAAGCCTAAACATCGACTAACAGCTTCCTCAATGCATAATGCGAGGGCTTGTCTTGACGGCGCCGCAGGCGGAAACTCTCTCGACAGACCCTTGTACTTCTCAGATCCTCCGCCTTGCTGCTGCGATGGTGCCCCTGCTTGCTCCTGGGGGTTAACTGCCATCACTCCTCTTGCACCAGATCCGCCGTCGAGGGCTTTCTTGGCCGACTCCCCCACCCGCCACTGAGTATCCCGCGATCACGCTCCTTGGGGATCCCAGCGACCGACCCTGGCCGTTCAAGGTATTCCTGGATTGCTCCCTCGACCGGGTAGCTCAGCTGTACACCACCTCGCATCGGCCCCAAACATATACTGTACCTCAGACTGTGCCATCGATTCATGCATCAGGGAGCCCAGCCCTTCAACCCATACCTATTCGTCCTTCCTTCTTTGGTTCTTTCGTCTTAACTTTTTCGTTTCTTCGTCTTGATCGACAGTTCTGACCGCTCCTTCCATTTACTCGGTTGTGATCAGATATCTGTATGTAAACGCTTGGAACCAGCCCTCGTCCTCCTCGAGCGCTGAGGTTGACCCTTCCTCTTAGGTTGTTCCGCCATCACCGTATCGAACTCGAGACAACACTTCGGCCCAGTCGTCTTGCTGACCGTCTTTGTTTTTCAGCAATAACGGCTGCGGGTTGGCCCTGTTTCATTCTTGATAGCGCCGACTTTGGATATCGGACTCTCTTCGTCATCGAGTCTCTGGCTCCAGCCCGAAAGCGAGCCTGGGTTTTTCTTGCTCGGGATCGCCCATCTCGGGGCAGATGTTTCTTTGGCCGGTTACTGGTACGAAGCGAGTTGACCACTGGTCTGGTTCCTGGATCGTTGGTGTTTCGGGTGTTTCCCGCCGTCTGTGGGGGACAGTCAGTGCGAGTCTCAAACGTCGATCCCGTTGATAAGACCTTACCAGGACGATCCAGCGCATGTACGCCACGACTGCTGCTTGCTCTACCCCCCTTGTACGGTCCGCGTGCCTCATAAACCAGGGGATCTCCCGTCATCCTGTCTGCCGGAGCATCCGCCGAAGCTAACTAGACTTCGTCAACAGCGCACGACCGAGGTCAAGCGACGACCCCATCGACATCGCATTCGACTTCTCGTGTGCGCGCACTTACCCAAGGGAAAGTAACTTGACGGTTTCTCTGGTTTGGCCATATCTGGACGGCCGACGTTGAAGCCCGCAAAGGAACTAAACGGATTCGAACTTCACTCGCGATTGTGGTGTATTGTTTGAAGGAAGCGAGACACTTTAGGATTGACGGGGCGAAGGATACGAAAAACCGGGCGAACATTCACCGGAACGAAGAATCGTCCAAGGCGGCGAAGAGAGACCACGAAATTCGACACGATATCGTCACGGCCATCCAAACTTATCCGGTATTGCGCAGTGCGTTCTTTGCGCCGGTGTGTGACAGAGCCCTGATCGAACAGCCAACCTCGTCGTCCCAAGGAGAGACGAATAGCGTTGACTGGGTTGGCCGATCCGGAGAAAGACGAAACACGGACGCTGATAGCGACATCGAAAGGGGCAGTCAAGGCTGTGATCCAGGTCAGCTAGGTCCGCAACAGTTTGCCCTTGTGACTCGGCCAATTCCGACCTGTGCCATCCAAGCTGTGGTATCAGCAGGGCCGCTGACAGGTTGAAAGAGGTCTGGGGATTGCGTCCGAGTGAATGAACCACCAGGACCGGAATCGACATTCATAATGGACGTGACATCATTGCTCAACTCGTCGTCGGCGGCGGCGATACTGCAACGGCGGGACTCAGTTGGAAGCTCAACACCATCAGCTACTGGAGACACCACAGCGACTTCAACAGCCGTGCCTACGCCGTCGCCAGAAAGGACGCCGCCTCGAAGGATGGGGTCCCGGTCACCGATCCGGAACCGCACACCATGGGATGCCGGTGGTTATTCACTGCCACTGGCTCTCGACACAAAATCCATCCCTAGTCTGAGTGAATCAACGTCGCACCCCTCATTTTATCCCAACAGCAGCAGTGGGTCCCCCACCGGTTGCTGCGACGCACACCCATCCAGCAGCCCAAAATCCGCCCACCATAAATTCTCGGATTCTCACAGCTCTCTCTCCTCATCCTTCTCGGCAACAACATCCAGCGGCAGTTCTCTTTCACACTCGCGCATATCTTCCCTATCCACCGTTAGTGAGTTTCAGCCTTTGCCCACGCTCCTTTCGGATCTTGCGTTCGACAAACCCGATCTGCCTTTGAAGAAACTTGCATCCGGACCCGACCACCCTACTTCCTCTTCGCCGTTCCTTTGCTCGGCTACCTTCGACGGCTCGAGAGATCCCAATCTTCGCTCCACCAGCCTCTTCACCTCGCCTAAGGCCGTCGCTTCTGGTCGTCCCCGTTCGCCATCAGAGGTCGCCATGGCCGGTCGGCACCAAGACCCGGGCGCAGACCCAGACCCCATGGATGTCTACAATCATTCCGGCGCCCAGTATAGTCTGGCCACTGGCAGCAGAGCCAATGGATCCTACCGCTCCCAAAGGTACGTTTTTTTATCACCATTTTCCTTGTTGTGGTGTTTTGTGACTTTCGTTCCTTCCTTGGGCAAGTGGCCGTTCAGACGCGTCTGCTTGTCCAATTACGCGTCGGGAGGCGGGGCATGACGTCATATGTGCGCACGAGCCACTACAATACCCGCGCGTCCGCCTCAAGGTTTCTTCAGCCCCGCACACCCCGCATCCCGCACCCGCGCTTCTGCTCGCACAGCAAGCGCTGTGCATCATTAGTTGCATCCACTTTTCTTCATACACATCCCCGCTTTTGTCATATATCCAGATGAAGCCACCGCGAGAATCAGAGAGTGCAAACGTCAGATGTGCTGACAACATAACACAGCCCAGGCGAGCCCAGGCAGTCACAGAATGGCAACAATACTGGTGAAAATGAGTCCTCCCTCGTCCCACGGGACGGCCGCCCACTCCATAAGAGGGCAGTGTCGGCGCCCGACTTTGCAGCGATGAGCTCGAGCTCGACGGCACATTCGGCCCACCCAGATGACGGATACCACCCGGATATCAAGCTGATCGTCGAGGCATATGGCCCATTGTTCGCGGACATGTTTGCCGATTTCTACAATGACGTAAACGCACTTGAAGCCCAACGCGCAAATATTGAGAACGACATCCTCAGCAACAGCACGGCGTGCAAGGTTCCCAATGGCCCATGTGTTCTCCAATCCCCGCCCAGGAAGATCATTACGCATCTGTTTGGTCGGAACAAGTCTTGCACACGAGACGTGCCAAACTGTGTCTGGCCGCATTACTGTCGCAAGCACTACCAAAGATACAGGTACAGGGATTCCGGCGGCGAGTTTTGCCTGCTTCAGGCAGGGCTGGTCATTGAGGCGATTTTCCGCATTCAAGTGTGGTGCGACACGAATGTCCGCGCTGTTGAACTGAAGAGAGCAAATGGGGAGATCACAGCCGATCCGCTCATCGTGCAGGACTGGTCCTTGGGTACAAGAAAGCGCGACCAGAAGCGAAGAGAGGAGAAGATGGAGCAGAAGAAGGCCCATCTGAATGCCAACAACAAGCGGCCTCATGCTGATAACGACGGCTTGGACGAGGAGGCCAACCAGGAGGCAGAGGACGACGATGACGATGACAACAACAGTCCCGTCGGTGGCGCTGTGGATGGATGGCTGTTGCAGAGGTGCGGGCATAAGTACAGCACCCTCCAAATACTGGAGGTTGCAATCCGCATCAAAAAGGAGTTGATGGAGGGGAAGCGTCTCAAAATGCCTGACATTGAAATCCTGCCCAATTTCGTGGGCGGGGATAAGGGCCAAAAGAAGGCAAAAGCGCCCCGGAAGCCTAGCGTCGCGAAGGTTAATATCCATAAGAAAGCAAAGTCGACGGGCGTGGGCGCGGGTGCCCGAAACACCCAATTCCCGACCCCGGGTCCCAGCAACCAGCTGGGCATGGGCTACGGCTTTGGCCAAGCTGGTGGTCCTCCTGCCGGGGACGGGGCTCGTGTTGCCCCCGCGCTGCCGCCCATCCACCCGGGCTACGACGGTACCGCTCCGCGGAACGCAGCCCGTACGGTGCCTCGTGTGCAATACTCGAACTTGTTCGGGGGCATCCCCGAGGGAAAGGCTCAGGGCACGGTCGACAACCAGCGCCAGCAGGCGCCACAGCGACCATATGCTGCTCTGCCAGGTCTGCCGGGTTTGCCTTTGCCTGTGATGCAGCCGGCTCTTGCCCAGCCGAACCCCTATGGCCAGCGGAACTATCCCGGCAGCCATTCTCGGTCTCATTCAGAGATTCGCTCGTCCCAGGCGCCCCCCTACTTTGGGCATCATCACAATGGCAATCAGCCAGCTGGCCAGTCTTCAGGGGCAAACCATCTGCCGAGTTTCCCATCCATGGGCAACAACGACCGTGGCCATTACGGTACGCACAATGCCGCGCCTTTCGACTTCTCGCAGTCCAACGACCACTACTCTACCCCGCCCACGGCAAACGACAATATTGGCAATGGATTCAACTCGAGTTGGCCGATGCAGAACCCGCGCCCTCAGCCGAGCAGCATGATGGGGCCGTATCCACCCATCTCAGGTGTTAGTCCGAACGGCTTGACGAATGGCTCGACAAATGGCTACGGCAGCTACGGCAGCGGTGCTAAGCACACTCGCTCCCAGAGCAATCCGGTGCCCTCGAGCTACAGATCTCCTCACTTGTCAGCAGGTCAGTCGCAGTACCAGGGCGCGCCCCAGTATCCTGGACAGCGACCCGGCGACAGCTACGGGAACGGCCAATACTCTAACGGATACTAAGAGCTCTATCCTTCGATTCCCCATGCCGACGATCACTCATCTTCACGATCGGTAATTCTTGCGATAGTTGCTGTCGTTGTCATACTAGCCATATCTCCTTCTTTACTGGCGGTGGACAGGACATGCGGCTCAGTCGGCATACCGCCGGCGTGACCTGGTTCCATCCCCAGCAGGTCGCGATCTGAACTCACTATCGCGATCTCAAAGCATGGCCGCGATCTCAACTCAAGGCCGCGATCCCCACCCCCAGGACCGCGGTCTCAACTTAAGGCTTTGATTTCAGCACAAAGCTGCAATTCCAATACGAGTCCGCGATCCCAAGTCACTCACGACACTCTTTCCTTACATTTCCTATCACGGGTGGAACACGAGCACACAACAGTGCATGAACCATGGGACGCCACTGCGTGCGACCTCATGTGGGTGACGAAAGATAGGCTCCAAGGAATGATGAAAGAGTACGGCAGCGTTTCTATCTCACCTTTGCGCCTTCAGTCTTCACACTCACCTTCACCGGCGGTTTTTGCACGGATCTCTCTATTTTTCTCGGCAATTTACCTTTGAGAGAGAGGGGGGGTGTAACCTGGATAAAAAACCAACATCCATTTAGACCACCACTCGATTCCCTTTATCAGCGTCAGCCATTTCAGGCAGATTAGCTTTGGGACGGATGGACTAGGAGGTCTTTGCATCCATTTGGACCACTCCGTTTCCTTTCTTTTTATCAGCAGCAGTCAATCAACTCTGACAGCTTAGCTTTGGGAACGGGGCAGGAGAAACGGAGTTTACGGTTATGGTTTTTCGTCTTTTGATACCCACGGGTTTCCTCTCTCGCTTTCACAGTTCGGTTCGGTTCGGTTTCACCCAGCGACCTAGTTTTCGAGATACTTTGGGCTTATCCCTAGGTTAATTTCGATCTTCACTATATCTTAGCTCCCTCTGGCGTTGTGTCTTTTTCTGTCTGTTTGCTGTTTGTTTGCTGCTTTCGCCTGATTGGAGTGTTGATGTTGATATTTAAGTTGGGATACTTGTTTGGTGCTAGGTACCCCATTATGAAGTATGGTTACCCTCGCAAGGGGGATGGGGGATGAAAGGTCCTTATACAGGTTGCACTACGAACTGTTATGGGGCGTTATCGGCGTTCACAGGGCGTCTGAGGAAAAGCTTGAAGTGGGTGTCTGATGTTCATATCACCATGGTCGATCGTTAACAGCACGGGTCCAAGAAAGGATCATGGGGGACAGAAAGCTTCGCGTATGGAGTTTGTTCTCATTTTTGTATTTGTACCCTTCCGGAGCTGGCTATCAAAGTTCGAAGAATGAGCCATGTACAAGGCTACGCTGCGTTTTGTCAAGGACGGAGAGGGAGAAGCGGGAGGTCCACTACCTATCTAGTCGAGCAACAAGCAATGCGTTCACATCTGCCCCTGAGCATCATCGTCGTCATCATCGCACTCGAACTCTTGTCTCACCATAGCAGCTGCACTACCTACCTACTCCTCTGGATTCCCTAGGGGGAAATGCTAACCTGGAGGATGCAGGGATACCTCGTCGCCACCAAGAGTCGAGTGGCACGGAAGCGCAAGGTCTGGTAAGTAATTTTCTGGCACTGTACGACAAAGAAGAGCAGACTGTAATTCGGATGTTGGCTCCTTTGAGACGAAGGAGGAGGCAATGAATCGTGACTCGGATGTCTGATCAAGTGACCATCCCATCGACCATCTGAATCATGAGCGCAATACGTCAGCTCAGCTCAACTCAACGGATGACCTCTGATGTTTTGCTCCGTTTCCCCCGCATATTATGGCGTCAGCTTGCAGCATAGGTTTCGGACGGGATAGTCCCTCCACTTGTGGGAAACGCCAAGCAGGAGAGCTCGAGTCGAGCTTTTGGGATCCGCCACCTGATCTTGCGATGATGGCAAGATTCTTTGCCTGAATGGGTCTCGTCTGGGAAAGGTTCTAGGATAGCTGTTGAGTAAATAGCTAAGGTTGTGGAGAAATTGGAACAAAGCTCCAATACCCCCGAATTTGGCATGGTTTGTTCCCGCCCGCTGGCCAATCTGCACTACACTACCGGCTGCGCCGGCAATGCAGCATAATTTGATGTGGTTTAGCTTCTTTGTGTCACCTTCAGATCCCTGAAACATTGAACGAGGCCTGGGGGGTTCGATCGATGCCGCGGGGTCGAGGACCGGGGCTTGGGGACCGCTGCGCTCTCTCACACCCAGGAAAGGGCAAGAGTGCCGTCTGCAAAGCCGTTGGACGGGTCCAGTTTTTTTTTTTCTTCAAAAAATTCCTCAACACCAGCCAATTCTTTAAATTGCCGAATTCGACATGTTTGCCAACTTCATTCAACAGTCACGTCGCTACGATGTCTCGACAAGGCAATCCGGCGATAAGGCGTGAGGGGAGTGATTGCTGCAGGGGGTCAAATCCGACCCGGATTTCGCAAAGTTCCCGACTGCTTAGGCGCCGTCCCATTGTCTCATAATCAAGGCCCAAGCTCCCATCCGGTGCCCTCGATCCCCCCCACGGCGGAGACTGCATTGCCATTGCCCATTGATTTGATCTCCCTCGCAAGCATCTCTCTTCCAAACAAGGATACCAAGGAGCTGGGTCTCTTGCTTTTTGTTCTTTGAGCCGCATTGAATTCCAAGGCGAACGCTTGAAACTGCGACGACTGGCTACCCTGGTTGCTTTTGGCGATATTCTTTCCTGAACTTCATGATCAATCACCTGTCGCGCGCCATTCTCGCGTCTTTGTCGACTCGTCGATAGCTTCGAGAGGTCAGGAAGGCCGCGATGGTGTCAACGGGCATCCTCGCCGTGGGGGCGCTTGTGGTTTGGGCGGTCTACAGATATGTCTCTGGTCTGCTTCGCAACATTGCCATTGCGCGGAAAACGGGCCTCCCCTATGTGGTCTATCGTATGTGATCTCAACTCCTCGCCCGTAGTCTCTTGCTTACATGTCATGTATCGCAGCCATCCACCCTCTGAATGTAGCATGGCAGCTCACGTCGGCGATCTGGCTCCCGCTGTTCAATAAGCTACTCCCAAAGTCATGGGAGGGCCGCTTGATGTATGTGCTCGCTCTCCCAAGCGATTGGCAGAGTCTTGGTGGCTGACCGGCGCTGCGTCTAGACCGATGAACCCTGACTGGAGCTATCGCACGAACCAGACATTTTTCGAGTGGGCGGGAGGTGAGAGCGTGATCATACTGAGCCACGACCAGATGGTCCTGTATACCGAATGCGCCGAGGTCATCCGTCAGGTTACGATGCGGAGAGAGGCGTTCCCGAAGGATATCGCACGATATGGGCTTCTCACCATGTTTGGTCAGAACGTGCTGACTACCGAGGCGGCCATCTGGCGAATGCACCGCAGGGTCACCGCGTCGAGCTTCAACGAGAAGAATGCGGCCCACACGTTCCGGGAGGCTATCGAGCAGACAAAGGGCATGATCCAATACTTTTTCCGGAGCGAGAACAAAATTGGGGACAGCACTAAGACGATCAGGAGTCTGGAACATGACACTATTATCTGGGCTTTGAACATTATCGGCTACGTAGGCTTTGGCCTGCGCCTCCTCTTCCCGGGCCAAAAGGTGCCTGATGACCCGATCTTGGCCCGATACGGCAGTCCGAATCCTCCGCCCGGATACACGCTCTCGTTTGCCGATTCCCTCGGTGGTCTTCTCGAGCGGATTATTGCCATCCTCCTGCTCCCCGAGAAGATCATGCCTTATCTCCCGTTTGAGTTTAGCAAAAAGGCATGGGAGGCCAAGGACAACTACCGCAAGTACATGGCCGAGTTCCTCGAATACAAGACCGAACAAGTTCGCAAGGGTAACCACGAACGCATGGGGATGGACATCATGGGAGAACTGGTTGAAGCCGTATACGGGGAGAAGGACACCAAGAAGTCGGCCGAGTTGACCAACGACGAGATCATTTCCAACGCATTCATCATGACGGTGGCGGGGCATGAAACAACGGCGAACATCCTTCACTTCACCCTCGTCGAGCTGGCCACCAACCCAGCGGCGCAACGCCGGCTGCAGAAGGACATCGACGACATCCTTGGTGATGCGGATTCGTCGACGTGGGATTACGACCGTGACGTCAACACTCTCCTGGCCAGCCACGTTGGCGCTTGCATAAACGAAACATTACGCACGATGCCTCCGGTCACGGGTATCCCCAAGATCGTTTCGTCGTCATCCGACCAATCTGTTACCATTGACGGGCAGAAGTACGTTTTGCCGGCAGGGTTAAGCATTATCCTCACAGCGCCACCCGTTCACCGGAACCCGAAATATTGGCCATCACGCCCGAGCGAGCGCACCGGCAAGTCAACAGATCTGGAGGAGTGGATCCCGGATCGGTGGTACCGCGAGACTGGCAAGAGCCCAACGAATGCCGACGACAAGTCTGATGAAGACACGGCCGACTATGGAGGGTTCCAGGGCAGCGACACCAGTGCGTCGCTGTTCCGACCGGTCAGGGGCAGCTTTATACCCTTCAGCGACGGTCCGCGCTCGTGTCTGGGACGGCGCATTGCCGTTGTGGAGCTGGCAGCGGCTTTGCCAGGCATCTTCCAGAAGCACAGCCTGGAACTTGCGGTAGACGAGTGGGCAAGCGACGAAGAGGTGGAGCGCATGAGCGCTGAAGAAAGGAGAAAGCTGTATAAAAAGGCGCAAGAGAGCAGCAGGGATAACATCAGCAAGGCGGGGTCCATCATCACACTCAAATTATTGAACGGTCGGCACGTGCCCCTACGGTTGGTGAAAAGAGGGAAAGAGCGATTCATCAGCGATCTGGAGTTGGACTGATACATTTCAGGGTGTCTTTTTTTTTTTTTTTTTTTTTTTTCCATATACGGATCATATTGGAGGGGTGTACACTTTATCTTTCGGGGTGTATTTTTGGTGTATTCATGCGCTATGGCGCTTCACGATGTCACGAATAGATGTTTAACAGCCAGCTGATTCTTTTCTCGCGCAAACACACACCGTCAAGCGTTCACTTCTCATTTCATTCGCGAAAGCAAGATGGACCCTAACCCTACTGCAGGCCGCTCATTGGCGGGCCTTATGGGGAGCTCCCAGCCACTCCATTTTTCTCTGCCCAGCCACCAAGCAGGAGGCTGCCGTCCGTCGTGGAGCTCCCTCGCTCCCGCGCTCTTGGCCCTGGCAGACTGGCCGCCCGCACTGCCGGTCGCCAACACAACATAAAAAACATAAACAACGCACAGTTCCCTCCCCCCGTCCCCCCTCCACACGCGCCCCCCAGCCCAAATTCATCGGTTCGTCAACGTCTTGTTGTCAGAAGCAGAATCAGAAAGCTGCAACCCAGCTCGAACACAAGCACTCTAGTGAAGATTGCATTGCAGTCGCCGAATCAACGCGATCATAT
Organism: Cercophora sp. LCS_1; assembly: GCA_036250225.1. Taxonomy (NCBI): domain Eukaryota; kingdom Fungi; phylum Ascomycota; class Sordariomycetes; order Sordariales; family Lasiosphaeriaceae; genus Cercophora; species Cercophora sp. LCS_1. Next base: position 38,351 of record JAPZLL010000003.1, read on the forward strand.
CGCTATCGATAATCAAGCTCCAGCGTCACCGCATCTTCCGCAATCATGTCAGGCGCAAACAGCTGGCTCGTGAGGCAGCGCAAGTCGGACCTCGTCGAGTTGGCACAGATCGTCGGCCTCAAGGAGTATGTCGTTCATTTTTGCCGTACACCCATCTATACTTTTCTAGATCGAATCTCCAAGTTCTATTCACGGTGCGCTTGGGGTTCCGTCGCATTGCGTTTTTCGCGCCGGCTGTGACGAGGGGTGGGTGTGTTGTCACCCGACGCGAAAGGCGCTGCGGACTCGAAGGTGCAATCGCGCCTCGATCAAAGTGCAACGCGACACAGCGACGTATTGAGGGATAGCACACGCTGACACGCTCGCAATAGCTACGATGGCCTGAGAAAGAACGACCTCGAGGTCCAGCTGGACGAGCACATTGCCGACAATTCGACGGTATTCCAGTCCGATCCCAGGTTCGCTCCCTACTTCAGCAGCAGGGCGCGCACTGCCGGGTCCCCCGTTAAGAAGGAGGCGCCGGAGCTCAAGGTCTCCAAGAGGCGAGCCACCAAGGCTGCCGACGATCTGATCACTGTTGAGTGAGTGTGTCCTGCATGCGCAAACGCGTCTTTACCCCGAGGGGTAAACAACATTCCTCGGGCCAAGAACCAGCCCACTAACCCCCAACACCAGCACCGATGACGAGCCTGCCCGCTCGACTTCGACCGCGCTGGCCCGCACCCCGGGCCGCGCTCTGTCCCTCGCGTCACGCATCCCGCTGCCCGCGACCCCCGCCGACGTCGCATCGGCCGTGGACCGCGGCACCGTCGCCGTGCGCGAGCGCGTCACGTCGCTCTACCAGGAATCTGGCATCACCGAGGCCACCGAAGCCACGCGCGAATCGCTCTCGACCGTCAAGTCGGTGCTCTTCGTCATCGCCGCCTTCGAGCTCTACTTCCTCCGTCCTGAGCTCTTGCCTGATCGCTATGCTTTCACCATCCCCGCCGTCAGCTTCCTGGGAACAAGCGACTACGCCGTGCATCTCCCGGATCTGTTTGCGCTCCTGACGGCATCGTTCTGGTCGCCCGCGTTGACGTGGCTGTTCACCAGCGTCGTGGCGCCCAGCCTTTTCGGATACTTTTTCAACTTGAGCGCCGCGCATGCGCCGAGCGGACGGGGCCGACGCGCGCAGCAGCAGCAGGAGTATGCGGTCGATCCCTTGACCTTTAGCATCGTCAAGGCCGTTGCCACATACGTCGTGTATGCGCAGGGCGTCACCTTTGGCGGGTGGATCAACCGCGACTCGGTTGCGCGTATCAATGCGGCCCTGTACAGCGGGTGGAAGGGCGTTCTCGTCGGCACAGCGGTCGCGGGTATCACATCCGTCTATGATGCCGTCTTGAGGAAGTAGGGCTTGGAATCGTCGGGAGGTAGATTGAGTCGAACCTTCTTTATTCCCCGGTGGTTTCTTGGAAACGGAGGGGCGAGTTGACGGGACGGAATGGAAGGGTTTCTTTCCCCCTGCTGCAAGGGACGGACGGACTGGGTTTGGGTTGTGCGTTTGCCGGGCGTGGAGATGTGCGGGGAGTCTCTCGAGGCGTTCAGGGCGTTTTTGGATTTTTCATTTCGGTTCCATGATATGAAATCAAGGCGTCGTTGGCTGAGCTTCGGCTTTCACTTCCATGCTTCACGCTTGATACCTCTATCCCGCCTGTCCCCTTTTTTTTTTTTTCATCGCGGGCATTTTTCTGGGTTATCAGCCTTGGGGTAATCGGAGCGAAACGTGTACATGGAGTCTCGACTTTTTTCGTCTCAAGGTTATCAGTCTAGATTCCTTGGTTGGTGGATCGGAGTGTTTGTCCAGGGATGGCTGTCATATGCCCTGTTTTGTGGAAAAAGGGGAAATGGATGAACGGATGGATGATGGGACGGCGATGGGACGGCGGTGTGATTGGTATCAACACCGGAGGTTGGGCTTGGATTTTGATAGGAGTCTCATCAACTATTGCTGTTTTGACCTTGGCGTGTCTGTTGCTGTGAAGCTGAATTGGCAACGATTTGTTTGCCTTGCATGTGTGATTTGAGATGCTGGACGAGATATGGTGTCGTTCATTCAATTCACTGTCAACATGTCAGAAGCGTCAAATTAACCCAGCTCTGGTAATGGCATCGTGACACCGAGCGTACGTCGCTATCAGAACCGTAAATATCTTGTCACGCACCCGTATCTTGCACCCGTGGAGGGGTTCAACATGGTGGGGCACATCACCTCACCTTCCCCTCAACACCACGCTCACTCACTCACTCACTTGTCCACTCACCTACCAACATCAAAACACAGTCAACAAATACCAGAACCAGCATCCATGGCCTCCCTCACCCCAGACCAACTCAACTTCTTCCGCAAAAACGGCTACCTCATCATCCCAGACGCCCTGCCCCCCCAAACCGTGACAACCCTCCTGGCCGAAACTCACCGCCTCCTCGACAGCCTCTCCCTGACCGACCACCCCATGACCCGCTTCCGCACCGGCGGCTCCACAGGCGAAGACCACGTAGGCGACGACTACTTTTTGTCGTCAGGCGACAAGATCCGCTTCTTCTTCGAAGAAGACGCCTTCGACGCCTCGGGCAACCTTCTCAAGCCCAAACACCTCGCCGTCAACAAGATAGGCCACTACCTCCACGGCTTGTCGGAGCCCTTTGCTGCGTTGCTACAGCACGATGCAGACATCAAGGCCCGTCCCGCGGACGTGGCGCGCGCGCTGGGCTATAACGATCCCGTTTGCCTGCAGAGCATGGTGATTTGCAAACAACCCGAAATAGGCGGGGCGGTGCCACCGCATCAGGATAGCTGCTTCTTGTATACGGACCCCCCAAGCGCTGTTGGGTTTTGGTACGCGCTTGAGGACGCGACGCTTGAGAATGGGTGTTTGAGTTTTTTGCCGGGGTCGCACAAGTGGGCGGCCATCGAGAAAAGGTTGGTTAGGAAGGCAGGGGATGAGGGGACGGAGATGATCGATAATGAGGGCGCGCGGTTTCCTCGAGGGGATGGAGGGTGTGGCGGAGAGAAGAAAGATGGTGAGGAGGAATATGTGGCCGGCGAAGTCAAGGCTGGGTCGCTGGTGTTGATACACGGGAATTTGCTGCACAAGAGTGAGAGGAATACGAGTCAGAAGGGGAGGATTATTTACACGTTTCATATTATTGAGGGGGAGGAGAGGTATGATGGGCGGAATTGGCTGCAGCCGCCTAAGGAAGGGTTCACGAGGTTGTTTGGGGAATCGTGTGGAAAACAAGGAGACTTGATTTAGTTTGGTTTCGTCTGCTGATGGACATTCCAGTATGTAAGACTATCGTACAATGCCAAGTGTGTGTCTGGCATGTTTTCTGCCATCTGCGCTCTCTCTTTCACGCTCTCGCTCTGTCTGTCTGTTTGAAAGTGTGACGTTGGAGGGAGATGGGACTCGAGAAGAGACACATGACAACCACTGCCACCTCCACCCAAAAGACCCCTTAAATGCAGAAGACCTAAACGCCAAAGTTCTCCCATGGTCGCGAAATCACGAACTGCTAGTATCCTTGCTGAGGTTGCGTGATGCCAGGCCACTAGCCCCTGGCGTACGGATGGAAGCCACGGTTCCCGCCTCTGCCACCGCCGCGATAGTTGGCACCGGGTCGGCCCGCGTTCTTCGGCCCAGTGGGTGCATTCGGGGGTGGTGCGCTGTTCGGGTCGGAAGGACCGGGAGACATGGATTGCTGGTGGTGATGGCCGCCTCCGCCGCCGCCGCCGCCCCTCTTGTGGAAGCCTCCACGACCGCCTCCACCCTGACCGCCACCAAACCCGCCCTGGTTCATCATGGGCTGCGGAACATCGTCGTACATGCCCTCCCAGCTAGTTGGGGCGGCACCGCCCATGTAGCCCTGGTTGTAGTCTTGCTGGCCACCGCCGCCATTGCCACCACGTCCACCCCGACGGCCGCCGCCCGGCTGGCCCTCGTACTTCTGCTGCTCGAATTGTTGTTGCTCAAAGGCGTTGTATCCGGGGCGGCTGTTACCACCGACGCCGGCTTGAGAACCGCCCGGACCAGCTCCCTGGGCCGGACCGGGGCCGCCTCCGCCAGCGCCACCGGCCTGCTGCTGCATCATCTGTTGCATCATCTGGGGCGTCATGTTGGCCATGGCTGCCATGGGGTTGGCGCCCTGGGGACCGACGCGGCCACCGCCCTGCGCCATCATGTTCTGCATCTGCTGCCACTGCTGCATCTGCATCATCTGCATCATGGCCGGGTTCATGTTGCGGTTCATGGCCATCTGTTGCTGCATCATCATGAAGGCCTGCTGCATGCGTTGGAGCGACTGTGCCATTGACTGCGGTGTCATGCCAGCCGCTGCACCGCCCATGCCGCCCATGTTGCCCATGCTACCGCCCTGGTTGCCGCCGGAGCCGTCGTCCATGCTCCCGTTCTGTCCCTTGCGCCCGAACTTGCCGCCACGCCGAGCTGCCTCCTCCTCTTCTCGCATGTTACCACGAGGTTGAGCCTTCTTGACCTCAATCGCTTTGCCGTGAATCTCGAGTTCGGTGGCCAGACAGGCCTCGACGCCGGCCTCGCTCTCAAATGTGACAAAGCCGAAGCCGCGGGGACGGCCGGTGTCCTTGTCCATCATCAACGTGGCATCGACAACGCGGCCAAACTGGGCAAAGTACTCCTTGAACTCATGGTCCGTCGTCTCCTGGCTGACGCCGCCCACAAAGATCTTGGACGTCTTCTCTTGCTCGTCGCGAGGAATGGCTCGTTTAGGATCAATCTAGCGACACCAGTCAATACAAGTGAGATGCAGGCTTCCGTGTAACCAAACTTACGATCTTCCCATCCAGATAGTGCTCCTTGACCATAACAATGTTCACTGTCTTGGGGTCCTTGAAGGTCAAGAAACCAAAGCCGCGGGAGCGGCCGGTTGCGCCGTCTCGCATAACGGTGCATTCCACGACCTCACCATATTGGGAGAAGTAGTCTCTAAGCGACTCTATACGGTCGTCAGTATGGTGCTTGTCAAACTGCAGACACACGGGGCAGGGTTCTTACGATCTGTAGTTTCCCAATTGAGTCCACCAATGAACATCTTTCTACAGACACAAACATGTTAGTTACCGCATCTCGATCTTGAGTACAAACATGAGCTGTGCCAGTTGCCACGAATAAAACAAGACAAAATCCCCAGCTCCCAGACAAAATCATCTCTCCGCGCGGGTAACGGCAGCTAGGCTGCAATTCGCCCGCAGCATTGCGTTGTGCTTTCCACCACGCATTTTGGCGTCCACGGCACGCTTGGACATCTTGATTGCCATCCAATGCCAATTTAAAGTTCATCTTCATCACCGCGGCCGCCACCGCAATCCAGCAGGTCAGATTCATTGGCTGGGTCTTGACCACGTTGGCGTTTGACATGAGAGTCGTGAGGAAACTGGGGATGTGTCGGGCCATGTTATCCCAGACGTAGAAGATGTCGACGAGAAGTGGCGCAGTCGGAGAAGAACAGACCCAGAATGGAAAGCTCAAGTTGAGGGCCGAGATTGACGGATTGCCCATTGTCGAGGTGTCGAGGGGCGGCGTGGAACTCGAAACGAGCACGCTACACTACAATCTCAAATTTGAGAACTGAATGCAGCGCTTGATGCGAGGCTTGCCGAATACTTTTCTTGTTCCTGTCTCGTGCTCTTGCTATCGTCAAGCTAGGTACTGGCCAGGTGTGGTGCGCTATCCGCTGCCAAATCTTGATCTAGCTGCCGAGAGACCCGTCATCCCTATCTCGACGAGGCCCTGTGCGTCGTCTCGGCTGCTCTAAGATTATCTGCCTGTCAAGGCTATAGACACAGGATACGTGTTGAGCTATCCGGTGTGGCGTTTGTTCCCGGCCTGAGCCTCGCGATCCTCCTCTTGCCCGACAGACAAGCTTGATACTGTAGGTAGCACGGTTTCCCCCTTTTGCTGGACGCTTGCCTCTTGTCATCTTGAGTTTGAACCCCGTTCAGTCCCGTTCGAGGAGGTTCCCAAAGCTGCCATTTCCGACCGCTTGAAACTTGCATACCAAGTCCGCCTCTTGATATCCGAACCGCCATCTTTCATGAACCCCACGCCATCCATACATCCTTGTTGAACTGGTTGGTGGCGGCATGTGGCAATCCTGGTCCGGATAACAGCGGTTACCTTGTGGCAGATGCTCCTCGGAGCTCGCCGCATAGTCAAAAACCTCAAAGGCACTTCACTGCAAAAGAAGAAAAAAGGTACTTACCCATCTTCTTTGGCATTTGGGCCCTTGGAAGGTGGTGGCGGAGGTGGGGGCGCATTGTATAAAGTAGATGTCGGCTTCTCCTCATCAGGAGAGGCATCGCCACTAGGGCCATTACCCAGGTTGAAATCAACCTCGTCATCATCATCGTCGTACTCTTCATTGTTCATGTGTGTGTCGCCATCGTATTCATCATCTCGGCCGCCATCGCCTGTCTGCTCTTGCTTTGTCTCAACAGATGGCTGAACATCTTGGGTGTGCGGCGGCGCGTGTGCAGCTGCTGCCTTGTTGCCAGGCTCGTCGTCATTGTAGCTGTCATTTGTCAGATTCTCGTTGGAAGGTGCGTGTTTGTCTCAACGTACAGATCAGCAAACAGCTCGTCATCGAAGTTCTCTGGTTCGGTCATTTTCGCGCGCTCTGGTCGCACGGGCTTGTGGAGGATGCGAGGATGCAAGAGAGGAGGATGCGAACGCGAAGTTGCAGTTGGATTGCGACAGCGCGTTGGGGGGTCGACAAAGTTTTGGAAGGTGGAAAAAAGCCTTTTCTGGAGAAGAAGGCTAAGTAAATAGATCCTCCAAAGAAAAGAACAAAACCCAGAGGATAAGCTTACGCCGAGAAAGGCGACAGGTGAACGCTGTTGCTGCGAAAGTGAAGGGCGCCGAGATGACAAGAGCCGCCTCGAAAACAAGCAGAGGCGAGGTCGGTTGCAGGTCTTGTCAGGTGTGGGTCCAATTGCATGGGGGAGACGCCCGTGCGGGGATGAATGCACAGGCCACAGGTGACATCGATCAACGGCGCATCAGCTGCCAGGTTGCAGAACAGCTGTGAGGGAGTGCCAGCAAGTGTTAGACAAGAAAGAGCCAAACACCACCACAAGCAACCAGGCATAGATTCCAAGACAAGCGCCCTCGAGTCATATACGAGATACATTCGCCAGATGGCCATGCAATCGCAAGCAGACGGCATTCGGTAGTCAAAATGTTCTCTTCTTCCGCGGGCGGCAAGAAGGCCCCTCCCCAGGTAAGGCGCCAGCGCCCGTTTCAGGCACTGTCTGCTGACCTCGCCCACCAAAGCAGGAGATGGTGCAAGTTGGTATGTTGGACTCGCATTCCCAAAGGCTTCGCAGGATTACATGCTGATCCACGACTTCCAATGGCTCCAGACAGGTCCGAGTATGTCGGCAACCCCTATTCCGCCTCTGCCACCCTCGCCCTTGACTGACTGGGACCCGCAGTTCTGCCGCCCCCTTCTGGAGGGCCCCTCAACGAGACACCCCGCCGGCGAAGAAGACTCGCGATTCCAGCCTGGTAGTTGGCGCCGCCTATTCCCATGCCGACATGCTCAAATTCGACTCTTTGTGCGTTGCGCCGCAGCTCTCGACGGACTCTTTGTGCTTGTCGCTGACGTGCTGGGAACAGGAACCTTTCCAACTCTGGGTCGCGCCCCAGAACCCCACCATCATCAACATCGACCCGCACCAACGTCAACACCACCGGAACCCCACCAGCAAACAAGACAAGTTCCGGTCTCTCGTCACCTCCCATCAAGACGTATGCGACCTTTCTCTCAAACACCAACGATGACTGGGCCGCCGACGAGCCAGATGACACATACGAATACGAGGAGGATGACGACGGGGACGACTTTGGGCTACCCAGCCTCTCCAACATGAAGAGGAAATCCCAGCGCATAGCAGCTCAGAACAAAGCAGGTGTCGGAAGCAGCGGGATCCCACAGCCCCTGGCAAATCCCTACAGCAGCCTCCACGCCCGTCGCTACTCCGATAGCACCGACATCGCCGTCGAGCGTCCGGCCTCGACATACCCCATGCCGAAGAAAAGTGAAGGCAAGATCCTCCGACCACAATACAAAGACATACTCCGTGACCCAGCCAATGCCCTTCATCTGATAAATCACCCTTCAATACCGGCAAATGCGTCACCAAAGGAGGTCGACGCCATCAACTCTCGCATCACCCGCATCAATAAGTTTAAAAGAATCCTTCAGGCCTCTTCCATTCCACTCCCCGACCTCCGAGCTGCGGCCTGGTCTGGCGTGCCCGAGGAGGTGCGCGCCATGACCTGGCAGCTCCTTCTCAGCTACCTGCCCACGTCCAGCGAGCGCCGCGTCGCAACCCTTGAGCGCAAGCGCAAGGAATACCTCGACGGCGTGCGCCAGGCATTCTCTGAAAAGGGTGCCACCGGCAGCGGCGGCAAAGGCGGCGTCCGTGGTCTCGATGAGGCCATCTGGCACCAAATCAGCATTGATGTGCCGCGCACGAATCCGCACATTGAACTGTACGGGTACGAGGCAACGCAACGGTCGCTGGAGCGGATATTATATGTTTGGGCGGTGCGGCATCCTGCGAGCGGATACGTTCAAGGTATCAACGACCTTGTGACGCCGTTTTGGCAGGTGTTTTTAGGAGTGTACATCACCGACCCAGACATTGAAAGCGGCATGGATCCCGGACAGTTGCCAAAGGCAGTGCTAGACGCAGTTGAGGCAGATTCGTTCTGGTGTTTGACAAAACTACTAGACGGAATACAGGATCACTACATTGTTGCGCAGCCAGGAATCCAACGCCAGGTGGCGGCGTTGAGGGATCTCACGGCGCGAATTGACGCCGGGTTGGCGAAGCATCTGGAAGCGGAAAGCGTCGAGTTCATACAGTTCAGTTTCCGATGGATGAATTGCCTCTTGATGAGGGAGATTAGTGTCAAGAATACGATTCGGATGTGGGATACATACATGGTCAGCCAACCCCCCCCCCCCCCACTCTTTCCCCGTTGCAGCTCATCATTGCTGACAGTAACGAGTACAGGCTGAGGAACAAGGGTTTTCTGAATTCCATCTTTACGTTTGCGCCGCTTTCTTGGTGAAGTGGTCTGACAAATTGGTCAAGATGGATTTCCAGGAAATCATGATGTTTTTGCAGTCTTTGCCGACACGCGACTGGACGGAAAAGGATATTGAGCTGTTGCTCAGCGAGGCGTACATCTGGCAGAGCCTGTTCAAGGGCTCGTCAGCTCATCTGCGGGGACCGGCGAGTAGGACGCCGTCGGTGAACTTCCAGCTATGATGGGCGGGCCAGCGCCTCGATGGGAGGAAGGTTGGGTTTTAACGGAGCATGATGGCGCTTTAACTATACCACATGATAGCATGCAGCGTTGCTGTTGACAATAATGAGATAATTGAGTCGGTTGCCAAGAATTTACGAAAACCATCGCATTCATCGTCCAAGGTCCATGCCCGGCTTCGTGAGATCAGGGCTTTACGGTCGTGATACTCGATTGCAGCTGTTGGGAAGCTATGAAGAGCATTTAGATCTACAAAGCACCTATGCTAATCAACAGCTTCCATCTTCCATCAGCTCCGCGCATCCCTCGTAGTACTACCACAAGGCCTCATCGACGCTGCCGGAAAGTTGGCATATCCCCATCTCCTAAACCGAGCAACCAGTCCGTCCCAGATAATTTACAATACAAGCCCATTTTGCAGCCCCCAAACCGCCGAGATCGCAATAGAAAGAAGTGCGCAGCAAAATAAGCGCCAGTACACCAGCCCCAATTGTAAAATCAACCAACTGTCGCCGCAGTTGAGTTCAGTTTGCAGCAGCCTTGCCGTCCTTCACTTTCTTGGGCTCAGCCTCGTCAGGGCTGTCCTCCTCTGCCTTGCGCTTCTTCCTCACGAGGCCGGTCAAGTCGTTCGCGTTCTTCTTGACCTCCTCGACTGGCTTCCCGCTCCCCGACGCTGTGGAAACGGGAGCCGGAATGCCCAGCGCAGCGTTGATATCGACGGGCGGCTTCTTCAGCTCCACGAGACGCTGCTCCATGTCACCAACGAGCTCCTTGACGTCGGCGATTTGCTGGCGCGTGACGTCGTTATCCTCGGGGTTGTGAAGGGTGGCGAGCTCGACCTCTTTGCTTTGGAGCTTGAGCTTGGTGCTGGCAATGGCAGCCTCGAGCTCGATGGCCGCCTCATCGCGCAGGGCCTGGTCGACGACGCCGGAAGCGTTGGCATCGCCATTTCCATTATCTTCTGCGTCGTCGTCGGATGACTTGGTGATGGACGCGAACTCGAGGGCAAGAGAGAGCTTGAAGTGGGCTTCCGCAACGATTTCTGACTCTTCGGGGTAGAGCTCCTTCTTGAACTTCAAAGAGGCGCGGGAATCGGTGATCGCATTAGGATATCTAGAGGAAGGATGTCAGAAGCGTACTTGTGCTATGGGTAGGGGAAGAAGCATGCCTCTCGTTCTCCAACGAGATCTCTGCCAAAAGGTCATGGGTATCGGCGAGGCGCTCCTTGATGTGCCTCAGGTTCGGGTCGTCGCCATCGGAGACCTCCTTCCCCTTGTCTGTCTCGGACTCGCTTGAGGTCTCGAGCTTCTTGGTCAAGAGGACGCGTGCCAGGTCGAGAATCTCGAATGCGACAGCCAAATCGTCGTCCTCCTCATCTTCCTCCTCTTGCTCCTCGTCGTCTTCCTCGTCCGAGTCCTCAAAGTTCTCGTCGCCCTCGAAGTGGAAAAGAGGCTTTTTCTCGAGGGCAGGCTCCTCCTTGGAGGGTTCTTCGTCGGAGTGTGCTGCTGCATCGGTTGGCTCCTTGGCCCTCTCTTTGCCCTTTGACGACTCCCCGTTCTTGTTGGCGCCATTGCCATCAGCTGCTTTCGACTTCTTTGCAGGCTTGGGCTTCTTGGACTCGGGCGCCTTGCCGCCGAGAACGTCGCTCTTGCTCTGGCCAACCTTGAACAATGCGCGACCATAGAGGAAAAGGATTTCAGCATTGTCTGGGTTCATCTCGCCGTTCATCTCGGCCTGCATCTCGGCGGCTTGCGCGTAGACTTCAGCGGCCTCCTCGTAGTTCTTGTGTGCATACAGGGCGGTCGCCTTGGCTGACAGATCGGCGAGCGACACCTTGAGACTCTGAGCGACTTGCTCTGGACCCAGCTCCATTGGCGTCGCGGTGCCGCTTTTGGTGGGTGTAGCCATGATGTGTGGGAGCGAGTTTGATGTCTCTCGGGCGAACCGGAAGGTAAGAAATCGGGGGGTAACCGATGTTTGGGTGTACGCGAGTGAGTTCGCGTTCTGGTAGGGTTCAATTCGCAAGTTGACAATCCAAAGATCTTTACTGCAGTTTCAAGGGAGGCGCAAGCGTTGACAGAACTTGTGACGCGACCGTTGTCAGCCCACTGCGAGACGCGTCTGATTGGCTGATCCAGCTGCATGGGCTCTAAGATCGCAGGATGGAAAACCTGGGGATAGCGGGGCTGGCGCAGGCACTGCAGCGGGGGCCGCAAGGCGCACGAGGAGCGCTTGACGGCATTGAACTTGCATTTTCTAATCTACGGTTGGAAATATCCCAAGGCTTGCTGCTGCCTTCTGGGTATCCAGAATATAAATCTACCATTTTTTTATCGTGAAAACAAATGTGCCCATCCGTCAGACAACCCCAGGTGTGCTGTGACGTCGACGGCTGACAGCGGAATGGCCCGGCACAAGGGGGTGTTCTTTCCCCCACAACAATCAGGTGCTGGGGAGGAGTGACAAGGAAAACGTCACTTCGTCGTAAGGTATTTCGCATTCCACACCACCCCAGCGAGACAAGGGCCGAGGGATCAAGACGGTGAGGTGTGATATATCGCCATCTCGCCTCCGATCTCGGGACCACGGATCACGTAGAATCTTGCCGTTACCAACCGTTTGCCAGCGGTCTTAAGAGGACACAAAACCCACTTATCGCGAAGACGGGAGAGAGGAGAACCTCGAAGTCGCAACTCCCATAATTCACACATATACAACCCCTGGCATTAACGCCGCAGCGATCCAAAAACCCCTATTTTTTTCGACCTTGAGTTTACCCAACACCATCCATCGTCAATATGCTCTCATACATATCCGGCAAGCACGACGCCCACTACATCCGGCAGCGGGCCAACTCTTTACAGAACGTCACGGCCGCAAGGAGCGAAACCTACAGCAAGCACATCCTTCTGGCGTAAGTGTGTCAAACCAAACCAAACCACTCAAAGGTAGACGAGCATTATCTAATTGAATTAACCCACTCATCAGAGCATCTGGCTCAGTAGCCACCATCAAAAGCGAGTGAACTTGTACTCCCGCAAAAATAATCCAACATACAGACATCCCTAACCTGTGCATGACTTCCTTCCCCTGCTACAGTACCCGAGATAGTCAAAGCCCTCGCCAAATACGAAGGCAGGATCTCGATCCGAATCGTCCTGACCAGCTCGGCCCGGCAGTTCCTGAATGGCCAGAGCGATGAGCAGCCGACCGTATCGGCGCTGCTGCATCTGCCCAATGTCGATGCTGTCTACGACGACGCCGACGAGTGGGGTCCGCAGCCGTGGAAACGAGGTGCCAGTATTCTGCATATCGAGTGAGTAGTGTGACGTGACGATGTGCGCTTGTATTGTTTATGGTGGGCTGATAATGCTGTCTGCTTGCGTAGGTTGAGGAGGTGTAAGTTACTCGTTCTCGGGGCTAGTCAGGGGCTTGCTAATGATATGGTGATTTATAGGGGCTGATATCCTCGTTGTGGCACGTATGTTTCTCCATGTATCTCTTCTGAGAGTTGCCCGGTTAACCAGATGTACAGCACTCAGCGCCAACACTCTTGCAAAGGTATCTACGCTTGGTTGTGGTAGTACCATCTGATCACCACTAACACATTCGGTGCAAGATCGTCAACGGCATGAGCGATAACTTGTTGACCTCGGGTATGCTTGTGATATCAAAATCACAGCCCACCAGGCTAATCTCCTCTCAGTTATCCGAGCATGGGATACAGATGGCAGCATTGATCAAAAGAGGAAAGTCATTGCTGTTGCGCCGGCTATGAATTCGGTAACTCCCTCCCGCCTACACGACAGGCTCGACATTGCTAACCCTTCCAGGCCATGTGGAGGCACCCCATCACCGCCAAACAGATTCGGATCCTAACCGAAGAATGGGGTGCCAAAGAGCACGTATCTGCTGACGGCGAGTCCGACCCATCCGGCCCATCCAGTGGCTGGTTTCAAGTGATTAAGGTGAGTCTCAATAGTCGCCTCTCCTCATCATTCAGCTGCTAACTCCGTCCACTAGCCGATTACAAAGTGTGTAGACACCCCTCTTCCTGGTGATGATACTCACAGCTTTGACTCAGAACACTTGCATGCGGTGATACAGGGGACGGAGCCATGGCCTCCGTCGACACCATCTGTCAGGTCATCACAAGTCGCCTCGGGCTCACTGACTAAATTCTTGTTCATTCACTATCTTGTCACGCAACTCGGAAAGGGAACAAGCTCAATGTTATGCTTTTCACCATTGTGTTAAACGGAGCCTGAGCAAAAAGGCGCCTGTCTCACTACTGAGTTATACCGATACAATGACCATTTGATCATAAATCTACAAAAACACCAGAGAGGTCAAAATCTCTACCCCTCTTGTCCCATGCCATGCCCATACCATGCCATACCATGCCACGCCCGAACCAAACCCGTAGGTTTCCGAATGCCAATTCATACAATTATGATTTATACACCAACCCAAAGCGCTTTTAGTACTCCGGTTCAACAGTTTTTTCAGCTCCCCCATCTCTAATCGTGCCTAAAGGTGCACTTGTCGCCCTTGGCGCACTGACCACGAGCGTAAAAGGTGCACTGCTTGGTGCCAATCAAGCTACGGTTGATTCCGCGCAAGTGCTCAGGAACATCACCGCCGCCACCGCCGCGACCTCCATGTCTATCACCGTCGCGATCACGATCACGGTCACGACCACTACGACCGCGGTCGCGGTCTCTCTCTCTGTTGCGGTCACCCCGATCTCGGTCCTGGTCGCGGTTCTCGTAGCTGTCTCGCTCCTGATGAGACTGATCGGAGCCGCCGCGGCCGTAGCCTTGGTATTGTCTGCCCTGGTCTTGTGGGTACGAGGGATTGGCAGGAGGGGCCGTACCGCCCTGGTTGCCTTTGTTGGCCCAGCTCATGAGCGAAAGTAGATACTCTGGGTTCTGCGTGTCAACGGCAGCCGGGATGGCTGGCTTGGCCTGGGGCTGGCTGGCTGCCAAAGCCGCCATCAGGGCCTGGATCTGCGCGTTGTCGCCGCCAGCGGTAGTAGCAACTGGATACTGGGGCGGGGCCGCGGTAGCAGCCGGGGCGCCAGGATGGGTCAAGGCAGATAGGATGGCAGAAAGCTGGTCCTGTTGAGGCGCAACTGGCTGGCCGACTGGCTGCTGCGCGTACCATGCCGCCTGTTGTTGTTGTTGACCTTGCTGGGCATAGTATTGGGCCCAAGCCGCAGAGTAGTCAGGGGCTGCTGAAGTCGACTGTGGTGGTTGCGTAACTGGGGCCGCAGCTGTAGGCGCAGGCTGGACGACGGGAGCTACGGCAGGCGGTGCGAGCCGGAGACGCGCCACGAATTCTTCAAGAGCATCTGCGGCCTTTTGAGTGGCTGGGTCGTAATCAAAGCGGCGCTGTGTCTTGGGTCGGGCCGGGTCGTACGGGTCGGGGTTCTTCCAGTTCTTGACCCTGTCAGACATGAGAAGTTGATATACCTGCTCATCGCGCTGAGCGGCCAAGGCGGGGTCGAACCAGTTGCTAGCGGGTTCGTGCTTGGTCACCCTGACTGTCGCAACCGGCACGGGGGCTGATGCCGCGGGCGTTGCGTAAGTCCCGGCCAACATCTTGAGAGACCCGAGGGCGTTCTCATATTCAGCATAGTTGGGACGTGACTTCAAAGCCAATCGGTTCTGTGCTGCCTCAACAGCACGCCAGAAGCCCAGCACAGTAATGTCCCGAGCGCGCGCCCGCGCTTCCTCGTAATCACCCTCCTGTGGAAGGTGGATTTCAGGAGCTGCAGAGCCCGAGTCCAGGAGCGCTGGCTCGTACGGAGGCGACTTCGGAGTGGGCGGAATGTCGGCCACATCCGTGTAATGGACCATGAGCTCCTTGGACTCGCGGTCTTCGTTGAACTTCTGCTGTTCGGTGTAGAAGGTCTTGAGGCCACCTCTCGTTACAAATGTCTCTTGCCGTTTTTGAGTGGGCAGACTGTCAAAGTCGACGGGGACGGGCTCTTCCCACGGGCGGAGTTCACCTGTGTGGTCTTGGCCCTTCTTGAGCGCCATTCCTTCCATCTTGTCCTTGTTGTCCGATTTGGCATCCCGCACCATGCCGCCCTGTCGGATTTCCTCTGGATCGCGTGTGAACTCACGAACTTCGACGAGGCGGTCGTCGCTCTTAAAGGTAACCTTCAATCCGAGCCTACGCCTCGCTTCCTTGCGCAGGCGCCTCTTCCGTTGCTCTTCCGTCTCGTTGGGATCGGGAGTGGCGACCGACGGCGGTGGTTCGGCAGCCTTGACCTTCTTCGGTTCGGCAATTTCTGCCATCAGCGCCGCAAAAGTCGATGACGATGACGAGGACTCAGCGGCCCGCGTTTTGGCCGCCTTAGGTGCTTCGGAGGATACGGCTGCTGTTTGTGACGACTGGGCTTTCGGAGGGGCGGGCTTCGATGGCTCCGACTTCGCTGCCGGTGCCTTCGAAGCTGGGTCTGTCTTCATCGGGATTTTGGCACCGTCGACCTTGGCGGGCTCGGGTTTTGCGACTGGCTTCGGGGGCGCGCGAATCTTGCCGGGAAGGAGGAGATTCCGCTTCGGAGCTGCTGCCGACCCGGCGGCAGATGCGACCACTGGTTTCGTCGCGACTTTGGATGGAGCGGGTGCCGATTTGCCCCCATTGGCTGAAGCCTTGGCCCCAGTGGAAGGCGCACTCAGTGAGTCGGACGCACTTCTCTTGACGACCCGGCCGTCGCCATTGGCCTCTTCCTCGCGCTGCCGTTTACTTCCTAGGCTTGTGGACACTGGCTTAGACGTCAATTTGGTGCCCTTCTTCTCCCCGTTTGATGGTTTCATCTCGGTCATCGCAGTATCCTTGCCTCTGTTCTTCTCCGCGTTGCTAAAAATGGTCTCAATCAAGTCCAGGAGCTCCGGGGTTCCCTGAGCCTCGAGCTTCGCCTTTGTTGAAGAGAATTTCCACGATTCGAGCTGGCTGGGTCGCACCGTGACGAAGCAGCAAAAGAGACGCAGAATGGCTTTCAGCAGCGGCGAGTTGGCCTCGCCAATGTTGATGAGCCGGATCAAGATGTTCACCAGTCGAATGGCAACTTGTCCATTCTCGCCCAGCTTCTTCAACACTTCAGGATGTGCGTTGTCCAGGCCTGTAACAATTACCGCCTCAAGCTGTTTAATAAGAGGTTCGATTTCGGTACGAAGGCTGTCGAACTCTGCAGTGTTTCCCGCCATTGAGTCCTTGCTCTTCCGGCTTACGAGTTTGACGAGCTTCTCGAACTGAGGCGCATTCCGGAGCTCGCTAGCCTTGTCGAGCAGAATCGGGGAATAAGCGCTGTACGTAAGATTCCGCAGCTTTTTGTTTTGTTGATGTGCGGGGTGTATCCGCAGAGACTCGGTAGCCTTGATGGTGGTATTGAGCGGCTCTGCCGGGGGATCCGACCGTTTTGCCTGTAAACTATCAGCAAAAAGAATAGGATCCGTCTTGTGCGAACATACCTCGCTGCCGTTGCCGTTGCTGCCCTTTGGTAACTTCTTGTACCAATCAGGCGGGATCTCGTTGTCGGCGCGCTTCATCTCAATTTCCAGTCTTGTATCGGCAACCTGGCGGTCCAGCTCAGTTCTGGCGTTCGTATACGCAGCCTGATGATTCCCAAGGCTTTCGGCAAGGGTCCAACCATGAGGCAGATCGGGGAACAGAGGATCACGGTCGCCCTTGGAAGCAATGACTACATATCTCTTAGTAGGCGGGCCCTTTTTTAGCTTCTCTGGCGCTTCCGCGATCACGAGGTTGGGCACTCCGGGGAACGTGCTGTTCTCGCGATTCTGAGAATCTCTCAGGAGCTCGGTTTCATAGGTGAACATATTTGCTGCAAATGTTTCACCTTGGCTCGGCATCGGGATCGCCGAGGGTGACCCGGTGCTGGTCGCGATGGGCATAACCTTGACTTTTTTGGCGACGAGGCTTGGATCCAGGAGTTCGGAAGCGGGTCGTCGTTTGTTACCAGATGATTGACTCGCCCCCGCCAGTGGGAAAGACTGTTGCTGCATCGGTTGAGGCAAAGGAGCTGGAGCCGTCAATGGCTGGACCTGAACTGGTCGGGTTGTTTGAATGTGGGCTACCATGCCTTGGGTGATGGGTTGCATGGTTGAGGGCGCAGGTGCAGGCGTTACAGATTTCTGAACTGAGGGTCGAGAGACCACCTGGGGGCTACCAGTCCTGACCGGAGGCAGAAGCTGTGCGACGGACGGGTGTGCTTGCAGTTGCTGTGCACTGGGACCCGGGAGAAACTGGGACTGCGGGTGCGGATTGTTTATCTGTTGGCGTGAGTCCGGGTGGTAGGGTTGGATTCCCGCCGGTACGGGACTGTGGGTTGTAGGGTATCGAGCGGGTGAGCCGGCAGTCTGGGGTGGTTGAAGGCCGGTCTGTCTTGACACGGCCAGAGGGTTATTGTACTCATGGCTGGGAGTAAATGCCGGGACTTGCGGTTGGCTCTGCATTGTTCTGTGCCACTCGGGAGTCGACGTCGCAATGTAGCCATTTGATGCGGGATTCTGTGGGTGGTCAGAGTTATCAACATACCCACGCTGTGACACCTCTTGACCTCCAGTTGCGTGAATGTGACCGTGGTTCGAAAACTCCTGTTCTCGAGCGCCGTCACTGAGAGCGAAACGGGTGTTGACGGAATGGTGCGTGTCGTTCTGGGGTTGTTGAGGGTCAGGGTAGTATACATGGCCCTGGGAGAGAAGTGACTCCTGGGGATAAGCCGTTGACGATTGTGTCGATGCTGGCCATGTCTCAGGCTGCGCCCTTGAATAGTACCCATAGTTTTGATAGAGACCGGGCTGGGGATCTGGGGCAGGTATTTGAGGATTCATGTGACCTGAGGTGCCAATGAAGGTGTCCGCATTGTGGTAGCCCGCATTCTGGCTGGGATGTGTCTCGAAGACAATGCTTCCATCACCATATTGTTGTTCCCATCCGGCGCCAGCATAACTGGGGTCCCATTCGCCCACCCCACTGCCGTGGGTTTGGTCCATGGTGACAACAACAACACAAAAAGGGGGGTCACGTGCCTTTACTGCCCTGCACCGCTTCGCAGTCAATCAAATGCCGCCCCGGTTATTGCATGCCGTTTTCACAGACCGAGCAATACAATACTTTTTTTTTGCGTGTGCAACTTGCAACTCCGAGACGTGCAAAGTTCTCAGGCGCACCAGTCAGTTGGTGACCAGTCGTTACCAGTTGTTCCCTCTTTGTGCTCGGACTGAGTGACAGACGTAGGCAAAAAATATCGTGAAAGGCGGAAGGAGAGGCAGGAGAATTAACCGGGTTAATCAAGTATCGGGTGTGAGGTGGAACTGAGGAAAGTGGGGCGTTTGTAGCCCAAACGGGTTAGGGCGAAAGTCTAGGACGAAAAGGGTCAGCGTTCCAGGATCCTAACGGTTTTTGAATTTGCGATGACAACGCAGCGAGCACCCGAGTCCAGGATTCGGGGAGAGCAACGAGCAGAAATCCAGGTAGAGAGCGAGTGTTAAGGTTTGATCGAGCCGACACATTCCGGAGACACTGGATCTTGGGTGTATGAGCTCGTAACGGGGTAGCCGGAGCGAATGCAGATAACCAGCAAGTGGGCGCTCATTGAACGAATGGATGGCCCGGCATTCGGTTGGACGTCGAGTATATGTCGACAAGGTGCGAGTCGAAGGGCTTCCACCGGGGTCAAGTCTCCCAGACGAGGCGAACTCGGGGGGAACTCCAGGTGGACTTTGCATCTTAGCTTCTGGTGCCAGCCATTCCATATTATCCCCATTTGCGCATCCAACTTGGCGAGCAAGGTGGCGGCTGTCTGGTAGGTGACCGTCGCAGACGGGCTTCTCGGGTGCTGGGGGTGACAGCTTTCAGAAGTCCGGCACAGCGCATGACCCCCGCATCTGCATCGTGGTCGCAATCGCACACTGCCGCCACCCTCCGCAGTCCGGGCCAGAGCATCGACCTGAATTCGGACATGGTTGAACATTGACCAGGAAATGGATCGGAGCCGTCGTCATTGCATTAGTGACAATGAAGACAGTTACCTCCCCATATTCAAGAACGGGCTTTGGGCCGCCTGTTCCAAGTAGTGCTCTGCTGTTGCGTTCCTCTCCCCTCGTCGTTTGCACTCCCGTTTCCCGTCGTCGCAGGTATTTTTAAACAAGTTACCCGTGAGGTGATGCTCTCGCGGCTCATCCCCGCCTTTGCTCTGTCACTCTCGCAGCCCTTCAACCCGCAGTTCTCAAGCTGCGGGATCCAGGCTGTCCGATTGAACATGCATTTAGGAGGATAGAGATACAAATTATGCTGTGTGTTTTTTTTGATGGGGAGAGTGAGCTTCAATCATACATACCCGTTTGTTTGGCGTAATTATCGCCTCCGCAATGTTGATCCTCTGGCTGCGCGTCCACGACACGTCATGACCTCCTCCTTGCAGGCGATGGAATGGTTGCCCACGACCGTCTTACAGCATTTTCCGAATATCTAGATAGAGGCCGGATTTGACTATGTTTTCAAATGACCAGATGAGCAGGAAGCGACCGTTGCGCAACAGAGGAAGCGCGTCTTTGTTGGTCGTCAATGTGCTCAGCCGACTTTACAGCTTGTCGGAAATGAGGACAAGAAGATGAAAACGCAGTCTCTGGGGAAACAAATGACAATTGTGGCAGTCTGTAGCTGACGCCAACGTGTCAATGTTGTTGTTGAAAGAAGGTGGTTGAGAACCGCGGACGTCGTTGAGGGAGGGAAAAGCAGGTTCTTGTTTCGCAATCAGCCGCGGCCTCCATAAAAAGAGGGTTGGCTGCCCAGACAGGTGCTTGGTCAGTGCGTGTGGCGAGGGAATCCTACAGTTCCATTTGATTTTGCGGCAGACCCACGGACCAGCTACTGGATTGTGCGTGCTGTCCAAAACAGAACAGCTTTCTTTGTGGCCGGAGCATCGGGCGAGGCTGCTTCCGCCCAACGAATCGACACCCTGGCTCCACTGTGCAGCGCTGTGGACTCTGCTCCAGCGGGCATACCACTGACGAACTCAATGTGGGGTGGCTCTGAACCATGTGGCATCACGACCCTCGACGCGCAACCTTGACGAATATATTGACCACGGGGCCACGACACCGATGAGTCGGCATTCTATAGTTCTGCGCCGAATCTGTTTCTTTGCGCACCAAACGTCCCAAACATCTGACTGACCAACTGACCAACTTGCGCCTGCCTCCTCACCGCATCTATCAGCTATCGAACTGTTGCGCCGGCGGGAAACATGGCGTCGCGAGGTTCTTCCTTGCGGGACAAACAAATTGGTAGGCTTGTGGCCCCCCTCAACTTTGAAATTGGACCAATCTGACTGTTCCGCGCCAGTTTCGATCAAGAAGATATTGAACCTAAACGAGCCCGTCGAGACAAGCGAGACCGACGACACCACTACCAGCGGCTTCCTGGCGCCTGTAGCTCCTATACTGAAGGATGGCCGCCCTATCTGGAAAGTGCTCGTGTTTGATGTAAGGGCCATTATGTCAAAGACTTCATGACTGCAGTGCTGACCTGACATTCGCAAGGACCTTGGCCGTGATGTGATCAGCCCAGTCCTCCAGGTCTCACACCTGAGGTCCATGGGTGTTACCATGCACATGTCGGTTTCTTGGCCCCCAAGTTCTAACATTTTACTAAACGTTGAAGGCATATATCCTCTTCGAGAGCGCCCATTCCAGATGTGCCTGCGATCTATCTCGTCGAACCAAACCCTGCGAATCTTCAAGCCATCACAAACGACCTACAAAAGGGATTATATGGCTCCGCATATGTCAACTTTCTCTCCTCGATTCCACGCCCCTTGTTGGAGGATTTTGCGGCACAGGCGGCAACCTCTGGGACGTCGGAACAGATTGCACAGATATTCGACCAGTACCTTAACTTCATCGTGACAGAGCCCGACCTGTTCAGCCTGGGAATGCAAAAACAGCATACATACTGGGCGCTGAATAGCGCCAAAACAAAAGACGAAGAGCTGGATGGGGTAGTTGATAGGGTTGTCAGCGGTCTGTTCAGCGTTGTGGTCACAATGGGTATGCCCTATCGTTCGAAGTACACGACTGATGCTAACACCATTTCCAGGAGTTATACCAGTTGTAAGTCTTGCCCAACCCTAACCTTGCTGATTGTCAAGGGAGCGCGCAACGGCCATGCGACTCAAAGTCCTAGGGCTAACTTGTCAGATACGATGTCCAAGGGGTGCAGCAGCCGAGATGATCGCAACCAAACTTGACCGCAAGTTGCGGGATCACATACTCAACTCCAAGGACAATCTGTTCTCCTCACAAACACGGCCCTCGTCTTCGGCCGCGGGGGCTCCGGCTTCGAGGCCAGTTCTCATCATTCTTGACCGCAACGTCGATCTTATGCCTATGCTGTCCCACTCCTGGACCTATCAGAGCTTATGCTTTGACATCTTCAAGGTAGGACAATCTGGATAGAAACATATAAATCCAAGCTTACTCATGGTCTAGTCGGAGCTCAACAGAATCACGATTGAAACCCCAGTCGACTCAACCAACCCTGCAAGAGGAACAACAAAAAAGGCGTATGACCTTGCCGCAAACGATTTCTTCTGGCAGAAGAATGCGTGCTTGCCATTCCCACAGGTTGCCGAAGATATTGGTGAGGCAATGCACTCTGCGAGTTCTCTATCCATACGCTAACGCAAAAAGATGCCGAGCTCACCAAGTACAAGGAGGAGGCAGAGGCTATCACCAAGAAAACGGGAGTCAGCGATTTTGAAGACCTCCAAAACGACACAAGTGCAAGTGCACAACATCTCAAGGCTGCCATCACACTGTTGCCAGAACTTCGGGAGCGAAAAGCAACCCTAGACATGCACATGAACATTCTCGCTGCGATCTTGGGAGAAATCCAGAATCGACAACTCGACAACTATTTCGAGCTAGAACAGAGCGTCATGAAACAGACCAAAGCCCAAATGCTTGAGCTGATCAAAACAGGGGACAAGGGCAAGCCGACAGATAAACTCCGTTTGTTCATCATCTGGTTCCTCAGCACGGAGCAGGATGTTTCTCGTCAAGAGTGGGCCCAGTTTGAGGAAGCACTGAGTACCGCGGAGTGCGACACAGCCTGTCTCTCCTACATTCGACAGTAAGTCAGCCATGTTGTTTTGGTCGGATCGCTGGGCTAGATCAATTACTGACATGCAACGAATCAGGGTTCGAGCCACGACCAAGATGACACAGCTTACGACAGTCAACAACACGGCCGCTGCAGGCCAGCAACAATCTGGGTCATCCGATCTCCTCCAACGTTTCTCGGCTATCTCAACCCGGTTTACAGACCGTCTCAAAGAAACCGGCGTGCCGACCAACGTTCTGTCGTCCAACGTTGCCTCGTTACTCGGTGGCATCAAAGATTTCCTACCAGCCGACCGGGATCTCACAGTGACCAAGATCACCGAATCGATCATGGACCCCTCAAGCGCCAGCTCGTCAGCCATCGCGAAGACAGAACACTACCTCTACTTTGACCCCAGGAGTGCAAACGCCCGGGGAACGATGCCCCAGCCATCGGCGATGCGGGCCACTGCCAGCGGTGTGAGTGCTCCGGGAGGTCTGCCTGGCGCTGGTCTTGGCCAAGCACCAGGGACGGGAGCCAGTTTTGGCCAGCGGAGACAAGGCTTCTCGGAGGCCCTCGTATTTATGGTTGGTGGCGGGTCCATGGATGAGTACGGAAACCTGCAAGAATGGGCAAATCGAACATCAGGAACGGACCGGGTGAAGCGGAGGGTAGTGTACGGGGCAAGCGAGCTTGTCAATGCCGGCCAGTTCATCACAAATGAATTGGACAGGCTCGGAAAAGAAATATCGTGAACAGTCAGGTCAAGGCCAGGAAGGGATGAATGACAGACAATTGCATCCGCGGCAAGCGGCGATGATAGGCAGTTGCAGCTAGACTCAATGGCATTGTCGGAGGTGTGGTGCTGAAACTTTGTCGAGCCTCAAATTTTGAACAGATTCCGCCCCGTGCCAAGGCCGACAAGTTCCCGCAGCGGCGCCGAGAGCAGCTTTGGGAGACGAATGTGCTCAGCCATTGGCCTCGTCGTCACCGCCGCTCTCGGGAGAAGCACACGCGGCAAGGCGAGTTAAGCCGAGGCGGTGCACCGTCGACAGCGTTGGGATGATCTCAGATGTGGCGGTAGTTGACTATTGATATTGACAGGGAGTCTTTACAGTTGGATAATCCGCAAGTTGTGTGGCTAGTGACCAAGCACGGATGCAGCCGCGCAAGCCTCCCATCGCTATTTTTACGACTACGCGCTAGTGATCGGCAGGTCGGCAGGAACACAACCAGAAGTGCGTCTCAAGTCGCACACGTTGCCGTCTAGAGGTCGGCCGTTGAGCTTACTCTAGAAGAGATGATTGCGTCGTAGGTGAGACTGATTGATACTCCACCTGCGCCAAACGTTGGCCATGTCCTCATGTCGCTACCCAAATTGAAGGGGCGCTTCGGCAGATAACTATATATCAACACATCACACGATGGGAAAAATGAAATGACCGAGTTGGTACAGGACAGAGGGTATCTTCATATGCGCAGTGGCGCCCCCCAAGGTATGGTTTGGCGTGGGTCGGGAGGAGGCAGGGTTCCACGGTTGCCAGGTCATCTATCAGCCTCTCGTTGGGAAGGGTCATGCTTCCTTCCGTGGGCTCCCTCTTTGCAGAGAACGAAAGATGCCAACTCTGTCTTCACAGCGCGATCGTGATCCTACCTGCCGATCTCTTCTGGCCAATTTATACAAAATCCGGATTTTAGCTGGGGGAGATCCTGGCATGTCAAAAAAAAGGCTTCTTCTCCTTAAACGGTGTGGCAGGTCCAATCAACGACAGGGACCCCAGACCTTCCCAACTTGGGCGCTGAAACAGCAGTTTCTGCCGGGACTCATCCCTTGGTCCTTGCGCAGCTCCACCCGCAAACACCGCCCCTTCATTCTGCCTCTCCGCGTATGCCCCTGTCGGCCGCCCATTCAACTCGCAGCGCTGGCACGGAACCCGCCAGCGTGAAACTTGGGATTTTGTCCTGCCGCCGAATTATCTCGCCGTTTCACCCAGTTCCAGGCATTGTGCTTGGCGGCTGGAGAAAAAACCATCCACAGTCCTTCCATTTACCTTCCCATTGCGACTGTTAGCCCGCGACGAGCCAGACGGGGACCAGCAAACTGCAAAAGCTACAAGCTACGACCCGGCGCATAGCTGCAGGAACGGTAACTCTAAACATTCCACCCAGCTACGGCCTCCGCGATCCAACGCGCCACGAACAAGCGCACAGAAGAGAACAAACAATCTGAAGGCAAACAGCAGATAGGGAGGGGACGATAACGGAGACCGAGCGAACAAGATCTTGCGGCAAGCAACCGGCCCCGTCGCAAACGAGAGCCCGGAGCTCGTCAACAGCCTGAGACGCTCCAAGCAAGTATCTCCTTATTGGAAACAACCCGCCCTCTCTGCTCTCGACGGTTGCAATCATGTCGTATAATCGATTAAGTAAGTAGACCCCTATTCTGTCCACACATCCCTTGCGATCTTGGTGGTGGAAGCATCCCACCTGACCGATCCTCCCTTCACTCCACCAACCATCCCCGTCCCATCTCGACCACCTGTCTCACATTCTGTGCGCGAGAGGGACGAGTGCCCCTCCGTGTGTCTTTATTGATACCACTTCACCCGGGGCTTGTGACTGCACCCGATTGTTTCGTTCTTGCCCGGCGCAAGCAGACTCGTGCGCCCAGTTCCTACTCAAGGCCTCGGCCCGAAACTGTAAATCGCACCTTCTGTTTGAGACACCGCAGCGCAGGGTTATTTTCTCCCACCGGGTCGACTTGCAAGACGAAGCTCTAACCCTCATCGCGCTTTAGACGACGACTACTTCGAGAGTCACCAGATGGACAATCGAGCGCCGCACAGGACGCCCTCGCCAGGGCATCCGCTCCAACATGGCTATCAGTTGGAGGACAACCCGTATGGTCGTTCCCAGCCGGCCCTCGATGTTCCCACGGGGCCTGGCAGATATAGCCCAGGCGACGCGCTCCAGATGCAAACAGCAGTAAGTGTTCACCTTTGGCTAGATGTCAGCCGCAGAAGTGTGCTGAGCGCAACAAGCAATCGGTCGATAACCTGTCGCAATACCGCAACCCGAGTTACGGACAGGGCGAGTATGGTGTAAACCCAGAACAACACCACGATGCCTACTACAACCAACCATACGAGCCCCATCCCGCTGATGGCCAGGGATACGATCAGAACCAAGGGCATGACTACGATGACAGGAGGCCGATGTTGACGCACACGGACTCTCAAGTCGGCGCAAGCGACCCCTACCACGACAACGCCCCCCCTCCGTCTAACAACGCCCCGATCAAAAGATGGAAAACGGTGAAGCAGGTGCTCCTATACCGCGGAAACTTGGTGCTGGACTGCCCAATCCCGCCAAACCTGCTATGCAAGCTTCCCCACGGCGAGCGCGACGAGTTTACGCACATGAGATATACCGCGGCAACCTGCGACCCTGGCGACTTCTACGATCAGAACTTCACTCTGCGGCAGAAGCTTTTCAGCAAACCCAGGCACACCGAACTGTTCATCGTGGTGACGATGTACAACGAAGACGAAATTCTGTTTGCCCGCACCATGATTGGTGTGTTCAAAAACGTCGAGTACATGTGCAGACGACCGGAAAGCAAGACCTGGGGTAAAGATGCGTGGAAAAAGATTGTCGTGTGCGTTGTCAGTGACGGCCGCGCCAAGATCAACCCAAGGACAAGAGCCTTGCTTGCAGGTATGGGTGTATACCAAGAGGGCATTGCCAAGCAGCAGGTCAACAACAAGGATGTCACCGCGCATATTTACGAGTACACAACCCAGGTCGGCATGACCATCAAGAATGACGTGGTGCAGCTTATTCCCAAGCAGCAGCCCGTCCAGATGCTCTTCTGCCTGAAGGAGAAAAACCAGAAAAAGATCAACTCGCATCGCTGGTTTTTCCAGGCTTTTGGCCGCGTGTTGGACCCGAATATTTGCGTCTTGATTGACGCCGGTACCAAGCCAGGCGGCAAGTCGATCTACGATCTCTGGAAGGCCTTCGACCTGGAACCGATGTGCGCTGGCGCTTGTGGTGAAATCAAGGCCCTGTTGGGCACTGGCGGCAAACACCTCTTGAACCCCCTGGTCGCGACACAGAATTTTGAATACAAGATGAGCAACATTCTCGACAAACCCCTGGAATCCGC
This sequence comes from Cercophora sp. LCS_1, assembly GCA_036250225.1. Taxonomy (NCBI): domain Eukaryota; kingdom Fungi; phylum Ascomycota; class Sordariomycetes; order Sordariales; family Lasiosphaeriaceae; genus Cercophora; species Cercophora sp. LCS_1. Next base: position 65,006 of record JAPZLL010000003.1, read on the forward strand.
TTTCGGCTTCATCTCCGTCCTGCCCGGCGCTTTTTCGGCATACCGATATGTTGCGCTTCAGAACGACAAGAACGGCCAGGGGCCATTGGAGAAGTATTTTGCTGGCGAGAAACTCCACGGCGGCGATGCCGGCATCTTCACAGCCAACATGTACCTCGCCGAGGATCGTATCCTGTGTTTTGAGCTTGTAACCAAGCGAAACTGCCACTGGATTCTGCAATATGTCAAGTCTGCGACTGGCGAAACAGATGTGCCGGACACGGTGACAGAACTGATTCTTCAGCGTCGTCGTTGGCTGAACGGCTCCTTCTTCGCTGCGATTTACGCCATCGTCCATTTCCACCAGTTCTTCCGCTCCGACCATTCATTCTTCCGCAAGATTGCCTTCTTCGTCGAGTTCGTCTTCCAAACGGTCAACATGATCTTTGCCTGGTTTGCTATTGGCAACTTTTTCCTGGTTTTCAAGATTCTCACGACCAGCTTGGGCGACGACCTTCTTCTTGGACAGGTCGGCAGCATTTTGGGTGTCGTCTTTACCTGGCTATATGGCGTTTCCCTAATGACCTGCTTCGTTCTGTCCATGGGCAATCGACCAGCCGGTACGGGCAAATTCTACATGATCATGGTTATCTTCTGGGCTATTATCTTCATGTAAGTCTTCCTTTGGTGCCTGGCTGACGCACGCTAACAACAACAGCTACCTCATGTTCGCTGCCATATTCATCGCCGTCAAAGCCATCCAGACGGATGTGGTCCAAAAGGGTTTTTCGATCGACGAACTCTTTAAGAATGAGCTCTTCTACACGCTGATCATCTCGGTCATGTCAACCTACGGAATCTGGCTCATTGCTTCTCTTCTCATGTTCGACCCATGGCATATGTTCACCTCGCTTGTGCAGTACATGCTTCTCTCGCCAACCTATACGAACGTCCTGAACGTGTACGCGTTCTGCAACACACACGACATCTCGTGGGGTACCAAGGGTGACGACAAGGCCGAGAAGCTTCCATCTGTCAACACCAAGGATGGCCAGGGTAAGACAGACCTGCCAGACGAAGGTGACTTGAACGCACAGTACGACCGCGAACTCAAGGTATTCGGCACCAAGCCGATCAAAGAGGTCAAGACACCAACGGCGGCGGAACTCGAAGAGAAGCAGATGGATTACTACAAGGGCGTCAGGACAGTGGTCGTGTTGGCATGGATGATTTCTAACTTCGCCCTGTGCGCTGTTGTACTGTCCACGGCGGGCTTGGAGAAGGTAGTACCTCAAGGAGACCGGACGGAGGAAGAGGTTAAGGACCAGCGAGCCACGATCTACATGAGTGTTGTGCTGTGGTCCGTTGCGGTATTGTCCGGGTTCAAGTTCATCGGGGCAGTATGGTTCTTGATTGTGCGGATGTTTAGGGGTGTGTAATGCCCGAGAGGGTTAATGAAACGGTTCAGCCTCAACCAGCTGGGATGGTTGATTGGATTTATGCGCTGCGTTGGAGTGCGGGCCGGAGTCTGGCAGAGCAAAGCATTGCGTTGTTTTTTTTTTGCTATGTTTTTCAGCTTCATTCGTCATGTGTCCAAACGATGTATGCATAGTACCCCCAGCCATTTTGTTTTCCGTGCTGCGCTGGCGGGAGTTTTTGCGTTTAGGTTACAGCTTGGCTTTCCTATTTGACGACTTGTTCATGACAAGAGGATGTAGAGAACGGGGGTAGCAGGATGCGTTGGCGGTATCTGTCGAGGTGTGACTATTTGCCCATCGCCTGTTTGTCGATGGTGTGTAGTTCTCATTCTACTCTGAATATAAACAAATAGAGTAATGCCAATCTAGTTGCACGTAACAGGCCGCAACGTTGTTTGACTGAGAAGGGCAACTTGCAGTTTCTAAGCCTGGGACCTTTTCAGCCTTAGACCCTGAGTTTTCGTGTTGTGTCTTGATGCAGTCGGTAGACTGTGTGAAACCAGCCACTGTTACTGAACTGATTCGTAGCATCGTGTACAGGTCCCGCGTGATACTCTTCCCACTCCTACAACACGCACTATTGAGGGTGATATCGTGGACCAGCGTGGATTTCCTGGTTCACGTTGTCATACAGCTGTGAGTAAGTTTCTCCAATACTCCAGGTACGAGCACATATGACACCTGGGAGGTCAAAAAAACACCACCGCCAACCACAGTGTTTAGTACAGGACGTTTCTTGTCGGGGGTTGGTTTACTGCGCAAGTTGGCAACAAAAAAGGTGCAACGAAATCCAGTTGTTGTCGCTTCAGGTGGCCTAGAAATGTATTGCGAACTTTGATAGCCGTCATTGAAAAGGGCCAATATCTTTCATCGGTACTGTAAGCGTTTGAGTATACAGTGATGCGTTGGGTGGGATCTTGGATTTTGTTCTATTTTCAAGCGGATGAACATGCCCTCGACTGGTTTGTGTGTGCCGTTTATGGAGGCACACCATGGACCACCCCTGCAGAATGGATTCAGAATCCGTGACAGCATCTGATGTCCCACACCAAAAGGACAGATCACCGTCGTTATACACCTCAAAGACCGGAGCTCGCAACGAAGTGGGTCCAACCGGAATCCGCCAGCGAAAGCAGACTCGGGGCTCTCCGCCTCCGTTAAAGTGGGACCACCAGCCGAACTGGAAGCCCCTCGGGTTGGCGTTTTGGTCTGGTCCACATCCCTCGAAATGGGATCCACCATCCCGAGGACCGCGTCGGGCTCGGGCTCCGAGACTCGACGAAACTTTACTAATGTTTGCCTCGTCGAAGTAATTCCTATTGAGGTATGGTGCGTTTCAAGGAGGAGCTTTACTCTCCTGAATGAGCTCCATCAGTCCCGAGAAGCATTTCGCAGAATATCCAGCGGCAAGATAGGGCAACCGGACCGCCGAGATTTCACCGCCGGGAACAATGCCCGTCATCACCTGAGAAGCCGAATCCTCTGCTCAACAGGCGCTCAGGCCGCTGTCATTCGCCCTTAGCCATGGCCATTTACAATCACGGAACCGCCAGGCGATCGCGAGGGCGTGTTGCCCAATGAGTCAGATGACCACGGGCGGCTGGTGCTGAAAGATGGAGTATTGGCTGATGAGACGCGAGGCGACACCAGAGGCCGAAAGGCTAGGGCGAAGCTGGATCGGTCTACTCTAGGGCTGAAAGCCCGCCATCAGCCGTGGGCAACCGCCAACAAAGCGCCACGAGCACCATATCACCGGCTTGGCCCCGAACATGAGCGGCCATGGCCGAGTGCCAAAAGTCTGGGAGAGGTACGCCCGGTGTGTTCCTGAGCGGAGCTGACGACACCGCTACGCAACCAGGATTTTTTTTCTATGGTGATCGCCGCTCCCAAGAAAATGTGTGCCTCACGACGCAAGCGGCGGCTCGAGTCGGCATCCTTGGCCGGGCGGTGCTCAGGGGCGATCCGGGGGCGGTTCGGTTCGCCTGCTGACATCGTCCGCGTGAGCAACCCAGCGAATGTTCTATGACCCATTGAGCTGGAAATGTGTGCGCGAGACGGATGCTTCCCGGCTTCCCGCTGCCCCATTCGCCAGCCAGCAGAACGTGGACGGCGTTTGATGACGACCACGAGGTAGCTAGCTGCTCCATTGGTTGATCACGATGGGGAAGCGACGCTATGCAAGAAATGCGGGGATGGAAAGGGCTAAACGAAGGGCGAGCCCTCAACCATCGTGCCGAGGCCAGGCCTGAATCGGGCAATCCCATGATCCTTGAAAATCCGGGGTAAAACGTTTCTTGCTTGTTGCCAAGAAGTACCGATCGGCCCAGCTTAGCGAAAAAAAATTGTTGCGGCAGAGGAAGGGGAAGAACCAGGGACCTGGTGCGTTCTTTCAGGGCTCTCGAAGCTTGCGAAACTCAATATTTGCCCGAACTCATCACCGACAAAGTCAGTTCTTTGCCGCCAAGGAACATGAATGGGTTCTGGCCGCTCGGCTGTTTCTTTGTGATTTCGATGCGCGAGGAGCCGTGCCCTTGGCAAAACCTGCTGCGTGGCCCCTCAATGGCGACTGTTTCGTCGTGTCGTGCTCGATAAGTCGTGCTCGCCGGGGCGGTGAGCAAAGACGACAGCAGCCAAATCGGAAGCTGCGAACGCAAGGCGTGAGGCGTGACGCGAGATGGTTGGTCGGTGGTGCAACCAAGGAAGCAGCTTGCCATCTCCGCGGCTCAATGGTGTTTCCAGTGCTTTGGATGACTTCAGCCAAGCGGATGGAGATTGGCCTTGTGGTCGCACAGGATTTTTTCTACAGCCCGGTCCGCCAAGGCTGTCACTGTCCCTTGCAGCCGTACCCTTGCCTGCAGCTCCAAGTACCGATGCGCGCAAACTTTGGTGGAAAGGTACTTTCCCCAGCATACACAATGGGGTAATCATCTCGTAACAAATAAGAACATCGAGCGCCGCGTGACTTGCTCTTACGTTTCGATATGCTAACAAAATGCTCCTATGGATCGTTCAGGCTCTCGGCATCAATTTTTCAGGCCGCCTAAGCGCTGATGCCAAACACCTGACGCCATCACTCAGCATGCAAGCAAATTCCGCACCGTTCTCCTCTTTCGCCCAGCAATGGCGAGCTGTCGGGCTGGGTCCCCGGAAGCCACTCAGCCAAAAAAAAAATTTCTATCCGTCCATGTCTCTGATCCAGCAGCTACCGATGGGCCCCGGTACGTACCGTCGGCCTTGGCAGTGCCGGGCAAAGGTCTAGCGCCCAGCAATTGTGGTCATGCGCGTATCCATCCAAGACGCACCATCCGTGGCTTTGTGTGTGTTTGTCGTGCGTGTCTGGTGTCTTGCACGTCAGGCTCCGGCCGATGGTAGCAGCCAGAGGCGTTCCCGGGCCACTTGGAGCCACTCCAGACGGGACTACCTTCCCCGGCCAGAAGAGGGGGGTTTCACGTCCTCTCCTCATCCCTACCGTGACATATATTAACCTGGATCCCATCTCCTCCTCCTGTAGCACATGGATCTCTAGACCAACATCACATCCGAACACGAGATCAAGGATCACCTTCCAGCTCACACAAACTCATCCTACCAAAGCTTTAAACTACCCACCTCATACCACCTCATCCTCTTGCTTCCGTCTAGCCAGACAAAAGCTCACACCTACGTACCTCACGCAAACACCAACAACAACCACCAGCTCAAGATGCCTTCCTTCACCATCACCGAGCCGCACCCCACCGTGCCCAAGAACTCCTACGTCCACTCTGGCCGTGGCGGCGCCGGCAACTTCTTCCGCGCTCCCCAGACGACCTCTCCCGCTGGTGTCCCTACCCCCGCCACCTCAGCCGCCCCCAGTTCATCGACCCGCTTCTACTCGGGCCGCGGCGGCGCAGGCAACGTCCACTCGGCCGCCGAGCGCCAGACCATCTCCTTTGACGAGGAGTTCCAGCGCGCCGAGGTGCGCGAGAAGACAGCCACCATCACCCACGTCGGCCGCGGCGGCGCCGGCAACGTCTTCAGCTCGTCGAGCACCAAGGGCGAGAGCTCCCGCCGCGACTCGGAGAGCACGACCGGCTCGACCAAGTCTGGGTTCTGGGGCCGCCTGAGCAGCGTTGGCCACTAGATGTCGGTCCACGTCTTTGCGATTTTAGACTCGGTTGATGCTACTGCTTCTTCGCGGAAATAATACCCCCCCCCACTGGCCGGACCAACCTACCCGCCACTCTTACTCCCAGGAGGAAGGAGGAGGAGAAGGAGGAGGACGGCCAATTTGTACAGCAGCATGGCGTTCACGGGCGTTTTTGAACTTTCCATTTTCACATCAGCGCAAGGCTGGGAGTGAGCAAGGAGGGATGGGAGGAAAAGTTTCATTGTCATTTTCACTATGGAATTTCGAGCGATGGTGTTCTGGGATGGATGGTACGAAAGGGGCGGCTGGCTTGAATGGAAACCAAGTGAGGGCCTCAGAGCAAACAACAATGGTGCTTGAATGACGGAAACGAAAAAAAAGCGGTTTCAGGCAGCACGGGTGGGCGTTTGTTTCTGGTGAACTTGAAGATACCCCCTCTCTAGAGCGGATGGATGAGAGAGAAAGTTGTCATTTATTAGTTATGATGTGGAAATCCAAATCGTCATCTACACTCACTCGCTTGACTGCTCCCTGTTTGTGTGATTTCGACCCCCATGGCTACGCCATCTTCCTAGAAAAAAGGCTGGGTATCATTCCGTTTTGTCTTCTCCAAACGTACCACGGCACAAGGCTATTCTGATACAACCTATCAATCAAAGGACTCCCTCTCATCCTCATCCTTTCGCTGATCCCACACATCTGCCCACAAACCCCAAACTCCACCCGGCCCACCTATTGACCCGCAGGGAACATATAGCCATAAAGTTATGTGCGGATTGTACATCTTCGCTCTTCGAGCCTGCCCTTGTTCCGGAGACTGGAGTTTTATGCCGGCCCCGACCACCTCCCTGGCAATCCCCGGGGTGCTCGCGATATCTCGGGAAACTGTGTCGCTGGATCGAGTCGTTGATCGCTTTCACGTAAACTTCGTGTGGATAATATCTGGATTTTCGTGCCAGTCGTCAATACTGACCCACATCTGTAGTTCCATGTCAGCAAAGCCGCTTCCCCACGTATTCTACGGCCCAGACTGCAAAGGAACGTACCTTTCTGAACGTGCTCAACCCCGCCAGGATACTCCCGCCGATCCAGGTTGAGTACTTGCGCTCCGGCGGCGCAAAGATCTTTATCCTCATGTCCTTGACTGCAACACGCTGCACCTCTGCAAGCAAGCGGTCACCGAACCCCTTGGTCAGAGTGCTGCCACCTGACAGCACGATATTGGAGTAAAGATCCTTGCGCAGATCGAGATCGGTTCTGTTGATGGAGTCGACAACAATTTGGTGCACTCCGGGGTACTCAAGTCCGATGATCTCGGGGTCAAACAAGATCTCGGGCGCGCGGAATCGCTCGGCTCCAATCTAGACCAGTCAGCACCACATCCCATCCTAAAGATGATGACCGAAGAACATACCTTGAGCCTGTTGCCATCTGGCAACACGTACTCTGCTATTTTACTTGGGTCCATTTTGGCAGCTGCCCACTCTTTCTCTTCCTTGCGCGGATCCTTGGCCACGTAGGTAACAGCCTCCTTTATGAGGCGCACCACCTCCTTCTCCGCGCTCGTGTGGAAGATATACCCACTCTTTCGCAGCAGCGTTTGCAAATACTCTGTCACGTCGCGGCCTGCCACATCGATACGCCGGATGCTGTTCGGCACCGTGAAACCCTGGTAGACAGGTACGGCATGTGAGACGCCATCACCAGCATCCAGCACAACACCCGTCGTCCTGCCACTCGCGTATAGGGAGAGCACAGCTTGGATAGATGTGTAGAGGGCGGGGACGTTGAACGTCTCGAAGAGGATCTGCGCCGCGGTATCGCGATTCGAGCGGGGGTTGAGGGGCGGTTCGGTGAGTAGGACGGGGTGCTAACGTTTACAAGTGTGAGCTACCTAGAGCCAAATCACGCCAGAGTAAGGGGGTTAGTAGGCACTAACCTCTTCACTGAGTGTCTTTAAGCCTTCGTCGTAGACGTAGCCCCAGATCTTCTCCATATCGTCCCAATCTGTCACAATCCCGTGCTCGAGCGGGTATCGAATCTTGAGAAGCCCCCTCAACTCTGTTGCGGCTTTCTGCCCGATAAACACCTCGCCCTCTAATGCGCCGGCAAGAACACGCAGATGCTTTGGTCGGCCCACGAACGAGGGAAAGTGGCACTTGGGGACATCTTCACCGGCGAAGCCTGCACGAATAGTGCCAGACCCATTGTCGAGCACAATAGGCGCGTTGTGTAATGAGTCCGCCATATTTTCTCGCTCGAGGCTGCTGTGCGATCAGGTCGAGGCGGTCGCTGCAGCTGCTCGGGTCCGATCTGATCAAACGCAGTAGATCCCGGTTCCCGATCGATCGGCGAGCGAAGTGAACTAACACCTTTTTTTTTTCGATCGAATCTAAAACCTGCTGGAAGAAGGTGGTATTCGACGGTCGGAAGATTCGCAATCGGACTGCCACTCGCCAGCGATCTGTTCGTTGTTCGGGTTGGGAGACTCGCTGTTGACCGCAGCAGCGATTGTTGAGGTGTTATCTTGGCTATTGCGGGGGGTTACAGTGGTATACCAATGTCTATAGCAAGATAACGGCGCGGGGTGAGGAGTTATGTGGGCTGTGAAGACGGTGCATGACAGTTGTCCTCGGGAGAAACACTTTCTCCAAAATGCAAAACGAAGCTCCAAATCACGACGCGATCTTCAGATGAAGGGGCGTTCTGCAAGGGACGCGTTGGCCCGAGCTCGGTCGGGTTAGGAGATGCGCACGGGCCAATGCAGCTTCCCCAGCTCCCGCAGCTTCACCCCTGACAGTGGAGCTTGAAGCTTGCAGCTTTCCATCCAGCTGTCTGGTTTTGATCCACCTCGATATTGTAACAGCTTTGCTTTCCTCCCGTCTCTGTTGCAGCCTCTTATCTTTCAACTGATGACTTCCACGTCCTTATCAAACCCATATATTTTCTCAATGTAGTATATTGCATGTTTCATTGTCTGTGCGAGGATAAAAACCTTTTCAATCTACCTCTTCAGACGAGCTTCAATCTGGACCGTTGCGCCAATGCCCGAAGGCCACACCTTGACCAGCTCCAATCCAGCAGCATCGAAGATCTCGTTAAACTCCTTGAGCGTCTTCTCCTTTCCAGACATAGACATTAGGTTGAAGTCAAGCCAGTACAGGTCCTTCAGCTGGCCGACCTCGACCTTTTCGGGGATCAGCATGTCGGTGATGATGAGTCGCGAATCCGGGCCCATCGCCTGCGCAGTATTCTTGACGAATTGAATGCACACGTCGTTGTAAAAATCGTGCAGGAATCGTCTCATAAAGTACACGTGCGCGTCTGGACGTCCACGGATTAGCTTGAGTTTCACCTCCCTCATAATGTTCTGGGCTACTCACTCTTGACAGGTTGCGGCGTAAAGGCATCGTACACCATCTTTTCGATTCCCGGGACCTCATCCTCCTTCAAGGTATCAATGACAGAAGGTAGATCCTGTAGCACCAGTTTCCCGCCAAAGGCCCCAGGAATCTCCTGCTGAAGCTTGACGAGGGCTTGACCCTTGCCTCCGCCAATGTCCACGACAAACGGTCTCTCTGGCTCTTTTTCAACCTGCTCTTTCAGCGTCTCCCATGGAAACATGCCCCAAATGGGCATATTCTTCTCCATGGCAGCCAGGGTCGAGTTCCAGATGCCCCTCATCTCGACATCCTCGTCAATGACATCGTAGTATGTCTTACCCTCCTTCCCAAGGGCATATGCAAACGGCGACTTCTTGAGATCATACAAATCCTCGGGCTTGTGCGATTTAAAGTAGTCGGGGAGACTGAAGAAAGATTTGCCAAAGTCGGACGACACAAGGAAAACGCCACCTAGGGCTTGCGGCCCAAATATCAGAGACAGCTCATTGTGCGTGTAAGTGTCGGGCTCTGGTTCGGAAAAAAAGCCGCTCACCGCGGCGACGCGGAGCAGACGTTGGACGGCTGAAATATCGATGTTGAGGGCCGAGGCAAGCTCGCTGGCTGTGATGATGCTGCCGACGGGGATTTTGTCCCACGCGCCGAGGTGATAGAGGGTATAAAGAGCTCCTGTGGTCGAGGTGTATTCGACGAATTTGGTGACAATGTCATACGGTTGCTCAAGCGCGGCCGTCACCTTGCCAGACAGTTTGAGGAGCTCGAGATGCTGTCCCGGAGAGGGGTTTTGGTTTGCCTTGAGAGCAGCAACAAGCTCTTCGGCGGCACGTAGAGCGGCGGCGGTATCCATGGTAAAGAATGGCTCGTTGCCGTTGCAGCTGGGTATGAACTCGGGAGTGGAGATGACTCTCTAGAAAACCCGGGTGTAGGGTAGGGAGGACTGGGAGAGGAGACCACTGATATTTCCCGAACGCGCTCCATGAGCTTGACGGACCCTCCCCCTCGGCTTCCCCCTCCCAGCACAGCGCAAGACCAACTTCGACAAGCTTATCAGCACGTCATGCCATATCCAGCATGGCCCGCAGCACTGGGACGACGGCGCAGAATGCGGAAGACATGTTGGATGCGCGGACCGAGGGAGTGGAACAGAGCCTGACTCCATTGGGAGCCATCTTCCCCCCAATCTTGGACATGAACTCACCACATGGAGCCTCGGACGTCTTCCCCTCTTCTGTGCCACCCCCGGCGGTTGCGGGGGTCAGGGGCGGGAAGCCGACACAGTCCCTGACAGGGTATCCCCTAAGCCGGCGCCGGAAGACACGGCTCTTTCTCGCTCGATAACGGGCAAAAGCACAACCTCGATGCCTCTGTGATTATGTCCAGCCCCCAAAATACCGTTAGAAAACCCTGCGCATTTCGGTCCAGCCGTTCTGCACAGAGAACCGTTCGGTAGAACCATCCTAAGCACATGCTGTGCCGCGTGGCTCGATTTGTCGGGTCGCCCGCTTGCCCTTGCAATCAGCGAGACGAGCCAAGTCAACGCTCACACGCCGACCTGGTCCCCCCCCTTTCCAGGCCGCAGATAGAAAACCCCGCGGTGGCGTTCGATATCCCAGCGATTTGGCGAGCTCTGCGCCCGTTTTGGCGAGAGGGGTGTGCTCGTACCGGTTCCAGGTTGCTGAGCGGCCGATTCAGTGCTGCAGCCACTCTGCGCGCGAGCTGCGTGGTCCATGGCGTGCATAGCTCCTGTGCCGTGCTGTTTGTCTCGTACGCAGCGCGGTGAATCGAGGTGTGGCACGCCATTTAGCGAGACAACCAAAGACGGGCAAGGAGGGGGAAAGCGGGAAGAGGATCGAGAGTCGTCGCCAACATGACTGCTGCTGCTGGTATCTATTGCTCCCCCCTTCCCTCTTCCTTGATATCAGCACAAATCCACAACGAACAAAGGGATCACTCAATAAGGCTCAATTGGCGCGGGGCCCTTCGTCTCGCCTCGCACACTAACGGAACGACGAGGCCGCCGCGGGCCGCGCCAAAGCCAAGCAAGTGACGGGACGGCAAGCTGTCTGGGCTAGCGTAGGAAACTATTCCCGCTAGACCCAGCGACCCTGACCGTGTCTGCGGCGGGGATGTGCGGCGGGTGACGGGTCGAGCGCAAAGCAAGGCTTTTGTTTCCACGATTTCCCTGCAACCGCCGACAAGCTCCCTGCCTCAAATATCGCGACAACGGCGAACCCACCCACAAACCCCACGAGATGCAAGGCGACCCGTTACTCGGTCCCATCCAGCCAGATGAGGTGAGTGACGCATGTTCCACTGCAGCGAGCACGCGGCGCGGACGTCCGCTGTCAACAACGCCTGCCGCCAATCGCTGTTTCAGAGCATTGTGTTTTGCTCGAGATGGTCGCTAACCATGTTGAATCTCCCCACGTAGGCGTTTGTTGAAGATGAGGTACGCTGAACTGAATCGGGGATGCAAGAGTCGCATCGATGTGGAAAAAGAAAAACATAATAAACAGGAAGCGCATTCTAATTGCAAATACACATGCTAGGGCACCGAGCTCGAGAGCGCCGCTGGCAGCTCGCTGACATCAATTACGTCGTCCATTATGAATGGTACGGTCGAGGATGGGCGCGTGTATGCGGTATATGGCAAAGAGGAATATGGCATGCCTATGGACGACGAGGAAATGGATCGTATGGATATGGCGCACGCCAAGTACAACGCGCTGCTCGACAAGAAACGGTTTCTTGCCCCTATCGGAGACAACCCGCAGAGGATACTTGATCTTGGATGCGGGACGGGTATGTTGTGTTGCCTCCGGTCTTCTGTGTGCCGGGATCTCGGTTGCTAAGGGTGGGACACGGTTCTAGGTATATGGTGCATCGATGTCGCGGACATGTTTCCCTCGGCCCAGGTCGTAGGGGTCGACATCGCGCCCACGCAGCCCGAGTGGGTTCCGGCAAACTGCGCCTTCGAGCTTGACGACATCGAGCAGCCGTGGACGTGGAAAAAGAATTCGTTCGACTTCATCTTCACCCGCGACCTGATCCTTGCGATCCGCGACTTTCCAAAACTCATCCAACAGGCCTACGAGTAACAACACCCCTGATCCCCCACGCCGCGTGACCCATCTGACAAGTCTGCAAGACACCTTAAGCCCGGCGGCTACCTCGAGCTCCAGTCGGTAACGGGCGTCTTACGATGCGACGACGGGACGTTGTCCCCCGACTCGCCATTCCAGAAATTCTCAGACTCCATCTACGAGACGACGCGAATCTTTGGTACGCCCGTCGACGACCCGCTGCGATGGAGGCAATGGCTCGAGGAAGCCGGCTTTGAGGACGTCACAGAGATCATCCACAAGCTGCCCTGCAACCCATGGCCCAAGGACCAGCGGCTGAAGCTGGTGGGCGCCTTTGAGATGGAGAACCTGCTCTTTGGGCTCAGCGGCATGGTCACGCGGTTATTCAGCAAAGCGCTCGGGTGGACGCCAGAGCAGATCCAGGTTTTCCTCGTCGATGTAAGGAGAGAAATCAAGAATCGCAACGTCCACGCGTACTGGCCTTAGTGAGTTGTTGTCTCCTTGTCTTGACGAAAGTTAGTTAGCTGACTACCAATGATATACAGTCCTGTCGTGTACGGGAGGAAACCACTCCACCCGAAGCCGCGCTCTCCGCCTCCGGTGCCAGTATCGGCGCCACCACCGGCGCCTTCAGCGTCGGAAATCATCGCTGCGGCGTCACCAGAGGCCGAGCCCACTGTTGAGGAACCGCCAGCGGTAACAGAACCAACTGCTGATGCGCAGCAACCAACGGTTGAGACAGTGCCAGAGCAGCCACATGCAGTGAATCCTTAAGACCTGATTGCTTCAGCGTGGGTGTTTGGAGTTGAGAAAGATGGAAGGGCTCCGGTCGGGAACGCAATAGCTGATGGATTTTATCGTGATGTCGGCGCACTCACATTCAGGAGGATACCTATTTGATATTGGGTTTTGGGTTTTGGGTAAATGGGAAAGCGGGAACATGATGGATTGGGATATATATATACGCGGCCCACTGAAGAGTCCAGGGAGGCCATGGGATGGGGACAACGAATCAAAGTAATGATAAGATACCTATGAAGGATAAGATATGAAGGTTTTATTGTGTGCGACAAAGTTGGTAGAACACGTTCCTATGTGCTCTTGGTAGTGGTGTGTAATTCACTGCGACCTTGTACGTACTCAGTCTCTCACACATTCGAGGACACCCACGAAGTTGATTCAAATATATATTTTTTTGATTTAATAACCGTTCAAAACGGTGCCATCTTGGTATAACCCTCTCTAAAACTCATCCAACCCAAAACGCCAATCCATGCATGCAATGGAGGTTATCTACAATGTCCGTAGCCAACCGCACACCCCCTTCTTTCTTCTTTTCGACGACCAACACTCAAACCCGCTCGTCGAGAGCGACACGGCCAAGATACGGCCAGCCGAGCATCAGAAAGATGGTAGGGAAGAACCTGTTTTTCAACAAAGTTAGTGAAACCGCTTCATCATCGGAGCTGGGTTTGGTTCGAATAAACGTACACGACACCCTGCTTGGCAACTCGCCCCAGCTGTCTGCCCCAGTCGGCGGCAGCGGCGTTGGTAGTGACGGGGAGGCGCTCAAACGGATGAGGCTCGAATGACCGGGCGAAGCCCCGGAGAGAGCTGATGACGGAGAACTGGCGGCGGCCGGCGGCGGCACCGAAACGGAAGGCGGCACGAGCAGCGATGGGAGACATGTTTCTTGTTGTGTGTGTGTGTGTGTGTTTTGTGTGAGGAGAGGGGAGGATTGGTGGGTTGTTGTTTCTTGTAAACCGGGTACAAAATTGTACAAAATGATACACCAAGGAGGGAGTGGCGAGATGGACGACCTGATGGGGAGGAGTAGAGAGAGATGGAACTCTGAAGCTGTGATTGACTGAATCTGATGATGATACACAAGAAGCAAACTGCACGACAAGAACAACAAGTCTTATATACAAAGATCTAATCCAGTTCCCGAGGTCCCAACCGGCCTGTCCCTTTGCTGGCGCCATCCATGGACCTGGATCCTCCCGACCGTTTCCCGTGGGCAGATTGCAGGTTCCCGATTCCGAGTTGTGTTCGTCGGCTGGCCGCATGGCTGAGCCCAGCAAGCGAGCCGAGAACAGAGGCGGGAGTGAGAAAATGGGTGTATGCACGTTCATCGCGATGCGATCATGCCATGGAGGTCCCAAAAGCACCAGATCCCTTCCGCAGTCCTTTACGCCAGCCAATGGGACGGGGGCCGATCGTGAGGTGTCGGGCGCTCACTTTGGCTGCGGTTGCTGGGCACACGGGGCGGATGGGTCGATTTTCAGACGAACTCGCCGCGCAGTCGTCCAATGTGGTGTGATCGGACGGTGCCGCTGGCCGGTCCCACATTTTCCCTGGGGCGTCTTCGCCAAGCGTTCAGCTGGCAGCTGACAGGCCGGGAACATCCATTTATCCCGGGCAAGGGCTTTAGACTTCAGCGCCCGTCGAGAATAGGCAGCCGGCGTTCTAGGCCCAACGGGCGGTTTGATGGGTTGGGTTATGGCATTTTACAATTGCCCATTCCGATTTTGGAGTTGCGAGATGTGGTCATTGCTCGGAAGATTGGCGTCATCAAGTCTGCGCGACCAGAGTCCACGTCACGTCGCATCGCAGCTGGGGGTATCATTCGTTTTTTGTACTTATCCTTCCTCCGCTATCTACATCATTGCACACGGGTGACCGTCGTCCCGTCCGCTGGCTCCAGCACCTTCCAATTGCAGATGATGTTCTGTCTTTTGAAGTAGCTGATGATCCGGTCTGCGATCTCCTCAAAGTTGCTCGTCGCCAATGCCAAAATCGTAGGGCCAGCTCCCGATAAGCAAACTCCCAGCAGCCCTGGCTGGGTTGCCGGCGTCATGGACTCAACAATCTCGGACAGTCCGGGGATCAGTGTTTGCCGGTACGGCTGGTGAAGCTTGTCCTGCATCGCCAAGTATATGAGCTCCGGGTCGAGAGGCGACTGGCCGAGGGCAACGGGAAGGAGGGCTATTCTTTGAAGATTGAAGATCTGCAGTCTCGTCAGTTGCTTCTCGGCGTTTCCAGATGGGAAGGAGGCGCCATACCACATCCGGGCGGGGATAGAGCGACGGGAGCACCTCGCGAGCCTTCGCCGTGGGGACTTCGAACTCGGGGATGATGGCAACGGCCTTGATCTCGGGCGCCCAGGGGAACTTGATGTGATGACCGATTCCGTGGGGCGGCTCGGGGGGCCGGATGCCCGTATCTACGCCTCCCGCGGGGGCCGGGAGGACTTCACTGAGGGGGATCTCTGTACGGGCGACGTCCTCGGGGGCCAATGGCTTGAGGTAGGTTCCGACGAAACCACCAAACAGGGAGGCGCCAACATTATCAGGGTGGCGTTCTTTTTGCGCGACATTAGACCTTAGACACGATAAGCTTGGAGTTCAAGACAGACAACGCACCGATCATCAAGGCGAAGTCAAAGAGACGCTCCGGGGTAAGGTGGTGCAGATGGCCCACCTCCTTGCCAAGCATCACGCCGGCCACAACAGCAGCTCCCGAGGAGCCCAGGCCCCGGCCGAGCGGGATAGGGTTCTTGATGTGGACATGGGTTTCGACGGGGAAGCTGCGCTGGTCGTGGCAGCGGAGCACGTAGAGGGCTACACGTGTGAGCAGGTTGACTTCGGGGTCGAGGCTGATATCGTCTCCGTCCTCGCCCTGGCCCTCGTACGTGACGCGGCAGTTGAGTGGATGATCAGACTTGTCCTTGGACCGATCAATGGTAACGTGCAGCTCCAGGTACATGGACAGAGCCAGTCCGATGACGTCGAACCCGGGCCCGATGTTCGCGCTCGAGCACGGCGTCTTGATGATAAAGGATTCGGTCGCCATTTCGTCGTCGTCTGCGTGATAGATTCGTGTACCGCCGTGTTGAAAACAAATAAATGCGAGAAGCGTAGTCGGCCGCTACTTCCCTATGACGCGAATTTTTGTTGGCTTTCGGTGGGCACCGATTGCGGAGCGCGGGGCCGGGCTCTGCACTCGGCGCCTAGCCGGCCCGGCCGAGCCCTACCAAGGTTCCAACAGCCACGGCCTTGAACCGCCGCCCAGGGTGGCATTGGCGCAAGAAGAACCATTTCTGGCAAGACGGCTTATCAGGGTTAGTAACCACGAGAAAATCTCAACCCTACATACACACGGAGAGTACTGGACACTTCCTCAACGTATGCGTGACCACGTTGCCACTGCAGTATTCAAGACCCCAGTGCATCACTCAACATCCAAATGCCTAACAATATTAAAAAAGGCATTGGGGGGTTTTTTTTTGGGGCACTTTTGACATATACAATACCTGTCTCGGCCACTTGAAGTGACATTGAGGCGGGTTAGGTGCGCCGATTTTGTTGTCACCGAGTTAACAAGACACTAAAGTAGTGAACATCTCACTTCAAAACTTCCAATCCTTTCCGCTGAGTCCGACGATTACATCTGCCTCTCGACGGCAGAACAACGTAGTTACACCCAAAATACCCAGAGACAAGACCTCATCAAACAACACGCCATTCATAATTCATGCCATCGGAAAAGCCCCGTTACCACCTGACATCCATCCATCCCCCATTCCCTCTCCCTAACAGGAGGGTGGCATGCTTCATGTGCGTGGACTGCAAAACCCATCCAGTTCAACAATCGTCCAGCCAGCAGAGTAAACAAGCATATAAAAGTATATCCTCATGACAGAATATGAGAAAACAAGAGATAAACCGGACATGAACGACCTCAACACTTGAGAGTTGCACGTAATGAAGATGCTCGATCACATGACGACACACTTGCCCCCGGCAGCGGGCTCGTTGGGGTTCTGCGATTTTTCAATCTCGCCGATCAACAGTTCAAAGGCCTTGGAGACGTTCTCGCCGTACCGCGCGCTTGCTTCCGTGTGCGCGCAGCTGTACTTTTCTGCGAGGGCTTTGCCCTCTTCGGGCGTCACCTGGCGCTGTTCCGGCCGCAGATCGCACTTGTTACCTACGATGCAGATGGGGACAGAGTCGGTGCCCTGGGAGTTCAGTTGGTTAGGGTGAAGAACAAAAACAACGAGAGGGAAACTAGGGGTGAGTAAGATGGGGTGGGTCATACAAGATGGTTCAGGATCTTGTCACGAATGACTTGAACCATTTCAAAAGAGGGGAGAGACGAGACCGAGTAGACGAGCATGTAGCCGTGGATGCCGATAAAGTGTTTGGAGTTTAGAATTGAGTATTCATCCTGAAATCGCGCGTGTTAGAAGTGAGGGCAGCATGAAGGCGTGGAAGTGAAAAACTCACTTGGCCGGCGGTGTCGACGATTTCGGTGGAAAAGTCTTGCCCCTTGTATCGAATCTCCTTGCTAAAGGTGTTTTCGATGGTGGGATAGTAGCTCTCTACGAAGTGGCCGTCGACATAACGGACGGCGAGCGAGGATTTGCCTGTACAAAGTGACCCCCACGGCGTGAGCTTGGGTGTTTACAACACTAAAAGAGGTGAAGGTGAGGTGGAGTTTGCACACATACCGACTGACCGACTACCCACAATGGCAATCTTTCGCGACTTTGTTGGTTGAGAGGGCATTTAAACGGTTGTTGGGGGTGGATATCGCGGCTTGCGGGATGCTTGGTTGGAAGTGCGCGATGGGTGACTGGGCGACCTCGGAGGTTGCGATGCGATTGCGCTCGAAGCCGTGGTGTAAGCTCGCGCAGCGTGAGCGAGGGAGGACTATGGGGACCCTGGATTCAGGCGGGTACTCGGTCGGGCCTTCTCTTTTCTTTTGGAAAGTCAACCGAGACAATTGAAGGGGCGGTCTAAGCAACTGTTGTTTGCTCTCTTCGGCCAAGGGATGCGAGATGGCAACTCAAAGATGGAGTTTCAGCACGGCGTTGGCTGCTGCATCCACAAGATTCAATGGCACTTCGACGCAATGGCGGCACTGTCGAGCAGGCAGATGCAAGGCACTCCGGCAGTGTTATTGACGTACACGTCCTCGAACTCTGCTTGTGTTGTTCAGCAAGGAGGGCGGCAAGCTTGGTGGGGTAGCGGCGGGTTCGATGGATGCTGGGCGTGTGCTGGTGGGGTAATCGGTTGAGAAATGGTGGGGCAAGAAAGATGCTAGACGCGTCGTCACGAAACAGGCGGGGTCGCGGGGCGAGAGGATGCCCTGGAAAGATGACCCATCCCCAAGATGCGGCTCAACTTCAATCCTTCAGTCTTTCATACCTCATCCACCCCCACCTAGGCGTCGGGGCAGTCACTCGGCACTCAACGAAGAAAATCATACCTGGCTTGTGACAGTATCCTCGAGTCCATGTCCACTAAGCCGCCGTAATGCCGGTTCCAGGTGGCTCCTGGCCCCATGTTCCCGTGAAAGCCGGAGCTTGTGATGTACCAGGGATGAGATCCATAAAGTTTACCAGTAACAGTGGTCCTCCTGGATGCACACCTGGTACCTGTGGGCAACCTCCACCCTGGCTGCAGCCTTGATCGGTTGTGTAACACACTGCACTGCCATCAGCCCAACAGCAACATCTCAGTCTACGGCTTGTCAGGGTGTCACCGTTTCGATAGCTGCCCAGCCTGATATCATATATCGTATCTCATGGGATACGACGTCAAAAAAAAAGAGCACGCTCATCATCCGATATGTGCGTGCGTTGTCTGTATCTTGCTCCTGCTAGTCCCCGTCACATACAATGCCCACTTCCGGCAGCCGCCGCGCATGACGCCGACCCATGATCCGTCCTGTTTTGCCCCATGCCCAATGCTACCAGCAACTTAAAACTCAAAAGCAACCGCTATCATCCTATGCTCCTGTATGCAACACAATATCCTTTCCACCTGAGCGCCCCAATCACCACACAACGAAAGAAATGCCTGTGCTCCAGCCTAGGATCTGAGTTGGTCAAGGAGCCTCTGCAATCGTGCCATCGCACCCGATTGCGTCTCCTGTACCTCCTCAACCTGATTATGGACGGCGATGAACTCGGCGATCGACTCCAGCAACGGCTGAATGCTGTTCTTTGGGTGGACGCGGACGAATGTTCCCCGAATCGGGGCTGAGAGGCACAGATAACCGAGCACAATCGAGAGGTAGCCCAGAGCAACGTTAAGGCTGGATTTCTGGATTGAGTCGGCCTTTTAGGGCAGTCAGCAAACTTGGACTTGTCCAGACGATTGTGTATCAAAACTTACATCTGAAGTCCGCGTGTGATTTTCCGCAAACACGCGAATAAGACCGACCAAGGCCGAATCAGCCTCCTTTTCCCCGTGCTCCTCCAGACGTCTAGCAGCAGGCGCGTAATAGGCGCAGAAGTTGATCATGACTGCCAACATAAGAACAAGCGACTCGTGAACCTTGGCCAAGAACACCTCATTTTCCGTCATCGAATTCAAGATTATGTCAAATGCGCTGCACGCCGACTTTGCTACCTCCTGAAGTAGATCTTGGTCGACAAACATTTGAGACGCTTCCGAGTTGTTGTTCGTCACGTTGAGTGCAAGCCGCAAGGCTAGACTTTCAAGCTCGTGAAACCCAGCAACAGGGCGCTGCAATGCCATCTTCAAAGCGCTGACGACAATGGGCACGTATTCACGCGTCCATACCGGGCTAAGCTTGGATTGCATGGCATGGGCAGAGTGATGTTCGACCAGGTAAAATGCCAGGTAGAAATCCGTTGAATCTTTGCTTGTGGGGAATTCCCAACAGGACTCGTCTGAAGCACCGGCTGAAAGAACGGAGAACAAACGATCCGTGACCTTCTTTGTGAAAATACTATCGTCGGTTGAAGAAGGGCCGGGTTGGAGCCTGATTAGATCCAGACACTTAAGTGCGACGGTCCGCGGGGACAAGGACGTTGGGGAGCAAGGCTCCCAGATTGGTGATACCAACAGAGAAGCCTTGACGGCTGCAATCAGCCCTTGGACGTGTTTAGAGGCGTTCTGCTTTCTGTCCTTTGCAACAACAGATATGTCAGTTGCCTCACCAAGAAGCCGACCAAATAGTTCGGTGATATTCTGTTCCAGCAGGTATCGGACAAGGTGTACCGATGATGATGCAGCCAAAAGGGTGGCAAGAACTGTGAGAATCGAGTAGGCAGAGATCACATCAATCTCATCCCCAAGAGACTTAAAGACTTTGGTATGGTCGCTGTGGTCTCGGAACTGCTGACGGAAGGCCCGGTTGCTGATTTTCTGGGCCAACTCCAACAAGGCACCTCTTCGAAGGGAAGAGGGTTTTGCCGAGGGCAACCCAATCCGGTCCAGGATATCGTCCATCTCGTCAGCGAAGCGGCTGTTGGCCCCAGCTTGCCGCAGCTCGTGAAGGCTCTTTACGGCACCTGTGTTTGAGGTTTCCTCATCCTCATCAAGGAATGCAAATGTGTTGATAGTTGAAGCCTTGGGGAGACGTCCAAAGTCGAACATGGATCCGTTGCCCACGTCCTCGTCAATGCTCCCGAGCCCCATCCCAGCAAAAAGAGGGTCTTCCTCGAACAGCATAGTCCTTTGCTGACTGTATGTGAACCGAGGGCCCCCCCTCTTTGCCCCAGCAACCGACAGTACAGACTTTGACGTTTGCGAAGACTGTGACCCCGGCGGTGCATCGGGACTAGCATCTCGGAAGTTGATCTCCGCCGGCTCAATCTTTTCTCTTGGTCTTACCTCGGTGGGAACAGTCGACGGTTGTGAGCTTTCTTCCTCCTCCTCGCTTTCCTCAGCTTGCTCTGCAAGTGCATCAATGAGACGCCTTTTTCGCGGGCCTCCGCTGACAGTCCGCTTAGATCCCGAGGGATTCGGTGGAGGAGATAGCCTCTTCCTGTTCACTGGTTGAGATGATTTCGATGCCTCGTTGGAAGGACGAATAGGTATGCCTTGCTTGACCCTCGGAGGGCTGTCCAAGCTAACATGCAAATCCACCAAGGCCTTTGATGTCTTTGCCGAGAAAGGTGCTGTCTGCTGTGGAGCTACATCTTCCATCACAAAATCGCGCTCCGGTGTTTGTGAACGTTTGGGCGCCTGCTTGGCCACTGGTTTTTGTGCCGGCTTTGGGACTCGCGCAGGCTTTGGGACAACCTCCCTCTCCTCCACGACCTTGGCCCGAACCTTTTTTACTGTAGGTCGGGAAAGTCGTGGAGGTGAATCGGGAATGTCATATAGATCAGCTTCAACCTTTCGGTCCGAGTAGGTCCGGGTGAGTTTCCGCTTCTTCAATGCGGCATCACCGTCATCCTCCCGCAACGAAGCCCCCAAGCCCGCCGTTGCAGGGAGAGGTTGGCTTTGTACCTCTTTGGAAACCCTGGGTTGCGCCGGTTTGGTGCCCCTATTGACACTTCGATCGGTCGCGCTGGTACTCCCGATAACGAGCTTAGATTTGGAGGAAGGGACTACAGGGCGCGATCGGGGTCCGGGTTCTGGAGAACTCGAATGTGAGACTGAGGTGCGGCTTGTGCCCGAGGGCTCAGTTGCTGAATCGGCAGTCTTCGAGCCCTCATTAGGTATCGTAGGTGTCCTTTTATTTGTAGATTTGCCATATGTGATCGTCCGCTTTCTCGGGGGAAATTCGTACAAGTCGTTCATCTTGGGTGAAAGCAGAGGCGGCGAGCGCTGTGTCGGTGAGAATGCAGTTCAATTGCGCAAATAGGTTTGGCGCGCCGGATTCATGTCCGCATCTCGATGTTTGAGGGAGGAAACCACGATTGGAGATGTGTGGTTCAAGCCGGCGCGTCAAGGGAACGACGGGGATATGTTGCTCTCTTTGAACACGGATTGGAGAAGGAGCGAGCCGGTAGGTCAGGACAGCTCCTTTATGTAAGATATGACGCGAAACTGGACGCCGTCAGAGGTAGGCGGGTAGACGCAGTGGCTTGACGGCTGGGATGAAATGTTTGTTTGCCCTTTGTTTGCCGAGCAGCTTGAGTCGCGAAATGTGATCAGTTTCACGGCGTCAATCCCGTGTTTTTTTGGTTACAGCCTTGACGACGTCGCCCCGCCTCATTCTCATTCCAAACCCCTGCAGAGTATGGCCCGTGCACGACGTTTGGCGGGACGTGGGTTCGCCAAGCTGTGGAGAGCAACAGTGGCTGACTGGGTGGGGATTCAAGGGACGCCTGGCTTGTCTGAAGGTGAGGAACTGGATTTCTTCTGCATGCAATTTTTCTCTCAAATATCCAATTTCTCTGTGACACCTGGGGCATCCTCAAAGTATCTATATTTTCCAGGTAAGAGGTTTTGAGTCGTTATCAGAACATGTGCATTGTTGTATAGCAACTTATACAAAGTTCCTCGCCCGAGTCTCAGTCCCGCCGCTGTTGGAGACCGGCGGATGCCGCCTCTACCCTCGGGACTCGAAGAAACCCATCCTGACAACGATTCTACCTTCTCCTCTTTCCCCCCCCATTCCCAATCTGATATCCATATTACGGGCAACACCACCATCATAAAACTTCTCATCCTTCATCTGCAGTTTCCCATTCTTTACTAACACTGCGCCTTCCAGAAGCCGTCAAGGATGGCTGCCCAATCTAACAACAGCGCATGTGCCCCTACCCGCCCAGTAGGGCCCGACTATCGTTCTGAGAGCCAGAAGCCTGCTGCAACCGTTTCTACAGGCATTGATATTGAGACAGTCACTGTTCTCCCCCAGACCCCTCAGCTTATTGCTCTCCTCACGTGCGTGGTTTCCACTCGGTCGGCATAGTTTTTGGCTTACCTGGGATAGAATCATCCGTGACAAGAACACGGACCGCGGGGATTTCATCTTTTACTCTAATCGTATTATTCGACTCCTTGTTGAGGAGGGTCTGAACCATCTGCCCACCATCGAGCACACAGTGACGACGCCAGTTGGCCGTCCCTATGATGGCCTCTCGTTTCAAGGCAAGATCTGCGGTGTGTCCATCATGCGAGCCGGCGAGGCCATGGAGCAGGGGCTGCGGGACTGCTGCCGCTCCGTTAGAATCGGCAAGATCTTGATCCAGCGTGATGAGGAGACGGCACAGCCCAAGCTCTTTTACGACAAGCTCCCCGAGGACATTGCGGAACGATGGGTTCTTCTTTTGGACCCCATGTTTGCGACTGGCGGTTCTGCGATAATGGCGGTGGAGGTTCTCAAGTCGCGGGGCGTCCCAGAGGAGCGCATTCTGTTCCTCAATCTGATCGCCAGTCCTGAGGGCACCAGGAACTTTGCCTCCAAGTTTCCTAAGCTTCGTGTGGTTACCGCCTTTGTGGATGCGGGGCTTGACGAGAAGAAGTACGAGTCCCCGGTTCGAGCACATTGTGCCTGCTAACCCAGAGTAGTTATATCATTCCGGGCCTTGGCGACTTTGGTGATAGGTACTATACCAGGTGAGAAACTAAAGGTTGCTTGGTTCGCATTTTAGGGTTGGCGGCGTTATAGTGGGTGCCAGTCCTTGATACCCAAAATGAAGCAA
This sequence comes from Cercophora sp. LCS_1, assembly GCA_036250225.1. NCBI lineage: Eukaryota > Fungi > Ascomycota > Sordariomycetes > Sordariales > Lasiosphaeriaceae > Cercophora > Cercophora sp. LCS_1. Next base: position 88,495 of record JAPZLL010000003.1, read on the forward strand.
CAATTATTATTACACAGCAACGCTGGAAAATATCGTACAAGGTCTGCTTCTTCTGAGAGGCCAATGCCTTGGGCGCACCGGTGCTCCTGGACTGTGACTGTTTGACTGTAGCCTGTTTTTGTTTGTCATTTTTGATTACGCTGTGCTGTGACCGCAATGAGCAGATACAATGCCCCATGCTCCCATATGACTCCAGAAATGCCACAACGATGTGCTCGATTGTTCTGTAACCCTTAGTGGCGGACTCAGTCATAGTCATCGTCGTCCGCCACCACTCCCTCGTCTCCGTACCCTCTTTCGTCATCTTCATCGTCATATGCGTCCGCCTTTTCTTTTTGCCGCCCACTCATCAACCTTCGCCCAGAGCCCCTGGAGTCGTCATTTGCACCCCCTTCCTGTGCGACAGCATCTGTCCAAGTCAGCAATGCCCAGAGGGTTTCGGAAAGAAAGACAATGCTTACCAGCGGCATCTACCCACTCGCTGTAGACATCAACGGCTGCGGAAAGATCTATTAACCGAGTATCAGCTCTTTACCCCACGATAGTCCATGGATCTGTCTCTCATACAGTTGATTCCGCATTGGAATTTCTGACCGCAGATTTTGCAATCTAGTTGGCCAACACCCGCCTTCTTATCCAGCTTGACGGTTACCGATCGCTCGTGGTTGCAGAAGAGACACGTGAATACGCTGGGCAAGGGGTCTTTCTGTAAGAAGCAAAAACGTCAGTATATGCCCCCTGGCTCAAATTACAAAGATGTTCTTCAGAATGACATTACCTTCTTAGGCCCTTGGGGCTTTCGAGAGCTCTTGCGCTTGCCCATCTCGGCGTCAACGGTTGGCGCAGTTAAGGTTACCGAACGATTACCCTCGTCACAATATCGCAATACGTGCAGGCCTTGTGCGCAAACATTCGGTGTTCAGCGTGGGATTGCCACAAGTACGTTTGACGGAAAACGCGCTGCTAGAACCTGTCTGGGACGCGATTTGCCCCGCCAAGGTGTAAAGGTGAAGGTCGAATTGACGGTGTCAAGCAAAGAGAGGCCCCCACTTGGCAACGAAGTTTCCCATTCTCTGTGGCCCGTGCGGAAGTTTCATACCTGGCCCTTGTCAAACGATAAGCTCTGATAAACAGGGGTTAAATCCTTATCAATGACGAAAGTGAGGCACCGATGAGCAGACGATCAAAGACACAACTCGAGTTAACCCGGATATAACCGAACAAGAGAACGCTTCCTGAAGTGAAACCATCTTCTAAGCAATACAGTATATGTTCTTTCTATCTTTCAGCACTCTCCTGTGGCTCAGCGTTGCTGTTGATAATCATCCATCAGGATCGGGGAGCCGTCGCCAAGAAGCTTGGCATCTCCGCAACCGAAGCTCCCCTGTCCGCCTGGCAAGCCAAGAAGGCACATAATCAGGAGCAAGCTCTCACCGTCCCCGCACACCTACGTGTAGCATAGATACGTGGTTGACGCCCAAACGCAGAGACGTGAGCCGCGGAAGCTGCCCGATTGAGGTATCGTCTTTGGCTCTCATTGTGGAGCCAATTCATCAGCCCAGGCAACTTACTTACGTATCGGGATTCCACAAGCATGCCGAACCCCTGCCCATCGATCACCTGGTGCATGCCAGCTGGGCAGCTGCTTTCCGGTTCCGACCGCCGGGGATACACCACAGAGCTCAAAAAGTAGGTGAACAAACAGACCTGTTCTTTCTCTCCTTTTTCTGTTTTGACTCTCCTGCGTACGAGCCTCAACGTTGTATCGTTGCGTCCGCCCCAGAAACCCGATTCCCGTCCCGGTCCTCGTGACGTATCACTCTTGCGCTTGCCCTACCGTTACCAGGAAACAGCTCGGGAATAGCGGGTGTTGTTGCTATCATTGTCGCCGCTGGTTGTCTCTACTTTGCTTACGGAAATATCCTGTCGCATTTGTTTGCTTGTGACACCCAACCCACCCACACCTCCGGCACCACCATGACGACCGATATGGATGAGCTGCGGGACCTGGTCAAGACGGTGGCCCAAGGGCAGACGTCGATCCTGACAGCGATCGAATCGGTATCTGAGCGTGTCAAAAAGCTAGAGTTGGAACAGCAGCAGGGGAGTGCTAACAGGGCTGAGGATGGTGATGGTGCTGCCGGACGGTCTGCCACACCCCTCGTTGCCGGCTTCTCCAAGACGCCGCCGCTTCTCCCGGCTGATGCGGGCTCACAGTCGCCGCCGTCGCATTCGATATCACCAGCCCAGGATGGCTCGTCGGCGTTCACCTCGCGTATCATCCTCACCACGTACCCGAAGCAGATCGGCATCAAGCCGCTCCCGATGGAGTGGGGCCACTCGGACCCCCTGAAGCGCGGCCCCGTCGCCGTGTCCCGAGCCCCGAACACGATCCGGAGACGGAACGCGATCGGCGCCCACGGCGGCTCGTACTCTATCTACTATGCGCTGGCCGTGGGTAGCAATGAGCTCAAGGCAGACCATCGCCCGGATTTTACAAACACGGAGCCTGCGGTAAACATCGGCCCCTTTCCGCAATGGGGTGACAAGAAGAAGATCGTGGCAATGGACCCCTGGGGACACCAGGCTCCTTGGTTGTTCAAGGATGCAATCGATAAAGAGGGTGGTATGTTTACCTGGCTGTCGTCTGTCCGTTCGCCGAGGATAGAATGTCTAACGCTTGGCAGTCGACCTCCGGCCGACCATTGCCATCACCAAGGCCCACATGAAGCTTCCCGAGCTCGAGGATAGTGTCAAGAGCGGAAGATTGGTGCCGGACGGAAAAGTGTGCCTTAACGAGATGGGCGAGCTTGCTGTGACCAAGTTCGCAGTTGAGCCCGTGTGGTATCTGCCAGGCGTCGCTGAGCGATTCGGGATCGATGAGGGGACACTACGAAGGTCCCTATTTGAGCATACCGGTGGAATGTACCCCGAGGTTGGTTGAACCGAGCCATACTGGCGTGACATGTACTGATGCGGCGCCCAGTTGATCACTCGCGGCGATATCAAGGTTTTCCTGCCGCCGATTGGTAAGGCATTGTGGCTCCGGGCTGCAGTCCCCGCTGCTCCTTATCGTGCCAATGGTCTGACCTTTCCCAGGCGGCTTGACAGTCTACGTCTTCGGAGACCCGGCGAGGATGTCCGACCCATCGAAACGGCTTGCGTTGCGCATCCACGACGAGGTATGACCTCCGCTCCGGAGACGGCCCAGTCGAGACTGGCTCAGCTGACACGGCTCACACCCACAGTGCAATGGCAGCGACGTGTTCGGCTCCGATATTTGCACCTGCAGGCCCTACCTTATCTTTGGCATTGAGGAGGCTGTCAAGGAAGCACAGAACGGCGGCAGTGGCGTTGTGATCTACTTCCGCAAAGAAGGCCGTGCCCTTGGAGAAGTAACAAAGGTACGAAAGGACCCCTGTATCGCTCTCTTGAAAGCGTGTGTAGCTGACCTGGTTGTAGTACTGTATGTCGCAGCCCGGAGGCCCCGTTGCCCATGTCCTCTATAAACACAAGGTGCCCCTCATCTAACCGAGATCTCGTAGTGGTGTACAACGCCAGGAAACGCGGGGAAGATCGTGCGTCGGACTATTTCAAGCGGACCGAAAACATTGCCGGTGTCAAGGACATGCGCTTCCAGGCCCTGATGCCCGACATCCTGCACTGGCTGGGTATCACCAAGATTGACAGGATGCTGAGCATGAGCAAGTGAGTTGTACCACGGCGTGCTCTGATGCTGGCACCCGCGCTTCGTTGTTTCCTTCTCTAACACATCTTGTTTGTCCAGCATGAAACACGATGCCATCGTAGGCCAAGGGTGAGTGAGCACAGAGACAAGAGACACCGCCACTGGCGCTCCGCCGCTTCCGGAGACGAAGATCCTAACCTGTGACACCCATTAGCATTCCGATTCACGAGCGAGTTGAGCTCCCAGAGTCTTGGATTCCCGCCGACTCGAGGGTGGAGATCGACGCCAAGATTACAGCTGGTAGGAAGAGTTGTTTCTTTTTTGTTCTTGACCCCGCTGCTGCTGCGTTGGCCGTGTGGTTGGAGTGGGATTGAGGTTGACAAAACCCCTCGCAGGCTACTTCACGACAGGACACCGAATGACGGCCGACGAGCTCAAGGCTGTGCAGGGACGGATATGGGAAGAGTAAGCCACCCCCCATTGAACCAAGAATATTTTTCAACGAATGGAAAAGCCCAGGGCTGACGTTACTCCAGCATCGACCACTAAGGTGCCTCCTTCATGTGTCTCGGAGCTCCAGGACACTGCATCTTGCATTCGCTAAGTGTTGTATTCGTCGGTCACTCGAGTCACACGTCGTCGTTTTTTGGGGTTATGGGGGGTCAGAAAGAGGGTGTGTCTCCAGGAAAGGAGTTTTGGCCAATGTGCTTTGCACGTCAAGCCACGAGGCCGGCGGTCATACTAGAATCCACTTTTTTGCTGCCTTTTTTTTCTCGTTCTTCTCTCTTGTCGCAGATTGGATACCTACACAAGGAGTTGAGCAAATGATGTTATTTTTTTTTTTGGAAAAGCCTCCCCCGTGAACTGCATGCTCGTTGCCCGTTTTGGATCAAGTCTGGGAGGCATAGAGTCCCTAGGCGCCCCCTGTCTACAACCGTCGTGATGCAGCTCCCCCACGGGGTAACCAGGCAGGCCTGCCTGGGCCGACACTTGTTTCCAGGCGCCCGTCAATCAGACAGCCTGGTGCTCAACTGCGCAGGCAAGGAGAGAAACACAGCACGGGCCAGATGAGAAGAGACAAAAAAACTCGTCGAGGTCACGCGGTCTGAGAAATCCGTGCCACGCTGTCTTGCTGCTCTGCGGATTGTTGGGGGCACGGCACCGTCAGATTGGGGGTGCTGGCTCCAATTGGAGAGCACCGGGCTGTGTTTTGCCTTGGTGAGCAACGTATTCAACAGTGATCCCAGGCGAGCAGACAGATCCCCAACTTTTTTTTTTAGTCTCAGAAGATCTGGGATCGGTGAACAGAAAAAAAGTCTTGGATGGGGTCTTGGGTTTGTTGGATATTCCCTGTTTCCTGAATCACAAGACCGCCATTTTGGTCTGGGGCGTGTAAGTGGACAGCCGGCCGGCTACCGGTGAACGACAGGCGACCGGAAGGAGCGTTCCGCACCATGGTGACACGGCGACGCAAGATCGAAAAAAAAAACTTTGGATTACACACACTTTTCTCCATCGGCCGGGTCCGACCAATTACTCGGGTAAGTATCCGAGGCTTGGGGATGTCTGTTTGTGTGTCTGTGTGATGCCATTCGATGATGCCTTGTTCACACCGACTGAACGCGGGGAGATGAGAGATCACGGCACTAGGCTTCTGACATCGTTGTTTTGTTCAGACCGGGCAGGGGTACGCGAGAAGGAAGTTTGGTACGCGAAATTTTGGGATAAACAACTGTTTGGCAACAACAATGAATAATCGCCGATCATGCCGGCGGCCACCCCGCACGCCTCCCGGAGTTGAGGTGGGATCTCTCACCGATCGAACGCGGGACTTCACTCATCATTTGGATGATGGCGACATGATGAGAGAGTCAATTGAATGACATGGCATCATGGCAATGGGATGGTGAGAAAGTTAGAGCCGAAAGAGCCGCTCCCCGGCCGTTTCCTCCCGTCTCTCTCCCGCTCCTTTCCACGGCTTCCCGCGTGGCTAGGCCCCTTGGTCCAATCCCGCCATCTGCCTCCCACCCAAGGCGGCGGGATTGATGTGACTGATTGAGTTTTGAAAGGGTTTCTAGAAGTCGTCGAGTGATACGGGTCAATGAGAATTGTCTCAAGCCGGAGAATACAGAGGGGTTCGGTTTGGGGGCGCAGCTTGACCAGAGAATAGAATCGCGCAACAATCTGCCCATCGGCATGCCCTTTTTTCTCGCGAGCCAGCATTAGTATGTGTAGCTGTCTCAAATGGGATCGAGATGGCGATATCCCATTCCCATTTGCCCATCGCTGGGGAAAATCGCGCAAGACAACGTGTTTTTTCTTCGTCTTCTCTTGCCATTGCACCGAGGCATTCGCAAGTTTGATCTATGTGCACGCTTGAGTCACGACGCCAGTCAAGGTTTTCGTCTGTATGCACCCCATCGAAGGCGTTTCTTGTTGCTCAACCTCCTTCCCCACGGATACGTACGGTAGAAATCCCCTTACTGAGAGACGCGCGGATGGCTTCGCATGATTCGCTGCTTCGCTGCAGGCCGTGCAATTTGTCCATCAATCATCGAGATCTGTCGGGCATCCGTCTCCCAGCAAAAGCAAACATGCTGCGGGCGCCGACGTGGAGAGCAGGAGGCTACCCATGGTCGCAGCAGTGAGAGGTCGCCCTGGGTCGTCCTGCAGGCTGACGCGCAGCGATCCCGGAATCAGTTGACAGTCAGAGGGAGAAAACGCTGCCATCGTTGGCCGGTAACAACTGAGCTTCAACGAGTCGCAAGAGGCGGGCTAGGTAGTCAGCTTGCAGTCGGCTGTCCAGAGTGGTGTGCGAGTGTCGAAGCCGTCGTCTGCGATGCCGCTTCCGCCGCTGTCAACTGACGAACCGCCATCCGATAAGGCCGGCAGCTGTCCAAGAGCACTGTCCTTGCGATGGTGGAGTGATACATCGCTGGTTAGCGCGGTGTGCCTGGCAATCTGGGTATTCCTGTGGGGTTGCCCTGGTGTTCCTGGTGAAGTTTATTGCCTCGCCCCCCTCCTTCGCTGTTTCGACAATGGACGGCGTCGTGACCACGCTATTCGGGGACAGCGCACTATATCCAGACAGCCAGCCGGGCCTGGGCGTGCTGGCCATGGGCCGGCACCGTCGGCCGTCAGTCTGGGCTGTCCAACCACGCCCGCTGGCTGCATGTTCCAGCGTCCATTTCCCTGAAGTGTCACGCCTTGAGTGGCTGGCGGTCGTTGTGGAGGGGCTTCTGTACCCCACTTGCGCCTGTCTAGAAGCCTGACCGGGGTTACGCTTGGCCACCCTCTCGCCCGTCTGCTTTGCATCGACAGTTGGACCGGTCTGCATGCACTGCTCTTGGTTCGATGCGTCTGGTTCGTCTGGCCTGTCTGGGATGGGCTGGATGCCCAAAACCCCGAATCTGGGACAGCACACTGGCCCTCGCCCTCCATTCAGGCACCCACCCCTCTGCCACGCTCTGCCACCCCCCATACAACCCCCCAACAACCCCCAGGCAACACGCCCTCTTGTCTGGCGTCTACATACGCCCTCCATCTTGGTGAGGGGGTGTGAGTTCGCGGCGCAGGCCAACTGAGCACCAGAGCACCTCATAATCAACCATTTTTGCCTTGCTGCATCTCCGAGCGCGGCAGTCCGAGAAGTTGCTGCGACGCCAGACCCCCCGGCCCAGGCAGGAACGGTCACACTCACACGCCTCCAGCTTAGTCCTTGCTCGACGGATAGCGGGCGGGTATGCTTAGCCTCCCCTCCTTGGCCAACTCAAACCATTGACTGACAAGTGGCAATGTCGCCCGAAAGTGCCGTCATTGAAACCTGCAAAGACCAGGTCCAGCATTGAGCGCATTCCCATTTCAGCCCAAGGGGCCGTTTCTTAAATTCCCCATTGCCATCGTCTGATATCAACGTTGGCCACCCTCCTTCTCACTCCCCATATCAAGTCACTCAACAACCAACAACCTGATATGTGACCAGCTTCACCTGCTCCCACCAACACTGCCAGTAGCAACCATCAACACTCACCATCGACTTTACGTTGTTATCATCATCACAAATCTACTTCGAGATGGCCTCCCCGCCAGAGTCGCGCCCCATGTCCCGGCGTGATTCGTCGGCTCGCAGCAGCAGCAAGAGGCGTCCAAGACTCCTCCGAGCAGCCGCCACTGAGCCGTCTATCACCACATCCAACGCCAGAGGGAACTCGCTCGCCAGCTCTCAGTCTCGACGAGCAACCGATCTTCTCAGCCGAGTAGCCTTCATCTCCGGCTCACCTCCCGACTCGGTCATCAGATCCCCTTCTCCGCTATCCACCCGGACGGCCATGTTCGACAACGCAGACAGACGATCAGAGTTGTCTTCGTCCCCCATCAGCCAACCAGACAGTTTCGATGAGCTGCACCACGGTCCTTGTACGACATCATCCTCATGTTTGCTCTTCTCAAACAAGACTAACCTGGGTGCAGATTCCGGGCGCTACTTCAGCTTCCCGAGTTTCGACATGTACGAGACCGACCAGCACGACGAGCACAAGGAGAACGAGCTCAAGTCTCCGTGATGCGGCGTCGAGTCTCAGGAGGATGGCCGAGCCGGGATGTGCCATCACCGGTGCAAGCGGATCTCGGCCACGGTAATCGAAGCAGCCCACCACGAACGCCCCTCCGCGCAGCCCCCCTTCCCTCTGAGGTCACGGAGGTTGCATTTGACAACGCGCCGTACCCAGGACGGACCTTGATGCCGCTGAAACGCGGTATCGTCCAGCGAGGACAGGGGATCGCTGGGGGAGGAGGAGGCGTTTTGCTTGGTGCACATTCCTTATTTGCTGCGGTTCCCCGGACTAAAGCATCCAAGGGGAGTCGACGATGTTGGACTCCGACCGTCTTGCATCCAAGCCGTCGGGTTTTTGCCCGAATGGCGGGATGCGGAAGAAGACGAAGGGGTCACGTTACCCACTTGGGCCTGACCGCCCTCACTAACACCTGCGTACATTGATTGGCGCCATGCCACGTCGACGGTCTGGGATGATCTAAGACTGGCTTGGGATTTCACTCCGCTGGAGAGCCGGCTTGGGATTGGGTGATAATCTCATGTCGGATCAGGCGATAATCCACGAATTGGAGTTTTGCTTAAGGGCGCTGGAAAGGCGTTGGCAAAAGTTGGTGTGTTCAAACTGCTGGAAGAGGCATCGAAACGGAACAGATAATAAAAAAATTACAGTAGAAATGATAGGTAGCTCAATGATATGATCTACGTGTCGTATTCTCCCTTGAACTTTTTGGAAAAAATCAAGTGCAGTAACATCGCAGCGAGTGAACGACTTCAATTGAGAGCACACCATCACTAGGTCCTCTCGCACTTGAGCACAGGCCTGTTGCCGTCCCCGCACTCCCGCAAATCGGCCTGCTTATCGATAACGTTGCTCTGGTGGTTTCCTCCGGTCGAGACGCACGGCCGTCGCCGAAAGCCCTAAGCGCCGACCAGCCAATCAACGAAAGCTGCCCCACTTGCAGTTTTTCCGTGGGCGGGCTGCGAGCCCACACAACGAATTCACAATTTCACTCGAGTGGTAAGAAACCAAATTTCGCGACCACGACACACGGTCTCCATCACCAACACAAACAGCACTTTCTGTCGACCTAGGCACGGGTGCTCGTCAAGATGGCTGTTGGCAAGTATGTTGCCCTCGCAAATCATTTCCCTGCCCATAGTCAACCGACTACGCCGAACCTTCAATAACGAAACCCGATGAGTTCACGATCGCTAATCGACTCTTTAGGAACAAGAGATTGTCCAAGGGCAAGAAGGGCCTTAAGAAGAAGGCCCAGGACCCCTTCGCTCGCAAGGACTGGTACGGAATCAAGGTAGGCCGCCAGTTTGAACATTGGGACGTTTCGTCAGGCGCAAACTAACGCGATCCCGAAAACTAGGCTCCTGCCCCCTTCAACATCCGAGAGTAAGCCTACCACCCGAACCACCGCTCGACGAAAGCGAACAAACGATTGAAGAAGCTGGAAACCTAACTCGCTGCTTCTAGTGTCGGCAAGACCCTTGTGAACCGCACCACCGGTCTCAAGAACGCCAACGATGCCCTCAAGGGCCGCATCTTCGAGGTCTCCCTCGCCGATCTCCAGAAGGATGAGGACCACTCTTTCCGCAAGATCAAGCTCAGAGTCGATGAGGTCCAGGGCAAGAACTGCTTGACCAACTTCCACGGTCTCGACTTCACCTCGGACAAGCTCCGATCCCTCGTCCGCAAGTGGCAAACCCTGATTGAGGCCAACGTCACGGTCAAGACCACCGACGACTACCTCCTCCGTCTGTTCGCCATTGCCTTCACCAAGCGCCGCGGCAACCAGATCAAGAAGACCACCTATGCCGCCACCTCCCAGATCCGTGCCATCCGCCGGAAGATGACTGAGATCATCCAGCGTGAGGCTGCCAGCTGCACACTCACCCAGCTTACCTCCAAGCTCATTCCTGAGGTCATTGGCCGCGAGATTGAGAAGGCTACCCAGGGCATCTACCCCCTCCAACACGTAGGTGGTTTTTTTTTTTTTTTTAGCAACGAGCAAAGTAGCAAACGGATGCTAACGGGAAACAGGTTCACATCCGCAAGGTCAAGCTCCTCAAGGCGCCCAAGTTCGACCTCGGTTCCCTCATGGCCCTCCATGGCGAGTCTGGCACGGATGACCAGGGCCAGAAGGTGGAGCGTGAGTTCAAGGAGACGGTCCTTGAGTCGGTATAAACGGGTAGTTCATGGCGGGTGTCGCACTGGGAACGGTTTTTATCCAGCAATACCTCTCTCGGGCATGGGTCTTGCTTTCTTCGTTGCATTTGGCGTGGACATGGTACAGTAGTCAAGGTAACGATTTTCCGTCCCGATGACGGAAGGAACGGAATGCAAAAGGATCATAAAAGACCATGACACTTCCACATCTGCCCGTCGCGGGCCACGAATCCATGTGCATCGCGAATCTGTATGGCTTGGAGTTCTGGGCTCTGAAAGGCGGGATACCATGTGTTCGAGGTTGGGGAAGGCTTTGGTTTCCGGGATGCACTGTAGAGATGAGATTGGCAGGCACCGACGACCAACTGCGGTCGGCTGACTGGACAGCCAGAGACAGACGCTAACACGCACAAAGCGCTTTCTCAAACAAACCCGACTTGATTGCCTGGCGACTGCCCGCACTGCTAGAAATTGCATTAGGTTCTTGAAACTATGCTGCTTTGTCTGTGAAGTGCGATTTACGCGGCCGATTGTCACATTGGGGACGTTTATTCATAACGTCATCGCCGGCCCGCCAGGCTGTAGTGGTCATGAGGGCCACTAGGACAAGATTCAAGCCGGACCAGGCTTAACAGCCAACCACCTCCAACTTTGCCGTTTTCTTATCTGGACGACGTCTTGAAGAACGGAAATCTCGTCTCTTGATATTTGAGCCCTCTCTGGTCGAGTTGCACGAGCGTCGCACCAAGAGAACGAGAGCCAAAGTGTCGGGCGTGACCTGTCGGTCAGGACCGGGCACTTGCAAACGACAACTCACCTCGGCCGATTGCCTGCGTGGCAGCGCACCACACCCTCGGTTCAGCGCCCCACCCCAACTTCAGCATTTTGTGGCCGATATCTCACTCGGCTCTTCTCATTATTCATCTGGTTCAAACGGCAGGCATGGCTTCAGACGACTCGTTACCGACGCTCAAGGTGCTGCTGATTGGGCCGTCGGGAGCGGGGAAATCGGCTTGTGAGTGTTTGAGATCCATCAACGTTGAGTGAGGATTTCAGCTGATTCAACAAACAAGTGCTCACGAGATACTGTGACGATGAGTTTGATCCCGAAAACTCAACCGCGACAATAGGCATCGACTTCAAGGTATTTTCCCTCACCCTGAATTTTTCATTCTCACGGCTCATCTAACCACGCTCTCAGATCAAGAAGCTGGCTGTCCGCGGTAAAGCTTACCGGCTCACGCTGTTTGATACTGTATGTCCCTCGCTCGTACTCTCACTCCTCATCTTCCTTCCCAACTCATCCCCTCCCTCACACTTCCCATTTCACTCTCCCTGCGCCCCCATCTCCTCCACCAAAACACACATGAATAACACCCTTCCCCACCAGGCCGGCCAAGAACGCTTCCGCACCCTCTCCACCTCCTTCTACCGCGGCGCCCACGGCGTCCTCCTCGTCTACGACATCTCGTCGCGAGCCTCCTTCCTGACAATGGAGCGCTGGTTCGACGAAGCAGAGTCCAACACGCCCGACGGCGTGGCGCTGTACCTGGTCGGCGCCAAGCTGGACAAGGCCGAAACGTCGCGCGAGGTGCCGACTGAGGAGGGTAAAGCGCTGGCTGACAAGCACGGGGCGCGGTTCTGCGAGGCGAGCGCCAAGAGCAGGGAGAATGTGCGACGGCCTTTTGTCGAGGTTGTGGATCAGATTGTTACCACGCCTGGGTTGTTGAGCGGTGCGGGGAGGAGGACGGGGGGTACAGTTGTTGTTGGTGAGGAGGGTGGGGGGTATTGGAGTGGGTGTGCTTGTTGAGTCACTTCACGTTGTCTGCTGAGGGGAGAGTGAGTTGTGTATGAGGGAAGCGCAGGAGGGAGTTGCGGAGTGCGTTTTAGACTGGGGCTTTTTTTTCTCTCTCTTAAGTGATTGGGTTGTGTGGTTGTGGGATAACATCATCAGCGGACAGAGAAGATACTGATACCCTTCGGTTGGTTGTCATGATGGTTTTTTTTATTCTTTAGTTTGTCAATTCAATTCAAGGGTGGGGTTTCTATGTTCTTGTCTAGGTTCTATCGGACGATGCGCTACACAGGTACCTATAGTACAGCGAAGAAAGGGGAAGGTGGTAATACTACAGGGTTAAACAGTTTATGCTCTGCTCATTCCTTTAGCTCCAGGAACCGGACGACGGCTTAAAAACGCAGTCAGCACCGTCATATCTCAAAACCAAAACGAATCTCACCTTGTCTGAAAGCCTCTGGATTCTCTGAAATAAGCCAATGCCCAGCCTCGACGTCAACTAACTCGAACCGCGGGAAAAACTTTCCAATAACGGGTATCACCTCGTCGGGCACATATCGACTCTTGGTGCCCCGAATAAACAGCGCCGGCTTCTCGAACCGCACCTCGTCGGGGTTCCTAAACGGGAAATCACCCAGGTGGTCCAGCGCCTTGGCCAGAACCGATAACGGCACGCGGAATTTCTGCGCTTTGGATCCCTCGGGTCGGTGTAGGTTGCCCAGCAGGAATTGCCGGATGGTGAGTGACTTCTCGTAATCCTGCAGGATCTTGTCGGCCTCGGCCTGGCGGGTGACGTCTGCTTCGTCAATCTTCTTCATGCCCTTGATGTAGCGGGCGAAATCGCTTTCCAGCCGGGCGTCGACGGGCGCGTTGTCGACGGCTACGATGTTGGCGACTAGGTCTGGCTCGGTCAGGGCGAGGGCCATGGCCGTTTTGGCGCCCCTTTTTTTTGGTTGGGTTAGCAAATGCAAGAGGAGGGAATGGGATTGGGGGGAGGGGGATTACATGGAGTGCCCGATTAGAGTTGGTTCTTTGAAGTTGTGATGTCGGACGAACTCGGCTACGTCGGCGGCCATGGCGACGTAGTCATGGCGTGGGCTGTGAGGGGATTCACCGTGGTTGCGGAGGTCCTAGAGCTTGTCTTAGATGTGAGGGAGATGGGACAAGGGAAAGGTGGTGGGATATACCACGGCGTATACATGGCGGCCTAGGTCACGAGCGAGGACTCTTTATGGACAGTGTGTCAGATATTCTCAGCTGACCATTGGGAAAGTTGATAATGGAAACATGAGGTTACTCACTTACTTATGCCCCTGTTGTTCTTTTTGGATCCAAACAGGCCATGCATGACAATTATGGGCGATGTTTTGCTATCTGGGACGCTGGGTTTCGCTGGCTCATGGTGGTCGTACACCAATGGCACCGTGGGTAACAATCTCGATGGCGAAGATGAAAATAATCTTCTTGTTGATGACAAGTGCAACTTTCTCGAGGCGTGCCCGGCGGCAGCCATGGGTGCTGGTAATACCCCAATCATTTCTGCAGTTTTTTTTCTGTCCTGCTCCGAGCTCCCTTGCGAAGCAATGGACTGCAAATCAACTCGATAAATATAAAATTTGCCGGTTTGTAAGTGAGTCAACTGCAACGAATTGCACAGACGCCGTTCATCGGAAACTTTGTGGAGAATGCGCACGGTCCATGTACGTCATTTGGGATGGGATTCGTGCACGGTGTTTACACTGTATTTGGTGCACTGTATCCCTTTCAGCATCATAACCAAGGATCAACAAAATAAACTGGATTGTGTGCTCTCTCCGTCTGACTCTATTTATCTACGCTACAGCATCTAATTTAGACCTGCTTACTCTCAGGAGGCCCCAGCAAGCTCGACTTGACGCCTCCCATGTCAATAACAATCTTGGTGACAATCATGGTTGGCTCGAGCAAATATAACTTGAGCTCATGCTTCCCCGGCGCCAGCCTACCGACCTTATTCGTCTTGACATAGGCTCCCTTGATTACAGCATCTGACCAACCAGCAGGCTGGTTACTCCCATTCGTCAAAGGCACTACCTGAACCGTTGTCGCCGACCCTCCGTCCACAACAATACTGTACTTGTTTGGAGAGTTGGGATTCGCATTCTCCGACGGTGCTAGATACACTGTGACGGAGGCGTCGGCGATGTTTGTAAGGGTGTAGAACGGGTACACCAGGACGAACCCCTTGGCAGGCTGCTGCGAGGGTGTGCGCGGCGGTAATCGAACGCCCGAGAGGGTACGCCCATAGTCAGGGACGACAACATACTCTTTAGATGAACCCTCAGCAAAGTGCTCTGCCTCGATGGAAACGGTGCGGTCGTCCTCGACGTGACCCTTGAAGTCGGCGGGCACCGTGGGGTTCTCGATCGGGACGAGGACGGTTGCGGTTGTGCCAGTTTGGTTGAGATTGGTGACGGTGAATGCAACTGTGCTGGAGCCTGCTGGGGCAAGTGACCAATCTGCCTTGATGATTGCGCGGATATCAAGACTCCCGTTGGGAGAGGACAGCGTCCCTCGCCTGTTGGTCACGTTGACATATGTGGCATTGGCTGTGATTTCGTAGCTGAAGGTGCCATCGGCACGGGCAAAGATGTCAAAGTATCTGTCCACGCTTGGCGGTGTGAATGGGCTCAGGGGCGGTGTTGTCAGTCTCGCTGTGCCTGGGAACGCCGCGGTGTTTCCCTGTGCTGCCACGCCCATAATGGTGTTGGCCGCGGCGGCTGTGATTGTCGTAGGACGAGGAATTGTGTTGGAGCTGGGCTCTTGCCAGTTGTTGTAGCCAAGGTGAGTTTGATCCATGAAGTGGTTCCATTTCCCGCTGCGAAGAGTGTGGAATCGCTTGGTGATGGCTTGGTCTTCAGTGAAGGCTGCTTGCACATCCTTCCCGAGCTTGTTTGTGCTGATGCGTTTCTCAGTGGCGTATCTGCTGCCGAGCGCCACCTTGGAGTAGATCTCATAAACCGTTTTACCAGCAAGAACGGGGTGGAGGACGATTTCAAAGAAGGAATCCTGGTTTGCAGCTGGCAACTTGTCGTACACTGCTTGTGCTTGGACAACCAAGTCGGTCCATTCTTTGTAGTTGAGCTCGACTTCGTCGTAATTACTGGAGCTGAATGCGAACGGGGTCCTCGAAAGGTCCTCGTACTTGTGGCGAGCCGTGAGCTTTCCGTAGGTTGTCATGATGGAAGCCGCCGCTTCGGCCGCCGTCTCTCCAAACTGTCGAGCACTCCACGATTTGAGCCACTCTCTTGTGCTTCCAGGCGTGTCAAACATTTCTCTGTCCCAGGCCAGTGCCATGAAATGCGCCGTAGGAAGCTCGAGAGCCTTCAGGTCACCGACATTGGCAATCCAGATATTCTTGTTGCCGCTGTCGTGGGCCAGAGTCATCTGCTCCCACGTCTTTGACAGCTGGATCGTGTTAATCCATTTGTAGTTTCTTGGATCGCCGACGTAGTCGAAATGGTAGTACATCCCCGAGCCGCCGCGTCTCTGCTCCTCTTTTCCGATGGGGATTCTGCGGATGTTCCCTCTGTTGTCGTCACTCCAGAAAAGGGTCACATCGTCGGAAACCTTCATGCCCGCCTGCCAGTAGCCGGGAACTTCCTGTCAACGGGTTAGCGTTCTGATCTTTGATGCCTCTAAGAAGGTCCTACCTTGTACATGACCCAGACCTGCGGGATTTCTGACAAGGGCTTGCCAGTAGCCTTCGTCAATACGCTTTGCTGCCAAGCGATAATCTCTTCGAGAGCACTAGCCGACAACGTGGCTGAAGCCGCGTCTCCTGATCCTCTCATACCCAGCGTATAAATGGTGCTCCAGTTCTTTGATCTGTTTGGTCCTTCTTCCATGAACGCCTGCACGCCGCCCTTGTTGCTTCTCCAGTCCCACGAGCCTTTGAGAAATCTGCCTTGTTCCTTGTCGGCGCGGGCCATCGGCTCGTGGTGAGATGTTCCCATGAAGACACCATACTCGTTGGCAAGAGGTCCGTTTTTCGGGTCGTCTAGATAGAACATCGAAGACCACATGGCTGGCCAAACGTAGTTGCCCTTGAGGCGAACAACGAGGTCGAAGATGAGCCTGTAAAAGTCGCTGACGAACGGGCTGTTGTACTGACTCCGCTTGAAGTTCGACCCGCCCCAGCCGGTGAGTGCTGGGGCTTCATCGTTAAGGAAGATGCCGCGGAACTTCACTGACGGAGGTCCTTCTTGGTGAACAGCACTGCTCGCCCAGATGTATTGTCTCTTGGTCGGTGCAACGTCGGCCCAGAAATGCCACGGAGACACGCCGATCCTCTCCGAGACGTCGTAGAGCCCAAAGACGGCGCCTCGCGAGTCCGAGCCCGCAATGACAAACACAGCATCACGACCTTCCCATGGTGCCTGGACGACCTGGTACGTGTAGGTTTCCCACTTTCCGGTGATGGCAGACACATCAAGTTTTTTGGCCGAAATCAGCCCATCGATCAGGCTGGATTTGCCAACAGTGCCGATGATGATGATTGGCCGAGTAGCTGACTTTTGAGTAATGGTGGTGCTCCAGTCTGCCGTCACGACGCTACCGTTGACGCCCAGGACTTTGCCAAAGTCCGTAGCCAAGTCGTTGGCTGCGCGGAGCAGATTCGATCCATCGTTGGATGACACTCGGATTTCAGGGGCGAGGTTTGGGCCGCCGAGCTGATATCCGCCGTTCTCAGAACCAAAGGTAAAAATCGAAGGTTTCTCCTTGTATGCAACCCCTGAAGAGGCAAACAAAGCCGTCAAGGTAACAGCCACGATACCAAGAAGACGCGCCATCGTGCCAACGTTACGTCCACAGCGTCTAACCCAAACTTGGAGTTGTTGCTGGGTGAAGCCTCCATCTTAAAGGTGCAAAAGTGGACAAAGCCCTCCGCAATTCCTATCCTGGATCCCATCTGGAAGAATGCCCTATTCCCCAGAACAGCATGACGGATAAAGTAAAGTTGGGGAAACGGCAGAAAGCGAATAGCTACACTTTGATATACACTCGCTTGGCGTCAATCAAGGGAGCAAGTAGGAGATATTCCACGAATTGGAAGCCAGCTACGGCCCCAGTTTCCTGGAAACGAAGAATGCGGGCACAACTCCACGGGAGCCAACTCAGGATCCGCGAGGGTTGTGGCAAAATCACCGACGTTGTGTCTCGGCCTGCCACGATGCGCACCAATCAGATACAATGGTGTTGGGGCTGCTGAAGAGAAGTAGAATAATTGAAGGGATATTGTTCACTTGAATCGAAGCATATCGGAATTGAGGTGACGACTGAGGCATGGGGGTTGATCCGAAAGCTCCTGATGGCATATCAACGAAAGAAAAAGAAGAAGCCCCCCCGACCTGGGTGTTTGCTGTTCTTCGTCTTGCTTAGATTCAATTGTTGAATCTGTTCTATTTTCGAAATGGATATTGGTCATGATATCCAGCTGGGATGTCGTAATGCTGTGCTTGGAGGCGTAAAGCTTGAGTGAGCAGTAACGCCAAGCTTTGGTACCCCACAAAATGGTTTGCGAAAAATGTCCCCTGGTGGTCAAGTGCCCCGCAATGGATCTCAAGCAGCAAGCAACCTAACCCACAGACACCAGTGAGCGGAAGGGGCCACCGAACGACTCGGCACCGTGACTTCTAACAGAGGACGAGCTGAGACGCTTTCAATTCAAACCACATTGATCGACTGGGAGTGGACAAGCAACACGCCAGAAGAGGATGCGAACTTGAACCCAAATCGGACAACCGATCCCCAACACCAACATGGCCGACCCCGCCATTGCGGCCTTGACCTCGCTGTTGCGCCAGTCAACCGTCGACGACCACGAGGACGCCCTGAAGCTTGCTAATGCTGCGATAAAGGCTGCGAAAGGCAGCGGCGATGATCTGATCACGGCCCAGCGAACCCGCGTCGTCGCCCTTCTCAAGCTCGACCGATTCGATGATGCGTTGCGCGCCATCTCCGAAGGCGGCACGGCTCTCGAGAAGCAATCTGTGCTAGAAAAGTCATACGCGCTGTATAAGACTGGCGACCTTGAAGGTGCCGAGAGGCTTCTGAAAGATGCGGACGAACGAAGAGGCATCAAGCATGTCGCCGCCCAGGTTGCCTACCGTGCCGAGAAGTTCGAGAAAGCGGCCAGTATATACAGGGAGCTGGTCTCAGTAGACAAGGGCAAACAGCAGGGCGAGGAAAATGATCTGCGCATCAACAGTTTGGCAACCAATGCTCAGCTTGAGTGGCAGGGTAAGGGTTGGGCGGTGCCGGAGGACCAGAAACAACCCGGGAGAGAGGAGCTGGAAGCCTTTGAGACAGCATACAACGCTGCCTGCGGATGCATATCGCGAGGCGATTTTGCCAAGGCTTCGGTTTTTCTGAAGCGTTCAAGGGACCTTTGCGAGGCAACTGAGGACCTGGACGATGACGATAAGAAGGCAGAGCTGCTACCCATTGTCGTGCAACAAGCCTATGTGTTCACCAAATTGGGGAAGTTGGAAGAAGCTGCTAGCTTGCACAAGTCGATTGACTTCTCCGAGTGGGTGCTGTCGCAATCTACAAAGCTTAACTTTGCTAATTCCAGCTCCAGTGTTTCCGACTCATCGACCAAGCTTGTCGCGAAGAGCAACGAGCTGATTATCCAGGCCGAAAGTAACCCCTTTATGACACAGCTCCGTTCCGAGTCTCTTCCCCAGGCATCCGGAAATGACAGCCTTTTTGGACATCAGGCCTTAGCTCTTCAGCACAACAAGTCAGTCATCAATCTTTACGCACAGAAATTCAAAGGAGTGGAAAGGATTACCTCCAAGATCCTGAAAGCATCACCTCCCTCTGCCACACCTGCCAAAGTTGACCAGGGAGTCTTGGGTGCTGCGGCGGCCGGCCAGCTCAAGACCGGCAAGGAGGCTTTGCAGAGCATTCTTCCCCTCCTGGAGAAACGACCCCATGATGTCGGTCTTCTTCTTACCATCGTCCAACTATATGTCCAGCTCAAGAACCCAGGACCCGCGCTCCACCTTCTCGAAACGTTTTTCAAGCGCCTCGAAGCCGCAACGACTGATGATCATGCGGATGTCCGATTCGCACCTGGTCTCATTGCCCTGGCTGTGGCCCTATACCGCCAACAGGGACAACATGCAGCCATTCGCAGGGAGTTAGCTCGCGCGGCCGCACACTGGCAGCAGAAAGGGCCCTCTGCTGCTGGTGGCGGAAATGCGTTGATCAGAGAAGCGGGTATTGAGCTACTCCGGTCGGCGCATCCCTCGGATCTCGCTGCTGCAGGTGAGGCCTTTTCGTACCTTGCGGCGGCCAACCCATCTGACCGCCTTGGGACTATGGGTCTGGTCGCAAGCTTTGCCACAAGTGATTTTGATAAGGTCAAGCCCTACATCGATGACCTCCCCTCGGTTGAGAAGGTCACAGCTGGCATTAATGTTGAAGCACTTCTCGACGCCGGGGTTGCTACCCTTCCTGTCATTGCGCCCGTGGTCGGAGCTAAACGAAAGCGTGAGGAAGGTGACGTTGCAGAAAAGACGCAACAACAAGGAGCAGCGAAGAAGCGACGCAAGAGGAAGCTGCCAAAGAGCTACGATCCCAACAAGAAGCCTGACCCGGAGAGGTGGCTGCCCTTGCGGGATCGCAGCAGCTACAGGCCCAAGGGGAAGAAGGGGAAGAAGCGTGCGGCCGAGGCGACACAAGGCGGCGTTGTCAAGGAGGAGGAAACATTAGAGCTTGCCGGGGGTGCGGGTAGCGTCAAGGTGGAGAAGGCACCTGTCGGGGGCGGAGGTGGTGGCGGAGGAAAGAAGAAGAAGAAGGGGAAGAAATGAGCGACATCATGCAGTTAGAGCAGACTCAATGAGCATTTTGAATGAGACGACATGAAAACCAACTCCACCTCAGTCTGCGACCATCTGATCTCAGGTTACACAAAGGCCATCCATCTCATCCCAACCTTTTGGCAAACCTCATCTCCTTGTTCGGACCGACATCAAACACAGCAACGAGACCCTGCAAAAATACATCGCCGAGAATATACAACCCCCCATCCATGGTCCCAATTCCCGTCGCGCAGTATCCCGTCTCAGGCTCAACAACCTGGGGCAATATCATACTCGAATGGTCCGCCCAAAAGACTTGCCATCCGATCTGAACCCCAAAGCTTGGAGGAACGGCATCACACGGCACGAACCACCCTCCTTGTGTTGTACTCCAGACGGCTGGTGGAGCAAAGTGCTCGTTGATGGATTGTGCGATTTCTGTTGGGGTCAGCGTTTGCTCACAAACTGTACGAGACGGCAAGATGTGAAATTACGAAAGAAAGAAAGAACAGTATGAATGAGAACGAGGCAGCATATGTATTGATGAGAGGTCAACATACCGCGAGGAAACACATTCAACGTAGTCCCACTGTCAACAATCATCTGCGGAACAACGTCTTGCTGTATCTTATTCGTCCGGTTTTTCCAAATCATGGATTCTGGAGTCAGAGCGTAGTAGAAGTAATCGGAGCCTCCAAAGGGTTTGGGCATCTGGTATGTTAACAATGGTTAAGAATGCGGGCTTATAGGACCATGGAGAATGAACTGGACCTCAAACACAAGAGGTTGATCAAAACAAGGGGTGAACGAAACAGGATGTACCTTTTCTATCGGAACGCGAGAGTAATTCCCAACCTTGATATCCTGGGGAACGCCACCCAGAGCGAGAAACGACTCTGTCTCGTTCCTTGAAAGACCAAGACTAAAGATATGCTTGCCGGTGTGGTTTGCAAATGTGCTCGTGACGGGGGAATACGACGCCAGATTCTGGAAACCGTCTTCAATGGGTGACTTCCCCGTGAAGGATCCGGTCAGACCAGGCAGGCCAAGGCCAAGAATACCGCTGGAGATACCGTCGCCTATCCACGAGACAAGCGTAGCAAGGGCGATTTGTTGTTTGGGTAGGGTGATGTTTGCGACAGTCAGGTCGGAATAGCCCATCTGCCCATTGATGAACGAGGCCGTGTCACCTCCATAGCTGATGTTGAGATGTTCCTCGATCGGGCCACCCGGGAAGTCCCCCCTGAATGGTGGGCCTAGGTGGCACTGCGGCAAGAGGCATTGGAAGCCGTTCTTGACGAACCAGGTATCGCTGCTTCCCGTGTCGATCTGGAGGGCGTATCGGTAGCCACCTGCTCTGACTTCGGCTATGTACTCTGCTGGGTGGTGCACTGGAAGCGCCTTGGCGATGCCGATTGGCGCGGTAAGATGGTTGGTAGTATGTGTTCTTGGTCTCAGGATGCGCGGTTTGGCGAGGTTGTTGATGCGCTTCGAGAGCTGGGTTACATGTGTGGTTTCTGGGACGTTGTTTGCTACATCTTGCTTGAGAAGGGGGGTTGCAGACCCGACGGCTAACAAGATACTCGCAACTAAGCCGGGAAAAAGCATGGCAATACACGGTGTTACTGGAATGACAGGAGCCGTCCGACATCCCCACGAAGGGGACGGGAGCCATTGTCGTGCTTGGCTCCCGAAGGTTGATATACTTTACCGATTTACAATCTTTGGGTGTATGTCTCGCGCGTGGCGGTACCGAATCGGCATCAACCGATGAAAGAACGATAACAGACGGCTCGTTTGTGTCGGTGGAAACGGGGGTAAACAAAACCGGGAGATGCCAGGGACACCATCTCAGCGGCTGCCAAGACCTTCCCCTTTTGACCAAGGGCGAGATACTTGGGCGGCGCTGAGATCACAGGCAGAAATAAAGTCTCGGGGATTTGTTGGGGGACTTCCTCGACAGCGGGCCGTTTTAGCAATATAATGGCCGATATCAGGGACACGGGATGGGGGAAGGTGCGATGCGCGGGTGATCGGGGGGTGTGCTGCAACATTGCACTGCTTTTAGAAGCGCCCAAACTCTGGGTTTCGATATTATATAGGTTTTGAGATAGGCAGATTTACACGCAGGAAAGTAGCAAAAAATGCCATTTAAAAAGGTAAATCGGCATCTGTAGTTGGGGTTGAATGAATCGGAGTCCGATTGAACGAGTGAAGTGATCAGGCGGCAAAAAGGCACACCAAACTCACATTTTGAACTCCCCCCCACTCACTCACTGTATGAACCGCACCAACTCAACGACACGTCCCAATATCCAAAATTCCCTGAACCAGATACCAACAACCCGCGTATCACCCCTACTGCATTTTGCAAATCACAAAACCAACCCTGAATAATGGCGCCCTCGGCCCAAGCACACCAGCGGTCCCATAGCCTGCTGCTCCTGCAAAAGCTTTTCAACCTGCGGGACAGCGCCAGCCCACTCACCCTCATCCTCGATAGTCTGGAGCAACCCGCCAAACCACTCATTGAAGAGTTCACCACCCGAGCAAAGGTAACCCCATCCAGTTCAGCCCAACCCGTATTCCCACTCAACGAATGCCCAGCTCGCCCAAACGAAAATCATCTTCGTCTCTCTGTCCACGCTCAAGCCGCCCTCCTTCACAGACATCTTCATCCGCGCCAGGGGTAAATCACTACAAGCTATATCAACGGAGATTCTATCTCATATTCCCAAGCCGTCAACACAGAGTGAGTCCCAGTCACCATACCCAAGTCGCCATCCCTCTCATCACCCACCCCGTCATCTCCTTCAACAACCATCATGTCCTCCTTTGTTACTTCGACACCCCAACTAACACCCCCATAGAAACCCTCCTCCTCCTTGACACCCTCCACCCCCTCCTCACCCCCACCAACACCCCCCTCCTCCCAGCCTTCATCACAACCCTCCTCCCCCACCCCTCCATCTCCCTCATCCTAACCTATCACCTCGACATCCCCGCCCCCACGCCTGCTCCTTACACCCCCCACCCCCTGACCCTCCTAACGCACCTAGCAACGTGCGTCCTGCGCATACACAACCTCTCCCAAACTATCGCCTCCCACCGCGCCGCCCAACGAAGCCTCCCCTCACCTCTGTTTGGCCTGTCCGAAGGACGCGAGGGCTTGTTAGTCGGTCTATTGCCCCGTGAAAAGGGCGTAGTTCTAGAAATGGAGCTACGACGACGGAGCGGACGGGCTGTTGCTGAGAAGTTTATCCTCGTTCCGGCAGACAGTAATAATGAGAGAGACGGAAAAAGGGGAGGTGGAGGAGGGAGGATCATGGTTTTGGGGGATCATCCTGTTTTCGCAAGGACGGTGGAGGATGATGAGCAGGAGGGAGGAGAAGATGCCGAGACGACGTTTAGTTTGGGGTTGACGGAAAAACAGAGGCGGGATAGAGAAGGGGTTGTGTTGCCGTATTTTGACGCGCAGACCGAGGTTGGTGGAGGAGAGGGTGGGAGGATCTTGTATGAGATGGGGAGGGAGGATGATTTTGATGATGAGGAGGATGAGATCTAGTCACATCTACTGCTACGGTTCTAGATGCAGTAAACAAAGGGCAGTTGATGAAAATTGCTAAATGCTCTCTCCGTTGAACTGCCTTAAACCCGGGAAGAGTCAAATCACCTAGAAACCGCGCCCGTGAACACCACCTCCCATGCTGCATTGCATCCCCACGCGCGCACGCAACAGTAACAAAAAAACCTTGCTAAATACAACGCTTGTAGAAATCAAATCTCCCTCCCACTCGGCCGCTGCCGAGAAAAACGCCGCCGCGGTGTGGCCACCGACGCTATGCATGATATAAGTGAAGAGAGAGAGTTGCAACAGTAACAACGACAAATACCCGAGAACCCTTTTATTTGTCATCCTCGTCGTCCTCCTCGCTGCCATCATCGTCGTCATCGTCCATCTCTTGGTCGTCGCTGTCACTACCGCCGAAATCGTACTCCTCGTCGCTCTCGGCCCAGAAATCGCCGTCGTCCTCCTGCTTCGGAGGCGGCGCCGCCTCAAAGCTAGTCGGCATCGCAAAATCCGCGGGAACCATCGCCTGTGACTTTTTGACTGTCTCTCGCGCCTTCTCGTTGTACTCACCGCGTCGGTCGCGGTACATGACGCTGGCGTCGACGTTGGCCGGCGAGTTGATCTCGGGGTCGTCGAGAAGGAGGAGCACTGAGCGGAGCACGCTCTCGGCGCCCTGCAGAGGCGACCAGCGCTCGCTCGCATCCTCACCCGAGAGCTGATCCTCCCCGGGCTTGTGCAAGATCGAGATGCACAGCGTGCCGTCCGGGTAGATGTTGGGGTGCGTGATCGGGATCTTGAACCGAAACTTTGGCGGCTGGTACGGGTACTCCTCGGTGAACGTCATCTCAGCCGGAAAGTAACCGCCGTTGAAAGCCGAATCGGAGTTGATCACCATCAGTGCGAACTTCCAGTTGAGAAGGTTGAAGTTGTCGTCCTGCATCCCATCGCTAAGCGGTTAGTCATACTTGTTTCCCAAACAAAATCGTGAAGACCATGGTTTTTGAAAACGGGCGAGTCCTACATCCTCAAAGTGTATCCATTTTTCCTTTCGTAACGTCTTCATCTCGCTCATGAGACGCGTCTTTGCGCCTGTCGGCGCTGCTGATCGAGACATGGCCGTGGAGGGTGGTGTGAAGGAGCGCTGGCGGTCGAGTTGTGTCGAGCGGAGGGTCCGGGGTTCAAATAGCGAAAGTGGCCGAGTCCTCCGAGGGAAAGAGAGAAAGAAAAGAAACCGTTCTCGGTGCTCTTTTTTTCTCGAACAATCTAGGGCCGAAAGAGTGCCACGGTGGGGGAAGCGGCTGGAAGGCGTTTCTAGATGGCGGTGACCAACTCAACGATGGAGGGGGCGGGGAAAGGAAAAGGCGGTCTTTCGCTCTTGAAGGAGAGAGGAAAGTGAATGAAGGATGGATGCTTTTCGTCAGGTCTCGAACAAACTCGGAAAGAAAATTGAAGCAGGCTTTGAGACGTGCAACTACCCAGAGGGCAAAGCCTATATACTTCTCGGAGAACGAAGTCGAGGTCAAGGAGAGATTATGCCGGTCTCAAGGCAGGAGTTCTGGGTTCCTGAAATCGGGGCCGAGCCCACGAATGACTCTAGCGCCAAGACTTGACAGGGGCTTCCATTTGCTACCAGCAACCCCTGCCCTGCAAGACCGCCCCCCCCGGCTGCCCACTGGCCGGCATGGCTCACCCCACCTTGGGTGTTGGAGCCAGGGGGACTGGCCCAACCCATCACCACGATCACAACGACACAAATAGAAACCTAGTCACATTGGCAGCAGCCTCGCTTTTGTCCTCACTAGCAACGCAATTATGGTCCATTTCACAGCGCTTTGCTTCAAATACGCCAGCGCAAAAACTGGAGCGTGCCATGCAGGGTCTTTCATAGCTCGCCTTGGAGGCCCATTCCTTGCCACTGCGTCTTGGTGCTTCGGACTTGAGCGAACAGCATCACTCAGCTTTTTTCCTGAGGTGGCAAGGCACCCGACCTAAAGGCGTCATGCGGCATTGGCTCGCACACCATAATTTGTTTGGTCTGGCGGGGGTTACCTCAACATCTCATTTTGTCTCTGTGCTACCTGCTGTTCCGGTACGATGGTAATGACACCCTCCGGATTCGTCTTGATTGGCGACTGGGTTTCGCTTCTTCTTAACTCCGGGCGGAAAACCTAAAACAGCCAAGTGTTGTGAAGAATGAGTCCGGCTGCGAGCACATGCAAATAATAACAAGGACAGAACGCCATGCGCTGGATTTACCAACACGGCACCGAATGATTTCAAGGCATGATATATTTCCCAACAGGCAGATTACAATCCCTCCAACACCTAGTATGCTATTTAAAAGCCGGCCAGGTATCCCCTAATAACTCTTGAACTATCTCTGGACCGTTCTTTTCAAAGGCGTATCCCTTTTATAAAAAAAAAATTGCGTGCAGAGTTTTCTGTGCAAGAGGCGCTTCAGGCTTGCCATCCATTTTCGTATGCAAAAACGCAATGCACAGAGCCTTCCAAAACAATATAGACACATTTTGGAACATCAAATATGCGTCGTATATATTCTAAAATGGAAAACTAGAATCAGTTGTTGTGTGTGTATGAGTTGACGTGTTGGGATTAGGCGTCTACAGAAACAATCAACCACTGAGGGGAATTTCCACAACGAGATATTCGTTTTTTATAACGCTTTCGCTGGTTTACCACTTTACCATTAGCTGTCTAACCTTCACTATTCTGTCATGTACATAAATTCCAACACTGGCCGAGATTCCAAGGGTATCAAAATCAGTATGCTCCAGTACACCTGTGCCATTTCCGAAAACTGCATCTTCATCTCAGCCCATTTCCGCCCTGGCTCACACCTCCAGATTGTAGTAGATGCACTTTCCCGTTCTGAAATTGTAGACGAACGCGTGGCCCGTCCTCTTGTTCTGCTCCCAATCGGACCGCCACCCCTTGAGCATGTCATGGATCTCCCTCACGTAATTCTTATCGACCGTACCGACGCTCTGCTCCAACTTTCTCCAGCCCTCGGGGTCTGACAGTCTGGTCATGTGTATCATGTCCACCACATTGTCGGAGATCTCGATGGCTAAAATCGGACCATCGAGAGACTCCTTCGCCAACTTTAGCGCACTATCCTGTGCTGCCTCAACTACCATCTTGCGGTTAAACTTCTTGCTCTTTGTCTGCGCCACCAACACATGCACTACTTGCTCCTGGCTAGCCGCGAATGTATTCGCCGCCTCCGACTGTGCCTGGTTGGCAGCCGCGGTCCGGTGCTTGGTGATAGATCTCGAGTCGCGCTCGCGGATCTCAGTCTTGAGCCAACTAAGCAGTTCCTTGGCCGCAATATCGACATCTGATGCATCTTTGCGGCCCATCACCTTGATTTTGAGCATGCCGTCTTGCTTTATGATGATAATCCAGCTGTACGATTCGTCTCTGTATCGGGAAAGCAGGTCTTCGGGTGAGCGGGCGTCGCGAGAAAGCTCAGCCGAGATGCCATGCGCCCAGAGCGTCTTCAGGAGTTCGAGGCCGGACGAGCGAAGAATCGAAGGGTCAAAGCTGGCGACCAACACGTCACAGCGCTTGACGCTAAAAACACCCTGTGCCTCTTCCTCGGCTGCCTTCTTGAGGAACGCCTTTCCAGTCGACTTTGGTAGCTGCTTTGCCAGTTGTCTTTCCCAATTAAGACTGAAACCTACTGCGTGACGCTCTTCGAATCGGTTGCCAATCTTGGGACGGTGTTCTTTGATCAGCCCGTCGTAACGCCCGCCTGCCGCAAAAACTTCTTTAGTACCCTTGTCGTAGAGACAGCTGAAGAGGACGCCGCCGCGGAAAAAAGCTTCGTTGATGCAACTCAAAGGGGAGATATAGATCTTGTGCGCCACTCCAAGGATTTTGGTATATTCGTATATCTCTTTGAGATGAGCTAGCATGGGCGAAGCTCTTGGGAAGTACTCCGGCTTATCGGCGAACTCCCTCATCAGCTCCGACGCGGCCTTGCTCGGCGAGACTGCAAACGTTAGCCATGTGCTCTGGATCCACTGTCCAATATAAACACTCACCTCTCCAGTCGAATCGCTTCAAATCTTCGATAGAGGTACTAGTAAGTGAGATAGGAGCGGTCCTGAGTTCTCCGCGGACCTTTGTCCAGGTGAAGTTTCGGAGGTTGAGCTTGCTGAGGATCTCCGCAGCTGCGCGTCGGGAAACGGCTGGCACTCCGCAATACTCAAATATCAGGTTGAGTAAGTCGGAATGGTTCAGGTGAAAACACATGGGCATCGACGAGGTCGTGGGAAATGTTGAAATGATCTCGTCAAGCACCTTGATGACCTCGGCCTCTTCTAGCGACAGGTCCAATGCATCAGTGGTAACAATGTCGAAATCTACTTCGCCGTGCATATCGGGTTGGCCTCCATCATGTCGATGTCGAAATATGCTCCCAAACGAGAATGAACGCTGCACCACGGGCCCTTGAGTGACACGGGCAAGTGAGCGCGCGTGGCCCATCACCAGATCGTAAGGCAGCTGCAGAATCGTGCCATTTTGGTCCAGCAACTGGACAGCATTCTGCCCATAGTACGAGGATCGAGGGTAGAGGGGCGAGTTGGGCGTTTCCACGGCCCCATGCCGCCTGAAGACCGAGGTGAGCGTGTCTTTGACGATGAACCGGCGCATGAGATCTGCAGGGCCGGGAGCCAGTGCATTTTGGGATGATACATCCCAGGCGTAATCCTTGGCCACTTCGTTTTGTCGGCCGAACAACGTCGCCATCATCTTCTCAAAATACGGAGAGCTAGGGTCCGCCATGGTCGCCATTGCCCGCCTGATTGCTTCACTCTCCATCTGGACCGGGAGCTTTCCGCTCTTCAGGAGCTCGGCGCTCGACGGGCGGTCCTTCGGATTGTGCGTGAGCAGCGAGCTAATCACGTCCCCCTGATTTTTGTCGGCAGGTTTGAAATCTGCCGGGAAACTTGGGGGAGACCGGCGAACTTGCTCGAGCACAGCGGCCCGTTCCATCCCAACCACCGCCCGGTACGACATCTCGAAGAACATAACACCGAGCGAGTACATCTGTCAGTCACTGTTAACTTATATCTTGGTTTACGGCCATACGTGACTTACATCCACCTTAGCAGTATAGGAGCCACTGCCTCCTGTTCTCACTTCGGGAGCGAGATACGCCGCTGTGCCAATGCTTCTGGTCAGATCACCTGAGTCCATATTTGCCGCAGCCCTATCTGCTGCCAATTGTCCGGTGGTAGCAAGGCCAAAATCGCCAATCTTCACGTTATCAACTCCGTCCATGCCGGCACTGATGAATATGTTTTCCGGCTTGAGGTCACGGTGAACGATATTCAGCCCGTGGATATAGACGAGGCCCTCAAGAATTTGGCGAAACAGTCGCCACACTTCCTCCATTTCCTTGTAGATGTTCCTTGAGATCAGGTCGCGAAGGGTCTAGAAAATATTTAGCGTACGGTGTCAGCGCTTTACTAGATAACAACACTTACTCGTTTCTCGCAGTATTCCATCGACACATAAATGGTCTTGCGGATCAAGCGACTGCTTCCTCTTCTGCTGCGGTGGAGGTTCCCAGGAACTTCAAGGCGGTTGTCATTGTCGCTGACAGTTGTTGACGCCTCTTCGCCCGACTCCGAATCCTCTTCGCTACTTTCATCCTGATCTCCACTATCTTCATCCTCTTCATCATCCTCGTCTAATTCTAGCAGCGGGTGGCCGCTCGAGGACATATAGTCCAGACCCCCAGAGCTCACACCCACTTGACCGCTCTTACTCTGGCTATCGTCGCCAAACACCACATTGACGTCTTGGAGAGTGCCTTTTGAGTCCTCTGTTGTCATGCCTTCGGTCGAGACATCATCGCTGGCATCGGATGCATCACCGGCATTCTCAATCCAAGTGTTATAATATCGGACGACAGCCGGGTGGTTCATCGAGGACAGCAGCCGAACCTCGTTAGCCACTTCTGAGACAGTATCCGCTGTTTTGACGTGGATTTTCTTGACGGCATAGATGCGGTTGTCAAACGTCTTACGGGCCTTGACCACCTCCCCAAATCCACCTTTGCCAAGACGACCTTCCTCGACGTAGTCCTCAAGGTACCTCGATGGCTTGCCATCCTGCGTGCGATTGATGGAATCTTGACGTAATCTAAACGGAAGGGCTCGCGGGAAGGATAGAAGGGAGCCGCCGATAGCAGACTCATCCTTGACTAGTACTGGCGCGCTGGTCGCGAGGAATTCACTCGAGCCCAGTTCGAAGGCCCGGGGTCTCTTTTTCGAATCCTCCCTGAAGAACTTTAAGACAAGGTCCTCTAACGGGTTGGAAAGAGGAAGAGTGTCGGTCAAGTCTCCGGGTGAGTGATATTTTTGCATGACGTTGAGACCAAATAACATTTGCAGGAATACAATTCCAAAGTCCCAGACGTCCGTCTTTTGGGTATACTGAGGTTTGGATACGCCGGCAATCTCGGGAGGAAACCAATACACTGATTTCGCCGCCCTAGCCGATGTGAGTGTTGAAATTCTCGTGGAAAGGTTGTGAATTTCCCTTTGATAACTTGTGTCCGTGATCTTCGGGACGATATCCCCAAAAGTTTCTCTGCATAGAATAATATTTGCGGGATGGAGGTCTTGATGAACGATGCCATTGCTGTGGAGGAAAGCTAAGGCCTCGAGAAGACCAGACGTCCACATCCTTACTTTGCCGACGTCCAGGTTACCAGCGAGCTCCAAGAATTCTTCGAGAGACCCATTCTCGGAGAAGGGGGTCAGAATGCTGATCGTCCAGACAGTGGGCGAAGACGAGTCAGTTTCACTGATTCCGCGGTCAACTCTAAAGTCGACAAGTTGGAGGACTCGCGAGTGGTTGAGCTTCTTCAGCACCTCCAGCTGAGCCTCCAATGTCATCAGTTGCTTTTTGACCACGGCTGAGTCTTTCCCGTGTGCCTTTACAGATATTTGTTTCAGGGCAAGGCTCGGCGGGATCTTCTTCGCAGACAGCACGGGGTTGACCTTGTACACTGTGGTCACAGGGCCTTCCCGGAAGAGTGTCCGGCCAACGACTGTCTGGAAATACACCGCATTCCCGGATGCATCGGTCAGCTTGCAGGGTTGGTCGAACACTAACTCCTCATCCGCTTCCACAGAGTCGTCGTTGGACATATCAGGCGCCAGTTGTTGGTTCCGGTTTTTCTTCCGTGATTCTTTGGCCTTGTTCCGTTGCCGTTTGAGTTCCTCTTGGATCATATCGCCCAGGACCCTCTCCGACTCCTTGGACTCTTCAAGTTCTCGCCGCTCCTGCTGCTCTTTCTCGTCCCGGGCGAGCTTAGCCAGCTGGGCCTCATGCACCGCCCTCTCCTCCTCAAGTGAAGGAAGCTCAAGGCCTTTGGCTTTCTTCTGGGCAGCCTCCTCGAGGATATCACGAATGCCCTCGACGATGCGATCGATCATGGCTTGCTCATCAAGAGCAAAGGTCTTTGGCTGCGTCTCGACAAACTTCTGAATCTTGAACCGGATTGACTCGCGCAAGCCATTATCGCCCTTTATGGCGAGTAGAGGCGGCGATTTTGGATATGTTGCTACTAGAACAACACCCAAGGTCACAGCGAAGTCCTCGTCCGAGGAGGCCTTGATGGAAATGTCAAATGACGGTTCAGACTTCTGAAAAGGTGTTAGATGTGTTGTTTCATGGCAAGCAACCAGCTTGGCTCATACCTTCCAGGCACTGTGGGCAGCTTCATGCTTGACAAAGTCATCGCCATATATGGCTTGGAGAGCTGTCACCTCATCAAGTTGGAGCTCTTCATAGGGTGTTTTGGAGTCCGCTGGACCCGCGGCCTTAAGTCCGGGGAAGCTGGGATCTTCATTTTTCTTCTGGGGCTGGGAAGAAGGCTTCTTCTTGCCGGCGGCGTTTTTCGGAGGCATCTTGCACGTATTGGGGGTAGGAAGGAGGGCGGTGGTGGATTGGCCAGTGAGTCAAGGCCGGGCCTTTTTAGTAAGGTACGCAACCGAATTGAGGAAGGGCCAAAGTAAACCGCAGCCAAAAGTGGCTGCAGGGCTCAGCTAGAAGAAGACCATCTTTCAGTAAAGAATTCGTTTGGTGAATTGAGATCTGGAGTGCAGATCGTGGTGAGTTTGCTAGGTTGCAGAAGTGAGCCTCGGTGTGATGGACTCGGCCGCTAAGTGGTGTGAAGAAAGAGCTCCCAACCCAGGAAGCTCCAGCACAAGAAAGGCCAAATGTTGGATTTGCCAACACAGCATCGAATGGGTTCATGCCACAATGCCTTTTTCAATAGGCGTATAACGGTATTTCCAATGCATAAAACTATATTTAAAAGTGTGTGGAATATTTTAGATGTCTCTAGGTATTTTGCGAGGCCCATTTTCCAAAGAAAGAGGATCCCTGTGGCAAGATTTTGCGGATGTTGTGTTTTTTGTAGGACTTATCGGCAGCCAGGTCCTTGACAAAACAAACGACACAGACAGGAAGACGAAAGGAACATGCATCCACTGAAAAGGAGTACATCCAACATCCCAATGCATCTATCACACTATCAAAATGGCATTGTGCTTTCCCGTCGATTTCTATCAAAATTACAATACCTTCCCAGGACAGTTCAAGAGGCATGAACTAGATTCGTTGTGCCAATTTTTTTGTCACCAACTTGACGGCTTCCCAAAGTCCAGGTCAATAGCAACTACCCACAACGCGGGGATCGAGGCTTCAGCTCCCCCACCAAGGTTTGCAAGTGCCCCACGCGGGAAGCCTGCCAATGACGCCGGGCACTCGCTAAAAACAGCCCCTAGCGTTATCGGTCCGTCCGATTGTAGAAAGCAGTAAACAAACCTCCGTTCGCAACCCACCTCACGGCAGGCGCGCGCCGGAATCTGCAATCCGCCAGCGCGACAAGGCTCAATCCTGGATTTCATAGTTTGGATTGATCAATACGAAATTAATTGGCAGCCATGATTAGTTGGGCGTTACGAAGAGGATCTAAGGGGAGCGAAGACGCGCCTGGACCCGGTATGCACTTTTTCCCCTCAAACACCGATTTCATCCGCGGTTCGCGATAACCAAACATTCAGCTAATGAGATCGTAGATGACACTCAGATCGAGGCACCCGACACTCCTGCCCCCGTGTTTGCGGTGCGCGCATTGAAAACTGCTTTGTTCGGCACCCCCGCGCCTCGCGAACGTGCAGCGAAGGAGAAAGTACAACAGTCGAGCAATCCCGCATCCTCACGAGAAAATATGTCACCGATCAAGCCGCCAGGTATTCTCCTCACTCCTGGCACTGGGACGACGCGTCGAAAACGCGTGTCCTTCGGTTATGGCGTCAAGGAAGGAGCTGCAGACACCAATCCCGCCCCGAGCGCGATGCAGGACGAAGTAAACGGAAATACCGACAATGGAAGTGAGGGGGGCATCTCTCGACCTAAAACAAGGTTGACGCAAGCCATGGAGAATGCGCGGAGAAACGGAGGGCCAAATACTGCAACAGGCGTTACACACCAAGAGGACGCATGGGAGGAGGTCGACGAAGACTCCGAAGCCGATCTCGATCCCGATGTCACGGTAGATCTGAATGAGCCTCATTCCCGTTCTGGTAAATACTGGAAGGGGCACTTTGAGACATATCATGCCGACGCGAAGGCGGAGATGGAGAAGCTTGTCAAGTACAAGCAGCTCGCCAAGTCTTATGCGAAGAAGAAGGATGAAGAGGCACTTGACCTTAACCAAAGGCTCAAGGAGGAACAAGAAAAGGTCAGACAAATGGAGAAAAAGGTGTCTGAGATGGGCCGCCAAGTCGCGTTGCGAGCAAAGAAGTCAGGGGGCGAATACGACCCAGGGCTTGTGGACGAGCTCACAAAGCAGACTGCTCTTGCACTTGAGTACAAAAAACAAGTCGAGGAACTAGAGGATTTCTTTCTTGAGCAAACAGGAGATAAACTGAGCGAGGTGGGCTCTCTTCAGCAGAGGCGGATCGCCTCACCTCGGACCCAGAGGACACTCATCGACACCCAGAGGGAGCTGAGGAAGGCAAGGTCTCAGGCGAGGGAATTGGAAAGGCTTCGGGAGGATCGGGATAGGATCAAGTCGGAACTGAAGTTTGCCGAGCAACGGTCTGCTAAGCTCGTCGAAGAGAACCGGAAGCTTTCTGCCGATTTGACTAAGAGCACGTCGAAGGCCCAAAGCCTAGAAAGGAGCCTCAAGGAGGCGGAGGACGAGAACCTGCAAAAGGATGGGGAGCTGAAGAAACTGAGGGAGGATTATGAAAAACTGAAAGAGGACGCCAAGGCACGCTATGTTGAAGCCCGCCAGGTCCTTCAGAAGAAGAACGAAATCCTCTCGGAACTACAGGACGAGGTGGCATCTTTGAGGGCTAAGGAGTTAGGGTCGAAGTGGACGTCCCAGGCAAAGTCTCTGGGCGAGAAACTAAAGACGGGCGGCGAGAAAATCAATGCGCCTGATCGAGAGTCTGCTCTCAAGTTTTTCGAGACAGCCGAGGAAGAGAGTACGCTACTTCTCAAGCAACTCAGTGAGCTTCGAAAGGTCAGCATTCAACGCGGCCTCATCACACCATCGGCAATGAAGATGAGACCTCGAAGCTATACGGACGCCCCTAAGGTCGAGCCTTACGAAGACGAGGCCCTAGTTTCATCCCGCGCCCTTCGGGAAAAGCTTGAGGCTGAGAAGCGGGACTCGTGGGTTCTCACTGATCGTGGTAACCTGCAGGATAGCCGTAGTTCAGCATCCAGTGGACGGTCTGCGCATGAACGGGAACAGGAACCGGTACAGCCGAGTCGTCAAGCCGAAAGGAAGTCCTGGACCGCCGGCCTAAGCAACACTTCAAAGGCAAAGCCTACTATTGACGATATTGTCGGAGATATTCGTGCTGAGCGACAGCGCCACAAATCGCCGCCGATCGAACAAGTTCCTAAAAAAGCCTCAATTGGACGGCCCCTGTCACGCAACGATGAGGTGTTGCCGCAGATCGACTTGGTCCAAGACAGTTTTGCCCCTCTCGGAGGCCCATCAGATCCAAATAATAGCTCTATGTGGAATATGAATACTTCGAGAACGACTCTGCCAGCTTCACGGCACGCAGCGGCCCTCGCGAGACTGCAGCGAAAGCAAGCGGAGAGGGCAGAGAGGGCGAAGGAGGGTAGAAATAAGGAAAACATCCGACAATATTGATGGTTGTTTGATGGGCTCGGTCTGGCAATTGGTTTTGGGGTTATTGGGTTGGAAAGGCTGCTTGGTGGTTTGGGTCATTGATGCATGGCATGGCGTTGGGAATTGTGTGTTTTGTATCTTCCACGGGTTATTGTATATGCCTTGTTTTGGCTGCTCATGGATAATAGGGGTTGGTGGTACCTTTGGGGGATTTGATCTCGCTGTCATTTGGTTATTGGGGGTGATGCCCCGCTTATCAACGCCGGGCATTTTAGGTAGCTCACCCCAAACTTGGTCCTTATCAACAACAACTCACTTGCAAGAAGCCGCAATGATTCCCAATGTCATTCTCAAAGAAGCCAGCGACGATGATGTAGAAGCTGAAATCGCCAATTTGGAACGTTGCCTGGCGGAAGCCAAAGCAAAGCGAACCAAGTCAATTCTCACTCACCAAACTCCATGTAAGTCACTCGCTCACTCTCACTCGCCCCGTCAACAATACGCCCACTGACCATAACCCCACAGCCAACATCTCCTCAACGACAGCAAACCACTTCCTCCTCCTCCTCTCCGACTCGGCTCTCCCCCTGGGCTCTTTCGCCTTCAGCTCAGGCCTCGAGTCCTACCTCGCCCACCACAAAGCAGGCCTGCACCGGCGCAACACCACCGTCCCGCCCTCCTTCTCCTCCTTCCTCCCCCTCTCCCTCTCTTCTTACGCCTCCACCACCCTCCCCTTCGTCCTAGCAGCCCACCGTGACCCCTCCACCACCAACCTGATCCGCCTCGACGACATCCAAGACGCCACAATCATCTGCACCGTCGGTCGTCGCGCCTCCGTCGCCCAGGGCCGCGCGCTCCTCTCTATCTGGGAGCGCTCTCTCGCCGCGGCACTACCGCTTCCGGAGCGGGACGGACTCAAGGGATTTTCGGCCGCGCTCAAGACTGCGTCGGGCCAGGAGCTGCCGCCGGTATCGGCGCACTTGGCGCCGTTGTTCGGAGCCGTGGGCCGGCTGGCGGGGCTGAGTCTGGAGCAGACAGCGTATGTGTTTGTGCTGGGGCATGTCAAGGCTTTGGTGTCGGCGGCTGTGAGGGCTGGTGTCTTTGGGCCGTACCAGGCGCAGAAGACGCTGGCGGGGCAAGAGGTGCAGGAGATGATTGGGGAGGTGGTGAGAAAGGAGTGGAATACGCCGGTGGAGGGGGCTGGGCAGTGTGTGCCGGTTATGGATCTGTGGTTTGGAAGGCATGAGGTTTTGTATTCGAGGATTTTCAATAGTTAGGGGGCCTCGGTTGCACATGTTAGACCGGCGTCAGTTGGCCGTGAACATATATCATTATGGTATCAAAGAAGTAGGTATTGTGCTTAGTGTACATCAATGCAAGAGGGGTATAGCTCCCCTAATCGCTGTCGTCATCACTATCGTATGCGACCAATGGTCCTGAGGGAGCTGCTGGTTTTGGCTTCGACGCAACCGAAACCCTGGCTGCCAGCAATGCCGCCAGTGTGCCGCTTGACAAAATGCCATTCTCCTCCTGAACAGGGACCTGCTGTTGAGGCTCTGGTTGTTCCGCGGCATGCGAAGACTCGCCAGCCTCCAGCATTAGCCGCTGCTCGTACTCCAGCTCGTGCCCGTCTCGCCCCCGTGGATTGACAGCATTCGGCCCGAGGGCAAAGTGCACTTCATCGGGCGCTTCGTATCCTTCGAGGCCGTAACTGCTCTCAATCTTCCTTCGCTTTCGTGCCTCGGGGTCCTTCCCTTCAATCTCGGCGACGAATTCGGCGGGAAGGGCTCGACGAATAGCCTCTGCGGCCTGCTCTTCGATGCGCCTGGCCTCTCGCTTCTGTGCCATCGGGTTGGGATCTTCCGTCGCCCAGCGCACGTTCAAAATTTCTTCGTGATCGAGACTCTGGTGCGCCATTGCCTCTCTGGCAAACTGGGCCATACATTCGGTTTGATACTAATAAAGTCAGTAAAGTCCTCTCAGCGCTACGAAGAATAAGCATACCGTGATGAACGCCACACCTCGTGTGTTGAGTACCCGGATTCGCTCAACCTGTCCCCATTCCGCAAAGTGACGTGCTACGATCTCCTCGATGTCGTCGCTAACGTGTATCCTTCCGACATAGATGGTTCTGTTCTGTCGCGAGAAGGACCCAACGCCACCCATATCATCGCGATAGTCTGAGAATTTGTCCCTCCCAAAGCAATCAACTGACGGGTTGAACCAATCATGGATTGTCGGAAGTCGATGAAGACGCTCGCAATCCTGACCCTGGTGGCAGATACCACGCGCAAAGTGAAGACAGAAGTAGCTACCCGGAATGCTGTCCGCTCGCGTATATCCCGAGTCTAGTGCAATGTTGCATCGGCCTTTTGCCTTCGTCTGCGAAAGGTATTTGTCCTCGCGATCACCACCCGACCATTTGTTGTACCAAATGTTGAAGATAGTACCCGTTTGCATCGGTTGTTCGGATTTGAAAAGGGCTGGGTCGACCTGTGGCCGTGCTGGGCGCTTCTTGCGGCGAATGATCTTTTTGACCTTCTTCTCTGCGGGCGGCGCGACTTCGTTGTTGGTTGTGGCGAGGGCCATCTCCTCAGTTTCCTCTGGGAGGGCGACATCGATGTCGGGTCGGGTCTCGACCTCTGCCATTTTGATGGATTGATGGGCAGCTAATTCCTTCGGGCCCAAGTTATGAGATCGCGTGCGCAAATGAGGTGGTTTCGTCGAAGTGATGACCGCAATACAGTGGTGTTGATGGGAGCTCTGGACCACTGTCGCGAGTGTTTGGATGGCGCCGAAAATCCCCAGGCCAATTCTAGACCCACTCGGAGGTCTTGGCGCTCTGAGCTAAGTGGATACTCCCGAGGGCGGTCAAAGTTGCAAGTCAAATCGCCGCTCCAGGAAAAGGTTCATGGGGCACTTGGGTATGATACAAACTGAGGCTCCTAGACATTATGTCACCAGAGAAATGTTTTAAAGCTCCATTTTCGTTTGATTGATTTAATTTTGTAATCGACCCTTGTGTTTTCCTGCTTTGTGCAACATAAAAGCGATCTCCCTGCCAGTTGTCAAGCACCTATTGACGACATTTTCTGTAGCGACCCGCCCCTCTTGCCCCTCAGAATTCTGCCGCCAGTGAACGTGGGGTGGCCCTGTTGAACGTCGAAGGCAGTGCGACTGAATTTCCTGGAAATTCGTCTCAGCAACTCAAAGTCTAGACATATCGCTAGACTGAACCAACTGCTTCATTTATTTTCTCGAAGAGCAACCTGGAAGCGGTGCTTCCACGATTGACAAGATGGTGAACATCACAGACAAGATCAAGGAGTACGTCTTAAAGTCAAATGCGCCCTTGTGTGGCCCAACTAACATACGTTTGCAGGATTGAGGCCGAAATGGCTAGGACCCAGAGTGCGTTGATACGACGGCGGTCATGCGGGCGTGGATGTGCTAACATGTTGACCCTCCAGAGAATAAGGCTACCGGTATGCAACTTTGAGCCGTTGAACATTTGAGCTTTTAAGGCAGTTCAAATCGTCAAATTATCTCGAACTCATATCACTTGATATTGCTATAGTCGGCACATGCTAATTCAAATATAGAATACCATCTGGGTCTCCTCAAAGGGTAGGCGAACCAGCTCACTATCGCGAGAATGGAGCTGTGCTGACTCCTGCTAGAAAGCTCGCCAGACTACGTGCACAACTGTTAGAGCCAGGTCCGGGATCAGGAGGCGGTCCGGGATCTGGCTTCGATGTGAGCAAAAGCGGTGATGCACGGATAGCGCTTGTTGGCTTTCCGTCAGTCGGTAAATCGACGTTCCTTTCAAAAGTCACCAAGACCAAGTCCGAGGTTGCTTCGTACGCCTTCACCACTCTCACAGCCATTCCTGGCGTTCTCGAATATGGCGGAGCTGAGATTCAGCTTCTGGATCTTCCGGGTATCATCGAGGGTGCCGCAGAGGGCAAGGGACGAGGGCGACAGGTCATTTCGGCAGCGAAGACAAGCGATCTCATCCTCATGGTTTTGGATGCAACGAAGAAGGCAGAGCAGAGGGCGTTGCTAGAAGCTGAGCTGGAGGCAGTGGGGATTCGACTAAACAGGGAACCGCCGTACGTCCTACGATTCACGTTTGTACGCTGTTCGCTTCTGACCTTTGAACAGAAATATCTACCTCAAACCAAAGAAGGCCGGCGGTATGAAGATCACGTTCCAGTCCCCACCAAAAGGACTTGACGAGAAGATGATCATGAACATACTTCGCGACTACAAACTCCTCAACTGTGAGGTTCTGATCCGCGACGAGGACTGCACTGTCGACGATTTGATCGATGTCATCATGAAAGACCACCGCAAGTACATCAAATGCTTGTATGTCTACAACAAGATCGACAGCGTCTCTCTCGACTTCCTGGACAAATTGGCGCGTGAGCCACAGACTGTGGTAATGAGCTGTGAACTGGACCTTGGGATTCAGGATGTGGTGGAACGCTGCTGGAAAGAGTTGAATCTCATCCGGATATACACGAAGCGCAAGGGTGTCGACCCAGTCTTCAACGATGCCCTGATTGTGCGGAGCAACAGTACCATTGAGGATGTCTGCGATCGCATCCACAGGACTCTGAAAGATACCTTCAAATATGCGCTGGTCTGGGGCGCCAGCGCACGGCATATCCCACAACGAGTGGGACTCTCGCATCTCGTGGCAGATGAGGATGTTGTGTACATTGTGAGCGGGTGGAAAGCGTAGATAGTTACGGACCTGCAACAAATCATGATGCGCAAGTAAGCCGGCTTGAGAGAACGTAGCCATACGTATATTTTTGGTGTCGTATCAGTCGTTACCCCGGCTTAATTTCCTCCCTGCCGGTTCAAATCCCAATTACGAAACATAAGTGGTTTCCCCAAACGCCTCTACGCCAAAGAGTGAACCAGTGTTCCCTGTCCAAAACAGCCCCGGTGACCAGAGGAACACATCCCGGCGACCCACCATCTATGAATTTCCAAACCAGCACCCATTGAACGACATGTAGAGTGGACAATCATTATGTGCCGTCACGACCAACACTCTCGCACACAGTCGATTCTCGTCCCCATCTACTGAGCGTTCTTGGTGCCAAACAAGCCGCCATCGCCCTCGAGTTTCTTAGCCGAGGCTTGAGCGAAGAGCGACTTGGGCTTGACTCTGTGGGAATGGTAGGTCAGCATATGCTTCAACTACGAAAACCAACAAGTGACAAACGTACTTGCCAACCTGCTTGTTGCGGAAAGCGCTAAGCTTCGCGGTGCAGGGACTCATGATGGTATCCGATGGGGAGATGTAGGTTTTGGATCTGTTGACTAATGTCAGCGCGCGGCCTAGCCGAGGACGGGAAGGGACCGGAAGACGCACTCGCCCTGCTCCATCTTGGATTGGAGGACCTGTCGGTGATATTCCATGCTCTTGACATCAGGCTTGCCAGTCTCGGCATCAACCTGGGCGGAAGCCATGGAGGCGTTTACGTCTTTGGCGGCGAGAACCCCAGACATGTTGTGTGATTGTTTTGGTGTGGTGCTTGTCGTGGCAACGGATCGGAGCGACTGGGGAGAAGGCGATGTGCAAATATCGACGAGCGCAGTGTGACCAAAGAGGCACAGACAGACGTCAAGATTGATATGATGGTGTTTGCAATTCGCGGGTATGCAGTGAGAAAAGCAACTGGTTGGGGGAGCTTTACTTGGGACTGTCGCAGTGCGGACTTTAAAGTGGTTTCCCTGGGAGGGAGGACTGGCTGTGACTCCTGGCTGAAAAAAATTGTTGACACAGTTCCCAATTGGGACAAGCGACAACGAGCACCCTGGCAACGCATTCCTCTGGAGCGACCCGCACAGGCCATCCTCTGCCGCGGGGAGGGGCCAGATGCGAGGTTGGACCCTGATGCGACGTCATTGCTCCGTGCCGCAGGAAATGGGGACGCTGCAGTTCACGGATGCACCAATGCAGGAACAGGAACCTTGAAGATTGAGGGAAAAACAAAACGGCAGCCAAGCCATGCAAACAAAACACCTGGTTTCGTGTTTCTAATAATCGACGCTTGCCACCCTAGATATTGGACCTGCTAATCTTGGACCCAATCTCGGTCTTCTGCACTTTGTACTTGGCCATCAGCTCCTCGGTCTTTGCCTTCTGCGCATTGATCTTGTCCGCCACCTCCTTGCCCCGACGGTTCTCATTCCGTCCCATCTGCTGCAAGTGAACCTCATCCGGGCCGTCGGCCAGACGTAGCGTCCGGATTTGAGCCCACATGTTGGCCAAGGGCGTGTCTTGGCTGACGCCAGCACCGCCGAAGGACTGCACGGCACGATCAATGACGGTGAGTGCCGTCTGAGGAACGAGAACCTTGGCCTCGGCAATCTCGGTGAGGGCTGCCTTGGGGCCCTGCTCATCCATCTTGATGGCGGCATTGAGAACGACAAGACGCGCAGCATCGATCTCAATGCGCGACTT
The DNA here is from genome assembly GCA_036250225.1 of Cercophora sp. LCS_1. Lineage (NCBI taxonomy): Eukaryota > Fungi > Ascomycota > Sordariomycetes > Sordariales > Lasiosphaeriaceae > Cercophora > Cercophora sp. LCS_1. The sequence goes on from JAPZLL010000003.1 coordinate 129,823, forward strand.
GGCAACCCATTCCAGAATGACGCCGTGCTCACGCAGCTGCTTGCCGAAGGGGGTTTTCTTCGGATCATTGATGCGCATCAACATCCACTCGAGCGCGCGCTCGGCGGCGCCGATAGTTCGCATTGCATGGTGGATACGACCGGGGCCGAGGCGGCCCTGAATGATCTCGAAGCCGCGTCCCTCACCGAGCACCATGTTGGTGGCCGGAACACGGACGTTGTGAAAGGTGATGTGTCCGTGGCCGTGAGGGGCGTCGTCGTATCCGTAGACCGACAACATGCGGTGGATAGTAATTCCCTTGGTATCCGAAGGCACCAGGATGACAGACTGTTGTCGGTAGGGATCCTTATTCTTGGCATCACTCTTGCCCATGACGATATAGATCTTGCAACGCGGGTCTCCAGCACCACTTGACCACCATTTCTGTGCCTTGGTTAATATCGCTCGAAGCGAGCTGCGTACACGGAACCCTTACCGATCCATTGAGGACATAGTAGTCACCGTCCCTCTCAATCTTCATCTCAATGTTTCGGGCATCCGAGGATGCAACCTGGGGCTCGGTCATGAGGAAGGCAGAGCGAATCACACCATCCATCAGAGGCTTTAGCCACTGAGCCTTCTGGGCTTCGTTTCCGTACTTGGCCAACACTTCCATGTTACCGGTATCAGGCGCGGCGCAGTTGACAGCCTCGGAGGCTGTCCGGGACTTGCCGAGCCACTCGGCCATCAAGCCGTACTCCAGATTTGTGAAGCCCGGCGACTCCTTGTAGTGGCCCTTGGGTAGGAACATATTCCAAAGGCCCAAGTTCTTGGCCTTCTGCTTGAGGTCCTCGATGATCTGCGGGTACTGCTCCCACCGACCATCTCCGGTACCGATCTGGGCCTCGTACACGGCATCGGCTCTTTCGGACGTCGCAGATTAGCACGAGAAGTGGAGTGATGGTGGGTTATATCGGCTTACGGGATGCACTCCTCCTCGACAAACTTGGCGACGACATCGAGTGTCTTCCTCGCGCGGTCGCTAACGCGATCGCGAACCTGTGCATGGGATGTTAGCGAGTTAGGAACCGAGGGGACAACGGAGCTTGCTGGGCGCTGCTAGGAAATGGATCTGCTTACAGCAATGGGAATCCTGGCGGACATTTTAACAATAAAATTGACAATACAATGTAACAAAGATTCAATCAGGCTTGTTCAGGGGACAAGAGGGACACAAGCCGATGGACGTCATGGGCGTCGTCTGATGTTGGGTGCATCTTTAAAAGGGTCCGGGCGACCAGCGGCACTGGCGTCGGTGCCGAGGTAAAGGCCTTACCCCAAGCTGAGTGGGGAAGGCAAACATGCGCCAAGGACCGCCCGGCCATGCTAAACCCGGAGGTGGCTTGAGGATTTTGTGGCTTACCAGCAATTGACATCCGGCACTCGCCCCGAAGTGGCCCGGTCAGCCGTTTTGACGGGAGTTGTTAACCTTGAGAGCCAGCCGCCGCCTCTGCCGCACCTTGTTCCTACTTGACAAGCTGCAAACCGTGGGAGTCTCTTAATTATCGCTCCGAGCAGTACAATTCTATTTATGACAATGAACATTTTGAGAAAGCAGTGGGTGGCTACAACACAGTCCTGTCTGTGGTCGGTGAGAGACGGCAAAACGCGGCACAATGGGCGGACGGCTTCCTCGCCCGTAGTTGCAACCGATGGTCGTGTAGGAACCTGGGTTCCAGTCTTCCATCCATTGGGCTGGCTCCTGCCGAGGCTCTCAAGCTTCCTCGGGTCCCCTGATCCTGTTCCCTGCCCAGTGGTTGACATCAAAATCAACACACTAAATACGGTCAAGGCCGCTCTGAATGCCCTCCACCGGCTAGCTTACATCCCAATACGTAGACAAATAATATACCCAGTCCTAGGAATATTCTTTTAGGACATGTCGAATATTATTTGATGCCTTGTAATAACACCTCAACCTCATTTTTCGAGACAAAGATGCCTCTGAATTTGTTGGTGTACGGTTTATTTTGTCAGGGACTTGAGTGCCTCCTAAGCAAACGCGATAAGCGTAATGTTTGGTATCGCGCTTGACATCTGCTTTCGCGCCAAAGTAAACCTCGAAGACGTCGGATTCTGTGCATCACGCCTCGGTACCATATGGATGTAGGCATTGGTTCTTCCTTCCGCGAGGAACAAAAATCCCACTCGATGTTGCGCAGCATGCGGTTTCGCGCAGGTGGGCAGCCGCCAGGCATCGAGATTCTCAATGGCTTTTCGTCATTGGGGACGTCAGCCGTTCACGGTGCGCGGGCAGGCAGACGGCGAAGCGGGGTCTGGATTCGGATTGCCATCCATCGGGTCGCAGATCCTGTGCCGCCTCTCTGTCCCTCCAGCGAGCAAGACATCCAAGTTGCATTCGCGGCTGTAACGTCAACTCTCCGGCTGTACGTTGCTTACCCGGCGAGGAAGGCCACGATGACTTTGTAGTAAGATTCTGTCAGTTTCGTATTGCATCTTCACGACTGCCTCAACCCACACACTGTATCAGGAAGCTGCCTGGCAATTGCACGCCCCGTGGTTCGGCACGCAGATGAATGAACAATCAGCCTGCAGCTGTGATGCCAAGGGCTGACTCCCACGCTCAGTGGTACCACATTATCATAGGTGGGATGAGGGAAGCGGTAAATGCCTCGCAGTCTTTGTCAACGCGGAGCATCGAGAGCGAGGAGCAAAGTTTCCACGTAGCGCCTCTTGAGAAAAACGATGATCACCTGGTGTGAAGTCACCGATGCCCAAATCGCTATAGCAGCCCGCTGATAAGCCGATCGGCGCTTAGGCCTGTTCGCGCCCCTTGGCTTTGTCTGCCCACCCAAGCACCTCACCCAGCCCGCAGCCCCGGGCCGTTCCAATTTGCTGGGTGTTTGGCAGCCTCTGACAGGGGCAAGTGGGTAACATAAAACCCCGTACACTGAATACAGTTGAGACCTCTTCAAAAGCTTTAAACCGGTTATCTTTGATGAGAACAGGCGTACGAACAATATATCCAGTAATAAGAATCCTTTTTAATACACGTCTCTCATCATTTGATGCTTTAAAATAATACCTTGATCCTAGACAAATATGCCTTTGAATTTGTTTGTGTACGATTTACTCTGTCAGCCACCTGAGGGGTCCAGATCCCCTCTTCAACCTTGCTGGTCCCTCCTCTCGATTCGACTCCCCTGTCACGAAACCTGACAGACCACATTCTCGACCCAGTCGCTTTTATAATTGGGGCCTGGAGACTACGCAAGCACCCAGGGCACCTTTGAAGCGATCGATTTAAAGTGTTTTCATCGCTCTGGTCCCGGCGTCTCTTGCTCCTCTTGGTCCCACACCCTCGATTTCTCGGCGAGACACAAAACGCCCGACCCTGGACCCCTCCACCCCTCTCCGCCCACCCATCCCAGCCTTGTCGCTCCACGAGTCCCCAAACTCTTGACTTTCCCACAAGGCTAATTTCTGCGCTGCTTTGGCTTCACCTTGGCTTTCCTGCTCTGTTTCGCTGGATTCCCTCGTTCACGACCAACCAGGGCTCTAGCTTGTTCCCAGATCATGATCCTGCACCGGACTCGACAACACTTCGACCCCTGACGAATCAAGTCTCAGTCAGGAATTTGACTCGATTCCTTCCATTCTGCGCCCACGTGCAATGGATAAGCTGAAAAGCCCGTCTCTCGGGCTTAGGAAGTTTCGAAGTGTACGAGAAAAGAGTGGGAGTAGCCACCGTCGCAGCAAATCCTCCGAGCCTGGCGCCAAGGTCTGCGCAAAGCTACAGACATTTCTACTACACTGGAAGTGCTAATAACCTTCTAGAACCGACCGTTGACTCTCGACATCATCTCGATCTTCAGGCCCGAATCGGCAAAGCAGGCACAGCGCGAGCGGGAGGAGGAAGAAAAAGAGACAGCCAAGGTACGCAACGGACTGGAAAGGCAATGGAAACCAGGCAGAAGGTCTAATGCTGCAAACAGGTTCAGGACATCAGCAAACAACTTGAAGATCTCAACTATAAGGGTATTTCCGAGGAGATTGTTCGCTTTGCGCTCAACTCCAAATTCGCCGCAGGAGATGTCGACAAGGCCGTCGAGCTGCTACAGTTCCAGCAGCGGGCTTTTGCTGGGATCATAGAACCATACAAGCCAAATGTGCAGATGCTAGGGGCGGAGAATCGGGGAAATGTGACGTGCTATCTCGACGCATTGTTGTTTGCAATGTTTGCCCACCTCACAGCGTTCGAGTGTATGCTGAAGAATGACTTGCCGGACGAATCCAAGAACAGGTTAGCCGCCTTGATTAGGCTGTGGGTCAACATGCTGCGAAGCGGAAAGCTGATCCATACCGATATGGTAGAGTTCCCACATTCGAAGCGTGGATGCTGGCTAACAAAACCCAACAGGCGCAACATATCCAGCAGTCACTTTCAGCTTGCGGTTGGGAGGACGCCGAGCGTCTCGAGCAGCAAGATACCTCCGAGGCCTTCGCTTTCATAACTGAGACCCTCCAGCTCCCGCTTCTCGCTTTGCAGGTCGATCTGTTTCACCAGGGAAAAGGCGACGAAGACGATCACAAGGTCGTTCACGAGAGATTACTTAACCTCGCCGTACCTGAAGACCCGGAGGGAAAGGGGCTCAAACTCGAGGACTGTCTTGAGGAGTACTTCAACAACAAGGTCGATGTGCTTCGAGATAGTTTTGAGGAAAAGGAGAAGAAGGGGGCTGATAGACCGACTCTCCCTTCCATAAACAGCATTCGGGTCGTAACAGAAGAGGATGAGGACGAGGACACATTGATCCCGACTGCCGAGCACGTCGAAAACCCGGCAATACAACGAAGATGGACTACCGAGGACACAATCGTCCAATCCCCGCTTGATATGCCGACCTCTAGCTCCTCCAAGACCTTCGATATGCCCTCTGTATCTCGTAATAGGTCTACGAGTATCATCCAGCGTATCGTCGTTAATGACGACGAAGAGACATCTGACGCCGCGAGCGAGGGGTTCAGGCAAGGAGTTAAACGCACGGGTTCGACTGTGGTTAAAGCCGTGACAATCCCCGCCTGGCAGTTCTTCAGGCTGATACGTAGGTCGGGCTCCCCGTTGACAGAAGGCGCGCTAATACGACGAAGCATGGCATGCAACCTCCAACAGCGAGCCTAGTAGTGATGCGGAGGTAGCCAGGCATTTTAACCAGCGCCCCGTCCTTGGTATCTGCCTGAAACGATATACCATGACTGAACAGGGTGTGCCAATACGACAGAACACGTTGATCGACATTCCCCTCAGCATGCGGCTTCCACACTTCATGGTTGTTGACGGTGTCAAGACCGACGAAGAGTCTAACGGACTCAGCCAAGAATACAAACTCGACCTACAGTCGGTTGTCTGCCACCGGGGCGACTCCCTGCATAGCGGACACTACATTGCGTTTGCCCGAGTCGCACCCAAACTTCTCACGGACAACAGAAGACATGAGCTCGATCCTCCGCCCGATTACGAAGAAGCTCAGTGGGCCAGATTTGACGACCTAGCAGTAGATGAGCGGGTTACTTATGTGGACGACATCAAAGAGTCACTTCGGGAGGAGATGCCTTACTTGCTGTTTTACCAAATCGTTCCGATGGTAGACGTAACAACAGCATCTACTGACGGCTCCGTCACTGAACCCCCTGCCTACAACGAGTCCACAGTACCGGCAGGCGCCTTTAATGCTGGGGATGCGCCTGCCGAAGGAATTTCGAGGTCAACTAGCGGTTATTTCGACTCCTCTACGACACTGGTTCATAGTGGACCGAGCATTCGCTTTAGTTCCGAGCTTGAACGGCCCACGCGTCTCAGTTTCGACGAGGATCCCTACTCCGTTCAACCTAAAGACAATGATGTCTACAGACGCGCTAGCACCGCGGCTTCCGAGCCATCAGTTGCCACACCAGCTGTAACGCCGGATACCCCATCCCCGGCTATCACACCACAGGATGACAGCACCGCGGCGAGGTTGTCCCGTGCTGCCGCCAAGTTTACCAAGACGGGGAGCAAGTCTCGACCGACAAGTCAGGCAGGCGAGGGTAGGATCAGCCTAACCATATCACGGCTCGGCTTCTCCCGACCTAGCAAAGAGCCCCTCAATGGAGCCATTCCTGCAGTGGGAACGGAAGCCCTAGATGAAGTAGTCATTGCAGAGGAAGAGGGCGGCGAGGGAGACAAGGAGAAAGAGCCGCATCACCTCCATCTCCACCACCACAAGAAAGAGAGATCAAAGTCGAAGACCAGCAAGGAGGAAAAGAAGGAAAAGGGAAAGCAGACGAAGGAAACCAAGGCTAACGTCCCTGACCGGGAGTGCGCAGTTATGTGAGCGTTTGGCGGTTCCCAGCACTCCGGTAATTGAAGCATGATATTGCACTGCACTGCATGGCGTTTTGTTTTATTTGCCTCTTTCGCGCGTTTGTTTGAGCATCATGGAGCGGGAAAACACTTGTTTGGGCGGGTTGTCGTTTGGGGGACTTCAGAGTGTTTCAGGGAACGTCTTCTGGTCCGTATTGCTTGCTTCTTGCTTTTTGGCTTGCGCCTTGCAATAGTAATACCATTACCAAAACGGGGCGAACGGATTGGGGGCAACGACTGGATAGATTGGGGGGTGTTTGGGTTGTCAGTAATTTTGTATGATTAAAGTAGAGCCTAGCTAGGTGGCTATTGTTCGCGACTGTCGCGAACGGTTTCGCGGCACGAGAATTCATAAGAACCACGAGATGTTCTAATGGATTGTCAGGGTGGAGGCGATTAGACACAACGTCAAAACTCAGAAAACACCAATTATACGAGAAGCCTCTTTTGGATCCAATCACCTTCATCGTGCATTGGTCACGAGATCTACAGAAAGTTGATCAGTATGGGTATCCTACAGAAATGCTAACGTAGCAAAGCAACGCTAATTCTTCATTTGAATCCCCACGCATGGCGCTTTTCCCTCCTCAGTCATTGAACAGCAGACTCAACCTTTGATTAGCCGCAACATAATCCTCCGTGAACGATCTGGTCGTTACGTCAGCCATATGTTACAGTACCGACACGGTTGTTTTTTGGAGAGACGCGAGGTAGACTAACCGTCCAATCTGTCGTAGCATCGTATCATCGAATCATCCGTACAATACCACTTGCCCGTGGATTGATGCTCATGGGTAACTACCCCAACTTCCAGGCTGTGATGGCATGTCCGTATACCATGTAGGTAGATACGCCTCAAGAAAGCGCCTCCTTTTCATCCTCCATCTCCATTGGAGTGATGTGGACGCCGTTAGCGGACCTATCCAGGGAAGTCCCAGTCCCAACAACAGGAGATGGGCTAGACTCATCAGCATTCGTTGTCTCCGGCACGGAGGGCATCGAAGCTGCGGATCTCTCTTTCGTTTCCGAGCCCGTAGAAACGGGGGGATCCGCCATTGCTAATGTGCTGTCAATAGAGAGGGTCGAAGATTGCCGGCCTAGCTTGCCAGTGCTGGCCTTTCGCTGACCACCCTCGGTGTCATCGATACGCTTGCGCTTCAGGGCACTGGGCGAGCGAGCAGTGGGGGGTCCGGCTTCTGAAGATGACGGGGTGTTGCTATCTAGGGTTAACTCCCTTAACCTTCTGAGATTCGCGGCTGACATGGTCGCGGAAGTGGTCGCATGCTCGGACCCGGCCCCGCCCGGGGAACTGTAAGACTGCGCTGTGATCTGCTCCGAGATAGTTGTGTCTACCGATTCCCTGCGGGGCTTGGATGTAGAAGAGTCAATGCTTTCGCGGAAATGCTTTGGCGTGTGGGCCTCGGGTATCTCAACGTCCCAGTTGGTTTCAATCTTCTGGATTAGATACTCGTCAAAGTCCCCACGTGAGTGTTGCTCGTGAGCGGTCCACGCCCCAGCAAGCCAGTCTTCGTCGTGACGGCCAAGCCCGAGATTCTCACAGTAACGGGCGCAGTCATTTCGAAAGTTGTCGTCGTTGCAGAGGGACTGGGGGTCAGGGCGGGCATTTTCCGTGCCCGCGTCGAGGATATGGGACTCATCCGGGAAACTAGCCAAGATCTCCTGTTGCTCCTCCTTGGTGAGAATGTCCCAAGCGCCGGGGAGGAGGAGAATGGACTAAATACAAATATTAGTATCGCGTTACGGCGTAGAGGGAATAACACACGTACCCTCAAGTCGGCTTGAGTGAGCGGGGACTTTTCATCGGTAAACACAGAGGGTGCCTCCCACTTCTTGTCCTGAGCAGACTTTTTGGCGCCTGAAACGGAATGTCGCTTGCCAGGCTCATTGGACTTCTGAGGTTCGGTGTTTTGCTCATCAGCACCCTTGGTCGTGATAGTGGCCTCGGGTTCCAGTTTCCAATGTGGCTTCTTGGCACGTTTGGGCCTGCCAGTTGGTGTCGTCTCTTGTGCCGCCTCCATCATGAGGAGTTGCTCCATAAGCGAGGGACCTGAACCGGCTGAGTCCTGAACATTAGTCTTGGTTTTGACGGGACTGTCTGGGTCAAAGAGGCTCTCAGGCGGGGTTGACAACACCGAGTCTGCGTCTTCGTCCGACATCGCAAAGACAGAAGCTGGTAGATTGAACGAGGAACAGGCCTGCACAGCGAACGCGAGTGGTGGAGTGAAACAAAAGCAGAAAGGAGTGAGCGACGACGGCAAATTCCGGGCTGCGAGTTTGATGGCAACACTTTTGCGTGGCAAAGACAACTAAAACAATTTGTTGGTTTTGCTGCTGGCTTTGCGGGTTGGGTGTTCGTGTTGAAACGGAAAACAACCAGCACGCTTGCGCCTGAGTGTTGACGCTGATACTCGTTATTGTCTGGTGACAGGATGCAGCGACGTGGGGAGCTGTGAGGGGAATCCACAGAATACATGCAACAGACAGAAGTACAAGGCTGACATCCAAACAACAGACGCAACTGATGAGATGATGGGCGCTGAGATTGGCTAGCCTTGCAGACGTTGCGGATTGTGGATCCGACACCCCGGCTGTCTGCCGCTAGTGCCACCTTGCACCAGGGGCCGCAGAGGCCAGAGCTCCAAGCCAGGTTGCATCATTGAACATCCATCCACGAAACAAGGGGAAAAAAGACGAGGTGATTCCCTTTGATCTTCTGCTGACGACGCATACCGAAGGCCACGTAGAGCCACACAACAAATTCTTTCCGCAATACCAGATCCAGCACCCCGCATCTTTTTTTTCTTTCGCATTTGCGTCTTTGCAAGCCCACAATTCATTCCACCATGATTCGCTCAACTCAGATTGCGAGGCTAGACGGTATCTCTCCGTCCCGTCCGTTTCCAAGTGACTCCACAGCTAACAGACACCCACAGGCCTCATGCTATGCGCCTCAGTAGACGACGAGCAAACCGAAACAGCCCTCTCCGAAGTCAAGGGCCAAGTAAAGCTCATCCTCCGCCGCCTCAACCGCAATGCCGAACCTCAAGCGAGCATCGAATCCGGCGCATACACGCTGCACTACCTCATCTCACAAGATGTCGTCTACGTTGCCGTCACCGACCGCGCCTACCCGCGAAAACTGGCCTTCACATACCTCTCGGACCTGGCCGCCGAGTTCTCCACCACGTACCCCCAGCAGCAGCTCATGAGCCCCGTGCTACGACCGTACGCATTTATGGAGTTCGATACGTTTATCAGCCGCACAAAGGCCACATATAGCGATGCTCGCGCAACGCAGAATCTCGACAAACTGAATGACGAGCTACGAGATGTGACCAAGGTCATGACCAAGAACATTGAGGATCTACTGTACCGTGGCGACAGCCTGGAGAGGATGGGCGAGTTGAGCAGCAGGTTGCGGGACGACAGTAAAAAATACAAACGAGCGGCAGTAAAGATCAACTGGGATCTGATGCTGAAGCAGTACGGGCCATTTGCTGGGCTAGGTTTCATCATCTTGGTATTTACCTGGTGGAGGTTCTTTTAGGCGATGTATAGGTATTGAGCGGGGGTAATGTATGTATTGGCGAGAAGCCTCGGCATGGAGTTTTTGGGAACAGGCGGCCTTGAATAACTGTATATTGTTTGGCCGCTTTTGTGGCGTGTATCGCTGGTCATTTGCGGAGCCATAGTAATATCGTTTGCTGATTCCACACCCGGCTTGCATGCTATATTTCATTACACGTCCATACATGTGTAGTCCGGCCGTTATGATGACAAGATCCGTTCCAGGATATTAACTCCTGAGCCCGTCACCATCCAAGTTCAACCCAAACCAACAACTCCAAACGCCTTTACATGACACTGCAACTCGAATCTCCCCTCCCCACCCCTGGTATTGGTATGCTTGGCACTTGCAAAGCTGTGTGATGCCACTCTAAATGCTCTTGAAACTTATCAACCCCTTCCAACCCCCCCTCGTCCTGATTGTATCTCACCTCTTCCTCGCTATCCTCGCCTCCCTGATCGAGATACGTGGAATCCTCACAATAAGGACACAGTATTCTCGCCTTCCAATCACCCAGAATAGGGGGCATATGGTTGGCAATGGCCAACGGCGGAAACACCACAAGCTTTTCCCTCCCGCCATGTTCGTCATCTTCCTCTCTTCCACTCGTCAGCCCCTTGGCCTGCCACCTCGGATATCCATCCCCCGTGTCCTCTATCCTGACCGACGGCACCCTTTGCAAATCCCCCCATACCAAAAACCCGTCGCAAAAGTCGCACACAAACGCTGCGTCGTGTCGTCCCAGTCTCTCGAACCTCCCCACCCCATTGCAGACGGGCACCAGCTCCTCCATACTTGCTTTCCTCCTCACCTGCCCTTGGTGATCGGTCTCGTTCTCGGCCTGCTGCTGCCAAGGCGGGAGCTCCTCCCTCTCCCTCTGCCGTCGTTTCCGTTCCTCCTCCCGTCGCTTCTGCTGCCTCCACACCTGGAACGCCCCCAAACACCGGGGCTGTTCTTGCTCCGCAGCAAAGATCCTCGCCGTGGCACGGCACTGGGCGCGATGCAGCTCACGCTTGAGCCCCAGCGTCTCGTGCGCCCAAATCGGATTGATAGGTCCTCCCGTGCGCGCCCAGTCCTTGAAGCAGTTGGCGTGAGAGACGAACTTGGTCTTTAGCGCGCGCAGTTCCGAGAGGGATTGTGCTGTATGATCATTTTGGTAGTAGAATTGCCCGTGGACAAGGGGTGCCATTTCCTGGAAGTCCTTTTTTGCGTCGTCGAGCGCCTCCTCGAGCGCGCGGATCTGCTCAAACTCGTCGGGCCCCCATTGGCGCTTGTCGGCGAACATGAGAATGCGCAATGACTCGGACAGGGAGTTTGCGATGCCGGCCAGAAGGGATCCGACTGTGCTGTCGGCCTCCCCGCCGGCGTTCATGGCGCACCCGTTTGTGTTTTTTTTTTTTTTTTTTTTGGTGGGAGGAGTTTTGGGGGTTTTCAAGAAGAAAGGGGATAAAAGATAGCTGTGTTGCTACGTAAAGAAATGGAAAAAGAGCAGGGTTGTTGTTCCTCGCTCGTTCTTGCTGTTGGACTCTTCCCGTCTGTCTTCCTCTCTCTCTCTCCCCCCGCCTCTGGGTCGTCGTCCAACAAAAATCTCCTGGGGCCAAGAGCTCGTCGCTTAGTTGTGTCTTTGCAGATGCGTTTGAGAGTAGGGCGCTGCTCTTATAAATCCGTTCGCCTGCTGTCTGCAGATCAGATTGGTGTTGCTTGCGAATGCACAGCCGTGTTTGGTGGCCAGAGTGTTTTCGTTTTCAGGTTGCGCAATCGAGTGTCCTTGGTGTTTGGGGTCGCGAGGATCCTCCCATGTGAATCGTGACCTGCTGTTGTTGGAAGGCGGGTACGTTACAGGGGTTGTTGGTGTGGGCGCGGGCGCTTGTCCCATCGCTTGGGCTCCCTCCGCAGTGGAAAGGTTTCCCGCTAAGATAAGAGATAACGACGTCGACGTCAGATTCAGGAGGAGCACCTGGGAAGAGGGTTTGACGGGGGGTTGTTCCTGTTTGAATGTTGATGGAAGAAATGGACCAGAAGGTTGGTAACATGTTACACCCTGAGTAATGGCCCAGATGCTAGATATCTGGCATTATGCCGGGATTAATAGCTTCCCGGATACCTGGCCGATCGCATCATTGGTATCAGTGCGGGGAGTCCTTGAGAGTCCGGGCCCCCGTCAGACATGAAGGTCCACAGTCTCGAACAAAATGGAACCTCCTTGTCGTTTTGTTCGGCTCTTTCGGTCACCATTCTGCCAATGGACCAACAACTGATTCCATATATATCCTCGAACATATCCGACGCTGACCTGCCAAAGACGCGTGCTCCATTGCCAATTGGTGAAAGTACGGTTCAAATCATGCATGCTGGGGGCGATTGGGGGGGTGCTGTCCATCGACGAACCGCCGCCAATCACAGGTTGGCGGCCAACGGCTCAGCGGTTCAGCCCTACTGGCGGATCGTTTGTTTCAGGTTGTGGATTCTGCAAGTCTGCGTCTGTGATCCACGTTCCGAATTCTGCATCCAATGCGACGAAGCTGCGAGCTTGATTGCCCATCGTTGTGAATTCTGTCTGTGCATGCCTGCCCCAACATCGGCTAGACCTGCTGATCTTTCCCTTCACAGGCGGATGCTACATTCCATTCCGGGAGCGCGCAATCAGATCCTCAACATCAGGCTTGCCAAGCACGCCAAGCAGTCAACATCAATGGCTTGATCAGGGAGAAGCATGTATGTACACAAAAGTTTACCTTGATATATCTGAGAAGTCGTTTTCGCTCAGGCCTCTATTCTATTTCCTCTTCTTGGCCTTACCGGAAGCTTCAGCACCGGTTGCTTTTCCAGCCGTCTCTTCCTTTACCGGAGCCGCAGGAAGCGATTGAACTTCCTTCTCATCATCCTTTTTGCTATCCTTAGGTTCGTCCTCGCCGCCCTGGCCAAACTCGTTGACACGGGTGTAGTCGACTTTGTAGGCCCAGCGCTGGTAGATGTAAATGAAGAAGATGATGTCATCGCGGAACGTTGCCAGACGATGGAGAAAGGGCATCTTGATGGTAAACGCAAAGAGATCGTCGATGAAGGTGTTCAGGAACTTGTACATCATGGCCTTGCCAGGCATGTGTGCTACGCTCTTGAGCCGATAGTTGATGTACAATGAAGGAACCATCATCAAGAACCCGTAGGCGTAGACCGAGCCGACGAGGGTAGCAATCACGAAACTGTACCAGGACTTGTGCGTCTCGTAGATGAGCGAGTAGATCGCATATCCAATCAGGAGAGGGACGCCTGCAATGTACATGTACTTGAAGGCGATCTCGTCGTACTCCTTGGTCTTCTGCTCGGTCTCGCTGAGTTTGTACTTGTCCTCGAATGTGATTGGGATAATTGAACCCGGACGTCGGCGGAACTTGACGTCGACGACCGTTGTGATCTTCCAGAACTCGATAAGGATACCGATACCCTGCGAACCGAGGATCATCCAGCTCGTGTTCTGGGACTGGTCGATCAAATACAGGAAAATGACGGTTTGCATGAAGACGTTGGCGAGGATCGACCGCACCGAAATACCAACGTTGTCCTTCTTCTTGCGGTAGTGGGCGATGTCTGAACCAAAGGCCAGCATTTCCAACAGCATGTGCGCGATGCTGACGACAATTGTGATTCCCAAGAGAATTGGATTGGTATCAATGAAGATCTCTTTGATCATTTCGATCTCACTGCCATCGCTGCCACCCGGAATTGGTGTCCCGAAGGCAGACTTGCGCGCCGCCTCCTTGGCGCTAAGATCGATGGACGCCATGGTCTTGAACTTCCAGTCGGCCAAGTTGTTGAGGTCAATGTGCATTGGGAGAGTCTTGACAGTCTCGTTGAGAGCCGTCATGTGGGACCTGAGTTGCCAAAATGTGTTGACAAACAGAATTGGGTAGTACCACCCGTTCTGACCGCTCGCATCTCGAGCACCCGTCGCCTCGAGGGCAAGAAACTGGCGAGCCGCGGGGTGAGACTGGGGGAAGGAGAAGACGCCAGAGTTGGGGATGAACGACAGAGAGATGTTGGGATGGTAGTAGCTGGCGATAATTGGACCATTGGGTGGGTGTTCTTCCGGTATTTCCTCGACTTCGGACTCTTCGCCGCCACCGAGCAGACTTCTGGTCTTGAACTCCTTCTTCTTGGGAATGTATTGTGTCAGAGGGTAGACGAAATGATATGCCGCGCTGGTGTCATAGCCCTTTTCAGTTGGGTCCAAGAGCGCACCAGACAGGCCAATGTAGAAGTGACCGTAGAGAGTGCCGTTCTTCTGGACAGGCTTGGGGACCTGGATGACTCTGTCTGCAGCGCGCGTGTCACTGTAGTTTCCGATCCGAAACTTTTTCTCCTCCAACACAACAGTATCCTTGGGGGTATTCTTGAGAGGGGTGGGGACGAAGGACGGCGAGACTGTCACGACGATATCGACCTGGCTATGTTCGGGCCAGATAGGCGCAACAAGCTGAGGGATCTGATTGTAGGCGGCGCCTTCGTCAAGATGCGAAGGACGCTCCGCGAAGGGCGGAATCGTTCCAGAATTCACACGAACTTGAACCGTGTTCCCGTTGGCATCCTTGGTCGTGCTCGTCGTCGCTTGGTTTCCGCCCCCTGTGATTTGCTTCATGATGAATTGCATTGCCATCCACATGGCGATCGCTTGAAAAATCTTGCCGAACATTGAACTCTACCGACTGTCAATACTGAATGCGCAAGCCTTGCTGGACGGTTGCGACTTACGCCTTCCTCTTGCCGAGGCCGTTGGCCTGCGGCGGCGGCGTTTGCTTCCGGCATCGCGATGGATCAATGCGCGCCGACTTCAGGATCTCTTGTTCAAGGTCGTTCAATGACCCGAAGTGTTCAGATCGGAGACGACACCTGTTTGCCGGAGGGTTTACCGCGACGGAACAAGGTGGGCCTGAAGCGAAGGTAACACGGTCCCGAGACACCGGGTTTTCCAGGCGATGGCGAATCAATGCCCCGTTTTACGCCACGCAGCCCCCCCCCATGCGGCGTAAAGCTGCAGTGCACCCCCACGATGAAGAAACGCTCTAACTGCACACGGATACAGAAGCCATTTGATTTCTGCATTCATTCCTTTCTTCCAGTGAAACAAACAAGATGATGTTTAGCTTCTTGTTCTACTTCTGCTCATAACTGGGCCCCATCAAGCCAGCATTACAACTGTAGGCTACCTTGATAAGAAAGCGCCTCTTTGGCAAGGTTAGGTAGTTTCGGGGTCTAGATGGAGAGCAACCTGAGCAACAGAGGATGACAGCGAGTGGGCTTGCTTGATTCCACAACAGTCCACCAACTTTCAAGAACAACGTCTGTTCAGGATCCGCTTCATCCGCAGTCACATGGGACATCTCCGGAAAGTCAACAGGTGGTACCCGACAAACGATGTTCGCCACGTCACTCTTTTCCGATGAGTTATTCATCAAATTGCCATATGGCAATGAGCCTTTGGAGCAAGTAACACCCCACTAAAGAGTTCCGTACGAGCTCTCGCATTCCGTTCCGGTTTGCCCTGTCGATCTTTTGCACCCAGCTGTGGCCCACTCTGACTGGAATTCTCCATTATGTCAAACCAATTAGGCATGCTTGACCCGGGATGCGGACCCTCCATGCTGAGAGGGACCGGGCTGCGTTTGCCATCCAAGTCCAGAGCGTATGAATCACCGGCGGACAAGAGACATGCCGCGCATCTCAACCAAACCCGAGTATTTAAACTGGGTGAACACCCTAGTATTGAGGAATTCTTTATAAAATCCTCAACCTCACTCCTCTAATTTTGAATCTCTTTGCGTCCATCTGTCAACGCATCACCACCCTGAAGATCCTGGTCCGCGATCTGGAATCCGCCCGCTTTCGAAACCGCTTTCTAGTTGCGCAGCACATAACTATACAGACTGGTCGACTTTGAGCCTCTTGACATAACCGGAGACGTCTATTCTCAGTTGCGCATCATCTCTTACCAAAACACATTCAAAATGGAATCTGGCGGTGCCTCCCCATTTCCTTCTGGCCCGGTGTCGGGTGCATCCACACCCTCTGATGTCAACGCCGACGGCACCAAGAGGACCAAGATCTGTGTCTACTGCGGTGCATCCGCGGGTAACAAGCCTGAGCATCTCGAGGCCGCAAGAGAGCTTGGTAAGCTTTTCGCTGCCAACAACATTGGTCTCGGTAAGTAATCCTGGTTTTGCCTCTGTGTAGCATTCACTGTTCTAACAGACAATGCGAATGTAAAGTGTATGGAGGGGGTACTGTTGGTGTCATGGGCGAGATCGCCAAGACCCTAGTGAACCTCTCCGGCCCAGACGCAGTGCACGGCATCATTCCTGAAGCGCTCGTACGGTACGAGCGCGGGACCCAAACAACAAATGGGGGAGACTTGCCCATCCCTGATGAGAAGACCTGGGGGCGGACTACCGTGGTGAAGGACATGCACACGAGGAAGCAAATGATGGCTCGCGAGGTCTTGGCCGGGGGGCCAGGAAGCGGGTTCATCGCCCTCTCGGGCGGATATGGCACCATCGAGGAGCTGTTCGAGACGGCGACATGGAACCAGCTCGGCATCCACAACAAGGGTGTTTGCATTCTGAACATCAATGGCTACTATGACGGGATATTGCAATGGATTCGGAAGAGCGTCGAGGAGGGCTTCGTTCACGGCGGTAACGCACGCATTTTGGTGGAGGCCAAGACGCCAGAGGAAGCCATCACGGCCTTGAGGGAATACAAAGTCTCGGAGAGCGTCATGAAGCTTTCGTGGGATCAGCAATAGACTGGAGATATGTGGTAGATAGCGGCATGCAAAACGCGATGTGTTTCTGATCACCGCTCTTGTCAGTGTCTTCTGGATTCTCTCATTCGCCAAGTTCCCGCTATGTCGGATGCTGGGACTCTGATGTGTTGTTTTATTCTGTTATACAGGCCCACTCCTTTTTTTTAGGATGGGCTTTTGCTCGGCGTGAACTAGATTGCAGCTGCTAACCCCAGCATGGAGTTGTTCATGCTCTTACCCGTCAACATCCATACCCTCGTCACCCTCTGCAGCCGCCTCCTTGTCATCCGCCACGCTCTCTATCCACGCGGTCACCTCCGGTCCATCAAACACCTTGAACGGCTCCGCCTTGGTCTTCCCATCCTTGTCCTTAACGGTGCCAACAACCGCAACGCTCGTGTTCTCTACCGTCAACTCCTTGTCTTGTACCAAACTCTCCTTGAGCGCCTTGAGACCGTGGCTGATGAGCTCCTCGCGGCCACACTCGGCGAAGGCCTCGATGTTCTTTTCCAGATACGTGCGCGCCATCTGACTGCGCGCGCCAATGGCAAACGCCACCATCTCCTCAGTCATGCCGCTAGGCTGGAACTCAAACAGGTGTGGGCCGGTGTCGTCGACACCGGCGACCAAAAGGCCAACACCATAGGGCCGCTTGCCGTACTGTTGCGTGTTCATCTGCGCTTTGGAACCGATCATATCCACCAGACTCCGGACTGGCATGTTGCGGTCGTATGTGAGGCGGTGCCCCAGACACTGCTGCTTCATAAAGTTGGAGAGGACGCGCGCGTCCGAGGTCAGGCCGGCGATGGCGATACCGACGTGCTCGTCGATGGGGAAGAGCTTCTTTTGGTACGAGGAGAGTTCTTCGGCATTGCGCTGAGAGATAGAATGGTTAGCGATGATCATGAAACAAATGGGTGCAGTCGTGATGAGGGAGGCGGATGCACCTTGACTGCTACCAGCACGGCGTGTGTCTTGCTTGCGATGCCGACCACCACTGAGCCCTGCTTGACTGCCTCGGCCGCATATTCGACCTGGAAGATGCGCCCCTGGGGCGAAAATGTAACGGAATCGTTGTCGTAGTTATTCCGGAACATGATGGCGGTTGTGTCGGGGTCGTGAGGAGAGGCAGTGCGGGAAGCGTTCGTGGGATGGAGAGTTGGAGCTCGCCGTTGTTGGTGGTTTGTTTCGATGCCCGCGCAGGCAGCTTCCTAGCTTCGTCAGGTCCCGGTGAGGCTGCTCTCTGGGGTACGTACCTTACGACTGCTGGCCCGAGCTTCATCTTGACAACTATTCGCTTAGTCTCCACAACTGCCCTCTAGAATAAACTTGAGAACCAACTTTCGGGCATGAGCGTATGCGATAATAGACAACTCCAATCTTTAATTTCTTCTAAGGTACTGGTAGGAAGTATCGCAACTAATGGTTTGAAGCCGTATGAATAATTATTGGTAACATGAATGCTCCGCAAGCGTGAGAGTCTTCTCTAAAGCTTTATACTGGCCTCCTAACCCTCACCACCTTTAACCACAGTGCGTTAGCGTGATTTGCGAGCTGCCTGCCTTTGCCAAGGCTGACGACGACGTAGCTGTAGCCGTGTCGAACTCCACCATCACCAACATCCGGCAACCGCAATCGTCGCCGCATCCGCCAATCCTGACGCTCGCCCGCCGATAGCCATCAGCGCCGTCAAACTTCCACCTTGTTACTTCTCCGCCCCTCAACAAAGCCAATCCTAGACGAACCTCCATCTCCCGACTCGCGATCGCGATCGAGAAAGCCGAAACCAGTAATCTCCCCCGCGAGCCGAGCCTCTTCGGCACTTCCAAACATACAGACCGGCGCGCGGCTTCGCAACAACCGCCCCTCTCCACATAATACGTCTGTAGACTCAGGTTGGCGGTTTCCAACTCTCAGCGCCCGCCGACAGACACAATGCCACAAGCAGGCCTAAAAACCATCATCGCCCTCTCCTTCGTTCTCGCCGTCGGCTTCCTTCTCGTCATCCTCTCGTGCGCACTATGGAAAGCATACTACCCCCTGCTCGTTGTGGCTACCTACGTGCTGGCCCCCGTACCAAACTGGATATGTAGCCACTGCGCGAACCCGGATGATTTCGTGGAGAGCTCGGGCGCCGCGGTGCTTGACCTTGGCCGGTTCTGCACAGGGTTTTTGGTTGTCATGGGATTCGGTATGTGGACACACTACGAGTCGGGAATGTGATCTGGAGTATTTGCTAACTTTGCTTTTCTTTTCTAGCGCTTCCAATTATCCTCGCACACTCTAGTATCATTACCATTCCAGCAATGGTCATGTCCATTATCGGAGGCCTATTGATCTACGGCACGATTATCAGCTTCAGCATGTTCTTCCAGGAGGACCAGGAGTTCTAAGACGTGGTGTGTTATGAACTGTGGGTGCAATGAAGTTTCATGTTCGGAGTCACTAAAGGGGTGGCAATGGATCGGGGGCATATGTTCGGGTCGTTTTTTATCAACGGGCTGTTGTACAACATAGCGCTCTTGGGTAGCTAGGGTAGTCGCCGACGAGGGAGTTTGTTTAGCTTCTTGGTGCTGGCTGATATGACTTGGGAATGGGGCAGCGTCCAAGCTTGTCAATATGTAATGGAATTTATGAGCATCCTATGGACGTCGTTGAGGATGTGTCTAAGCATCTATCTATGCTACGCTCGATCATCGCAAGCGGTACAGTCTCAAATCTCTCCCCGAGTCTAAGCCCCACGAAATGCAGTGCTAAAAATCACAAAGTGCCGCCTTGGATACGTTGAGTATCATGCTCCTTCACCCAAAAATGCAAATGCAAATGCGTCGTAAAATCAATCAGCAAGCATCACCAAATACCCTGAGCGGTCCCGCCAGCTTCGTAAACATCTCGTCCCTCTCCCCATCCGGCGTGCTCAGGATCGTCACCGCGCCGCCAGCCCCAATATGCCAGACCTCCTTCCTCTCGCCATCTCCGTCATCACTCTCAACCGCAAGCTCCTCGTCATCCCACCGAAACAAGCTTCGTATCGTCACGCTCCAGTCACCCCGTCCCGTCGCACACATGTACCCCACAACCCCTGAGTACAAGCTCCTCTCCTTCCCACCCTCAATGCCTCTCAAAATTTCGCAACTCCTCTTCTTCGGCGCCCCCGTCATGCTTCCGGGAGGCAAACTCCCAGCAAGCACGTCCAGACCGGTGTACCGCTTGTCTTGTGGCAAGGTACCTTCAACAACGGTAATCATTTGAAAGACGCTCTGGTACTCCTCGACCTTGAGCAGCTCTGGAACGTTGACGTTTCCCGCACCACAGATACCGTGTAGATCATGGCGCACCAAGTCCACGATCATGAGATTCTCCGCTTCTTCCTTGGGGACGTGCAGGATTTGCTCTGCCTGCGCGAGGGTGGCTACCTCTTCAGACTTACGGACGGTTCCCTTCATGGGCCGCATGGAGCAGTGACCTGAGGCGTCGAACGTAAGAAACCGCTCAGGGGATGCGGAGACTAGCGTTGCCGCGCCTAGACGGATGTATGATGCAAAGGGCGCGGGTTGACGGGTCCGGAGGGTCTTGAAAAGGCCCCAGGAGGATGGTGGATTTGCGAGGGATGAGCGGCGTCTCTGTTCCGGTGAGGACTGGGAGACGTGGGAGGTGGTTGAGTCTGATCGGGGGCGAGCGATGGTGGTTTGGTCGGTTAGGCAAAGCTCGTAAGAGTCTCCAGCCGCGATGTACTCTTGGCAGAGAGAGACTTTGGCTTCGTACTCTTTGGTCAAGGGCGTGGTGATCGCGGTACTCCTAGAGGAACGGCGGCGGGTCTTAGGGGAGAGCAAAGGGGTTTGGATGGTCTTGGTCAACTGGGGAGTTTGGGATGTTGTGAGCTTGGCCATTGTGCGTTCTAGCCATGGCTCTTGGTCGTATTTGCGCGAGGCGAGATGTTGGATGTGTATGAGTCCAAGGAGATGGTCGATAACGATGCTTTTCGTCACCCAAGCGAGACAAACATCCGGGCGGTGATGAGGACGCGGGTTCTCGAGGGAGATGTCAAGGTCAGCCAAGCCCTGTTCATAGGTGATGTACCCCATGAACCCGCCCACAAACGGAATGCACGGCGGCGCTTCCGAGCTGTCAAGATGTCTGGCATCGTGAAAGCTAGCCACAAGCCCCCAGATATTGCCGTACGGAGCCAATGCAACTCTTTGTGACAGGTCGACCTGCAAGCCACTTGCCCTCATGAGCTTGACTGTGGCGTAGTCGTCGCCTGTGTGGTGTTCGATTCTCAATGCCTCCTCAAGGCCCGTGGCAATGATGCTGTACCGGCCTCGAACATCACCCCTTGCTTCTGCGGCAGCCGCATTTGCTGAGTCCAGAATTATCCGTTCAGACCTTTCGGGGTCTACCATCTCCACCACATCTGGGGCCTGCATCCCCCATGCCAACGGAATCGATACGGAATGCAAGACGCCATCCGTTTCAAGCGTATCCAACCAGCTTTTAGTAGCCGAGTCCACAGACAACCGTGACAAGAGACTCGGCTTCGTTGCCTCCCTTGCCATCAACTCCTCCCTGTCCACCGTGACCCTCCCGCGCTGCTCATTCCACCTCTTCGCCTCCGCAAACCAGTTCAAGATCACCCTGTCCCCCTCTTCTTCCGTGCAAACCGATTCGGGATGGTATTGCAGCCCCCAAAACGGTTTCCGGCAGTGTCTCACCCCCATCAAAATCTTCTCCTTCTCACCACTCTCCCTCTCCTCCTCCACCCACGCCAGCGGCACCAACTCAGGGCACCCCTCCAACGGCCTCCATTTCACCCCCTCCCTCTCCCAGTTCTCCTCACCAACCCCATCCTGCCCAATATCCCCACAGAGGCTGTGGTACAGCGTAGCCTTGAACTTCCCCACTCCCCAAAAAACATCCACCCCCGAATGCGCAATCCCCCTAACCATCCCGTGCAACCCCCTCTTCAACCTCCTCACCCGCCCCCCAAAGTGGGCCACCAAGCTCTGGAAGCCAAGACAAACCCCCAGCACTGGGAGTAGATCTTCCTCCGCGACGCCCCAAACATGCCTCATCAACCCCACGTCCGCCGCATTGTCAGGCGATCCAGGGCCTGGACCGCACACGACGGCATCATACCGACTCAGCTCGAGGCGCCATTTGGACTCAAAATCCGTCACCAAAGCCGGATCAAGCAGCGGCGAGTCAATAGGAAGAACCGAAACATCCGCATCGAGAAGGGTGGTGAGGAGGGCGGTGATATTATTTGAGAATGAATCGTATGCGTCGAGGAAAAGGATACGCGGTCGACTCATGCTTTTTTTTGTGTGTTTTCCTCTTTGGGCCGACTCAATGGCTTGTTCACCGTTGAGTGTACGTGGTGTGTGTGTAACGGTTTGGACGGGTAGAAGCGGGTGTGCTGGATATCCGTTTTTTCTCTCTCTCGCTCACTCCCTCCTTTCTAAACTCCTCCACGGAAATCGGTGAGAAAACGGACCTGCTGGGGTCAATTGCAGGTCGGAAGAATATATACCTGTGCTAAGAAAGGGAAGCGTGTGAACGAAAAAAAAAAAAAGTTGAGGGACTCGATTTCCTAGACAAAAAGTCATAAAGAACGATGGTCGGCCAATGGAACGTGGCGAAGCACACATGACAACAACTCAAGTCTTTCTCGTTCAACCCTAACCCTACCCGAGTGGAGACAACATCCTCATATCATGAAGATGGCGTTACACGATTGAGAGCAGAGTCAGGGAGTGGTGGTAGGTCATAATAGAGGTGCAATGGTTATTGCCGACAGAAGAACCTATAGCCTAATCCTCAATATCACTACGAGCAACGGAATTGACAAAACAAAGGCTTTCATTACCCCATCACCGGGTCACATTCAACTCAGGTGTTCATACGCCAGCGCCTGCGCCTATTACTCATTTCAGCCATTTAACCAACATCGTCTGCACAATGCAATCAAGCCATACCGTACATCCAATACCGTTACGCGCCATTTCTGTAGACCTGTGCGCCCTGGTTCCGGAACATGATTGTGTCTCTCCTTTGCAGGACCATCAACGCCCGGTTCAACGCCGCCTCGCTAAAGCCCTTGCCCTCCACCATTTCTCTGCGTAGTGTAGCCAGGCTTGTGCTCCACCCGATGGGCAACCGGCGCTTTAGTTCAGACTCAACTCTGTTAACCTCGTCGTTGAGCTCACGACTGCCCTGTCCGCTGCCTTGGTTCACAGCATCCATGGTTGAGCAGAGGAAGAGACGAATCGCTTCATCAACATGAGCTTCCGTTGCCACCGGGGACAGAGTCAGCTTCGCTAACGATTCTGTAATGCGGACAATGGCTTCAAGCTGGCGAACTGTAATCGGGATCGAAGAGCGCGCATTGGCCTCCAATTCTGAGGCGTGAACTTGCTTGCGGATGGCCACGAAGTGAGAGGAGAGCTTCTCGGCAGCGGCTTCGCTAAGACGAGGCGCGCAGCGGCTAGAAGAAAGGTTAGTGAAAGGTAATAGATAGGGGATGTAGATGGCTTACGTTCGGCAGTAGCTGATATAACGCCTCATTTTCTCGACGGGAATCTCGGACTCAACCCGCTCCTCGACTCCACGGCCACCCATGTGAATACCCATGACGTGTTTGGCGATACGCTCATCCCTGCCGCGCTCATGCTCGTCGCGGACGATGAAGATCATATCGAAGCGTGAAAGAATTGTGGTTTGGAAGTCAATATTCTCGCCCGGTGTCTTGAGCTCGTCATATCGCCCGAAAATGGGATTGGCCGCGGCCAGCACTGATGTGCGTGCGTTCAAGATGGTCGTAATACCGGCCTTTGCAATGGAGATTGTCTGCTGTTCCATGGCTTCGTGAATCGCAACACGATCTTCATCGCGCATCTTGTCGAACTCGTCGATACACACAACACCACCGTCGGCGAGAACCATGGCACCACCTTCGAGATAGAATTCTCGTGTTGATTGGTCGCGCTGCACTGATGCCGTCAAACCAGCCGCCGACGAGCCCTTGCCGGACGTGTAGATGGCGATGGGAGCGACCTTCTCGACGAACTTGAGCAGCTGTGACTTGGCTGTACCGGGGTCACCGAGGAGGAGGACGTTAATGTCACCACGAAGCTTCATACCATCAGGCAGTATCTTCTTGGAACCACCCATTAGTAAACACAGGATGGATTTCTTGATGTCTCGGTTGCCATAGATGGATGGCGCGATGCAATCAGCCATAATGTTGTAGAGGTCCGGCCGGCGACTGAGTTCGAGAAACTCCTGCTCCTCCTCCTCGGAAAAGACGGCCTGGCCCTTCGCAGTAGCATCCAAATCAGTTTGGATTCCAGTAGCGCGCAGATAGGGCGTTCGGATGGCGACAGCACCGCTTGTCGAATTCTTGGAGCCCTTGCTCTGGTAGATGGAAAAAATACCCATCACCGTGCATCGCGAACCTGGTACGACCCGGTTCGTGAGATATCGGTCCGCTGATATCAGAACATGTCTTGGCAGTTCTCCCACTGGCACTTGGTCTGGTGCCTCTTGAAGCTTGATGATCTGTTGATCCACAAATCTGGACTTTTCGTGTACAACAAAGTAAGGGTCCAGGGGGCACTTCTCCCCCGGGTCTCCTTCGCCGCGCACCCTGCCGCATGTCCTCGGGAGAGTGACACCAGAGAACCCGCCCAGGACGTGGATATCGTTCGCATGCCCGCAGCTGCGGCACTGGATGTGCAGTTCTGTGGCCTTGGACGACATGACTGAAGCGCCGATCACGATACCTGGCACCCTCACAAGCCTGGAGATTGTGAGGGAGTCCAGGTTTCGGATCGATACATCTTCGGCGTTGGAGTGCAGCAGAAGTTGGTGCTCTGGGAGGTTGACTTTGGCCTGGTGGGGATAGACGATTCTATGTGTGCACCGCTTGAGGGCTGCTTCGAACTGTAGGAAACCCGGTTAGGACTGTCTTTGTGCAAGGGAGGCGTGGCTTCTGAGCATACCAGGGGAATAATCTCTGAGGGCTCCGTCACCAGCCTGTGCGCAATCTCCTCGTTGAACTTGATAAGGTCGCCGATGTTAACATCGCAGTAGTACTTCTTGAGGAGCGCATTTTCGCGTAATTGGTCTCTGTAGATGTAGCTGTTTTCGAGCCTGAACTCGAAAATGAACGACTCCAGCAGCGAGCGCACTTGGAGATTGGTGTCTTCACTTTCGCCGTACGAAGACGGGTAGACTCTGCTGGAAAATACCGACTGGCGATCCATCTTGCTGTTAGTTTGTTGCGGTTGGTGGTGAGCGGCGAGGTTGGGTGTTGACGCAGAGCAAGAGGGGCCCAGATCGAGGGGTCGAAAATGGGGCGTCTGAAAGGGGCCTGAGAAAATGCGCGACGCGTGAAGCGGCGCGACTGGACGCGAAACGGACAGGGATCTTAATGAGACCCGCAATTGATTGCCCGACAGGGACCACAGCCCCGGGATTTAGTGATCCCCGGATAGAACGATTGCCTGTGCTCTGACGCCATGTGGCTATGCGTATAGCGAGGGACGGCACCTTTCTGGAAGGCTGACCCTGGTGAGATTCGTGGCTTTCAAGGTCGCTAGACAAGCAACCAACACGACTGCGACAGCTCCCCAAACCAACCCCAACGAAAGACGACATTCTCTGTGCCCGAAAAGACCTCGACTCGGCCCCCTACTTTTCAAGTTTGCGTTTACGAGTTTATGAATGCGACCTGTTTAGCTATGATACCCCGGTGATTTGCGACCTTCTGTTTACTTGTTCGTTCGCTTTCCATTCTCGCCCACCTGGAGGTTCGAGACAAGATCTCGGTGCTCTAAACCGATCCTACCTCTTTCTCCAGTCCTGGATGCATAGTTCCGCATAACTCGCGGTCGGGGCGACCTGGGGCGACAATGTTCTCCAGTTCGGGCGCGCGCAAATCCGTCGACAGTCTGTCGCCAACCCTCTCTGCTGGGACTCGTGGCGACTTCCCCTTCCATGGGTACGAGATGCCTGTCGTTACTCAATTGATTGGTCCCCTAACTGACAGCCTGAAGGAAACGGTCACATAGCCCGCAACGTGGACATCAACGGAGGGGTTCGACAGCAAGCTCCATATACTCGGTGGGGGGCTCGTTGGATACATCCCCCAGCACTTGGACCGGCGCCGTTCTCGAATCTGGCCAGAATGCCATCTCCACCCTGCTTCAGCCGCCCATCGTCCGTACCGGGCTCCTCCCACACACATCTGCACCCGCGTCGAGCGCCCATAAACCTCCGACCGCGAAAGACATCCCGCCTGTCACTCTCACCAATATCCCTGTCGTCGATTCGTCCGAGTTCAAGCCCTACTTGACCCAAGTTGGAGCATTATATGAACAGCTACGCCGAATCCAGGCAGAAGATGATGATGCGTCGAGTGTTTTCGGTCGGAAGGGGTCTCGGGGCGACGAGGCCTTGGACGTAAATGACGACGGTCACCTGCGGCCCGGGAAGCGGATTGGAGCTTCCAGAAGGACGTCGACTGCCTCGGTCAACTCTCTTGCTTCGGTGGATGCGCCCAGCCCGGTACGGCGTAGCAGCGGTGGACTCAAGAGAGGAGCATCCCATGGCCCTCCACCTCTCTCTACCATTCCGAATGTGTACTTTGATGAAGACTTTCACCTCGAAAACCCCCGGACGTTTGATGTGGTCAGTGAAAGGTCTGAGGTCGTCCGCCCTGCGCCAGGGACCGAGGACAAGGCTGCTCCCAATGGTACCGCTGGGGTACCTCGCAAGGCGCTCGCCACAAACGCCATCTTGCAGGAAAAACTGTCGTGGTACATGGACACGATTGAGATGCACCTCATCCAGTCCATATCTACGGCATCTACCACTTTTTTTAGTGCGCTCGGATCACTTCGCGAGTTGCATTCTGAGGCCGCAGAGTCAGTTGAGAGAATCAAGGGACTGAGAAAAGAGCTCGAGGCTCTTGACGCGGAGATCGCGACTGGGGGGCTAGAAATCCTGCAGCAACGCCGAAGACGTGAAAATGTGAAGCAACTGCATGACGCTGTCATGCAACTAAGAGAGATTGTGGACGGCGTCGCAGTTTGTGAATCATTGGTTGACTCTGGAGAGGTGGATGCCGCTCTCGAGAACATTGACGCTCTGGAAAGATTAATTGCTGGAGAGGCATCAACCGCAAATGACCCGGGGCTGCAACTGAGGGATCTCCGGGGCGCTACGGCTCTCCAAGGTATTGACGATGATCTGGCTACGCTCCGAACCCGTGTTGGCAGGACGTACGAGTCGAAATTCGTCGATCTTCTCCTCTCAGATCTCCGACGTCATGTTGAGCAGGTGTCCTCTCAAGAAGTCTTGATGCGTTGGAGTAGTGCTTCGATGCGTGGAAGAGGGGGACACAACAGAGAACAATCCGCATTTCCGTCGTACATGGCTTCGATCGACGGGCTAAGAGCAGAACTCCTGGCGAGCTTGACAGGACTGCAACGGGCTAGGTTCCTCAAGTCGGCGGCCATATCGCTCAGGGAAGCAGTCCTGCGCGAAATAAAAAATGTTATTCGCCGCCCACTACCCAGCTCCAACGATGACGATAACGAGTCTATGATGTCGTCGTCGACGCTCTCGGGCGGCAGACAGCGATCTCAACAAGAAAGATCGTCCATTCTCGCCCGAAACCTTAGAGCGTTGGATCCCAAAGATGCCGAGGAACTTCTCGTTCAGATATACATTGGAGTTACGGAAACTTTGAGAAGGTTAGGTACCCAGGTCAAGGTCTTGCTTGATGTCGCGAGCACAATTGGTGATCCTTTAGGTGCCAGTGGGTTGCGATCTCCTCCGATCAAGTCCCCGCCGCACAGCCCCAGGCCACGACAGACATCAGATGCAGGCCAAGAAGCCCAGGAGGAGATCCACAAACATTTGGACATCTCCAACTTGCTGGGGCAGGCTGTGGATATCGCCCAGGACAAGATCGTCAAGCTTCTCCGCGTGCGGACTGAGCAGAGCACGCATCTAGATCTTGACTGGTTCCTGCGGTACTTTACACTCAATCTCTTCTTTGCGAACGAGTGCGAGGCTATTTCCGGGCGTAGTGGGACGACGCTCAAGACGATCGTGAATACGCAAATTAAGGATTTCATCAAACAACACGGCACGGCTGAGAACCAAAAGCTCGCGCAAAATATGGAATCAGACCAGTGGAACCCCAGAGATTTCACGGACGAAGACACGGTTCTTTTGAGCCAGATCCTGGCGGGGAGCACTAGAGATGCTTCTGACTGGGCAGATGGTGTCAAAATTTGGATTCCACATCCTGATGCCGACGACGAGCAACAAATGGAGAGCACCACTGACCTTCCTGCAGCTAGCCAGACCAACGGAGCCGGGAAGGGGAAGACACGCAGTGCGGTCATTGACGATGATACATTTACACTGCCGAACTCGGCCGTTCTCTGTATGAATGGCATCGCCAAGTTCCTCCAGCTGGTTGTCAACATACCATCGATGACGGCGGATATATCAACATCGCTCGTTGGCTATCTGCAGCTGTACAACTCCCGCTGTACTCAGCTTATCCTAGGGGCTGGTGCGACTCGTTCCGCGGGACTGAAAAACATCACTGCCAAGCACCTCGCATTAGCTTCACAGGCTTTGGGGTTTATTGCCGCTGTGATACCACATGTCCGCGAACTCGTTCGGCGGCATTGCGGTTCGGGCTCGACAGTGTCGACCGTTATGGGCGAGTTTGACAAGGTTCGACGCCTGTACCAGGAGCATCAGAACAGCATATACGACAAACTCGTCGAGATCATGACCGGGAGAGTTCAAGTCGCAGCCAGGAAACTGAGGAACCTCGATTGGGAGGCCCCCAGTGATTCCCCGCAGGAGTACATGGAAACTCTGGTGAAAGAAACGACCACGCTGCACCGCGCTCTAACCAAATACCTACCTGAAGGCGCCGTGCGGATGATCATGTTTACCGTGTTCAAGAATTACAAGGACACCTTTGGAGGAGCCTACCGCGGGCTGGCATCTACCACCGAGGTTGGTCGGGATAAGTAAGTCCCTGTACCAATGACACTACAACGTCTGCTAACAATGAGGTAGCATGCTCCGCGATGTTGAGCATTTCCAATCACGGCTGGGTAAGATCGACGGCTTCGAGGATACGGCTGATTACCTATCCAAGATCATCAAAGACAGGGAGCTTAGAGCAGCCACGCCAACACCCTCCGCCTCAGCACCGCCCGCCGCGAGCCCCGACTCTGCCCCACCAGCCGGCTCAGATACGGCCGAGGCACCAAATGAGGGCGCGACTTCCTCTGAACCGAATGCAGGGTAAACTCCTTGCGGAGTATGTAACGAAGATGATGTATGACTATGGCTTCAACGAACAAGAGGGCGGCAATGGGTAGAGCAAGCGAGTGTGTCCGAGACGGGGGTATAAAGCCGGGTAGCTCAGGCAAGAGGCCGATGGGGCAGATGAAATCGAAAATAAGATGTAGAGGGGTTCTCTACAAGGAACAGCAAGATGCCCAAGAGATGCGATGCCCTTGCCTTAAAGGCAAGAAAGTGACATCATACGCCGTTGAAAATGCTGCTATTTAGGCGCCGGCGCCCAGCCCGTCGAATCGACACCGGTGTCGCCGATCCGGGCTGGACACGGCATGGATATGGATATGGATCTGGGCTTCTAGAATCCCGCTGAAGCACTTTGTACAAGTTGGTCACACGCGCGACGGCTCCTGTCAAATTTCGGCCACCATCGGTGCGATGCGACTGGAAAGGGTTGTTCAATGCTGGGTGAGGTGCAGCGAGATAGAGAGTCTGGCAGGTATAGCGTCCACTACCGGCTTCGGATTTCAACAAGCAGTGATGTGCCTAGCATGCCCGGCTAGCTCAATCGGTAGAGCGTGAGACTCTTAAGGAGCACTCCGTAATCTCAAGGTTGTGGGTTCGACCCCCACGTCGGGCTCAATTCCCGTCGCAAGCTTTTCTTTTTTTTTTTCTTTCTTTCTTTCATTTAACAACAACACTGTCATTCATCTTCGTCTCCAGCTGCGTGTGTGTCATTGTTTTTTTTTTTTTAAAAAAAAAATTGCGTGTCAATTGTCCCAATAATTACACTCCCTTAGCTTAGCTCCCATGGCCACAGAAAACCAAACCCCGCATTGGCGAACCCGCACTTGTGCTCCATGAGGCGCGGGAGAAGCTTCCTCGATCGACCAAGCAGGCCAACAGACAGGTCGTGTGTTTCAAAAACAATCCAAGGTATAGAAATATCGAACTAGAAAAATCGATGCGATATTTTTGTGAAACATGTTTGTCTCACGCGCGGGAATCGTGAAACAAGACTGGGATTCTCCACTGTCGATAGCCGCCGTGGCGCGACTTCCCCCGGCAAGGCGCATGTTTTGTGGGTGAGGGGAGGGGGGCGGTGATATGCATGATGTGCTGTTCGTTATTTTGGACGACTACAGTGTATACTTGGTGTTGTGATGGGTGTGTGTGCGTCCTTCCGCCATGTGAGGAGGTCCTTCGACTGGGAAGCAGTCGAGGCCGCTGAAGGCTCTGTTGAGGAGTTGAAGCAGTCATAGGCAATTTGACGTGATTCATTTCCCTGAGAGTCCTTAAAACTACCCAAAATCTCCCTTTTCAACAAAATATACACAGAGAAGGTCATGACCCCCCGACAATGTGACCAAAAATCCGTTCTATAAACGATGGTGAGAATTGAAACATGACCGCGATTCCCATCAAGTTCACACTTGTTGCGATGTGCCCTTTTGAACTTTTACTTCTTTTCACGCCCATCCATACTCCAGTTCCCCGAATACCCATGCCCTATCATGTGGGCCAAAAGGAATAAAAAAGGGCCAACGACAAATGCCGCCATGGCAAATACCGCAGCACTCACGAAGCCCGCCGAGTGTTATTTCAGAAGAGGAGACGAATCTCCCAAGAAAAAAAGTAACTTGAGCGGGCGAGTACCGCAAAATTCCCTAATTCCCAGCCTTCGTGAAAAAAATGTGCACATAGTTGTCGTGTGTCATGATATTCATAACCCAGCGCCCTCTTTCCTGCGCCGAGTAAACTCGAAAAGAGTAAAAAGCCACCCAAACCCGTGGGCATGAAAAAAAGGGAGGACGAAAAGGGTGAACGCCAAAGGAGCGTGATGGGAACCTGGCACCGAAGCACCTTTACTCGGCCCTGCCCTCAACGGCGGTACGAGCGTAGTGCTTTGTGGGATCCTCGAGCAGGTCGCGCTTCTGGACGGGCTCAGGCTTGATGTCGTCCTCGTCAACAAAGCCGACGTTGCCAAGCGTGCAGAAGAAGTCGGACTTGTGTGTGGCCTTGGTCTGCTCGTCGTCGGGCAGGTAGTAGGCAAAGTTGCAGGGGAAGATCTCGCAGCCCGAGAAAGGAACCGGGTCGTCAACGGGCCAGATCTTCTTGACGCCGTCCCAGTCGTTCGGGTTGACGATGGCCGAGACGTCAAAGTAGGTCATGCCACCCCAGGAGTTGAAGGCAAACTCGCCAAGCATGCCGGGCACGATCGGGTCGCCGTCGATGACAGAGAAGAAGTTGCCAACCCAGCCGTAGGGGATGTCAACCGTGTGGTTGGTAAACCCCTCGATCCAGAGGGGCTTGATCTCGGGCATGCCCGGGTTGCCCGTGAAGTAGATGGTGCGGTCCAGAACGTCCTGGGAAATGAAGGTGATGGTGTTGTCGGCCTGGACCATGGCGGCGGCGGCCAGCAACGCAACGTTTTGGAACTTCATGGCGTGCGTGTTGTAGCGAGTCTTGGGAGAATGAGTGTGTTGAGCGAGTGACGGGGTGGAAGCAGCCTGAACAACGTTGTGGTGTGGTGAAAGAGGGAGCAAGCCTTGGGTTGTGGGTTGTGGGTTGTGGGTTGTGGTATAAATAGGCAGGCGTCCTTGAACGGTCCGAGAGAGAGGGCTAGGGCCGAGCGAGGATAGGTTGCCGTTGAAATGTGTTGAGAATCGAAGCAAGCCACTTGGGTCTTGCTCTAACTTGGCGGTGAAAGAGTGTGAGGCGCACGAGAAGGACTGAAAGGAAGGGAGGCTTGAAGTCTAGCAAGCCAAGATGGTACGGTTGATAACTATATCGAGGATGAAAGAGAGTGTTCAGAACTGCTCGCCGGGGGGGGGGGGGTTGCTCATATAGCCTTGCACCGAATGGCAAGACTTGGGCTCATGGCGCACTCTCGCCATCCACGAGGCAATGGTCTGCTACCCGGTCGTCCTCATCCCTCACATACGCTATGCCGGGAAAAAAAGAAAAGTGCTGGACTGCCGTGGGGGTGGGTCAACATTGAGTGGGATGCCACCATTTCTCCGCCGAGTGAGCCCGAAGGCTCTGTGGAGAGGGCGTCTCTCTAGAATCGGATCGCGAGAGGTACCTTGACTGCCCATCGGTTGACTGATTTCAACATTTTGCAAGCCAAAGTGCCAAAAATAGCAAGACGGAGCCGCGGCCGGAGAAGCCTTCACCGTTAGAAACCCTAGCATACAGTGCCTTAATCGACTCGACCGGTCCTCACTGAGACGTAGGTTTCTGGGCTGTCACCAACATGGCGAGCGTGTAGATCTACCCCGTGTTCTAGAGGGTACTCGGTTGGACCATTCTGACTGGCGAGTGGAGGGGGCAGCCAAGACAAGAGTTGTGCCTGGCCCTCCTGGCCGCTTTTGGGGACGGAAGGGCGGTAGGGCGGCGGCGGGCCGGGATTTGTTGGCCATGTGTTAGCTGGAACTCAGTTTTCAGGCACATCGCGGCTGTCATTGGCCGATCTAAAGTGCGCTGTGCCTGGTACCTGACAGAAGCATGGGTTCGGCTCTGACAGGCTTATCAACCGGGACGCCGAGCGTTGCTGATCACGGAGCTGGCCAAGGCCATCTGCGCCAGAAACTTGGCCATTCCTCCGGCAGAGCGGCAAGGTTCACGGGCGCAACAAAAACTGTCGCCGGTGGCTCCACGTATTCGCGGCAATGACGCACTCGACGCAGTGGTGCGCGAAATAATTTCAGCTCCGGCGCACCGCCGACCAGCTCCACGAGTGGACGCTGCGAACCGGGGGGGTAACGTCGCCGTCCGGAAGAAGCAATGGTGACGCGAGTGGTGTCGCTCCGGGCAAGACATTTCGAGATGCCGCCCCGGTGTCCGAAGGCGCAGCCCCTCTGATTGCTTGGGGGCTTCGGACGGCTGGAAGAGCAGCCGCATTCTCCCGCCATTTCTCGTCGCTGCATAGTCACCAAGGGAGCTATCGGGAACAGGTCCCACTCTGACCGTGCGTCCGGTGAGGTGGAGGAATAGGGCGGGACATTCGGCCAGGCCCAGCACCTGCTGTCACCGGCAACACAAGTCGCCGACACAAGCAGGCGTGATGCGCCCGAGAAGGCTGGTGGCGTTGACTGCCGGGTCTACCAAGAAAAATCTTGGGTTACTTGCAGCTGCTCGGCTGTAAAAGTTTCTACAAGAAGCCGCGTAGGTTTGCGGCAGGTCTCTAAAGTGCTTCTTCCTGTCGTGCGTGGGCTGCATGTGAGGGAAGCAAATCACCCGCAGCACGATGTAAAAAGAAAATGAATGAAAATTGGCTAGTTGTCTGACGGCAGCTCACCGCTAAATCTAGGTTGGACAACATTAGAAAAATAGGAAGCTGGCTCACGGGCCGTCAACTTTTGGCAAATGGCAGATCCCCAAAGGCGTTTCCTGATAAGAGTTTCACGCGGAAGGTACGGACCATGGCACCTCTCCGCGCACCCGGGACAGTGTAAGAAAAATTGGGCAAAATGGAGGCACATCAAGCAAGTCTTGTTTGCACCTCACATACTTCTGCATCGTTGCCGCTGTGCGACGGCGTCGACGTGCCCCATGGGGCTCACTCGCGTTGACTCGTGGCTTCTCATTTGATCAATCACAATCCCGGCAGAGGCCGGTGGTGCCGAGGCTTTTCAATATGCCTCGACCAAAATTCGGACTACTTGTGGAAGGAGAACTTGTTCACCCGGCGCGCCCTGCGTGGGCCAGAACAACCTAATATTGGGTCTCTGCAACTCTATCTACCTATGATACAGCTGGGTGATTCCTCTGCTCGAACTCTAGAGTCTAAAACGATTAGTATGTATCCTCACTTTGGACGGGATTTTGAGAGTACCTCTGCTCCCCAATCCTACAACTGAGTCAGTCTCTCTGGCCATGCTTCTCGATACCCCAAATGTGCGTCGCTCGTGCGATCGTATCCATCAACGCCGATTCCTGATAGTTACATTTGAAGGAGTCTGCTGAGCCCGAGTGCGTGGAGGGACATAATCTGAATCATTGTCGTCCTCCCATTCTTCCCCACTCTCTTCGACGGTGTCGGCCAACGCTTCTTGACCCAGGCCGCTTGACTCAGGCGCATTTTCCTCCCCAACCAGGTCGTCGTGTTCCACTGTGTCTACAGGCTCGTTACTTGACCCTTCCCCTGGATCCTCGCTCGTGACGTCGACAACTCCCTCCTCGTCCGGTGTCTCATAGTCGTCGAATTCCTGAGATGTATGAGAAGGGTGTCTTACGAACCCCCTGCGGACAAAGTACGTATCCAGACTCTGGACAGCCCTCTCGGGCCGTCGCTAGCGGTCCATCATGTTGGCCAACTCCGTTCTGGACTTTGCTTCTCTGATTAGGGCTTTCGCTTCTTCGACCTCGACGCCGTCTTGACAAAGCTCGGTTGCTAGTCTGTTCGCCGTTTCGTAGTCTCCCGTTTTCATGGCATACTTCGCTAGCCACATGCGCGCCTTGCTCGTCGCGACCGTCACTCCGGTGCCTTCGTGACCACCTCCTCTCTCAACCCCCTCGCCCTCACCATCCGATGCGCCGCCTCCAGGAGAATCTTGATGGATGGCAACTGAGTCACCCAAACTTGCCCCTTCCGTGGCCGCGACGCCTCCATCCTCCTGCGCCACGCACAATTCCATGTATGCCTTGGCTTCTTCCTCTTCGTCAAGTCGGTCATACATGCTCGCAATTTGCAGAAGCACTTCTGGGTCCATCTGCGCCATACGATCGATGGGACCAGTACTGCCAAAGCTGCTAGCCGTGGAGTCGTAATAGCTGTCTGCGAGGAGCGCTCGCTTGAGGGCCTTGATCCCATCTCGATCTCGGTCCATCTTCTGCAGACACGAGCCCACAGCCTGCCACATCTTGCCGTCCCATGGGCGGAGACCGGCTGCCTTTTTGTAGTACCAGAGAGCATATGCGTGCATCTCTAGCACTTCGTAGGTCTGTCCCAGGCCATACCAGGCGCGATAATCCCGACGGTTGACGTCAACTGCGCGGCGATACGATTCAATCGCGGCGTGCGTGTTTTTGAGCTCCACGTATTCGTGACCCATGAGGGTCCATGCCGACAAGCAAGATCGGTCCAGGGTGAGAGCTCGGCGAAAGTACTGAACCGCCTTTTCGTGGAGAGACAACAGGGAGTAGTAATTTCCTATGACCACGCATGATTCGGGGCGAAACTTGTCAATGCTCGAGCATAGGTGGGCCAAGAATGCCAGCTTCGGTCGGAGATTCAAGACGTAGAGGATGTTCGAGTAGTGATCTAGGGAGTCGAGTCGGTGCGGATGGAGCGCCAAGAGATTACTAAAGTCTTGTTCCGCTGCCAACAGGTCCTTGGAGTGGTAGTTCAGTAGTGCCTTGCACGTCAAGAGGAACGAAGACGTGGGGAAAATGTCGAGGAGGTCGTTGAGGGAGGCTGCCAAATCATGGCCTTGCTGGTACAGGTTGACAGCCGTGTTGGCGTGGAAGATGAAAGACATGATGTTCTGCGGCATGTGGGGGGCAATCTTGTTGAGCTGGACAGCGTTAGCAAGAGCAGCAAGAGGCAAACCGAACAACTAACCTGCTCGACTCTGTGAATCAAGTTTGTGATTTCCAACCAGCAGCCCCAGTTCCACGGAAAGGCGTGGACGCTGCGCATCAGATACTCGAGCGCGGCTGAGTCATTCTTCTCCTTGACCAACACCATGCCGTAGAGATACTCGAGGAAGCCATCAGTCGGTGGTTCTTCTTCAGCGGCCCTACGCTCTTCGAACCACCGGCTAAGGAAGCGACCCACGTTAAGGAGCTGTTTATTGACGACGGTACCAAGATCATGAGGTCCCATAATCATCTCCGAGTCCTCGTCCTTCCGCTTTTCACCCGAGATAACCTTTGCATAAAGGGCCAGAAAAAGGCTCTTCTGGCTGATGTTCGGCAGAGGCTGCCGAGCAGATGAGGCGGCGGAGTCCTTTTCCTTTCCCCTGGGGTCGGAGCCCCCGCTCGACTTTTGGGACAACAGCCCGGCCAGGACAGACTC
This sequence comes from Cercophora sp. LCS_1, assembly GCA_036250225.1. NCBI lineage: Eukaryota > Fungi > Ascomycota > Sordariomycetes > Sordariales > Lasiosphaeriaceae > Cercophora > Cercophora sp. LCS_1. Next base: position 165,974 of record JAPZLL010000003.1, read on the forward strand.
GGGGAGGAAGACGGCTGCGCATCGATCAAACTCCTTGCAGTCAAAAAAGGATTTGGCAAGCAAGTATTTGTTCAGCTCTTGGGCCTCCAAAGCTGCCTCGTCCGGGTCCGGACTTGGACTGAAGACTGGATGCACATGTTCGCCCAGCCCAGCCCCTTGCGCTTCCTTAAGCTCATCAGGAGTTGGCTCTGGAAGGGCATCCAGCAGTTCGGCGGCCCTTTCTGCATGTTAGGTCATGGATACAAGTGCTTGGGAGGGCCCGCTTCCAACTTACCACTTTGCAGACTGATAAAGGCACCGTTCGGAGCATTTGACAACTGCTATCTGGAGCGTCTCCCTAAGGTGGGCCGAGTCCTTCGCAGAGAGACCCATCCGGCCGGTTGGTTGATCGCTTGGAAGTGGTTATTCTCCGCCGTGAATGAGGGTTGACTATCGTGAGATCATGGGACTTTTGCGATTGCCGGTTTTTATTTAAGTTTCACTTGGTATACCGTCCACACCGAAACACGGTCTCTTGTTGGTTGTGAGAGTGCGCCGAGACACGCGTTGGCTCAACAGTGACGCGCCGGGGCAGTTACCTATCGCCAAGGCCCCACCAAGAGCACGGTATTTCGCTTATCAGCTTATCGTATATTCCTTCCCCACACCGCCGCCGTCAAAGGAGGGGTCGCGATCCGCTGTCCCCCCTTCAACGGCGGGGCTCTGAGAAGCACAGCACCTACCTCGGGGCTGTTGGTCGAAACGGATACCTACCTAGGTAGGTAGGGGTCCGAAAAGCGGCACGGACCAACGGCCCCCATCTGAGCAATTGGTCGGTTGGTTGCAGGGCATCACCGCCAAAAAAGGACCCCTTTTTCCCCTCATAAATCCAGACCCCTCCTTGCCCCTGAGAACCCGATCCGAGCTTGGGCAGGCCCAATTGGCAATATTTTCTACACAACAAGCGTTGACGTCTCTCTCGTCACATCCCACCGCAAAAATGGCACAAAAGACGACGCTCAAGGAGTTCGAGTCTGTTTTCCCCAAGCTGGAGGAGGTGCTCCTTGAGCATGCCAAGTCATACAAGCTGCCCAAGGAGCAGCTCGAGTGGTACAAAAAGGTCAATAACCTCTTCCTCGACCTAAACACCTGGATTCATTCGAGCGCCCACTGACCCTCCAACCCCCAACAACAGAGTCTCGAGATCAACACGCTTGGCGGAAAATGTAACCGCGGCATGTCTGTGCCGGACTCGGTGTCCCTGCTCCTCGGGCGCCCCCTCAGCGAAGAGGAGTACTTCAAGGCCGCGACCCTTGGCTGGATGACGGAGCTGTTGCAGGCCTTCTTCCTCGTGTCCGACGACATCATGGACAGCAGCATCACGCGCCGCGGCAAGCCGTGCTGGTACCGCCACGAGGGCGTGGGCATGGTGGCCATCAACGACGCCTTCATGCTCGAGGCCGCCATCTACACGCTCCTCAAGAAGTACTTCCGCGACCACCCCTCATACGTCGACCTTCTCGAGCTGTTCCACGAGGTGACGTTCCAGACCGAGATCGGCCAGCTTTGCGACCTGCTCACCGCCCCCGAGGAGGTGGTCAACCTGGACAACTTCAGCATGGAGAAGTACCGCTTCATCGTTATCTACAAGACCGCCTATTACTCTTTCTATCTCCCCGTGGCCCTGGCTCTGCACATGCTCAATGTCGCGACCCCCAAGAATCTCAAGGCGGCCGAGGACATCCTCATCCCGCTGGGCGAGTACTTCCAGATCCAGGACGATTACCTCGACAACTTTGGTCTGCCCGAGCACATTGGCAAGATTGGCACCGACATTATGGATAACAAGTGCTCCTGGCTGGTGAACCAGGCGCTGGCGATTGCGACGCCCGAGCAGCGCCAGATTCTGGAGGAGAACTATGGCCGGAAAGACAAGACCAAGGAGACGGTCATCAAGAAGCTGTATGACGACCTCCAGCTGGAGAAGCGCTACCAGGACTACGAGGAGAAGGTTGTTGGTGAGATCCGCGAAATGATTTCCAAGGTCGATGAGAGCGAAGGCCTGAAGAAGGGCGTGTTTGAGGCCTTTTTGGCCAAGATTTACAAGCGTAGCAAGTAAACTGGTTCGATTGTGTGCGTCGATCGATTTTACCCGAGTAGAGATAGATGCCTCTGACAGTTGAATGGCTATGGAAAAAAGGGACCACTTTGACAGAAGCACACATATTTAGAGCAGGACTAGTCTGCAGCGCTAATAAAATCAATTCAGTAAACTCGCTGCTCCACCGTTCCACTCCACTGAGTGAGCCTCCTTGATCCCCAGATATCCGCAGCCCAGTGTGTTGTTATTCATGAGGTCAAGTACTGTAGACCTTGGACCAGGGTATCAAGTTTGCTATAGGAGCCAGTATACCTTTCCTTGTCCGCTCTTTTTTTTCTCTTTTCCATCAGTCCCGTAACTCCCGATCATGGCCCTGACAACACATCCTCATCCGCAAAATGAAATGGACGTAAACTAAGCAACCCCCCGTCAAACCGTATAACACCAAGTCAAATCAAGTGGTCCTAAAGCAATGTTCCGCTCCTTCCTCTCGGGTCTCTTCTCTCATTCCAGTCCGCCCCTGCCAAAAGAGGAACCGGCTTCACTTGTCCCGGAACAGCGGGCGCAGTGGCAGAGGTGCTGGATCTCCCTCGAGTTTCCCTTTCACCGGTGCCCGCTCGCGAAATCAATGGATAGCCTCGACCCTGTCCTTGGCCCGATCGGGCAACCCCAGGCGGCAACACAGGAAGTGGTCCAAAGTCCGCGCCGTCACCCCTTCTTCCTCCCACGACGCTTCCCCCAGAGCTTGAAGTCGCCGTCGGTCGTCTTGGACGACTGGTGCCGTTACTGTTGCTACTTCTCAGACTCTGTTGGCGGTTGATCAGAGTCCTTGGAGGTGCCTCGTACTGCCTCGCGCCGGGTACGGCAGCCGGTCCTGTGGCGAAATCAACAAGAGGCTTCCCTTCGGGTGCGCGGAATCCATGTCCACGTCCTGTGCGTGACCATTGCGGCGGTTCAACAAAGGTGGGGTTGAGATTGACAAGGGGTTGGGCAGGGACGCGATGACGGAAGTGTTGTTGCTGACGATTGGATGCTGTGGTGGAAGAGGACGAGGTCTCTGGGCGAGTTCCTGTGTTGGAGCGGGATTTGGCGCTATGCTCGAGGGCCGAAGGGAACCAGCCCTGTGGCTCGGCTTTGGACCCCTCAGCCGAGGAAAGAGATGGGTGTGAGGTGTTGGTGGCGTTCGTGTTACCAGACGTTGTTCGACGACTATTGAGAAGACTGGGTCCCGGAGTAAATGCGCTCGCCGAAGAGCTGGTGAACTGTGTCCGAGCATGGCGGTTTTCTTCCCGCTGTACCTGCTTCCGCTCGTCATAGGCGGCGCCTAACAGGCCATTTTCCGCAAACGCTGGCTGCGAAGGCTCCAATTTGCTGATTGGTTCTCGCTTCAGGTCACCGCTTGCCCTGTGGGCAGGGCCGTCTCCTTTATATTCACCGCTGCCTCGGGGTCTTGCACTCAGATCTCTCCTTAACTCAAGACTTTCTCTCGGCTGACCAGTCGCTGTGGCTACTGCGGCGGGCATTGCTGACTTTCTGGAATCGGGAACCCAGTCACTACCGAATTCATCCAACGGCTTGTCGAAACGCTGAAGGTTAATTAGAGGCTTGAATTCTCCGATGGTGTATGGTGCTTCATCCACCGAGACCTTGACTTTGTGTCCATTGACCCTAACATGGCCAACGGTCTTCTTCGGTGGTGATGGCTCATCTGGAAGGATTTGTGGAGGCTTCTCAATTTTTCGAACCAGCGGTCCTGCCTCCGGTTTGGGGACAGACTTCTTCTTTGCATGGATTTGAAGCGCCCGGTTCACTAAATACCAGCTCCGCCAATGCTGGACCCGCGAACGGAAGTCGTTGGCTACCTCGTTATCCTCAGTAGAGAAGTAATGGATGTAGTTATCGTTGTTGAGAAAAACGGCCATCTTCTGCTGACTTTTGATACCGAAACAGTGTTTCTTTGGTGGCTTCAGGGTTTTCCGCTTCTGGGATTCTGTGGGCATGTATATGTCGAAGTCGGAAAGGTGACAGAGGCTCACAACATCCTTGTCGGAAGGAGCTGGCTCTGGCTTCTTCGAAGAGACAAGTTGCCCATTTTCCAGTAACGTCACGTATCGCTTGCTCCATTTACCATGTTTGTGGGAGTGGTAAATGGGGAGCACAAAGCCAGCCGGTGGTTTGTCAGTGTGCGGTACGCCCGCGAGTTCCAACTCAGGGTCACCATTGGCAGCATCTGTTGAGACCAACAGTATGTTCTGCGAGTCGCTGTCCCAAGAGTTCATGACATCTCGAATGCGCTCATAGCGGCGGATACGCCTTTCGAGACCAAGCCTTGAATAGGTTTCGACCAGTATGCTGGTACTGACGTTGATAGGTTGCGGTGCTTGGTCCGAACAGGCAATCAAAATGTCGACCGCAGCTGTCTCGACGCTCACGACGAGGTCAAGTGTAAGCCCCTTGCACCTAACGGTTACCCGCTTTCACTGATGTTAGCATCACGCTGCTCTTGTCTCACAATTGCTTGGTCCCGTCTGAGTCAACTCACTCGATCAGCACCATTGCTTGCTCCCCTAGGGGCATCTGTTGGCCCCCTCCCGCCAGCCTCAATAAATTTGCGGGACATGAAGCCTGGTTCCGAGCTCTTGATACGGCGGAGATCGATGGACGAACCCGCCGAGGAAGATGGTGAAACTGAGGGCGAAGCGGAAGAGCGCAGTGAAATGTTGGACTCTTGAGCACGGCGGCCTTTAGCCAGGAGGGACAGCTTTTCTTTGAAGGAGGGAGCAGACGGGGGTAGGGGTGGTAAGGGGGCGGATAGTTGCAGCTCCAACCGCTGCCGACGAAGCTCTCTCTTGTGCTGCTCGGCAAGGATCCGGTCCGTCTCGGCCTCGAGCCGTGCGACTTCGGCGGTCCAGTGGGCGGCTTGCTCTTGTTCGTTTTCTTTGTCGTCCTGCAGCTCCTGCAACAGTAGCTGCCGGCGCTGATCCTGCTTCCGGGGTCCGTGGAAGCTTCCGAGCGGGCGCCGGGACGCTGCAGGGTCCGGCTCGGTGGGAAAAGCTGCTAGAGAAGGTTGCTTGTGCTGCTGCAGGGCGTACGGGAGCGTTAAGTGGTCTGGATGGTTGTGGTCGTCGTGGTTGTCGTCGCCCACGCGCCCCTTTGGCTTCAGGCCGTTGATGGTGTCGTCATCGGCGGCGGCGCACAGAACAGGGCGGGAATTCAACAATTTCAAGTCCCGCTGGGCAAGGGGCAGAGGAGCGACAGCACCGATATTATAGGGGATGCTATGGATTGGCGTCTTGGGCCGGGTTCTCTTCACGGGGGCACCCAAGCTCCCGCAGGTGTGGGTTGTTTGGTACGTTGACGGCGCGGTGGAAGCGACAGCGGCGCCCCGGCCCAGCCTCTTGTCATGAGATGATTGAACAGCATTCCCCGCGATGGTCGACGTTTGCAACACACTCCTTCCCTTTTCTGTGTGGCAGCGGGGAACCTTTCTTAGCGTCTCGTTGGGTGACATGGCCGAGGCCACAGACGAGCTTAGACGAGCCACTGACGACTTGGCGCCCGGGTTTCCAGGTGAGCAAGGTTGCTTTTAGCCGTTGCGGTGGCGGGAAGGAGCACGAGACCAGGTACGAAGGGTCTTGTCGCACCTGCAGGCAATGCTCATCACCTACAGTACCGAGGTGCGTGCTGCTGCGAGTGCTGCGCGGGGGTGTGATTGATCGATCAATGGCTTTCCCGTTTCCGCGGCGCTGGGAAACAGAGTATTTGTCGCATCCAACTTTGCCCAACGTCAAGGCTTCGTGACGATGCTGTCATGCATTCAACTGACTCGAATGAAGTGAGCTTCAAGAAGACCATCGACATGCAGCATCAGGGAGAACCATGCACGCTCTTAATAGGACGGGCGAGAGAAGGGAGAGCCCAGCCAGCAGCATGCCGGAACTCACCAGCGAGCCCCGCGATGGAATGAAGACATCACCATTACAGGAAGCTGATGAACCACGGAGCATTCGTCACGAAACCAGGCGATGCGAAGTTGACACGGTGAACGGCCTATTCTCAAGCATTCAGACGGCTCGGTTGTCTCACCGCCAAACTCCCTTGCCGAGCCATGTCGGTGAAGCCTAGGGGAAAACACGACCAGGAATTCTGAACGCTATACACGCGTCTTCTCCCTTGACGGACAAACACGTAGCTGGCAGCAGGTTCTCGATGTCTCACGGCTCATGCCGTCAACATCTCACCTCCTGAAGGCTCGGCATTCTCTCCGCCACCACCCTGTGAAATCTTGAGTCGAAACGTCGATACCAATCTCCTTTAGTGCACGAGTGCTCAGGTGGCAATCGTATGGCCGCTGCACACTTGCACCGGGGTCGTTCCCTTCGGTGTTAGGCTCGATGTTATCCATGGGCACACCCATGATCTCGGCAAATAGTTGGCAGATCTCATACTTTGTGTACCTGTCTTCGCTCGAGAACTGAAGAACGCGCGGCAAGGTAGCCCGATCTTGAGCATCTAGATACTTGGTTGCAACGTCTGCATTTTGTCAGCAGCCATGCTGTTCGACTTCGAACTAAACCTACCGCGACAGATCCGAGCCACGTCTTCCGTGTTGGTGGGAAACCTCAGAGCCCTAGATAAGTAACGTATTAGTTGACGTTTCCTTTCACTCCAATCATGCTGCACCCACCAATGGTCCATCGCGACCTTCCCGCCCTGTTGGCTTTTCGTGACGATATCCATCAACACGTTGACGGCGCTCTCCTTGTTTTCGCTAACGCTGCCGTACAGCACCGGCACCCGCAAAACAACTCCCAATCCTTCCTTCCCCGCCGCTTTGAACTCTTCCAACACCGCCTTCTCTCCATCCAACTTCGTCTGGCCGTAGAGGTTCGTGGGTCCAGTCTCAGCATCGGCCTCGTAAGGGGCGTCTCCAGGTCGACCAGCGAAAACGTAGTCAGTCGAGATGTAGATAACAAGTATATCGCGCTGCGCACAGAGACGGGCAAGAGATTCGGATGCCTCAATGTTGAGGATGCGAGTCCCCTCTGGGTCCTTGTCAACTTTGTCGGGGAAGCGGTTTGCAGCGCCTGCGCAACAAAAATATGGTCAGACCAAAGAAAAGGGAACAATGAAGGCTAGTGGGAATTTACAGTGAACAATCACATTGGGCTTGGTCTCCTCGAGTGCCTTCTCGACATCATCTGCGTTGGAGAGATCGACCTTAAGGATGCTGGTTCCGTCGGCGCGGGAGAAGCCAGTGCCTTTGACATCCCAATCACTGTTGCGGAAAACCTTGGTGACCTGGCGACCAAGAAGGCCGGTTGCGCCGGTGACGAGAGCTGTGCGGCCGGTCATTTTTCAATATGCAACTATATGTCAACAGCTGCAATGGCGTTGGCAAGGTTCAGGAAGTAATTGAAGACGTCTCAACCCTGAGCTTCTGGCGGGGTCCAGAGGGGTTAGTGCCAAGAACCGTTGACGTAATGCTCCCAAGGGAGCGGATCACGATGGATGAGGGGCAAGAGGGTCAGGGTTATCATGGTATTCCGTAGACTGACTATCTACTCAACTACCTAGGCCGCTGGGCAATTAGCAAACGTTATCTTCGTGAGTCAGATCCGCAGCAAAGGCCAGATTTGAAATGACGAATTGAAATCGTACTCTCATGGCAGAAACAAGCGTCTTCGTGAGCGAGACGCCCGGTACTAAAGCACCGAGAGCCCCAAACAACAAAGCAGGCCATCGAGTACATGCTGTTAATAACAAGACCTCATCAGCCAGATCCACGTACAATCCCACGGCGGGAAATTTCCACGTATCCGAAACCATGAGGCAGAGTCGTAGAACACCTTTTTCAGCAAAATAAGTGTCCTGGTAGGCGATAACGCCATCAGTCCAACGAGTGTGCAACAAACTGTTGCAACGGCACCCCTTGATATCCCACATGCCGTTGGAAAACGGTGGATTTTCGCGCTTTTGTGTTACTTAGTCCTCATCGGCGACCTTGTCGGCAACCATCTCCTTGGCCTTGTTGATCACCTTCTCAGGGGGGCGGGTGACGACGACGGCCTCACTCGGCTCTCCAGGACTGCCTAGGCCCGTGAAAGGTGCTGTGCTAGTGGGGGTGCTGGGGACAACAATTCGAATATCCTCCGGCGAACCGGGGATGATCTTGGGGTCAAGACCCGGAATGTGAATGCGTTTAGCCTCATTCTGGTACGCCGCGGGAATGATCTCAATAATCTCATCCCTCGGGAACTTGAGCTTCGGGATATCCCTGGTGCTGCAGTGCATCAGGTAGGCATAGAGAACGCGAAGGACACTCTCGTGGGCAATGATCAAGAGGTCATTCTGCTCGCGCTCGAGCTCCAGGATGATGGGCTCAAGCCGAACGGCCAGATCATGGTACGACTGCGAGGAATTGTTAAGCTGGGCCGTGGTGAACATGAACAAGAAGTCAACATACCTCGGCGCGGGGATAACGGTGATGGTAAGGGTCCAACTCATGCTTCTCCACCTCCTCCGGGTACATGGACCGGATGACCCTCTCGGAAAGCTTCTCACAAACACCGGGGTTGATCTGGCTCATCTGCGAGCGCTGGCGAACCTTGTAGCCAAGCTCCTTGAAGGGCTCTGCTGTCTGAACGGTGCGAAGACGAGTCGATGTCCAGACAGACAAGGGACGAAGGGGAGCGTCAGAACCGCCTTGGTCAATGAGAGCCTGTCGCTCCTGCTCGCGGTGCCTGATCAATGTCTCGGCAACCTTGGAGGCATAGGCCTTCCCCTCTTCGGAAAGCGGGGCATCGGCCCTGTAAGATTCCTCTTCAGTGGCAGTGCCGGCGCGAACGAAGAATGTGGTGCGCGACTTGATATGAAGGTTCGTCAGGTAGAAGACGATGCGGTGCGACAGGTAGTTGAAGCTGACGTTGTTGTAAAAGAACGACTGCCCGGCGTTGACCATTCTGACATAGTTGAGCTCCTTTTCCTCCATGATCTCGAAGACGGGGATCTTGGTCTGAATGCGCTGGAGGTACCGCTCGGCCGCCTCGTTCGGGTCCATGCCAATGAACTAGGGATGTCAACTCGGGCATCATCACGCGCCCAGTGTATTGTGCGGGACTTACATCGGGCGAAGAGATCTTGACATTGCGCGCATTCTCCTTGAGAATCTCCTCATCATCGACGTACGACTCGATGAAGAGGGTCTGTAACTGCATCAGTACCCGAGACCGCCGGTTGGGCGATGGGGCCATTTAAAGCCACTGACCTGGACATCATGCTTCTCAAACTCCTTGGCAAGAGAGTGACGGCCGCTTGCAGTCGGGTTGACAGCGTCGTAGATAGCGACTTGGCCATTCTCGTGGTTGAGCCAGCCGTAGATGTCCTCTCGACATTTCTTGAGGATTTTCTGGCGGAGCATGACAGAAGCCGGTGACGCATTGGGGTAGAAGTAATCCTGAGGAACGTCACCACCCTCACCAACAGTGGCGCGACGGTAGTCACCCAAGTGGAAGATTCGGGTCTTCACACCGAGCCTATGGATAGCCGAGTTCAGTTTACCATCTGACATTTGAAAAGCAACCTGACTTACCACTGCAGATAACGCGCCATCGACACGCAGATGTGGCTGTATCTAGGTTAGCTCGAGTACTGGGTTGGGGACAGGAATACTTACGTCTTTCCGCGAGCGGGCAATCCCACCATGACGATGGCGATACGGCCGGAGTGGAACAGTCTACCCGACATGGTGCTGTAAAGCTGGGCCGGAGCGAGGTTGTTGGGATCCTCCTCCACATCGTGGATGGCGTCAATGAACGTCGAACTCTTGCGCCGGTAACGAGGCGCGTTGGCCGCGATCTCGGCGGTACTGTGGCAGGATGAGAACTTCACTTGTTTACACAAAAGGGATGTCTAACTTACAGGAGAGTATCCATGATGCCACTGTTATTGCTGTGACTTGGCTGATCCGAGTTATGGGGTAGTCACACGCTTCCAAGGAAAGATGGGAGGCGAGCTGTTGTTGTCAAGTAAAGTTGAGGTTCGAGTTGAGCTCAAAACTGGCGCACCTTGGGCTCCGCGGCCCAGGGCAACAGCAGATAAGCGGGTCCCAGCTTCTCGGCGGCCTCTGCCTGCCGAGTTTTTGTGCTTATAATCTCCCTGGGTCTCGAAAAGGACGTGGTATCCGTCGCAGTGGCGAGAGAGTCCAACGGGCGGACGGTGTGCGGCTTTGAATACTTCAGATGCCCGCTTTCCTGTGGTTCACCAGCCTGACCTGCGGATCTGTGATGGTATTGTGCACCCGGCCGTTTATGGTCCCCGCAGCTGACTAGTGTGAATTCAAGTCCAAAAAGACATAGAGCGAGAGGGAGGTTTGGACTTGATGACGCACTTAAGCAAAGAGATGAGAGATTCGCAATGTCTATTTCTGGCACTTTTAACGATGGGAGTTCCGAACTTGGTGAGTGGAAGCCGGGTTGCAGCGGGACAAAGAGCACGGCACGGCGTTGATGTCTGTGCGGAACAGTGCATCCCGCAGCCGGCAATCGGATCTCATAGGGCCTGGACCCCTGTAATCCAGCGAAGACTTGCGGCTTCTTCCCAGGTGAAGCTTGCCATTGAGGTGAGGTTGCCTTTCAAACAACGGAACTTCAGCGATTGTTGGGAAATAAGGACCAGTACCCCCAGGTAGGTGCGAGAATGGAAGGACCCTCGCTTTTCACATGGCCGGGCTACCTAGGTACTCTGAATCAACAACTCGTTGCGCGGCGCTCATTCCCGTCACCTGTGGTACCCTACTATCAGTGGAGTGGGTCGTTATCCTGAAGATACATTGACATTGCTGTCTGAGTATTTGAGTCGGACGGACCAAGCCTACTTGGTCATGCTTATCGTCAAAGTGGGCAGGACTTCGTCTTCATGAGACTGGGGACAGTTTAAATCGCCCAACCTTCAGGAAGTCACATGCAAGAACAATAAAAGAGCTCTTATGTTGTTGGTCTCTCTCACATCTGACTTATGTAAATGCAAATCGCAATGGTGAAGGATTAGCTAGGCAACTATGAGTTCACAACGCAATGGCAATATGATGCTTCTGTTGTCTCGTCTTGCTTCACGTGCACTCTCGCTCGGAGCCTTGAGGTAGGTGCCAGCTTGATCGGGAATCCTTTGCCGCACAACGGAACTGATGCTTGCAAGGACAAGATGGAAATGGGAGGCTTCGTTCTTGGGAATCTTAGCAAGGCAGAGTCCCTTCTTCAGGAAAAAGTAAAATTTATTGATAGATGGGCTGTCTCAAGGTGGGTTGGGGGAGCTGCGAGATCTTTTCGTCATGGACCGAGGAGTTGAGTCTACAATCTGCCTGCGTGTGCACTACTACCTAGCAACCCAGGTGTATTGTTCTTGGCGTGAAATGCCCCAACTCTTTATGGCTTTGCAACTTGGACTTGTGGTCGCAACTTGGCAGCTCCGAAGGATCGAGAGCCCCCCGCGATTTCCCCAATCAATACGGACAGAAAATGGGTTGATGCAACAAAAAGATCATCTTGGAAGCTCTTAAATCGTGGATGCTACTTCCTCGTAGCGCCGGTATTATGTAGTCCTCTCCTCATATATACTATTTAAGATCTTCATTAATGGGTTAGAAACCATCTAAGCATAGATCTGGGGCAGCGGTCTTGTGGACTCTGCCGCTGATGGATGGTCGCATCTGGAGTATTTTGTCCATAGTCTGGGGAGCGACCTGCGAGAGTTCGGCTCCACCCATGTGCAGGGGCCATGACCGCGACCCGGCTTGAGTTGGCCGTGAAATTTTTGGTCCAGGTTTGCAGTCTTTGTGTCGACGTTGGAATCCGACTTCAACACAAATCCACCGCAACAGCGTTCCGTGTACGAATTTGCGACCACAATCGTCGGCTCATACATATACAGGCCGGTATTACATCGAATTCCAATTGACGAATTCGACTTCCTGTGCAGCCGCCTCTCCCGTTTCCCGAATTGACGAACGCTGCGACAATGACGTCCAGCACCGAGTCCCCCGTTGCTTTCTTGACGAAGAACCCAGTCTTCGCCGGTCTCTCAGATGTATACGATGTCTTCCAAGAAAGGAGATCGAAGCTCGGTCTCTCAAACCCCGGCACAGTAGATAATGTCGCGCGAGGTACGTCTCGGCGCACGAATGAAGCTCTCCGCCAAACCGGAACGTCGCTGATATTTTGCCGTCGCAGAGGTTCAGCGTGATGTGCTCTGCACTAACCACATGTTTACTGGCCTCCGGGCTGAGATATCTAAGGTTTCCAATTTCAACCCGCTGTGCGTCATACCTCCGGCATTGCGGTGGTCAGCCACTGACTTCGTTGCAGATTCCAAGTTTCCCACCAGTTTGCCGTTGGAGAGCGCATGCAGCCTTACACCTTGTCGGGAATGTACGGTAGCAACAAGCTTTTCGCCCAGGGCAACGTCGACAATTCTGGTTCGGTGAGCGGGCGACTCAATTGGCGATGGGGCTCAACCGCCCACATCACGAAGATGCAGTTCCAGAGCGGCACTGACGGCGCCGACGGCATGAACTTCGAGCACGAGTACACCGGCGCTGATTTCACCAGCTCTTTGAAGACTGTGAGCGCTTCCATTCTGGACGGCGGTGTCACCGGAATGGTCATCGGTGACCATCTCCAATCCTTGACCCCTAACCTTGCCTTGGGATTCCAAGCTCTATACCAGCGCCAGGCCATGAACCAGCCCCCGCAAACCGCCGTTTCATACGTTGCTCGCTACAAGGGACAGGATTGGGTTGCTTCTGCTCAGCTGCAGGCAATGGGAGGTCTTCAGACGTCCTTTTGGAAACGCCTGTCCGACCGCGTGCAGGCTGGTGTTGACATGACACTTTCCATGGCGCCCGCAGGCGGCGGTCTTATGGGCGGCCCCCTTCAAAAGGAGGGCCTCACGACATTTGGTGCCAAATACGATTTCCGGATGTCTACTTTCAGAGCCCAGCTCGACACCCAGGGCAAGCTTACTTGCATACTCGAGAAGCGTGTTGGGGCCCCCATTCAGATGACATTTGCGGCCGAGGTCGACCATGCTACTGTAAGAACTCCCTCGGCTAAGACGCGCCTTTAAAAAAACTTGTTGTGCTAATTGACTGCAGCAACAAGCCAAGATTGGTCTCGGCATCAGCCTCGAGGCAAGCTCGGAGGAGCTTCAGATGCAACAAGAAGCCCTCGGGGCAGCTCCCCAGGGACCCAACATCCCCTTTTAAATGTATACTTGGGAGTATAGGATGTAAACTTCAGACAATCCCCCTAATCCATGTACTTATAGTAGAGTTTTTGCTTGCGGAGAGGTTGTCATGCATGGCTGGGCGTTCAAGGTGGACACATTCGTGGGTAGCTTGCCACATCAAATGTGACTACAATAAGCGAAAATTGTGCCAAACGACTCGAGCTCTGCGATTTATCATAGTTTGATACCAGCAAATGGTTGATCGTAGACATGCGGTGTTCCTTAATAGGGGTACAAAGAGTGAGAGTCACAGCAAAATCAGGACACGCGAAAATCTCAACAGCCATCAGTCATATTGACCTATTACTTCCAACATAACCATGTTGGGTACGTATGGGTTTACCCCTTTTAGTCGCTCTCTTGTGTACTGAGACACACAACGGACCGCCCCATCTCGAGAGATCCCAGCCCAACCAGCCAACCAGCAAAAGCCCTGCCGTCAAGGCCCAATAGCAAAACAAAAACAAGGTACCGAGCCAAACGGGCCTCTTCCATCGCCCCCTCATCCCCTTTCGCGCCTGTGTTGCCATGCGACCATACCGAGTGCCCTTCCAGAATCTTTTTTTTCAACTCCAAAAACCCAGTACAATAACGAGGTAAAACACCAAAGGAAAAGGAAAAGTGAGGGAAACTAAGGGACAGACTTGGCATGCACCATTTGATCCGGTCTTCCTTGAGCCGGGCAAGATTTGCTTTTCATCATGTATGTCCGGGCCAAGGGGACTAGAGACGAAGGACAGGAAGCTAGGGAATGAGAGACCCTGTCTCCGTCGAAAGGGGGAGGCGGGTAGCCCCCTAACTATTCTAATCGTACAGTATACAACATGATATGGGTAATGGCCGAGGTAGGGAGAGAATTAGGGAAGGGACTAGGGAAGGGATGCTGTGTGCTCGCGAGCACGTTTCCGTAAAAAAGAAAAGTGTAAAGAGAATGTGCGTCAGCCAGATACCTCGGTTATAGAAGCCCGGTCCGTCGCGAGTATCTCGTAACTGCCTTGCAGGGTAACCCGCAAGCCAGACCCCCGTGGGCACGTGAACACACGCAAACACTCATACCCACCCAACTGCAAAAACAAACAGGCATAGAGTCTAGGCGCCCATCGCCTGCAGTGGCGGACTGGGGAGTTGTGCGCCGTCGTCCTTTCTGGCGCTGCCTTCTCTAGCGGCAGCGCTCTCGGTGATGGGTGACGAAGCGGGCTCTGGTGTGAAAAACATCGTCTGACGGTTGTCACGGCTTGGTGGCGGGCTGAAGTCGCTGTCGAGCTCATTTTCATGTTCGTCTTCAGGTTCGCCTTCGATGGGAGGCAGCGGTGTTCGTCGACCATCGGAAAAGCTGACAGCAGCATCGCTATCTTCGTCCGAGGGAAGAGCTAGGCTCCCGGATGAAGCGATGCCCTTTGCCGCCTGGGCAGTAGAGTACTTGCGGTGAAGCTCCCGGAAACTGCGAGCAGTTGCGGTGGATGCGCTTGCGGCAGACCCCCGGTGCTCGCGGGCGGCATCTGCCGTGGAACGTGCAGTGAGCACTGACCGAAAGTCGGCGATTTCTCCAGCGATGCTTCGCGTGCTTGCGTTGCTTGCGGCTGGCGGGGCGGCGTCGTCACGGAGCTTCCACTGACGGATGCGCTCCTCAGGAGAGAGACTCTGCATCTGGAGCTCATTGCCAAACGTAATCACGGATGCTTTCTTTCCGTGCACCACAAAAGACCCAGTCCCTCGAGACAGAACATCTGAGCCATCACGGGCCGTGTCATCGGACATGGCACCGCTAGATGCCGAGTCCCGTCCACGGCGGCTGCGATGATGGGAAATGTGACCTGCACCCTCCCTGAGGGTGCGCTGAAGACTGCGACGAATCTTATTCCGATCGTGTCGATCACCCGCACCGGTTGAGTGGCGTTCGTGGCGCTCAGGTGTCTCGGGAGTCTCCCCTGGCGCCTTCTTCTCCGAGGTGCGCGAAATCTCATGGACCAGGCCTGTTTGCTCGAGCAAGTCGTGCTCATCCGCGTCAATCTCATCTTGTCTGGAGCGGCTAGGGGCAGGGGCGGCGGAGCTAGCCCGAACCCGAGGCGGCGACGATGCAGAGATAGAGTGGTTGGATGATATCGCGCTGGAGACCGACCCCTTCCGAAGATCGACGTGGTCAAAAGTCAGTCCAGGCAGCTCCCACGAGTTGTCTGGCCTGTGGAAACTAGAGCCAGTTGCACTAGTTGGAGGCGTCTGGAAAATCTCGGTCCTCGGCGAAGAATCGTCGTCGGATTTGGTCGTTGCGGTAACTTGTGTCAAGGAAAGGGGTGCAGGTGACTGTGGGCTCTTTTGAGCAGCGGGCTCGCTCGGCTTTGACTCCTCCTTTGCCACAGGTTTCGCTGATCCGGGGGAGCCTTCCAGGAGGCTATCCGTGGACAAGCCAAGGTGGCGTTCCTCCTCAAGGTCCAAGAGCAAAATGTCTCGATGACACCTCAGTTTCCAAATCTCCATCCGAGTCCACTTGACCTGTGCCGCCATTCGTGCGGCTGAAAGGAGCATTTGCTCGCGTGTTTTGGGCTGGATGGGTGCTAGAAGTGCCAAGTGTCTGGAATTCCTAAGCTGGGACTCCAGTGTTTTTTCGGCCTCTTTCAGCTTCTCATCTGCATCGGCCACTTTCTGGAGCATGATGGCCCGCCTCGCAGCCAATATATCCTGCGCCATCTTGTGGTCGATTTTGCTCCGGGCTATCGTGACCTCGCCTGTCGGTGTCTGAATAGACTGTGCTTGGTCCGAATCAAGCCGCCTGATGGCGCGTCGGGTTTGGCCATCGTAGCTGCCTCCAACTACGCCCCGCATACGCACCCCTGATGATCTGAAAGCAGCGGCATAGTTCAGCTTGGCTAGCCAGTCATTCATCTCGTCATCATTCTCTGCGAGGAGAACCTCTTCGAACCCACCATGCCTAACGTAGACAAAAGCATGTTTATGCTTCTTGTAGGTAGAGTCCATCAGCGCTACGGCGCCGTCTGTCGACATCAAAGCATCCGGCTTAAATTGATCGAGTGGAGGCTTGAATATGCACGGATCTCCGTCATGACCCTTTTTCAAGTGGTCTTCATACTGATGCATCAGGTGCTTGATCCAGGCCACGTTGCGGAAGAAGTACAGCTGCGCACCAGTGAGAATAGCCCCCCATTCTTGCCATGGTGATCTGGTCTTCTTTTTCTTAGCGTCTTTCCGCCACAGTATCCCGACTTTGGTAATCTTAATGTCAACAATACCCGGGGCTGCGTCTTCCGGGTTTGTGGCAACCTTGTCAGACATAAAGGCATCTGGGCGAGACCTTGCAGAGATGATTTGCAAGACACCTGTCTTGAAGAACGTCTTCTGGAGTTCCCCCAAGTTCAGGGACTTGGCAGTCCCTAGGTAGCTGTAGGGATCATCCAGATGCATCACGTCTTTCAGGTTAGGTCGTAAAATGTCTAGCCGGTTGTCGATGATCAGCGTGTAAGGGTCTATTGGCTCCTTGGCGACTCTTTTCGCCGGGTCTGGCGCACCGTTGGGGAAAATGGACTTCTTCTTGGTCTTGTGAGCGATGATTCGTTCGCCATTAATGTCGAAATCGTCTTCGACATGGATGAAGGGAGTGTAGGTGATGTTGTCGTAGAACACCTCGAGAATCTCGTCAAAAATACCCTCCCCTTTGGTGTTTTTGAGATAATCGGCTTTCTGCATCTTGTGCTTGTTGTTCTTGTTGAAAACATCGGTATGGAGGATCAGTAGCGAAAATGCTATGAAATAGGCCTGATCAGGGTTCGCATAGATGCCCGGGTTACACTCGTGATACCGGTTGGCAAAAGCCTGAAGGCAGCGGTCGATTTGCTGAGTTTCTTTAGGCAACTCGGCTTCCATCAAGAGCTTCCGGATGGCCATATCCATGGGGTCTTCAAAGAACCTGAAGCTGCGCATATAGCTCCGTAGAACCGACTGCGAGAACGTGTCCGCGCCTTTGGAAAGGGCTGCTGCTATTACACTTCGGCTAACCACCTCCAAAAGCCGCTCGAGATACCTAGACGGAGTATCATCGTCTCGGCGCTCCGGTAGGATGACGGAATCGCGTGGTAGTTGCAGCGAATTGTTTTTTGAGGTGCTCGACCCGGGGGTCGCGGGAGTCAGCGTTCCCTGGCGCCCATTTGGTTCAGAGTTTTGCCTAAGCCTACTGAGACCCAAGAGGTCACCGAAGCTCTTCCGACCCGTGGAAGACGATGTCCTGGTAGTTGGCGGGGCCAGATGTTCGTCCACCGATTCTCTAGGCGAGTCTCTCCCCAACGAACTCAAGGTAGAGGACCTACCTCTCTTATGCCTGAGTGCGCGGGTTGGAGACCCTTGCCCAGAGTTCCTCGAGCTAGGTCTAAAGAAGGCTGTCGCTGGGGAGGGGTTGGTTCTTGAAAAGAAGCCCACGGTCGAGGCAGGCGGGGTTGTGATTTCGTTCCTTGACGAGGGCCTTGACGGTGTCGGTGTGAGTTGGGAATGTGGCGGGGACCTGCCCGGCGACCCATTGCCCGACTCGGGTGTAGGGACAGCGAGAGATGAGCTGGAAACATAGCCAGATGAAGACTTGCTCTTCGGTTGCAGGTGGGCAATGGGGAACAAGGATTCAGGCTGTTTGCGTTTTCTACGCGGTAGCTTGAAGAAGGTGGTGGTTGTGTGAACGGTGTGGGTAGTAGTAGTCGTGCTTCCGTACACCCTGTCCCCTGAGCTCGCGTCGGACCTTGATGATTCTGAAAGCCGCGTCACTGGAAGTGCCAGCGCAGAGGAATGGTCCTCGCCATACGCTGGAGGAGCATGATGGGAGGATAGCGGGCGTCTTGGCTCGTCGAATGTTACGCTCTGTTTGGGAGGTGAGCTCTCTTCTGGAACTTGTTCCATATGGTTATTTCCCTTTCCCCCTGCGGATTGACCGTCGGACTCCAGCATCGAGTCAGGCCTTGCAAGCTCGCCAGACCTACGGATGCGAGCCGCAAAGTTTAACCTGGAGGGTTGTCTCCGCGGGGTTTGCTCATCAAAAGTGGGCGCAGTGGTGATGATCTCGGGAGCTGCGGGCTCATGTGTAAGCGGCTGTTGGAGAATGGATGGCCTGGCACTTCTGGTGCGCAAGCCGAGCGATGAAAACATACGACGCGGGAGTGGCGGGGCCTTCTGTGCATGAAGCTTCGCTTTGGCTGCTAGCTGAGAGTCGGACGCATTACGAAACCTCATCATAGAGAAGCGGCGATGCTTGTTTGATTCGAGCTGAACGCCCGGTGATGTGGGGCGGTCGGGGACATCGAAGGAGGACGCGGGGGCCTGGCTCGAGGAGGATGAGATGCGCTCGGCGGGAGGATCGGCGGGAGAGACGGGAGCGCTGGAGGTAGGTGTGGTCTCCGTCACCGGGTCCAAGGCAGGTAGATCGGAGGTGGACTCAGAGCGACCAGTGGTTGGCAGTTTCGGCACAGGAAGGGCGTCAATCAAGGTGTGGCGCCTCATGTCAGACTCGCTGGCCATGTTGCCGCGACGTCGAAGGAATGGCATGATATATAGCTGGCTGCGATCGTCATAATCGAAGGGCAGGCATTGGCATTGATCGCGGACCACCTGTTTTCTCGCGGGGAAGAAAGCAATGCTCAGTCAGATCGGTTTGGCGAGCGACCCATCAAGCAGAGGACGAATCGAGGAATGGAGACGTGCAGGTCCAAGTTGGATGGAAAAGGAGTGAAGACGGTCGCGCGGATGGCAGATGCGGTCGGCGGGGTGAGGAATCGTCAGTTGGACTCGCAATTCGTCGAGGGGTTAGGGAATGGAATCGGAATCGAAGTCGACCGGGAGTTGAGTTCGACCCTTGGTAGGTCGCTCCCTCAAACTTCTAGGTTGTCCAACCCTTTCAGCTAAACTCGACGCTCGCGCCAACGAGAGGCCAAAACCCGAGAAAGGGAGGCGGGTGTGGGCCGGTCGGGTAGCTCCTGCCCAGCTGGAGAACCCCCACTCTGACGCTAGAGCGAATCCGGCGACGATTACAACCCCGAAAGTCTAGAGGTCGTGAGGTCGCAACACAGCTTTTGCATCAAGTTGGTGCACCGACCCTTGTCTTCCCTCAAGCAAGATCGCGAGCCACTGTACCACATGTCTACAAATTTCCGAAGGGATAACCACAAATTCTGGCTCAAAGAACAATTACAGTCTGCGTGCGTTACCCCAAACTCCGTTTCATCGATCCCGCCCCTTCGTCAGCGATGAAATTGCCATGAGCCAAGCTCAAACCAGCTCCAGCGTTAGCTTCTCCTGAAATTCTTATGGCTCCTCGCGTTAGGGTGAATTTCTCCTAAATTTGCAACACCCGGGACTAGTCATGAACTAAATTCGAGATCAAAGTGCAAGTGCATCGACTGCTGAGCTTGAGGACGCGCTTCGGTCCTGATTCGCGTTGCAAAACTCTTGGAATGAATTCCTAGTCATAACGGCTCAATAATATTGATACAGACGTCGAGCACACGGATGATGCTCTCAATTTGATGCACAATGATCATAACATATCTTCAATGATTCTATCCGACGAACTCCAATAACCGGGTATGTGTGTTACACAAACATAAACCGCCGGGATAAATACCCGACATACCCTCAAGCAAATGCTGAACCTCTCCACGCTTCAACGCCGATCACGCAGACAACCACCCAACATACAATCCTACTCCAGCGTTAGCTACCTTGAATGAGATGCCACGCCGTTGTTTCCTTCATTCCTTCAGATCCTTCCAGTCGACATCCTGTTCTGAATCCATCTGAGCCGGGAACTTCTCTATGCCGTTGTTCCCAAGAAGGTAATCTCCAAAGTATTTCAGTGCATTGAGCGCCTCCTCTCCCGCGGGGAGAATATGCTCCTTGGGAAGTAAAAACCCATAGCTTCCGGTATCCCTGAGTTTGATCTGGTAGCTATACCGGGCATGAAGCTCGTCTGTCGTGTTC
Organism: Cercophora sp. LCS_1; assembly: GCA_036250225.1. NCBI lineage: Eukaryota > Fungi > Ascomycota > Sordariomycetes > Sordariales > Lasiosphaeriaceae > Cercophora > Cercophora sp. LCS_1. Next base: position 186,303 of record JAPZLL010000003.1, read on the forward strand.
AGTTAGCAGTGCCCTATGAGTTGTCGGGATGTGGACATACGGTAAAACCAATCAATCGCCGATCCACCACCAGATTCGAGGCGAGTATAGGAGTTGCTGGCGCTATAAACGCCGGCAACAGCACCCTCACATGCGGATGCGACGGTGTACAGCTCACCGCTAGAGAGCCGTATGGCTTTCGACAGCCCAACCGCTAGCTCCTCAAGGTTCTCACGGTTGGGTGGATCAACCGCACAAGAGTAAGAGTAGGGGAAGAGAATCTGCTGCGAGTAAGAATGCAAGTCAAGGAAGCCGATGAACTTGGTGCTGTTCTCAGTTTGGTTCTTGGCCCAGCTCGCGAGCTGGGACGCCTCAACGGCTTGAAAGGGCTCTTCGCCACCATAACTCTCAGAGCAAGGGTCCGTTTGGTGTTCGGCAGAGCCCCATTCATAACCAAAGGCATGGTCCAAGTCCAAACCGCGGCAGAAACGGGTCTTTGTTTGTTGTCTCGACTTGCGCCACAGACGGTCTTCATGCCAAGTGTAATCATAGCCATCCGGATTTAACACCGGGATAAACACGATGTCGAAATGTTGGAGGAGCTTCTTGGCCATCTGGTCTTTCTTAAATGCGTCGACCATAGACCATAGCAGGTAGTTCGCAGTGCTAACGCCGATCCATTCCCTAGCGTGTTGCCCACTTGTAACGAGTATTGTCTTTCTAGGACCCGTTTCATCGGCGCTCCGCTCGCCAACACGGAACGCCAAAATGTCTCTGCCTTCGGCTGATTTACCGATGCTCGTAATTTCAGTGTACGAAGGAAACAGGGCCTGAAGATATATCATCCAGCTCGTAATGACAGTCAGGGGTTGGTAGTCGCTGAAGAAAACGCTGTCTGCCGCATCCATCAGGGCCTTCCCTTGAGCTGAGCTGGCAGTACTTGGATCATATTGGACCACGGGAGAAGACCTGGGAGGATATGTCGCCAGAACCGCCGCGGCGACATCTTGCACTATAATCGTGGGCTCTAGTGAAGAGGGGAGAAGCTTGCGCAACCCCTTGACATCGTCCTTGTGGATCCTGATGTCGACATACTCGGGAGTAAAAGCCCACACATCCAGGACCAACTGCACTGCGGCTCTCGAGAGTGCTGTCTCTTCCTCGGGGTTCGTGACGTTGTATCGGAGAACCACATCGTGTTGGAAGCGGGTGTGGACATCTTTCGGGTCGGCCCAAGTAACGGTCGGCAGCGATTTCTTCAGGAATATATTGAAAGCGCTGTTGCGCAGCCATTTCATAACGGGAGACGCATGGCTGCCGTCCCGATCATCGGTGCGCACGTGTTCTTTCCATCGCGGCTGGAGGCTGGCAGCCTCAACGAAGGGCGTCGGCGTGATGGAGAAGACGGTAGACAGGGCGAGGAGGTGTTTCGCGAGCAATTGCATTTTCGCGTCTCAGTCGCGTGGTGGTTCCCAAGACATTGACGAACGGCTTGGACGGAGATCGTTGGACGTGAAGAGTTCAGTCTCTTGGTGGTGTCGCCACAGGCCTCTCATCAAATGGACCGGAGGGCGGGGCGGTGCCCGGGCTTGTTGCCTGCCTCGCTACCTGGGACGTTTCGGACCAAAGCTCAACTTGAGCGCCAGCTGTGAGTGGTTGGGACCAGGCTGTCAGCTGTCAACACCCCTCCACTGTGAGATTCTACCTCTCTCAGGGCGCCTTCAGCAACTCATAAACCCATGTGCCGAACGTCTCTGACTCCCGTTTTGCAGCTCTGGGTCCATCGCCCGTGCCCTAAACCACAACGCTGACCCAATAGCTCCAATTCCTCACGATGGAAGATCCTGGTTGGGGGATTGATTGCGCGTTTGCTGCACTTTTCTGCCTCACATCCAGACTGTCGGGCGTGTCACCAATCGAGAGGCCATCGGCAGGGCGCGATTGGCCAAAAGGGCCCTGTTCGAGATGCAGCCCGTTGCTGGCGGCGGTTACAGACCGTTGTCAGACGTCGTCCAGCCCCGCACTCTCGGCCGTCGAGTCGCCTCGAATGCCTGGTGAGAGCTCTCCCAAGTGGGATGCCCTGGACAGGATCGGATACAAGTATCGGGCGCTGCATCGTCACACGAGACAGCAGTTCTAGCCTACTTACCCAAGCTGCAGCTCTCCTATTCCTGTCTTGCCTTCCCCGCACAGCCCCTGAATTTAGCACAACAGTACCCACTCGTAGCATGATACACAATGGGGATGGGATTTGGCGATAGTGTCACAGCACTTCTCGAGACCTATTCCAATTGCCTGTCACTTCTTAGGTCGCTCAAGCACCGGAAGGGAAAACACGATGCGACCAAGGCAGAGGAACAACAGATCACGCTTCTCAAGTCCCTGAAAAAGGACCGGGCCCTGGTTGAGAAAGCATACTCGTCCAGACTATCCGAGTCGGGCAGCCGGTTGAAGAAGGGCGATGGTATATTCACCCCGATAAGTGCGACCGGCGTGTAGTTCGCTAACAATTGTCCGCCAAAGCTCGTGCGATATCATCGCTGGACCGCATTTTGCGAAGGATCAGGATTACTGTTGCGAAGATGCTGAGGTTGTCGAGCAAGGACCCAAATCCAGTTCTGGACTACGACTCGCTCATGTCACTGTCAAACACATCACGCATCGAGGCAATCAAGACGATCGACAACCTCTCACGGCGGCTAGGGAGTGGCAACTCATCTCGTTCGTCGATGGCCCAGGCACCTGCCAAGTCCACGTCTTCGAAGCACAAAGATCGCTCATCCCATAGTTCGTCCCATCCGATGCCTCATAGCAACACAGCAGAGCCAAGATCAAGGAACAAGAGCCCTCGGTCGGCATCAAATTCGCCCAGGAAAAAGCGATCGTCGACCAAGGTGAAAGATGAGGCCCAACCCAAGTTGAAGCACGAGTCCACTGTCAAAGTCAAGATAGAGACACCAGCAAAGATAGTGGAAAATGACGCTCCGACAAGGAAGCAATCGCCGACAGTGGAGTTTGAGATTCCTCCATCACCCCCTCCTAAACACGAAACAAACCCACAAGCTCGCCCGCCAGGTCTTGCGCAGCGATTGGCAGCGGCAGCAGACAATAGGGTATCGTTTGCCTCTTTCACAACCGACAGTACCAAACTGGGCGAAATACCGGAACGTAGAGCGCGTTCACGGTACTACGTCGCCGTCCCTTCGGGCTCAGACCAGTACAACGTTCCTCCGATGTACCCATTGAGGCCTTACAAGGTCGAGGTGAAGGAAAAGGGGTTTTGGGGAGGCCTATTCGGTAGGAGAAAAGAAGACTGAGTATACCCCATTCCCCTCCTTTACGTCGTGTATTCGTGTCATCCGGTGTCCGGCAGGCGGCTGTATACTAGTTGATACATTTTTAGTGTTGCCGGGTATCGCTCCCGTCGCCGTGTTGATGATACCTCCAAACATTGGTGAGGGCCGGTTGGAGATCTTGGCAAACACACTTCGTCACATTTGTCTCTCCTGGATAGCGGAATACGTAGCAATTTATACCCATTTGATACCCAATAGTTGAGGTCAGCGAGTAGGAGATCGGGTTCAAAGTTTTCAACAAATCAAGCATGCGCCGCAAACAACGGCCGGGCACCCCCCAGGGACTCGAGGTTGCCGAGGTCAACGCAAATGTCAGGCGAGTCGCGTATAAAATACCACCAAGACCTGACCGTTCGATATCATGGCAATCCGCAAACAAGGCGACGATTATGGGCCACCATCCCACTTTGGAGAAGTCTATCAAGTCCTCATCGTCTCCGACTCTACACAACAACACCCCAGCACCCGGTCATGTTTTCGCAATCACCAAAAACCACATCCAGTCGCGCGTCCTCCGCCATCTTTTCTTGCCCGAAGATGTCATCTTGTTCAAGTATCGACACTACCCAAATAGATTGCTTCAGTACCACATCAGAACCTCGGATCGCCAGCACACGATCTGCTCAGCATGTATCCAAGACCATTACTAGGGCGTCGCGTCGCTCGTCGCCTCAGCCGTCCTGCCCTCTCTGCTCAGTCTTGCAGTCTGGGTGCTTTACTCGCCCTTAGCTTCAAAATTATGTGGCTCGCGATGGCGCTTGCTTATATCTGGTGTACAAACATACCCCTCGTATGGGCGGGTGTTGTTCTGGTCGTGAGCTCATTGTGCACCAATCCAGGTCATTCCCACCTCGCGAATTGCATCGGCATGCGCGTGTTCGGGCAAAAATTTGTCAACCACGTCGAGGAGCTGTGGCGAGAAATTCGTTCGTTCAACGAGTTTTCGAGGACAGTTCGTTGGGCACAGAGGCACAACAAGCTCCAACTATCTTCTGAGGCTGTGCGCGAAGCCGTCACGAAGCAGTCGCACGTGTTAGAAGAAGGGCAGCTGATTGCTGTGTTGGCGCCGTTCCCTGATCTCTTTACATCACCTCGACTCCGGTGGCTCAGATGGCTCAACGAGTGGTACATGGTGTACCGAAACTGGGCCCGGTGGAGAGGAGTCGCCCTTGTTTAGCCCTGTGGTGGAAAACGAGACAAGCCCGATCTTAGCGTTGGATATACAGAACTTAGAAAGCACGGAGGTTTTCCGGACTTCTCGAGATGTTGAGCACTGGATAGTCGTCCAGAGATAACCGTGGAAACACGTGAGATATGCCCGAGAGAGAAGCTTCCCGGAGGAACAGGGGTTTTCCGTTCGTTTGCCTGTAACCCTCTCCACGGCTTAGCTGTGTTGATCCTAATGAGCCTTGAGTTGGCTAATTTTGGTGAGTTTTAGACCTCAGTTTCGGTCAGCCTGTAACGAACTTTTGATGTGATGGGGTCTAGCAGTATTCCTACTCTATTGTTGGAGAGACGTCGTTGATCTCACCCATCCAACACCCGTCCGGCGCAAACACTCGCGGTCGACTAGTAGAGTTCGAGCGCCTTCGACGACTCACAGAGGCTAGGCCTAACATGCACCAAAAAATCCAAAATCGACCTTGGGGTAGCACAATAGAATTGACTCGGGCAACAGCCAGCCAGCAGTTTGGAAACCATCTAACGGCTGTCTGGCGTGGTGTTTGGGGTTCAACTGATGCCCTGGTTGTTGACACTTGCAGCGCCGATGTTGGAGAAACGCCAAGCCAAGACAAGACAGCAAACGGTGTAAGTCATGACACAATCCCGGCCCCAACTCACGCCAACCATAATCCTTAGGTGTCTCCTCCATATTTTACCCAATTGCCGGTCTGCTGTTTGCCTTGACGAATTGGCTCGCGGCGTGCAGCCGGTCAATGCATGGTGCTTCAGGTTTGCCCTGTTTCATCCTTGTCGCTACCGCCAGCTGTCTCCGGGGAAGATCGCCAAGAATATTCTCCGCCTCTCGCAGCATTATAAGACGTGAGATCGCCAGCACCTCTGTCTCAAGTGACGACGACTTCTTGGTCAGCTCCCAGGACTCGAGATGGATTTCCTGGTTTAAAATATCCCCAAGTTTCCCGTTTGTCTTGACACTTTTCCCACCCATCTGTAAATTCTCCGAAAACCTAACGCAATTGTAATATCTGGTCCGTTTGCGCTGCTGTGTCTGCCGCATTCTCCTACCTCGGAAAAATGGTGTCGTTTTACTCCGTCGCCGGTCTTATCACGATCGCAACTCTCGCAACAGCCCGAACGCCCCCGGGCTTCACTCCCGCGTCCAACGTCGATCTCATCGTTGAGTACAATGGGGTCGTCCCGCAAAACGGCGCCGTCGTGCCCAGCCGAAACAGCAAGCACCCTCCTCTTGTTCCCTCACACCTCGTCATAGGCTAACGGGAATCCCACAGTCACCATCCCCCAACCCAGAGTAGGCACACTCACCCGCCTCACGGGAACATCCTACGCGGTCCTCATGATCGATCTCGACATACCAACCGACACGCCGCCCCAGACAAACACGCTCCTCCACTGGGCGCAAACCGGCCTCACGCCCGCCACCACGGCAACAAGGATCAACACGACGACGGGCCAGCTCTCCGTCTTCTTGCTCGAAAACAGCACCAACACATCCCCCATCCTCGGCTACTTTGGTCCCAACCCGCCCGCCAGAATACCCCTGTCTCACCGCTACGCCCAGATCCTGATCGACACGAGCGATGCTGACGAGGAGGACATCGCTGCGATTCGCACGGCTGCTGCGACGATCCGAGGCTTCAACGCGCAAACGGTGCTGACGGCTGCGGATCTTGAGGATGAGGTCGTTGCCGGGAACTGGTATAATGTCACCAATCCCGGGCCGGTGAACAACACGCTCAATCAGCCGAGTGGCACTGGTACTACGACCGGGGGTGGACCGGCCTCGACCGGGTCTGGGTCTTCTGGCGTTGGGAAGATGACGATGCCCGGGTTGGGAGCACTGATTGTTGGGTTGGCAGCGGCCATGTTTACTCTGTGACGGGTGTGAAATGGATGTGTATGATCTGCGGGTTAGAACTTGCTACAGAGATTTGGGAGAAGGTGAACAACCGAGGCTGAGATATCCGCACTGTGGGATATACTGTATTTTCTCCTTCAAAAATGAAAGCGCTCGAGAGACAGGGAAGAAAGAACTCGTTCAAGCAAGCCAACGTGGTAACGCCTCTTGCGCCTGTCGACTATCTCACCTTGTGTGTTCCTCAAACTGTCGTGTGCTTGGGTTGTCAGACCTCTCTGCTGGTGACGGTCTTGTCGATGATTGGACACCTTGAGACCCACCTCGTCACGCCCTGCCTTTTTTGGCGGCTGGTCGGCTCGCCTTTCCCGCGCGGGAGTTCAGCCCCCAAACCGTCAACAGCCATGTCCGTTGTTCACCCGTCTGGACCGCCGCGCGGTAGTTGAGCCTCAGAAACCTCGGCCCAGCCCTGTCTGTATTTACTTGTTGGAAACCGCCGCGCGGTTCGATCAAGTCAACAAAGCCAGTTTTCCTTTGGCCCACCACGATGTCGTTGAATCTGTCCGTCCCGGGCGTCTTTCACTCCGTTGATGCCCGGAGCATTACAAATGACCTAAAATGAAAGTTTCCGGACTGATATTTCGATGGCTGTTGGAGAGCGGCGTATACTAGAGTTGGTCCGACTCAACCAAAAGCCATATGTTCGCGAACGATCAAAAGGGCATCGTGCCCTCCCTTCTTTTCCTCCCGGTGTATTCATCCCTGTGCTCAACAGCTCGCTTTGATCCAACCATCTCTTCAAAGTCGCCGTTTTCCTTTCCGAAACCGCCGAAGCATCAAGTGCCAACAGCAAGCCATGGCGAGAACAATCGTGGTTCTTGGCGCCAGCTACACCGGCATCCCAGTTGCCCATTATCTTCTGAAGCACACCGCTGCCAAAGTCAAGGGCGGCCTCAAGGTCATCCTCGTCTCGCCAAACACGGACATGTATTGGTGTATTGCTGTCGTCCGCGGCGTGGTGCCTGACCTGATGCCCGACAACCGGATCTTCTACCCCATCGCCCCGGCATTCGCCAAATACCCCGCCGAACAGTTTGAGTTCATCCAAGGCAAGGCCGAGGGCTTGGATCCAAAGGCGAACACCGTTGTCGTTCGCAGGAACGATGGGTCTCAGCTGACCGTTGGATACGATGACGTGTAAGTGTTGTCAAGACATGTTCCGTCTCATCGCCATCTAGGGCGTGTGCTAACCCAAGGTCGGCAGCGTAATCGCGACGGGTGCGAGTTACAAGGAGGGTCCACCTTTCAAGGGAGCTGGATCGACCGAGGAGACCAAGGCTGCCCTTCATGACTGGAGGAAGCGGATCAAGAATGCCAAATCCATTGTCGTCGCGGGTGCTGGTGCAACTGGCGTTGAAGTTGTTGGCGAGCTTGGCGAGGAATAGTGAGTTTTTACCTTGCTTCCCATAGGCCAATCTCGGATGTGAGCTTTCGCTGACTTGCTCGCCTCCTACTTAGCTCAGCCAAGGGCTTGAAGGAGGTCACCCTCATCGCTGACGGCAAGCTGCCCCTCCCAACATTCCTCAACGACGACGTCCGCCAGTTTGCCAAAAAGGAACTCGAAAAGAACAAAGTCAATGTTCTCATCAGCAGCAGAGTCACCCATGTCACCAAGAAGGGCAACAAGACGATCCTGGAGATCAACGACGGCGAAAAGACGATCACGACGGATTTGTACCTGCCCACTTTTGGAATTGTCCCCAGCTCGTCCTTCCTCCCGTCCGAGATGCTTGACTCCGCGGGCTTTGTGAAGCAGACACCCCACCTACGTGCCCAAGGGCACAAGAACATCTATGTGATTGGCGACGTTGGAAACTTGCAAGCTCCGAGAGCAATCACGGGCGAAGCCGAGGTCGTCCACGTGGTAAAGGTGATTGAATCGGATTTGTTGGGAACAGCGGACCCGGGTGAGGTCAAGATCGAGCCCAAGGTCATGTTTGGGGCAACCCTGGGCAGGAGTCGTGCAACGGGGCAAATGGGGAACTGGCGGCCCTGGAGCTGGCTCATTTGGTTTTTTAAAGGTCGGTATTTGGGAACCGATTATGCACAAGACTATGTGAATGGGTTGAGGACTGTGTCCGTCAAGAATTGGTAGCATGTCCAGGGTGTCGGCGGCAACTGGTCGGAGGTGTTGCATCCTGGGGATGATAATGGTAGATAGATCTATAGAATTTAAGGCTTTGGTGAGTTTATGCTTCGTAGACTTTCAAGGCCAACCGCGAGCGAAAGTGTCAATTGCCAGGGACCTGCTAGACAGGCAGGTAACGTCTTGTTAGTTAGAGTTGTAAAGCGAGGACATACGCGGAAACTTAAAGCTTTAGATGAAGGCAAAGGATAAAGGGTAAGTGGACACCGATGCCAGTTGTCCCGTGTCAGGTACTCTGTGAGCTTCGTCAAGATCTAGGTTAGTCCGGTCTTGAATGAGTCCAACGAAACCTCCTGCATCGCTGGCTTTGCATATTACGCACGAGGCTCAAGATCCGTGCCTCTTTTGCCATGCAAGGTACAGGTCGCATTCTCTGCATCGTGTTCATCTCGAATTGTTCGAGAACTTGGAGCGTTGAGATGTCGAAAGGGCACCCCTGGATCTATGGTTGGATTGCGCTCCACCAGGAACGGTCGCTGCCCGGCCGACGGGAATGGATCGGTCGTTTCCCCAAACCAAATATTCAGGGATCAAATTATAGGGGAATTCCATTTCGGTAAAATTCCGAGATGTGCACACGATCCATTAGAGTGATGCATGCGTTCCGGCACCATGGCAGGCGGGTGAGAAACTCACGGTTGTTTTCAATTTACTCAATTGAGAAGTCGCGATAGGGGCAGCAAAAGTTTCGTGACCGACGGGAAGTGAAAGAGCTTGCAGGAGGGCCGTGCGTCTTGTTGCCTGGATTTCCCTTGTGTGATGGATGGAGGGGTTTTGCCGTGGGTATAAAAGGGCCCGGGGCACCCCGAAAACCCAAAAGCGCCAGCGAAAAACGTTTTTCTTTTCGAAGCTTACAGGCAACTTTCCGACCGTCGTTTGGAGCCCGGAGTTGGCATGCCTAAACTCCGAACTTGATGGCTGCTTTGCCTGGCAAAGCTGAACGTTGAGCTGAGGAGCAGCCCACCTCAGGTCCCGAGCCCGACCCCACGAGCCTTGACCGCCCTGAGGCTTGGCCCACAGTGGGGAGGTGGCCTGGGCCCGTGCCTGGCGCGTCTTCCCCCACTTCCAAGCTCCCGCGCGTCATTCCGGCCGTTTTCCATGTCCAAAGGTGTCGCATTCTGCCGGCCGCCCCCAAACAAAACACGTCCAATACCTTTAGGCGCCTGCACCTGCGCCTGCGAAGCGTCAAAAGAATAACAGCAAGAGCAACGAACATCAATTGTTTGGAGCAAGATTCAAGTTGAAGTTGTCGAATTATCAAGTCCAACCTTGGCCAATTGGGGGACCTGGAGCCGCCACGCGATTGCACGGGCGCCACAAGCGAGCACTTGGTTTCGGAGCGCTGCTGCAGCCAATTTCTCGTCGTGGTTGACCCACCGACGCGAACTGGGACGCGCCTGCGAGCAATCCAACAGCCCCAGCCTCTCAAATTCGCCTGTCACGTCCCTGTCTCGCACCACCGCCTTATCTCCTTCTCCAAACCCACATATCCAAGCCGTTCTTTTCCAAGGACAGCTCCATGAAGCTGTCCACAATACCAATTCCGAAATCGCCCAACTAGTTTTCTTTTTTTAAATTTATCTTCCTCGGGCTCGAATCCTGGACTCTGCGTTCGCGACATCGACGAGTGCTTCACCGCGGCCTCGCGGGCCTGGGATTGAAGATGGCGACGCCAAACAACAATGTCTGGTCTGCGCCTTCGCCCCAACCAACCGCCCAGGCAAGCGGAGGGGACGAGTATGGCCTGCAGGCAAGGCCCATGGGGTGTAAGTGTCTGAGAAGACATGTTTATGTTCTTGTCCTCTGACTCTAGTGCCGCCCACCAGTAAAGGTCCAGTACACCTTCGACCGAGAGAGCCGAATCAATTGCCTCGCGAAGTGGCCGCATATACTGCAAATACCGACTATGCCTCTCAACGAAGCGACGACAATTGGCGTGATCGATCTCCGGACATGTCTGCAGGCCATCGCCCGGTGCAGCCCCGAAATTGTCAACCAGCACGATATTGATTACAGCATATATGCAACCGACTATTCCGAGCCAGATTTTCCGCTTGTCGGCCAAGGCATGCTCTCGGAGGGCCTGGACCAAGGCAACGAGCAATCGCAGCAACAAATGGTCACAGGGCGCGTGACGAGAAATATCATGGCATTCCTCGGCAATGGGAGCCGTGACACGCTCGAGGTGAAGCTGAAGTTGACGGGTGTTGCAAGGGTGCAACCGGTTGCCGATTTTTCTGGTATGAGCACCTTGGGGATGTCCAAATTCGCCTCTACCCCAACAGAGACGACCTCGGAATGGGGCTCGTTCATTCAATCAAACCCAACACTTGGGCACTCGGCGAACGTGGCTGCGATGACTTCACCTGCGTTGCCTCCAGCTCAACTCAGCCAGCCAAATAGTCAGCATGGTGTAAACGGGCAAGGGCCTTACATGGATATGAGGCATGATCTCCCCCCACACCAGCCGCCTCGCCATTCGAGTATTCCTCCGCAGAACACCCTGCCACAAGCCACCATGCCCCCGATGAACATCGCCCCTGCTGCTTCGAACGGCCCTCCACGAGTAGGATCACCTGCGATTGCACCACAACCTGTAGAGGTGAACGGAAAGACAATCCAACCCGTGCAACCGAGCCGTCCTTCACGACCGTCGTCCAGATCGAGGACCAGAGTTCCGACAGGAAGGCCAAGAGGGAGACCACGCAAGAAGCCGTTAGAGACGGGCAACACGTCAGCAGCAGAGGAAGCCATCGATAGTGATGATGGTCCTCAGAAGAAGAGGGCAAAGGTTACCCAAGCTGAATACAGCACGATAGCCCCGTTCGGGGCAGCGCCTGATTCGCTTCGGGTTGCGGCAAGCATCTCAGGGTCAATACGAAACATGAGGCCTGTCGGGTCTGGTGTCGATGTCGGACCCGCCAACCATCTTCAAGATGTTCCACGCGCACCCACCCCAGTTCCTGATATGCCCCTGATGCACAAGCAGCAGCAAAGGATGCGGGTTCTGGAGAAGCAGACGAGGTCCGACGCTATGGAGTTGGAGAACGGGCCAGCGTTCCATGGAATGTCAAGCCAGTCTTTCAATCAAAGGGGAACGAGCCAAGATGCCCTCTCACCAGCTGATTCGATGGCTCAGTCTCCTGACCAAGGTTATTCGCCGGAAGACAGTCCAGCAGATTTGGGATCGTCCCCTCCCGTACCTAGAGCAGGCGCATATATGCGGTCAAGCCCGCCGGCCTCAAGTCCGATTCTTCCACCGATGCCGATGCGCGAGGTCGATTCCGGCTTCATGAGTGGCGGGATCGACGATATGTTTGATGAGGACGAGATGGTTCAGGAGCTGCCGCAAGCAAAGATGCAGGAGCTTCCTCAGCAGAGACAAACTCAGCCGCTGTCTGTTTCGTCAGCACCAATGGGTAACAGCAACATTGCAAAGAGTAGCAGATCTCAACAGCCGACAGAAAACTTTCCCTTCCACGAGGTCCAGCCCGGGCCACGTGAGCTATTGCCGACGACGAGCCTCTTCAACCCCGCAGGGAAAGTCAAATCACTAAATCGACCCCCAGCCCCGCCTGCGATCAAGAAACCCGCAAGCCGGTCATTCAAGAGATCCAATACAGCTCCAAGTGTCGTTGCTGAGACGACTTCCCAATCGCAGGAGAAAACAGGCAGTCAGCAAACATCTGTTCTCACCGATAGTTTCAATCAACAGCCACAGTCACAGGTGCTTCAAGACACTCGCAACTGTTCCCCTCCGACTATCGAAGCAGTCTTGCACCAGGCACTGAGCGAGGAGGTTGGCAGCGAAGCCCCCGAGACCGATAATGCACGACGAAACTCTGTGGCGCCAATGGCTAATATAGCACCGATCCCAGATCGGCCAGTTACAACAGAGCCAATTCTTACCCTGCCTACCATCTCAAGGCCCCCATCAAGACCGACATCGAGACCTGCTTCGCGGGGACCGCAGCCTCCTGTGCCCGCCAGCGACCCTGTACCAGAGGCGGCCCCGACATTGTCTCAGGCTTTTATGTCGGAAGCTCCTGGCCCGATTGACGATGATCCTCCACGATACAGCAAAAATCAAGTGAAGAAGCAGTCAATCAAGGAGCGACTAGAGACGGCCATACAAAAAGGAGAATCGCCTCCATTTTGCAGCAACTGTGGTGCTATTGAGACCCCGACATGGCGTAAAATCTGGACGCAGGAACATGCCGGAGTGCCCGATTTTCACGAATTTTCGGACAAGCCTGGGTGCGTGACGATGATTGATGTGCTCGAGCGGGACAAGGGAGGTCAAGTGTCCATGTATCGTCTTATCAAGAAGCACTTGGGGCCTACAGAAGACAAGAAGTTCTGGAACGAATCTGTCCTTTGCAACCCATGCGGGATCTGGCTCGCCAAGTTCAAGGGCCATCGACCGCCTGACAGATGGGAAAAGGATGCGGCTCGGCTTGGTCAACCCCGGAGGAAGCGAGAAAACAGAAACGGCAATGGCAAGGGAAAGAAGGCGCGTACTAAGAGTGATGGGCAAATGAACCCAACTTCGGAGGCCTACTTTACAACAGATCCACTTGGCCCGGCAGACGTCGACTTTCTAAATGGCAAGCCAGCAGACAGCCAGAACGACATCGCAAACAACGACAACCAATCACAGAGTTTTCAGAGCAAGAGTTTAAACTTGCGTAGCTCTCCAAAACACCGTGGGCCAGGATCGACTCATTCGAGGGGCAGTGGGACAGCGGACAGCCCCATCGCGCTTGAGGACGATCTAGGCACTACGAGACGGCTACTCTTCCCGTCACCGAGAAAAGACGGGGTACCGAAAGTTCTTGGGGAGCTTACCACAACCAACGCTCAGACGAACACGACTTTCCAGGAGCCGAAGTCCGCAGCCGTAGGTAAGGAGAACGCGCAGTCGAGATCAGATCGCCCTGGCACGCCGGTCTCCGGTGATCAGGATGATCTCGATCAAGAACTGTTTGGGACGCCTCCAGCCCGGCCATCCACGCCTCCTTGCAAGTCCATGTCGTCTGGTGTTTTCAAGACGCCAACCCGACCGACGCCGAGCCATCGCCCGATAACTAGAAGCATATCGCGGTCGATCCGGACAGTGCGGTCGATAGTCAAGTCGCCGGGGCAGCTGTTTAACAATCCCTTGCTCAAAACTCCCTCTAAGACGCCACGTTCGGGCTCGGGCTCTGGGGCCTTGCAGAGCACGGGCAAGAGACGCAGTCCTCGTAACGCACATCTCCATGCGCACTTTGCGCTCGAAGACATGCACTTTGACTCTCCGTTCACGGCCACTCTGAACCAGCTGTTGAGCGAAGCCAACGAATTCACAGCTGGCTCGCCTTCCCACGGTCTCGTTGATCTGGATCTCAACGGACTTCCCAATCTCCCAAGCGACCTGGACAACGATGCTATGGCCCAACACCTGACCAATGCCAATGCGCTCGACTTTGGCAATTTTCTCAGCACAGATCTGGTCATGCCCAGCTCGCCACCGCTGCTTAGAAATAACGGTGGCAACCTCAACTTCGGTGGCACGTTTAGTGCGGGGGATTTGTGGGCACAGCTGGCGAAGGGAGTCGACATTGAGGGGCTCGAGCCTGGTATGAATTAGGAGTCTCAGCTAGGCCCTTGATGTGTTTTCAATGTCACCTCCGATGTAATTGAGGCAGAAGGCATCACTTCGTTGCAACACTTTCCAATATTGTTTTTGTTATGTTTGTCCCGGTTCGGTGGGCGAGCCAGGAGGCAGGCGGCTTGAGCGTTGATTTGGGAAGGATACATAGGGACCTGCCTTGGCAAGGGCAGACGATGGCGTAACGGCAAGGATACCAAGAGGGATGCGGGTCCATCGCAACCGTCGCATGGATTTGAGTTGTTTGATGTTACATCACCATGATTACTGGAAGAAATGTACAGGTGGTTCACAGCGCGTAGATTCTCGAATTGCTCCTTGTGAGCCTAGAGGTCTGAATATGAGGGATTAATTGAGTATTTCCATCAACAACGCTCTCCCATCCGAAGTGATAATTGTCCTCTCGCTTTGACAACCAATGTTCCCGTCCCTTGAAAGGTGAGAGTCTGCACCGGTCGGTTGAGGGGCGAAGGGGATCAGTGTCAACACCCCGTTCAACCACTAATTAACACTGAAGACGGCAGGAAATTGATGCGAAAGCTCGGCAACGGTATTTGCCAGTGTGTAATCTGCACATGATTAGGGTCCCTGGCTGTGGAGTGCTATGTGGGAAGAAATGGCCAGACTTACCAACGCCTGTCCCGAGGTCAAGAGAGCTGAGGACTTTGATGGAAAGGTCCGGGTTCACCTTGCCGATGACCTGAACGCCGTTTCCCGGCGAGATGTGGGCCTCCTGTTAAGTCCGATCTCATGTTTAGCACCGCATTCCTTCCACACTCTTTCTTCCCCTTGATTTGCAGGAAGCTGGGGAAAGAGATAATTTTTGCCTACGCGATTCAGATATGCTGTGACGTTTCCGTCGGCGTCGATGATGGCTTGGTCGCCGCGAAGTTGCGTGACCTTGCCCACGACGATGACAATTTTGCCGACGTATGAGTTGAGGTACCCGCAGGTTACACGTGGGGTCGCTTGGGCTTCCATTCTGGCTGGGAAGGCTGAGTTGGCGGTTTGGTGGTTTGTGGTTCTGGAGATTTCACGCCACCGCAGGAAGCTGCTGCTGTAAGTGCTGCAGTGCGCGCGCTGCGTACCGTAATTGGAAGAGGCGCGGTGGGGGCTTGGAAGACGCGTCTGGAACCCCGCTGCGGGGCTTCATGCGGCAAGCTCCGTTGAAACATCAGAGTGGGTTTTTTTTTTTTTTTTTTTGCCTTCTTGTTGCCTTCTTGGTAGCGGCAACTTGTAGCGGCAACTTGACTGAGGCGACACTGTCATTTTTCATGTCCCTTTGAAAGTCCTAGGTGTGTCTTTCTTTTGGTTGGTTGTATGTTGCACATTTGTAAAGGACAGAACAGGGAATATGCCTCTTCGACTGCCTCCCATCTGAACGAAATACCACGTTGGGGAGAGAAGCTCCGATGTGAGATCATTGTCGATCCTCTCGATCTCTTACAGGTTACTCGGGGACTAATGGGTAGGCTGATGAGTGCAGCAGATTTTCCTGACCTTGGGTCCGAGAGTGACCGTCCTCCTGCAGGTCGACGGGCCTGGATCATACGATCCCCCCAAGTGCAATGGAGACGGCGTGATGAGACCAAGGGCCAAAATCTAGAAGCGCCTTTTGTCCTCAACGACGGTCGCCCTGGCAAGCAAAGGGTTCGTTCAGCAATTGGTCAATGCAAAAAGGTGTGGCGTCTTTTTCTTGCCAGGATGGATGCCAAGATGGCAGGGCTGCGGCTTGGCGATCGATAAGGGTGGTGGAGTGATCCCCGCAAAGGAGACATGCCCTAACCAGTCTTGACTTAGCGGCCGTTCTGAAGGGGCTTGGAGATCCCTGCGCATTCGTTGCAGGGTTGTTGTCTCACCGATGGCCCTCTGGAATTCTGATGGGAGTCCTCGATGGCGATGAACAAGGCCACGTAAAGGCCATTCCCCACATGCCGCCAAAAACAAGCTCAGCTCCGCGCGAGATCCGCTACCGGGGGCCAGGTCGCAAAGTCCCAGACGCCGTTCCTCGAGAGCATTGGTTACCCCGGAGAGGCGGGGTTGACGGGTCCGGCCACTTCCCTAGCAGCAAAGCTTGTGCACTTGGCTTAGACTGCCGACCCCGCGAGCAACAAGAACCCTTCGTCCATGCTGGCATCCCAGTGGGGTTGATGCCTTGCCTTGCCCCCTTCCGCAAAGACGCAACCCGGTCACCAAGGGCAAGATCGGAAAGAAAAGGTACCATAGTGGATTGGCACCAGCTGTTTTTGGCGAAGATAACCGGCCCTGTCTGTGTCGCCTTCCGATGGGAGGCCCCGAGGTGAGCTAACGGATGGAACCCGATGGGAGCTCAGTGCAAAGCCCGGGCATGTATAGCCAGAGGGCGGAGCTGGGCAAGGCGATTTCCTGTCCAACTGGCAAGCTGCGGAAACAGCTGCAGAAGCTCTGCCAACTGCTAGCTATCTGCTACCAGTACGCAGGCCGCAAGACCTAGCTCCGAGCTCAATAAGCCGCATCCGTGCAGCCAGCCTCCGGCCCCAAGCATCTTTGCCCTAGCAGCAGTCACTTGTTTCTTGATTCTCCCCGTTTAGTTTCGTTTGCCCTTATCCTTCTCCTTGCCAGTCTCATCAGTGATTCCGGAAAGGAGGTCGGCTTTCAGAAACGCATTGTGCAAGCTCCCTTTTCGCCTTGCTCCGGTCTCAGTTGATTCTGTTTGCTCCACCCATTGGTTACACTGCTTGAGCCATATCACAAAGGAATGCGTCGTTTTCCTCAGCAAACCTAAGCAACCGGGTGCGGAAACAAAACCATTCCACCAGCGGAAAAGGGGAGCAAACCACGAAAGACACCGGTTCCAACCAACCCCCCCCCCCCCCCCCACAAGGCCTCGCAGAGGGCGGGACGAGGTATGTCTTGTGCTTCCCTCAAGGGATACCTACCTCTCTCATTTTTGTCCAACACCAGCTAAGTTGGGGTGTCCGCAAGGAAAGCCCAAGATTCAAGGCAGCTGCGTCTCCGTCCCGGTCCTTCCAGACTCTTGGAGGGCCCGGAGCTATTCTCCGGCCAGCCCATGGTAGCTTCCTGACTTGGAAGCAAGCGTCCCAACACCGAATAACACGACCGACCAATAGCTTCACCCGCGAGTTGCCAATATTTAGCGCCAGTCGGCACCGGCACGCACACTCAGTCGTGGTAAGAGAAAAAGGGCCGACGGCGAAATGGAAACGCCATCTCACTTCTTCAACGAATGTATGGATTTCGACGATCCAAACCCGTACCAGAGTCCGGAACGCGATGCAGGGGACCCCGAAGCCATGCTTGCGTTCCACCCATACGACGGCAAGCTCACCTTCGGCGACATGCCGCCGTCCCCAGATGGCAGAGAGCTGGAGCCGAGGATGGGCGTTTGGGACGGGTTCGCTGATCAGTTTGACACTCTGCCGGCCGATCAGAACAAACCCATGTTCGTCGACCCCGGACTCTACGACGAAGAGAGCGAAAACGACGATATAAAGGCCCAGATCCAGGTGCTGTCAATGCAGATGTCGCACGCCATATCGCGCCCCTCCACTCGGAGAACGTCGAGCGTGAAGTCGGTATCCCAAGGGACATCAAACTCGTCGAATGCCTCCACCGACATCACTCCGCCCAACCAGGGGCCGCCCAAGAAGCGCAAGTCAAGGAAAGCAAAAAGGGGCCCAGGCACGGGAGAGGAGGAGCACAAGAGAAGCAAGTTCCTGGAACGGAACCGGATTGCTGCCAGCAAGTGCCGCGAGAAGAAGAAGCAGTACGTGTCGGACCTGGAGGAGACGAAGATCGGTCTCGAAACGCAACACGCGCACCTGCAGATGGAGTATAACGGCCTGTTGGGCGAGGTCAGCGGCCTCAAGCACCATTTGATGGCCCACGCGAAGTGTAACGACCCGAACATTGACCGGTGGCTGAACAACGAGGCCAGGCGCTTTGTTGCCACCTCCAATGACATGTTTGGTCAACCTTTCGGCCAGTTCAACCAGACTCCGCCGGCTACCGTCTCGGTAGGCTCCCCACGGAGCCGCAACCCGAGCATCGCCTCCACATACCAGGCTTTGCAGGGTGTGCAATTCGAGGGAATTGGATCGGGGGAGCGACAGGGCAGCATCTCCTACTCACATGGTGAGAACTGCGCTATCCACCAAGGACCAGGACTTACGATGCCAGGGTCATCGCTCTATGCCTCCCCCACCGAGACGGCATTCCCTTGCCTGTCGCCTCACCCAAAGAGGGAACCAGAGATCAACTACAACCATATGCCCGATACCATGTTTGGCGAAGGGTAGGCCCGTCGTCATTTCTAGACCAAGTTATCACGACAACCTCGACACGCATCTTCACGTCGGGTGTTGTCAGGCGCAGAGATAGGCTTGTGGAGGGTCACGTTTTGGCGTCTTGATTGTTGCCTCGTCTCACTGTTTAGGGATCTCTTGGGTTGAAAAGACGCACTTTGCGGTTTGCAAGTCGGAGTTCGAGCTGCAATGCGGTTTTTCGTGGGGCGTGCTTGTGGTAAATAGGAAAATGAATGGCCGAGGAACAGTTTGGGAGCGGTAATCTTTGTCGACATGCCAGGATGGCGTCATCGGCGTGGCGTGTAGCTTTACCACACTGTACATCATGTACTTATCCATCTAAATATCGCAATGATTTGCCTTTTCGTCAAACGAGATGCTACCTCAGCCATTGGAGTCAACGTGCTCAGATAAGTTTTGTCATTGGTGTTGAAGTTGTTTGCAAGCGACCCCTTGCCAAGATTCCTATTTATTGGTTGATCCTACTGATTCTGATCTCAAGACTTGATCTGCCAAGTCTTCGCAACGACCGGCAAGTCCCTCCTCAAAAGGGAAGCAAAAATGGTTCCCCGGCATTTTCAGCCAGGCACACCTTCCGTACGGAAGACAAAAAGAATGTGGTGTGCGGTTTATGTGGATCGAACACATGACCTTCAGATTTGACTTGATCCCGAAGTTTGAACTTCAGTCTGACGCTCTCCCAACTGAGCTAAACCCGCTTTGTTGATGTGTTGTGGAGTGTTTTTAACGCAGCTTGTACGTGCTTGGTTCCGTTGCGGGCCGTAGGGTTTTGCCGTGGAGATGTGGGTGTGGTGCGGGGCTGGGGTCGCATCCCCAGGCCGGGCCCGGAGACAGGAGGTTTGGAATCGATAGGGGTGATGAGGGTTGCTAGCTTAGCGCGTGTTCAGGGCAATGAGGTGGTAAAATAGGAGAAACACGATAGGGTATTGTTATCACTGCTGAGGCTTTCCGATGGGGTGTGGGGTGAACGTTGTGAGGGTAGTTGGGGGGGTTTTTTTTTGGGGGGGGGGGGGGGGTTTGCTGTAGGTCTTGGTTTGGTGTAGGCCCTCGTAAAAGTGTTCGCCGCTTCGAAACACTCAAGCAAACCCGTTTGGCAGTTGGAAAACGGTACACTAGATAGGATTACCGCGTGAGCCTGAGCATGTGTTTTCCGAGCACATATTACTTGTTTCCAGACTGGATCACACGTTGGACTCTGGTTGTGTCCAGGTTTCAGTGGAGTTGTAACCGAGTTAGAACCAGTTATCAAGTCAAGGACAACTACGATTCAATGACCGTTGCAACCGAGTTGTCCTTGGGACATGGGCATATTTTAACATTGGCATGTACCATACGCAAGCCTTGGCCGCAGTTCTTGCCCTTGGATCATCAATTACCTCGCAAGACACCCCTTATATCATGCTACTGTCTATCTCTGACAACAAGCCTACACGCTTTCCTCGAATGCCAAATCCTCCTCTCCCTCTTCCCCAGCACGGCATCCATCATGAGCGTTTCTGTCTCCGACCTCGGCCTCCCTCCGGTTCTTGACGCCCGTTTAATCTCCCTCTCCCTCTCTTCCTCGCGGCTGGGCACCCACAGCCTCGTTTCCTCTACGCTCGCCGCCATTTCAAACTCGCCCCTACACAGAGCCGTCACGCCAGATGTCACCTCGACGCTCCCTTTACCAGGCAACATGGGCAAAACTTGTTGCAGTGTCCCGTTCCAAGCAAACTTGCGCGTGAAATCCAGCGCCACGTTCAGCGGCCGGTGGCACAGCGCAGGCATGATTCGTAGCATGGGATAAACAGGAGCATCTGTGCGGTTTGTAACCCGTACGCGGAGCTCAAAGAACTCGTCGACGAACACGACGTTATTAGCGTCTTTGTATTCGCCATCGCTTGGCGCCGTGGCAGGGTCGACAACTTCGATCTGGATGTCGACTTCATCAATCTTGATGGCTTCGATCATCCTCGACGTCAGTCGCATGCTCCGAAGCTCGACCGCGCCTCTTCTCTCGGCTCCTGAGGTGGCGCGCCACGATGCCTTCAACGAGTCGAGGATGCGCTCACGATACCAGAATGCCTCGCGGTTAGCGCGTTCCAGCTCGGGCGAGATCTTGGTGCTGACGACGAACTGTCTCTGACGGGTTGGGTTGAGGGCCGGGATGAAGGCGTGTGGGTCGTCGAGGTATACCCGCTTGATTGGCAGTATGACGCGGTTCGTGTTGCCAGGTAAGATCAGCTCCTCGACGCGGGCGCCGTCATCGGACCCTAGCTCGACCAGCATGTTACTCGGCCACGAGTTTCGCAGGTCCAAGAGGAGGAGGCAGTGATCGTCAGGCGTGAAGCTGGCCGTGGGCTTCTCTTGGAATCCAGTGCGTTTCCAAAGGGGCTCCGGGATTGCGCCCTGAAGCGGGAGGACATCAATCCTCGCTACATCGACGCTAGCGTTGACTGTGACGGTAAGTTGTTGTGAGACACGCCGCGTGTAGAACTTGTCGGCAATTTCATCGTGCGGGACACCCAGATGGGCGTAGTCAACCTGAATTGTACCGCTTGTGAGGCCGGGCTTCCCGAGCACTTCGAAATCAAACGTCGATATCTGCCCCGGCGGGATAAATCGTTTGCCATCACCACGATTTCTGAGTTTGAGTGCCTGCTTCTTGGCGAGGATAAGCTCGTATTCGTAGAGCTCTGCAGCCGTTGCTTCCCGGTCGTTGAGCGCAGTCTGCAGCGCCTCCTGTGTTGAGTCTTGAAATGAGAAGAGCAAAAAGTCTACTGGAGTTGTTTTTGACAGATTCTCAAGCGTGACCGAAAAGGCCTGGCGCTCGCCTTCCAGGATCATAACCGAAGACTGCGGGAGCGTCGATGACTTGACCACAACGACGGGTTGTTGCGCAATGACTGTGAGCTCGACATGTTCTGGCTTCAGTTTCTGCACGGCCGGCGACGGGCTTGCCGCATGCAACCCCAATGCGCCTAGCCCGATGGCCTTGATCTTTGTTTCGTCTTCGGGGGTCCACGGCTCTGCGAACAGAGGAAACCTTCTCTCCCGGCAGCCGCGGATTTTTATCACGGCCCCTGTGATTTTCAACGCACCCGCAGCCTTTGGTGTTCCAGTGATTCTCAAGATTTGCGTCCGGAATGGCCCGATGACAGTGCTCTCGACTGCCGACTCGAATTCTGCGCCCTCGGTCTCAAGTTTGATGCTCTCCACATCCACCTCAATCTCGTACGGGTTCTGTAGCGTCATGCGGAAACTAGCCGTCTCGCCCGCCACCAACACCCGCTCGACAGCCGAAGTATCTGGCTGCTTTAAAAAGGGGTTATAAATAAAGGGATTGACGTCCTGAGAAGCTCTCGCTGTTACGGCGTCCGGCAGAACGCTCTTAGCATGCTGGACAGGTGTCCGCGTGGGGGGCAGAGGTTCCAACTTGATGGCCCGCAGGAGAAACTCATCCCAGTAGTCGGCCAAGTGGCCCATCCCCAGCCGTTTTGACAAGTTTGCCGTTTTAGATATGCCCGAGATGAGCTTTGTCTGTTCCTCCTTCGAGATAGCGGGATACGCGCCATGACGCTTCGGTCCAACCGCGACACCGGTTCCCGCTGTTCGCAGAAGATCGCTCGAGTATTTCAACACGCCCGAAAAGTCCGGAAGAGCCTCGGACAGATTGATGCAAGACCTGAGAATGTTGAGTTTGACGTTTTGCATCCCGAAAAACCTCGCTGCAGACTGTCTTTGTATTCTTTCCAAGACCCCGCCGTCCGAGTTGTCGAGGGCCGTGGAGACCGAATCCTCGCCCACTATGCCATAGGTCTTGAGCAGAAGCGACAGAAAAGCATCAATGCCGTGCTCAATGTCACCCTCCCCAAGCTCGAGGGCGCCAGCACTGTGCCCGTTGGGGCCGTTCAATGCCACCAGACCGGCAGCGGGATGGATACCAACGTCGGCGGCTCCTCGAGTCCTCGCCTCCACAAGACCGCCGATCAAAATGGTCACAAGCTCCCTGACAACCATGGCCTTCTTTCGCTGAAGACCCAGCACACCCAGCACGGATGCTATCCCACTGAGAATGACTATTCGGTCCGTTGTGGTCAGCAACTCCGAGGACGATGTCGGAAACGCTTGAAATAGCAAGGATACGATCAATCTCCTGTTCGGAACAATATTAAATCTTGGGGAAGAGGTCAACGGCTTCTCGGGGAGTGCCCCAAAGACCATCATGTCCAGTGTCTGCCGGTTTAGCTCGCCCTCCGCAACATGTAAAGCGGTGAGTATTTTGCAGAACCTGATGTAGGTCTCAGAAAGGGGTAACGGTGGAAGGCGCTCCGCCGATATCCTCGAGTACAGACCGATAACTCGCTCAAGCAGATCGGGCATGTAGACTTGGAGGTGTCGCAGCCACCGAGGTTGCTTCGGGTATTTTGCCTCCACTTCCTGTAGCTGGGCCAAAATACTCGACCCCTTTTCTGGTGGAGGATGCAGAATGGTTGGGACTTGAAATTCCAGCCCCTTCCAAGCTAGTAAAAGCAGGCTGATAGTAATGAGCTCCAGCGCCTTTCCGTGCCAAACATGATCATTAATCGATTTGGCAACGGTGGCAGCCTCGCTCAGCTCTTTCACGGCGGTACTCCAGAGACCTGCCTGGAGGTATAGCGAACCAAGAACGATCTGAACTCGGCATTTTCCCTTGGCCCTCCACCTGTCATTAAGACCACCGGGGCCGAATCCCTGGACGGATATTCTATCTTGGCTTTGAGTTCGGAACCCTTCGGCTGTGTCTGGGCGCGCTGGAGCATGCTGTTCCGGGCTGGTAGGTTCTGAGCCGTTGACCGCTCCGTTCATTTCATCAAATGTCGTAGGTGGATTTGAAAGGCCGCTCCGGCTCCCCGAAGGTGTTGATGGCCGGTTCGGCGTAGAGCCGCCTGACCCGAACACACCGTTTTTGGAGGGAACTGGTGGCATGGACATGCGCACGTGGCTCCGGTCAGCAATCCCGCTTGCCGAGCTTGACCGCATTCCCGTTGGCAAAGCATATTGGGAGTTTCTCCTAGTCAGTCCCGTTGGTTCTTCCCCAGGAGCAGACGGTCCATTGGTCGGACGGCCGGAAGGGTTCCCGGGCGAGTCTATGTACGACATGCCCTCGTATGATTTTGCCAGCGTAGTCATCTCGGCCAAAACCAGGGCTGATATATCGCACATCACCGTCTTCATCGTTGTCCTCCTGTGCTGCTCTGCGGGAGGGATAACCAAGATGCCCTCCGGGATTGTGAGTTTCTCCTTGGGCGCAACATAGTCAAAAACCAACACCTGGTGTGCCAGTATTTTGGGGTAGCGATCTCTTAGCTCCTCCAGCTCTTGATCCAAGCCTCGTATGTTTGTCTCCTCGACCGTCCTGCCAGTTGACATGCGCTTGGTGTTGGCGAACACGCCGCTCGACAACTCGGCGCCGTCAGCTACGGCGATGAGGGCTAGGGGTTCTCGGTACAAATCGAAAGGGGAGAGGGCAAGGTGCGAAGCCGGCGTTTGGTGCGTGATGAGCTCGTAAAACATTGCGCCGTCAGGGAAGGCCAAGGGGGAGAACATGTCTACGGGCGACACGGGTCAGTACAGCCGGGAACAAGTGTGGAAAGGGTTGTCGTACTCCGATGGGGGCGCCCATCGGGGCTGATGTCGCGCAAATGGACAACATGTTCGGCGTGGAGGCGATCGACAAACGTGTTGAACCGTTCTCGCTTGATGCGGCCGATGGGCAGCACCAGTGCCTTGACCCTTGCTGGCGCGATGGGTAGGAGGGGATCCAGAGACATTATCGCGCTGCTGTCATCCCCACGTATCAAATATTACAAGGGTAGCGGGGTGCACGTCAGGGCGAACGGGTTCTGGGCATGTCGCGGTCGAGTTGTCGTGCGGCGCATCGGGGTCGAGGATCGAGGGTTGAGTGCCGTCGAACAGACCGCCTCCAGGGTCGCACACGCCGCAACAGCTCTGTTCCCAGAGTGGTGGCAACGAGAGTGGAAACCCTGTCTAGGTATTGTTTTTCTCTACCCAGAGAAGTCGGCAAGTGGTGTGTTGCAGAGCTCCGTTGCGAACTGTGCCTGTGAGGTGTTTGTGCAGAATACATGCTCCCAAGTGGCAGTGACAGCTTGCTTGCCATCAAGCCCCGTTTGCCGGGATGTTTCAACGGCAGTCGCTATGATTGGCCGGGAAGGACCCAGTCCAGAAGGTGAGCCCCTGCATCGCGGCCGAACCCCACCAAGCGTCAAGCCTCCCGTCCCCTGGGAAGACTGGAGCTATGCCTCAGAACTCAAAAATCGAACGTACATTTGTGTTCATTCAAACCGTACCTGTATTGATGAGCCCCCGGACTCTAGTAGCTATGGAATAAAAAGACAGACCAGGTCGAATATCCAATCATCCACGGCACCGGGACACGCCAATACGCCGTCTCCTGAGCAGCATTTGGCTGCATTCGTTTCCCAAGATGATTATCCGCATAACACATTATCAAACTCCCCTTGATGACAATTGCGTGAGGGTGGGCGTGTAACCTCCGCCATACAAGAACCCCGAGACCAGTACAACAATTGTGAAGATGGCCGCGCCCGTGAACAGGCCTCGGCGCACTGCGGGCGGAAGGCTGTGTTCGGTACCGTGAGGTGCTTCCCAAACCGCCTTGAGCCAGGACGCAAAGCCTACGGTGACGGTAGCAATCTGCTCCCACCCGAGGGAGTAGTAAACGAGACCGGCAAGGGCGATTCCGTAACCGAGGAACTGGAGAGCTGAAATGGTGGTGTTCCAAATGAGGACCGAGACTCCAACCAACAGGATGTTCTTCAGGATTCCCGTGAGTGTCATGACGAGACCTGATGTCTTACCAATCTTCAAAAAAAAAAAAAAAAATCGGTATTAGCGTCTGCTCAGCCCGAGCGCAGAGAACAGGTGAACTCACCAAAAACACACTGCTCACGTTGAGCATAAAGGCAACCATTGCGTTCAAGACCATGATTCCGTATCCAGCCTTGGCGATATCAGCCGGGTTGAAGCTGTGAGCCTCCGCCATGCCAGCAATAAAAATATTCATAACAGCGCATACGGGGGCGTAGTAGTATAGGCTGACGAGGGGATCCATCTTTTGGCCTTCTCCCGAGAGCAAGACCTGGATCATGATGAGTCGCATGGCTTCAAACACAATGCCGCCGACCTGGTACAGGAACCCGGTCATACTGAAGGCAATCTCGCCATAGCTGGCAAGTGCCACGCCGGCGACAATGACAAGGACGTTGAGAAATCGTTTGAGGGAGGGTTGTTCGACACGCCAAGCCCAAGCCGTGAGCAGGACGGCAACAGGGGCGGCCGACTTCAGCATTTGGATGAAAGCCACGCTGAGGTAGAGATAGACCATATTGCTGCACACCAGACTGGCGCTATACAGCAACCCAATGGGAACGATGGCGCGGAGGTAAGTGCGTCCTGTCATCTGTACCGTTTTCCGGCCATCGAGTAGTGTTGTCGTCCGCGCCAAGATCTGCGTCGCAAGGGTTGCAAAGACAAGGTGCCAACATGTTAGTATTGCGGCTGTCCTGAAGTTAGTCTTGACTTCAAGTAAATTCCAGCTGAGCAGATCGCATACGGTATTCTATGACAGAGTTAGCAAACACACACTTCGGGTTAATGAAAGGTGCTCTTACTGAATCCCCTGTTGTCAATCAACCATTTGTTGAAGAGGATGGTTGAGTTGGAAAAGAAGATCCAACTCCTACATTGAAACTATCAGCACGCAGAATTCAGAAATAATTCATCCTGGACTTACGCAATGAAGAAAATAGGGTGAAGCGATCTAGAGCTATTTGCAACGGGTTGCAATTGGGCCTTTTCCTCTTCAGCAGCGAGTCCCTGCTCAGGATCCCGCTCATCCCTTTCTGTAGCCATCCACGCGTCTGGGTAAAGTCGGCGCGCCTTTGCGAAAACAACAACAGAACCTTCTTTGCAGCTAAAAAGAAAGATTCGCGGTGATGCGGGCAACAATCCCGTATCCCTCAACAGCTCACTCAAGACCCAAGACCCTAAGGATAGGCAGCTAAATAACCCGTTCGTTTCCGTAGGGCTTCGCGAGTTGAGGTGGGATCAGCTAAGGAGCGGATGCGACGCTTGTGGGCTCCGTGAGCGACCAGGTAGAAATACAGAGATCAAAGAGCGACTGGAATGCGCGACGCCGCGAAGCAAATGGGTACGGAATGGAGAGGTGTCTGGGGATGGAATGAAGTCGAGAGAGTATTTGACCGGGTTTGATGGTGGTTTTGCTCGCTCGTTCAGCTCCCCATCGATTCATGCACGACCACAGGGAGAGGTGAAAGGATCCGAGCCGTGACAGGGACCATTGAACGCCAGGCGCCCTTCAGCCCGCCACGAGGGGCCCATCTCCTGGGAGCCGCACACGTAATTTTACAACCAGGCTGGCTGGTTATTGGCTGATGCTGCCCATCACCCTGGTCTCAGGTCAGAGAGACTAAGCCGCCAGGGACGCGCGACCTGACCTTCCCAACCGGAGTCTTCTCCTTGCAAGCTGTTTGGGGAAAAGCCCGGCCGATATCCCCCCTTAAGCCCCTATTGGCATTTCCGCGTCCTACTAACTACACGTGCGGTGCTCACACGAAGCAATCCGTGTCCCCGAAGGAAAAGGGTTTGCAGCATGCCAGTGCAACGCGACTTTCCCCAGATAATCGGATACGAGAACAAGACTTCGAGAGCCCCACCAAAATCCCGTCATCCCAATCCAGTGGTTCCTGACGAAAATAGCATCGGCGGGGTGTGGATAACCTTAAGTCAGCCCAGACGTTGCAACACCGCCGAGAAATCCAGCCAAGCCGTTAATTCTTTCCACCTCCGGATGAAACAAACGTGGGCATCACGGGTTCGGCAGCAATTGGGACTTTCAACTTTGTTTCAACAAAAAGTAAAGGTGCGGTGTTGCAACTGTCACGCAGGAACAACACTCGAGTTTTTGAGAGAGCATCATCGCATTGAGTGTGTTACAATCGGAGCTGAGGCCCGGCCTGCTAACCCTGTCCGGAGGCGATAGCTCCATGTTCGAAATCGTACATCGAGACGCCACTTGATGCAAAAACTGAACCTTGAATGCAAGAGCCCTCCAACCCAGTACCCAACCGAACTTGCACCACACTCGGTTGTCTAGAGTCCATGGTATCCGCTAGAAACGCCAACGCTATGCCTTGATA
This sequence comes from Cercophora sp. LCS_1, assembly GCA_036250225.1. Taxonomy (NCBI): domain Eukaryota; kingdom Fungi; phylum Ascomycota; class Sordariomycetes; order Sordariales; family Lasiosphaeriaceae; genus Cercophora; species Cercophora sp. LCS_1. Next base: position 214,095 of record JAPZLL010000003.1, read on the forward strand.
AAATGAGATGCCTTCATGTTCCCGCTGTTAAAGCCCGTCGTCGCCGTCATCATCTGGAAGGGGTGTTGTTACAGCAGCATTTAGTAGCCCCTCCTGCCGAGCTACATCGCCCACACAGTTGACAGGTGTTCTTGTGCCACCACTCAGTTCCAAGTCGGGAGGGGTATCGCGGACGCTGCCCGACGAGCTGCTCTGAGTACCCGCCGGGGCATCCGCTTCGGAGAGTCGGATAGAATCCGGGTCCACACAGTCATAAAACAACATAAAAACACCGCCCTGGGCGAGAACGACCGACTCGTCTACTTTTGTGACATCCTGGTCGCTGAGTCTCCACCAGTCAGTTGTCGCCTCGTCTTCATAAGCCGAGTCGTCGTCCTTCCCGTTGTCAACTTCCATTTCTGCCCCAGTCTTATCCTCTTCGCGCTCCGCAGTCGTTGATTCCCGGGTCTGGTTTGTCTTCGCCCCGGCACTATCCTCAGTCTCGGTGCTATCTCCCAGGTCTGAACCGTCCAAACTGGGCAGGTCATCTCCCTCGGTCGCGAGTTGTGGGGGTTTCTTGCTCATTGTTTCCTTCGGCCCACGACCGGTCGTAGTATGCCTTCTGTAGCACACATAATGGCCATTTTCGTGGCGTCCATAATGTGTGATTACAGCGCGCAGCTCGTAGATTGGGCCCGTAATCTTCGACGGGTGTGAATCTCCAGCCACCATCGAAGAGAGAGGGTCCAGTAACCACCGCTCTTCATCTCCAACACCGCTTGGTAGTTGCTCGTCCGTCATGGATTCTTCAACGCTAGCCCCACTTGGAGTGTCGTCGGCACTTCCCAGACACCACGGCCCGAGGTCCAAAATCTTGGGAAATCTGACTGCCGCCAAGTTCTTGAACATACCGCCTGTTCTCTCGTCGAACACGGATCGGTTCATATGGATTGCTAGACTCCGCGGAGGACGCGATACGACAACCTGCTTAGTCTTGGTCGAGGCCACTCGTTGCTTGGGCGGTATTTTGCATCTCTCCAACAACGTTTTGTCGTCGAACACGTCATCTTCCAACGCTTCCTCAACGGCTACTAGTCGTGCCCTCATCTCAGCGCTGTCGGGGCGCTGTTCTAAAAGCTTTCGGAGAATTGACTGCGCTCTGAGCAGCGAACACTTTGGGCACTCGACCCCATCAATGCGCTCAAGTTTGGTGTAGGTGTCCAGTCTATCATAGAGATCATGTTCGGCGCGGTTACCTAGGTTGAGCGTCAGGCAATTGAAGGGGATCATAGAGAGCCCTTCGCAATAACCGCAAGCGACGCAGGCCACTCGTTGAGCGACGAGCCCCTCAAGTGGATTGCGACTTAGCCTTGGTTCAGGCCAGATCTTGGGCATGCTCGACACACTCTGGTATCCGCTATCGTCGCTGTGTTGGCTTGCTGATGCATCGTCAGAAGAGGGCTCGCTTTCGAAGCCTGTGGGTTTGTGCAGGCGTTTCACAGCTTTGGCAATTTCCTTGTCCACCTCGTCCAGTAACTTCGAGTAGTATTCCTGTGCGTCTTGCTGCTGCCAAGTGCTCATGTTCTTCAACACACCTGGCGTCCATAGGGTCTTGCCATTGTTTGAAGAGTCGTTGAGGTCCGAGATCAAAGTTCGCAGCGCATCGGTCGTGCGTTCGACTGGTCGGCCATCGGCTGGCGCAGGTATGCAAGACAGATAGCTCGGGAGCGGCGAGAGGGAAGCAAGGCTCTGGAGAATACTGTTCTGGTAGCACGAGTTGTCGTAATTTCCCAGTCCGGGTGGTTGATCGTTTGCATTCTTGCCGAGTGTTGCGCCAGATAACCCTGCCAGACTGTTTCTGCCCGCTTGTGATACCGACATCAGCAGGCCCCCCGGCTTGTCAACGCCCAACAACTTTCGCAGGACATCGCTCTTGGCCGCGTGGCTGTTCGTCGTCTGTGTTTGAAGCATCGCAGATGGGAAGAGGGGTGGATCGAGCCAGCGCTCAAGAGTATAGAGTGCTTTTGCTGGGATTAAGAAGACCAGGCAGTCCCAGAGAAAGGACGAAAGCGGGGGGACTCGACCTTGTTGAGCGGCGCCCTGGTAGAGGACGGTAACAACGACAAGAGCAATCGCTAGAATGCTGCCCGGGCTCTGAAATCGCTCCCACAAGCCTTGCTTTGAGTAGTAGGCTTGGTATAAGTCGGGGCGGTGGTAGGCGTCGTGGTGACTCAGGACGCGCTTGACGTCGGAGTTCATCGTGGTGCGTGCAGTTGCGGCACCGATGGACTTGCTTGAGAAAGCTCCAAGTTGTGGGGACTCTCGACTCAGAGCTTAAACAATGGTCGTTAAAGTTGTACGTGAGATGGCGAAGCGCGGTTCCATGACCAAAGTAGGTTTGTTTCTTTGAACCTTGTCGTGGACAGAACTCCGTCGGCACAAAGGGTTGCCGTTGAACTAGGTGGCATTGACGAGAAAGGTACGAATTGGAGGAGAGCTTCGGTTTTGTGTTGGTTGGCTGGTTCAAACTTCGCAGGCGACCTGGCTGCAGACGGTTTCTTGGCAGCCACGCACTGACACGGGTTGCCATCTGCCTTTGGTTAGTCGCGAACTGTTCGGCAGCCGGGTGGGCACCCAAGCACCCTGCTGGCATGCTTGGCAAGGATAAGCTATCGAGTTTGGTGGGGTTAAAAAAGTTGGGCGAAATGTCAAAATGGTGTTCCGCATCTAGATAGTGGGAAAAACCACCCGACATCGATTGTGCCGCCGTATTGCTGAAAATCATAACAAGATGGCAAAAGGCACAGTCGCAAAGGGCAGAACCGGTATGTCTCTTTGAACCACCTTGTCCCTTGTTACTGACACAAATTCAGGGCCCTCGAAACGCTCCCGCGCCGCGAGACGAGCAACAGACGTTGACATTGACACTGACAAATCGCTGAAAAATGTCAAGGTCCCCGAAGATTCCAGCGAAAAGAGGCCCTCGGTACTCGCGGTGCACCGAGCGGCCGGAGTATCCAAGAAGACCAAACACAAGGTCCTGAGCTCCAAAATGCGAAAGCGACAAGAGAAGAGCATGGACCGCGCCGAAGCCATCATGGATCGGACAGCCAATAAGGTGCAGCGCAGCAAGCAGAGCTTTAAGGTTATCCAAAGCCGGAAACGAACCTGGGAGGAGGTCAACAAGGACGCAACCGGTACGGAAGTACCCGCCAAGAAGGGAAAGAGTGCCCAGAGGCAGGCCGAGGATGATGCCGTTGCTGAATTCTACGGCGATGATGATGATGAGGAGATGGATGAAGCGGTGGAAATGCCGCAAGGCTCTGTGCGACCAGTGATGCCTTCTATACATGCGCCAGTCTCGGGGGATGATGACGAGGAGATTCTTTAGTTTGTCTTTATTTTCAGGGCACGATCTTCAGTTACGATGAGCATCACTGGCGTTCTGGGCATTGCGATATCAGGTCATGAAACGTTAACAGACAAGGCTCAGGCTCATTCTCCTCGGAGCTTGCGGACATGATGGGGCACTTTCGGTAGTTAGCTGACAAGGCTGTCCTCCTGTCCTCACGGGATCTCAGTCAAAATGATTTCAAGGTATTTCTAGAAGCGTAAGGGCCTTAAATTTCACATATTAGGTTGCCTGATTCATGGTGTGGGTGCTGGTAGCCACATACTTTTGTATCAGGGTCGTTTCTAGGCCCGACGAAGAGAGGCTTCGGGGTAAAGGCGTCGTCCGGGACCAGCCGTTGCCGGAGACAAAGGAGCCCCTGAACTCATTGTTTACATGTGGGACACGCTCTAGTTCAAATCCACACAAGGTACGGATAAAACTGGGTATCTGTTTTCAATATACTGACAACTAGCATTCTCTCTATTCAGCCGAAGCCAAGAATCCAAATGCTATCTACCCGACAGGATTGGACCACCATTCCATCCGTGTAAAACCGAAAACTCAACCGAAAAGTTCGTGTCACCCATGTAGGAAATACGGCTCAAAACGCCTGGGCTAGATCAAAGATACGACAATGTATTATCTGCACCGATTTCGCCTTCAACACCCAACGCAGCTTCATTCCCCGCTACTGATGGGCCTCGCACTACGATCTAAATACCAATAGTTAGCACTGTGCGCATTCAGTCAGTGATACGAATCGGAATTTCTTACCTCTCCTCTGCTCACACCGTCACCGTTCTTGGCCGTTGGCGTGTCCTTCAGGTAAATTTCGGTGCTCGTCAACGGGGGGCCAAAGTGCGATGTTTTATCATCAAAGACGCGGTAGTCGTAGAAAGCTGTCTGGGTAACCGCACCAGCCACTTTGGCGGCAGTCAAAGCATAGATGACCCTCGCAGCCGTGAAGACGCGCAGATCGGAGAGTACCTTGGACGAGAGACCAGGAGTCCCGGCACCAGCTCGTTCAGCAGTGTAGATGAGGCGTAGCTTGCCAGGGGTCTTGCCAATCTTGGGGCGGAAGCTGTTGAAGTAGTTGGATGTAACAGTATCGGCGGGCATGAAGCCAGACTGGGTGAGGCTGCGGGTGAGCGCCCAGTAGAGGTTTCGAGCGACAGAAGAATTGAGGTTGCCGATGGCCTCCTGGTGTGTCTTGAGCAGAGCGGCAGGAGTGGCGACGACAATGGTAGGAGAGATGCCGCGGGTAGCGATGCTAAGATCAGTTGCCTCGACAGCAGCCGCATTGAAAGCGATGGAAGAATTGGAGTAAAGAGCCGCGAGAGTGAGGACGAGAGTGTGTGTGTTGGCGAGAGAGTCAGCAGGGAGGAAAAGGTCAGACGGGTCGACGCGCCGGAGAGTCGGGACGGCAAATGTTTGAGCAGCAACGGCGGAGATCAGGTTGGCGGCCGTGAATTTGACCATTTCCTCGGTTGTGCCAGGCTTGGATTTCCAGAAGATGGTGACATCGCGAGGTTCCTTTTGACCCCCCAAGGGTGGGGGTTCTTTGCCGGCGTCGACGGGATAGTCCGAAACAATATCCTGCCAGGTGGAAACGTTGACGACACTGCCAGTGCCTTGGGGGACCTCGTTCCAGTCGAGGTGAGCACTGCCCTCGTCGACGACCCAGATAAGTTGCCGGAGTGGCGGATAGTTCTTGACAACAAGGTCGAAGGGGAACGAGCCAGGAGCCGTAACAACTGTGTCGGCAGCAGAGCGGCGGAGCATAGAGATGACGGCTTCATCGGACTGATTAAACGGAAGGATGATGGCAGTCAAGTTGTAGAAAGCACAGGCGAAAAGGGCAGCAATCAGCTCGACCGAGTTGGGCAAGTAGATGGCAACGCGGTTCCCGCCCTGTTCCAACACATGCTGGCCGATGAGATTGATCTGACGAGTGATGCTCTCCAGCTCGTGCTCCGTCACGCTGTCCCCGAGGACGGTGAAGATGCGACCGGTCACACCTTTGAAAGGGCCGTCTTCCTGAACGCCGGCAATGGCCTGTCGCCAGATGTCTCGGAGATCACCGTCCCGACCCTTGGCCCACTTGGAGACGCCGGGGTCTCGCACATTCAAGCCGGGATTCAAGGGCATGCTGTGGGGGGCAGCCTGCGAGCGGTAAACGGGAGATTCGCCCTCATGGCGCACAGGCGAGGGTTGTGCTTGTCGGGCAAGGAGGAACGGATGTGTGTCTGGGTCTGTTCGGGCGCCGATCTGGTAGGCGAGGAAGGCGGCGAGACTGACGATGAGGACGCTGGTGTAGATGTTCCAGGTGACGATAAGACCGGTGACGGCCTCGTCGAGCTGGAGCATCAACTGGTCGAAGAACCCCATGGTAGCGGTGTGCGATGTGCGATGTGCGATTGCGTCCAGAGCTGGCCCCGCGCCTCAGGCGATCTCTCCAGCTAGATATCCGTAGCGCTGGAGCGTGTGAGGTGGTGGAGTGCGAACCTCGACCTTTGGCGTCGAAACACGGATGGCGGGGAACAGCGGCATCAGCCTGACGACGGGAGTCTAGCTGTCCCCGAGGACCCTGCAGCCAGCTCGAGGTAAGCGGCGCGCTGTCCGCCCCCACCCGAGCTCCAGAGCTCTGCCAAGAGCTCCAGCTGGCAGCGGGCCGCCAAGCCGTGCCCCTTGTTCCGGTTTACGTGCGTCGCCTGGGAAGCCCTTGGCAATGTTGACTTTGCCTATCGCGGCCAATTTCCTCACGACAAAAAACCAAGGGACCACGACAACGTTGGCCCACGCAACCACCAGCGATCGTTGTCGCTGTGCGCGACACGGCTGCGGCCTTTCGACTCTACTAACAAATTTACAGCAACGATCGAACCCGAACCTTTCGAACACATACCCGCAATGGCTTCCTCGGCACTTTCGCCTGCGGCGCGAGCTGTCTTGACACCAGTCAAGCAGACAACAACCACCCCTCCTCCTGCGACAGAAAGCCCAGGCGACTGGCGACACCCTCGCTTGGCCGAGATTACACAACGACAGGCTAGATCCGTCTTCTCGGAGAAGAACGCCAAGCAGGTTCTGTACAACAGCTTCGCGTGGCTCATTCTGTACATATCACGACGAGTCGCGCGCTCCTATCTGCCTGCCAAGTTGTACGACAGCCGCCATACGAATAGGATAGAGAACTCTCAAGCTGACAGGGCAACCTCCAGGTTTCCCCCCGAGTACAATACCTTGATCTTCGTCGCCCTCTGCCTCGTGCCTCTGTTCAACGTCATCGTCGCGCTGTCGCCACTCTTCCGCGCCGATGATGACCTCAGCGATATCCCTCTCACACCCGCACAGCGAGAACTTCTCGGTCTACCCCCGAGCTCCAAGAAGCCGACGCCAGATGCCATCCGCACTCCGCCTCGATACTCGAGAACGCCCTCGCTGGCTGGATCGCCGGCAAGCCTTAGGAGTTACACCGGCTCGCCCACCCCGAACCTGGGCAGCCCAGCATCAAACAACAATTCACCTGCGCCAGTAACAAGTCCTTTGCTGCAAAAAGCCGTGGTTGGGGGTGCGTTGTCGAGCGCAAGGAGGTCTTCATTTGGGTCGTCGGGAGGTTTTGGCGCAAGCACTTCGAGCTTTGGGGCGAGCACGGCGACGAGTCTATTTGGCGATGGTCCCGCCACGCCGACGCCGATGACGGGCAAGCGATCGAGTGTCAGTTTGAACAACAAGTGGCTGTACGAAAAGGGCCGCGAGAAGACGAGGAGGTCTTCGGGAAACAACTGGGGTCTGTGATAAGAGTGTAAGAGGGTAAGGGTTCGTTCATAGATGCATGTAAGGATGTCGGGCTCATGATACCATGAACATCATTCAATGAAAAGTAATGTGGCGTTTCGGACACATAATAGGGACACTAGATTTGTGTTTAAGTGTAGATCGTCAACTAAACACCGAAAACTTGAATCGTGTAAATTGTTGCTTGGGTATCTGGTATCATCGAAACAACCCCCTAAGAGAGAATATCGGGAAGAAGAGGCGGCCAAACAGGCCTCGTAAACACACCCATGTCTAAGACAACTAGACATTGAGCTCAAAAACCACACATTACGTCGTCTTATCCAACGGCGGCGTCTTGCTCTTCCCCTCCACCAGGGTATCCGGACTTTCACCGTCCACAATCGGGTCTCTCCCCGGTATTATTGGTGGCGCGGGAAACGTACCATCCTCCATCACCTCCTTGCCCTTTTCCTTTTCCTTTTCCTTCCCCTTACCCTCCTCGTTCTCCTCAGTAAGCGTAGCTAAGATCCCCGGCACCCCTTTGAGTGGTGCATTCACAGAAACTTGGACCTGAGGGCTCTCATCCTTGACAACCACGATCTTCTCCAACGGAACTCCAGACTCTACTCCCTCACGCTCAAATGCCTTGGGATCCCTCTCCACCAACACCTTTGCCAAAGCTCGTACCCCCTCGAGAACAACCTCCGGCCTCTCGAACGCCAACAAGCCCTTCTTGGCACCCCCCTTGACCCGCTGCGTGCACAGCACCTCAAACTCGGTATTCGCCCAGTTTGGACACGAGTACCCATCCCCAGGCCCGTCAACGCCAAAAACCGTAACACCCACTCTCGGCCTGCTGGTGGCGGTCTCTCCCCTTTCCTCCTCCCATCGCTCACACCCCGCCCATAACCTGAGTACATGCTCCGGTCCAGGTAACCACGCCAACAACGTCATAGTAATCACCCGCTCCCTACTCCAGAACCCATTCTCCTCGCCCAGCTTCCCCGTCATCCCCAGCAACCGCAGCGCTCGCAGCACATACACCAGCATGCCCACGGGCGAATCGCACAACGCATACCCCAACGCACCCGGCTCCCCGACTCGTCCCAGCCCCGCTTTCCACTCCTTTTTGAGCGGCGCATCGGGAATCCATCGGTTTCCCGTATCTCGCTCGAGAGCGACGAAATCGTCGTCGTCATAACCGAGTATCCCGGCGCGGAAAAAGTTGGCCACTGTCCATTTCGTCCATTCCCAGGGTGCGGAGCGCATGTCCGGGGCGGAAAGGGGAGGGGAGATCAGGTTCGCTGCAACGCACGAGGTGGAGTGGTTGGTTGCGAGGTGGCGGATGAGGCGCCAGTCGATGTTGGTTGTGTCGAGGACTGCGGTGCCCGGGACTGTAGTGGTTGCGATGTAGCGGGGGTAGTTGAGGCGGAGCATTAGAGCGTTGAACAGTGCGGCGGTTGGAGGGATGGGCGAAGCGGTGAAGGGGGCGGGGAGGGCGTCTGAGAAGCCCAAGCCCGGGAGGGAGGGGATGACGAGGTGGAAGGGCTGGAGGGGGTCGCTGACGAGGGGTTGGATGAGGTGGATGAGGGAGAGGTTTGTGAAGGGGAAGGGTGGGAGGAGGAGGAGAGGACGGGCGGAGACATGGGGAGAGGGAATGTGGAGGAAGTGAACGCGAATGGGGCCAAAATCGGGGATGGTGAGCGATGTGCGGAACTGAGAGTATGCCGTGTTGAGGACGGATTCTTGATCGCGCCATTGGTATTTCTCGGTCCTGTGCGTGTTAGAGGTGGTGCTGTGTTTGTGGGAGTGGCACTTTACCAAAAGTCAATGAGCCCTTCCACCTCAGGTTTGGGCTCCCACCAGGCTTTCGGACCCGTGTCGGCGCCTTCATGAGGAAGCCGTGTGAACTCGAGCTTACGTTTGGTGAGCTCCAGATGGCGGGTGGGAATCTGGTGCGGCTTAGTTTGTGTGGTCCGTCAAACACGGCAAGGACGACTTACATGAATCTTGTAGGGCTTCACCGCGTCTCCGGCGGCGTCAACCGGATCTGCCATCGCGGAAGCCCTTCGTATCGCATGAATGGTACAATACAAATACTAGGGGTAGCTTTTCCAAAAGCAAACTAAGCAAAACGAAAAAGGTAAAGAATGTCAAAAATGCAATAAACGGCAGCGCAGACGACACGGACAACCCACAGCCCGCGCAGGCGGTGGAAGGCGCGGGTTTGGATTAGATTAATATACCGGAACCGAAGAGGTGGAAGACTCGGCTTGATGCTTCTTGTTTATAATCCCACGCAGGTAATCAAGCCATCGGGTCAGCGTCATTTCTCACGTCTCGTTGCGCGCTGTTGTATATAATAACGCCGTCCACATTATACCTCCCTCAGTTGCCAGCCGCCATCCTTAGTCCCGTCATACTCGCCATGCCATAACCGCATATAACGCAGTAACAAAAGCAACCTAGTGCTATTAAAGGAGGTGACCAAGTAAGTCACTTTTGGAACGCCCCACGAAAGCCGCACCCCGGCAGCTTTACTCCAGCCTGGGGATGACTAGAAAGAGTGCGTGTGGCTAACTCCCCGGTCCGGCAAAGGGGTCGTCGGCCCTCTCCAGTGTTGCTTGGAGCGACGTTGGGACGGGGAAGCACCGCATGCACGGCCAGGGATCATGTTCCAAGAAAACACGACGCCACACGGGGCCCAGAACCGAACACACCAGCGCTGAAACAGTGGCGGTTGCACGGGGGGTCGGGAAATGATCAGCCTAGGGCGCCTTGCCTCAGAAGGCTGCCATTGGACCAGACCGCTGACGACTTCGGTTTGCCGCGCATCCCTGCTTCTCACCAGCTTCGAAATCTGGTCCAATCTTCCAGCGACGATGCTCCGATCCAGACCCCGCTGAGCCACAGCTGGCCAAAGATAGCATGGCAAAAAACACGCGCGTTGTGTGCAAATCTGTTTCCATTCCTGATAGTTCTTTGCCTGCCTGGTACTTACACAGACAACATCTTTCACGAGAGTCAATGTGTTGCACAATTGTCTCTGTTTTGCCTCTGCAAATGAATGAGGCTCTTCTGTTTTCATGCATCACTCCATCCGCTATGCGATCCCTAAAGTGTGCAGGCCTCCGATATGACATGGTAGCATTGGCAATGAAACCAACACGCGTGGTAATCTGGCCGCGCTTGTCAAGTTGGAAGTCACCCATCGTCTACTCAGCTCTTCGGCAACGGGAGTGGTCCATCGTCGAGACGCGCTTTTCCTCAGCTGCTGCGCGGTGCCGCCTGCCCTCCGCTCGGAGGAGGCGCCGCGTTTGGCCCCCGTAGGTTGATGGTCCCGATCCGAGACACAATGGAACTTCCAACTGCGTCAACAGCCCCACGAGGCGACGTAAGGGACGGTCCTTGTGGCGCAGTCTCTTGGACCCGGAAGAGCTTAATCTGGGTTGCGTTCCATACGCCCACTGTCCCCTTCGAGACCTGCATCTCACCAGCAAATATGAAGCCCCAAAGGAGGCTTTCATACCAGCCCAGCGCCAACTGTGACCACTCAAACGACTGCACCCGGATCGGTGAAGGATCAATGCCCACAAGCTTGATCTCTTGTATCTTCTGTAGCGCTGCTGGTGTCGCGGCGTCCGACCAACGAGGGATGAGAGCGGTTAGTTGCTGGACTAGCGTGAGAACCGTGTGAAGCGGCAACTCTGGCAGCCAGCTCTCAATCCAATGAGCTGATGGCTCGAAACCACCAAACTGGGGTTGACTGGTGGATGTGGGGCTGCTCAAGCTTGTTATGCTGTTTTGGCGCGAGAAAGTCGGCGCGCCCGCCGGCATCTTTCCCCTGGCCTTTTCTGACATGCTACGCAGTTGCCTTGGGACCTCGTCCTCGACCTGCCCGGCTACTGAAGATGCCCGCGATGGGTTTTCGCTGGGGCTGGACGCCGCCGGAGTAGGCCGTGCTTCGTCATCACTATCATCGTCATCGTCTCCAATGGCAAACGTGCCATCTTCTTCTGCAACTTCATGGAGCGTTGGCGTCCGGGAGAGCGAAGCCGTCGGACTCCTGATGCTATCCACTGAGCTTCTCGCAGAGTTAGGCCCGAGGGAGTCACCTGATGCTTGCTCTTTTCTCTGCCGGTTACGTCTCTCTAGTTCTTCCTGTCCACTCTCAAGAGTGAAGGCGCGCAACGCCTCAAACTTCTTCCTGTTCTTCACCAGGAGAAACATGAATTGGGGATTTTCTGGCAAGGGTCAGGACATCACAAAACAACCCCATAGAAAGCAGCTTACTGGTGTATTTGTGCTCGACGATGGCACTTATTGCCTCTAGCAAAGACCTCAGCAGATCATGATTCGTTTCGTTCGCAAGTAGGAAGCTTGGCGAAGACATGGAGTTGAAAAGCTGAAGGATTTTCGTACACGTCGGCGCTGATAACCCTTCCAGGTATGCCGCTATGTTGTTTATGACGGCGAGGAGAGCGGGGTAGATGGCTGTGAGCTTCCCTCCGCTCTTTGTGATGAGAATATAGATAGACTGCCACCTGGTCAGCTTTTGATCTGACGTTCTCGTCAGATTAACCAAGATGCTTACCTGTATCAAGAAGTCGGCGTGCGTCCCCTTGAAGCCTGCAATTCGGATGGCTGGGGGAAGGGTGTCTTGTCCCTCGAATGATTTGTTCAAATTTACGCCAAAGTTCTTCTCAACGCTGAGAGTTTGGAGAAGAAACGCACACATGCGGACCACGCCCTGATTAGCGGCGTCCGCCATGTACTCGAGGGCGTAGAACAGTATGAGGATAACAAAGTCATGAGCTCTCTCAGTGTCAATAATAAACGATCGGAACCGCTTGTTGCACTGCGTGATTTCCCAAAAGAGCATGAGGATCTCGGGCGCGAATCTGACAGAAGACTGCGTCCCGGGTATGTATGACGCGTTGGCCTGGAGGGGTTGGTTCAGGATTCGCGTCATTCCGTCCACGATGAACTGGAAATCCTGCGGTCGGTGAAGGCGGCCTAGAAAGTGGCGGTAGAAATTCTTTGGGGAGGGAAGGCCAGACTGCTCGGGGATGGGGTAAATGACAGTGACCAGAAGGAACTGCAGGGTATAGGTGACGAGTATTTGCCTGGGGTCTTTGAAAACGAGGGCGTTGTAGGGCACTCGCCAAGTGGCTGGGTTGTATTTGAGAGTCTGGGGTCCGTCAGTACATCGCCCTCAAGCATCGACCAGCCAAGCAAACCTACCGTGTTCAGCAGCGAACAGAGGACTGACAAAACCACTTGCTTGTCCGGGCAAGTGCATATGTGAGTAAGTGCTCTCGTCCCGTGCTGAGGTAGAGTGCTGGGTGACATGTACATGCTCTGGCCGGCGAGCGTCAAGAGCAAACGCAATATCTCGCAGCGATTGCTCTCCTGCTCTTTGGTGGTCGGGATAGAGGCATTGCAGCCAACACCACTCTGCCAGATCGCGTAAGTGACCTTGGGGCGGCCATGGGGTTGTTTCGGGACTGTAAGTTCGGAGAAGAATAAGAGGTCGATGAGGGTGTCAATGAGCTCTTCGGCCAGCGGTTTCGCATCTTCGTATTCTTCGACTGGCGTTCGAGGGGGACCGTCCTCACCCCCATCAAAGATAACCTCTGTCGCAAGCGACGACCTGCGAGTCTTTCTGCGCCTCTGCCCCCAAAAGAATCGCTCCTCCCACTGTTGCAAGGATTCCTTTTCGTAGAGGAAGGGAAGCACGCGGGTCAACACCCTGACGCAGTTGAGAGCATCTCGCTCGGGCGCAAGCTCTGGGTCGGGGAAGGAGGGGTGGTGACGCAGGAGGAACAGGCGAGATGTGACGGCCAGTATCAGCGTCTCGAGATTCTCTAGCGCATTATCGCGGGAACGGCGCACGTCGGCGGGAGAGAAAAGGCTGAAGATGTCCTCAGACGACTCGGGTAGCTCCCAGAACGAGGTCCAGTACGCATCGTCGGCGGGAATGTGTCGCTCTTCGGAGAGACGGAAAATGCCTTTTTTGAAGACAAGCTTAGAGTCGCTCGCACCCATTTTCGCAGATCAGGAACAAGGCATCGTTGAATATGGTGGTGGTCAGCAGGCGATGGCTGATGGAAGGTCGATGGTGGGTGAACAAGGCGCTTGGTGACTAGCGGTCGTTCAATACGTCAAGCAGCAAGGTAGGTAGGCGAGGACCCAGCGGACAGTGAAAGGCGGGCTTGGCGCCTCGTCCGATAAGGCTCGTCAAGCGCCCCGATAAGATCTGGCCTCAATGAACACCTGCATTGCATGCAAGTTGTCAAGAGCTTGACTCCAGACGCGACACACCAAGTCATCCCACCTTACGCCGATGGAAAGCTTCAGGTGACTGAACTAACGCCTTTCTCCATAGGGAGGTCTAATTGCCTCCGTCGTCAAGCGACCAGCACCAAACCCAGACACAGAGACGCAACCCGTCCACCCACCCCCAGCCCGCCATGTATTCCTCACTAGTCAGGATACAAAACACGTTCGGTTTCTTCACCACCGTTGCCTTCGTTGTCGCCGCCTTCGTCGCCCTCTCAGACTTCGTCGCGCCCCGTACGCCCGTCATCCACAGCCTCAAGACGACCAACCTCCAGGTCGTGCGTGGGCGCCCTCACTACTACAGCAGCAAAAAGGAGGAATACGCCATCATCAAGTTCTCGCTCGACGCTGACCTGTCCTCCCTTTTCACATGGAACACTAAGCAACTGTTCGTCTACATCACAGCCGAATGGCCGTCCACCACGCCCTCGGGCGCCACCATCGCGTCCAATGCGACAGCGAACCAGGCTGTGATCTGGGATAGCATTATCACGGCGCCGAGCTCCGATCACCTCGCAAATATTGGACCGGCCACACTGAAGAAACTCAAGAAGAGCGCTGCGGGGAAGCCCATTGACCCAAGCCGGTACGTTTCTCTTTCCGTTGAACTAGACCATGACGCTAATGCTGTGCAGGGGCAAACTCTCCCTCAAGAACCAGCGTCCCAAATACCAAATTACCCATCCTTCGGGAAAGATGGCGTCCACCGAAGACGTGACACTTAGGTTGCACTACAACGTACAGCCGTGGGTTGGACTTTTGACATGGAATCAGAACGTCGACTATGGCAGATGGTTGAAGCTTCAAGGCGGGTTGAGCAAGAAGTTCAACCTCCCAGCATTGAAGAAGAAGGACGAGGGCAAGGCCAAGTCGTAGAAACCCCATGTATTAGTAATAAAAAAAACACGGATATTGGACATCAAGGATGGTGAAACAACCTCTCTTCACGACGGCACTAAGTCATCGAACATCAGGATACCTTCTCGCTTCCTATCTATGACATTGGCTTGAAACATTACTTGACCATAAGTTCATCAGTCATCCCAAGCTTTTATTGTACACTCCAGCAACCGAACCGTACCCGAGATTTTTGTCTACATCCAGACGATAGCTTGATCCACGTCCTGAAGTGTTCCTGTCATCGCGCACTCGTCTAGATCCACCCCTGTCACCAAGTAAACATCACCAAGCTCCTCAATTCGGGCCAGGCGCTGCCTGCTGCTGTGGCGCACCACCCCTTCCACCACGCTGGTTTCCTCGACCTCGCCCCTCACCTCTTCCTCGACCTCCCCGGCCACGACCCCTGCCTCCTCGCGGAGCATCGAGATTCGACGGAGGCGGCACCGCACTATACTGTGCTGGCGTCGTGTGGGGCACAGAGCCAGGTTGTTGTGGAATCGGGCTGACGCCGGCCGGCTGGTAGGCGCCTCCCCGTCCACGGCCGTTACCCCTGAATCCGCCTCCTCCACCCTGAGCTTGGCCCTGCCCATTCAATTGTGGTTGCTGGTGAGGCGAGGGGCGGTAGGCCAAGTTGCCATGCATGGCGCCGCCCCGCTGACCCTGATGCTGACCACGACCACGACCGCGACCGCCGTCGAGTGCACCACGGAACGAGCCCTGGAGAGGACCTGGCTGTGGCGCGTCCTGGTACCGTTGGCCATTCATACCGTAGCCGCCGTGGGCGGTCAGAGTAGTGACTGAAGGGGCGATGGGTTGCCTTGCCATCGTCGCCTTGGAGCCTGCAACAACCTGGCGGTGCGTGAGGTTCAGAATTGTCGTCGCCGCGACCGTCTGACCGCGGAACGGCGGGCAGCGCTCGCCCAAAGTGGTACCGCTCATGAAAGTGACATCAAACACCACGTCCAACAGCTTGGCCGTGGGCGTTCGGCTGATACCGACAACGGTACCGCGAAAGGCGATGGGGACTTTGCCCGTCTCCGCGACGTACACCACTCTGTCACCAAGGAAAAACTCCTGGTTGCCGAGGCGGTGTTCGGCATCCTGCGGTCTCAGAAGCGCGTTTCGGGGCACTCCGGTCAACTTCGTGGACTTCTGGGGGATTTCGCTGAGCTTGAGCCTGTCAGCCTCCTGGGCAAGCTGAGTCACGACAGTGGAGTCGAGCTGCTCAGCATCGAGAGGAACCCTCTCCAGGTTAGTCGTCTTCAGTGTCTTCAGCCAGGCGCCGATTTCCTTGACGTGGGCTGACGCCACTGCCGGATCGGACCAAAGATCCGTTTCGAGGAGCTCGCTGCCCTGAGGGTTCTTCCTGATCTGAGCGAAGAAATCCGCAAACTTGGTCATGTATTCGGCAATCAGAACCACTGCTGCCGGGCTAAACTCCCAACCTGTTTGCGACTTGCGCGAGTAGCCAAGCACCTTCTGCTTCTTGCCTTCAAACTTGAGGTTGAGGCCCAGGTTCACACGAAGATCGCCAATGGTCCGAACATAGAATGCCGAGGTGATCTTGCTGAGCACTAGAGGGTGGAGCCCGAGCTCCTTTGCCACCATATAAGAAGGCATGTACTGGTTGCCCCTCTGCGCCTCCTGGATGATGCGAATGGCGAAATCGGGTTCCCGCTTCTCCAGGGCCGAAAGCCAGATGACAAGCTTGCCATTGGCATGGTCAGCAACCTCCAAGGGTCGACCAAACATGAAATCGCCGAGGAAGAAGCCAACGGACTTAACGGGGAATTCTTCCTCAATTGGCAGTGCGGCTCTTTCGATGAAGCGCTCGTCCTCGTTGACTACTTCGTCCACAATGGTTTGTGAAGCATAGTCTGTTTCCATACCGGGGATGTCACCATACTCCTTCACCGTAGCTCCCTGGTCTGTTTTCACCAGGCCCTTGAGCATATGGACGTGGACCAGAGAGTCGACTGGGCCGATGACAATACCAAGGCGTTTGCTGTAAAAGTTCTCGATCCTGTCCGCCTTTCTGTTGAAATCCATGATTTCACGCTCATTGTGGTGACTCTGGATGACCTCGCCGCTGCCATTCTCTGCGAGGGTGTAGTCGAAAAGCTCGTCAGACACCCGGATAATCTTGGCCTCTTGGAGGAATGGGTATCCCACGAAACAACGCTGTCCAAGCTTGACCTTGGCTGCGTCGACTCGAGTGCGCATCTCTGTGCCGAGAAGCGTGACAACCATGCTCTCGTTGCGGCTGTCCTGCTGGAAGACATTGACTCCGTGAAAGCCAAGATTGGCTGTGTAGGGCAGGGTCGCGAGCGTGGGAAACCCTGCCAAGGCCGATACATTTAGCAACGCGCCATCCGTGAGGCCGTCACGAAAATCCAAGCCCTCTGTTGGAGGAAGCTCGAAGATGTTTTCCACACATTTACAGTGAGCAATGGGAGGAAAGACATCAACGAGTGGCGACGGGTAGACGAAGTCGAGGTCCTCGGAGTAGGTAAACTTGAGCGCAACACCAAAGTCATTCCGCGCCTTCTGGTCGTCGGACAGGAGTTCGTTCTTTGGCCCCATAGCAGCCAGGAGGCGCTTCTCGTCAATGAAGGGAATCTTGACGACGGCTTCCCAGTCCATCTTCTTGCCGTTCATGTCGAGTTCGAAATCCCTCGGGTAGAAGTCGATGATCGGGGACTCTGGATCGGTCATCAGTGGCCAGTACACGTCGGGCACAATCTTCTTGCTGCGATCCGGCAAGACACCCATGAGCTGCTCATTTGGCTTGAACGGCTGCCCAAGAGTGAAGCTGAGGTCAGCATTGAGACCCTTCATGACGTCCGAGATCATGGGCGAGTAGTGGTAGCGGTAGAACCAGGGCCATGAGGCGATGCCCCGGTAGTAGTAGTAGAGCACCCACTGAATACCCTGGATGTAGTTCTCCGTGAGCTGGCAAAGTTCATCCTCCATGTTGTCCTTGTTCCATTCCTCAAACTTGTCAAGATAATACTTGTCTTTCCACTCTTGGAACTTCTCCTTGTACTTCGCCTCCATTGCCGCCTTGGCGTCATCTGCCGTGAGATCGATGACTTGAGCACTGTCATATTTCCGGACGATTCGAAGGACAGCCGATTGCGCTTCCTCGTCGCCTTCATCCTCCGAGTCACCGACAACGCTGGGAAAAGAGAGAATGAGATGTCGGTGGCCCTCGTCGTCTTCCTTGGTCGCCCATGTGAGGTGGGCCGCATCCGCGAGATCCTGGACAAACCCGCGGTCCTCGGCCTTCAACTGCGTTCCCAGATCAAGGGTATTGGACGTCCTGTTGGTGAGGAACTTTTTGATCTGTCCCTTCCAAAGCGCCTTTTGACCCGTTGTCATGATAACTTTGCCCTTCGACTTAGCCCGTGATGATTCCGCCTCCATGTTGTCGACCATCTTTTTTCCCCGCAGCCAGCTAGCATCATCATTTTCGTGCTCGAAGAAGCGGTATTCTTCTTTGGAGAGTTGTTCCAAAAGCATCCCAAGCCTTTGGACGTTCACCTTGCCACCTTCGTTGACGTAGCCGCCACAGCGAGGTAGGACTTCTTTGTATATCCTGAACATAGTGGCCAAGGCGCCTTCGTTAATGTGAAGATGCGGTAGATTGGGCAGGAAATCGTTTCCAACGAAGAAGGCCATGAGAATGAAGTCATCAATGACCCGCTCCATGTCAAATGGAAATGGCATTGCTCCCTCCTTCTTCAAGTCTTGGAATTCGAGTTCCAGATACTCCCGGACAATGCAAAGATGCATCAGGTAGAAGTTCTGGCGCTCTAAATCCTTTGACTTGTGCTTGTCCTTGGCACGGCCAAACTGAACCTCCTCACGGAGAAGGCAGAAATGGGGATCGTGGCTGAGCAAACCCAACATGATGAGATCGGCGTCAAGCCCGTATAAACAGTGGCGGACGTTGGGGTTGTAGTCAGGCTGAGCGCGAGCATTTCGAATATACTCCATGATCTTGTGCTCACCCTCACCCGGGACTTCATGCCCGGACAGGACAATTTCGGGCATCTGCCAGTCTCTGTCTTCAGAGACCTTCTTGTTGATAAAGTATTTCAGCTGTTGGGACAGCTTGGCCATGAACTCTGTCCCGGGCGTGATGCAGTTGCTGTCGAAAGGTTCCTCCTTTGGCAGCTCCTTGCCATCGCGAACGGCCTTTTCTCTCGCCTTCTCGGCGTCCAGCGCAGTCCGGAAGCGGCGGGCACGCTGCTGGTTCATCTTTGCGCGAGGCGCCACGCCATCGATAGCCATAAAGAACAGCTGTTTGGGTTTAATCTTTCCAAACAAATGTTCTATATAGTTGAAGATGGCGATGAACATCTCCTCCTCCGTCATGCGAAAATGTACATCATCGGCGGAGTCCTTGTGAGTACAGTTGTGAATGATGCCGTTCATGTCCAGCTATGTTCAAGGTCAGCACTGGAATAGGGAAGAGAGGCCCCAGTAGGACAATCATCGCCATCGTACGTATAAACAGTCGAACTCAGGGATTCGGTTCTCAGCAATGAGCTGAGAAATGGCAGGATAGCGCTCGGAGAGCCATCTGAAGAACTTGGGAACACTATAAAGGTCAGCTCAGTCGACTGATAGCAACCAAACAGCGCGCGACCAACATACCCCATTGTGCGATGAAGCGCTTAGCGCAAGTTGTGAGAGAGTGTGACCGTGCTGAGAATGGGGTTGGGAACAACGTGACCTCCTCTATCTTCGTATCCGCAAGCGCGCAAAGACCACAAACTGACGCGATCAGGAATGCGACGGCGAAATGCGCTTCTGATTGAGGCGAGTCCTGGCGCTCAAAAAAAACGGCCAGGGTTTGCCAACTTGAAATCGTAAGACAAATAGCAGGTCGAGACGCCAGACAAGATGCAGTTTAAACGCAACGTCTAAGGCGGTTCCAGACCTATGCAATAAGCCTTATGGAAATTCGGGCTTGAGTCAAAACGGTGCCCAAAGCATGGCAGTTCAAGAGGTTTCTTCGGCGGTTGGGTGTTGCGCGGTGACAGTCATTCGGCGAAGGACCGACGTGGGCTGCCCACCTCAGCCCCGCCAAAATGCCCCAGTTGCGGCTCATGCCCAGACCCCTGTTTGCCCTGCCACCCCCGGTCCGCGCTAACTGTCTATGGAGAGCTCCTGGCAGGCAAATCAATTAAACTCGCGACGCGCCGCGACGAAAGTTCGTGAATCGGCAGCTTGAACCTTCCACTACGACCGCCAAAAAAAACAAGTAACCGCAAAACTGTTACTCTTGGCCACTTTCCCCCCCGCACTGCAGACAATACCCTACACCATCAATTTCACTTCAGCAACTGCGCCTCACTGGAACAAAAACATACACGATGGCGCCCGCAGAGGTTGTCGACGACGTTGATGGTACGCCGGCGCGCGCGCTTGCTTCCCCGCGCAAGTAACAAATCACTAATAAGTCCCGCAGTCAATATGGAGGAGCAGGATGACGCCGAACAAGAGCAGCGTCTGATCAACGAAGGTACATGTCTTCTGTGTGACCCTGGACGCTCTCATGGCTAATCTGCTGCGTTGTAGAGTACAAGATCTGGAAGAAGAACAGCCCGTTTCTTTACGACATGTTGCTAAGGTGGGTTTGTCGCTTTATCGTTGCATGTCTAATTTATACTGACGGACCAAAGCACTGCATTGGAGTGGCCGACATTGACGACGCAGTGGTTCCCCGATGTGAAGGATGTCAAGGATAAGAACAAGACAATCCACAGATTGCTCATCGGAACCCACACGGCTGAAGGCAAGCCCAACTACCTCCAGATTGCGGAACTCGAAATTCCAAAGGCCACGGCGCCAAACCCTGCCGAGTATGACGAGGAGCGCGGCGAAATTGGGGGCTATGGCAGCCGAGGAGGAGGAGAGTCGCCTGTCATCACATTCAAGATCACCGAGAAGATCGACCACCCCGGCGAGGTGAACAAAGCGAGATACCAGCCGCAGAACCCAGACATCATCGCCACACTTGCGGTTGACGGCAGGGTTTTGATCTTCGACCGCACCAAGCACAGCAGCCTTCACCAAACGGGCAAACCTAACCCCCAAATTGAACTTATCGGTCATAAGGCCGAAGGTTTCGGGCTGGCTTGGAACCCGCACAAGGCCGGCCACCTTGCAACCGGCAGCGAAGACAAGACCGTACTTCTATGGTAAGGCTCTTGCCTGCCATTGCTCCGAATGTGTTGCTAATTCTGCACAGGGACCTCAACACATGGGAGGGACCGGGCAAGAGCCTGAAGCCAGCCCGCAAATTTACACATCACTCGCAGATTGTCAACGACGTCCAGTACCACCCGTTCGTGGAGCCATTTATTGGCACGGTGTCGGACGACCTGACGCTCCAAATTCTGGACGTTAGGAAACCTGTAAACGACCATGCTGCGGTGGTCGCCGGCAGAGGTCATACGGACGCCATCAATGCGCTTTCTTTCAACCCTCGGTCCGAGTTTTTGCTCGCCACGGCCTCGGCAGATAAGACTATCGGTGTTTGGGATATGCGCAACCTCAAGCAGAAGATCCACACTCTCGAAGGCCACAACGATGCTGTTACTTCTCTTTCTTGGCATCCTACTGAGTCGAGCATTCTTGGAAGCGGTAGCTATGACCGCAGAGTACTTGTTTGGGATCTTAGCAAGGTGGGCGAGGAGCAAACTCCCGAGGACGCCGAGGATGGCCCTCCGGAGCTGCTCTTCATGCATGGTGGCCACACCAACCATCTGGCTGATTTCAGCTGGAACTTGAACGAGCCCTGGACCGTGTGCAGTGCTGCTGAAGATAACCTGCTTCAGATCTGGAAGATTGCCGGCTCGATCGTTAATGCCGATGATGCGGACATGCAGATGGAGGAAGTCGGCACATCCAATTAGAAATCGGGCCAGAAGAAACGGGTTTTGTCACAGAGGCGAGAGGTCACTGAAGAGTCGGAAGAAGGCAGCGTGGTGGAGGCGAGTGAGGATGATATCCCACTGTACGATCAATACGAGCGGATTCGGATTTCTTCTATTGAGGAAGTTTGGCAGAAGAATACCTTGAGGCAACGCCAAACAAGAAGCCAGAAATCGTCGAAGCAGCTGTAGAACCAGCTGTAGATACGTGCATCTGTCTGTATCAGACGTTGTAGGTCAGGATAGGTAGCACAGCTTAGCAGGCATCTGAACGATATGAACCATCAGCCCATCCATGATTGCCCAGGATGGGTCAAGTACGGATTTGAAAAGATGCAGGTAGCCCTCCAAGTTGCTGACAAAATAAACGAGCCTCCGAAACGTCGTGACGCCCCTTTTCACTCATCGAGGCGTCAAAGAAAACAAACCAGAGGTCTTCGATCATAAGTTGGGCCCTAAATACTGTTTTGAAGACCTCGAGTCTTTTGATCCAGGCACTTCTGTAGGAGACAACTGGGTTGAACCAGCTCAAGCGCCAACAACCGCATTATATGGCTCGTTTTTTTCTGTCACACACACTTGCCTTCGCTCTGGGAATGGAATTTCCATCCAATCCAATCTCCTTCCTGGTGGGTCTTCTGGTGACCGTTGCACGTGGCTATTCACCATTGTGTTGAGAGCTCCTTCCGATTGTCGTGCGCAGCCTATTTGTGCTGCCTCCTCCTATTGTTGCGGGACCCATTTGGCGGATATTACCTTGCCTTACTATTGTTCTCTCTATTGAAGCACAACTACCGAGAACAATAGGAAACATCGTCCAAAATGCTGTCAGTTGTAGGCCTTGCATGTACTAAACCCAACTTCGGAATCTTTCTGTTTCTTTCTTTCTCCTCTTCTCTCCATGGCCTGGTCAAGTTGGTTCTTCTGCCCAAGTTTACCTCACATCTCAGTAACACTCCATCACGCGCCTCCCACGGCCCGGGGCTTGATTCCTAACCTTCGTTATTACAACAAAGCCAACATCAATGCCATTGTGAACTGCCACAATGTCTGGTCTGCCCCGGCAAGTCTCCAACCCCATCCCGGGGTTGTCCAACCTCAACATGGGAGATGACGATTATATTGACGAAGACCCGGTCGGGGACGAGGAAATGGCGGACGACGAGGGCGACAACGAGTCCGAGGATGAGGATGAACATGAAAGCGACAGCTACGAGGAGGACGAAGATGTCTATGGTGATGATAATGACGATGATGATGCTGCTGTCACCCCAACTCAGGTAGCCGAAAACCAACGTCTGTACAACGCGACGGTGGCAGCTCGTCAAGCAGCCAGTCAAGCAGCCGTCCAAGGCCGTGGCATGGAGCCTTATGTGCAGGCCACTGTCAGCTCCTTGAACAACAACTTCTTGAGTGCTCTCGCCTCGTCCGCACCTCACCTCGATCCATCTGCCCCTCAGTTCCTCCCTCATAAAGTCTACACGCCCTTCCGCCGTCCGGCCAAAGACGTCGGCCGAGAGCTGACTCACCATGTGCCCGAGTTCAGTGAGGAAGAGGAAGAAAAGTGGCAGCGGAAGTTCGAACTCACGGTCAAAAAGTTTCTTGGGGGAATGGCCGAGTCCATACCGTCTCATATGTTGGTCCAGCTACACAACGTCGCCTACGACCACTGCCGACGCATCCTCGCCGCGGACAAAAGGTTCAACGAGTTATACCCCCGGCCCTATCTCAATCAAGCTCTCAAGCAGCAGGGCCCCAAGTTCAACCTCATTGCCTCCCTCGCCACTTCGACCGACCTCCTTGTCAACGTCTGCCACTTTCTGCCCCCGCGCGACATCGTCAAGCTCTATAGCGTTAGCCGCGACTTCCACAACGCGGTCAATGCTCACATGCAGTCCTGCGTCGTCCAATGGGTTGCACGGCGAGCTCCCAACGCTGGCAAAATGTTCCTCGCACCTGCTTACTTCCATAAATACTCCATTCCCGACCCTATGGGTCGCATCCGGGATCTAGCAGCCCACGACATGGGCCATATCACCCACCCAGAGCGACCGCTACCTGGCCCCATCACCAAGACCGAGGTACGTCGAGTCCCCGGACTCCGGTGGATGCAGCTGTGCATCTCACGCGAGAGAATGGTCCGCGACATCATAGCCACGCTCGCTCGATGGGGCCACCGATTGCTTCCGGGGAGTCAAGGAACGCTCGTCAAGATGTGGCTGGTCTTTGACTGTTCAACGACGAAAGGACGATGGTCGTTTATCCAAAACCCCGATTTCTTCACCGACGAGGACCTT
This sequence comes from Cercophora sp. LCS_1, assembly GCA_036250225.1. NCBI lineage: Eukaryota > Fungi > Ascomycota > Sordariomycetes > Sordariales > Lasiosphaeriaceae > Cercophora > Cercophora sp. LCS_1. The sequence continues at coordinate 237,734 of JAPZLL010000003.1, forward strand.
ATCCGCTTTCAGCTGTTTGTCATCAAACTCATGCTGCTGTTCAACGACCCCGTGCTTGGTCCTGGAAATGACGTCCTGGCACATCTGATGCTTGGTCAAAGGAACTGGATGCATCTCTGGGAGCTACTCAGGAGAAAGTCCTACAGGAGCAAGGTTGAGTTGATAAAGCTCAAGATACGATATGATGTAGGCCCGTCACCACGGCAGGTTAACAAGGGCATACCGGTGATGGAAGTGCCGCTCCATGAGATGGGTATAATGCATTTTGAGGGGTGGGGCGTCGGGGTCGCGCACTTGGCCCGTCCAGATGAGTTGATCATCTGTGAGTCGATCATTCGTGGACTGGGGTTGGACCAGTTTGTGCTGGAGATGATGCGGTATGGGCACGTCGATCTCCAGACCGGCGCAACGCTAACTCCGTCGCTCGAGGAGTTGTATATGAGTGACGATGACCTCCCGCTAGCTGAAAACTGGGAGCCCCTCCGGAACGCTGCCATCCACAAAGGCTGTGGCAACGTGCCATTTGAGAGGGGCCAGTGGTTGCCCAAGCACGCAAGAAAAGCAAGATGGAACTCGTTGACAAGAGAGGAGAAAGACATGATACTGGACGAGGAAGATAAGGAGGTCGAGACGGAGTGGCAAAGGGACAATGACACCAGCGAGTTCTTTCACTGGCGAGAGCGGTTGGCCGATGCGGCCAAACCAGTCAGGAGAGGAGGTACGGGCGCCTATCTCCGGACGAGGACGCCCTACTGGGAGGAGGTCTACGGCGAGAAAGAACATGAGCAGCTCGAACCAGAGCAGGGGATGGAACTTGCCATTGTCGAGGAGGACAGAGACATGGAGGGTGTCGACGACGATGACGATGAGGAAGAAGAAGAAGAAGAAGAAGAAGAAGAAGAGGAAGAGGAGGAGGAGGAGGAGGAGGAGGAGGAGGAGGAGGAGGAGGAGGAAGAAGATGACGGTGAAGTGTACCTCGACTATCTCAGTGACGAGAGTGACTCGAGCGAGACAAGGGTACCGGATATCGAAGGCAGTAGCACTGACTTAGTTGTAGCATCATCGCCTCCTCGCTACCCGCTTGAACACATTTATGGTCAGTCGAGTCTCCTAGCTTACCATCAAGATAGAACTAACACCAGTGCAGAGAGCGGGCACCAGCCCGTCGACACCCCCGATCCAGCCATCAAATACCGGTCGGAGGCAGATGATGGCGAAGTGAACTACAAAGGCGACGGTCAACACTCAGAACCCGACATGTCCAGACTTACACCGCACAAACTCCCACCTGGTCAACACAAGACCCTTGATGACTACCTCCTGTCTCTGGCTGATGGGGAGGAGGACGGCGATGACGACGATGATCCGGAATTCGACTGGGATGCTCATTTGGCCGTGATGAAGGACGAAATGAAGAGGCGACGTGGCAGCAGCATCGACCATGTGCTCGAGAACAACTACGCACCGGAGCGAGAGGATTGGGAGGATGGCGAGGACGAACGAATTGCCATGCTACGAGACTACTTCAAGGCGTACTAAGCACCTGAAGTCATCCGCTGGGTTTGTTCGTGTGTTTTCTCCACTGCTAGCTCGCCTTGCGACGTAGCACTCGGAATACAACAGAGATAGAGAAAGACATAGAGGTAGACAAAGGCAGAGCAGTAGCAATCTCATCTCGTGTCAACAGCCGTGAAGGGACATCGTAAAGTCAAGACCGCTTTTGGAGACAATCTATGATACAGGCGGTAATGTGTAATTTGTATCGCCCGGCTGGCGCGGATATTAAACCAAGCGAGCTGAGATACCTAGCAGCTCCAGTGTCAGTTGGGGTTTCCGCTTTGTGAACCGTCGAGGCGTGTAACTCTGAAAGAGCCCAATCTTCAAAAAGGAGAGTTCAAATAAAAGTCAACGTCCCACCCGTCCAATCCCGGCCAACACCCCTTCGCCTCCTCAGTCCCCTTGTACTCCCGGCCAACCTGCCTTTTTTTGAACAGACGAATATGATGTGCATGACAAGACTTGTTCAAAGAAGGAAACAACAAGTTCAGACAAAACGCAAAAAAAGACAACAAGGCGCGAATGAAATCAAGGATTAGCGTCAAATACGCGGGAATCGAAAGGCCGGGGAAACCCTTGCACCACCCTCCTCGCTCCTCGCTATGCACGCCATCAGCACCAACTACCAACCCCAGCCATGCCTCTCCCAAGCAAACCCAATTTGTCGCCGGGGCCGGATCCTTCGAGATAGAAAACAGCCGTCTCCCAGGCGATGAAGGATGACATCCGGTCCGCTTCCCGTACCAAACAGCCAAGATACAATGTTGGTCGAAAAACTCCGCCATGAGGATTCCCTTGAGGAAAGGGATGTTCTTTTTTCTTGCCGTCCGTCCGTTTGCAATTTTGCCCGCTTCCCGTTGCCTCCATCCACCACAAAATCCGAATGACCCGCTGCCATAGTTGTCCCATGTGCCCCGCCGAACCCTGTGAAAACAATTGTTGTACGACCAGAAGTTGCTGCCAAGGCCTAAATGATCTCTATTTCCGTTCCCAAACCCCCCCAACAAATATAGCCACATGTGAAAGAATTGACCGAAGTTGATAGACTGTACCCAGAGACCATGATCCGCGTGGGATGATGAAGCCCCCGTAGATGGCGACAAATTAAGCGGGGGACTTGTTAGGGGGGGCGCCGCCTCCGTTCTGACGAGCGTCCTGGTTGCTGACCGAAAGGTTCCCGATGCCGGACGAGAGGAAAGCGAATGGGTCGTTCTCACCTTGCCCGTAGAAGTTGTTGCCAGGTCCGGCAGAGGCAGGACCATTGCCGGCAGACTGGAAAGCTGCCTCGGCGGCGCGGCTGTCAAAAGGGCCAGCCGAGTGGGATCCCGGGGCAGGACCAAAGTGGGTGTTCAACGACGACGGATAAGGGGCAGCGCCTCCACCCAAACCGGAGGGCAGGGCATACGTGCTGGGGGGTCCTCCGAACTGCTGGCCGCCATAGCCACCTCCGGAGTTGAATCCTCCAGCAGCGGAAGCAAAAGGTCCAGACCCGGGAGTCCCAGCCATAGATCCCTGATTCATGCCATAGGACGAAGGAGTATCCATAGGCGAGGGATAGCCAGAGTCGGCAACAACAGCGGCGCCGGCGCGGCTAGCACCGCAACGAAGGCAGCAGACATTCTTAGCGAAGTTGTGGTAACCGCAAACTTCGTTGCCGCACTTCCAATCGCCAGCTCGGAAGGGGACAACGCCGGAACCGCCCATGCGACCGTGACCGCCACCATGGCCGTGATGACCGCCCATGTGGGGCGGAGGGGGCATCATGGTCGGGGGCCCATAGCCGTAGCCATAGCCCATCTCTCCGGTCGGGCCGGCGCTCACCGCAGGGAAGGAGCATCGGAAGCATGCGGTACGACGCTGGAAGTTCGAGAAGCCACAAGACGGGCATGTCCAGTCACCCGGACGAGGGCGGTTCTTGCTGGGCGGGAATGGGGTGAGGATATCGGCCGCACGGTCGAGCACGCGGCTGCTGGACGGGGCAACTTCAATCGCCTTTTCGTTGAGAGCGCGGCCGTTCATGCACAGGCTTTCGGCAGCCTGGAACGCGACGTGTTAGCACAAGATAACCACAGCATCTGGCTGAGCGGGGGTGAGGTTCTCAGAACACTTGAACGCACCTCCTCATGAGACGAAAAGACGGCGAAACCGGTGCCTGTAGGCTTGTGCTGCTCCGGGGTCCGCAGGGTCCAAAACGCAATGGGTCGACCACCAAACTGGGTGAACCAGCTCTCAAGCTCGGACTGGGTGGTATCGTGAGGAAGACCAGACATGTGAAGAACCTTGCTGCGCTCAGAAAGGAAAGCACGAACATCGGCACGCGCATCCATGGGCCGGGTGAGGACATCGGGATGCTCATGGGCCGGCTGGGATTTACGGATCAGACCACGGAGAACACGAGCCAGCGTGACAGCCTCTTCCATGGCACGCCGAGGGGAGGCCGGGGCGAGTGCCTGGAGGTGGAAGGGCAGGTTGTGTTTGATCGGGGCGCTGGACTGGACGGCCTCGACTTCAAGGGCGGCACAGATGTTGGCGAGCGAGGAGGGCCCAAAGGGAAGGGACTCGGGATGGTGTTGTTGCCATCTTTGGTACTCGGTCCGCAGATCAAAGGTCCTGGAGTGCTGAAGGTAAGGGGGGAGCACAACAGCCTTATCACGGGCCTCCCGAGGAAGTTGGACACGCAGATCCCAGGCGTCAAGGGTGACGAATACGAAGTCGAGATTGGGGCCTGTCAGGTTTTCGGAGGCAAAAGCATCGAAGCGATTGATCGCGTCCCTGAAGGTGCCAGCGTTGCGGACATGCTCCCACGTCAGGGTCGTCAAACTTGCTACGGAGTCACCGTATCAGTAGCTACCCAGAGGCATTGATGCGGAGGATTGCCTAGCAGCTCCGGGCGAGAGGAGCCGACGACTTACTGCACAGAGGTGTAATGGGCGTGTTGATCGGCTTGACAAGAACACTTTCCCGCGAGATCTGGTGGTGAAAAACAGCTTGTCAGAAACGGTTGCCCATGTGTCTTTTTTTACGGGGCCAGGTGCCAATGCCCACCTCCTCTAGTGTAGATGCGTCAAGCACAATCCAACCGAGCTCAATGACCTCCGCCGAGTCTTTTGTCACGTAGACTCCGTGCTCATCACACGTCGTTGCCACGTGGATCACCACATATCGGTCGATTTTGAGCGGCGGGTTTTGCTGAGTTGCCATCACGGGCAACTGCGTAGGCCGAGCTCGGGGCTTCGGCCACGAGGGACGAAAGTTGAATTTGAACAAAAGCTACCCTCGGGTGGGATAGCTATTTTCTTTGGACAAGGATTGTCAGCAGGGCCGAAAATTGTGAGAATTGCACATGCAAAGGAGAAGGCCGTTCCTCAGGCTCGAGTGATGATGCGAAGGCTTGCGGCCACCCCGAACTTTTGTATCGGGAGCGGAGCTTGAGTTGCGAACCGGTGTTGAAAATATAAAGGGGGCTTACCGAAGCTGCAAAGGTCGGATAAAAAGAAGGCGCGAGGCAATTGCAACAAGCTACTCGTTTCGATACACAAGATGCATACGATGAACGATGCCTCTTATTATGCCTGCTTGTACTGAATAGCGGCTTCACGACCCTTCGAAGTTGGGTGAAGGGGTGGAGTAGGAACGGGAGAAGGGGAAGGGGAACCGGAGGTTGGCGAGAAAAAAAGATGATGGCCCGTGGAGTGCCTCTGGTCGGGACTGCCCTGCTCGTTGTGGAGAGCGAAGGCCCTGTCACTCCTGCAAAGCGTGTGGATTGGGGACGTTTGATCCCGGCCTGGCCACCTCCATGCACGAATGCACGCATCCCAGAGCAGGTGGTATTCCATGGTGACTGCCAATCTGGAAGCAGAGATGCCGAGTGCAAACTTATCAACCACTGGGACATAAAGCCAACGGCTTACCCGATTCCTTTTGAATTCAAGCTGTTTGAGCTCTTTAAGCTTTACCATCGGCCCTCTTGGATGGGCAGCCACAGCGCGCCCGTGGTATGCGGCTTGGCGGCCATGAATAAGGTCCCTAACCTTACCTGTTCGCTGGGAGCAACACCTAACGGATGAGCGCGCCACCTCACGCACTGTCAACGGAATACCCGCGATTTTGCTTTCCGATGGTCTGAGGGGCAGCATCACATAATCAGTCACTCAAACATATCCTTCCCTCAAGGCAAGCTCCAAAATCCAAAGAAGCAGCAGCAACAGGCAGCCATGGTAACTGGTATGATTTGTCTCATCCAGGGCAAACGATAGTTGTTTCCGGGGAAGAGTTACAGGCTATCATGCAACACGCCATGGTTTTGCCGTGGCCTGGGTAGTCCCCGTCATAACTCGGTTCCAATCCGTTCGAATATTGATTGTCGATTGGATGCCGAAACCACCCAAATGGAACAAATGGAACAGACCGCCTGGGGGTCTCGGTGCGATGCCTTGATTGACACGGCGCACCAGTCTCCTGCTCGGTCCGACGAGGTCTACCATCTGCCGGGTTTGTGAAGCGGCAATGGTTGGGTAGTGGACTCCTCGACTCCTCCTCCTCCTCACACTCCCAGCTCCCTCACTTTTGCGATCCTCCTGTTGGCCGTGATAGATAAGGGGGAGTCGCCGGCCGCCGTACGCGCGAGCTTCTCGATCGGCCGGCCCACCCTCTCAAGCTCCGAGCTTGGCTACAATCCTGCTTGGGCAATGTGGACGACTCGCCATGGCGGATTGTCAGAATACTACACGTCGTTTCGCAGCCGACACCTGCCCAACTTCAGCCTCTTGCAGTTTGTGTGGCACAAACGGATGCTGATGCAGAGCTTGGACGTGTGTCGGAGGGTCGGTATTCGACCCGCCCAGGGAAATGGCCCCTCGCGTTCCGGCTCGGCACGTCCTCAGACCAAACCCACACAGTGGCACGTTGAAGGGCTCGTAAATAACAAACACAACGTCTCCATCTTCAGGAACTTATTCCTCAGCGGTTTCTTGCATCATCATGCGGGTCCCCGGCCACCACCACACATATAGGTACCAAGGCACCTTACTTGCCATTAGAGTCGTTGGGAGTTGCGACGGCTTTAGTTTTCTTGTGCCGGCAAGCCACCTGTAGAGCACAAGAATGTGTATCTCAGACCTTACCATGCAATTGTGACGGACGAGTTTTGGATTATACTATATCCTCTATCAGTTTCCTCTCTGACCCCAAAATGTGTAAAGTATCCTGGGCTTCATTTTCGGACCTTCGTCTGTGTTCGTCAGCCAGAAACAGCGAACCCGGGTTTACCTGCACAACAGTCGTCGCCAGTGTCTGATGTCCCAGGCGTGTTATCGTCTGCGTTGCACCCCGCAGTCACCCCCGGGTATTTTCCCATTGTGAGCCGACTGCCGTCCAATGCTGACTCATGGGCCGCCTCCTCTTGAAAGGTTCGGATGCGGTGACTGTCATCGGATTGGTCCATGGCACGTGCGTTGTATGTACGTCATCAGCTCACAAACGGATGCGTTGGCTCAAGACTTGGGGCTTCCTCTTCCTTCCTACGCGGAAGCACTCAAACGCTCTTCATCCACGTGAGACACAGCTCCCAACAGGATATTCTGTATACTCAACTTCAAAGCAATACGCAAAATGGGGGCTGCTTCCGCGATCCTCATCGTGCTGATCACGATACTTTGTCCGTTCCATGTCAGGTTCCCTTCCCTAGTTACGTATTGATGTGACTACAGTCCCTCCTCTCGGTGTGTACATGGTTGCCGGCTGCGGTGCGGATCTCTTCGTCAACATCTGCCTCACGATCCTTGGGTAGGCGAACTCGTTTCCTGTGTGGGAATGGACAAGTATTGACACTTATCGCCAGGGTGTTCCCCGGTCATCTTCACGCATTTTACGTGGAGTATGTGTACTTCGATCGCAGAGAGCAAGTTAAGAACGGAGGACCATTCCCCTCTAGAGCTCCTGGCGTGTACAGCGAGAGAGTACAGACCGGCGGATACGGGTATGGAACAGTAGTTCAACCAACGCCAGGTTACTAGGCCGATCAACGGGGTGTGTATTTCAGCGCGGCTAAGACGCGGGCTGGGGTTGGTTGGCAATGGGCGAGGAACGTTGCGGACGACAAGGTACGGGTGTAAGTGGTAGGTTGAGTGAGCACTGGTTTTCAACGGGAAAGGGTCTCAACGACGGAAAAGAGAATCCCCATCAAGGTCGCGATATTAAGTTGTGACATCTAGTACCTAAAAGAAGATCAAGATCACCAGTACCAATAATTGTGATGGCATCGTGAAGAGGGCGTGTTGAGCACTCGGGCCTCCGGTCTGGTCGCAGCAAACGAACGGGGGCGACAATGGTAGGATGGCCAGGCAATGTCACGGGTGTTTGGCACCGTGTCTTCACCAGATCGAAGTCGTTTAGAACTGAGCAGACAGGATGGATGGCCGACTCTATTGCCATGGGATGAAGTCGGGACTTGGAGGTAATCAGGGCTTAGGCAGTGGACGGGACAAGGTTAAATGGGTGCTCTTGGTGGATTCGGCGCCCAAGCCGTTCCACCAGTCGAGGCCGGCTCGACCCCGCCTCGTTGTCCACTCCCTGCACGGGAGCTGCAAGTGCTCCCCAAATCACCCTTTGAACGACAGCCACGACTGCTCTGCAGAAACGCAGCCGCTGCCATCCAATGGATGAAGCGACTAACTTTCTGACCATCCCCTCTCAACGCGGCGAGCCAGTGAGGTCGCTGGAAGCAGAATAAAGAAGGAAGATCTGGAGCAGAAATTGCGCGCCCTCCAATCTCGCAATTGCAATATTGACGGTCCCTCTGGCGGGACAAGACCGATTCAGCGACACCAGTCGCCCACGTCAACATCAAGTCAATCCACGTGTCGCAGAGAACCCGCGAGGCCTGGATCGTCCGCCGCTGCATTTTTTTTTTCGCACTGCGCGGCATCGTTGAGAACCCGGGGCACGCAGCTGTCCAACGACCATGTCGTCCTCATCCCGGCCCTGATCCTTACCCAGTCCGCCGCCATCACTGCGAACCCTCCACGAGCCACCACGACATACTGCATGCTGCGGCCCAAGCACGTTCTCCGATCTGGCCAACATGTATTTATACGGCAAACCACAGGAACCTCGCCCGGGGTGCGCAAATGCAGAGCAGGACTCTGTTCATGGCGAACAGCACTCGTCGTCCCCAGGACCCACCCTTCACATTCAGGGCCCGTTGACCGTGCCTCTCCCTTCCACTTCATCGACCTCTCCCTCTGCAGCGCAGACAGCGAAGTCTCAGCTACCGGAGCTGGGCCCAAGGCCTAGAAGAAACTCCCATCCCGTCAACTTCCCATTCCCGCCGCTGTTTCAGGCAAACACTTCCTCCACGTCTCTGGTTCCGTCAACCGCTGAAGGCAGACCAATACCTCTCGACGACACCACGGCCGCTCATCGTACCTCTGCACTCCAGAAACTCAACAGCACATACCCGTCCGAAGTACGACGCCACCGCTACGCCAAAAGCGCCGGGGCCCAGAGCAGCACCTATTCCCAGCCTGTCCTCGTACGCACTTACACTGGCTTGCCCCCGCCGCAAACACCCCACGGCGGTCGCAGCTCCCTATATCGACCTTCCAGCAGCAACCGAGGCGGCTCTAGACGGGTTCCATTGCCAGTGCCATCGAGACAAGGCACGACCAGCCTCTCTAGCAAGCCCATTCAACCCGCACTGAGCGGCGTTGAGAACAGCGGCTCAACCACCGGGTGGCAGGCAGATGAAAGCATGGACCGACCGAGCGGCCAAAGCGTGCCACGCCACAAACCGGCAAAGAGCGCTGGAAAATTGCCGATTCCACTACCACTGCCCATGTCTCTCCCGTGGCAATGGTCTTCGACTCCTGGACGCCCAGATCCCGATGTGACAAGGCTACCCCCACTGGAAGCGTTTTCCTTCAAGGGCATCATGGCCGATGTACAAGCCAGAGGTGCCGACGGCGGAATCAGCGCCGACCTTGACCGCATTGCCGAAATATGCGCACGCTCGCGGTACAGCTTAAGCAACCAATACGAAGTACATGTCGCTCCGCATGGATCAGGCCAGTCCTTCGTGATAAACAGCTCCGTGTCGGGACAGAGGAGGAACCATGGGGGCCCAACCTTGCAGGCATTCAGTTTTGATGACGACGATAGCGTTGCCCGCTCACATCGGAAACGAAGAAGTGGAGGCCGACGGAAGAGCGTCGCCTATGGCACGCTAGAAACCATCATGTCGTCAAGTCGGTCCTCGGAGGAAGACAAGTCCAAGAAGAAGCCTGCCGCTGAGATTACTAGTGAGGTCCGGGGTAGAGCCTCGAGGAAGAACTGGGACAGCTCGACAGGTTCGGGCTCAGGCTCGAAATCGGGATCAATAGGGATTGAGGTCGGAGGTCATCGCAGGTCCGGCCAGCAAAGCGGCTCTGATGAGCAAACCTCCAAGGTGATGCTCGCCCGGAAAAAATCAGCATCGTTTGCTACAGCCATCATCGATAGTGGCCGCAGTGTCGGCAAGAACGAGGCCGCTTCTGCTCTCATCAGCGAACCCGCCCTACCCCAAACATCAAACACAAATCTTGGTGTCAGAACCACCCCAGGCCACGAATCCGACAGAGAGGGCTCTAATGGTAGCAGAGCGATCTCACCAGAACAGCAAATTGAAGTGCACCTTGCTGACGACCTGCCTCATCAAGAGGAAGCAAAGACCTCCGGTGGAGGATGGAGTAGTTGGATTCCCTGGAGGCAACAACCCAAAAGTACGACCGATGGCTCGCTGAGCCGCGACACGGCTAGCTACGCAGAAGGAAGCCTCAGACAGCTTCTTAAGTCAGTCGATGTGACTTCGGACAAGGGTAGAGCAACCGATTGAGAGAGGCAACTGTGCTGAATTGAGTGGTTGAACTGTCAAGATATGGATTGGAGGCTATATTTTCCAGGAAGCTTGACGGAATTGGTCGGAGAAGGGGATCCTTTTTTTTTTTTTTTTTGCTCATATACATATACCCAATTGCGTTTTTGGTTATTTCCTTACTCTATCCCGGCCAGGATTACCTGGGAAAGCAAGACAAGGCTGCTCCGCACAGATTTGGCAGAGATTTATATTCAACGATCTTTATGTTATGATATGAATTCAGCACGAGATAAGGATCTGGTTGGTTTCTGGGCAAGGCACGGGTCTAGAAAAACAGTGCTGTGGAGGCAGTGCACCAAAAATGGTCCATTGTATTCAATATGGCCACGACGGGTATGAGAATGAGACGCTACGTTTCTCGCAGTGAGTTGCCTGAGGCTCAAGGATGTTGTGGAATGGACATGTCTTGTGACTTTTGATGACGCTCACCAAAGCAAAAGAAGAACCGGGTCACGTGAGCTCGCGTTGCTTGTCCTTGCCCATAGTTGCCCCACCTACCCATCGCATCCCGCGACCCGTGTCGTCCCATGAATGCTGCCCTTCTCCTACACCCAACCCTCCTCATCCGCACGCATTGCATATGCCCTGTCGCGCATACATCTCATACGACCAAACCTAGTTCCTAACCTCTCCACCCCTATCGAGCATCGAGCAAGCACGCAAGCAAGCGAGCGACACAGCTCCCGACCGACACGATGAACGACCGCCACGGCGCCCCTCCGCAGCGCGGACTACCCCCCGGAATAGCTAAGAGCTCCTCCCGCAATGGTCTCGCAACAGGCCCGCCATCCACCAGCGTCCGCCGAAACCTCTTCCAGAGCCAGCTGACGCGCCGTCCAACCGCCGGCTCGACATCCTCCGCATCTACCTCCGACACCCTACGTCTTGACAATGTCGACCTGCACCTGCCTCCGCCGGTCGAAGCGGAAGCGTACCTGGATATTGTGATCCGCGATAAGAACGGGGAGATCGAGCTGGGGGATCCGCCGACGCCGTCTGGATTCGTGGATGACGTCGACGAGGCGGCGGCGGCTCAGATGGATGCGACACAAGAGGGGGAGAGGGAGCGGTTGCGGTTGACGGAGGCGGTTAAGGAGTGGAGGGGGGAAAAGGCTGGGTTTGGACGGCCTGAAGGTGAGTTACGCTGAAAGGAGCAAGTGGTGCGCTTTTGTTAACTCATGGGGTTGCAGAGCTACTAGACGCGGTCAAGGCAAGTCTGAGGCAAAAGGTTGCCGCGTTGGCAGAAGACAATTGGATGTTTGAGCGGGAGGAATTGCCTCGTCATCAGTAAAAAGGCTTCGTTCACGGGCTTTTGCTCTTATCTGGGCGCTTCAAACTCCTTACATTTCCATCGAACCTATCCGCAGCGCTGGGCTGATGTCGGAATGGCAGCTACTCAGTCCAAGCCTTCGGCTGCAGGCCCCTCGACCCTCCGAGCCGCTGGCCTGCCGGGAGCACCGCCCATTCCTCCCAGTCCTCCTCCGCCGAACAAGCTCCCCATCATATCCATCAGTGGGTTGCTCTGCCTCGGCCGTTGGATGTTGAAGTACATCTCGGCGATCATCTCCAGCGCCGTATCCCACGCACCCCCCAGCTCGTTGATATGCGGGGCATATTTAGCCCGAAGTTGCCTGTACAAATCGGGTGTGCCCTTTTGCACCGCGAGTAGGAGCAGACTGAGGAAATTGAGAAGAGGGAGACTAGGGAAGATGCGAACGTCAGAGCTCTGGGAACTGACGTCTTGCACGACAAGACTCTTGTTTCCTTCCCTCAGTGTGCTGATGAATGCTCGGTAAGAAGCGTTCGCGGCGCGGACATTGGCGAGAAGCAAGTAGGGCAGGATGGCTCGAGCAGCGTAGATGGGCGCGGTATGCGACTCATCGTTCTTGTACCATTCGTATTCCAGGCGCACAAGTACTTCGGGGGAGTCCTTGGTGCCGTATAGCAAGTGTCGTTCAGCTTCTTCTACCTCGTGCTCGACGGCGTAAAGTGACCCCACGACGTGATGCAACTCTGGATCGCCAGCCGGATAATCACCAAGTCTTTTCGACCAACTGTTCCCGTAAGTTCAAGTCCGGGTCGCAATGCGGAAACCAAACTCACTCAATCATCTCCTTGATGAACTTCTTCCTTGTGGGCTCCTCGCTGTCGAACAGCCGGAGGCACGTCAACAACCTCCCCTTGGACTCTGCATCCGGCTTCTGTTTGCTCTGCTTGTAGACGTCGACCAACAGGATGGCAAGATCGCCGCCACTACCTCCCTGCCCCGCCTTGAGTAGGGCTTGCGACACGCTGGAGAGGATATCGACGGCGGCGGGCCAGTTCTCGGCCTTGGTGTAGCGCGCGGCAACGAGTCGCGTCTCTTGCTGAGCTTCATACTGCTCCTCGGGCTGGCCTTCTGCTATGCGCTTCTGCAGACGGGCGATAATGCGATCGATTTTGGACGTCATCTTGGCGGTCGAATTCTCGGAGCTCCTTTGTCTCGCAACGTGGTTATTTAAACCAATGTCGCAAATGCTCAAGGAAAAGAAATGAAAGCACCGCGGAAGATAATCGGGACGTTTTTGGTTATGACAACGTCAACAACCTACCATCGATCGCCAGGTTATTAGATGGTTAGGTGTTGAGGCGGGAGCTTCCATTGGGATCCAGCAACGAGAATTGCCCCGCATTACGTCTGCCCCCACCCGCCCAACCTTCAGGCCGTCTCATCTTCTTGTCGAGTGTGGGGCCAAAGCAGCCAAGCTAAGGTTGACTGAGCCCCTGCCCCACTGAAGCTCCAGCCCAGTCTCACGCTTGCCCACAGTGCTGGGAGCTTGAGAGCTTGCAGTCCCCTCTCTCACTCCCCTTTCACGTGATAGTCGCGGGTAACGCAGCCCATTTCCAGAGGCGTTCGGGTGTCCTCTTGTAGCCGGCTAAAACGGAAGCATTTGAACTGTTTTCGTCCGTTGTCTTGTCAGCAATGGCAGCTTTTCCAGCAACCACCGCGGCGTTGGTGTAATGGTTAGCATCTAAGCTTCCCACTTGTGTGAGATTGCTTAGGACCCGAGTTCGATTCTTGGACGCCGCAATTCATTTTTGCTAGGTAAATATCGAAACAAACACCATCTGGAATATATAATGCTTGTTCGTGTAGTTGGATAATATTCCACATGCTGACTTAGTTGGGGAGTTGGCTTGCTAGAAGCAAGGTGCGCAATCCAATCACCGATCATTTGATGCTCAGGGTCAAGGACGAGCCACCCCTAGCCATACCTATGACAGGACATTAGCGTGGCAGTGATAAATGCCACATATTCCACTGTATTAGTCGAGCATCGAGTTGGTGCAATGGGGTATCTCATGTTTCTGATCAACCAGGGCAGTCCTCCACTACTCCCCCAGCGTGCTACGTCTCTGCACGATGCTCAGAGAAAGAGCTAATCTCTACACCAAGCCTCTAAGATATGCCTCGCTACACCCATGAAGACACCTGATCCGCTCTTCAGTCACTCAAGCCGTTACTTGCCCGCCATGCCCGGCCTCTACGGCCGACCGCAACATAATCGGCCCATGCGCCCTCTCCTGCATCTCTGGCGCAGAAGATGGTGGTGAGACGGGACAGTCTTTGCCCACCTGCTCGGCATTCTCGACATCCACCAATGGCGCATCGGTCATTAATGCGTCATCTTCCGTGAAGAGCTGCGGCGCGGAAGCTGGGGCGTCTGCCATTTCAGCGTCTACACCGCGAATCGACGACGACTGGTTAGTAGCCATTGAGTCCATGCTATCCCTCCGTTCTTGTGACTTCATCCCAGCCGCCCTAAGTGTTGACCTGAGGTCAGCGCCCATCTCCTGGATGTGCCCGTTGTCCACCGGTCGACTGTCATTTTGCGGGGCCTGGGCTTTCCCCGGTTGCTCAGCCTTCTCCTGCTCTTCCTTTCTAAGTTCCTTCTTAAAGAGTTGGTTGTCATCGCGGACGAATGTCTTCAGTGTGTCCGGGAGCTCAATGGGGCTTTCAGCCATTGCCTTGTGGTTGGCATAGATGATAATCGGTTTGCAGCCTTTGCTACAGGCCTCGCGCATTGCGGCCTCGTACGTTGTTGGCTACCTTTCGTCAGTCATCTTCGCTGTGTCCTTGAGCTTGCCGCCTTACCTCGGCTAGAAGTGTGTTGTTGTCATTGTTCCACTGTAGCTTCCACCACTGCGATGTCGACTCGTCTGCATCCCCCATAAGGTTTTGCTCGTACTTTCGCACAAACACCGTGTCAGGGTTGCTGGTTACTCCCCGCAGCGTGTATTTGTGCGTCGCATTCCACTGCTCGTCTTGCGACGGACCTGTTAGCAGACCTCCAATGCGGCGCGAATCCTCGTCGAGTCTCGCTCGTTCTGGCATAACGTTCTCTAAGCAGACGCGTGTCAGCAACATCTGAATCAATGGCATGGACGCCGAGAACTCACCCGTAAGAATCTTGTTGATTTGCTCTCTCTGCGCTTCCATGAAGTTGACCTTGTCCTGGTAGAATTGGACGGCCTTTGCTTCTTCGGCACGCAGAGTCGGTTCTTTCTTGAGAGCGTCAATGTAAAACCGGTCCAGACGCTCCCCTTGGTCCAATGATCCCAAGTGTTCTCTCCAATGGGCCCGATTTTTGATCCTCGTTATTCTGTCCTGGCAAGCCTTGATGCACCCGTCGGCTACCTCGAGACGACTCTCAAAGCTGCCAGTTTTGCCGCAATACCAGGATTTCAGACCCTCCTCCCACTCCCGACTCTCCTGGAACCTGCCATTGAGGTATGCGACTGCACGCTGTATCTCGCTCATTTGAAATCTGTTTTCGGCCATGTATCTATCAACGTAGAATGTTTCCGGGATCTCGATTGAATTCGGCCATTCGTCCCCGTCAAATCGACAAGTGATGACATCGCCAGGATCGATAATCATCGCCATACGGGCGAGGTCAGGGCTTTCGCCAGTATCGGCATAGAAAATCATGTCCCATATTGTGTATAGGCTCTCCGCCATTCCGAGTGCCTCTTGCCGGTATTGGTTATCTAGGAGAGTAAAACATTGCGAGACGCCTTCGGAAGCATCGCCCTGCAGAGACGTTATCTCCACGGACGTTCTGAAGGCAGCTCCTGAATGTGATCGGTCATTTTCAAGCTCCTCAAAGAAGTCTCGCTCTAGGTTTCCGGTCGTATCGGGTAGAGATGACCTAGACTGTGCGAGTATATCGGCTGTTCCGTAGCTACGTTCTGTATAATTCAGAAATGCCACTAGGCGATGAAGCTCTTCGTACCAATCCGGGAGCGGCGCGTCTTCCGGGCTCTCTTCGGTTGGCTGGATACCTGAGCGGGAGATCGCGTTTCCGCACCACCAGTCTGCGGCGTGACCGTATCTGTGGGACGTTGTTCCGGCGCGAAGCAAAGCATTTCGGGCGGCAGGTATTTCATTCAAGATGGTGAGAATACCGCCAATGCGATGGTCCCCGTTCCCAGGACGCCGGCGTAGGAAAACTGGCGTGTCCGGCCTTCGCCTCCGGTCAGAGGGCTTCGGATCCATTTCCACCTTGTTGTACCTTGTCAACGCCCACTCGGACTCCTCATATACAGTTCTTGTCGCTGGGCCAAAGTGCTGGCCGGATGCTTCGCCGGTTGATAGTATGCCCGACTGTTGCGGTAAAGGTGGGGGTGGGGGAAGCCCTTGTCTTTGCGTCTGTCCTTGCGATTGTGGGTTCGATAGCTGGAGAGACTCGTTGATAGCCTGCTGTAGCAAAGCGTCCTCTTTATCCAGTCGGGAGAGATCGCCGGCAGTCAGGTCCACTGTTCGGGAGAGGGGAGATCGATTGTTGGCCCGAGAAGGGGGTCTCGATGGGGCTGCTGAGCTGTAGAAGGCGTCTGGGTCTTGTCCATGTATTACGGGATGCTCATCGGGGGCGTGGATTGCGAATGCTATCGGAGGTATCACAGAAATTAGCAACAGTTCCAGCAAGCTCCAAGGTCGATTTGTCCTTACAAGGATTTGTATTCTGGGTGAACGTCGACTGGTCGCCTTCTCGGGTCGAGGCAAAGGCTGATTCGTCCCAGCCACCGTGTCGTTGAGTAAACTTTTCGAAGCCACTGTCAAAATACTCCCCAACCACAGCCTCAACAATATTTTTATGGTTTCGAAGAGCCGAGGAAATAATGTTGATATCCTTTAGGCCTGTGACACTCGCCACCATTTGAATGTCGTCTTCTCTGACAGGTTGTTGGGAAGCCATTTTGTGAATTTAGCGTTGGGGACTGGGGTAATTGCACAGGAGTCATTCAAAGAGAGGGAAGGTGCTGTCCTAGCTATGCCGTCATGCCAGGTGTTGGGAAGCTTCGTCGGAGGGGAGTATCCAGCGGAAAGTCCGCCAAAAGACAAGTGTAGCTGCCACAGTGAAACAACGAACTGAAGCGGAAAGTTCTCCTAAGAGATGAAGCTCAAGACGGAACGGCGAAACGCAACTTGGGCCTGGGCAAGCACTCGTCAACCTGTTGGAAGCTTCATAGAGCTCAGTCGGGGTTCGTCTACTGCGCAAACCGCAACCGGGATTAGCCTCTTGGAGCCCGGAAAGCGCGCCACAGTTGGGTCCGACTTCAGGGTACCTTTGCGGGGTTGGCTGCGAGATTATAAATATACAGCTTCGAGATGTGCTGAGGCGAGTAAAGGTCCAGGTGCTGGTTGAATTATTTTCGGCTCGCAATACCAAGTACCCCTCTCTGGATCGTCAGCGCATGCATGATGCATTCATCGCAAAGGCCAGGAACATGATCTCAATGTGGCGCTTCCCAAGCCACGTCCACGTCGTTGCCATCACCTCGCGGGGTTCCTGGCCCCACCCTGCGCAAACCGCGCCTAACCACTTAGGCGATAGCGCCAAGCTTTCCCCACGTCATCCTTGTCATTCTCTTGGAACCTCCCGCGCAACAGAGGAGGCAGGTGGATCGGTTGTTGGAACCATACCATCACGCTTCGCCAAATTTCTAGACACGAGCCAACGCAAGCCAACACTTCTGTTTGATCTCACGAATTGCAGGTTTAGAGAAGCCACCGAAGTCCTTCCACGTGCGCCGTCCAGGAGAAACTTTTTTTCTTCACGGGGTTAGGGTTGGATGTGTTGAACGGAGCAACGCAAAACAAAGGAGCTTTCTGTTCCCAAACCAGCCTTGCTGAAACTTACCCAAGTTTTCCTGCGCTGAGATTGGTTTTACTTAGTGTCGTGGTGCCTGTCTGTCCCACCCCCGATTCAGGAAGAGTTTATCTCTGCCTGGCGCTTTATTATCTTTCTGCATCCCGCGTTGCAGGTCGCTGTCGACAGCAGAATGTCGGAACGATCGAGCAGGCCATCGCGCCGTGACGGCGACAGGTCATCCAACGACACGTCTGATCGGAGAGATCGCTATGCCCGAGGAGGCAGGGATCGCGATTACGACCATCGAGAGCACCGCAGGGACGACAACGGGCGGGAGCGCGACCGAAATCGAGACCGTGACTCAGCCTACCGCAAGCAACGATCCCGCTCGAGGGACAGGCGAGATCGCCGACGCTCGCGATCCCCACTACGAGACCGTGGTTACGGGCGGCGCGATGAACGACTAAGAGGCGGTGCGGAGGACCGAGAATCTCGTCGTCGCGATGAAGGAAGGGACCACCGGGATCGCAACGGGCGGGATGGTAAAGACAAGGATAGAGAGCAACGCCGGAGTATTTCTCCCCGCCGCTCTGCGAGTCCCCAGCAGCTTCCAACTCGAACAAAGCCGGCAGCTCCGTCCGCTCCTGCAGCCCCAGTCTCGTTCAGGGTCAAAGGGCAGGACCGCAAGGTGGAGAGCCATGGACATGAAGAGCATCCACAGGGCGGAAACCAGGATGGCCACGACGATCGCCAACACGACCAAGGAGAGACGTCGCGTGACCGGTTCGGCGCGGAACCCATGGACGAGGACGAGACGGAGGATGTCATTGTGGAAGAAGACGGACTAGACGCCATGCAAGCTATGCTTGGATTCGGCGGCTTTGGGACAACCAAGGGGCAGAAAGTATTGGGGAATAACGTGGGCGCAGTTCGGAAGGAGAAGAAGACGGAGTACAGACAGTATATGAATCGCGTTGGCGGATTCAACAGGCCGCTTAGCCCCGGCCGGTAAAGATGACAGACAGGATGAATGCGGAACTAAAAGAAATGCAACAGAGTAGACGAATGCATATCGGGATACCCAACACAAGAAATTATCATCATTTTAGTCAAGCTCCGTGGCCCAAGTGCATTAGATATTGAGCTCAAATCCTTGATAAACGGCACACCAGAAAAGTTGAAGGGATTCTCATCTGCCAGAAGGGAGCAAACCCATACTGTAGGTGTATTGGATGATATTGTAGGCGCCAACGTAGTATTCATAAAGAATTCGAACATGACTTTGATGCCTACTGCAAATAAAAATACAGATCCAGACCACTTGCAGACGCATCCACAGTACGAAACGCGCAGGGTTAGGGTTTACTTCGCGAAATTTTAGACGGCCATGAAATTCTCCGTCACCGTTCATCACCGAACTATTTACATCTGAGCCAGCACACCGGCTCATTCTTCCGCAACACCATCAAATAAATCCTTTTCTACATATAAGACTACTTAAAATGGGGAAACGGAGCTCTGAATCGGCCACAGCTGCCGATACAATTCCCCATTCCCAAAAGAAGTCCAAGTCGACTTCAACTGAGGGCTCACGTGCGGATCAATCTCATGCCATTGTGGATGAGGCCCAGTCAAAAGCCAAGGATAAGAAGAAGCGGAAGCGGGATGTAACTGCTTCCGAGGCCGACACTATTCCTGAGGAGGCAGTGAAGACCAAGAAGAAAAGGAAGAGGCACCATGAAGCCTCTGAACAGTCTCCCGAAGAGACATCGGAGAAGATGGAGAAGCGGGACAAGAAGAAGAAGAAGAAGAAGAAGAAGAAGAAGACGGATAAGAAGAATAAGCGACTAGAGGAGCAAACCGTTAACGCTGAGGAGTCCACATCCAGAGCAGAGGAGACATTGCCCGGCAAGGAGGAGAAGGCAGAGGAGGAAGCTGCTGAGAGCGAGCCTGGTGCCGAAACTTCAGAGTCTAAGAAGGATAAGAAGAAGGATAAGAAGAAGGAAAATAAGAAGAAGGACAAAAAGGACAAAGAGTCAGTCAAGACAGAGGCTGCAGCACAGGAGGATGATTCGACGGATGAGGAAACTCGAAAGCAACGCAAGGCCGAGAAAAAGGCAAAGAAGGCAGAGAAGAAGGTCCACCAGAAGGAATCCGAACCGGACAGTACGACCGTTCCCAAGACTGATGCTCTAGTACCAGCTCCTGAACCTACACCGGTTGCGGAGGAGGCTCTCAAGGAGAGGTGGAACGTTGGAGAGCTAGATGGCGGCGCGAAACGGCAGAGCAAGTTCATGAGACTATTAGGAGGCAAGAAGGCCGGCGCTACCGCAACGGCTGCTCCTGGCACTGTGGCCCCTAGGCCGAGACTGGACATCAACAAAGCCTCGCAGGACCTGGAACAACAGTTCAACGCCGGTGTCCGAATGAAGTTCGAGATTGGCGGGAAGCGGAAAGGGTTGGGTAATTAATCAAATGGGTATTTTTTTCCCACCACGACGCGGCTCTTTCGCTTCTCTTGATTAGACGTACAAATACTCATGTCATGACTACCTGGCAGATGGGAGTCAACTTCCCGGTTCCGCCCGCCGTGGCCGTGAGTCTCAACAACCACATAGGAAAGAAATCTGTCAACCGTCCCAGCAAATAGTCTGTTTCTTCCAAGCAGCTGGTGAATAGAATGTGGACGCAACCTCCCCGCAAAAGCAGTCCGTTTTATATATCCGAGTCATGGTCCATCATGTTCCTGTCCCTTCGTCCGAGTTCTTTTTGCGAGGAGCTCATCGGCCGAGGAAGAATCGAGACAGGACCTCAACGAACAGGCCACCGAAGACAATGAAACCGAGAACAACTGAACGCACCTGTTAGCGAGCCGTCCACCCTCCATCGAAACAACGGGAAGAGGAACCTACAGAGCCAGACAGAGGAGATGGGGGACTTCTGGACCTCCTTCGTCCGCTTCTTCAGCTGCTCTTCTGACTTGCCGCGGCGAGCCTCCTGGTCCTTGACAAACTTGGCGTTTGCCCGTCGTTGCTGCGGTGTTTGAGCCTAATCCACCTCCAAGTTAGTATTCCGTGGCGATATCGAGATGATCGACAGCGGGGGTGGTCGTACCATTGTGAAGACGTCCTCGGTTGGATGCAGAAGCGGAACGAGAAAGTGACAATGCGACCAAGGGAATCTCGTCAATTACAACACTGAGGTAGGTAAAGAACTAACTGGCAGAATGTGAAAATGTCCAGGAACTGCGTGGCACTTTCCCGGAAATCGGCAACATAAAAGGGGGGCAGGGCACTTTTGGTTGAAGGTGAGATTGGACAGATTGCAATTGAAGCTTTGGCTTCTGGACTTCAGGCCATCTGGCGTTGGAGATGCCCACAGCCGCAGCGGACCGAGCTCACGCGCGAGCTAAACTTTTAGCGGCAGGGAAATGCAGGGGGGGGAAGCGTGGGGTCGGCCAATCAGCTTGGCTTTGGCGGCTAGGTATCCGTACCACAGCGGTGGATTGAAGTTCTTGGCGCTCCACCTTTTATCGGGGCGGGAAACCTCATTACAAACTCTCATCGATATGACAAGAGCTTCATTCACGTGCGTCTGAGGCCTGGATCCAAATTGCAACAAACGACCCTAATATTCACAGCAGATTATAGATTATAACGGGATTGCGTTTCATAGCAAAAATGCTTCCTCGAGCAGCCCGCGTTGCGGGGAAGTCAATCCGCACCCGTCCCTTCACATCGCCTTCCCTCAAATCACGCCACGCCAATAAGTCAAGATTATACAGCACACAACAAAAGTCGCCAACGGTAACAAGGGTCGGCCTTCCTCTCGAGAAAGCAGCTGCTGAAGTTAACTAGGGTGAATTCTATTCGGCGTTTACTCGCCCAGTCGCCAAGTGCTTGCTGCTTGCTCTCTTCACATACCAAGTTGTCTACTGGGGCTGGGTGAAGTTGGAGCAAGATGAGTTCAAGGAAAACCGGGAGGGTACGTACTCATGTTCTTAACCTTCAATTCTTGTGGAAAATTCGGCTACTCATACGCCTGTGGAAAACATAGCTGAAATAGCCCAGCTCGAGGCCCAAGTACAGACTCTGCAAGAAGCAGCGAAGAAAAAAGAAGACAAGAAACCAGAGGTTGCACATGAGCCACAGCAGCACCGACGGTGGTGGTGGCCATTTTAATGAAATTTCAGGAGCTCGTTTTGATAATGTATACTCTTGCTGTATGATTACCTAGTGTTTACACGACAACATGGAAGCATGTCCAAGTTGCGAGACCCAACAATAACAATCAAAATACCATGTACCCATACCACCAGGTGATATCCTGCGAATGGCAGACGAAGTTCTAGTGGACCAAAACACCCGAGGACCGAGTCCAAAAACGCCAGGCTGCCCCGTTCCAATAAAAAACCAAAAAATACAGACCGCACATTGCTTCATGACACTTTATATCCCTGAGATATATTTCTCTCGCCAACAGCCAGTCCTGCCAGTCTCGCCGCCCTTTTCGCAAAGCTGGCTATGCTAAAGCAGCAGCCCACCAAATACAACGACTGCAAGCGCGACAGCCACTTGAGCCCAACCATTTCCATAGAGCCCGAGTGATCTCGTAGCTGCCGAAATGGTATGCGCAGAACCTTGGTAGTTGCATGTTAACCCCTCGGAACCGTTCCTCATCCCGTAACTTGTCGAAAAGCCGATGTGATTCAAGCGCGGACAGCTGAACCCTAACGAGCTGGGACAGCTCTGCACAATATTATAGCAGAGATCCTCGCAAGGGAGCACCTCCTTGTACGGCCCGGGCTTGACGAACTCATCAATCCTCGGGTTTCGGCTGGAGTTGAACGCCCGGGTATTTGCCAAGCCGCTATACTTGGCCCGACTAGCTTCGTCGAGGAGATCGCCATTAGGGAATGGCTGTGCCATATTGCGCGGTTGAAGATAATCTGCAGGGTTATCAAAGTCCTCGCAGCGAGGTATGGTAACGGAGCAAAGCCAATCCTTGTAGGCTGCAGCACAGTCCGAACAGTTGCGAGCAAGAGAATAACGCTGGGTCGAGGGGGCCTCGCATGCGATCTGGGCAAGGGATTTGTTGAAGTTGTCGTACATGGTTTTGGCGTAGTCATCATAAAATTTGGCGATGACAGTGGCATTCCCGAAGTTGGGGTTGGAGGGGACCGAGTAGGCTACCTGGTCACAAAAGTCGAGGTCGACCACAATTGCGCAGTTACCGTGGTCTGTTCGATAGTGAGTATCGCATGACTGGGCGCGAGGTCTGGTACCACTACCTACCTGACTTGGTGCTGAAAGCTGTTGCCTTGAAGACGTGACCGCCACCTCCAACCTGGCCATTTCCACTGACCGACGAGTTGCCATCCCGCGCGAGGATGCCAACATAATCAGCACTGGAGTTGAGTCCGCTGAAGAAGAACTGCTGTTTCGGGAGGTTGCCCGGCCCTCTCTTTGTCATCCCAGTCGAGACCATCCCAGCAAGCTGACCATTCTTGGTGCCGGCTATTTGTGCATGGTTTTGCAAGCCGCAATATGAAAGCTTGAGACCGTTGATAGACTTGTCCTTTTTGTTATGAGCGAACATCACGTACGGCTGGGTGCTCATGATTTGCTGCTCCACGGCAAAATCATTTGTTTCGGTCAAGTTATGTGTGATCAACAATGCACCTTGGGCATCACTGTCCACCCAGATGAGGTCAGCATCGTCGGTCACGTTGTAGCTGTAGAAGAAGTTGGTCGTCGAGGCAGCAATCCTGAAGTTATACGTTCCCTCGAATTCGCTCGACACATTGGGGGCGAATACGCCAACGAAGACATCACCGGTTGCACTGAGGTTGTACATAACGGCGCCTTCGTTGAAATCTAGCACGACTTGTTCATCGGCGCTAGCGAGTGGCCCGGGGGCTTCGTTTTCTGCTGTTGTCGACACGTAAAGCCTCAACTGGGGAGGGCCCTCGTCTGTATTGGAAGCGTCCGCCGGCTGGGGCTGTTCGCAAGTATTGGCTGATATGTATACTGTCCTCCCGGCCTGTCTTCGGCCAAGTTTCCGGTGCTCGTCTCTGTCAACCCCTACTGCGCCATGCTCATCCCGGAGTTCTAACGAGTTCCCTGCCGCCAGCGGTGGAACGGTGAACATGAAAAGTTGCGTCGTGCCCGCTAAGACATTCATTGGCATCGCTTCGTTGTTTGTCAGGGCCGACACGCCGGCGGGCGCACGTCCTATGATGCTCCGATCGAACGCCGAAAACTCCGGTTCGTACGTGGGATCGAGCGGGCCCCTTGACACGCTGTCCACCGAAACATCGTAAATGTCGAGAAACACTGGCGACTCGTTTCCCAGTTCGGCGGCCAGGGCAAAATGTGGCGAGAAGAGGGTGAGGTAGAGTACGATGAGCAGACAGGAGGCAATTACAGAAGCCGCTAGCCGCGACTGCAATATGCTCAGCTGCATCGCGAGAAACCTGCCCCCGAGGGGCTTCCGTCCCCGTTTGACACCAGGCTCGGAGGGACTGATTGGCAGCCGCAGCGAATGTGTGCGTCCTTGTAAGACGGCTACGTTCGGTGGTTGTCCCCAATCGATCGCACGTTCTCGTATGCTGCCGTTAGCAGTCGCGGATCGGTTGGCTTGTGGGAGACTGGGAATCCGGAAGACCGGCGGATGGAGCGAATGTATTTCGAATGGTTGCAAACGGAAGAGTGAGGGGGGATCAGTTGTCAACAGTCCTTGGTTTCATGGCACGACCAGCTGAAGCCGCTACTGGGATCGACAGGTGGGGCGGCTTGTGGCTGACAGCCCGCCCGCCAGGCTGACCTTACCCCTTACAGCATGGCAGCATCTGATTATCGGTTCTCCCCGACGCGATGCTCCCAGTTTACATCGCAAGGACACGGATGGGCTAAAATGACGAGAATCAACACTATCCCCACCTCGTCACTTAAGCCAGCGTGAAATCGCCGAGTGCTCTCACACCGCGTCCGCCGAATTGGGAAAATGACCCGCGGTTTGCTGTCCGCTCCTGGTGACGCAGACAGCAGAGACCTGTCGAGCTCTACCCTGGGAAAAAAAAAAGAAGCCTAAAAAATCGAGTCTTGATGATGACAAAAGCTACGTGATATATAAATTGACCCAGCACTAACAGTCGTACCCCTCCGATCCCTCTGCCGAGCAAAAAAGTACTCCAAAACGTGACTCTATAGCCGTGAAACTGACCGATCCTAGGAAAAGGAACCAAGAAGTACCCTATAGACAGTGCGTCATCCTAAGCCCAAATAAAATCGTGTCGTGCCAACCAAGTTCGTCCATGATTCCCATGTGTCGTAGATGTACGCAGTTCGTATCGTCAATCATGACAACGTCAAAGGAAAAAGGGACATCTCCGCGTCATTCTCCACAATCCCCCAAACAACGGGGCTCCGTTCAAGGTCACGTGCACCTTGTTTGTGATTCGCTGAGCCCCAGACTTGGGTAGTCTTTTACTCGGTGTGGAGAGAGGGATCGGCCTTGGCGCGAAGACCACCAGCGGTCGAGCTGGAGCCAGTGTGGAAATAGCGGCTGAGGGTAGGAGCCAAGAAAGAGCGGAAGATGATGTCGGCACCACTGAAGAGTGTATTTAGTAATAGTTGCGACAATGGCACTTAGTTAAACTCACCGGAAAACAGGCAGAGAGAGCCACAGGAGGAAGATGAACTTGAAGGTGTAGTAGAAGGGGAACCAGTAAACGACGCTGATGAGGCTTTCGATGACACTACCGAGGGGTTAGTTTGGTCACAGGTCACGAGACCCAGCCTTGAAGCTGATAACAAATCATGAGATCCTTACGTGAAGAGGGAGAAAACGACCCAGTACTGCAGATTATGTTAGCAGCTATACACCGCAAAGTTCCTTGTGCGAAATGTCTTACAGTCAGCCACTGGGTATCATCCGCCTTCGAAGTAGTGAACAGAGCACCCAGGGAGTAGTATGCGGGAATGAGGAACCCGGCAATGTTGGTAAGGAGCTGACCACCGAGGTTGAACAGGATGAGGAAGAAGTAGAGGGCGACGACGCCGATGACGGTATAGGCCTTGGGGACCGAGGTCGTCTTCTCGAGATTGTTCAAAGCGGGGTATTTGGACAGCTAATGTTCCAGATTAGCGACAAGGCCGTGAATCGGTGAGAAGCTCGAAAATCAAGCAGGGCGACGAAACATACCTCCTTGTCGAGCTGGCCGATATACTGCTGAATGCGGTCCTGAGGGGAAGCCATGGTTTTGTACTCGTTCGACGAGGGTTATTCGTGCTATGAGGGCTTGCTGTGCGATGGTATGAAGCTCGACTAGAATGCGATAGCGGTCAGATGCGCGAGATCAAGTGAAGCTGCAGGCGGGGGAAGATGTGGAGCTAGCTCTGGAATGCTCGAGCACGTTGACAAATGTTTGATCGCGGAATCCGAGTCAGAGGACGGTAGAAAGCTTACCTAGAAATAAATATCGACAAAGCGATAGAGAAGAATGTGCGGGAGGAACTTGCGTTGTGTTGCGGACTCCGGAAATGTTCGGATCTTCGAAGGCGAGAGTTTGAGTTGGTTGGTGGATGCGAAGATATGCAGGCAATGACGACTGATACGTGTGCAAAAAAGGGGCTGCCCCGTTCACAAGCTTTGCCCTGGCACACTCGGTCAGTCCCAGAATTATGACGCTGTCACACGCACGGAGCACGAGCGCAAAAGTGCCAAGCAAGGTCAGGTGACCTGGGCATAAGAACTACAGGGTTAGGGTCAATATCATGCTGGCTTTGCGCATTCGTGACATTCAAGAATCTCGGTGCAGACCGTGACAGAATGTGACTGTCTATCCTGCAGTGTTACATATACCCCAACCTGCAGAGCCTGTACATATAGCTGGGCGAAGCCACCATGATGGATCAACAGACATGGATAATGAAGGCCAGATTAGGTTGAGCCACAACGGTGTAACGGCCGAAGCCAACCCAAAAGTTGCGGAGACTGCGAGGTGGGCAGGCCACATTCGTTTTGTCACACAGCGATGTAAGTCCGCAGCCTCGCTCACAAGGCACGCGCGCAGGATCGACTCGACTCGAGTCGTCAATCCATCAACATTGCAGTCTGGCTTGGTTTGTTTCCCTTCAATGTTGGTGAAGGCTCAAGCGAGCCAATAATGTTTTGTTTTGCTGAAGTGGGGGTCAGTGGTTGGGACGTGCGGGGAGCTGACAAGCGCAGGTGGCTGGAGCGCATTGCCCCGGGTAGCGCTCGATGTTTGTTGATTTCTTTCCTTCTCCTCTCCCAAGGAAAAGTGCAATTGAGCACGTCGCTGGGAAGCCCACCCCGCGACCCCCTCGCTGCGCGCATGCAACGCGACTAATAGCTGCTAGACGTCTATTCACCTATCGGCACTTTTTTCACCAGACTTTGTTGTCACTAAGCCCATCGCGCCTCGCTGCTGTCGCAATCGCCGACTGGTCGCTTGTGTTTTGATACCTCTATTTGTCGACAAAAGCGGTGTCCATGGACTCGACCCACGGTAAGCACCCGTCTCCACCATCATAATTCTGCACTCTTTCTTGCTCTACACTCGGACGCGGTGTCTATCCAACATGTTCTTGTATGCTGATTGCCTGCAAGATTCCTTGGCCATGGCCAAGGCAAGGAAGCGCCCACGGTCGCGCGGATCAACAGCTTCGATTCACAGTGCCACCACGCAACCAAATCTCGACCATGCCTTCCAGGAACCTCCAGAGGTCTACCCCGCGACATGGATGCCAAATGATCACGGCCACCATAGGGAGCTCGCCAGCGGACCAACCCAAATGACTCCCGAGGACCTTCTCCTCGCATCCCAGCTGCAGGCACAGGCAAGCCGAGAATTCTCTATGGAAGTGCCTCCCGTGAATGCCTCTATGCAGAGTGTTTCTTTCCACCACCCAAGTCACACTATGAGCCGGCATTCCCTTTCGGCCGACTCGTTTGCAGGCAATACTAGCTTTGCCGACGACAGCCAAATGATGGACCGCGACGGAGACGACAATGATTCCTTTGTAGGCGTTCCCGGGAACTCAAAGCCGGGCTCTCGGTCGAGCGCGAACAATGAAATGGAGATGCGTCAATTGTTCAACGCGAACAAGCATCGTAATCTCCAAGATGTCGCCGAGGAGCTACATGGAAACGAGCGCGGCCCGAATTCGGAAAGGACGCGTCAAGTTTTTGCTATGCTCTGGTATGCTAGGGATGAACTTCAAACTGTGGGTTTGCTGACGTTGTATACAGGATCAACTGTGTGTGCTCGAAAGGGAAAGGTTCAGTGCCGCGAGGACGAGTATACGCCAACTACGCATCGAGGTGTGCTACTGAGAGAATAACTGTCTTGAACCCTGCAAGTTTCGGCAAGCTTGTTCGAGTACTCTTCCCGGGCCTCAAGACAAGACGACTCGGTGTCAGGGGTGAATCCAAATATCACTATGTAAACTTTGCCCTCATGGAAGACCAACCAGAACTCCGCGAGCCCCAAGCTCAGCCCGCAATGCCTCTTGGCGACTCGACATCCCTTTCACACAGTTTCAAGTAAGTGATAGCAACACAGAAAACCGTCTTGATATGCTAACTTCTGCAGTACACTGCCAGCCAATTCAACCTCGGCCAGATCCGACCGGGCCGTCTTTCCAACTCCAGAGGCAGCCCAACAAGCCGACACAGCAGCAAAACGGTCACACGAATTCCACCACAGTCTGTATAATCAGCCACAGGTCAGCAGCGTAGAGCAGCTGAATACGACGATGAGCAAGACGGCCCAAAAACTCTGCTTTACCCCCGACGCGGTTGAGCCATTCGACCAGGCCGATCCTCTAATCCTCCCTCGAATCGAGCCTTTCCTTCCTAGCGGCACCGATCCCGACGCTGCCAAGTCGCTGACGGCGCTCTATCGTTCGCATTGCACATCTTTAGTCGAATGCATTCGCTATTGCAAAGAAAAGACATTCTTCCACTTGTTCACGTCTTTCCAGGGCACCTTGACGATGCCGGTTCAGAAACTATTTACAAACCCGGCAGTTTCACCCTGGATCGAGGAGTGCGACTTTGTCCTGTATCAACGCATGATGCGCATCGTCTCGAGCTTGACCTTGCAAGTTGTTCCAAAGCCAGTTCTCGACACATTGCGAAGTATGTCAGAAAGGCTCGTCCCTCATATTCGGGAATCCTTCCAAGGCCTCCCACTCCACGTTATTCGGGCAAAGGAGGCCCCAGCCACGATATTTGCTGGATTGCTTGACAGGGCACTCCGCGTCAACCTCACTGCCCACGCCGCAGCCAACATGCTCTCCAATCCAGCCAACCGCGATCTTATGTACTTGGAATGGATCACGATGATCAACGTACGGAAGATTGCTGAGAGTGTCCCTTCTCGAGGGATGGACGACCTTGTCAATCTTCTGTTGAGCGAGATGCGAGACCTCCTGGATCCAGTAAACGTCCCGTGGGAAATCGAGGGATTGACGCTTCACGGTGAGTTCGCTGTGCGCAACGGTCGCCAACCGCGGGAGGGTATTTCCGGAGACGCGAGTGCTTCAAACGTGCTCGACCGATGGGTGATGTTTTTGCGATCGCTGCCAACGCACTTTCCGTATGCGTCACATACCGACATTGTCTGGTGCGTGCAGCGCCTGGGCACGACGGTGATGAGAGACCTCACCATTGCCCAGGGTAAAAGCTTCGGATCATGGTGGGTAACAAAGTGCTGGATCGACGAGATGATCCAGTTCTTGGCCGAACAGGGCGGTTTCATGAACCAAAAGGCGACGCAGGACGCCATCATTTTGCCAAAACGTCAGGCGGCCAAGAAGGAAGTGAGCAACCCCGGGTCACGTTACAGCAGTGCTAGCGACGACTTCAACTTGTCTCGTATGTCAGGGTCACAGCCAGACCGGGCCCCATTCCCGCCCGTGGCGCCAACAAGCAATCAGCCGTCAAACCCTGACGATAGTGGGATTGGCATCAGGACGCCCGACGAAGACTTGCCAGGGGAGAAGTTTACTTTCACGCCATCCGATCAACACCTATTCGTCGGCACTGAGCTTGCAGATCTCTGAGCCCAGCATGTCTGTTCTTTAGGCATCTTGCTTACAACGTTTCTCGGTCTGTTTTATTAGGATCTCAAAGGAGTTTGGTGCGGTATACCACGTTGGGCTTCATGTCATGACGGGATGACGGAACGATGCTACGACAGAGAAAACGGTAACTTGATTAGGGATGGGCTCGGATCTCGCGGAAATCTCTGCTGGATGTTGGTGTCTCAGGTGAGGCATCATTTAGGATTGAGCCCAGAGCCCACGGGGTGGCTTTCTCAACATGGGATCTGATAGGAAATCGGCCATTTGGCATTGGCGTAAAGCGAGTCGGATTAGTTTGGTGTGGTAGGATATACTTTTCTCGGAACCTAATAGTGTTTATTCTCTTCATGTGAAAATTTGAGCATTGATTGATATCACAAATTGAGACCGTGTATGTGATATGCCATCAGTCCTGTCTCTTGTTGTGCATGAACGGATGTCAGGGCGACAGCTGTAGCTGAATCCGAGAGGCGCATGTGGGCGCTTCACGTGCTTGAAACAAACCAAGCCAGCAACTTAGCATCCAACCTCCATCCTCTTTATTTCAACGTCCCTTCTTCCTATCGATTTATAATCGCAGTAATCGCAGCAAACGGAATCACGTAGTCTGCAATTGCTTATCGCGACACAAGCACGATGGCAATCGAGCAGGAGGCCACGTTTGTGGCGGACGGGAAATCGCTGTACACGAAGTCATGGCTGGTACGTTTCACTGCTGACACTCTCTCGTCCCTCTCCGTCACCATAAAGCACATACTCACCTCGCCCCGTTTAGCCCGACGGTGCCACCAAAGCAACTCTCGTTTTCGTCCACGGATATAGCGACCACGTCAACCGCTACAATCCCTTCTTCAACTGGCTCGCCGCCCGCGGCATTGCCGTCCATGGCTTCGACCAGCGCGGATGGGGTCGCAGCGTCACTAAGCCAGCAGAGAAGGGCCTAACCGGCCCTACGTCGCGCGTCCTCGCTGATATCGCCGCCTTTATCGAGCTACATTTACCCAAGTCCTCGACTGACCCCCCGATCTTTGTCATGGGCCACTCCATGGGCGGCGGTGAAGTCCTGACCTTCCTGTCGGACGACACGTACCAGAAAGACGTGGTGTGCCACGTCCGGGGATGGCTGTTGGAGGCCCCGTTTATCGGGTTCCCGCCCGAGGCGGCGCCGAGCGCCCTGAAAATCTTCGGGGCACGCCTGGTGGGCCGGTTGCTGCCGCATCGGCAGATGCTGAACAAATTGCCGCCTGAGGACTTGACACGGGACCCGGCGATTGTAAAGAGCATTACCGAAGACAAGCTGATGCACGACACCGGCACGCTCGAGGGGTTGGCGGGGTTGCTCGATCGGACGACGGCGCTAGAAAGCGGCTCGGTGAGACCTGAGGGAGATGCAGTAAAGAGCCTATGGATTGGGCATGGCACCAAGGACAAGGCGACTTCCTACCATGCCAGCAAAAAGTACTTTGAGCAGTTCCTGGGTGCTGTGGCAGACAAGTCATTCAAGTCCTACGAGGGCTGGTATCATCAGCTGCATAACGATGGGCCAGAGACGGAGGAGTTTTTCCAAGATGTGTCAGATTGGATCCTGAAGAGGGTTGGGGAAGAAGCCGGACGCACAGAGGCAAAGCTTTGATGGGTGGAAGAAGTTGTTGATATATATTGTGCGAGCATGGGGCTGTTTTTTTTTTTTCTTGATCTCGTCGGCGTTTCAGCTTCATGTCAAGGCCATTAATATCGATAAGTCAATACGAAAGCGGTTGTTTCCAGTTCGTCCCGATGATTCGGTATTGAGTCGACCAAGAGGGCTGAGACAATCTTTAAGGTCCGAATGTGCCCGAGAAACAAGACCCGTCCTGTGCCGGGCTCGGGATATAAAAGCACCTACGCCGAACCGGCAGTTCCGTGGCGTCAAGATCTCGGCTTTTAGACCCCGCGAATTCTTTCCCCCATTGAAGACTTTTGCTGCTCGCCCAAGCCGCTTAAAACTGCTGCCGATGTTGCCAAGAGGTGCTCCGTGCTTGGGGCCCTCCCAATCCCGCTGTCAGCCGTCACATTCTTCCTCCGTTGGCGACGCCAAGCTGTAGAGGTGGAGCTTTGGGGTTGTCCCAAGAAACGGTCGGATGAAGCACGAAACGCCCCAACCCCGGTACCGCGAGAAGAACACCATGATGCGACGAAAGGATAGCTTCCAAGCTCTTGGAGTTGGGCTTCGCCACCGCCAACCCCGTTGGCCAAGGTCTATGTTGCAGCGCTTTTTGGGCGCACAACCCGGCCTGGACACGGATATACCTAATGTCGCCAATCGTTGCTCTGGGCCATCCACCCATGTTCCAGAGCAACCCCAACGTCAATTACCCCCTCGACGCGGGGTCACCTCCCGCTCAGGGGTGCTAGCTGCAGAAAATTGTCTCGAAGCTGGCCCAGCCGTTTTAACCTCGTGCTGTGCGCAAGCTGTGCGCGACGCTACCCGTTCACTCTTCTCTAGACTCTTCTTATTCCTTCCCTTGGGAGGTTTTACATATATATAAAAATTGGCCACTTTGATCGCGCAATCTGGCCGTACAGCCTGAATCTCCTTGGTCCCATCAACAGAGAAACCAGCTTCGTCTCCGTGGTTATCACCGACAGCACGACGACTAGCGCCCACCAACCATCCCATCTTGCAGCTTCACCAAACGCCAGCCCAATTGTTTGGTCTGAAATTTGACGGGAAAATCACGCAGCACACTCGCCGTCCGGACTCTTTAGAACCCCGTACTTAGGTTGAGATATCTTTCTCGCGGACGAGATGGACCCTCCGGACGTTTCCAACAGCATCTCACTGCACCCACATCCTTTCCGCACCCAAGCCGATTCCTCGAGCGCAATGCCATCAACAGAACTTCCTCGGGTATTGGAACAGGCTCAGTCTTCAGCCGCTTCCGCTAAAAACGTCGACGCGGCTACGCCACCAAGCAAGACCACGAAAGGAGCCAGCAGCACCGCCGTGGAGAGAACCGATGGCGGCGACGACGCTGCCGTCGCGCGGCATCACACCTCAGCGGCAACAACGCCAACCGATGTAGAGAGCCAAATGGCGGGCCGTTTGCCTCTGGGCAACGCAGAAGCTGACCCATACGGGTTGGCGCAGAAGTACAAGTCGGAGGCAGAGCTCGAAGCGATCAAGGCCAACACGTCTAGAAAGCGAGATGCCGCGCCAATGTCATTTACGGCCGCCTCAACCGAGCCCAGTACGAGCAGCAAGCTGGCGCGTTATCTCACACCATTCGGCAAGAATGTCTCCAAAGCGCGCCGTCTGCACAGGTTTTACTCGGCACAAAACGAGACGATCGAGCGATTCCTCAAGAGCGTTGAGGAGCACCGCGCTGAGGCTCGGCAGGAGCAAGGCGATGATCATCTCAAGTTCCAGATCGCTGTTTGGGGCTCGCTCGTCGCCAATATCCTCCTTACCGTGCTTCAACTATACGCCGCTATCTCGTCCGGCTCTCTCTCTCTGTTCACGACCATGGCCGATGCTATATTCGACCCCATGAGCAACGTCACCTTGATTCTGACCAACAGGGCTGTCAAGCGCGTTGACCCCCGTCGGTTCCCCTCTGGCAAGGCACGACTCGAAACCATCGGCAATATTACCTTTTGCTTTATCATGACGGCCGTCTCACTCATCATCATTGCGTTCGCTTGCGCAGACTTGGCTGAAGCGCACGATGAGCTTAAGCCGTTCCATCTGCCTTCTGTCATCGCTGTCTGCGCAGCTTTCGGCACCAAGTTCTCTCTCTTCCTCTACACCTGGTCCATCAAGGACAAGTACTCGCAGGTGGGAATTCTTTGGCAAGATCACCGTAACGACCTCCTCGTCAACGGGTTCGGTATTCTCACCTCGGTCGGTGGCGCAAAGCTAATCTGGTGGCTTGACCCTGCGGGTGCCATCTTCCTCAGCGTGGTCATCACCGCCATCTGGCTCCGCACTGCCTTTACCGAATTCTTGCTGCTGGTTGGTGTCGTGGCCGGCGTCGAGATCCAGCAGCTCATCACCTATGTCTGCGTCACACACTCGAGCCTCGTCAAGCAGATCGACACTGTCCGGGTCTACCACTCGGGCCCGCGACTCATTGCCGAGGTCGACATCGTCATGGACCCCGAGGCATCGCTCTTGGAGACCCACGACGTGGCTGAGGAGCTGCAAATAAAACTTGAGAGTCTGCCTGACGTGGAGAGGGCATATGTCCACGTTGACTACGAGACCACGCACAAGCCAGAACATGCATACAAGAAGGATATATAAGCGACTGGTGGAAGTAGAAGATGGCTTGTTGATGCCGATTGTGGCTGCAGAGGGTAGCAGAGCTGGGAATTTTATTTCTTTTAGCAGGGTTGGCCGCATTGGGGCGTAGAAATACCCAACAGAAAGCCAGGGCCGTAGTGCGCTGAATTTGTACTTGTACTATATAGCATCCGAAGCATAACGCAATGTTGATTTTCCCATGAAACACCCATGCCCCTTTCCCGCTGATTTGGATCCGTTACTCTGGTACCTACACGTGAATGGGAACGTCAAGGTTGTTCCATGTTGGGTTCAGGGGCGCTGAGGCCTGATCCACCACAGCGGGTTGCAGATCCACACCACACCAAACCCTCATCCAAACCCTCATCCAAACCCTCATCCAAACCCTCATCCAAACCCTCATCCAAACCCTCACCCAAACCCAACCGATCCTTAAAACTCAAAAATCCACACTTGATTCTCATCAAAAGGTGAGATGGCCGAGTGGTTAAGGCGCTAGACTCAAGAATTCTGTTCTTGCCTGCAAAAGCAGGTCGTATTCTAGTATCGAAAGATGCAGGGGTTCGAATCCCCTTCTCATCAGATACTAATTCTTTTTAGAGTTCTTGAAGCATCCACGCGAGGGTTGCTGTGCTTTTTTTCTTGCTTTGCCGTCGCTCAGTTGAACCATCAAATGATTATATACTGGACGGCGTTGATGTGTGAGCGCTGGAGGTGAAGGAGAGAGCGCGGGCCCCGTGGGATCCAGAGTTACTCGTTGCCCTTATTTCAAGAGGAAGGGACGATGAGCACCGCCCCCCCCCTCCTTCCCCTCCCCTCTCCCAGCCCGCGTGGGCGTTCGAAATCACTAAATCGGCGATTATTAGTCTTCCAGTTAGTGACAAAAAAGCCTGTACACTGCATCCGGCTGATGCTGCTTGGAACAGGATCAGTGGGTAGGGCATGTTTTCCAACAGGCATGACTACAAATAACCCAGGACTGGGAAGTATATTTAAGGGGCCCCTGGACTACTTTTTATGCGTTGGAATATCCGACGAGCCCCTGTATCCCGGATCAAAAACTCCCTATCCCAGATCAACAGCCCTTTCGGCTAAACTTTCTGGCATGCGTTTTTTTTTGTCGGGGACTTGGGCTTCAGAAACAAATTTCGCAGTCCAGGGCCATTGTACACTGGCTGACAGAACCCCAAGGCTCTCGGACGCTTCGCTTCTTCTCCTTCACATCAGCAGTAACCAGCACATGGCGTACGAGCCTAAATACATCTAGACGTGGATTGCTGAGCTCGATGTGACCCAAGCAAGTGAGTCCATTTGGTGACAACTCGACAACCACAGTTCCATCGTTGCTCAGGTGGTCCTCTCATTGCAGCGGCAGAGGCCGCGAAAATCGCAGCTTCATCGCTTCTTTCCCCCAGCCTTGATGGGTTCATCAAAATACGCACAACAACCACAGTCCCATACCGCCCATGCGTTCCATGCCTTTGCCTTATCTGAGT
This sequence comes from Cercophora sp. LCS_1, assembly GCA_036250225.1. Lineage (NCBI taxonomy): Eukaryota > Fungi > Ascomycota > Sordariomycetes > Sordariales > Lasiosphaeriaceae > Cercophora > Cercophora sp. LCS_1. The sequence continues at coordinate 273,232 of JAPZLL010000003.1, forward strand.
CGTCAACGGCCCTGGCAATGACGAAGTAGGCTTTCTTGAGCGCGCTTGGAGATAACGGTAGGTGTTCTGGTAAGTGGTTTCCCCGAGAACCGGTTATCATGCGGATGAGATCCTTGCCATTCGTTTTCCATGAGGGGACGTTGTTAGTGGTGAGGGTAGAGGCCAGCCCTGTTTTGGTTAGAATATGCTGGTCTTCTTTCCTCTAATGTTTTGTTGGGACACAGAAGAACGTGTAGATCAGGCTTACATGAGCCGCAAACACAAGCACGTGCAAATGTTATGGGCCGGATCTGTTGAAGAGTGGACCGTCGGAGCGGCCAGAGGAAGAATTTTGAGCATTGGAACGAAGTGGGGCTGTAAGGGTAGTAAGGTTGGTTGTAGGCACTGGGCTTGGACGTCAGGGAAAGCAGAGTGCGGTCTGCATTGGTCAAGATTTGATGTCACCGCGAGAAGAGGAGGAGGTTTGGCTCACGACCCACGAGGAACGTGTTCCTTGCGTAGAGGATGGGAGTTCCCTCGGCATCGATCTGTTTGCAGGTTCGAAGAAAGCTGGCAGCTATCCTGGTCCGCTGGGATACGGGGACTGCTTTGGGCGTTTGAAATGTGCCATTTGTGACGTTTTGGAGCTCGATGTGGTGCTTTTGTGTGGAAATCACGATCGGTCCGGGAAAAAGAAACAAGAGCTCGTAAATCTGAAGGCGGAGCTCATATGGCAAGCGGAGAAATAGACATGGGGAGCGCCTGAGATGTCCATCTGTCTCGGTGTTTGCAAGAGTTCGCCTCGATGGGTGATGTTTCTGCTCTTGAGGTTAGTCTTGACCTCGGTCTGCCCAGGAAATAGAAATCGAACGTCAGCTCGGTTTACGGCGTCGACCTCCATCAATTAGCACATCAAATGACAAACTTTGGATGCTGTGGGATCATGCTAGCTGAAAGATGGAGCCAACACACTTCACTGAAGTCTCCGCTCTCGGTCTTTCTGCGGATTGCTATTGTGTCGACTAGCGCAGCAGCAGGATAGAAACGATTGCTGCGTTCCATGTTGTGTTATGTTAGGACTTTGGGTTTCTATCCACAAGCATTTGAGTGACGCTGCTGGTTGGATCTGGAGCTGCTCGTGAGAGGCACGTGACAGCGCGGGTGCACCAGGTCTGCGCAGTCCCGGCTGGTGATGCAATGCGCCGGGTGGCTTGCAGGGAAACATTGTAACGGAAGTGACTATCCGACAGGATATTTGCATCCGCGACTGCTTATGGATGGCTGATTCCCGTACAATGAGCGTCTCGATGTAACTACTTCCTGAACCCGTAAGTAGAGGAGGAATCGCGGTTGCATTCTCGCGACATTCCGCGTCTGGCGCGGGATATTTGGCCCCCCGTCGCACAGCGTGCGGCTGCAGATGAGATGCTGCAAGTCTTTCCTCAGATGAAACATAAAAAAACGGTCGTTGGCGTTAGATGCTTGGCGCATCGAGCAGACGGACAGGGAATGCAGGGATCACCTTGATGTCCCGCCGCTTTCCTGGCAACCTGGTTCTGCTTGAGCTTCACCCATGCTTATCATGGCGTCAGTTCAATACGAGCAAGGGAGGTATCCGATCAAGCTGTAGGAAGAGCTTCTTGCTCAGGGTAGCTTTGCCTGTAGCGGGTGTTTTCAACGCTCGTATTATGGGCTCTGCAATCATTAGCCTATCCGCTGCATGCAGGGTTCTCAGGTTGCGCAGCATTCAACCTAGCGTCGAGAGCTTCGAGCGAGTTCTCTCGCCCCTCCTTGCCCCCCTGCGGCCCGATAAACAAATCGGCGCCGCTACCAGGGGTGTCCGTCTAAGGACAGGCACTTTGCAAGCTGCTTGGCTCACTCTCGATCTGTGATACAGCGGCCGGTAGCCTGCTTCAAACTTTTGCTCGCCTTCCGCTCGTGCCCGGTTCCTCCTTGCAGTCGACATTCCCGTCCCTTTCTCTTCATCCGCGCCCGCTAGCCCGCCGAGGCCATCTCCCGTTCCGCTCCCCTCTTTCGACTTCCACCCCCTCTCACCTTCCCGACCTGTAACATCGCCCTGAGGCCATTGAAGAGGAGTGTTGCGCACAATGGCTGCAGCGCAAGGGGGGGAGGATGTGTACGCCAGTGTAAGCCAGCATTTCACATACTTTGTCATTGTCGTCGAGTCGCGTCCTGTTGCGTCAGCGATCGCGGTCTGTCCGTGTCTGCGAGTCCGCGCCGCTGGGGCTCCCAAACCCCGCATCAGGCTACCAATTGGACAACGAAGCTGAGAAACATACCGGAATAGCTTCTTCTTACCGATACATATTTGCCAGGTAAGTTCTGGGAACCAATTGGGCTCTACCGGACCGCCTCGCTGATTCGCGTTGTCCAGGCGCACTCGTTCTCGCCCACTCGTTGCGCGATGCCGGCACCAAGAAGAAGCTGGCCATTTTGGTCACGCTCGATACCGTCTCGGCCGAGGTCATAACGCAACTGAAAGTGGTCTACGACTATGTGATCCCAGTCCCTCGAATCCGGAACGAGCGACCGGCGAACCTGTTCCTCATGAACCGACCCGACTTGCATTCGGCCTTCACAAAGATCAATCTGTGGAGGCAGACCCAGTTCAAGAAGATTGTCTACTTGGATGCCGATGTTGTCGCGTACAGAGCGCCCGACGAGCTCTTTGATCTTCCCCATGCTTTCTCTGCCGCTCCTGATATTGGATGGCCGGATCTCTTCAACACTGGCGTCATGGTCTTGACCCCCAACATGGGCGACTACTATGCCATGATGGCCATGGCCCAGCGAGGTATCTCCTTCGATGGCGCTGACCAAGGCCTCCTAAACATGCACTTCAAGAACACCTACAACCGCCTCAGCTTCACCTACAACGTTACGCCCTCAGCCCATTACCAATATGTGCCCGCGTACAAGCATTTCCAGTCCAGCATCAATCTTGTTCACTTCATCGGTTCAGAAAAGCCATGGCTTCAAGGCAGGGACAAGAGTACGGGAGACACGCCGTTTGATGAAATAGCCGGCAGGTGGTGGGCAGTTTACGACCGCCACTACCGCATTCAGGTGCGCCACTTTCGATCCGAGTATGAATTGTGAGGTCCGATTCTAACATTTACAGTCACCAACCCTACAGGTAAAGCAGGTGGCCGTGCCGAAGTCCACCGAAGTCTCCCCTGGTCCAATTCCCCCGGTCCCAGCCCCTGAGATTGTTCGGTACTTCGTCAAGGGCGAATATCAACCCACTATTAGCTACGTCGTTCCAGTTGGCCCGCCACCGAATGGCCAGCCTGGGGCTTCCTACGGTCAGCAAAATCAAGCCCCCGCAGTCTCATCCTTCGCCGAGCAATACCCTCAGCTGCAACCCTACCCTGCGGCTCCTGAAGCTCAGCACCACGTGCATCATGGCTTTCAACCCCCTCCCGCTCACCCCCAACACCACCATCACGACAGTGATCACAAACATCATCCGCATCCCCATGGCCAACATCATGAGGCAACCTCTGGGTTTGACCATGAACACCATGACAAGCACCATGATTCCCACCACCATCAAGAACCCCAGCCTGAAAATCATTTCCAGCATTCTGAGCACCCGCCTTCCCTCCCCAGCGTGGCTTTTCAATCCGAGGAAAGGACGCAGACTGAGGCTCGAACAGAGCAGGCCCCAGAGCACCAACAATCGACTGCCCAACCAGCACCATCTGAGCCGGAGTCTAAGCCTGAGCCGTACCAACCACCGCCAGCTCAAAGTTGGGATGCTCAAAGGTTAGTTGACTTGGAACACCCCTTTTTGAAAGTTTCGAGGTGTTAACTCTAGTGCAGACAACCGCCGCCGTCAGACTCGCAGCCGGAAGCGCTCAATTTCCCCCAGACGCATTACGAGATGTCGTCCGATCCTGCTCCGTTCGTCCCTCCCGAACGATATCCGAGCCCTCCCAAGGGTATGTGGTATGAGGTGCCAAAGGAACGACCAGCTCCGGCGCATGAGAAACCCAAGCCTATTTTCCCGTGGGAAACTCATCAGCCAAGACCAACGAGAGTGTTCCACCAAGATGCGCCCGGGTCCCCCGAAGCAGAGACGCCAGCTGCGTCTTTCGGTGAGCGCAAGGGCTCAACAGAGTCACAACACCAGGCTGAGCCTTCTATGACAGGATCGCCGACAGTGGAGCCCAGGAGCGAGCCACAGACGCCCCCTACTCCGACTGTTCGCATCGTGCCCTCAAACCCTTGGTCCTCCTTCCCGCGGTCGAATGCTTGGGATGAAGTCCCTGAGATTAATCGCTATGTTGATTCCATCCAAAAGCATAGCCGCACAAGGAGCCAGGGTTTGGGGAAGACGCCTCCACGGCTTATCTTGAGAGAGTCAAGCTCAAGCTGGGGAAGCGTTGGCACCAAGGTGACGGACTTCCCGAGCGAGGATGACCGCCCTAGTTTGCCTGTCACTCCCGCACCTATCCGGAGACCGAGATTCTGGGGTGGTGGTGCCCCCGGTATCGGCCTGGAAGGCGAGGAAGATGACGAACGACTGCCGGCCGCGGAGGGCGTGCCTGGGCAGTTGGATTGGGTATGTGTGCATGGTTTACGTTGGACGCCGGCAGATTGCCCTTGCGACCTAACTAACTTACTGCGCTACTACAAGGATCCGGTCAGCCAGCTCCAGAAGCTGGCCCAGCAGCAGTCCGATGCTCTGCGCAGGCTGAGCACTAGTGGCGCCACCGGAGAGGAGATTATCGGTACTGAAGGGAGAGAACTGCCATCTCGGCCGCTTCCCTATGGATCTGAGGAGCTGAAATCCCCAACTTATGTCGCCTACTCGCCACCGGAAGTTGTCAGCCCGAAACCTATGAAGCCAAGCCACGGCGCGAGCCCGGTCCAAAAGATTCTCAACACGGACTTGGACGACGTTTCGAGGCAAATCTCAATGCAGTCACTAGGTGCCATAGGAGATTCTGGAGTGGCCAAGGGCGAGAGCATCCCAATTTCTGAGGCCTAGTGGAAAGGAAAGTGTGTTTTGTTCTAATGTCTAATGTGGTGATTCAGACGTGCTTAGTAGGGTCCTGCTGACGATGATGATTTGGGGATGTGCAATACGGTAATGGCTGGGAGGTCGGTGGGATCAGGGTGGGCAAGAGACAAGGTGTTCGGACCTCATGAAAAGGACTCTTTTGTGTGTGTCGATGCGGTTCTGATGACAAGGAAAAATGGCAGGCGTGCAAGCTAGCGAGCAAAGCAAGCAACGGCGTGTGGTTTGACGGGCGTGTCTATGTTCTCGTATCGCAATCTTCTGTCTCATTTGTTCAACATTTTACCTGCTTTCATTTCGGGATGCATTACATGGTTCCTTTGTTTTATATACTCGTTCGAATACTGACATCTGTTGTATCCTCTTTGGTATGGACCACTTGTTTCTCCCTGTATGTCAAGCATCGATGGCCGAGGTTTAGGGATGGCTGTGTGCATCATGAGAAGATTGAAGGGTGCTCAATACACCAAAACTCATGTACAATACCAAAATTTTATTCCTTACTTTGTTTTCATCACTCAGAATGTCATGAAAACAATGTTATTTTTTGCTAAGCGTCTACTGGATTGTTGGAGCCCCAGTGTTGCTGGTGTGATTTGACTTGTTTTGCAACCCCTTAGATGGGACGGAGGCAGGTGGGGTTAGGATTGGCAAGGTTCTCTGTTGTTGCCTGACCGTATCTAGAGTGATGGCTAAGACTTGAATGAACACAGGTAGCTGAGGAGACACAACGTGGATTTGTGATCATATTCCATGCCCCGAGGATCGGATAACGCTTGGGAGGGAACCTAGAGCCAGGACATGCAATAGATGTTTTTCCGTTCCTGAACTATTATCCCAAGTCATTGATAGAATCAAATCATGATACCCTGAGATCTTGTATTTACTCCTTTTCGGTGGATATGCCTTCATCTTTTTATGCCGATTATTTCGTCACAGACTTGACGACATTTCACTCCTCAACTCCAAGCTGTAAAGTATTTCCATGTTGAGCAAGGGCGCTGAGTGGCCCAAGCCCTGAATACTTCAACCAAATTTATTCGGAAAGCGTAGAACAATAGCCCAGTAAGTCAGGTGTATTCTACAATTGCAGCGCGGAGACTAACCGGTCTAGATATCAGGCCCTCAACCTTATATATCCGCTGCGAGGAAACGAACTACCTCTCAAACCTTTCGACTCTCTTCACAATCTGCAAAATTTCTGATTGAACCTCACCTCTGTGCCTTCCTCAACGTGCAGCTTTCTTTGTGATTGTCCTTCAAACTCGCAATACCCTAACCCTTGAACGGCGAGGCGCACAATCCCTCGAGGCTGAGAACTTTTGTCCAATCAGCAGACGGCAGAATGGTGGAGACGAGGCGGGCGGCGAGCGGGCTGGCTGTGATGGCCGCGGCTAGAAAAGGCAAGAGCAGCCTTCTTGAGAACGGCAAGAGCGACAGCTCTCCAAGCGGCGCTGGAAAAGGTTTGTTTCATCCCGGCGTTGGTTTACCGTCCTGCAAACATGTTATCAACTCGGATGAAAACTCACGCTGGTTGCCAGGACACGCTGCGTCAATGAGCAGAGCCACGACTTCGGGCGCGACATCCAAACGCCGACAAACAAAGGCTAGGAAGCGGAAACAAGATCCACCACCGCCAGTGGACGACACCCTTTACGAAATCCGCGCCATCCTGGACGAGAGACGTGTCCGAGGAAAAATCCAATACTTGATTGACTGGTTGCCACACCCGCAAACCGGTGAAATCTACCAGCCCACCTGGGTAAGTTCTTCCCCTCTCGCCCTCCTTGTCCTTCGTGGGCAATTGTGTCGCTCCATTGCGCCGCTCCATTGCGCCTTGCACATACCTAACTTGCTCCCAGGAGCCTGCTGGAAACGTTAACGAGGCGGCGATTGCGCATTGGGAGGAAACGAAGGGAGCAGGCGACGACTCGGGCGAGGGCGATTCTAGTGATAGTGACACCCAGGCAGCGCAGCCCTCGATCTCGAATAAGCGCAAACACAGCGGTCCGCCCGGCAACCCTCCATCGAAACGAGCGAAGCAGACCTCGACTGGAGACGAGCCTACAGCTAGCAGCAGCGGTGCCGGCGACTGGGCTTTTTTTAACACAGTTCCAGATAACGGCAAAGCCGTCGCTGTTGTGATCACACCCCTGCCTGACCTCGACCCTTCCGAATACCAGACGGTCCCCGCTAGTCAGAGCACAGACGAGCAAGAGGAAGGAAAGAAGATCAGCCAGACTACCATCCCGGACTCGCAGGAATCGACAGACTCGCTGCCGCCCCAAATCTCGGCAACGAGCGCCTTGGAAGAGTCTCAGTCCAACCTTCCGGCTAGCCCATCGGTGCAGATCACGGGTGGCGTTGACCCCGAAGAAGGTTCTTCGTCGGCAAACCGTTCCTCGGCAATCCAGCAAGAAACACTTCAGGTGGAACCCCGGGAGGGCACTCCAGCAGAAACGTCGACCAGCGCGCAAGCACTCCAAGAATCAGAGCCTCGGTCCGGGCACACGAGCGAGAATATCCCCTCGCGGCAAATTGACCAGGCTTTTCGGGAGGATCAGTCAACCAACATTTTCGAGGGGCTTGACAACCTTGTCGAGGGGTCTCATTCAAGCCCTCTGTTTCTCACGCAGCCAAGTATTGACCTTCCTCTCCCAACCAGTGCGGAAGATACGGAACCGCGCAGTCCACTCTCCAGCCCAGAGGGTGAGCCGAGATCTGGAGACAACCTGCGAGACGTTGTAATCCCCGCAACAGATTCGGCACCTTCGAGCCACCCGACAGCCCCGTCACAGGCTGCACAAGTGGTCCCCAATACCCGACAAAACACCCAGGACCCGATCCGGACCCAGTCCCCGGAGAGCCAAAGTGCAGGAAGCGATAAGGTTTCCGAAACAGCACAGAAAGCCACCAGGGTGGGGCCGGGCTTGGAGGAAGCAAACCAGGCTCCAAGTGAGTTTCGATCAGGGCTGTCGACTGACAACTTGCCTTCTGACTACAACGGTAGCCTACAGCCCGATATCGCGCGTCCGAGCAGCCCTCCGCAACAGCCTAGGGTGGGTTCTCTGACCGGATCATCGTCACCATTCTCTTCTCCGGTTACTCCCCAGAGAGCGGGAATGGGTAACTCCCCAATGGATCCCTTTGCGAGCGACGCGAGACAACAGTTGCAGGCGGCCATCTTTGGCGACGGCCTCTCGACCGATGCAACGCAAAGCCTTGCATCCGAGTCGCTTGAGTCCCACACGTCCCTGTTGCAGCAGACGCTAACCGATGAGCCTCTTTCGGCCGTTGAACAACTCAAAAGAGGCCTTGGCCTTAGCCTGTCAAGTGATGAGTCCACACCACTGAGCATATCCCCAGCTAGCCTGGTTGTCCAGCCGCTACCCGACCTCGAGTACCAAACTGTGGCGCCGTCAGATTTGACAACTTCTACCAGTCATGTGCTTGCAGCCACAATGGGTCTCTCTTTGCCCAACTCACTGGAAGCCTCACATATGGCCGATGTCCGACTCGAAACCGGTAACGCCTCGGAGTTTCCGCCGAACGGTTCCGAAGACGAAAAAAGAAACACCCAAACGACTTTCATCGTCACACTTCCCATGGCTGCGAGCGGCCGAGATCGGTACCTTCGACTGATCAACGAGGAAAAAGATGCAATGATCGAATTTGGTGAGGTTTTCACAACCTCTACCACCAGGATTCCTCCAGTTCCCCTGGTAGCCAAAATCGACTCCATCTTTCAACAGTTGTTCGACATCTGCGACCTTCCAGCCTACGCAGGGGATGTCCACGGTCGTCTCAACGTCGAGGGAAAGATGCGGCACGCCACGAATACGAACAGCAAATATTTGTTCGTCCACGAATTCCTAGACAAGATCCGAGACTTGAACGGTCGTATCTTGCTCTTATGCAGCCCAGGAACCATCTTCGACTACCTTGAGGCAGTTGTCTCGGCAAACGGGTTTCAACACTTTGTTCTTGGGCGTGACGAGAAACTGGAGATGGCAAATGATGGATTAACCGTCCTTTTGGCCGACACCGAGCAAGATCTGTCGGTCATACACGGTGGTGTTGATGTTGTTGTGTCATTCGACCGCGCGGCGAGGGCCGTCGAGTTACCTAACAGTCTTTCTTACGATGATGAGCTGCCGATAATTGTCCTCTCTCTCGTAATCATGCACACTCTTGAGCACATTGAGATGGACCTGGACAGCTACCACTGCGGCCTTGGTGACATAGAAAAGCGAGGCGCTCTCAACCTTGCTACCGCCATAACCAAAAAACACCTCAAAGCCCCAGACGGAGCGTACCCGGAACCCCACGAGGCGGCCGAAATCTTCGCCAACGTGCTGCTCAATCCTACGGACGGAATTGAATGGGAACACCAACCACTGCCATCCGAGACCTTCGATTTGTATTTCAACTCTCAGTCGCAGCTAGATATCGGCGACTCTCTAGGTGAATTCCCTCGCTTCGAGGACTCCACGTCCCGCAAACGGCCCTCGGTAAGCTCTCCCTTCTGAACTTTGCATGTTAAACGTGTGCTTACTCGTGGCAGGACGACACTGTGGACGGGTTCTCCAAACGAGCTAGATTACTCGAGGTCGAGATCCGGCAGCCAAGAGGCGGTGTTTCCTTTTTCGAGATGAGTGAGCTTCTGAAAACGACACTCGCCAAATACACCAATACGAGCCATGACTCACGCCAGATCAACGTCAACCTGGGGCAGCTTGAAGCTATCACCTCCAGACTTGCCCAGTTGGAAGATGCAATAGTCCGTCGAAATGCCACCGAGCTCGGGTTGAAAAAGCTCGCGCAAAGCTTGGAGGCTGAGCTTTGCTCCCACAAACGGACAGGCCAACGGTTAGAACAGAAGTTTGCCGAAGCTCTGCACGATCGATCCACGTACGAGAAGCAGTACAAGGATGCGGAGAAGCGAGCTACCGAGGCCGAAAAGAAGGTCAATGACTTTGTTACGGGACCTCGAAAACTGCTCGATGAGCAGATTGACAAGTTGAAGTCGCAGCTTGGCGAGGCCAGAGATGCCCTCAGCAATTCGGCAAACCCCGACGTTGTGAAATGGGTTCAGACCGAAAAGGACCTCGCGGATGCCCGCGCAAAGATCCAGTCCCTGGAGAAGAAAACAACCGTGCTCCAAAAAGAGACGGAATACAGCCGCAGCGCATATCAAGACGCCTCCAACCGCTTTGGTGAGCTCAACCAGGAGAATTCGGCTCTCAAAACCAAGATCACGGAACTTGAACGACGAGCAAATGACAACATTGTCAAGATCCACGAGATCAACACCCGTGCTCAGCTAGAGATGGACGGGAGACAGTACGATGAGTTGCGAGCTTTGATCCAAGAACGTGAGCGTGAGATCGGCATCCTTCGCGACGAGAACCGACACCTCAAGAACAACCGACGTGAGACCAGAGGAAGCAGTGTTCCGCGTAGTCCGCGGACGGCCATGATGATGAGTCCACAACCGAGACGAGGAGGTTTTACAGCCGGAACCACGCCTAGCAGGGGAACTAGTCCTGCCCCTGTTTCGGACGGGAGCACGCCTGTCCCAGGAATGACGTACTTGCCGCCAGGCAATGGTCGCTGGGGCCATCTTCGGGATTAGAAGGGAATGAGAAGCAACGAATGGAGGCGGGAGCGTCTTGCACCCGTCATGGATGTATTCGGTGTTTGAACGAATGGGCTTCGGGAGTATCAGGCAACGGGTATGGGGTTTGGCTTCGGTACATCAGCGGCTGCTGTTTTTGACGGTGTTTGGGCGGAACCTGGGATTTGCTTCTCCATGATCAGCATCTAAATACGCTTTTTGTCAATTTTGAAGCATAGCGCAGGATGACCTGTATTTCTAGCTGTAGCCTAACAGAAATGGCATACTTTGACCAGTTTTTGAGGAACATCGACTGCTGCACTAAGTTGAGACGGCGTTGCGTCGGGCATGTCTGTCGGTAGGTTTTACTTTGAACGGTTGTAGACCTGCTCCTCTGAAGTTTCGAGGCTGGTGTCCAAGATTGTGAGGCAAACTCCTACCCCGACAGGTGATATACCACCCTCCAAGCAGGACCGACCGGATGACACTTGTCTCGCCCAGTGGCTGGCAAACTGGCCTGACATTCACATTGTGTCTAGGAAGAGGAACGTTTCAAAGAGCACTTGGCAGTTTGCACAATGAGACGTAGAAAGACTCTAACCCAACAAACTCACTCCAGATGGCGAAAACCCACCCGGCATAACGTCTAGTAGTAAACATGTACAAGATTGGTAGCGACCCTTGTCAGGGGGAAGCTGGTGTAGGGATCCACGATTTGCTCCTCCCGTTAGCCGTTCGTCGCCAGGCCCGTCATGAAAAAGCCGGCGGGGGAAACTAGGCAATAAATCGTGCTTGCGGGTTCCCCTTATTTTTTGGTAAAGAGGGGGGGATTAACTCGATACCGCTTTGTCCCTGAGACTCAGGCCTTCCGTACTTTTCGAATTTACTGCTTCTCCTCGGGGTAGAGGTCCTCCTTCAGCTCGATGCCGAGCTCCTCGCGGAGGGGCTTGAGCTCATCGAGGTATTGTTGGTACTGGCCCTTGTTCTCAACCTTGGCCTTGATGCCTGCGGGGTGGTGTCAGCTTGGCTGTTTCTATGTGACGTATGCAACTTGTCTTTATGTCATACCCTCGAAAACCCGGACGGCGGTGGGGAAGTCGTTGACACGGCGCGCAGCTTTGAGGGCAGCACTGAGGACCGAGGGAGATGGGACGAGATCGTAGGCGAAAGCGTTGTTCAGGTTGCGCTGTTGGTTGGGAGTTGGGTGGTTAGCAATCGGACGAATGGAGCTTTTGAGGCCCAGATCCCGGGATAAGCTTACCTGAAGCTCGAACACATCCTGGACGGAATCGAACTCCTTCTCGTACCTGCGCCGCAACAGACGTGTTAGGGATGGACGACATATATATCGAAATTGTTGCGGCTCCCAGGCCTTCAGGGTATGGGGCGAGCGAGGCCGACACGTCACGTCATGGGAGAGCAAGCCGAGGAAGCTTGCCAAGCAAGCTCCGAAGCTCTTATCGCCCTGATCCAAATGTCCTGAGGCTCCACGAGCACCTCTCGTCTCTCCCCACCGCCTTATTCCCGCTCTCGTGCGTCGTCTCCAGGCAAAAGACTCACCGGGCAGAAAATTCCTCAAAGGTCTCCTCCTGGTGCTCGGAGCGGAGGCGGCTCGAGGTGCTGAAGTTGCTGCTCGCAAGGGCGACCAGGCTGGGGGCAACGAGGCCGGCGCGCGCGGCCAAGGGCTGGGGACGGGCAGCGGCGATGACGTTGGCGCGGAAGAACGAGGTTGAGGGGCCGCGAGCGGCGCGGAGCAGAGAGGCCGACATTTGAGAAAATTAGAGAAACTCGGCGAGTCGGGAGGACCGGAGGAAGGTCAATTGGCAGGGCAGCGTCGTTCCCCGGGAAGAGCTTGCTTCTCAGGTGGCAATTGGATTGAGTGATTTGCGTGGGCGTGGAGCTGGTGTTGCTGGTGCTGGACAACGAGGTTCAAAATCCACGGATATTGGCATCGAATGATCGCTCGGCTGCTGTGTTTTTTTTCCGCTTAGTTGACTAGCTGAGCTCTGAGGAGCTCTCCGGGACACTTGACCAATGAGACGCAAGGGATTAGAGAAATCGCCCCGCTCTTACGTGTGGCGGTGCAAATATCATGTTATGCGAGGGGCACAAGATATGTGGCTGAACACATGTGGCTCGCCATGTTCCCAAGGGAGGAGCAGTCAGGTTTGACGTTACGAAGCAACATCGTCATCGGTTCAAGTTTACATTCGTCGCTGCAACGGCAGCAGGTTGCAAGCACCCCGACATATAACGTACGGGCCCTGTTGTAAGTGTTTTATATACGGATAGGTGGCATGCCTCACGCGGGGACTCCGTTGCTTCTGGAAGACGGCTGAAAGTAAGGATGATCGCTACGCAAGCCTGATGGCAACGCCTCGGGCAAGAAGCCGAAGCCAAGCGAAAGACAAAATCGCGATCTGGCCGTTTGACAAACCGAGGATTGGTATTGGTCAATTGGCCCCGGCCACCTAGATGGACTGGGTACTTCCCGGCTTCTCGCCAGGTGGACAATGGACGGCCCGCAAAAGGAGGAGCACAGAAAGGGGGCAGTCCCCGATGGTGATGACTCGTTCCCGGCAATGCTGCCGCGCAAACCGTGACTTTTGGTGGAGTTTGCATTGGCATGTTCCGAGTTGCAGTGGGCTCCAAGACACAACAGTGGCTGCTGTGGTTGCTGAGTTGAGGGCCCAACTGGCAAGGGGCGTTGTTGGCGGTGTCTTGCAGGCGTTGAGCAGCTGACAAGGCGTCCGAGGTCCGCGGGGACCGATCGACTGGTTGTATCAAAGTGTCGCATTGCGCCCTGATTGGCCGCCAAAATTGAGCCGGCCATCACATGCAGGAACCTGAAATGAGCTGAGCATGTTGAGGCGGGTCCATCGGTGGCTTGTCCCCCAAGTTTCCCCTTTTCGACGAAAGCGCATCTGAAATATTTTGGCTTTCAACTTTTATCTTCCCGTGAGCCATCATCCCCATCACAAACCTTCATCCCCCCGGAGATCCGTAATAAACCCCGCCGTCCTGGGCCCTTCCGCCTTGAGGCACATTTTTCCCTTCTCGTCGCTCCTTCAGACTTTGTTCTCCTTCGCATTTTGGCGGCTGATATATCGCCTAATACTATCTCGCTTCCTCGATCCCGAGGATCCGGGTCGTGTGCAAACTCTTCCCACAACAACAATTGAGTGTACGCAACGCTATCCAGTACCCGCGCGGCAGCGCCCGAAGGACGCGCAAGCTAATCGTGAACCACAGAATCGGTATCACTCCATCGATCCGACCGCTCCCGCAAAAATGGCGACCGCCTCACCCGTCGCCCTGTTCGACCAGTTCCCGGTCCCGACACTCGAGCGGCCATTCGGCGTCCACCTATGGCCCATTTTCAACAAGGCGTTTGAGAAGGTTGTTGGCTATCCCGCCGAGGACTTCAAGTTTGAGCCGGGTGTCACGCCCATGTCTACCATCAAGGAGACGAGCATCTTCATCGTCATCTACTACACGGTCATCTTTGGCGGTCGCGAGCTGATGCGCAACCGTGAGCCCTTCAAGCTCAGGTTGCCATTCTTGGTGCACAACTTTTACCTGACGGCCATTAGCGGGATTCTCCTCGCCCTGTTCATCGAGCAGCTTCTCTCAACCGTGGTGCGCCAAGGCGTCTTCTACGCGATTTGCGACCGTGAGGGTGGTTGGACCCAGCCGCTTGTCGTTCTCTACTACGTTGGTCGCCTTTTCACGTTCAGACGAAGGACAACACGCTAATTTTTGCCTCAGCTGAACTATCTGACCAAGTATCTCGAGCTTCTCGACACCTGCTTCTTGTTTCTCAAAAAGAAGCCGCTGAGTAAGACACCCTGGCATTGAGCCCGGGCACCGGGAAACTCCGCTAACACGGCATGCAGCCTTCCTCCACTGCTACCACCATGGCGCGACCGCTCTCCTCTGCTATACTCAGCTGATTGGCTCGACCTCGGTTTCGTGGGTCCCCATCACCCTGAACCTTACGGTCCATGTCGTCATGTATTGGTACTACTTCCAGAGCGCGCGTGGCATCCGCATCTGGTGGAAAGAGTGGATCACTCGTCTCCAGATCATCCAGTTCATCATTGATCTTGGTATGTCACGCCCTGGGGTTTCGTTCTGGGCCGCTCCTCTGACCGTGCGTTACAGGTTTTGTCTACTTTGCGTCGTGGACCTACTTCACCTCGACCTACTGGCCCTGGCTCCCCAATGCCGGCAGGTGCGCTGGCGAGGAGTTCGCCGCCTTCTCCGGCATGGGCATCCTCAGCTCGTACCTCTTCCTGTTCATCTCGTTCTACTTTGCGACGTACAAGAAGGATGGCAAGCGTCCTAGTAACCGCAAGGCTATCCGGAGAATGAGCCAGGCTCCCTTCCCCGACGCCCAGACGATCCTCAACGCCAGCTCCGCGAATGGGGCTGCCAATGGCGACGCCAAGTCGTCCGGTGTCAAGACGAACGGAAGCGCCACCCGATCTCGAAGAGCCTAAATGGTCAGCGGGGTACGGGACCACCCGTGAACCTTTTTTGAATAGCGTTGTGGAGCGCGTCGTATACTTGCGGTGGGCTCACTAGACGACCCTTGTGGCTTGCCTTGCGTAAGCCACCACCACACTCTAATATACGGAACTTTGGGTAGCAGCATAGACGGGGCGAGCGAGCAAGGCACAGTGGGCGAGCATATGGTTGTATGGCCGTGGTCAGCCAGGCAAGATTATCTCGGCACTGTTGACGGCAGCTCGATGTTCACTTACAGGAGTTATACGGGTTAATCATTGCAAGCAATGGCTCGGACTTCTCATGACGACGACATATGCCGGTGTTTAAAGGGGGGCGGACATAATGTGGATCCTGCCGGTTCGGCGAGAAGCGGCTCGAGTACCATACGGGCAATAAAAAAAGACGTGTATGATGGGTCTCGTTTATCAAAGTTTCTCTCTCAATGGTCATGTGGGCGGCATTACAATGGTTCCCCGGCCTGGCTAAGGGGATGGCGGCCTGGGGTGGATGGGTGGGCGCATGTCTGCCGGATGGCGCGTGTTTAGAGTTCGAGCTCTTTCGAAGGGGGGACCCGCTCTCCTTTGTTTACTCTTTCGCTGTGTAATATCTTGGTTGCGAGCCTTACCCGCGCCGCGAGCCGGGCAAGAATCGTTAGAGTCGTTTAATAATGTTTGCATTTGAACGGAATCCTAGGCGCTATGTTTCTCAAGCCGACGCACGCACCTATTTGTGAGCGGCGCGGTGTGTCGATCCGTGGCGGCCTGCCCGAAGCCTCGCTGAGATCGGTGGCAGCATATGGCCGAGCTGGTCATACAAAGATGAACTTTGCCCAGACTGTTGCGACACATTACGAATCCACGAAAACCGAGACAACAACTGGTCTGGAAGGAATACCTGGAGCCTCAAGTTCCAAAAGTCATCCTACAGATGTTACCGTAACTTCAAACCCGAAAAGCATGTCACCGCTAGGCCAAAACACACAACTGAATCTATCAGTTTTTGTGGAGATGGAACGCCGGAGCCGTCGGAGCCGCCGGCCTAGGCCACACAACCGGGCCGGCCGAAACACCCGGCCAAGCGCCCCCACTTCGGGCCGGACCGGTCAG
This sequence comes from Cercophora sp. LCS_1, assembly GCA_036250225.1. Classification (NCBI taxonomy): domain Eukaryota; kingdom Fungi; phylum Ascomycota; class Sordariomycetes; order Sordariales; family Lasiosphaeriaceae; genus Cercophora; species Cercophora sp. LCS_1. The sequence continues at coordinate 289,493 of JAPZLL010000003.1, forward strand.
CCACGCTCCGTTTCCGGTCAGATGCCGGCCAAGGGCGACCAGAGGTGACCAAAGTCGACCGACCGGCGGGGGGGCGGAAGACGCAGGCGGCGCTCAAAAGAAAATCCTTTCAGAGCCCTAACCATGCGTGTCTCGCAATGCATTGATTTTCCACGCCGTGTCTTGTCACCGAGGCCTCCTGGCGAGCCCCACGGGTGTCGGGCCTTCGCCTCTGTTGTATTTTGGTGTTGCAGTTAGGCGACCGCCTGTCCTCGGCTGAGCCTGAGCCGGATGCTTGCAGTGGCTGCTGCTGTTGCTGTTGACGGGCCACCTCGGTGAAGACAGGGAATCAAGCATGAAGACCGATAGTAGGCGGGTGGGAACGGAGCCGAGCCGCGGTGTCGGGGCCGGATGGATTGGATGGGTGTTCCAGAATGATTGAAGGCTTGGTTTGTGTGTGGTATGTATGGAGGACTTTTCTCCTCACCGACGATGGTTTTCCTTTCCTCGCCACTCCGCGCCGTTGGGGCGGTGTCGGGTGACGGGACGGGGGTCAGTGACGGAGAAAAATGTCATCTGTGATGATGATGATGATGGTTCGGTATTTCCTGGTTGGCCAGATGCAAGAACCAGTAGCTGCTTCGCCAGAGGGTTAGTCGCTTTGAATGCTACGTTATGCACACCCGTGGCACAAAAAACTTGCAAGGTGTTTCAGCTGGTGATAAGCACCTGACACAGCACATCGCGAAACCGCCCCCAAGCCTTTGGGTCTGTCGTGCAGTCGGCAAGAAAGGCTGAGGTCCGCTTTTCATCGACTACAAGCGAGTAGGAGGGGGAGGAGGAGGCCGCTCGTCTTCATGCTTGGTGTCCCCTTTGCCTCCACTGTACAGCGAGCTACGTTGGAAGACATGATCCGGCCAGGTTGGCATCTCGCTGGCTCAGCCTGCCGGCCGGGCCTCATCCTGACCATTCCGACCGGGCCAGACGAGCGAGCACTGTCTGCTCTCATACTGTGTGTTGTATGCCCAGATACTTTGTCGTGACTTGCGCAACCAGGCAGCGACAAGCTGAGCGGCGCGGGGGGAAGGGTGGGTGACTGACGATAATGCGTAGCTGGCATAAGGTGGGCGGAGCGGACCCGAGGGGCGATCATCCACTCTACGCCATTGATGCACTCCAGCCTTGGTGTCCCCAGCGCAACCGGGGAACACAAGCGGCGCATGTCAATGGGAGGAGGGTGAGCAATCAACCTTGGGGGATTTTGTTTCTGAGGGGGATGCGGTCCAGCGGCATTGCCGTCCAGGGAATGAATGCGCGGCAGATGGATTCCCCTCATGCTCGGTACGCTGTGCTGCGCTGCGCTGCGGGCGGCCTTGAATGAAATCAAGTTTGCCGTCGGGAAGGAAGGAAGGAGTAGTCGACTGGGTGTGGGTAGTGTAGCATCGTTTGTGCCTCCTTGACAAAAAGGCCAAATAGTTTCCTGTATGTTGAACGGGAGGGAGGAAACACCACACGCGTCCGTCCGTGTGCCATGCAACCACTTAACCTTCCCAAATGCTGTGCCGTCCCTTGATTCCTCAAGTGTCATTCATGCCACGCATCACGTTCCCGGATCTGCGCAAAATCGCGTTGCTGAGCTGTCAGTTGTTGATCCGGGTCATCATGAGCCTCGAGGCATCATGCCTGGTAAAAGGGTCACACACCATCTTCAGCATCTTGCAATTCTTAATATCATCCACTCGTTGCTGAAGCTGAACCACAAGAGGCGGAGGCTGCGCTCTATCAACACATCCAATAAAACGCTGCGGGAGCCCCCAGGCGGGGTAAGTGACTTGCATCACAGTGGAGGGTGAGTGCGGCCGCGGTAGCGACAAATAGGCCATCCCCTGTTTCCGCAGCAGCCCGTCTTTACAGGAACTGTCAAAGTTTTCAGGTACAGCGCATCTACAAGTTCAATCCGCGAGTTCAGGTTCAATGGCTTGTACCTGCAGAGCGTAAAGAGGATGCGGGAAGGCCAACAGGTCTTTTATTTGCTTCGTGCAGCTGCAGTGGAAATAAACGGTAATCTTCAACAAGCAGCTCAGCAACACACCTTTCCCTCGATCAGAGACATGCATGCAGATGGCGGCATCCCACCAACGCACAAACAAGACTAGCGCGATTGGATTGAAGATCCCCCATTCATTCATTCAATTCGTCTGGCCACCTACACAGTACTGTCCATCATGATTTCTTGATACCATCCACTCATATGGTTTTGTCCCTGCAAACCTGAGTCCGACCCTTCGTAGATAGGTACCTCATCCACTGCCCATTACTTCCATTCAGCTTTCCCACACTGCGTATCAATCAATCCGTGCAGTCCATATACATGTGCATATGCAAATTACCACAGCGCACACGCACATGGCTTTACAGTTGTTGCGCAGCACAGACATCACCTTTCAAAACAGGGATTAACCCCCTTTCCCCGAGGCGATCCCCAAGAAGTTCCTCCCCGTCCAGGGCCGTCCACCCCTGGCTCCGGTCTGTGCGATGTCAATCGTGACGGACGGCACAGACAACCCCAGGTTACCCCGTGCTCGCCGACGAACAACTGTCTCGGATCATGTTTCCAGATATGCAAGTGTTTCCTTGCGCGGGCTGTCTTCTCTCGTGATTCTCGACGACGATTTTTCAAGATCTTGTTTCGTTACTGGGGTGCTCGATACCCACTTTGGAGGAAATCGTGGAGTGTAGACAGAAAAAAAAAAAAACGTGGTCTTCGGGGTTCAGGGATTCCCCGTTGGGAAAATGAGGGCAGCCCATGTGTCCGTTTTCGTACCTGCGTGTGTGGTCACAGTCACACGACCGGGGTTATTGATCCTGAAAGGTCGCCGCGGGCATGTTCCCACGTTCAAGTCACGCTCAAGTCCAAGAGATCAGAGTGTGTTGCAAAGGATAAAACATCCAAATAAATTCACGGCCCATTGCGTGGAACGCTGCATTTGCAGTCCTGGTATCATAGCTTCGTGAAAACCTCCCATCCCAAACTCCAAGAAAAACAATTGCCAACCAATGCGCCATGCCTTTGAATAGCAGTGATGTGTCCCAACGCCCTGTGTAAATCGACGCCCCATCTTTTTCAACCAACGACCTTTCCGGTCAGCTTGATGCTCCTCCTCCGCGCAGCTAGCCCACTCAGGATCCCCCTCTTCTGCCCCGTGGTGATTTGTGGTGACACAGGAGAAATGGGCGTATGTGCCATCGGCGACGGAGGCATCATCATGGCGTTTTTCTTGGCTGCCTTGAGAATGTCTCCGTAAGTGACCGGTGTCTGAGGTGTGCTTGGCCCCGCCTCCTCCACTTCGCTCTTTTCGGGAGCGTCCGCCGCTGGTGGCTCGTCTCCACCCACAGAAAAAGTGTAAGTCGACGAACTTTGACGAGGTTGTTGTTGAGGTGAGTCGGCCCTGAGCAGTGGTCGGCTTCGCTTCCTAACCAAGCTGAATGTCCTCGACACGCCCCGAAGAATCTGTGTTGGAGTCTTTGGCACCTTCACCGACTCGTCGCCATCGCCTGCCGTCTTTGGCCTCTCCGAGTGCTGGTGCTTTGGCATCTCGAGGGAATAGGTGCTTCCATTTGCGTATGGGTCGATGCTCAGAAATGGCGGTGGGCGCTTCTTGACCAACAGCTCACTCAAGAGATTGCCACCCTTCTTCACTGGTGATACCGACGCAACGGAGCTCGCAGGCGTCTCGGATCTTTCCACTGGTGACCGTGCCAAAGAAGAAACGGTGCTCGACCGTGTGCGGCTGGTCATCTCGCTCGAGTTCGGAGACACCGACCTCCGCCGTAGCAATGTCAGGTCAACAATTGAAGGCTTGCCCGAGTATATGACCGACACGACGCGAGCTGTGTCCTCGTGACTACTCCGCCGTGACGAAGGCGACATGGGGTCTGTGTTACTTTCATCGTCGACGCTCGAGTCGTAGTCATAATCGGAAAAGTCGTCGGCGTCTGAGGAGGCTTCTTCCGAGGACATGTAGAGATCGAGGGGAGTGGCTTGGCCTGGTGTGACGACCGTCTCGATGGAGCCGCCTAGTGTCAGGCCCAAGTTGTCAAGCAGTCGCGACGCTCGCAGAGCCGACTTTCGTGGGAGCTCCGGTGGCGGGGCCATCTCGTCAGCGGTGGTCGGCCGCGCCCGCTTGGGGTGTGGTGCCATGTTGTCATCGGCGTCGTAGTAGTTCTGGTAAACTTCTGGAACAAAAATGTTTGCGGGTTTCGTGGCGTCCGTCGCCATCACTGGGTCGGGGACGGGGCCAGGTGCCCTGAGGGAAATGGGAGACATGATTGTCTCCTGTGAGGTGAGAGTGTTGCCGGTTATCGATGGCGTTCTCTAACTCTTGGGGTGCGACAACACCAAGGTCGGACCAATGGGTGGGTATGGGCAGCGATGTTCTTGATCACCAGGACCAAGTGTCGAGAGGGTCGCAACAACGACGCAGCAGTGGGGTATCGTGGGAATATTGTCGTTTCGTTGGAGACAGAGTTGTGGGATGGAAAATGGAGAAGGGTGCCAAAGCTGCTCCCAAGAGGGTGGGAGGTTTATTTTAATGAACCAGCGCCCACTCGCGCAAGTCAGCGCATGTACCAGGCGCATGGGGCGAGGAGCCTGAGGTGGTATGTGATGGATATCCCGCCAAGAGGAGCAACGGCCTGCACGAACCAGCCTGGAAAAGTACTGTGCGAGGTACCATCAGGGTACGGCGATACTTTCCCTTTGCATGACGGGCGTCCATACCCCGGCCACCCTACCCCGGCCACCCTTGGAGGTCAACCCCCACCCTTGCACGCCAACAAGGCCCACCAGTTCCTCGTCGTGGTTGCGGCGGAATGGATTCGCAGGAATGCACTACTCCAACAGGACGACGTCAGCGACACACCAGGAGCAAAGGGCCTCCTTCCTCATGAATCGTGGCGGAGAGACTTTGTGCGGCCAATCGAAACCATTCAACAACGTAGCCCCTTGGTGGTGTCTGGAGGCGTCGTCGACGGCGCAGGCCCGACAGTCGTGGTTGGCTCGCGGGATGCGTTTCAGGTAAAAAAGGCATTTGGCCCATGGAGGCTTCTCTCGACCTGGAATTCGTGGGATCCGTTGCTGTTAGCCGTCCGACCTTGTAACCACCCAACAGCTAGCGTAGAGACTCCTTTCAATTCAGTGCTGAGGATTGATGGCGATGGGGCTTCTCGACTCGTGCTCGTTGCGACCCTGACTCTACAATCGGCGTCGTCGAAACTTGGCTGAACATATGGTCAAAGTCGCGTTTTCCGTCATCCTGCAGTAAGGTGACAGCCGCCACCTTGGTTGTCGTCTCTTACATTAATCGCGACTGCAGCGCCCACTAGGCCTGATGGACACGAGGAGGATATCATGAGATCAGCAATACACTTTATAGCGGCGTCTGTCGTCATCTTTCGATGCTTTCTCGCCCTGTATTTTTTTTCTTGCTTCATCCTGATCTGCGACACCTCAACACGCGACATGGGCGGGGCTGTCACAAGGTTCGCCGACGTTTTGGGGTTGGGAGTGTCAAGCTGTCGATTGGCAGCAGTCGCTCGCATACGAGCATGGCTCTCGAGCTTGTGGTGCCTGGCCTGCGAGCGCTGATTGGCTCGCCTCAAAACATCCACGGCGACAACCTCGAGGCGACCTCGAGCAGCGGCAGTCGCGATCACCGCTGATTGGAGCAAGCGCTGCAGCAGCGCGATGCGAGGAGGGTGGGAGACGAGAAAAATCCACCTACTGCACGATGCAGTGAAGCTTCTCGTTTCCATGCAAGCGAAAATTCAAGCGAGCCATGTTCTTCGGCCACAGAGCTCCGCGTTCCCTCTGTTTCGCTCCACGCCAGCGTCGTTCGAGTCTTCCAGAGGGCTGGGCGAGGACCAAGACCGACCTCCCATCCTTCCATTTCGCTATCCAGCTCGCTGGGCTGCTGAGCAATCCATGACCATGTCCAGAGATATCTTTTCAATATGGATATCTAGTGTTTTTCCTCGGTAATCGAACTCATTCTGGCTGCTGTTATTGATGGTCCTCCGAGAACGACTCCATTGGGATGGCACGACGGCAGCCGGTGTGGACCGGACCCAGCCGCCCTCGATCCCGCAACCACTGGGGATTTTGGGCTGTCCGGGAGGGCCTCGCCAGCCGATTGCAAGCATGAAGCTACAGATTGCGGTGTAGCGGCACCGTGTCCTTCCTCCCCGCCTCGGGACGGCGAGAATAGCTGCGACTGGCACTGCCGATTGCCCAACCCCCCATTCCTCCCGTGTTATAGCCCCAGCTAAGGGTGACCAACACCACCTAGTGCCCCCAAGGAGTGTTTACTCAGGATCGCCAGATGGCTTCAGCTTCTGCGTACCTCAGTTGCCGATGCCGCTTGCAGCAGGAATTTGCTAGCGGCCCAGCACTGGAATGGATTATAGCCCCAACAACTAATACCTCAACACCACCAACCCGCCACCCGCAGGAAGGGAGAAAAGAAACATCGGCTCTGCGTCCGAAGTTCCGTGTCAACCACTTGGAGGCATTTGATAGTCCCGCCACAAGAGTCAGCCTGGCGACAACCAGCACAGAGCAATTCGTCAGATGCAGTTTCGAGGCTCGGCACGCACACAGAAGCGCTGGCGAACCATATCGTTGCAGAGTCGTTTAGGGTCTGCTTCAACACCTTCAGCCTTCGCCGATAGTTGAGGCGGTGGACAAAGTCACACACACACACACACACATACATACACACATACACACAGCCATCCAGGGATTGAGAGAGCAATTCGGTCCGTTGAACAGCATGGGAGCTTCGCCTTCTGTTTCGTCCAGTTCCCGTGTTCCGGTGTCTTTTTGAGTTCGGGATGCGTTCGATCCCAGGGTCACACATCTGAGCAAATGGCAAGTCAGGGACACGCACGGCGGGTCTTGCTCGTGGCGCCCACGTCGCTGTGTTCGTCTGATGTGAGAGGCCTGTTCCCTGGATGGCTTTTGTGATGCGGGAGTACGCCACGGGACATGATTGGGCACCAGCGGGTTGGAGGGCTGCGGCATCTAGGGCCGACGTTATCTGAAGCAGGGCCGGATCTCAAAAGTGTTTTGAAGTTGTCGAAACAACCCCCTTCACGCCGTGCCTGGGCGTGCACTGCCATGCTCCATCTGGGCGATAAGCAATTGGATAACGACAGGGCAGCGACACATCACAGCAATCGAAACACTGATGGATTGACGTCTGCCGTCTCTGTAACTCTAGAATCCCAATGCGACCCCCCTTGGTGCCAGTAGCGACGACGGGAAAGGGAGCCACCGGGTGCCTCGATGCGCTGCTGTCCTGTCTCCTCCCTCTTCCTCCTGCAAATTGCGTCACACTTGGCCCGTGGGTTGACCGCTGAAGAGACCGCGGGGTGTTTCGTCTGGGCGTTTCACCCAAAATCAGTCTAGCGCAGGATGGGGCAGCCGATCCGATGCTAAATTTGTCTCTCCTTCATCCTCACCAGCGAACGCGATGTTGACGAGGGATGAGGAATGAGGGATGAGAATACCGTCTCTGTTGCTTACCAGGCAGTCATCATCCACGATATTGAAGCGGAAGTCGGAGGGACGGTGCTCCTCGAATTTCCGTCTCCAGATGGTACCTGCCGCTGCGTCAGCACCTAAATCAATCGGCTGGGAGCCCTCTGCAACCAAAACTGGCAACCCGAGGAATTATCCGCAAGGCTGTGGTTCCTCTATACAAAGATACGATCTCACTGCGCCAGGTCGTCGGTGGTCTGGTGGCCCGACCGTAAAGTGCACTCCTCGGCTGAGAATTGCTGGTTGCAACACTTCAAACAGACCGAGTCCTTGTCGGTGATGCAATGCACCGTGGTCACTACCCAAGTGGGATCGCACGCCCAGCGGTTGCTAAGCCATCCAAAAGCCGGCAATGTTTTGTTTCCTATCCAGTCAACCAATCCCGATTGTGCACTGTCGACGGGACCAACCCACGCGGCCTGGTCTTGGTCCGGCTGGCGTCTCGCCGAACTGAACAGGTGACCAGGTTGTCCTTCCCTTCCAGAACATCAATGGAAGAGCGAGTCAACGCTGTGATACCCACATCGGAGACTAAGAACCCCTGGCTGAGACGTAACCCTGTATGTTGGGAAAGGCAGACAAGTATTACAAGCGCCGCGTTTGCTCCTCGGCCTTGTGTCATTGAAATAAGGTAAACAATATGCTGTAGGGTGGTATCAGAGATTGCGTGTCGGCTAACCAGACCACCGCTGCAGTTCATGCTCACCACTCGTCGTGTGACTGCATCCCAACTGGCACGAGTTTGCAAAGCTAACCTCGGGGTGGTTACGGATACAGCGGGATGAAGCCTGAATTTTCACTGTGGCACGTTGCTCCAGAGGACACGACAGGATACCGTGCTTTCCTGTTCCGGGTTTTGGGTGTTGATGTTGGGCAACCTCGTCTCGTGAGCCTGGATGCAAGTGACCCCAGGGCGAAGCTTAATCTTGCCCCTATTCTGCTAGGTTCTGTTGACGAGAGCCTTTGTGCCACCAGGCCACTTATAAGAGGGATCAATGCGAGCATAGGAAACTTTCGATCATAGACACCTCGGTCCACATCCATAGGCCGTTATAATTTCATGGAGAAGGGAGCCGTGTAATACCATCAACCCAACGCCAAATCATCATCCCCGTGCGCTATCCAGTACCTGCTAAAACCTTGTAAACCCTTGAGTGGCATGCAACCAAGAACATAACCCCCAGCCCTAACAATGACAAGGTAGAGAACCTGAACATCACAAATTCTCAAAATTTGCCCCGTCCTGCGCCCACTCCATAGAAATCGTAGCCCACAGATCGTTATACGTTGTCCCGAGTGGAACTTGCTGGACTGTATCTCCCCCGACCATAGGATTCACCACAGCCCCCTGCACGTCGACAGCACCCCTTCCAGCGATAGAACCACCGACACCGAGATTTGCCGAGAAGGTCTCGTCCCAGTATGGGAGGTAGGCCTCTTTGAAGCTTTGATCCTGTTGAAAGGTCAGAGAGCGTCGATGTGGTGTCGGGTATCATGACAAGAGAGACACTCGAAGAACGGTTTAAGAGAGGGGATGGAATCGGACTTACCAACATGGGACACGCCGGTCCTTCACTTGACATGTCGATACCTGGGTGCGGATTCCGTCCGGTGGCAGCAGCCCACATTGACGCGAGCCTGAAGTGGGTCAGTGATCATCACCCAGTCGAGCAACACAGGGGAAAGAAAACAAAAGAAAAAAGAAATCACTCACATCCCCTGCCTCCCCCTCGCCTCCTTCTCCTCCCTCTCCAACTTGGCAACCCTCTTTCTATACTTTTCCCTCACAACGCCCAACACAACCTTGCTGGCGCTCAACACATCCAACTTCCCCCCTCCCGTATTTCCTCCCGTATTCCCCCCACCAGCACCAGCATTCCCACCCAACAACCCCCGTCTAATCTCCTCCCCATCCAACCCACACCCATCCTCCCCATCCCCCATCCTACACAGCCGATCCAGATACTCCTCAAACCGCACACTCGCCCTCTCATCCCTCCCCCACCCCTCCAACCCCGGTACCGCAAAACTCAACCGGTACCCCAACACAACACTGAGGATCAGCGTCGCCCAATCCGTCGCCGAAAACGCATTCAAGTGCACCCCCGGTATCGCAATGAAATACTCAAACAATTCCGTCAAAATCGGCACAATAGCTTTGACTCTTGCGAGATTGGGCTTAAAAACCGCTACATTTGCGTTTTCCTCCTTTCCATTACTTGGTAACCTGAGCAGCGGTGCAGCAGCAACGAATATCCTGGAGAATAAGAGTGCAATGCGCACCGAATAGTTTGATGAAACGGCGGGTGGCATGCGAGCCTCCCACTCGTCGATTTGGGAGGCGATGCCCTTGAGTATGAGCTCCATTTGGTATTCGGTTTGGATGTCGCCGCGACGGATTTTGCGGAGCTCGTGGGTTTCTTCCGTCAGACGCTGGAAGCGGATTTTCCATGCTAGGAGGGAATCCATTTGGACGGGGCTATGCGTCGCCAAAATGTCAACGCAGGAGGTCGTGTAGGGTGTGTAGTCCATTGTTGGTTTGCGGTTCCAGGATGTGGCGTAGTGGGAGGTTAAAAAGTACGTTGCCAGGTAGACGCGGATCTGGGCGATGCGGGATTCGGATACCGGAGTGACGAGAGACAAAGAGTCGAGTTCGAGATCTGAGACAATGTCGACCGCCATCCGGACGTAGTGCAGCGCTTGTTTGTTTTTGGGACGCAGGTGGAAGGGGTACCAGGCTACGTAGATGACGAGACCTTCGAGGAGCTGCATGCTTCGTTCGCCGCCAGCTACGAATTTGAGACCGAGGATCTTGCGGAATTCCTCGTCGTAGAGACTGTGGCCTTGGAGGGTGCGGCTGCTGCTTGTTGCTGCGAGGGCTGCGAGGAGGACAAAGGGTCTGTCCCGGGCGAGATCGGCGACTGTTGCGTCGGGGTCGATGGTCACGCAGGGGAAATGCTGGAGCATGACGTCGCGGAAGGTCACCAGGAGGGTTTGGGCCGAGTCTAGGTTGAACTGCGGTTGGAGTCCTAGGGCTGTGGCTACGGTGCGTTGCTGTTTCTTGGGCAGAGGCGCCGTTGATGATGGGGGAGTTGATAAGGCTGAAGCACCCACGGGGAGGGACGAGGCATGAGACGACACAACTGAGGCGGCCGACGGCGTCAGATTACCTTGGTTGTCGTTGGCGAGGAGCCAGTTGGGGTCCATGGGGCACTCGGCGAGAGCCATGTCGTCGTCCTCGGAGCTGTTGGTGATCAGGGCGGCAATGGCATCCTCGTGCTGAAGGCGGAGGGCCTCAAACGTTTCCGTGACCTCGTCGATGGGGGGCATGGGAATGTCAATGGTGAACGTCTTGGACGGCCCGGCGAGAGGCGGCAGAGGGGCGACGCGAGCCGACGAGTCGACGCTACGCGGTCAGGATGGCCAAGTTGAATCCAAGCCGAGGGGGTCATACCGTTTGCTTTGACGGCGACGGGTGCGTGGTCCAGTCTTAAACACGCATTCTCGCTTGGAGTCGAGACATCTGAGAGCGAGAATTAGGGCGGGGATACCAAAATATGATGGAAATGGGTTTAGGGCGTGTGTTGAGGAGTGGAGAGGCTATGTAGGTCTTGTTTGCTGGCATTGGGACACACAATACCTCTTGCAGATGCCCAATTGGTTACTGGCCTGGCATTTGACCTTGGCCGCCCGGCACGCCTCGCAGGCATTAGTGACCTTTTGATTGCGAGCACGGGGGTTAGCCTGCTGCCGCGGCTCTTCGGTGTCGTTGCTGGACGATTCCATTGTCTCTCAACACACTCAGGGCAGTGTCTCCATCAACTAGTTGGCTGCTTGCTGTCTTGTGAAGCAAGCGAATCTTGTCGGTGACGAGTTATGGCAAAAAATCGGGCTGGAAATGCCAAATGCGAATGCCCCGATGCCTCTCGGGTCTTAGGTGTGGATGCTTGCGATGCTGCTGACCCGATGCTCGGCTTCGGTTCCGTCTTGGTTGGGTCCAAGTGCGGCGGGAGCTCCCTGGCCGCTGTCTTGGCCCCGAGGGGTCGCGGAGTTTAAAAGAACCACGGGAGGGCGGTGGCTGATTGCTGACTACCTTCCGAATCGACTCGGCCACTCCTACCGATCCTATCAAGCGTGTGCACCAAAACTTGACAAAACGACCAAACACAATATTATCAATATTAACCTCTGAAAATGCTTTTGGTCATCAACTGGCTACAAGCCTCATCCATTCGTGAAATAGGGGTATTGAGATAACGACAGCCCGACCAATCCATCCACCCGTCCTTGCCAGGTATACATCAACAGAAACAGTCATCAAAACAAAACACCAGGCAGCCGAGGCACAATCATACAGAAAAACCAGCCACAATCCATCAATTGATGCCATCTTCCGAGCACCGTACGACTTCGCAGAGTGCTCGCAACAACAAGGGGTCTGCCGCCTCGCTGTCCCTTGACTGCGCAAACACGCTGCCCTTGCCAGCAGCCGGGTTCTGCATCGTGGATTTGAGTGTTGCAATGAGATTATTGATGCAGCGTCCAAGCCCAACCTGCACGTCACGAAGGGCTGCTGACTCGCTGTTGCTGCGCGATCTTGAGTCGCTCCCAAGCCGTTGATTGCTGATCCGCCTAAGTAGCACATTCGACTCACTGTTGAGGCTGCTGCAGCTTGGCGTCGCCGTTTCCTGCAGTCCCAGAATGCTTGCTGCCTTTTTGGGAATCTTTTGTCCATCGCCATCATTTGGGGTCGGTGCCGGCGGTTGAACGGGCACTGGCGGACATAGACAGATGATATAGTTGAAAGCGATGAGGTGTGCATACAGCGCATCGCACAAGTAGTCTGCCCCGGACGGGAATATGTTCTTGATCGGTGTCCAATTTGGCATCACCGGTTCCTTGGACGTCGCGGCCGCCCTCTCCGGAGCTGGAGTCAGGCTCATGCTCTGTCGGGATGGCCGAGTGTGTATCAGCCTGGGCAGACCCCAACGTGTTGGCTGTTTGGTGCTGCCACTAGACAAAGAGAAACCCGATCTGTTGTCTTCGCTCAATCGGTCCAAAGACACTGGTTGACGCCGCAGTTTCTTCGAGTACGACCGTATCGTGTCGATCGACAGACTCGACGTGAGAAGCATCGTATCCGGGAAGCATGAAACCGAGATCCGCAGCGTCTCAACCAGATTCGGTGGCAGAGGGATGACTGAGCCCGAAATGCCAGGCCCGTGATTTGACCAACGGTGGTCCAGAGGCTCAATCGTTGAGCCAGCCCAGCTACTGAATGTACCAGTCGAGGGCTTGCGATTGTGTTTAGAGGGTTCAAGACACCCCACAGTGTCCTCATCTTCAATATCATCGAAGAGACACCCCTCTGAGATGCTGGCATGCGGAGGGCTTGCGATAGATGACCGGCGAGGCGGGGGCTCCCGTCGCGTCGAGTCGAATGAAGGTGGCTTTGAGGCATCGATGATAGTCCTGCCGCACGGAGTTGCCAACATGAGGATAGGAGGGTGCGATGTGAGCGGACCGCCTGCGGCGTATCGCCGTTCCTCTTCCAGGCTTCTCCCAGGAGAGTGTGGAGGCATCGCCGGAGCGTCAACCGGACCCGAAACGGACGAAGGCCTGCATAGCGTCTTCTTTAGCGACGACCTCCGCTTGGGAACCGCAACCGGCGGCTGGATATCAACCAGGCGCGGTCGCTCCATTCGAAGATGACTTGACGATGTATGTGGTCGCTCGCCCGCCGCTTGTCTGGCAGAGCGGTCGCACGTTGTGGCAGTTGACGGCCTAAGCCCCCCACTAGGTGATAGAGGCAACATATCCGAGCTGAAAGCTTTCAAAGCCGGGGCTGCCAGAGGGTGTTGGGGGGCCCTACCCTCGACACTGGGCTGGTCGTTGGTGTACGCGTGGTTGCCATCTTCCCCGGTCTCTTCTCCGGCCTCAGGCTCGGTGTCGGCGTCCAACCATGTCCCGTGGTGAGACCGCTTCAGCTTCGGGGACCCTGTGGAGGACGGAGAGAGAGGTTTTTGTGAGAGCAAGGACGAACGCCGCCCTGAGACAGACGTAGCCGCTGTCGTGAATGACTGTTCGCGGGTTCGGACAACCGAGTCCTCCATATCCAAAGAAGTGTCGCTGGCTGAATCAGACAAGTCGGCTTGGTATCGAGATTCATCCTGTTCGTAACTCATCTCAACCAATGTCGACTGCTCACTAGTTATGATGATGGACTGCGCTGCCACGCGCGTACTGTCCGGCTGGTACGTTGGTGTAGGGCGCCTGGGAACATCAACCCCCTGGAACACTTGGTCATCGTCGACATCGGACGAGGCGAGCCCTCGCGAAGGGCAGCCAGCTGTCATGGACCTAGAGGCAAAGACAGCGCTGGACACCTCGAGGTCGCGGGCCAGCAGCTCGGGAAGGTTGCAGTCGGCCGTGGGTTCGTTGGCAGACATGGTGCTGGCAGTGGAATCGGAGGTTGCCTGCATGTTTGACTGAGTGGTCGTGGCCGACGGGGATAATATCAAGGGTAGGAGCTTATTCATGCTCGATACGGATCGTCGTGGGGTCGATCCCTGTGCAGATCGCTTGAAACTGCAGCTCTCGGGGTTTGTCTGGTACAGAATGTGTGAGATAGGGAGCCGTGTAACCTTGGAACCGGGTTCTGGCATCGAAGCCGGGTCGTGAGCGCGAGCACGTCTGTAATGTATTGGTCCGGCCGGGCTGTCCCTGGTCCACGACGAGATCTGGGAGGAGCTAGGCCCGGGTCGAAGGAAATACGGGGCTCGGGACGGAGAATATAGACCAGACGACGCTCTCATCGGGGCATGAGACGAGGCCGTGGGGGCATGCTTGATCCCGGCAGTGTGCTTGATGCCGTGGTACCCGGCGCTGTCAAAGCTGTAGACGATAGGGAGAGGGCGAGTGTGGGCGCACGAGACACGCGGAGGCGTCGTCCTTGCTTGCGAGCTGAGGGCAGGTACGCAAAAGCAACAAGCTCGCGAACCGAGACAATGATAAAGATGACGGAGACATCAAAAAAGCCAAGTCGCACGAGGCTCCATGCCGTGCCAACGCCGTTGCGTGGGCACTCTGGTAACGGAGTAGCCCAGCTTGGCGAGGTACACGACGGGAGTCATTTATAGCGGGGCGCACCAAACCATCACCAAGTACAGCCTGAGAGGGCGTACATGTGCAATGGGTCCCCTGTTTGGAGTAATCCGAACAGAGGCCGGGTGCCGCCATGAGGTAGGTGGGTGGTGGATGTGTGGCCAGCACTTGTTGGAGGTGTGGGTTGTGTACGTCGAGATGCAGGGGCATACTGCAAGTGCAGCAGTGAAATGCCCTTGTTGGAGCGTGGCTCCTCCTCTGCCGGGCTCAATCGTCCGAATGGATGACGGCCTTGACCGGGACGGTGCGAGACCAGTCGGCGGATAGACACAGAAGGCGGGCTCGTGGGCTCCGAAGAACCCACCATTACTCACCAAGCTTCATCCACAGTCGTCCATGTCTGCGGAGCCTGGGGTACAAGCCCAAAGGTTGTTCCTGACCCTAAAAGCTACATGGCTTGGATGTGCTTGATGGGGAGCTGGGTCATGCGGGCATCCGACATTCGCTCGCATGTGCTTCGGCTGCCCGCCGCGAACGGAACCGGCTGCGTCCCGGGCGGCTTCGTCCTGACGCCTTTTGCCCTTTCATGGCCGGTCGCCGCTTACTGCTTCACAGTGTGTGGGCTACCTTATACAAACGATGCGTGAGCTGGCAACGATGCATCGCTGACGGCCGAGTTGAAAGAGGGGACGCAAGGGAAATCAAAAATGGAAGTGATCGTCATGGAGGGTTGAGAAAAAAGAAAAGAAAAAAGGCAGGCAAGCCTGGCAAGGACCGAGAGAGGCTGGAAAACAGTATCCTGTCACCACATCTCGGGTGGGCGGGCGCACGTCAGAGAGCCGAGTCAACCGCCGGAGGGGCAGGAGGGCGCGGTGAGGTCGCGTCAAGGTGTGTCCGGACTTCCCTGGTTTTCGAGAAGCAGCCCGGCAAGCGCAGTCCAGGCGCTCGATCGCTGGCGTTGCTCACCGTGCGCATCGTTTTGCGGCTGAGACATCTGCGCAACTCCATTGGCCGGCTTGCTTTTCCGCCGGGGTCCGAGCCCAAGTGGCGCCAATCCTCCCGCAGCTTGGCTGGCAGGGGTCAATCAGATTCAAGATCTCGTTGAAAAAAAGTAAAAAAGCATCAGCTTTCACGTCTGTCGAGAGAAGCAGTTTTCAAACATTACCCCTCTTTTGATACTCGCAGCAGATCACCGCTGCACGTCTAATTGGAGTGCTTCTGACGCCTGCTGACCACGCTAGGCTTGCCTTTCACACGCTCTGCCGTGTCTGCTGTGTTTGTCGTACAAATAAACGCAAAAAAGGGAAAACAAAAGCAAAAAACGGACCTGCAGCCAGTGCGACCAGCAGCATAGAGTACACCGCACACGGCGGAACGCAACTCTGCACCCGCCCTCTCCTCTCCTCGCTCTAGCCATATTTTCACACAAGTTCCATTCTTGCGGGGGTGCGAGCGAGGAAAAGCAATCATGCTGTCGGAAGAATTTGTCTCGGCCGTCCGCGGACCACCCCTGAGCTCTAACACGGCGATAGCAAAGGATGTCGGTATCTACTGCCATACACTCAGCCCCACGTACTCGGTCAGGTCAACGTTCAAAAAGAGTTCGGCTCCGGTGCGGTGCTTGGCCGTCAGTGAGGCCCATGTTTTTGCCGGTCAATACGAAAAGGCATATGTCCATGTCTATTCAAGACTGCGCGGTAACCAGGAGGCCTTCGTGGCCTTCCCGGAGAGGATACGATGCCTCACGCTCGCTGGGGACGTTTTGATCATCGGCACAGTGGAGGGCCGCGTAATGCTATGGGAGGTGAGATTTCGATTTCCTGACAAGAGGTTCGTTCTGTCGTGCTGATGCTCCCTTGCAGACATGCACTGGGCGACTAGTGTCGACTCCACCCCGCCACGTCCAGGCTGTTTCCTGCGTGGTTGCAACGCCCTATCACGTCCTCACCGGTTCCGATGATTCGGATATCCACGTGTGGTCGCTCTCCCAACTGCTTGAGCTCAACTCAAATGCTGAGCACGAGCCTGAGCGCACCCTCTCCAATCACCGGGCTGCCATCACATCGCTCTCAGCCAGCCCCAGTGTCAGCGCCGAATCCAACCTCTGTGTGTCAGCAAGCAAAGACAAGTCTTGCATTATCTGGAACTACCAGACAGGGGAGGTTCTGCGGACTCTGCTGTTCCCCAGTTTTCCCACCTGCGTATCCTTGGACCCTTCGTCCAGAGCTGTCTTTGGCGCATGCGAGGACGGATCTCTTTACCTCACCGAGATTTTTGCCGAGACACATCTCCTGGGGCCCCAGGCAGAGGATGCCGCAACAGTTGTGCAAGTAGCCTCGCCCTTTGGTGCAGCACCTCCCGATGCCGGGCCTGCTTCTTGTTTTGAGCTGAGCTACGACGGCACAGTTCTTCTCACTGGACATCCCAAGGGTCAGATCTTGAAGTGGGATGTTGCTGATAACAAGACACCAGTCGAGTTGACCAACCTCAATGCGGCCGTCACCAACCTTGTTTTCGTTTCTCCGTTTGCTGTTCAGAAACCAGTAAAGGCCGTGACTATCGTCAAGCCATCGCAAGCGGAGAGGAGTTATACATTTAGTGGTCAGTTGGAATCGCATCTAGGTTCCAAATCCAGGTTTGATCGTCTCTTGGCAACCCCTGGGTTCTCTCAGGATACATTGTTGCAAGCGATTGAAGCATTTGAGCAGTCGGCGGCAGAGAGTGCGGAAGATCAAGAATTGCGGAAGCAGGATGATGAGCTATGGGATGTGGTCAATGAGCTCAGAGCGAAGACGGTGCCAGCGTCCTGATCCTCACATACCTGGGGGCATTCTAAGACGGCCAATTGGGTGGCTAGGTGGTTCGAAATCTTGTATCTACGAATTCATGGCACACACGGAAGCATTATCGCAATTGATACCCCTTTCATGCATCCACTACTTGCTCTAATCGTTCCCTCTCTATGATCTACCGTCTACCGTTTCTATCTTGCCTTCACATCAACTCTAGCTCGACAACCCCCCATCCGTCCCCGTCCCATAACCCCCCTGTCCCTTTTCCGCCAACCCACCCCCTCCCTCGGCAGGAACCAGCCGTCCCTCCACCACCACGCCCTTCCCTCCCTTCGCCGTCTCAGGCATCGCAACCCGTCCATTCACCTGCACCGACTTTGCATTCGCATTACTCAGCGCAAGCAACCCCGCCGTCGTCAACAGCAACGCCATCATAACAATAGCGCCCGCCTGCGTCATGTTGCCGGACACGGCAGCAACCAGAAACACAATCAGCTTGGCAATCGCTTCCAGGTAGCCCTCGACGTATGTCTTGGAGCGAAGCCAGGCATCGGATGTGACGGCGCGGAGATCATCCGGTGTGCCGCGGAGCTTGACCGATGACCGACCGTCTCCGAGGGAAACGATGTACTCGGTTAATCGTGCGAGGTGGTGGTGGGGTGTGGGAGTTGAAGAGCCGGAGGTATCGGACGGGGGTGGCTGCGGAGGTGAAGGTGAAGGAGGGGGGTTGATGGGTTTGGAGCGTTGCTTGATGACGTAGATGTTGAGAATACGTGAGAGCATGAGGGCTAGGAGACAGGATAGTGTCCACCCTTTGAGTGTGTGTTAGCGAGGGACTGGAGTGAAGATTGGGTAAACTTGCAGTCTTGGAGAAGGATGGTGAAGATGATGGCGGCGATGGTGAGCATGGGGCTGATGAGGTAGAGGACGTGGGAGACCCATCCCAGGCCGTCGTCTGCCGCCCATATGGTGGCGTGTAAGCCGCTTGCTGATCGCTTGAGACAGTAGCCTACGTCGAGGGTAACGGTTTCGCCGGGCCGGGCGATACGCTGGATGTAGTCGGCTGTAGCGGCGTTGTTGATGGCGAATGTCACGGATTGGCCGCCGTGGAGCCTCTCGACGGCATTGAGGATGACATTGGAGCCGGACCGTTTGGCGAGCTGGTCGGCGGCTTGTTGGTAGTGAAGACCGGGGGCTAGGAGGAGGGAGTCGAGCCAGGTTGAGCCGCCTGTGATAACGGTGCGCTGGGCTACCGTGCTAAGGTCTGCTAGAGCTAAGAGACCGCCGGCTGAGAGAGAAACACCGGGGATGGGGCGGGTGGTCCATTCCGGGAAGGAGACCATCGTTTTGAGGTGAGAGCGGATTGTTTGACCCCTCACATCAAGGGTCTGGGCTCATAGTCTCAGAGGCACTTGAGTTGACTGATTGGATTCTTGAAAATGAACAAGATGGCACTTGTAGTCAAGCGATGCAATGTACAATAGTACCACGAAAGGCAAAATGGGCTGCACAATTGCCTTCATGGACAAATCGTGTCGCCAGAACACTGCGCTGTGCGGTGAACGACAATGCGCCGCCCAGGCAAGCCTAGGCCCCTACCTACCAAGGTATAGACAACCAATGGCAACCCATCGGCGACGTTGGGCGCATCTTTGGCTGATTGTGATGATTGCAGCGAATCGGAAACGACATGATGGGGATGTGCCGGATTCTTGACATGTGGATGAACCGAAGGCTTTCTGTGCAACTCGAAGATGGTATCGTTTATATGAAGGCAATTAAAACGGGTGAGGTCATCACCATGTGCTGTTGTCGTGGGAGCTCGGATGGAGGGAGTTCAATTGGTGTCAGCTGCCAGCGATGTCAGGTGGCAGCTTCTTCTGGAGATAGAGAAATGGGAATTTGAGATGCCACTTCAAGGAGCCTGAACGTAAGTTTTTAGACACCAAAAAAAAATATCGACATAATGGCCTC
Organism: Cercophora sp. LCS_1; assembly: GCA_036250225.1. Lineage (NCBI taxonomy): Eukaryota > Fungi > Ascomycota > Sordariomycetes > Sordariales > Lasiosphaeriaceae > Cercophora > Cercophora sp. LCS_1. The sequence continues at coordinate 308,942 of JAPZLL010000003.1, forward strand.
ATTTATCTGGACTCTGAATCTGCCCCTTTGACACATGAATCTCCTTTCGGACTTTCTGGTGCGGCGTTTTTTTGTCGGGGAATTGGGTCATGAGAGTAGTTAGCACGGGCCAACCAGCCCGTTTTGATGTCTCCCAGAGAGAGTCCCGAACAGAAAATGTTAGACTAGGAAAGCGCCAGGAATATGTCTCAAGACAAGATGAAAGGGTTGTAGATGACCTGTTAAGCATGAAAAAAAAAAACTCACTATCCCAGAATACTTTTTAAAAGACAGGAGTTGTATCAAAACCTATCGGAGCCAAATGCCGTGACTGAGACTACTTGAGTAACATCAAATGGATTCAGTGAGCCGACCGTTTTTCGTGCACGAATCCGGTGGGGCAACTGGAATCTGCATCGACATCATAGCTCCAAGCTTCAACTTGGGCGCTTCCATCATACCATTCCATGCAGCATAGGATCATGAAATAGTCAACTAAGATGCGCCCGCGATTGCTCCTGCTACGGCAGGCTCTCGCCAAACCGTCCCGGACGTCCCTCCGAGCCTTTGCGCAGAGCACCGTCCGCACCGGCATCCGCGCCCGCCCGCAACTCCCTTTCCTCTCGGTTCCCACGGGCGCCGCTCGTGCGACTCAGCGAGTTCGATATCTGACGACCGAACGAAAAGCTCAGCTCAAGTACGAGATTGGGCAGGGAATAAAGTATACGGGCTACATCTGGATCGCGGGAGCATGCTTCGCCGCGCTGTGCGTTGCCATCTCCCAGGAGCTGCTCGAAAGGGAATATCCCACCCCGCACGAATGGAGCTACTATACGAGAATGTGCTACCGCAGCGCCCACTGCTCGCGCTATGAGACAAATCCGTCGAGGAGCACCAACTGGATCAACGTCCTGGAATGGATCAAGACTTCTATTGAGCGCTTGGAGGACCCAAAAGTCGATGGCAGGCAGTTGAAGGATGCCCCCTCCGACCGGCCCAAGGGGACAAAGGATATCAGTGACATGCCGGAGCCATGGAGGAGAGGCTATTTCGAGGCCATGATGATGTATGCCAAGGCAGCAGAACATCTGGATGGCTGGGTCCGAGACAAGACGAGGAACATGGTGTTCCCGGCGAATATGGTTGTCGGTCCTTCAAATCCATGGCCGAGGCCAATTCCGGCCGGCGTCAAGGGCCAGCCTAGAGAGGAGAACTGCGAGCTGGCATACGAGCCCGCAGACGATATATACATGCGGCTCATCTCTACCGAGGGACTGACCACTCGTCAGAGGATAGACGCCGGCATAGCATTTGCCTCGTGGCTTGAGTTTAACGGGACTAAGGGACCAGCAAGCATTCTGCACGAGGATGCGATTGAACTGGCTCTCAGCGAACAGCCGCTACCCCAAGACGAGGTTATCGACCGAACGACATTTGTCCTCAAGGACAGCGCCACCCCCTCGAGAAATCTCCTCCTCTCCCTCACCACATACGCAACCTTCAGAGCGCGTTGCGGCGATCTATCAACCGCCTTCCCCATTCTAGTCTCTCTCCTCAAGGCTCGCCGCAGCATCCCCAAAGCAGACACATCCCTCACCAGAGATCTTCCTTCATTTACCAACTCTGAAGGCACCTGGGCCAAACTTGCTGCCCTCTTCAAAGAACCCGCATACCCGGGTCCGCCACCCTCAGGCGCTCTCCCTCCAGCCCGAGAATCAAAAGAGCTCTGCGAGGAAGCGGCCTTAAACCTATACATTGGTGAGATCCTCTTCGCCACCCAGAAAAACAGTCGCGAGGACGGCCTAGCATGGACACGAGACGCCGTCGACCTCGCCGAAGAGCAACTACGGTCCTTGACCTCCTCAGTCACAGACCGACCGGCCCGTACCACATGCAGGGAATGTCTAGCCACAGGTCTGGACAACTGGCTCGCAATGGTGTCAAAGCTGGCAGACGAGGAAGCCACTAAGAAGGCAGCCGCCGAGGCCAATAAGACTAAGGGCTCAAAGCTGAGCCTGTTCAGGCTATGGGGAAACCAAGACAGAGAGGAAGACTTGACACGGTGGAAAGCAGAGGTCAGAGTTATCGAAGAGAGAACAAGAAGATCCAAGGCGCTGCTGGATGACTTGACGCCACCGGGGAATGGTCTGGCCACGTTCTTTTCTGCCTAGTGGGTACGTCGGGCACATGTATGGATATCTGGTTGGGGCGTTTGGAATCGTTGAACATACCCCAGCACAAAGCTGTTCAGGGGTCCAGCGTGGAATCAGGAATGGGTAACTTGGATGCTCTTTGTAAATTGTATGTACAATGTCCAAAAGCGAACAGATTATTGGGTACACTTGGAACCTCGGGTAAGCTATCAGAGGTCGAACTTCCGTTCAGTCTTCTGGTACTTCGCGCTTCTCACTTGGGCCCAAGGATGGACAGGCGCTCTTGATAGAGACAAAGCCTGTGATATTAACACTAATACCGTATGGATCTTAGGATCTTACTACAGGGGATGAAACCAACAGTGAAGTTGATGGGTCTCCGGGCTCACAACATATTCCGCGAGGAAATGCTTGTGTACTGTGCAGATTTGCCGAAAGGCCAAGCTGATCTGCGCCTTACCTGGGGTTTTAAGGTGCCAAAGATGCTAAGCAAGCCTAGACCCTATCCTTCTGAGCTACCTGAACAGAGATCGCTTCTCATCTTGTTCCCTTCCCAGTAGCGAAAGGTTGCGATCGACTCCGGGAACAAGCCCGAATCACACTCCGAGATCCTCGTCACTCCTTGTCCTCCTCTTCCTTGGCCGTGACTCTCATGTTCTTCGCAGCCTCCGTGACCCCCTCGACATCGCTCGACTTCCCTTCCGGAGACTGCACCGCAGTCGAATCTGCGCCGGACTGCTTTGCGATGCCATTCTGGGCGCCCTCGTCCTGCTCGGAGCCCTTCTTACTGCCGGAATGAATGATTGGGCCTGCGCCGTTGGCAGTAGCCTCTGCGGCGCCGGCCCAAGTATTCATGAACTGTTGCATCTGTTCCGGAGACACACCACTGCCGTCCCCGACAACATCTGGCTCCATGTTCTTGTATGCGGCTCCTTTCATTGCAACCTGCTGGATCCATTTCAGCAAGGCAGGCTGGGCGTGACTCAAAATGAGCTCAATCATGTTGCAGTTCTCCCCCGCACTGTAGGAAGGACATCCAAACATCGTGAAGACGGAGGCTGCAGGGTTGCCTCGCGGTCCGGCGATCATCGTGTCCAACTCGCTTTGGTGAATGATGTAGGCACGACCCCGCTGTTCCCGTCAGCATTTGTGAATTCTGCAGCCAAGGGACACTCACATCCTGCATGAACTCCTTGAACCCGTGACACACAACGTCCTTTGAGTCGAAGAAGCCGCCCATCACAGCCAGAGAGTTCATCCGGCCTCCAATCTTCTTCCAGACCTGATCGTTGTTGAGATATCTCTCCACCTCATCTGCGGCGTCTCCGGCAGCAATGACGTCCAGATTCGCGCAATTCTTGGTGATCGTGGGAATAACCTTCTCGAACACGTATTGGATATGCTCTGCCACTGTGCGGTTACTCTGGATCGAGTTCTTCCGGTCATCGTGGCGCCGGGGTGTATGGACAGCGCTTGGCATCGGGATGTTCTGACGAGATACCTGGGTTAGAGAACGTTTACCCTCAGGCCACCACCACAGTTCTCCAGTATTGGCAAGAAGAATGCCAGGCGGAGAAGAGTCGGAGGACGAGGAAGCCTGCCCCAGCACGCCGCGCGTGAGCCCAACCATAGAGCCCTTGTCAATACCACCCTCCCCTTTGACAACTCGTCCCGAAATGTAGCCGAAGGGGTGTCTGGGCTCTCCGAAGACTATGACCACACGCGAAGCGATGGAGATATTCTTGGACATGTAGACGGGAACGTGGGGCTCGGAGGGAGCGCTTCCAAGCGGGAGACGTAGAGACTCGAGGCCAAGGGCGGTCAGGCGAGATATGATGATCTTGGAGATGGCCTCTGCGAGTAGAGGTTAGCGAATGAATGTGAGCAGAGAGAAGGTAACATGCCTTCGATGGCGAACATTCGGCGGTCGTTCCATCGCTCGTTCTTGGTGACAGCGTACTTTATGTAATTGTCGGGGTCCTCGACCTCGCGGATCTCGTCGGAATTATGAATGAAGTAGCTACAAGTGCGGCACTGTCAGCGGTCGCTCCCCCGTTGATCTGGAATCGTGGAACCAACCCGAGCTCGAAGAGATCAGTCGGGAAGACGGGATCGGCCGGAAGGCCCGACCAGTGCCTACGGAACATGGCTTCTTCTTCGATGGAGGAGTAGACAAAGTTGAGGAAGGTGAGTTTCTCGGAAGAGTAGAGAGCATGGAAGAGGTCACGATTTGTGGTGGATAGTAAAAGATGGTACGAGGGGCGAGCGATGGGATGGAAGGAAGGAAGCGCCCTATTCACTCACCCCATTCACCGGCAAGATGAAAGCAAGGAAAGAGCAGGAAAACAACCATGGGAGCATTGCGGCTAGAAGCGAGAGGCCTAAATCACATCGTTTGCTACCAAACTCTAGGATCAAACTCGGAGGCAGGAGATAACTGCTATTGCTGAGAGGTGCACCATTCGAGATGATGGTGTGACTACCGACCAGACACTTCCTACGGGAAGAAAAGCTGGAACAAGAGTAGGAAGAGCTATGCTCAGGCGACGAGAAATCTTGGGCGTGGGTTTCGATGAAGGGGAGCAGTCGCCGCTGAAAACATGGATCAACACCAAGGGCGCTCGGCCCGACATCACGATATCGCATACGGGGATTCTATCGGCTGAGGTTCTGGTAAATGCCATGGCGTTCTGACTGGGTCGGGACTGGGTCGGGACAGCTTGCTTCTGTTGTCGCAAGCGCCCGAAGGAAAGAAAGACTTTCTGTCGTGTGGTCAAGACAAACTGGCGCTGGGATAGCATCACCATCAGTGCAAGTCGGGAGGTTGCACAAACATGACAAAACGAGACAGCAGTGTGTCGGAGGTCTCGATGTCATCAACTTCTTCTTCACATCCCAAGCAAAGCCTGAGATTGCAATGAAAAAAAAGATGGTTGGTTCGCGTCGCCTGGAGGCAGTGTAATACCAGGGACACAGTGGTCAGTCGACCATGGGCAAGCCCAGAGGGAAGACAACCGAGAGGCAAAAATTGGAATAATCACGATTCTACTCCGTAGAGTAGTTTCAGAGATTAAACTGAAAAGAACAGATACTACACTTGATCTAAGCCAAAAGGCAAAGAGAGCTAAAGAGAAAAGAAGAAAACAGGCAAAGAAGCGAGGGGAGCGGTAGATTATATACCCCTCTAAAGGGGGCCCGTGCACCACTGCAAACTTTGAAGGGCCGTGCGCTACACCTGTGAACTCTGGGAAAAACACACCGCCTGGCAGAATTCGGACCAAGGCGCAACGGCAACGGCATCTCGGGTCAGTTTTCGTGTCGACGAGCCAATTGAGCGTACCCCGCCAAACACGCCGACGTGCGCCTTCCCGTCACAATGTCGATGTTTAGGGCAAAGAAGCTTGATCTTGGGTGTTATGTGAACACCCGGATCATCCGCGACCACTCCAAGCGGAAGGCCTTTGAGGCTGCTGAGCCAGAGAGGTTTGTCAACCAATCCCCACAGGAAGCCCTGATCAAGAGGGACACCACAATTCGCCGTTGCCTTTGGATGTGCTGACAATGCCCTGATACAATAGACAAGCGCTCAGATATATCATTCGCAACACAACCCTTCCCGCGAGGACGCGCGCCATCGCCCAGCTCCAGCTCTCCCAGATGCACTGCTATACGAGACCAACACAGATCAGGAACAGGTGTATTATGGGTGGCAGAGCAAGAGGTATTCTTGCTGACTTCAAAATGTCTCGTGTATGTGTTGTAGTTTCCCGTTACGATGTGGTCACTTCAACTAACGGGCATAACAGTTCATGTTCAGAATGAATGCACTAGCGGGCAACATTCCAGGCGTCAAAAAGGCCAGTTGGTAAAATCGTAGGGGGACGGCGAGGTCAATTAGAGGCATTTTTATGCGTCCTAGTCACAGCAGTGTGTTCGGGCACGACAACAAGCTGTGCCAACCAGAGGTCTGTGAAACCACCTCTTGTATGCTCGGTTCAGGACCTCGTTACATGTATAATTTTGTTACAATATTACCACAACGAAGAACAACCCTGTATTTCCCAAACGCCGATTCATGCCACCGCAGCAAGTCCCTTTCCTCTATATGGGTGTGAAACACCATAACCCAGATTGTTGAAACGCCCTATCCCCATCTTAGCCCAGTCCCTACAAGGTCCCCTTACTAAACTCTGCCGTCGCGAGAGCCTCTTCGAGACCCTTTGCTGATGGGGGCTTCTCTCCGGCCCGTTTTCTTAGCACATTCTCGATGAAAGCTTCGCCAGCCTTGTATGACGACCGCACCAAAGGTCCACTGGCGCAGTATAAGAAACCCATGTCGAGGGCTCGCTGCCTCCATAGGTCAAACTCGTCGGGGGTGACATATTTCTCAACCTTGAGGTGTCGCTTGGTCGGCCTCATGTACTGCCCAAACGTCACCACATCCACGTCCACCTTTCTCAACTCTGTAAATGCTGTCAGTGTGCTGTGTTAGAAATCGTGGGAGACATCTTACCTCTCAATGCGTCCATCAGCTCCTCCTCCGTCTCCCCAAGCCCGAGCATGATGCTTGTCTTGGTGATGATGCCCTCCTTACCCCGAACCTTCTTGACATGCTCCAAGACCCTCAAGCTTTGCCGGAATGTTGCCCTTCTATCTCTGACGTAGGGGGTTAAGCCCTCCACGGTCTCAACATTGTGTGCGTACACATCGAGTCCACTCTCAGCAACGATCTTGACCATGTCCAAGTCACCCGCGAAATCTCCGGTCAGCGCCTCGACCAATAACGTTGGCTTCTTCTGCTTGATCCTCCGAATAGTCTCCGCAAAGTGCCTTGCTCCGCCATCTGCGAGATCATCACGATCAACGCTCGTCAAAACCACGTATCCCAAACCCCAGCGAGCCAGCGCTTCGGCAGTGTTCTCAGGCTCGTGCGGATCCAAAGGAGGCGGTGCGCGACTTGTCTTGACGCTGCAGAAGCGGCATCCACGTGTGCATGTGTCGCCCATCAACATGATAGTTGCCGTGGCCGCAGCCTTGTTAGAGCCGCCCCAGCATTCGCCAATGTTGGGACACCGGGCTTCTTCGCACACCGTATGCAGATTGAGGCCGCGCAGATCAGCCTTGATCTTTCCGAAGTTCGGATTTGACCCGGGGGACGGAATAGGAGTCTTGAGCCATTCTGGGAGGCGTGTGATTGTGCGCTTGCGGCCGGCGGGGCCGACTTCAGCGGTGCGGAGGCTGTAGGCTTCGCTTGGAGAGAGAGGAGAGGCAGACGACGAAGTCGCAAGGAATTCGGAGAATGGGGCCACGGAAGTATCCTTGAAGTAGGTCGGCCGAGGAGATTTCGCGGGGGCGGAGGATTGTGGTGAAGGGTCGGATGGCGAAGGGATCGTGGCGTATGCCCGCGACGCAGCAGCTGCACGGACAATGGTCCGCCGCAAAGGCGCCTGTATCCGCTGAATCGGCGCAGTTGAAGCCATGGTATTTGTGTTTTCCTGTGACAATGACTTGGCCGATGGATGCTCCGTGAGCTCGGCGGCGGATGCAGTCAAGGAGAGTTGGGAATTCGTGATCGTAAAGCCAAGAACAAAAATCGGAGCCGCGTTGAACCGGCATATTATGTAAGCCCGCCGCTACCCGACAAAGCGTCATCCGTTTGGCCTGGGATCGGGGACATCATGATAGTCATTTGCCATCGGTCGTTCAGATGCACTCGAAGAAACCATAGCATAATTACTGCAAGGCTGTATAATTGCATATATGTAAAAGAACCTACTCGCTACTCGAGGTGTGCGGGCTCATTCCAACTCAGGATTCTGTCCCCGATCCAATCAACCTGCTTCTGTGCGACATGGCATGGCATATCCTGTGGTACGCCGGAAAATAATCAATAAAAACGAGTTGTATACCCGAAAATGCTCAAGTGTCACGGAAAATTGGGCGGGAGCCAAACTGGGCGATGATGAAACCAGCCTGCAACAGCATCCGGGTCGGGTGTTTCCTGAGAAGATACATTTGGGGTCCCTGCGAGGATGTTTTTCATCACTCAAGATCCAAAAGAGATCTCAAGATGGAGGGTAAATCTGAGCCAAAACCTCTCCAAGCCATCCTGACAATGACCTGTAAAGTTGAGTTCCTGGATGTCACAAACAAAGAATGGAAACACGTTGTCCCAGCAATGAAACTTCCCCACTTGCCCATTTCGCTGCTCGATTGACGATGGAGCTTGATCCTTGCTGTGGCTCGTGAGCTGGGCTGCACGGCCACACAGCTGACGACATCCATAGATGATCGGTTGGGTCGGAGAACAGGGCGGATGCTGAGCTGAGAGGGCGACGACCTTGCGTTGTGAACAAAGTGGACACCGGTCGATCTCTATTCAGGAAGCTGAATAACACAAGGCGAAAATGTGATTTTTAGATTTTAGATTTTTGTTCGTGATGTGATCGGTCTAGTTTATCTGCAGTGAATGCTACTGTCGGTTCCATTCCATCTCCAACCCCAGAGTGAGACGAAGAGAGCTTCCTGGGCAACTTACGTGGTCTCTCATTCAGAGACAGGTCGCAGACTGTGCCTCGGAGCCTGCAGTCAACACGCACTAACAACCAGCGGAACGAAAAAGGCGCAACCTTGTTAGGTAGGATCGGTGGCTTGCTTAGCCACACCCAGTCCGTTTAGCAACCAGCCCAACCTTCTTCCACGGGTTCCGGGGTTCCCTGATCTCGTTTCGGCTGCGCTCTCGCCTCCGCAAAACGTCTCACAACCTACAATCACCTGCCAACCTTCCTCTCCCACTTTGCTCCCTCCAACATTCCCAACGTTCAGACCAGAGAATAATCGCAAACGAAACGATCTCATATCTTTGAAAAGCATTACAAACAGTTTGCGACAATTTCGCGCGCGACTTCTCAGCCTTTCCAGTCCACACTCAGCAAACCGCATTCGAGATGTCTGCCGGACAAGAACCCTACGACCCCTATATCCCCAGCGGCGGGGCACCTCAAGCTGGCGGCAACAACAGAACGCAAGCGCTCCAAGCGGTAGGTTTCATTTCATTCGCAACTTCCAGGCGTCCCATATTTTGTTGTGTCGAACCGAACCGATTGCCGCGATGGCCCGGCGCCGAACTGTCAGCCACATGACAAAGCTCCGCATCCCTCGAGCGCGACCATCGCCAGATCATCTACAACCGAGGTGGCTATCGCCAAAACGATACAAACGATATGGAAAGGATTGCGGGGCAGCTCGTGGGGGCGTACACCCAGATCGATTGGCCTAGCGAACAGTTCAACACTGCCGTTGACGACAAAGCAGCCATTCAGACCTTCCACGGCCTTCCTGCGGACTGAATGACATTGCCTCCGAATAGAAAGGCTCGCTTACACCGATTTTGACACCGACAAAATATGGGAATGCCCCCCGGCAGGTGGAACGCTTAGGACTCAAATGCTGACATCCTGTTTTTAGCAAATTGATGACACCGTTGGTGTGATGCGAGACAACATCAACAAGGTGTCTCAGCGTGGCGAGCGTCTTGATAACCTGCAGAACAAGACCGATGACCTGGCGGCATCCGCCCAGGGATTCCGTCGTGGTGCCAACCGGGTTCGCAAGGCGATGTGGTGGAAGGTAAGAAAACCCTTGAGGCTCTTTCAATGCGGAATCCTGACAGCGAGTAGGACATGAAGATGCGCATCTGGCTAGGCATCGGCATTGCTATCCTCATCATTATCATTGTTGTCCCAGCAGGTATGTCGCTCGTTCAGTGGTTATGGGTTCCGAGCTAATAATGCGAATAGTCGTTGCCACAAGGAACTAAGCAGCAACGGCGCTTGAGGCTCTCTCAGAGGCTATGACGATGATGACAATGAGTCTTGTACAGACACGAAACTGGATTTCGCATGCATTCGGCATTCATGGGGAATGGGGAACTAGTGCGTGGCACGGATTGATTTCAAGGGAGTTTTGTTTTTGTTCGCGGTTCCTCGCTGGTTTTGGCTCAGTCAAGGAGAAGCCGCTTCGGCGTTTAGCCTGGAGGTTCAGTCGGGAGTGGCATCAAGTCGCCCTTCACTGTATATCCATCTGTACTTATGATCAACGGCGAGGAGGCGTTTTCCCACTTATGGTTAATCGAGATGGTCTGACGATTGGCACGGTTTTGAAACAATACCAGCCGAGTTTTGTTGTATCTGTAGACCAAATGAGTGCCGAAACAAAACATACACAGGAAAGCGACGATGATGAACACTCCGTTGCACCCCATCGGCAATCGGGGTGTAACTCCGACCGAGGAGCAACTGATCGCGAGCGCAACCCACCGCCGTATCGATTGCGCTCTGCACGCCCGCTCCGCAATCGGATAAATGCTCTCTGTCTACTTGAGGGAGTCACCTTTTGCCAACACTTGCAAATATTGATCACGAGTGCTCGCCACAGCGTAGACTTAGTGACAAGGAATCGCGTACGAAATATATTGGAATGGCTGTCGAGAGCAGAAAAAAATCGAGACCTCCAAACTAAAGATATCTATGCATAATTGCTCCACCTGACGTCCAGATTTTTTTCTACCTTGACGGCCTTGTTCTGCGAAGGCTGCATGACGGGTACAGCGTTCGAACCTCCACTGGTGGTGGAACTAGCACTGACGAGCGGGACAGATAGGACGTCACATGCCATCCCTTGTCACCGTTGCGGGACAGCAAGTCATTGCTAACACAGGGACCGCTAGGGTACAACGGGCGCCACCGACCCCTCGCGCAGAGCGGTTTCGGGGCCTCTCGATTTTTTTCTTGGCTGCCCCTCCTCCACAGACCGACCTTTTACCTGGTTTTTGTGACTGGGCTGTTGATCACCGAGTTCAAAGTCCCCATCTCCGACCTCTCTCCGACCCCAAATCCTCCTCCATTGACGCTTGGCGAGGGAATTTGGAGTTGGTTCAGGGTTCCTCTCCTCTCTGCTCTTTGATCTTCTCCTCTCTGTTCGTCAATGGTTGACGTTTGCCTCACAATTGGCAATTGACGCATTCAACATTGTGTTGCGGTCAAGCGACTCGTTAGTCACACCTAGAACGTTGCGCTGCCCTCGCAGCCTTTCTTTTCTCCCGGACGCCGATCGACCGAGCGCCCCCTTCCTCCTTTAACGTCTCTTCCGCGCCGCACAATGCTTTCCGCCTGCGCTGTTGCCCTCCGGGCCGGTGCCCGCCGCACCGTTCGCCGGCTGCCGAACAGGGCCCGAGTCCTTCCCGTCGCCGCTGCCGTTCGCCAACCGAGATCCTTTTCCTCGTCGGCCGCTCGCGCCACTGATCTCAGCACCAGAGGCATGATCGTACAGACCCTTTCCTCTGTCGGGTCCAAGAGGGAGGTGCAGCAGTACCTCTCGCTCTTTACCTCGGTCTCCTCGCAGCGGTTCGCCGTGATCAAGGTCGGCGGCGCCATCCTCACCGACTACCTCGACGAGCTTTGCTCCAGCTTGGCGTTCCTCTACACCGTTGGCCTGTCCCCCGTCATTGTGCACGGCGCCGGGCCTCAACTCAACAACCTGCTCGAGCAAGCTGGCATTGAGCCTCAGTTTGAGGAGGGAATCAGGGTGACCGATGCTAAGACACTGCGCGTTGCTCGCGACCTGTTCCTCAAAGAGAACCTGAACCTGGTGAATGCGCTGGAGGCCAAGGGTGTTCACGCTCAGCCCCTGACAACTGGCATGTTCAGGGCAGACTACCTCAACAAGGACAAGTGGGGTTACGTCGGAAAGGTTACTGGGGTGAACAAGCAGTCCATTGAGACTGCCATCAACAATGGCTACCTCCCGATTCTCACCTCGATGGCCGAGACGGACGATGGCCAGATCCTCAACGTCAACGCCGACGTTGCCGCCGCCGAGCTGGCCCGGGCTCTCGAGCCCCTGAAGGTGGTCTACCTCTCCGAGAAGGGTGGGTTGTTTGATGCTGCTGGTCAGAAGATTTCTGCCATCAACCTTGACGAGGAGTACGATCACCTCATGTCGCAGGAGTGGGTCAGGTACGGCACTCGCCTGAAAATCAAGGAGATCAAGGAGCTCTTGGATACACTTCCCAGGACGACTAGCGTCGCCATTATTCACCCCGGCGATCTCCAGAAGGAGCTGTTCACGGACTCGGGTGCTGGAACCCTGATCCGACGGGGCAACAAGCTTCTCTCGGCCACTAGCCTCTCCGATTTCAAGGACGCCGATACCCTGAAGTCAGTCCTCATCCGCGACAGAGACGGTCCCGACGCCCTGGCAACCGTGGATAAGTACCTCGAGTTCCTGAGCGAGAACCCCTTCAAGTCCTACTACGACGGTCCCATGAATGCTCTTGCCATCGTTCTGCCTCCTAGCAACGGGCGCCAGGCCACTCTCGCCACGCTGACCATAACCAAGTCCGGCTGGCTGACGAACGTGGCTGACAACATCTTCACCACTTTGCGTAAGGAGCATCCCCAACTTGTCTGGACCGTTAGGGAGGACGACGAGAACCTTGGCTGGTTCTTCGACAAGGCTGATGGCAGCGTCACCCGCAACGGCGACGTGATGTTCTGGTACGGCATTGAGAATGGCGATGAAATCGTCCAGTTGATGAAGGACTTCACCCAGCACGGCCGGGCGATGCTTGGCGACTCTAACCTGGAATCCCGCCTGCACCGTGCTGCACGCACCGCCCAAAGCACACCCAAGCCTGTGGCCCAGCAAGCGAGGGCCTACTCGACGCTCGCTCGTCGGCCAGTTCCGTCGGCCCCTGTCTTTGGACAGTCCAAGGGAAGAGGGTATGTGACACAGACAAACCCTAACCCACCATACGGCAAGAAGAACGCGTCCAAGTCGCAGCCCGCACGAGTTGCGCTCATCGGTGCTCGTGGATATACCGGCCAGGAACTTGTCCGTCTCCTTGACTCTCATCCCAATATGGATCTGTGCCACGTCTCGTCCAGAGAGCTCTGTGGCAAGAAGCTCGAGGGGTACAACAAGCGCGAGGTCATCTACGAGAACCTGAGCCCCGAGGATGTCCGCGATATGGAGAAGCGCGGCGACATCGACTGCTGGGTGATGGCTCTGCCCAACGGTGTGTGCAAGCCGTTTGTCGAGGCTGTCTACGAGGGCCGCAAGTCCTCCAGTCACAAGAGTGTTATTGTTGATCTGTCGGCCGACTACCGCTTTGATAACTCGTGGACATATGGTCTCCCAGAATTGGTGAAGAGAGCCGAGATTGCCGATGCCACCCAGATTGCCAACCCCGGCTGCTATGCAACAGCTGCGCAGCTTGGGATCTCTCCCCTCGTCGAGCACCTTGGTGGCATGCCACACATCTTCGGTGTCTCGGGTTATTCCGGCGCGGGCACCAAGCCGTCTCCCAAGAACGATGTTTCGGTCCTCACCGACAACATTATTCCCTACAGTCTCACTGGTCACATCCACGAGCGCGAGGTCAGCAGCCAGCTTGGCGCCCAGGTCGCATTCATCCCTCACGTTGCCGTTTGGTTCCGGGGCATTCACCACACCATCTCGATTCCCCTGAATAAGACCATGACGTCCCGTGATATCCGCCAGATTTACCAGGATCGGTACGCCGGCGAGAAGCTTGTCAAGGTCGTTGGCGAGGCTCCTCTTGTCAAGAATATCAGCGGCAAGCACGGCGTTGAGATTGGTGGCTTTGAGGTGGACAAGACCGGTAAGCGGGTGGTTGTCTGCGCTACCATTGACAACCTTCTCAAGGGCGCCGCAACCCAATGCCTGCGTAAGTTGACCCCCCATCCACATCGTCGTTTGAAGTACCCACTAACAACTTTTCAGAAAACATGAACCTTGCCCTCGGATACGCAGAATATGAGGGTATCCCCGTCATGTAAATGCGATCCCACGAGCCTCTGTCGTAAATAGTCCCCTTTCCCATCCTTTTGGCGGTATTGTTTGCTACACCGCGCATACCATTTGAAGGGCACCACTTTTCTCGGCAACGACCGGGGAAGCTGGCGTCCCTTTCTTGTTATATATTTTGTTGAGTACTGGCGGTGGTGGTGGGCTAGGTTTTCTCTCTCTCTCTCTGGTTTGCGCGTCAGAAAAACGGAGTTTTACGGGTTCTTTTTCATATAAAAAAAGTTGGAGCTCGTGCTTCTGGAACTCTGCTTGCGTTCGTTATGTTTGTTCTATTGGTAGAGCGAGCCCAGATAGAAAAAGAGTCCGAAGCGTCAAAATGAAGATATCCCGAATTTTTCGTGGTGTTCCCCCATCGATATTGGCGTTACACTACTTATCAAGCTAGGACTTTTATTGGCCTAGCCTGCCAACGACATAAGGTGGCGGGATATTTGGGATATTTGGGAGAGGGAATTTCTTCACAGCGTGGCTTGGCATTTCATCTGCAAAGACCCTACATGGCAACATCAAAGGGTGGAGGTTGGCTCAGCGCACGCACGGCCATCCATGTCGGATGTTGCGCAAGTATGGCGGTGGCATAAACTCAACGTCCGCGGTATTTAGCAGATTGTGTTGGCTTCTGGAAAGGGAGACTACCCCGAGATTTGCTAGCCCGACGATCCGTTGATGGCCATCTTTGTATTGGGCTGCTCGGGTTTGTGGTTCGGAGAGAGAGCGGATTTTATCATGGAGATCTCTTATGATAAGACATTTGGGTGTAAGGTAGATAGGTTATCTTGGCGGGAATAACGTGGGGCACGGAGGAGAGGCTTTTGTTAGTAGTGATGCGTTGATTGAGGGTGAAGTGCTTCACGCCAAGACAGGGTCGTGAGCTTGAGTTGCTGCGGGGTGGGAGCCTCTTTGGGTGTGTGTTGACAGGGCTGGGCCAGGTGTTGGTTGTTTCTGTTTCGCACGCCCGTAGAGGAGATGCTTGCGCTTGGGTATGGCTGTTGGCCTGAGGGTGTTGATTGCGTCGGAGGTGAGGCTTGCTGCGTCAGTGATGCTATTCGTTATCGCCACATTCGCACGCAACAGAGGGTTGTTGGGACCTCACGGTCGTAACCGGCAATAGATACGATAGAAGACCGCCTTCGGAAGAGGGTGCTTTGCTGCCTATCATGGGGAATGGCGACGCTGATGCTGGTTCAGGGGCATCGTAGAGACATGCTCGTTTGAGGCACTGGTTCGGGCTGGGGGAGATGTTGGTTGCGTTGAGGATAATATCAACGGTCCAAACAGGTAGATCCAAAGGTCCTCGGCGTATAAAGACAATAGAGAACCCAACGGTGCAAAGTTGCCGAGAGAGCTGGTTGCAAATCCCCCCTCTGAGAGCCTGGCATCATGACTCCACGACCGTCAGATATCGCCTCACTTCGAGCAACCCTCAAAGGCCAGGACCTTCACATCCCCGACCTCCGACCCCTATTCATGCACTGGCCGAATTTTCTCAGCAGCCAGACGCTCCCAAGCGTCGAAGTGTACTGGGAAGGACGGCTTGGGTCGTCTGCTGTGTCGTCGTACGCGGCGCTTGCTAAGTCCGTGGCGTTGACAGTATCCGGAAGTAAAACTGACTCTGGACGTCCAGGTTCATGATCGGCATCACGATACCGGATTTCCTTCGAGACGATGAAAACATCAAGACCATGTGGTTTGAGCTGAACCGCAATGTGTCATAGTACGCTATCCCCGGGATCTTGTAACAGAGTGATGGTTAACATGCCACAGCGTTAATGACATGGTCTCCCTTAAAAAAGAATTGGTTAGAAACCCGCTTCCCAGTCCCTAAACAGTGAAATATTGACTGTTTCCACGACAGAATGTAAGCGTCTACAGTCTCATCCCAGTAACCATCAAGGAGACGGGCAACGATCTACCCCGGATCGTCGCTGGATTCATCGAGGGACTCAGGATCTCGATCGAGAACTTTGACCAGGCGGCAGCGTGTCTCCTTGATCGGGCCGGCGAAGAAACAGAAGAAATCCGAGCAGGCGTGGAGCGGTATGTGCATGTGTTCAGGACCATGATGACTGGATCATTGTGCTGGTCGTTGGCATCAGATAGGTATGGTGATACCGAGTTTATTCAGAGGGATGGATCGTTGGTGATTCCGTTGTGAGAGTTTCACCCATTTTCTTTTGTGTTTATCCAGAAATGGAAGCTTTAGAGCCCGGTTTCAGGAGGAAGTCGCAACGTAACAATTGAGGTGTCAAGTGGAGTCTACATGTCGTTCCCGTGCTTGTGCAAAATACCTATGGTGGACCCTCCTCTGACGACTTACCGAACCCCTCACTCACTGCATCACTCATCCTCACACCCGCATCCCGTCCATACCCGTCCGCCCCCACTTATAACGTTCGTCAACAGCATCATCACGCATAAATACTCACCTGAGATAATTTCCATCTCACTCAACACCTGGGCCTCACCACCTAGGTCTGTCTCATCCTCACCTTTACATACTCTCACGCACACATTTCCACAAGTAGGAGCCCACCAGTTATAGTAATAATGATGGATCTCCCAATCGACCACGGCTCCCTCCAACACCTCCTCCCCGCCTCCTGGAAGACCCAAGTAACAGCCTGGCTCACCGAGGACACGCCCTCCTTCGACGTCGGCGGCTTCGTCGTCGGCTCCGAGCCCCGCACCGCCACGCTGTGGGGGAAATCCAACGGCGTGTTGGCAGGCGTGCCCTTCTTCAACGAGGTCTTTGCCCAGTGCGGCTGCACCGTGGAATGGCACGCGCGCGAGGGCGCGCACGTCGAGACGCACGGCGGCAAGACGGCGCTGGCGACGGTCAGCGGTCCCGCGTGTGGTCTGCTTGAGGGTGAGCGCGTCGCGCTCAATATTCTTGCGCGGTGTTCTGGCGTGGCGACGGTCAGTCGGCAGTTGCTGTTGAATTTGAGGACGGCGGGGTACAAGGGGGTTCTGGCGGGGACGAGGAAGACGACGCCGGGGTTTAGGTTCGTGGAGAAGTACGGCATGCTGGTTGGAGGTAAGTTTCCTCTAGTTGATTTAAGGATTGATGAAGGGGGTATTGACACAGTGCAGGAGCGGATACTCATCGGATGGATCTCAGCACCATGACCATGCTCAAGGATAACCATGTGTGGAGCCGAGGGAGCATCACCAAGGCGGTTCAGGCGGCCAAGGCTGCGGGCGGGTTCAGTCTCAAGATTGAGGTGGAGGTGCAGAGTGAGGAGGAGGCTGACGAGGCGATCGCCGCTGGCGCTGACATTATCATGTTGGATAATTTCACCGGTGAGGGAGTCAAGATTGCTTCCAAGAGCCTCAAGGAGCGGTGGGCAGGAAGGAAGCAGTTCCTCCTTGAGGTATCGGGAGGCTTGACAGTGGACAATGCCGAGGCGTACATCTGCAACGGTAAGCCGCCCCCGCCCTCCAACAAGGTGTGCTCAGGTTGTGCTGACAAGACCACAAGATGTCGACATCCTTTCAACAAGCTCGATCCACCAGGGGGTTCGCCATGTTGACTTTTCGCTCAAGATCAACGTCGAAAAGGGGCAAGGACCAGAGGTGTCAAGCTGAGTCTGAGTCTGAGTCTGGGCCTGAGCCAGCCCTCATCCGAATCCACTCACCTGTCCTAGAAAAAGCAGCCATAAACTTTGGCCGCAAGTATTGTACATACTTGGAACCCCACAGAGAAGTCACTCTGTAGATACAAAGTCATTCATCCCTGCGGTGGCCTGCCTCGCTCACTCGCTGTGCTCCCTCGCTACCATCCATCTCGCCCCCCCTTACCCACCCCTGACAACTCGCCGCGAGGTCATGCTCCTTCCCACCGACACAACTCACGGTATCCATCACCCATCAGGCACAGTGTCACGACGGTCTGGAGCATGGCATGCTCTGAAACACTACGCATGCCGACCCTGCCTGCACAAATGAACACGAACGACACTCGCTGACAAAGTCAAGGCGCTCAAGTGAAGCTTTGCGAGAAGCAACGGCTCCTCGCCGGGCTTCTTGGAACGCCCTGAAGCTTACTGCGCGGCTATCCTCGCAAGTGTCGAATGAAATCACCAAGAGTGAGACATCTGCTGCACGCAAGGTATCGGGGTTTGACTTTCTCGTCGCTTGGTGGTGGCGGTGGTGGTGAGTTGCATTCAGCTAATAAGAACTTCTCATGACCGCAGAACCCCGCAAGGGTAACAGGGAAAGCAAAAATGTGATGGATCTCCCGAGGACTGCGCTTGCATACAGCAGACTTCACTGTGGGCGATGTCTGTCGATCTGGGGACACCCTCTCCAGACCCAAGGTTGACGGCCAGCATGGCGTGCTTTATCACATGCAGCATCGGCAGCATTCATTGGATTGAAATGCCCGCACGAGCAAGCGGACGACGGGAGAGGTTGTGCAACCACCCGACGACCGGCGGGTAGGCAATCCAGCACAAAGGCGCAAGTGAAATATTGGAAAAGCAAGAAAACGGGAACATATGCATTGAGCAAACAACATGCAAAGTGAGGAGTGCGGGTGTTGGTGTCGCCCTCGTTGCTTCTTCTCATGCTGTGCTTCCACCCCGCTGACCTGCGCCGCCGCTTTCCGCCGTTATCCACCATGGCGTGTGAGCAATCACCTTCCACGAGCGAACCATCACCGACTGACAGACCGAGAATCCTCGTTCCCAGCCCAACTATTTTGGTCCATGGACATCGGCAGCCTCCCGTCCGTTACTCGGTTGCGACGCTGGTCCTGGCCCGGATGACGGCAGCTCTCTGATGGCCATGCGAGCCACAAACTGACGTCGCAAAAGCCGTCGCAGCGCACTCACTGCACGGGATCGCTCCTCAAAACAGCACAACCGACCTACTCGCGAATCCGGGGCGGGCCGTCTTGCTTGTTGCAGTTGGCTGCCGCAAGGAGACAAGAGGCCGAGCGGGGCATCGCAAACGAACCGCCAGTGGCGTCAAAAGGAGCCGGAGGCGCATACGGGGTGGTGTCCCGCATTCTGCTTTGGGGAGAGACTGCGTTAAAGTTGGCACGGCATCTCGACCGGCCTGCTGCATACGAGGAGGGGTGTTTGACGCCTCCTCTCGAGTCGCTCTCATCCCAAATCAACTCAGTCTTGTTTGTGTGGGGGAGCTGAATGAAGGCCGGCGAACTGTAGTTTTCGGGTCTGCGGAAGCAGAAGCGACATGCCGGGAAGCAGCCCTCCCTGACCTGGTCGGCCATGGGTGTGGTGTAGGCACCCACGGCCCCAGAGAATGAAGACAACCTCTGTGTCCCTCCGGGGAAGACTGCCCGAGATGGTCAGTGGCCTAGTGGCTTCAACTCGCCGCCGTCGCCCTGACCACCGCATGGCGATAATGGTTGCTTGCTTCTCCCGTGGTTATTCTGGGGGTGTTTCGAGGAACAAACGACGAGGTGATAGGTTACTTGTTCTCACGGTTGACCGCTTTCTCGGAAACCGGCATTAGGAGATGTCGCAAGTGTGACGACTGCAAACGCGCAACGACTATGAGCTCTCTACCTGCCGTCAGAAGCCCCTCATATATAGTGTCAGGACTCAGGTTACAAGATGGACTTGACTTGTGGGCTTGGCAATCCCTTTACTGCGTCGCAACTCGGCCAATACTTTAAACAGCACCGAGAGGGAGTTCCGAGCAAAAGCACTCGTCCGAGCATCTTGACAAAGATCCAAGATGCGAGACGACGCCTTCAGAAACTAGACCTCTCTTGACACAGACATGACTCCGTCCTACCCCTCAACCCTCGATCTCTCACCCACTAGCCAAAGCTCGGACGGTGACCAACATTCTTTTGAACGGAATGGCAATGGTATGCGTGTCCCGAACGGGATCGTGACCTCAACTCCCAACCTGGGCCGAGTTATACCTTCCAGCGACGTCGAACAAGCCGAAGAAGTGGTCGAAGTTAACGACGAAGTTGTCATGCAGGACACGCTTGCTTTGTTCAGTACCGTGAATGGCTATCATGACTCCTTTGAGCTCGTTGGCAACCCTGTCGAACCGGGCCTCGACGACATGCCTGATCTCGGACAGGACATTGAGATTGACGAAGTTTTGTCCGGCTCGCTTGTGGTTAACTTGAGCAGGTAAGCCTCCGCAACATGGCAGCTTGGCGCCGGGATCCACTGACATTGGTGTAAGTGGGAGCACTGATGATGGCTCTGCTGAGGAGGATGTGGAGATGTCCCCTCCGGAGTATCGTACTTCGAGTGTCGGCGAAGGGGCCATGGCAGCCTCGGATATTCGGTCTTTCGCACGCGGAAGAGCCGGGTCCTGGCGCGATCGGCGCGGTTTCGCCATGAGGACAACTCCCCGCACTGCGTCGCCCGCCTTACCGTATCCACGCCGCCCGAGAGCGAGACATCGAGCGGCTCGTACAGGAGAAGGAGAAGAGGAAGAGGAACAGCCTTCCTGGCCGAGGGTGCAGTGATTAGTACACCACCCGCGGGCAGCACGCCCATGTTGGGTTGACAAATTTGGCCTCAGTCGAGACATTCTTTTGACCAAGGTATTGATGATTCGTCCAATGGGTTATTGATACGGTTAAGCGGGAGACGAGTGTGCTTTCTGCGGTTGATTTTCTGGGGCGGGATGGAGGCAATCTTGTTCATGCACGAGCCGAGAATGGCGTCTGCAATGTCCAGAGTCAGGAAAACGCGGCATCAATAATAGCGCATTGCAGGCGCCAAAACCAGTATCTTGTGCCGCCTTCTTCCCACCAAGTTTGTTGATGCAAAGCTTCGGTAATTCTATCTGTCCTTTGCTGAACACCCTCTTGGCTACACTTCGCAAGGAAAGCGATCAGGATACCTTGATCGGGAGCCAACTCTCCCATTTCGAGCATCACCTTTGCCGCTGTCTTGCGCTGCAGCAGAGTCGACCATCTGCGAGACATAGGCGCTTGAACAGGCTGGCTACGGCGGCCAGTGATGGTTGTTAGGCATCGTCTGGAATAAGTGGGTTGCCATCCACCACGCATCCCTGAGATAACACCGCCCAGTGTGGTCTGGGTTCGGTGCTAATCCAAGCGGGGAGGTGTCCCCGTCTCAACTCGGATCAGTAACTTTGAGCTTCCATCTCGCGGGGCCTAAGATGAGAGGGTGTCCAGGTCGCAGATGATTTGTTTGTCAGGTTATTGGGCTTGTGGCTGCATTGGCAGGTCCGGTTCCATCTTTCTTAGCCCAGTTCTTCTTTATGTATCCTTGAGTGGCCCTTGGGTTTGGGTCAAGTCGTTCCCTTTTCTCGTTTCTTTCAGATCTGAGCAGTCTGCTTCTGATCCCCGACCAATGGCTCGACCCAGCCTCAAAACTCATTCTTCCTCCACCACGCTGTCGATCATCGCCGGCCTCGGTGATATGCAATCGTCACCTAATATCGCCCGAGTATAGCTTTCAACCCGACTGATTGGATTAGCAACCGTGTTGCTGTGCTCCCTTGTCCATGTCTTGATCCCTCACTGGGCTACCTGTCTGGCTCCGCTACGCCCGACCTCTGGTGTTGGATAGGAGGTCGCCAGGTGTCACCCTTACAGAGGATCCTGCCGGTCAGGTTGTGGGCCAAGAACACCGATACTCGCGATGAAGGCGTCGGTGACATCTGTTGAGCGCTCCTATGGGGGGCATCGCCCTCCCAAAGGTGTCCAAAGTCAGGGAAAAGTCTGACACAAGAGTTGGGAATAATAATGAAGTTAGTTCGTGTCATCTCGTTGACCTCGGCACCGAAGCCTCAGCTCTCGGAGCCGCTGCAATAGCTGCCACGCCATGGTCGGCGGACCGAAGCGGTTCGTCCGCCAGACCCAAAGCCTTGCGTGTGCACAGCGGCCATAGCATGTATGTCTCCATCGTTCGAGCCGGAGGAACAGCACTTTTGCAGACGTAATCGGCTCCCTTGGTGCCTGTGTTGATGTCCGCCCTCCGTCTCCGAGTACTCAAAAGCCACTTAGCATCCCACACTCGGTTCCCGGAACGTCAAATCCTCACAGGAACAGCCAAGAAATTGTATTCACAGGCCCTCGTTCTTGATATCGTTACTTTCTTTAGTAGCTAGCGTCTGATGATTTGATTGCGACAAGGTGGATCATCTTCCGGCACGCAACGCTCAAATGGGAGGGAGACGAGAGGTCGCCCCGATGGATTCCGAAGAACTCAACCTCGAGAGCATCCTCGATAACATGTCTTCCGTGAATGTTCCGGGTGCTCAGTTACTGCCAGGGGATTCTGGGGTGGTCATCGGAATGACAGGCACAAGCGGAGACGTCGCAGCTGCTACAACGGTGTCGGTGATGGTCCTCGCGGTGGATCTGACAAGCGACGTTGATGCCATCATTGATGTTTCTGATATCGCCCTATCCGCAGGTGTCGTTTCTTTCGATCCTAGCTCTCCCGGTGGAACGGTCGACCCACCCACTGGCCGCATACTCGACACCCGGGCAGCGCGGGCTGAGGGCCCGGGCCGCCAACCTCAAGGGGAGACGTCAAACTGTGCCAGAACAAGCGCCAGCAACGCAGCAAGGGATAGGATTCCATCACTTCTAGGAGATGGATCGGCCAGTGGCTGTGCCTGGGTTAGCGTCCATGTCAACAAAACCACATCCTCGACGCAGACATCGGCGTCTCAAGCCAGCGCTGCCTCTTCTAGGTGGGACAAAATACCTTTTGTCGTGTAAGCTGCAGACCATTGCTGACGTAACTTGGGTAACGTAGCCCATCGATTTGGTCGCCATTCAAGGAGGACTACACCCGGAGCAAAGTCGCCGAATACCAGCAGAGCTGGCATGCAAGGTTCTACTTGGGACAGCATGGCGTCCAGACAGGGGCGCTCCGAGAGAGGCTGAGCGTCTGGACGGCAGTGTGCGGCGGTCCGTGGAGGACGGTTGCATCTCCGTACCCCCAGCAGATCGACGAGGACGACTTGTGATTCCCTGGGGCGCAGGAATCTGAAAGATTGGAAAGATTTCGAGCGAGAAAGGATGAAAGAAATGTCGTCTCTGGTTCCAGTTTCCCAAGGAAAGAAAGGGGGTAACAATCCACCCGTCTCCTGCCAAAAAGACATGCCTCGAGTCAGCGTCCGTCCCTTGAGTTTCACATGGAGGAAAGGCGGTGATACAAGGGAAAGAGCGGTCTGCCCATGGGGGGGAAAAGCTTTGTCTTCATTGCGTTCCGCCCACATTCCGTCCTCTAGTCATCATGTATTGTACTTGGCGAAAATTGCCATATTTTCCTTCGTCTGGTCTTCGCATTCAGATTATTTTATTTCGTCTCTAAGGCGTGACTTCGACACTCGATTTCTCGCCACCTTCGAATTTACCATTGTTTAGTCAGTGTTAGATGCCTCCCCTGCCTTAGCTGGCCACCTCGACTCTGATGTGCCGAGCTGCGCAGTTCTGCGCATCAAGGTTCTCTCTGCTAGAGAAACACGAGAAGGCATTCGAAAATTACCAACATCGAGAAACAAAATCCGAGCTGCATGTGGTAATCTTTTCGCCATCG
The DNA here is from genome assembly GCA_036250225.1 of Cercophora sp. LCS_1. Classification (NCBI taxonomy): domain Eukaryota; kingdom Fungi; phylum Ascomycota; class Sordariomycetes; order Sordariales; family Lasiosphaeriaceae; genus Cercophora; species Cercophora sp. LCS_1. The sequence goes on from JAPZLL010000003.1 coordinate 332,481, forward strand.
CGTCGGGATATACCCAATGAAGGGGCTTCCCCCGACGTTCTGGCCAAGCACCCGCAAAACGAGACTTGAGACCCTCCCATTGGTTCGTACAATATGACCAACAATGAACGATGCCATCGCCGCAAAGGCCTTCTTTGGTCCTGGCTTCCTCCTCGACTGCAATGCGAGAAGCTCGCCGTATTGCTGACCGCTACAGCATGGTGGGCATGAGACATCATCTCGCCGCCCTGCTTTGCTTGCAGTGCCGAGAAACGACTGACACCGGTGGCTTGCCCAGCACCTGCGCCGTAAATGGTGGCAGTTTTGACAGCTCCAAGAGCAAGGAGCCCTCATCCGCCTTCCGCCATCCATGCATGTCTCTGAATTTTCAAACCTATTCAGTACAGACCGCCAGCCACTGGGCTGGACAGAATTCAGGAGGACGAGGGGAACAGTGCGAAAAGGCGAAGGAAGTGCGACGGCTCACCTCCGTTGGCGGACTCACCGACTCTTGGTTGTTTGGCTCGCTTGGCAGCCGTGCTTTCAACGTTGAGTTCTTTACGCCATGATCGTCGCTCGGGCCAGTAATTCGATCGGGCCGAGATCGCAACAAGACGGTCGACGTCGAGATAGAGTAGAGTCGCTGCGAAAATGGGTCTAGGGTCAACCCGGCTCCGATCCCCAGCCCTGTAAGCTGGGCAACGGCCCCTGGTTTATCTTCCTCGCGCTTTCGCTACGCTCTCGATCAACCAAGTCCCTGGTGATCAATTGTGGGATGTCTGGCGCCGAGGCCTGTCCACCATGGCTGACGTTGGGACTCCCAGGACGACGCTAGGGCTGCAACTTGACAACCTCCTTCCACAGTGCCCAATGCAGCTGCGAAGTTGTGATAAAGGCTGAACTAGAGTAGACGTGGCGGAGCTTACTTGACCCAAGATCGACAAGGTGCGCTTTCGTTAGGGAGGAGGCTAGAGGAGGTGCCAGTAGCAGACCGAGTCTCAAATGTTTTCTTTTTTTTTCTGGCCCTCGGCCATCCACAGGCTGCCAAACTCAAAGGGCCTCGATTGGCCCACTGCCACACCGGAAAGGACCTCCGGGCTGGATGCAAGTCCGAACCCCCTTTGCGAGGGATAGTGATTCTCAAGTCACACCGGGTCTACAAATCCCAGCCGAAGCTTCCTTTCCCAAGGTTGTGACCCTAGCCTCCTGCTCATCATCTTTCTCCCTCTTCTGCCTCTGGTTGGCGTTGGATATTGCAACTCGTCCATCTATTATTTCGTGTCACCGAAATCCCCTCAATTCAGGTTGCTTCTTGCGACCTGAGCTCAGAACAACAGCCATGTCGGAGCCTCGCGAGGAGGTCCTCGACTTTGAGACTAGGCACCTGTTTGCCCCCTCTTACTCAGTCATGATGCCCGCCTCTTATCCTCCTGGTCTCGCAGGCTTCCCCGGATTCTCAGCGGGGCCGAATCAATCTGAGTTTCCCTTGCGGCGCGGATTCTACAACGCTGAACCTGAGAACCAGATTTCTCCACTGGAAGTGTACCCGTCGCCATACACCCAGTACGAGGGGATGGCGCCCCCAACTCCCTCGGGGATTAGTCCGATTCGACAGCCCAGCTAAGCTGTGTTACATCCAGTAGAGCCTCCCCGGGCTTACAGCATCCATTCGAGGCAATCGTTGGTTCGTCAACCTGCCACACCAGTTCGACCACCTAAAGCTGCGGAACCTCAACGCCGCAAATCGGCGCCTGCCATTCCAGGTTCGCGCTTCCCTTGGAAGGGCAAGAACCTGACCAACATGGACCCTAAGGAGATGAGCCGCAAGGTCGATGACCTAAAGGTCGAGCTGGACTTCTTGAAGAAGAGAAAGGACGCATTGCTGAAAGAGAAGCTTCGGCTCATAGAGCAATGCCACCAATACTGCGTGTGTGATGAGAGAATTTTCAGATTCCTCAATTGTGAAGCGGATATGATGCAAGCCTTCTATTTCTCACCCATCGAAGGGCAAATACTAACTTCATGATGCAGTGCCAGACCCTGTCGTTGCAAGGTCCCCAATCTGCGTTGCGGCTCTAAATCCAGCTCCGCTGCCAGCTTCAGTGATGTTGATCGGCCGCAGTTGTCGGAGTAAGCGGACAACGACGGAGAAAACCAGCTCCTATTTCCCTTCCCTTTTCCACCACCATCAACCATTTCCATCACTGTTAACTTGATGAATGACTACTATGACTCACGGTCCTTTTACACGAAGGCGCGACCTGGGCGCATGGCTTTTCTTTGGGGAGCAATGAGGATACCCTCGTCTGACCTTTTGTTTGTCTGCTTGCTGCGTTTCCAGGAGCACGGGGCATGGCGTCGACTACTAGGTCTAAAGTGTGATACCCCGGGAAGGATTTGCTGTTTTTCTTCTTTTTAGTTTAGTTGATAGGTATCTATTGAAACAGGCGCTTGTCATTGTCCTCATGTCCTCACATCTCCCGTCAACATTGGCGCCTCCGCCCTCATGACTGCAATGGGCTCAAGTCCCCTGCAGTGAATCGACCAAATCGTATCGAAAAGGTAATGTTGCACTGATAAAATTGCTTCCATGGTCGATTCCATGGTCGACTGATCAAATATCAGAAAAAGACCGAGATCCCGATGCTATGCGATCGAATGATCATGATTTTGGTGTAAGTGATTAGGGGGCTGCTGCGGTAAAACTCCCTGTAGCGAGGCTTGCAGTGCCCCCGAGAACCAAAGGGACCGCAGCGTGTCACCGGATGACTCCCTGCCGGCTCTCTCAGCTCCTTCCCCTTTCAAGATGATGGGCTACCTCAACGACATTCAAATTGATCCCAACGGCCCACCTTGAAGACTCTCAAATTATTTTTTCTTCTATCGAATACCTCAAAGGCTTACCCCGCAGTTGATATTTCCTCTCAAACAAAATTTCACTGCAGAGAGCAAAAAGTGAACAGTTTTGTGCTCAACAAACTATAAACCAGTGGGCTTGCACTTTCGTCTTGGCATCTTCACTCCCTCTTCTCACAAAAGACAAACGGTCTTCACACGGAACTCGACACAATAAACAAGCCATCAGGCTTTTATAACCATGAAAGAAGCAAAGCCAATTGAACTCGACGGCCGAACAGGCGAAGGAGGCGGCCAGCTCGTCCGTATTGCCTGCGCCCTGGCCGCTGTAGCCAATGTGCCTGTTCGCATCACCAACGTGCGAGGCAATCGCGAGGGTCCACGAGGCGGAGGTTTGTTTTTATCCCCCCCCCCCCAACACACTGATCCTCACAGGTTACCCTATTACTCACTGAGCATGCACTGAACAACACGCTGAAGAGACAACAATAACTGACACTGTTAAAAAAAAAAAAACAGGTCTTAAGTCCCAACACGTCTCAGCCCTTTCCTACCTCGCCAAAGCCACCTCAGCCGAAACAGCAGGTCTAGCAGTAGGCAGCCACGTCCTCGAGTTCCGGCCAACCCTGAAACCATCGGACCTGGAGGCGCGCAACATCACCATCGCAACCGACTCGGCAGCCGCCAGCACGCTTCTCATCTTTCAGGCGCTGCTGCCATTCCTCATGTTTGCCAGCAACGAGCGCGGCGACCCCATCAAACTCCAGATATCAGGCGGCACCAACGTCAGCTTCAGCCTATCGTACGAGTATCTCGACCAGGTGTTGCTTCCTATGCTCGAGGGCTTTTTCGTCGGCATCCGCGTCGAGCGCTCCCTCACAGGGCGCGGCTGGTCCCAGGGCAAGATCACACGGGGTACGATCCATTTCGTGATTCACCCCTTGAAACTCGGCGAGCCGTTGCGGCTTCGGGAGCCGGAGCGTGTGTTTGGCCCCGATGATTTGGAAGTGGTGGATATCGACGTGTCGATGGTGGCGCCGGCGGATATGCATGAGGATCTGACAGATGCGCTGGTGCAGGATCTAGGGGACTTATTTCCCGGTGTCGATGTCACGTTCAAGATTGTCGAGGACAGCGGGACGGATTCGAGGATCTATGTCCTGCTTGTAGCCAAGTCGGAGACGTTGAGGTGGGGGAGGGATATTCTGTCAGCGGTGCCTAAGAAGGCTAAGGCGGCTGGTGGCAAGGGAGCTAAGAACGGAGCCAAGGCGTCGGTTTCGACCAGCGAGAGTATCGCGCGGAAGGTGTCTAAGGAACTCTTTGCCGAGGTATCCTCTGGCGGTGTGGTCGATGAGTATCTCCAGGACCAGCTGGTTGTGTTTCAGGCGCTGGCAGAGGGGCGGTCATCGTTCCCCAGGACGGGGGTTGCGCCTGCGGAACATGGGACGAACGGGCACGGCGCGAACGGCGGCGATGCAAACGGCGATGGGACGAACGGCAAGGAGACGGGGCTGGAGCAGGCTATGGAGAAGCTTGATGTTGGAAATCTGCGTAAGGAGAAGGCAGATCAACCGTTCGGCGAGGGCAGCGCGCATACGACGACTGCGCGGTGGGTCACGGCCGAGCTGCTGCCCAAGGTTGCGTGGTACAACGAAGGGAGGATCTGCGAGGGGGTTGGGATGTGCATGGACAAGCCCCTGAGGGGGTGATTCTGGTTGACCATGTTGTAGCCAGCTCCTTAAGTGGTTGTAAGTGGTTGGCAAGTCTTCCTAGGTAGCGCTGAAGTTTGATACCATGGGCAACGGAATACGGTCAACATGACGGTGTTTTCTTCCTAGATGCTGTTGCGTGATCATAGTGCTTTGTGTCAACTGTGCGTATATCAATAATGCATTCTAATGGTGCACGTATTCAACAGTGCTTACTTTTATGAACGGCGTTTTAGATACCAAAAATCTCATCCAAGAAGAGTTGAACCAAAGGTGAAGTAAAATGGTATCTTGAGCTCTAATGCAACGATAAAGGACCCTCCCAAAAGATTTTTGCATATCTCTCAATCATGTTCTTCGTCCTCTCAACATGCGCTCTCACTTCAGGGCTATACAGGTCCTCAAGTGTTTTCTCACCCTGCAGAACCTCCTTCAAGTGCCGTGTGGCCTCCTCTTTCGTCATAACAACTAAATCCTGCGGCTTGAAAATGCTCGACTTTTGGTTGCCTATCCTGAGCAAGGTGCTCTCAGTTGGCTTTTGCCACCTGATCAGCACGAGCTTTGTCGTACTCCCCGAAACCGCGCTGCGCCCTCTGTAGGCTTCCTCAATCAGAAACTCGATGTCTTCCTGCGTCAGGGGAAGTTTCAGGCCGACGCTAATCTCAGGGGGGCCCTCGGTTGTTGCCCGGACGACTTTTTCTTCGACGCCCTGGACATATGCCAAGATGCCTTCATACATCTTGTATCGACCCTTTCCGGCGGCGTAATCCATGGGGTAGTCAGTCACCTTAAGGATGACGTGGTTCGCGACGGCATATCCAAAGAATGCCGGGAGAGTGCCCAGCACGGGCAAAATACGGACTCGAAAGTCTGGTAACGGCCCGAGATCACCAACTGAACCTTTTTGGAACTCTTCCTCGGAGATGGGAAGGAGCGCGGCCTTGCCTTCACCCATCTTTTCGGTCGAGTAAACAACGGGGATGCCGCGCGTGACGCCCAACGCCTTGAGTCGGCGTCTTGTTGCCCTGGACAACCCGTCATCTGTGCTCTCGGAGATATCGCCAACCATGATCTTGGTCGGGTCGCTCTTGGTGCCGGCGCCCATGGATGAGATGACGGGGATGTGATGGTCATGGCAGTATTTCAGCAGCTCAACCTTCGAGTCGATGTTATCAATGGCGTCAATGACAAAATCGGGCTTCTGTCCGTCTGCATCCCCGCCCTCCCATGGGCCCAAGAGCTCCGACGCGACGCTCCCGTCAAACTTTTGGAGGCGCAGGTCGAAGCGCACCCAGGGGGTGATGGCGACGAGGCGTCTCTGTAGACATTGAACCTTGGAGATGCCGACATCTGACAAGGTGGCGACCGCGTGACGGTTCAGCGAGCTGAGGGTGACCTGGTCAAAATCGATCAGACGGACCTTGGAGATGCCGGACCGGGTGAGGGCTGTTGTCGCGTGGCTGCCGACACCACCGCAGCCCACGACGATGACAAAGGCGTTACGGAGCTTTGCGATGCCTTCGTCGCCCAGGAACACACGGTTCCGCGCAAGTTGCTCGAGGATCAGCTCGTCGTCGAAATCGCCGTTTTGGGCGCGCTGTGCGAGCATATGGTTGTGTTCGTCCTCCTTGTCGGGCTTGGGGATCGGGCCGTGACGGGTGACCTGTTCGGAGAGGAATTGGGCGTTAGCCTAGCTGTCATGACACTACAGACAAAGACACCATGTACTTTTGGGAGATCACCACCGCCATTGGCAGGATCAGGAATGGACTGCTTCAGACGGGAAAGGCGCTCTCCTTGCTGGAGTCGCTGGTACGCAACCACGGCCGCCACGCCCGCTGCGGCCGACACAGCGGCGGTTGCGGCTAGCTGCAGCTTGGAGTTGGTCTGATTGAGCAGCGATGACATGTTTGAAAGGCCAATTAGGTTGTTACCAGAGCAGGTACCTGCTACCCTCGGACGCGTTCGCGCTGAACCAGTCTGCTCGCGATTCCGACTTCATGCAGGTTCAGAAAAAAATCTGGAGCCGTTGCAGCTGTCCTTCCCGACTCAAACGTCATTGTTTCCCCGCTGTGGGGCTGGGTGTTGGACCCTGGACCCTTGCCCCTGAAGCTTGGCGTCCACCTCCCAGCGCTTTCAACCTTCTTTCACTCTCATGAATTCAAGGGCATTAGGAAACGTTTGAGGTCCTTGTGCGGAGGCTCGGAGAAGCTCAAGCTCAGCTGTCATATAATCCTTCTCATTATTTCTGTTTGTCAGTAAAGTTTCAGCCGGCCAGAAATGCTGGCAGGGTAGCAATCGGGCGCCATGGCAGCTCAGCCGTTTCAGCCCCCAGCCCCGCTACTGAAAGCTCCCCGCCTTCAGCCCGCCCAGGCTGGGATGCTAGGTTCCTTTGCTCGAGCCCGGGCTCTCCAGGCGCCATGAAGGGAAATCCGACAGCCATATCGTCATCAAATCGCAAGATGTAAATGGACTGAAGCTATATATACCATAGAATTTATGTTCCTATGTCAGAGGTAAATGCTATACGCTGAATTGGCCCCCATTCCAGGCTTTCAGCGCTCATCATCTATGGATGTGAGAGTGGACGGCAGACGGCAGGACGGAGCACGGAGGCCCAGATCACCGGTGCCGTCCCCCAATGGCGGTGCGCCGTTGGCCTAGGCTGTCAGCCGGACATGCAACTTGGCCTCCCAGTGGCCGTCGAATGGAGCAAACAAAGACGCCGCCGGCCGGTGTTGGCGGGGGAGCTGCGGGGTTTCCCCGACTCCTGCGCTGACAGGCCCCATCAATCAATCCTTTTGCAACGTTGGGACCGCGCAGAACAATCCTTGTTGGCGATGGCACGGGGATCCGAAGCACCACCCCTCCTCCCACACCTCTCTCACATCCAAGCTGGTCCGAAACGTGCATACAGGGGTAGAATGCAGAGAGAAGAAAACTCGTATATGAACGATGGGGCACCCCCCTCATCGGTACCTAGATGGTCCTACCATCCATCTTCACTCCCACCTCGTCCACTCAGCTCCTTGAACCCAAACCCAAACCCAAACCCAAACCCAAACCTAACAGCATGGCTTCAGCACAAGGCAAGGTCGTCATCGTGACCGGAGCAGCCGGCGGCCTAGGCAAAGCCATCGCCTCCGCCTTCCTCGGCGCGGGCGCCCAAGTGACCATCTGCGACGTCAACCAGCAACGCATCGCCACGGTGGAGGAAGAATGGACCAAAACCCACGCCGGCAAGTTTCTCACGCGCGAAGCAGACGTGACCAGCGACAAGGCCGTCCAGGATCTCGTGGAAGACACGGTCGCCAAGTTTGGGCGCTTGGACATCCTGATCAACAACGCCGGCATCATGGACGACTTCTCGCCCGTCGGCACCATTTCCAAGGAGAAATGGGACCGCGTCCTGGACGTCAACCTCAACGGACCGTTCCTCGCCAGCCGCGCGGCCATCGCCCAGTTCGAGAAGCAGGACCGACCCGGCGGGCTGATCATCAATATCGGCTCCAACGCCAGCGTGCACGGGTTTCACGCCGGCGTGGCTTACACCGTGTCCAAGGCGGGGTTGCTGGCCCTGACGAAAAACACGGCGGGTTTTTACGGGCCCAAGGGGATCTACGCCGTTGCGCTGTTGTTGGGTGGCATGGCGGAGACGAACATCACGGACGCGTTTGCCAATGGGCTGAACGGGGAGGCGTTTCAGCGAATCCAGGCCTCGCAGACGGCCTTTGAGGAGGGGAAGACGACGGTGCCGATTGAGAGCGTGGCCAAGTATTGTGTTTTCCTCTCGGATTCCGACATCGCGCCTAACGCGAATGGGTCGGGTATTTTCTTCAATAAGAATTGGCCTGAGGCCTAAGCACCTAGGTCTAGTTTTGGGGGGGAAGGATAGGTCTGATCGAAATAGGAATCGATTTTTTTCCTGAACAACTGCTGACTAACTACCTAGATGCCTCCCCCCACCCCCTTTGTTTTTAATCGAAATCGTCCATGAAGAAAAAAGACCCAAAGTAAACCAGGGCAGCATCTCCAAGGAAACGATTCTCGATTGTAAGTTGCCAAAAAGAACAAACATCCGAGTATCCAAAGTCACGTCACGTCACGTCACCCATCTCCACCAAAAAAAGAAAAAATACCCCCGAGTCCTCTCATCCACCATGACCGGATCCGAGGTCCAAGAGTGCAGCAGCGTAGCAAAGCGCTTAGTTCTTGGGGAAGGTGCCCCAGTTGTAGCAGTAGGGCGACTTGGACTCCCAGTTGTAGTAGCAGTACTGGCGACGGCCGCAGGAGCCACCGTTCTATCAATCTCTGTCAGTCCACATTCTCTCTCGCTCTCTCTCTCTCCACTTCCGCTTCCATGTGAGCATGTGTTGATGAGAAGGGAGGTACTTACAACCCACGAGCGACCAGTGTTGCACACATCCCATCCATTGCGGTACGGCGAGCAGCGGTAGGTGCCGGGCTTGCAGCCCCAGCCCTCGGGCTGAGCGGCATCAACCTGAGCCATGGGCTCGGCGGCCTGGGGCTGGTTGGCCATGGGCTGGGCAGCGTGTTCCTCGGCCACGGGCTCGGCGGCCTGCATGGCAGGGGAAGCGGCGACGAGGGCCGAGAAGGCGGCGAGGATGATGGTGAACTTCATTTTGAAGGTTTGGTGGTTTGGTGGTTTGGTGGTTTGGGTTTGGTTTGTGTGTGTTTGGAGTGAATGAGGGGCTGATCTGGTGACTGAGATGAGATGAGCGTGATGAGGAGAGAGAATGGCGTCAGGAGGGGAGACTTGAAGGTCTTTTATAGAGGATTTGTTGGGAATGCTGAGTATGTGTGTTGTTGTTGTGGTGGTGGTGGTGGTGGTGGTGGTGGTGGTGGTGCTAGGGCGGTTGGATCGTGGTCGGAATGGAGGTGAGACTTTTCAGTGCTGGTGGTTGGAGAACACCAATGGCTTAGAGAGTCACTTTGCCGAAATGTTCACGAGATGGATGGACGCCCAGGGACGGGAAATTATGGAGGGGATCTTGCGATCTTGGTCGAGCATCGGCCCGATATCACAAGTCTTGTCGCTGTCCCAGCATCTCCAAAAGTGAAGAGGTGGCTGCATGACATTCTTCCGTTCTTGTCATATCTGCATCTTGGCAAATACGAGAAATTCATCTATTTTGACTTCCCACGTAAATAACCTATTTTTGAATTGCTTGAGGACCATGCTACCTACCTGTGTGCCGCGACCCGTATTGTTGACATGCCCCTGAATGCTCACCACTCACACAAACCACCAACCCCAAGTGCAAAACCCGTGTCGTCAATGTCTCTAAAACCAAGTAAATTCCCCATGTGTTTAATAAGGCTTCGGCCCAAATCTTCAACGAGCCACATGCAGGAACGCAACACCCCGCCGACGTCGTGCCGACCCCATTCCTCACCTTTCCACAACTGTGTAAAGCCCCATACGTCATTGAGACTTTTCTCCAACCCTCTCCTTGGCCATATCCCTCAACTTAAACTTTTGTATCTTCCCACTGGCCGTCTTAGGAAATACGTCCACCCAAAAAACATATTTCGGCGCCAAATGGCTTGACAAATGCCCCCTCACCCACTCCCTGACATCCTCCCTGCTCAGTTCCCGCTCCCCCTCCTTCCACCTCGGCCCATCCTCTCCATCAACAATCTTGACCCCCCTATGCACAATGACAAAAGCCACAACCGCCTCCCCATACTTCTCATCCGGCACACCCACCACACTAACCTCGGCAACCCCCGGATGCTGAAACAAACAATTCTCCACCTCGAGCGGGTGTATATTCTCCCCTCCGCGTATAATCAAATCCTTAATCCTACCCGTGATTTCCACATACCCGTCAGAATCCATGCAGGCCTCATCACCGCTGTGCATCCACACTGTTCCATCGTCTTCTTCGATCCGAACTTCGGATGTGCAGGTTTCATCACCCCAGTACCCTTTCATCACTAGATACCCCGCTGCTGCTAGTTCTCCGCGTTCACCAACTGGTAAAATTCTTGTACGATCAACAGGATCAACCACTTTAACTCTTGTATGTGGCATCACCCTCCCCACACTAGCCGTTCGTTTCTCGAACGGGTCCTGGGGGGTGGTCATGCAGCTGACGGGGCTGGTCTCGGTCATTCCATAGCAGATGACGAGGTCTTCCAGACCAAGCGTGGCGTAGAGTTTCCGCATCAGGGATTCGGGGACTGAACTGCCGGCTGCTATGCCCTTTCGTAGATGCTTGGGGAAATTGGCGATGGCATCCAACGGGATGCCATGGTTCTGGGAGGCAACGAGTTCAAGCATAGCGACGAACATGGTTGCTACGCCGTAGAGCCCCGTTGCGCGGTGGTCGGCTACCATGCGGAGATTGGCGAGGGGGTCGAATGCGGGGCTCGGGAACAGGATGGCTGCGCCCGTGGTGGCGGTGGCCATGTAGCCCAGGACTGAGCCGAAGCAGTGGAAGAGGGGCGGCGGGCAGACGATTAGGTCGGCGGGGGTGAGGCCCATGCGGTGGGCTATGAGATGGCCGTTGTTGAGGATGCCGGTGTGCGAGAGCATGGCTGCTTTGGGGTGGGAGGTTGTGCCCGAGGTAAATTGGATGTTGATTGTTTCCGAGGGGTCGAGCGGTGCGTCGGGGACGATAGGTCGGGCGGAGGGCGAGGAGGGCGATGGGGAGAAGCTCGGGAAGAGGGTGGAGATTGGTGTCAGACAGCGAAGAGTCTCCAGCGGAGGAAAGAGTGATTCGGGATGGGAGGGTGAGTTGTCAACAATGACAACATGTTCGAGGGTTGGAACCGTTGGCGAGGACACGTGTGTGCTGCCGAGATCCGGGATGAGGGTCTGAAGAAGTGGGAGGTTGCTCCGTCCCCGAGACGGCTTATACGCGAGGTCGGTAACCGCACCGATAAGGAGAAGCCGGGCCTCAAGATGGTTGAGAGCCGCTGTGACCTGCTTGGCATTGAACCCCGGATTCAGAGGCACCAGGATAGCCCCCAGCTTGAAGATGGCATACGTGAGAGCCGCAAACTCGGCGGTATTCCCGAGACTGACAGCCACACGGTCCCCTTTCTTGACGCCCAGTGATCGAAGCGAGCGCGCCAGCGTATTCGACACCAGATCGAGATTTTCATACGTCAAGCTCACTTGAACGGTCTTGGGGAGTTGAGCTGGGGGTGTATTCAGCAACGCATCCTGGCCGGCGGTAGGAGACCGCGCAATGACAGCAGGTCGGTCGCCGTATTGCGAGACGACGGTAGCAAAGTGCTCCGGGATGGTATGTCGCAGCAACGCGGGCTATAGCAGCGTTAGAAAAAACATTCCTAAACTCCAAACATCAACGCACCTCGCTTGGTCCCTGGGCAAGACTCGTCGTCAGCCCTCCAAACCCCCTCACCGCCTGTCCTCGTTTCCAATAATGGCAGAGACCAGATCTCCGGGAACCACGTCCGACAATCCGGGCCTGGAACCGCATCACGTCGGTTTCCGCTTTCCCCGACCTCCAAACTCAACAATCACTTCCTTCTTTCTTGATCGTTCCGTTATCCGATGCATGCACCACGCTCATGAGTATCAGCTGCAAACACGCAATGTAAACAAAGAAGAAAGAAAGAAAGAAAAAAAGGTATGCACGTTCCACAACCACAACAGTAAGAGAACAACAACAATGACTTGGCTTACCCCTCGGGAGTACAACCCCGATCCTTTCCTCGGCAAGCCGCTCGCCCATCTGAACCAACCCCCCAAGGAAAAAGAAACCACCGACGGCATGCGGGGAACCTTGCAAGGCACGCACAGCACGCCTTCTGCCCTCGGCCAAGCCCGCCACCCCGCGTCTCCCCGCACAGACGTCTGGTTTTAGCGCCTGGGCATTGCTAGATCGCCCCCAACGGTGGCCCAAACCAAGTTGACCAAACCCCAATTCGCATCGCCGAACTGGACCGTTCTGTCAGGGTCCTGACGTAGCCCCGCTGGAGCTAGTAGAGAGCTAGGGCTATCTGATAAAGGGGGAAAAAAAGGGGGGGAAGGGGGTTGGCAATAGCTTCATGCCCAACTGGTTGTAATCATCTGTCCACGGTATCCTCATAGATTGAATCCAAATTGCATCCCCAAGCTCCATATTCTCTCCCTTGCAAGATCCAGTCATCATCATCAACCCATCTAGCAACTCTCGCCGGGTTCAGAAAGGGGAACACGCCATGTCCTCAACCCGTCTAGCAGCCATCTCACGAGGCTCCGCATCAGGCCATCCACTGGGCCTAGGCCTATTCGCATACGGCAGCCTGACAATCGACTCCGTCATGCTCGCTCTGCTCGATCGAGTGCCCCCGTATGAAGCCACCACCGCGCCAGGATGGCGCGCTGCCGGGCTGCCCGATCTACCGTTCGTGCAATATACAATGTTCCCGTTCTATCACCCTCAACTCAACTTCCATTCTACCTATCATTCCCGCTTCCTGACGAGGATACTGATATACTGGCACATCAGATACCCCGGCCTCGTCCAAGACACGACCGCCGCCGCTCCCGGGAGACTGTACAAAGACCTCACCGAGCGGGAGTGGGCTCTCCTGGACGACTTTGAGAATCCCATTTACCATGTCGCCGAAATCGAGCTTGCCAATGGTCACAAGGGGCTGGCATATGTCTGGCCAGAGGTCTCCTTGACCACCACGTGGGTTGTAGAGAGCATGCATAGCAGGATGGAAGCATACCTTGAGATGTGCACCATGTGCCGGAAACAATGGGAAGCCGGGCTGGAAGGGTTGTAAATCTGGTTTTGACCCGACTCGCCTAAACGAGTATCGCCGAGCCATAAGCATCGCAGTTCCTCCGCCGTCCCCGAGAATCATCACACACTCCTATGTACAATACATCGACACACTTTTGTGTACACACTCTATGCCGTCCCTGTTGTAAAATCCGCCGCCGTCTTCCACATAAACGCCTGCCATGCATGTTGAGATAAATAAAAATGGTAAGTCGAAACATTGCCATCGAGCAAGACGATTCGCTTCGCCCAAAGCGCAACGAATCAAGAATCAGAAAGTGACAATGTCCTGGACCTGAGAAGAGCCAGTCTTCAGTTATTGTTCTCCCCAATGTGTCGCTCGCTCTCGGGTTTCCATGTCCCTGCAACAGAATTAGCCCATGAGCCAGAATGCCGGTGATCACGCCAACGTACCCTCAAAGTCGTGCTTGACAAAAGCCATTGGATCGTCATAGTCCTTGGCCCCCATTTGTTGCACGCCCGGCGAGAAGCTGGTAATGGGGAGGACAACAACGTCTCCAACCCGCTTCGCCACATCCATGCCCGTAAAGTTCTTGTAGTCAATCATCCCGGGCGACTTTGACATATCAAAGTACCGGTCATCATTGAAGTACTCAAAGATGATATCCGTCCAAAGCGCCGGCCCGGTGAACTCGATAACCCCTTTGTTGTTGATATCCCGGAGTGAACCAGCCCGCTTTCGCCTGAGGGTTTGGTCGGTGATACGCGTGACCACCTCCCGCAGAATCGGGTGTCCTGGCTTGCTCTGGATTGTCCATTGGCAAAACTGGATCCTCCTGCTGTACCAATCCTTCCAATCCGGCCTGTCAGGATCCGCCTCGATACCAATCACAAGGCCGACGGCATCGCGAGGAACCGACTCGGGGATCCATTCGAGGGCGCTGCGGATAGCGTACGTGTCGATGTCCGAGTAGATGCCACCCCTTGCCAGAAGGATCAGGTAGCGGAAGAAGTCGGCTTTGAGGACCGGGAGGGGCAATGCCTCGTATGCTTCCAGAACCTCGGGGACCGACCCATACAGCAGGCGCAGCAGGTGCACCGCAACCTCGTCTGTAATCACCTCGTGAACAAAGCCCGGGTGCTGTTCAGTCCAGGTAGCTTCCTGCTCACGGAAATCAAACTCGCTGTGCGCCGGCGTCCATTTCCACGTCTGCCAGATGTATGCGGGGAACTTGGTTTCGACGTCATAGGGGAATTGGTAGGCCAACTTGTCGTAGAGGCTCAGCTTCGAGAGATCTTGGATCGCCTGCTGTCCCGACTTGGATGTTCGGTGGCGGTTAGGCGGGGTCCCGTGGATCGGGTTGGTGTCCGATGCCTTTTTATCGGACGAAACGGCTGTGGTGGAGGCGTGTCTTGACGAGTCGTACGCCTGCGCTTGGGGAAAGCTGTCAAGCGGCGAAGGGGCAGATGACGACGTCGATCGTGTTGTGAGGAAGAGGACCGTCAGGATGAATGCCGCTGCCACGAGGGCACGGCGGAAAGTGAGCATTTTGGCTCCTGAAACCTGCTGACGCAGCTAGGTCTCCTCAACACACCTCGAAGTTTTCGCGGGCGCGCCTGCGCCAGTTGCTCCGTGATTTCTATGTTCGTGTACGATTTAGCGTTGGAAATGCACAAGACCGGTCAACATAGGGAAAAAAAAAAAAAAAAAAATTCAACAAGAAAATAGTCTAGGTTGACAAAAGATGCCAGTCTGTCACAACGTCAGAGTCGGAGTTTGGCGAGGCGAAGACGAAGGCTGAAAAAAGAAAGTGTCCCGGTTGGCTGACGCGAGCGAGGCGTCTCCAGAAAAGGAGAGGTACGAGGACAGGGGGTCGAAGGGTTGACTTCGCGTCCAGGGCAGGTGTCCACAATGCGTGGGGCAGATCATACCTGACAAGCTTGTTTTCCCAACCAAAGATAGCGTCTTGACGAGCTTCGGCGACTGCACGGACGAAGATCGGTGCCAAGAAATTGCTCAACCAGGGAACAAGATGGCAGATCTGTTCCTGTTGGGATCCGATCCGTCATTTGGCGAGTTTCAAGACCGCAAGGCCGCGTAGGCGATCCACGGCTCACCAAGGCGGCGTGGGATGACAGGGTCGTCGATCGAGGCCAAGGGAAGGGAAGGGATGTCTGGTCCTTGTCACATCAAACTCCCGCTCGAACGTCGCCTGTCGAGAATGTATTCTGCGGCGTCGAGTTGTCAGTTTACAGCTCGGCCCGGTCTCGTCTTTGCGCACAATCAAGGCAGTGCCACAAAAATCCAGTCCGTACGGGATGTACCCCGCCAGGAACAGTTTTGGGACGACGCAGTCAGGTGGCGGGGTTCAACGGCACAACGAGTCGCGCCTGGGCGAAGGAAGCGGACAGGGAGCTGAAATCGAACTGGAAGAGGCGCTGGCTGGCGTCAACCCGATTCTTAAACCAAGGCAGATCGGACGAGAAGAGGGAGGGAGGGAGGGAGGGCGCCGCAGATAAGCATTTCACAAGGATCTCTGCATCTATGCCGCGACGACGCCGGCACCCGCTTTGAGCTATCTCGGCCTCATGCAACCGTCAAGACAAACAATCGTGCTAAAAGACCCCATTTCACCAGCCTGGGCGAATCCTCGGCCTTTGATTTCCCCTCCCGCCAGTGTTCGAGAACACCAAAGCTGACTCCCACCCCCCACGTTCGGGTGGCGGACAGCAGCGTTAGTTCACCGAACACACCAACCACCGTGTTGCGATACCAGCCAATGCCCGAGTGTGAGGCTGCCGTCACAGCCGAATTACCGATTCCTGCGTCATCAGCGACATCCGCCCTCAATCCCCCAGACAGGGCAATAAGTTGAAAAGGCGGAGCGGAAACGGTTTCTTCAGGTTGGCAGAGTGGAGAGGGATAGATTTCCATCGCCAAGCCCCCAACGGTGCCGACAATTTGGGTTCAATCCGGCAATCTCGTGGGCGATCCAGTTGATGCAGGATTGGGGTGGGTGGGCCGTGCTGTGCAAAAAGGGCAGGCCAAAACATGAAACACGACGCCGCCCGCAGGTCATCTCAGCCCTTGCAGCTTGGCAGCTGCCAAGCCCGGCATGGGATTTTGAATGTGATCCAGTCGGTGAAAGTCTGTACAAAATAGCCTGCCTTCAAAACGTTTGCTCTCCCAATGATGTATGAAAACAACCCCAATTCGGTTTCGGGAGCCCTAGTATCTTACACATCATCTTAGAAAGACTTTTTCTTCTCCAGTTTGCATATCTATAGCAGAGCAACTTCGAAAGGGATAACTACACAGTCACCATAACCCCCATTTTCCGTATCCACTTCCAACATCCCCAACTTGCACAGACGGACGGACAAGACCCGACAGACCTTCGGCACGGAGACATTCAGCCTACTCCGGCACAGACCGTATAGAGTACAGCGCACATGCAGCATAAGCATACCGCTTAATATTTCTCCGACCAGTCAGTTCAAGGCGGCCCAAGGTGAATGGCGCCATCCATCACCGTCCTGACAAGTCCACCTCACCGTGCTCATCCACCGTTCTCACAAGATAGACCGTTTTCACGCCCACCGAGTGAAACCCGTCACACAAACGCGCAGACGCTCGTCCCATCAAACCCGTTACTGATAGATCACGGTCTCAGCAAGCGAGATACCCGTAGCACAGATGTAGCACACGTCCTACAGACTCCCGTTGACGTGCAACCGTTTGTGTCAGAAGGCATTTTCATCAGGCAGTTGACCAGAGAGGACGGGCGTGTGTACAGGACGGCGTGTGTAGGGAGAGGACGGAGCACTGGACGGTGGAAGCGACAGTGCCTACCCTACCTATGCAGAGGCTCTTGGCAAAAGAGAAAAAGAGAGAGAGGCCTGATCTCTCCAAATTCCCCAAATGAATTATATCATGATGCCATGAAACTACAAAAAGTCTTGGTCGTATTTGAACCGGTAGTTCGTCGGAAGGTAAGTTGGCAGCCAAGACAAGACACCAAGGCAGCCAAGAGACGAAAAGACGGCTTGATTTCAGCCGATTGAGCCTTGACCGCGATGAACCATGACCAACTAGAAAAAAAAAAAAAAAGGCTTTCACGGACCGAAGAGAAAAGGGATGGGGGATATCTAGGGAATAGAGAGAGGTATTCGTTGCTGGACTCACTGGACGGGGAAAATCCCTGGACAAAGTGGAATAGTTTGTGAGAAGGGAGCCCGGGAAAGTGGGGAATGGGGACAATGTACCAAAGTGCGATAAGCTTTGGTGGTTTGAGAATTCGCGACGTGCTTTCCCTCGCTCAAGAATGGCCTTCGCGAAGATTGAATGAGGATTCTTGCCGGCGAGTTTAAGTAATGGGCGGGAGTGTCGATGAATAAATCCACGGAACAGAGCGGACAAAGCGTAAACCCCCAATGGCCACTCTGGCAATAAGGGGTTTGTTGACACGTCGATGGGCTACATCTTTACTTCGCAGTCGCAGAGAAAAGAGAATGCATGACCAAACACCGCAATCACCACAATCACCATCACGACCAACACTGAATTCCGCACAGAAACTACTACCTAGCCGTCCAAGACAGCAGCAGCTATGTGCGCTATGAAGTCCTAGCTATCCCGATCCCATGAAATAATCCCGACAAAAGAAAAAGAAAACAATCCTCCAAGCCCAGAAATATGACCAGACTGAACCATATTCCCAGGTTTTTTTTGGTTCCCCAAACTCCACATGATGTTGACCTGAAGAAAACACCAAACTCCTCCACTGACACCCGGAAAAGGTTGCTCTGAGTGAACAACACACAGTTCCAGGAAAGAACACCAATTCCTCCATTGATACCCGGCCAAGGTTGATCTGAGTGAAAAACACACAAGTCCGGGAAAGAAATCGTGACAGTTCAACGAATGGGTTTGCCAAGATTGGGGCCAGCAAAGCTCGGGCGCAAGACGACAACATTAGCCTTGCAGACCGTCTGCGGAACAAGCACGCCCTCGCGGAAGATGCGCGCCGAAATGACAGGCGTCATGGCGAGCTTGATGCGGTAGTGCTCAGCCTCCAAAGTGACATCCTCCTTGTCAGGCAAAGCAGCCTTATGACGAGAGGCGAAGAAAAGTTCGCCGGTGCGGCAGCCAGCAAACGTGATGCCGAAATCCTGCTGAGCTTCGCAAGCGCGGAAAGCGAGGTCGACAATCGTCTCAATGCAGTTGCGGAAGTCATAAGTAGCCTCGTCGCGGGCTGCGGCAGCGTTGCCGTCGGATGGGAAGAACGGCAAGAAGATCTGACGGGCCTGCTGGCTGAGAACCGTGATGACGTTGTGGCGGAATGCCTGCCAGCGGTCGGGGCTGCTCTTCATTTTGGACACCAGATTGGCGCGCTGGGCGAGAAGAGCAATGCGAATGTCGGGCTGGTGAGTGGTGAGAAGATCACGCTTGATGCGGCCCAGCTCCTCGTCCGAGGGCTTGTCGAAGCCGGTCCATGCGCCCTTGCCAAAGGTGCCCTCAAGCAGAACCTGAACCAAAAGCCGCATAATCATGAGCGGGCGCTCGCTGTTGTCTCGCAGGATGTGCGTGGCGTGCGAGTAGCCGACCTGGACGTGGCGAGGCTGCAGTGACTCAGCCATGTCAACCATGAGCTGCTTGTGGTTGCCGTGCAGATGGATCGGGATGTCGCGACCATGGGTGTCCTTGAAGTACATCTTGCAGAAGCCGCGAATTGCCGAAAAGAGACTGACGAACTCCTTCTTCCAGGCGTTCAGATCTTGATTCAAGGGCTCGCTCGTCATAACAGGCGCCGGCATGGGGTTGATGCAGTCAGCCATGTAGAGCTTGGCCATGTCAGACTCTGACTTGGGCAGCTTCAGTGTCGGTCCGAAATTCGACAGGTTGGTATAAGACCGAGCGCGAGAGCCGCCGGGGGGGCCCATGAGCATGGCGATGATCGGGTCGTTAGGGTCGGGTCCCTGGATGTTGATCTGGGGAGGCGGACCCGAATGAGGGCGAGGTGCAAGACTGGCACTGCGACTGGAGAACGGCTTTGCCTCGGCATTGAGGCTTGTCGACTGGGCCGCGACGGGGTGCTTGGGAACCTGTGACTGCTTCGTGTTGGACGGTCCTGTCGGAGGGGGTCTGGTGAAAGAACCGCTAGCGCCCTTAGTCGAAGGTCCTACTGAGACGGATCGCAGATGCACAGGAGGCTTGAGCATGTCTGTCTGCGCCTGGGAGCCAGAAGCTACGCTGCCGTCAGTCGACAGGTTGGATCGCCACGAGGGCGCAGACGGGCCGTCATGGACATTTGCGCCGAAGTCGCAGACGGTGGGACTGGAGCCCACGCTCTTGGGGCCCGAGTTGTCGACCTCCTTGCCCTTACCGTTGCCGGCTTCCACCCAGAGATGGCCGGGCTTGTTACGGCGGTGCTCTGCCAATCTCTGTGGCTTTCTGTCAGCATCTTTTCGTCGTCTTATGTTCTTCTCGGTGCTCACCTTGATGACCTGGTCCTGGTCGATGATCTGCGTCCTCAGCTCCTTGATGGTCGCGTGCATCTCGTTGCACTTTTCACGGAGGCTATGGGCGGTGCGAGCATTCCGGTGACTGGCCTCCTTCTCTTCATGGTAGCCCCTCTCAAGCTCGCGGAGCTTGGGCTCCATGCCCTTGCGGTAGGCATCGTACTCGGCTGTCTGGGCCCTGAACACGAGCTTGAGATTCTCGAGGTCCTCCGATGTCTTGGTGAGGGCGGATGATAGCTTGTCACCTGCGCTCTGTAGGGTCGCCGCACTGGAAACGAGGGCCGACATGTCGTTCGAGAAGGGCTCAAGAAAAGACTGCGGGAGGTCGATACGGCTCATTGTGACGCCGTTCATGCGCCAGACGCGGCTGTACATCATCTGGATCTCCTTATGCAATGCCTGAAACAATGTGTTAGCAAAGTTCACAAACAGTGGTGACCAAAGACTTACTCGCTGCTCGGGATGCAGCTTGCCTTCGCTCGATCCGCGTCCCATGTTGCTGATGCTGGGAATGATGTGCGGCAACGGCTGGGTCATGGACATGCCCGGCATGCCCGGCATACCCATACCATGCATGGGGTTGAGTCCATGCACCGGCGGGAAGGGTCCCATCGGGCCCGGGAACGGGTTAAACTGCGGGATCGGAGCTCGACCTTGCATGAACCCATGGCCACCTCTGCCCATGCCGTTCGGAAAGTTGTGGAAAGTCTGCGGCTGGGGAGGGGGGTGGCTGGCCACCAGATTCTCGAAGGGTCTGGCTGGCTGGCCAAACTTGGGCGGGGGCAGACTGAAGTCAAGCCCGTTGGGCAGGCGCCGCATCGATCCATGTAGATGGGCGTGGCTGATTTGCGGAAGCTGGTTGGCGTTCCGCGAGACCGGAGCCTCATTCTCTTTGGCCATTTCGGCCGTTGTCTCGAGGCGCTGCGCGGGTGCAGGCACCGCCGAAGCGCAGCAAGCTGCGCGCTTCCCTTGTGGTGGCATTGCCACCGCTGGGCTTACGAGGGGAGCACCACCCCCGAAGGGAGGGCTCACCAACTCGTTAGGTGCCACGTTCTCTGTCGACATTGTGCAGTTTTTCAATGTAAAACGGCGCTCTACATGGCGAGAAAATAGTTAGCATGTGTATAAACAACGGATATATTGACGGAGGGGATCGGGAACTGAATTGGAAAGCACTTAGGGTGAAAGGAGGGAGGTTTGTGTGATGCAAAGGTAATGGGAGAGGAGCTACCTTGGGTGAGACACACTTTTGTCTTGAGGAAATATTGAAGAAGCCTTGTTGCGTGGGAAGGGAAGAATCATGGGCAAAGGGCATAAGTGTGCCATGTGTGTATGTTGGGTGGTGGGTGAATGGATGAGGTGGATGGCTTACTATGCGTGAGGTTGAGATTGTGCGCGGAAGGTGCGCGGTAGAGGTAAACTTACCAAGGTGCGTCGACAGACTTGTCGACCGCGCTCTTGACGACGAGCAGGTAGCTGGCAAGGAGCATGCGCACTCCTCCCAGGCCCGTTGCCTATCCAACCATCAGGGGAGCGATGCGTCGAGGGACAAGGCAACTGCTAGTCTTTGTGGGCAACGTCCGAGAAGCGCGCCCCCGGTAACGAGAGATGCGCCTGGGGAAGGACCCAAACTCTGGTGCGGATGCGTCATGTTGTACCGGCGACTGACCCAAGACGCGCCCAGAGTAGGCCACGACGTGGCGTGGAAGGAACGTTATGTCGCCATGTCGCAGCCAGGCGGTTGGTTTCCTGGGAACTGACCAGGAGATCAGACGATTAGGCTGTGTCGAGTCGGGAGACATCTTACAGGCAACTGCCAAACAAGATGGGTAAGTAGGAGCCCAAACTATGGGGAGGGGATTGGTGTTGTAGAGTTGGGAGGGGGAAGGTGCAGGAACAGTTAGGCCTTTGGGAATGTGTGAGTGTTTGGGTGAGATAAGGTATTGCATGAAAGGGAATAGGTGAATAGAAAACACATGGTGGCGTGGTGGAGGTGGAGGAGCATTGGGTATACGTACGTTCGAGATCGTGGTGGTTGAGTGAAGAAAGAAGGAAGAGAAGAGGAGAAAGCGGAGAGGGGCGGTAGATTTTATAGTCGTGCAGCGCCCAAGCTTCTACAACTGCAAACACCAGAAAAAAACAGGCGTGCATAGGCCACGCTGTCTCTTAGGAAACCAGCAGAGCGTGCAAGAGGCAGTAGTGGGGCAGGCTGCCGGCTGGAGATCGGATCAAAGTCCAAACGCAGTCAGTCACTGTCCCTTGAGCCACCCTTCCACCTTCCCCAAGTTGGGGGTGAGGGGAGGGCTTATCTGGATATTCGGGGTCTCTTTGCCAATTCATCAAAGTCAACGTTCCCCGAGGTTGATTAGCATGACTTGAACATGTTTAACTCATCTGCCAACTTACAACCCCATGGCGGGTGGTGATCTCTTGCCGAATGATCTGGGGTATCCCACAAGCCATACGTCGAG
Organism: Cercophora sp. LCS_1; assembly: GCA_036250225.1. Lineage (NCBI taxonomy): Eukaryota > Fungi > Ascomycota > Sordariomycetes > Sordariales > Lasiosphaeriaceae > Cercophora > Cercophora sp. LCS_1. Next base: position 354,750 of record JAPZLL010000003.1, read on the forward strand.
GGTGTTCCTTCTCATCCGTAGACTCGGTCCTAGATGATGGGATGAAGCGCCCAAGTCGTCTGATCACAAGCTATCCAATTTACATGCTGAGACGGCAGGAAGGGGAAAGCATCGAAGCACACAACGGGTAACATTTCGAAATCGGTCGGGCTAATCAATTGTATTGTGGGCTTCTGCCTTTGGACGATAGACTTATGGCAGTCTTGGATCACCATCAGCCACGGGGGGCATCTATCTGAGCCGAGAGTCAGCAGGGAGTTGTCAGAGTGATCAAAAACGGCAAAGAGAGACCCCCATCCAGGTAGCTACAATGGTGAGGACAACCACCTACCCACGTCCTAGATGCGGAGATGTAGTATGTGCCCCTAGGCCCGCAGCCCCGAGGAGACAAGGGCAGATCACAACAAGCTACCCTCTTACCGTCGGCGTCAGCCACAGTGTCTACTGCCATGAAGAGATAAGGAGAGGCCCCCAAGGATACATTGATGCTGGTTGAGCCGTGACGAGCGAGTCGTGAGAACCAAGCTGCGTTCATTGCCAGCGCCAGACCAGCCGAAGGAAACATATAAATGCTCAGGCGAAGGAAACCCAAGTGCTACGTGCCAACATAGCTGAGTCTGACAGGATCAACGCGACATCTTCGAGGAACTCGACTTCGTCCTTGGTCGGAGTCGTACACCCAACTACTCCTAGAACGCCAGACATGAACACCAGGCTGGTAGCCAGGAAGCCATACCGAGGGAACGAGGATGGTGGGCGAAGAAGGAGAGGCCCAGGAAAAGTTCACGATGAACTCAATCAATCAGACAAACAAAAACCACAAGCAACAACGACAAATCAACCACTTCAAGAGCAGAAACAAGTCAAATACCATGTGAGAAAAGCGGCCTTGCAACTCAGCATCAAGGAAGACATTAAGCTGCAGGAACGAGGCGAACTGCGACTTTTGGGGTTATCTTGGAAGGAAAAAGATCTTGTAAGCCTGGTGAAGCCGCGGCCATAACTAGTGCACATTTCAGCATGGCATAGGAAGAGAGTAAGAAATGGGCCGATTATACCAAAGAAGCATCAAGGCAACCACGCATACCAGTTCTCGAATATAGCGTTATCGTGTACAAATCATTGGAGAATCAGGTCCTGGTTTGAGGCATCCGAGCAACTAGTTATATCAAGGCAATCAACAAAGAGCGGCAGTCGCAGCAAGACGGGATGCACATACCCCGATGGCACAGCAAAGGCGAGTCTGTATATTACAAGGCTTGGGGTGACATGGTTAGGAGCATAAATCTATTTGCGGGCTTGCACTACATCAGCTATGAACAAAACAACTCTTGGCCAACGAGAAGATCTCTCAAAGTAGAGGGGCTTCTGCCTTGGGTAACTAAGCGCGGCATCAGCAGGTAAAAAATCGCCCCAAAAAAAACGGTCGTGAAAAACACCCCGTGCAGAGGGAGGGCGGGGTCCGCGTCGGGTCTGTGAGGTCGGATCAGTGTGGTATGGGGAGTGGCGAAGTTCTTGCTAGACGGCGGTCAGAGTCGAGCCTAACCGATCCTGCCAAATACGCCGTCAACAACACCGTATCTTGACATCACCCGAACGGGACGGGCGGGAGCAAAAACCGGGCGTGCCTAAAGCACCGTCCACACCCTTGTAGTCGTGGTGCTAGCCAACGGTTAGCTTCGTGAAGCGTGACAACCCAGAGAAACCGACCATTGTAATTCCTAAAGGAAACCATGGGGGGCGTGATTAGCGTTTTAGATCGCTCTGGTGCGAGAAAACAAACTGCTGTAGACAGCATCCACAACAGGCGCAGCGCTGATCTGTCTCCCGCCAAAGAACCGACCGTTCAGGCCCTGGATGGCATTCTCTCCGCCCTGGACCTTGTCAAACTTCAAGTAGATATCGCCCTGGGAATTGGGATCGACCGAGATGTGGACGACATGACCGTATTTGCTCTCTGCCTCCTCGCGGACGTCGTCCTCAAGCTCCTTGACCCAGTCATCGCCCTCCTCCCTGTACACTGTTAGCTACTGCTCCAAACGCTCGGACATGCGGGGTACTTACTCAGCAGCATCAAACATGTTGTGGAGGACAACACAGCGACTAGCCATGTTGACGTTGATGGGAAGGGGCTTGGTCTCCGTCTTGGGCTTGAGAATCTGTCGCTCGGGAACACCATTGGTAGGCTCGTCAGTTCTCGCCAACTTTCTCATCAAAGAGTCTCGACTATAATTGTTAAAGTTGACCCCGGCGACATCCGAGTCATCCAGGGCGCTGGCACCGGTGCCCTTCTCGTTGTCTCTGGCACCCGCACGATCGAAGTTGGAGGTCTGCGGGCCGCGTCCGCCGGCGCCTGAGAAAGCAGAGCCCTGATACTGCTGTTGGTTCTGGCCCTGGAATCTCTGCAGGAGATTGGCAGTTGACTCTGGGGTAAACTTATCGTTTCCAAGTCCCACGCGGATCGGACGGCCAGCAAGATCAAACCCGTTCATCTTCTCGAGAGCCTCGCGGGCTTGGCTTGCATCGCGGAACCTGCAACAGTTAGCTTTGTCTAGCAGCACAACCGACATGGAATACTTACTGCACAAAGCCATAGCCTCGGCTGCGACCGCTGTCGTCCTTCTGCAGCTGCACAAACTCAAGTTCACCAAAGGGCTCAAAGACATTCTGCAGGTCTGTTTCAGTGATGCTGAAGTGGATGTTACCGACATACAGGCGGTGGAAAGGAATCGAGTTGGGATGGTGTCCTGAAGCCTCAGGGTTGCGGGCTTGACGGTTCTTTTCAGCCTCGGTCAGCTGAACGATGACGGGGATACCTAGGAGCTTTTGACCAGTGAGCTGAAGTGCTGTAGTGACGGATTCTTCGTTCTTGAATTCAACATAGCCGACGCTGCGAAAGTTAGCCTGGATGCGTAAGTGCAAGTGGGAGAAAGAGAATACGTACCCCTTCGAGCGGTTGCTGACCCGATCCTTGACAATCTGAGCCTCGGCGACTGGGCCGACCTTTTCAAAGAACTCCTTGAGTTCACGAGTTCGCAGACGGGCGGCCAACTGCTGCACAAAGACTGTGCGACGGTCACGCTCATCCTCGGTGAGCTGCGGAGGGGTTGCATCGCGAGGCACACTATGCCTGCCACTGCCACGACGCTCCTCATCGCGATGGCGATAGTTGCGATCACGATCGCGGCGTTCCTCTCCTCTGGGTCGATAGTATCGATGGGGAGAACGCGAGCGAGAACGGCCGCCCCGGGAGCTACGGTAGTAATCTCCATCTCCACCTCTGTGACGACGTGAGTGTCGGCCGGAATCGCGGCTCCTGCTTCTGCGCCTACTCTTGTGACTCCCAGTCTCACTGCGGGGGGTGTCTCTGCCATCAATGCTGGGTGAAGTGTTGCGATAACGACCGCTGCTGCGGTCACGGTGTCTGCGGTCGCGGTCGCGGTCACGGTCGCGTTCTCGGCTGGCATCACGGCCGCGGTCTCTATCACGGTCACGCGTGTGGCGGCTGCTGGGGCTACCATTCTGTGACGAATCGCCATTAGCTGCGGCCTTGCTGGCCTGCTCCTTGGAGGAAGCAGTCGAGTCGAGGAGCGCTTCCACGTCCAGACCTGACATTGTTGCGATTCTGCTGGAAATGCCTAGATGAGAGGATTACGGAGGAAGCAAAGCGGTTGGCTGCTTAGATTTTCTGGCAAAGGGGATTAGGTTGCTGGCGCTGAATAAAGTTGCGGCGGGGGTCGAGTTGAAGATGCACAGGCGAAACTCGCAAATTGTGGCGGCCCAAGTCACTTCGCAGCGGGGCACGTGACGTGATCGCTTCGCGTTGGGGAACCGTCGCTCTGGCCCGTCTTGCGATGTTCCAGAAGTTCGATCGGAACAGAACACGGTTGTGGGGTCGATGCCAAGTCCAGCGGTGAATCGGATTGTTCTCCATTCAAGACTCGACTTGTGAACCAGATAGTCAAATTATAACATATCTCATTGTTGAGCAGAGATGCATCCTACGCCTCATCGGAACCAACTAGTTAACCTTGACGCCTGCCACCCACCGCATTCATCATTACTTTACTAGCCCAAGGACCCCACCCCCAACAAACCTCCGAATTATGTGTGCAGGCTGGTGGTAAGAAGCACCAGCCTATGCACCAGGCTCGATTACAAAGTAGTATATATCCGTAGAAAATATGAACCTAAAACAATCTCTGTGACTTTGCAGAGCAGGCTCACTGCGTCTTCATCATTGGAGGGGCAACCAGCTCAGTGCCAAAGACGGTATCCCAAAAGCGGGTGGTAACACCAAACCCATTCTGGTAGTCCAGAAAGTGGTGCTGCAGGTGATACTTCTTGAGTTGCTTGTACCACAGCGGGAGATTCTGGTGGTGGAGGAAGTAGTGGGTCAGATCGTAGCAAATGTATCCGAACACGCCGCCGCAGTACACCGTGGTCGCAAAGTACCAGTCAAATGCGAAAAGGGTATGGGCGAGCTTCCAGAACGGAAGAGCAAGGGCAACAAAAAGTGTAGGGGGCATGACCAGACGGTACTTGTCCATGGGCAGATAGTGGTGGACGCCGTGCAGGAGGAAGTGAAGCGTGATTCCAACTCTGTTGTCAGGAAGCCATCTGGAGCGACATTAGCCAGTGCGTTCAGCGGCAGGGGTGGAATGCCTTACTCATCAAGGTGGAACAGAAAGCGATGCATCACATATTCGATCAAGCTCCAGAGGCCGAAACCAAAAAGCCAAACTGCTGCTTCGTGGAAGCCAGTCTCGAAACCCTCGCGCGATATATAGGTGCCGTATGCCACCGGTGGCAGCCAAACAAGCGGAATCAGCCACCACGGCGTCTTCGACAGAGGCTCCAAAAAGTTTCCAAAGAGAGGAGCCGACGCGCCTCCTTTGTAGTGCCGAGGGCGATGGACCTGGTCGAGATAGAACTCTTTGCTGAAATTGCCCCTCCAGACCTGCATCAACAGTGGCTTGTTCAGGTCAAGAAATTTGTGGGTTTTGTAGTCATTGTCGATATCGGTATCCTTGCTGAGGTCCTCCTCCTTTGACATGCCTGTTCGGGGGTGCACGTATTCCCCGTCTCCATTTGCTACGCCGCTCGACTTTGCCTTGCCGTTCGCGCCAGCACTCTTGGAGGATGCGAGAAAACCGACGAGTGAGTCATCCAGAACCTCATAGGCAGCCTCCGAGTGTGTGTGCGACGAGCCGTCTTTGAGGATCTCCTCAATGTCTTTGCCGGCGTATTCGAGAACGAGATCGGAACCGCCGGGATGCGCATCAAGAAAGTCCGTAACATCGTAAACATTCCCTCCCAACGTGACATAGCACGACTTTGCCGAATTATGCGCCTCGACCTCGGCGGCCGTAAATGTCGGCAGTGTTCGACCGGGCATTGTGACAACCTCGACGGCAGATGGCAGCACGCTTTGACTAGATCGAGGGGCGCGTTCGGAAAAACTGGGCGCAACGGCGTCGAAAGGCGGTGGGCGCAAGAGAGAATGGGCCGCCAAAGGAGCGATGGGCGGGTGTTATCTAACTCTTGAACTTAATCCAGAGGTAGATACAAAAAGAGAAGGAGAGGCTGGCTGGGAAAATGTAGAAATGGATTCCCCGGCTTTTCATTCAGGGGTTCATTTTGGAGAGACGTGAACTGGCCCGCGGAAAAAATAGCGATCAGGAGATTGTGGCACCTCATTGGTGAAAAACCAGCTGATCAGTACGGCCCCCCTGCTGTTGCCATGATTGCCGTGTTATGGCTCCATCACAACAATGCAGTGATATTACATTCAACATCTTTGAGCCAAAATGTCCACTCTGCAGCGAGGTAGGAGTTGGGAGAACAAGTGAACGCTTTTCGCATCAAGGATCGCTGCCCGGCGGAGCGAGACGCAGCCACTGACCTGCACATCGGGACCTGCCGTCACACAGGACAAATAGGTAGAACTAAGAGACCATCTCCATACCCCGTAATCAAAACGTTATCCAGGGTCTGATTGGCGTCGCCGTTGGGTAGCAATGCCGTCAAAGCTTTCGTTTATGCATCTCCGGGTCGGCTGCACGCCGCCGTTTCTCGTGGTCAGCCTCCTGAAGCCATTTCTAAACATGGTGATCTGAGAATGCCCTAGGCGAGAGTGAAGGGAAGCTGTGGCCGTGCCACGGCGCTAGCACGTAAACGAGTTCCACCGCGCGGGTGAACGCTGGATGAACGACGGGAACGCTACCTATCTGCTGCGATAAGGAAGGAGGGGTAGATCTCGCCGGCGGGGCTTTCTTGAAGTCGCCTCCTGAGCTCGACCAGAATGACGAATGAAACAAGCAGGGCCAACATTTCACGTGCATAACGCTTGAAGGTGAATCCCAGGTTGGAACGCGAGGCCGCAATCCTCCTAGGGCTGCATTATCCCTCCCCGTCTGACGTAAAGCGCAAAACAGCTTCTTGGCAGCGTCTTCAGCTCCTTCACCAAGAGGCCGCCGCCCAACCGCAGTTTTCTGGTCTAGCTGACCTCGTCCGGAAAAAACGGCACCCCTGAGGAGGTTTCTCCATAAAACCCGATTGCCTCGGTGACTCTCCCTCACCAGTTTCCTGTCCTGTTTTCGACCTTTAGAACATCTGTTGGACCACAATCGCTTCCGTTGTTTGCGCCCTACCACACCTCTTTTCGCGCACACGATGGCGGGGTTCAGAATGAGCGGCGGCAGCATGTTGCTGGTGTTCGCCATCATACTTATCGTGTTGCCCGGCAGGGCCGCGGCGTTCGGAGCTGGCAACATTCCCTCGATCGCACAGGTCGAAGGGCACAACTGGCGGCATGGAGGTGTGTATTCGCGATATTGGGCGGTACGGGGGTCACTGACAATGAAACACCACAGATATTGAGGATATGCTCAAGGAACTCGTTTTTCTGCACGGTAAAAAGTGGTCTAGTATGAATGTGGGCCGCGTGTATTTTGGAAACTGGCTCCGTGATTACTCGCAAGCCGTCGATGTCGGCAGCTTGAAGGGCGTCAACGCCGCTACCATTAGGATTCTTGTAAGTGGAAAGCACTGCCTGGGTGTCGGAGTGGACGTCTGATAGCATTAGGTTTGGGTGCTCTCGTTTCTAGCGAACGGCTACGCAACCGAAGAATTCGAGGTCACTGAGGAAAGGCTCGGCGTCTACAGACCTGAGGAACACATTGACAACCCTCTTGGTTATGCTGACGGAGAGGATGCTCGCAAATACGACAAGAGGCTCAGAGGTCCCGTCGACCCGAGAGAGCTCGGAATTGATCCAAGAACCGGCATGAAGAACTACATTGCCAACGAGGACGGCGGCTGGGCAACTAGTGCCGGATACCTTCGCTTCAGCTTTGCTCGCAGCATTCACTATGGGCGCGTCTATCTCCATGGCTCCGGTGGCTCTTCAGGGAAGGAGGAAGATCTTTGCGAAGGATTGAGGTGTCTGGGTCAAGCGTTGCACACAATGGAGGTACGTTGCAGACACGACCGTGGCAGCCGAGGCCCCCATGTTGACCTTGACGGACAGGACTTCAGCGCTCACAGTAACTATTGCGAGCTAGCTCTCCTTGAGCTCGGTTACCGCGACGTCTTCCCGCACTGCGGCAGGGACACTCAGATCAACCTGCGTGGCAGACGGGTGTACCCTCTCGTCACTGGAACTTTTGGTGCCGTAGACTTCTTGCACTCTGTCATCGGGTAAGACCACCGAGCTCAGGCCTTTTAGGAATGACTACTAAAAGGCACGCAGAGAGGCCACCGATCATTTCACCCAATCCGAGGTCGACGAAATGAACTCTGCTCTTCAAAATGCCCAGCAGTATTCCCAGAACGTCGGCCTTGGGCCAACAACAAGCCGGGGGCTCTTTGGGTCGAGCAGCTCAGGTGGCTCTGATTTCATCTCTCTCGTCTCCAAACTCCCAATCGGTGGTGACGGCTTGGCCTCGCAGGCTAGGGACCTCAAGGCTGCGTCGGCTGCACAGGAGCGAGAGAACACCAGGGCGGCCAACGAGAACCTGGTTCCCGGTATGAGCCCAAATTTTGACCCCGTCAAGGTGGCCAAACAAATCTACCCCATCCTGGAATTCCGCGATCGAGTTGTCCGGTCGATCAGCAACACCATTTCCAAGATCCCCGGTCTGGAAAGTTTGTTGGAAAAGGTTGGCGAAACGCTGACGGCCTTCATTTTCGGTCTCTTGGCGCCATTCGTCCAGCCGATCATCAAACAGGTTTCTCAGGTGCTGAAGGATGGCTCTTCGAACATCATCAGCTCCAGCGCCAAGTCCCAGCTCGAACCGTGGTCAAACTCGCTTTGCGACAACCCGACCCACTCGATGCTTTCCAAGGATCACTTCACCAACGTCCTAAACTCTTGTGCTGGCCGCGTTGCCGCGACGATTCTCAAATATGTTGTCCCGTAAGTTGTTTTCCAATGAACTGTTTCCGGTTACTGACACAACATAGTCGTATCCTCTATGCTTGGGAGAACCCTGGCGTCCCTGTCAACGAGGTAGTCGATGACGTCCTCCGCGCTTTCCACCACCCCGCCATCCGTGACGACCGTTGTCAGATCCAGCGCGACATGTTCGAGACCGTCCGCGGCTGGACGCAAGACTCCAAGCACCGCCACGAGATCAACCAGCTTCTCTCTTCGCAGTCAGTCAAGGAGGGTAACAACCACATTCTCCCCGCCGGATCGACCGCCCGCTCTCTCGGTGGGTGCGGCCACGGCGATGGTGGGCACGGTAAGACTCGGGGTGGTCTTTGGGACAAAGTGCAGACTCGCGACACGAGCACCTCTCCTCGTCCCGGTAGCAGGCCTACCTCGTCATCCGGTGGCTATGGACGCTCCAGCCGTCCGACTTCATCTTCAGGCCCGTCTGGCTACGGCCATGCTCAGGACTACTACTCTTCCCACCAACAACAGCAGGGCGGCTACGGCGGGCCTGCGTCACCTCCTCTCCCCAGCTCACCGGGATACGGCTACCACAACACGGGATACAACCAGGGCTATCAGCAGCCTCAGCAACAGCCGCCGTACGCTCAACCCTCGTATGCCCAGCCTCCCCCAGGTCCAGGTGGCTACCACCACGGTGGACCGCCACCTCCTCCTCAATACGGCGGATCAGGCTACGGGCAACCGCCTCCGGGTCCAGGATACCCTCCTCACGGTGGATATCACCCCCAGGGACCACCAGGCCAGGGCTACCACGGACAGCAGCACCACGGAGGCAGTGGTGGCTGGGGAGGCTACGGCGGAGGGTACAGGTAAAAACTTGCTCTTATACCTAGAATTCTCTTTGAATGTCGAAAGACGATATGAGGCATGAAAGTTATGACAGAAAGGTGGAATTTCCTACAACGATACCACACGGGGGAGGTCATGGTCATGCTGGCTGTCTTGTCTTGTATTGTTTTGTCCGTGGCTGTGTGAAGAAAAGAATCCGAGTGCGAATGCCCCCCAAAAAACCATGATTTTACTCGAGGCATCAGTTCCCCCTCCCTCTAAATGAAAAGATACCAGCTCGATGACTCATTCACGCCCTCCTTTTTCTCTTCTAAAACCCCAAAACACCCATCGCTGCTATCAACAGCTCACGAGAGAGAGGTAGAGGGAATCAACACGCAACACAAAAAAAAAACAATAATATGACTTTTGTCTTTCTCTATCCCAAGCTTTGTAGTAAGGTAGTAATCAACCCCGGTGCGCAAAAAAGAAAAAAAAAAAAAGAACCTAACGCCGGCCATGCCATGCCATGCCATGCCAATCAAGTATGTTCTCTCTTCTCTCTTCTCTCTCTTGTTTCCCAGTAGGTATAAATATGCTTCTCCCTTTCCCTCCCTCCCTCCTCCATTCCTTTCCAAATCCCATCTTATGCAATGCAAAACAAAAAAAAAGAAGAAGAAAAGAGGAAGAACCCAACCAACTAACCCTAACAAGGCGTCCACCACGGCAACATCATGACCAACCAACCAATACGGTTTTTTATTGTTCCCCCGCATAAAAAGAATGGGATAAATTTATCGCCTTCCTCTCCTCGGATCCAGCGCCTCAGCGCGTCGAGCATCGCGAATCTCCTTGGTCCCTAGACTTCCCACTCCGCCCTCGCTGCGTCGCTCCCAGCCACCCAGCCTCACAACAAGACACGTCGCATTGTCGCCGTCGGATGAGATCTCCGTCGCGTAATCTACGACCTTCTTGGCACCTTCGTCAGGCGTCCTCGCCTCCTTGATGACGTCGACAATCTCCTGGTCGCTAATGGTGCCGCTGACGCCGTCGCTCACCAGCACCAGGAACGAATACTCGGCGGGACCCATCTCCACTTTTGTGATGTCCGGCTCGGCCGACACCCCGATACGCTTGCTTTGCATATCGCCAAAGGCGCGACTGTTCGCCAGACCTTGGATGCGCTCCTCGCCAAATGAATCCGTCACTAGCGACTCGGCGAAGCGCCGCAGCCGGCGGGACTCGGTGGGTGACGAGGGGTGGTGATCGCTAGTCAAGGCACGGGCTCGTCCGGTGGCCGTCTCGCAGAGCAGGATACGGGTGTCACCGACGTGGGCGACAACAATGGTGCTGTGTGAGGCCGGGTGCCAAAAGGGGGCTGGGGTAGGCGTGGATATGAGAGCGACTGACGCCGTGGAGCCGCCCTTAAAGCGCACCGAGCCGCCAATGCCGTGCCCGGAGGGCGGGAGGTGCGGGCTGCCAAGAATTTCGTCCTTGTTAAGAGGTATGTCCGAGACGTAGGGGTCGTCGGGGTCGGGCTTCCGTGCCTGGGCCGTGATGAAGTCGAGGTCAGCGCGGAGGAACGCGTACGTGAGAACCGACTCAATCGTTACCGGGGCTGGCGGCTTGGCTTCGGTGCTCGGGTCGTCGGTCGAGGAGAAAGAGGTGCTGCGGGGGGCGCTGAAATAGTCGGGGTAGAAGCGGCGAAAGTAGCCGCCGACGGCACGCTTGTAGTCTCGCAGGAGAGAGGCTTCGAGCTCGATTGCCTTGGCGAGACCAGCGCTTGGTGCCGATGGTTGACTTTGTGTTGGCTCGTCTAGCGAATCCTTGAGCCCCTGTCTGGGGTCGTCCTGGCTCGAGGTCGAATCGCTGCGCTTGTTCTTCAGGCTGCTCTCCAGCTCAAACTCCCTCGCGGCCTCCTCGATGTAGCCGTGCAGTTCGTCGCGGAGAAAGTGGCTGCACTCTTCTCCCCCGTGGCCGTCAAACACGCCAAAGTAGAATATCTGCGGGTCTCCAAAAGCGCTGTCGGCGCTGGTGTTTCCGACTGCCTGCCTGCTCTGGTTGCGAACCAGGCTTATTGGCGCCCTTTTCGCAAATGCTGGAATGGATATTGTTCCTGCCTGGTGCTCATCTTCGTTGTATTTCCGTGTCCCTCGCGAATTGAACGCCCCGTAGTGGTGTTTTGCGCTTTTCAGGGGTATCCGGACAACTGTGAGATCGCGATTGGGCATGTTGGGGGGCGCCACGGCTGGAGCTGCGCCGGGTCCTGGTGTGTGCGGTGTCGAGGCAGACCGCGGGAGTTTGTGGTGTGGCCCCACAGATAATCGGGAATCGGGGTGCATCGACGACGAAGGAATGTGCGTGACAAAGTATGTGTTGAAGTTGCGCCGTGGTATTCGGGCGTCGAGCAGCTGGGAGCGGGGGGCTCGTCTCCCCGCCGACAATCGAAGTGCGCGCAAGCCGGACATGGTGAGCGCCCTCACCCGAGTATGGCCGTGGCCGTGTGGGAGCAGCGTCGAGATGTAGCCCATAAAGGCATGAAGAAGGGTTGCCGACGAGCTGTTGGAAAGAGCCGTGCCCAAAACTCTTGTTGGGGAGGTCGCGAGAGGCCGGCGGAAGGGGCGCATTGCCAAGGACAGCGAGCGGCGGCGCTACTTATTGGGAGCCGCGAGAAGCAAGCTCCTGGCAAATGCGGTTGCGCGAGCAGTGGCAGAGAATGCCTCGTGAGGGGGCAATGATCATAAAACTATCCTCTGCGCCATAGGACACGAGGACGGAGAGGAGACGCGACCAGTCTCACGGCCTGGATAGGGCTGACGTAGCCGGACCAGCGACTTGGGGACCGCGGGACGCTGCCTCCAATAGTTTATCGGTTTCCGAGAATGACGCAGTGCAACACACCAATCCGGGTCCAAAAACAGAAATACCTAGGGCGTCAGAAATTTCCTTTTCGTCCTGGTGAAAAAGGGGGGCCAATGTGAATGTTTCGTCGGCAATTATCGAGAGGATAGCCAAGTTCTCTTGGGCAAAGGCGCGAAATAGCGGAGTTGAAGCCAAGCAATAAGTCGGGGACAAAAATTGGCACACTGAACCTAGTTTATGGCACTTTACGTGGTCAAGATGGGTGCATTCAAGCGCGTAAAGAATTGGTGGGGAATTATTATACCTTGAAATAGTCTATTTAGGTATTTAAAATATTGTTTTCCCCGTCTGATTCTCGCATCTACTCCTGTTTAGTAGACAAACATCTTCTTGATCTTCACGGTGTTCCTTTTTCTGTCGGTAACTTACCAAGGAATGGGGGTGTGGCCCCTTGGCTCTCGGGTTCAACCTTTCCACTTTATTTTCCAGGGGAGCGGCTCAACGTTTCGGAGGTCGGGCATGCCGACGATCTCAACACGGAGCCGAAGCACGGACACCCAGCTGAGAGGTCTCTTCCGCAACAATTTTCAACCACAACCAGTGAGACAACTTCGCGCCTTCTTCGGCGTTGGATTTCAATCATGGGTGCGACTGCATTTGAATAAACACTGCGGCGTTTTGATGTTCCACACAGCTCATAGTTTCTCTGGAAAGAGCTTCCCTCGTTGCTTGCAAGAATCAGGCAACCCTAACCCAGATTGATAACTTCAATGTGCTGGCGTTTGTGCATTCGGTTCGGCCCCGTTGCCATCTTTCTCATTCCACAACAACGCAATCACCAAGTCATTTTTAGAGAGCCTCGATTATTATCCGAACTGTCTCCTTTGATATTTTGTGCCTTTCACCCGGGTCCGCATCTGACAAACTCCGCGCAAGGGGCTCCGTTTTCTCGGGTAGCCATGGGTGATCCGGCAGAGGCGGGGCTCGAAATCGTCGAAATCGCTGCAGACGGGGATATCCTTCTGGACGTAACATTCGAGACCTCGAAAGAGACGCTGAAGGCGGCACGAAAAGCCGCAAAGCCAAGGCCCGGACAGAAAGATGCGCCCCCCGTTTTTAGACCCAAGGTCCGGCTGGGCTTCCGAGTGCGGGCGTTGACCCTGAGGCAATGCTCAAAATTCTTTGACACGCAGCTTGACTACACAAAATTCTTCGAGGGGAGGTCGATAGCTTCAGCGCATGAACGATTGTCCCTTCAACAGGTCAACCCATCAGAAGCCCCAGCCGGAGACCTCCCTCTGGTCGAGATTCTTGTAGATGACCAGGCAACCAAGTCGGCTGGTCAGGAGACCATCTTCGGCGACTTGATGCGGATCCTTCACGAGAAAGAGCCCGTTACGAAACCGCTGACGATTAAGTATTTGGCAACATTGGCGGTTCTCTCTGATCGCTTTGACTGCATCGGTCCGGTTGCAAGGGGCTTACATGGCCGTCTGAACATAAAATGGCCCGCCACGCACGCGCGTTTATCAAGAGAGGACGGCGACTCGTCACTGACAATCGCTGTCGAGGAAACCCTTCGACAAAAGATACTGGTCTCGTGGCGCTTCGATCAGACAACCACTTTTAGTGAGGCAACCCGTGAACTCGTCATGTACGGTTCGAGGAAATGGAGCCTAGCCCTCGAGGAGGAGGAAGTAGATGAGGCGATCTGGTGGGGGCTTCCCGACGGCCTCGAAAGTGAGCAGAGCCCGATTGCCAGTCATGTATGTCTGTTAACTTGAGACCAAGGGGAGCTGAAGTACCGCCGTGAGTGCGTCCTAAACACCATAGCCTCGATCCAGCGCTATTTCATCCGGCGGTATACCTCTCGCAAGCGACAATGTACGCTGGGCTACGATTCCAGCGCGAGCTGCGACTCTTACCAGCTCGGGGAGATGGTCAAGTTCCTTGTCAGCCACGACCTGATGTCCCTGGCCGACTTTTCGCCTTCTTCTCTCAGCGAGATGACGCAAGACTATGCGGCAGTTGATATTAACCACATCATATCAGCCTTGAGGCAGTGTCCGAGCTATCAGATCGACAAGAACCACACCAACTGCGGGTGGAGAACTCGTCTCTTGCCGATTCTGGACTATATCAAGGGCATGATGTCGTCTAGCAGTATCGCCATCTCGGGACCTGCCTGGAAGAAGAACAGAGATACAACCAGCTGGTTTCCGGGTGACGAGAAGGACGCCAAAAAGGACGAGAAAATCTTTCGTTTCACGCGATCCGTACTCGGGGACCAGCGTCTCCGGTTTGAGGGCGCAATGGGAACGAACAGGCTGGCCAAGGCTTTGTTTACAGCCGACGAGTGGGATTGGAGTCCCGAGGAGTAGATCCCATTGAGATCCCAGTCATACCCTCGTCTTGAGAAAAAGAGACGACGTGTCAATCCATTAGCGCGGTCAGTATAGTCCCCAAGCAGGCATCTGGAGCGCTTTAGAGAGCGGAAGCGAATAGTACCTTACTTAGTTAGCTAAGCACAAAAGAGTAGCAAAAAAAAACATAAAACACCAAGGATTCGCCGGCTGCTAGTACAGGACTCATCGGCGGAGCAGGTGTCCGCTGGCAATCTCGGGGGTGTGGAGGGGGAAAGCGGTCGCTCCAGAGATCCGGGGAGCAGTCAGGGGTTGGTCAGAGGCGCCGGGACCGAGGTCGGCGAACTAACGACCACTCGGGCATCGTTTCGACGCCGAGGGTCGGCCCCGGGAGCACCAAGCCGCCCGAGCTCCGCCCAAGCTCACACCGAACGGGATCAAGACCGAAGTTGTCGACTACTCTGGAGTTTACCCCTCCACGCCCTTTTAGTTGAGGCCATCCGCAAAGCCACTGCCATCAAAGTCACTCTTTGACATCCGGGAATGATCAGCCAGCGCGCGACCCCCAGACAGCCTGGCCTTGTGTTGCCCGAGGTTTACTATCCCCTTTATACGGATGCTGCCAGAACGTGGAGACCTCGTCTGCATCCGCTATTCGCGCCTCATTCAACCTTGTCCTCCTCCTCCGTTTCCTCCACCTCCGTTGCACGGCCGCAATCAAGGCTGGAATCGTGTTGCAAAGCGAAAAATGATACAATAGAGGATTGGCTATCAACTGTGTGAGTTGTCTGAGGAAAGAAAGAAAAGTAGAATCTACAGCGTTGTGACGCCGGTTATAGGTGGTCTCCCTGGCAACTGCTGAATGCCTTCACGCCTGTGCGCCGGAATGGATAGTAGGAATGAGGGGACCGCCACCCCACTTTGAGCAACATCCTCCGTGTCCTCCTCTTCCTCCTCCATGTCCTCCTCCTCCATGTCCCTCCTCCTCCATGTCCCTCCTCCTCCATGTCCCTCCTCCTCCATGTCCCTCCTCCTCCATGTCCTCCTCCATGGCTCGGAACCCGGGAACTTGGTAACTAGGCTTTGCCGCCCGGACCGGACGGGGAGGGGCTCACTGGAGTGTTGGGAATCCTATAAGGCTTAACTCCCTTCGGGGGTGGATTGGCGCATGGCGATTCCTCCAAGGGAGGCGATTGGGGCAGGAGTTGTGGTAACTTTTCCGAGAGGGGAGGCGATCGGGTCAGGAGCGGCACTTTCTTTCCCTTGGCCAGTCCCCAGATTGACATCAAGCCGCTTACGGCTATAACCGTGATGACTTCAATCACAATCATCGAGATGATGTGCTGAAGGATGGCTTCTGGTAGGGGCTGGTGTGGGAGAGATGTGTTTGAACAATGCTTATGCGTCTTGGGTAAAACAGGAGTATTTATAATGCCCCAAGCTGAGAGAAACCCCAATGACCAAGCGGAAGCAAACGCTGGCAGTCCAGAAGCGCAAGCCAAACCCCCGGTAGGCAAACAACCAGTTCCTGTTTCAACCCGGACTTTTTGCCTTTCCGGACCAGCAGCGGCGATACCGCCCCATCCTGGGCCCAGAACATCCCGATGAAAAGACCCGACAACGGCGGCAGGGCGAGCACGAGCGCAGGAGGGCATGAAAACACCGAACGCCACCCCCGCCGAGGTAAGAATCCTTGGAGGCTCGTCTGGAAGTCGACGTAGTTTCAGCAAATGGACATTTTACCCTAATATACACGTCACATCACAAGGTATACTTCAGTTTGGGGCGGCCATAATGTGAAGTAGCAGTCTGGGAAGCCACCAATACCAGCCATCGCTGAGACCGCAAAATTAATACTACCTGTAGATATCGTCACATCGTTCGGAGAACATCCCACGGGACATCTGGGAAGAGGCCCCTTCCATATCACCCATACACAAAAATCCGGGAACAGTGGGATAACCGGGACCCCTCGTACCTTTGGGTATCACCACAATGCCCTTGGAACTGGCACTCCAGTAACCGGCTACATCGTTCGGGCAAGACTTGAACTGAGTTCCTGTTCCAGCTGATATCTGGTCTTCCAGCTAGCGTCCCGGGCCAATAATACCCTGGGGATTTGAGCAACTGCGCTGTAAAGAATGTCTGCTTTGATCGCATGTCGTCCAAAGTGGGGACTGAGGCGCTTGTGACGCACTTTTAGGTTTACCCCTATGTGCATTCGGGAAGTCGCCAGCGGTGATATGCATGCCAAGAGTAGATCCTGGTTGAGAAAGTCCGTGCTTAAAGAGTGGAGTTCCGTGGAGTTTAGAGTTCCGAAAACAGCTTTCTGGAAACACACACCCCAAAATCCTGCGCAAGATGCTCCAAAAAGAAGATACGGTGCGACAGGAAGCTTCCCAGTTGCGGCCAATGCATTTTGGACGAAGTATTATGCGAACCGGTATGTGTGCTCCCTGTCCAGCCCAACACCCGCTATAACGCACTTAGGCGGAGAGGAGGCAAAGCTCCCGTCCTCCCTCCAACACAGCGGGTTCCTCTAACACAGCGAGTTCCTCTAACATGACGAGTTCCTCCAACACGACGAGTTCCTCCAATACAGTGGGTTCCTCCAACACAGCGGGTTCCTCTGCACTCTCTGCTATATTTGCGACCCTCGATGTTGCGGCCCTCGATGTTGCGACCCTCGACACAATTATCAAAATCCTCGAAGGGCTGAGGGACCTGCGTTCGTTGCCCAAGAACACTATGCACCAACTCAGTGTTGCTGACATTCGCTCGGCTACCAGGTACTAATCTCTCAACGACTACTGCTACTGCGACCCAAACCGTCTCAATAGGTTAGGGGAATTCGGCCCACAGCCCAAATTTGACTGGTGCTGGCAGTGAGATAGGAAGTGCAAGAGGTAAGAAGACGTTGCAAATGTTGCCGGGATGGATGCTAATATTGCAGTTGTTACTAACGTTTTACCCATGCTGTACTTCGGAGCCACACGTGTTATAGTGAGACGTGTAGCTATTCGCGTCGATTTGATGATCGAATACTTGGAAGCGAAGGTCCCCAAGATGTTCGAGTTCGAGTATGTTTGCCTCGAGTGCAAACGAGGCGACAACGGGCGGGCGAGTGAGCAGGAGGGGGGCGGCAAGCAATAGGGTTTATATATTTCGGACTCGGCAAAGTGTGTTGGCATTCAGTTTTCAATGTCTTCAGCTGTAGGTGGTCAAGACATGCCGCCTAAGGTTGGGTTTCCTCGTTCCAATGTGCTGAGTCGAGTCCGCACTCATGTGGAGGCTGGCCGCTAAGAAGTCTTTGGCGGACTGAAGAAGTCTTCTTCCGGAACAGAACTCGAAATGTATTGGTTGGCTTACAGTACGCTTGGCGAGGGTGTTGTGCTGCCAAATGTTCTTGGGGAGGTTACGATTATGTGGCAATAGCCGTTATACATTTCTAACTTTTTTACTTGGGCTTCAACCTCGAGATGAAGCGGACACGTGGACTATCACCAACGATAACCACGCTTGTAGTAATATACAGGTACATTCCAGCCTTTGTGTTCTCTTTTTCCGTTCCCGTGCATATAAATTCGCCGTTTAAATTGAGTGCTCCATCAGGCCCATCATAGTCGATGACAGCTGCAACGGAGCTACTGTTGTTGATGCGGTACTTGGGGTTCTTAGCATCTGCCTCCCATTGCTGTCAAAAAAGAAACCCATTGTACCCTGACCCAGTTTTCTCCTGACTGTATCCAGGATCTTAGTATTGCTCCAACCATCGACGTTTATTATTCGATATGTGTTGTTGATGGATGCTAAATGGGTTGTTTGTGCGACGCGGCCTAATCCCGCAGCGGGGTGCGGCTGCCAGTGAATTGGCATTTCGGCGGCGGGGCGACGGGTGGAACCGTTTCGTCAGGTGACCATTGGGGCTGCCCGGAGGCTAGCTTTCGCAGTCTGCTAAGACGGCTTGCGGGAGCATTGTGGGCCCGGCCCGCCGAACTCCAGCTGAGCTTCAACGACTGCATGGATGGACGGTGCTGCTGGTCCTGGTCTTGACCAGCGAGCGTCGTGAGGGACTGAGGGGCGGCGTCGCAGGTCGTCGACAGACAGCCTAATTCCCCCAGTCGTTTCCAGGTTGTAGTCAGGTGATATTGCGATATCGGCCCATGTTTGTTTTCGGAAACGGCTTACGCCGCAAGGCTCCAACATCTTCTCTGCTCCAGTACCTAGTATGTTCGTTGTCGTGATGCAGACTCATTGGCTCGACGATCAAGGGTCTTGATCTCAAAGCGCCGCGGCCGTTTCGTTTCGGTGTGACGATGGCGGGTCGCGGCCCGGCACCACAGAAAACCACAAGGCACATGCCAAGCTCTGGACCCGTCACCCCGCAATCTTTTGCACCAACTTGCGACCCAGCTTTACGACCAAAACCGTCACTGCCGTCGGAAACAAATACGCCCCCTTCCCCCTACTTTCACGTTTGTGAGGTTGATGACATATAATATGTCTACAGTATGTTTTAACTTGTTCTATCCCGATCCTGACTCTAATGTTTGTCCCTTAGGCTGACGGCTTCCAAGCTGTCCATTTTCAAGTGTTCCCAGCGGAAACCCAAAACAGGAAGATCAAATGGCTGCGCCGGTCACCACTGATCAATGGGATCATCAAAATCGGGGGTATCAATGTGCCCGACGAAGAACTGGATGACATGGCGGGTGGTGAGAAAGAAGTACCTAAGGGCAAAGAAGTCACTGTTTTCAATATGGAAATTAAACTTGTATATACTACTTAAACAGTAACTCGAACATGGTGAGAATAGTTTTACTGGTAATAACCAGTCGGGGACAATAGGTTACGCTAACAGAAAACCCTTTACCCCAACATTCTGCTCGTCTGGCGGCTTCCAACACATCACAATCAGGGGCAAGATCTACTTCCAACTCGGCAGAGCCATCGCTCCAACCATACATCCGTATGGACATGCACTTCTGCTGATCCCTATCCTGAAAGGTCCGCCGAAAGTCAGCGACCGGGAATGACACCTCTGCCTTTTTGAGAATGGCCATAGGGAAGAGATATTCGATCCTCCGCCCCCGTACTCGTCCTTCCGTCGCGCACGGTTTCCTCGAACTTCGGTTTAGAGCGTCGCGTCGAGGTATTCGTGGAAAGGGAGCCTCCGCCGCCTGTGGCGTAGCTGCCAGGCGCGAAATATCCTCCAGCGACGCCACTGCATGGAGAGGGCCTGCCAGCTCGGCGTGGGAGACGATGGGTTCCCGGCCCAGGGCCGCAGTAGGTCGGTATACGCGTCCAGATTCGCTTCAACTTGCGGGAGGAGACCAACGTCGAAGAGCGGCCTACAGTGGTCGTCGAGAAGAGCCTGGTAGCAGTCAATCTCGTACTGGCGCTGTTCATCTTCTTGGCTCGACGGTCGACGAGCGGGAAGCGTTGGGATCATAAATCTGAGGCGCGGGGTGGTCTTCATGAGGGGATTCGACTCAATGGTGTGGCGAGATCGTTGGGATCAATCGTGGGTCGCTCGGCTAGGCCGAAGGTTCAACTGTTAGTTTATTTTCTGGTGGAACGGGCAATTTGCAGGTGACGATCCAGCCAGGAACTCACAGCAATGCCTAGGAGACCCCTCTGGGCGTCGGACATGTCATCCCAAAGCGCACCACACCAAAATGAAGCTCTTCGCCATCCTCCTTCCCGTTCTCATCACCCTCGCAACCGCATCTCCCACCCCGAATCACCGCCCAACTGGCCGTACCTGCCCCGTCCCAGTCCCCGCTCCTCCAGCCCCGGCTCCAGGAGGAAACATCTTAGCAACAATCCTCTTCGACGTCGACGGCAACGAAGCCATTGCCAACTTCCAAGTCAACGTCCCTGGTACCCAAGCCGTCAACCGACAACTGCTCGCTTTTGGCCATTGCCGACGTTGACGGCCTGCGGCCCGATCAGGATGAGGACGATATAGTCTGTCAAGTATTTGATGTCCGCGGACGTCCGCTTGGTGGACCCTTCTCTGGGGATGATAAGGAGGTTGTGGATGGGTTTGTTTGGGACCATCGCTTGTGATTTACTCCCTGGGGGTGGGGCTGGGAATTAGAGTTGCGTTTCATCTTTTTTTGTTTTGTGGCATTCTGCTTCTCTATTGGATCAATAGTCTGGCAAGAGACAAGGGACCTTGATTTCAACCGCGCAGACATTCATTTTCCAAGGGGGTTTGTTGGTTGACAGCGTCAGAACACTGCACTTTTCTGAACACCACCTCTTACTTCTTTTCGTTCTTGTTTCATGCAAAACATAACTTTCTGCGGAGTCAACGGAGGAGAAACCTGTACGAAAAAAAAAAAAAGTTAAGTTAACTACGCAGTACCATTTTTGCACAATGGACTGTGGGTCTGAATTTTCCAGTGGGTATGGTCGTATGTGCTAGCTTCGTCAGTGATTTGTGATTATATGCAAACATTCACGGCCCAAGTTCGTCGCCCTTTGACACAACAACAATCTGATCTGCCAACCCATGCGGGATTTCGAGGATTGTGATCCTATCAGTTACACAGTGGCTCTATATGGAACACAATAGGGTTCGGCTTCTGTGGAGATGTGAAGAAAAGGCATCCTCGATTTGCATTTGATACAGAGGGGGTTGGCGGTGGATAGGGTTAGGGTTCTTTGTTTACTTTCCCCTGACCTCGACCTGAGCCTCGAGGTCAGGGGCAATTCTTCGTGCTACATTTAGGTTTTATATGGGGAATTGAAGAGAAGATGGTTATTAGCTGGGCGTGAGAGAAAGAACTCGTACTATTAACCCTTTTGGTAATGAAAAGTATACCACCACGAGCTACTGGGGTTCTTCGTCCTCTTCTCCTAGCCAATGCTGCTACACTCAAGCCCGCGTTGGAGCTGGGTAATTTCGTCCACTCTCTCACCTAACAAAGCTCTCTGCAAAGTAGGCAATCGGTAGCAGCCCGAGCGAGTCTCGTCTTTGACGACGTCCTGATCTCCAAGCCGTGCCCGCTTCAGTTTTTTTTCGACCAAATCCTGGGCCTGGATCATACGACCACAAATCACGTTCACCACCTCGGGGCGTTCGCCATTTGCAGCAGCAGCCGTGCTGCATCCTTGCACATGCTTTGGGCAAACTTCAGCTCCCTGTCAATCTCGTCGTACACGCCCTGACGATTGAGCTCCGGTTTATGGCTTGGTATCGTCGGCTCCGTCTTCTCCTCATCGGCATCCAGCAACTCAATCTTCATCATGAACTTGGCTCGCCTGGCCTCCCACTCTTGAGGTGCTTGATCATGTCCGTTGCTGCTGAAGTTGGCATGGGTTTGGCGGAAGGAGTCGGAAATGCAATCTGATGAGGCCGGAGAATTGCTCGCATCGCATGAAGCGGCAGACGTGAAATAACCGGAAGCTCATCTTACCTAGAGCCATGAGTCAGGTTTAGAGATGGACAAGTACCGGTGTTCCGCCGTCGTTCTTGTCAGGCTTGACTGGGGCTAGCATCCTTCTCCGGCCAAGTCGATCTCCAACTCTCAGCGGGGAAAACGAAATGGAAGGCCTTGGTTCCGCGTTCCTCGAGAAGCCAAAGGTCCCACTCAGTTTTTCCCTTGCGACGGCGACGCCACACCGCGGGGCAGTGGCGCTAGGGTACCCGACCCGGTTGATCATTCGTTCATCCGATAAGGCTTGTTTCATGGGCCTAGTCTAATGCAGGGGTGAGATAAGAGCGTTTCACAAGCAAGCAAGCAAAGGCCAACGCTGGGACTGATTTGATTTCGATATCTTTTTCTCGACCGCAACTGAACTCGATTCTTACTACTCTAACAAGAACGCCGGGAGATTCGACCGCCTCAGCACTGGGCCACAATCATCAAACACAAACAATCTAGACCAACCCTGAGAACCTGGACCTGGGGCGCCTCTTGATCATGCTCTCCCACGCCGGGTACGACTTTGGCTTGCAATCCCCGCATACTTCCTGGGGCCTGGTCTCCATGTTAGTAGGACGGAAGGAAAAAAACAGGTGGTACCATCTCACCTGTCCTCAAAGGAGGTGATGTTGGGTCGACAGCGTTTGTGTGAGTTGGAATATACGAGGCACCACCTAGATGCTATCCAGCGGAAGTGTCCGCACGAGTATTCTCGCTGGCCTAGGATTAGCCCCGGAATGAAGCATCATGAGAGCAAGACTCGCCTGCGTGTAGTTGCACATGGTCACGTAGGTATTGGGTCTTTTGTCAGGTTGGAGTCTGGTGGAAACGAGCGCAAGCTGGTGGGGGAACCTCCAGTCTGGGATTCAATGCCTATTTAACATGCCTGGAGAGTCTGGGCCTGGTTGAAAAAGAAAAGAACGCCAGGTGACCACTCAACTTGGCATCCTGATGAGAAACGGTCGCGTAACTCGGTTCTGTCGCGCAAAATCGCCGAGTTGGTGTGCATCTAAGACATCGGGCTTGCCAACGCCCCTAGCTGTTGCGTCGGCTCTGGTACAGGTATACCCAAGCAGCAACACTTGGTGAAGAAAGACCCAATTCTTCCCAAGTACTGCGTGCCTTAAAATTAAAGCTAGCTCACCTACACGGATCCCTAATGCAACTTCGCCACTGCAGCACAATGTCTCCCATGGAGTTTGTGGAGGCGGGACGCAAGTCGATCGAGACGGACGCTACGGTCCGAAAGATCTCGATCTCAATCTCGGGGAGGCGGCCCACGGCCGTCAAACTGTTGTTGGATCTAACTACTTCTGGTAGAGACTCGGAGGGTTCTTCTTTTAAAATTCCACGGCTGAAAGAGCATCAAGAATCTCAGCTTGCGCTGTGCGGGCGGGGGGGCGCATGCGCAAACATCCTCCGAGGATTGGATGAGCGGACGCCATCTTCCTCCCTTGCATGACATCCCTTGCATGCGAACCGTTCATGACTGCCGACCACCAAGCAAGGCAACTCCCCCTGTCTCTGCTGCAAAAGTCAATCCAGAGCTCACGAAAGCATCGTTTCGGCATCATGGAAAGGAGGTGAGGACGGAGTGACACGGCAATGATCCATCCGACCGGCTCAGGGGCCAGGTAAACAAAATACGACCCTAACCCTGGTCAACCATCTGTGATGCGACGGGCACATTGTGCAGACTGTTCGCGACTGCCTCGGCGCAACATTACTCTGGGACGAGGCAAAGTGGCTTTGTCGTGATGCGGTGCTTGGTTGTCCTGCGGCCGGTCGGAATGCAGCAGAATCAGAGTGGCGCAAAGCGGTCACCACCAGATCTGAGATCTCCACCCTGCTTCCCGTGCGCTTCCGATCGGGGATTGGATCTTATAAGACACGGATTAGCATTGCGGTGGCATTGGCCGACATGAGTGGGGAAGCGGATTCCCGTTCCTTCTGCTTGTTGGCTTCACCACATCAGTTGCTCCTCATCCTGCCAGCGGCCCGAGACCCCCTTTTGTTCCCGTTCGTGTGGTCGACTCGCCCCTTGCGTACCAGCCTAGGCCAAGCCCGGCAGAAAGCGTTATCTTTTAGCCACCTCTTGGGTCCTGAGAAGGACCTGGCATGAATCGCCGGCATCATCGCAGGGGAAAATACCTACAAATGGGCAAATACTCTTCGGAGAGGAGATTGGCGCCAGCCATTCGAGGAGCTAGATTACCTTGGTACCCTTGCGCAGCCGAGCCTAACCAGTAGCCGTAGTCTTGGTATGGCTTTGGTTGTAGTTTTAATGCGGCTTGTACTTGTAGACTTAGTGCGTCTCTGGTGACCTCGGCGCCAATAGGCAACATAGGAGGCCTTTGACTGTCGACCCAAAGTAGGTGCCTGAGCAGCTGCCAATGTGCCATGCATGGCTAGACGGAGCCTATAGCACCAAGTACTCGGTACGCTGGCCTTGTCTATCAGCGCCAGCTGCCTCTGCAGTTCAGGCATATATGTCGCAACAACTCACTGGTATTTTCAAACAGCCTCAAGTTTTCATCATCTCCAATGTGTAGGCCTGCTATTGTCCCCCTGATATATCGCACGGTGCATTCTCTTGTTG
Source organism: Cercophora sp. LCS_1 (assembly GCA_036250225.1). Lineage (NCBI taxonomy): Eukaryota > Fungi > Ascomycota > Sordariomycetes > Sordariales > Lasiosphaeriaceae > Cercophora > Cercophora sp. LCS_1. Next base: position 379,239 of record JAPZLL010000003.1, read on the forward strand.
GGCATGGAGGTCTTTATTTTCGCTCGCGCTTTGTTCATAGTACACATATGCTTAGACTTTGTGGAGTGCTCCTCTTGTATTCAGACTACTGGCTTGTCAACCTCTAGCATTCAAACTTGAGCTCCCTTTGCTTCTTCAGCCGAGATCACCGCGTTTTTGGCGCCTTTGGGAGTCTGACCTCCCAGCTCTTGGCCAACATCAACAGGCCCAGCTGCTTTGGGTTTCATCAATGGCCAGTGACCCTTGACTTCCTGATACCTCAGCACAAGGAAACCGATAATGACAAAGATCCAATACACGTTGTATGAAATGACGGAGCCATATGTTGCCGAGTTCGTCCAGCCAAGGATGGCCTTGAAGATTCCCCAACCGCTCCCGCCGTTGAAGTCTGGGCTACAGCACTGTTATCAAAAGGCGTCAGCTAGCTCCATAAACTCGCATTGTATCAGGGGTACGGACATTGGTGTGCCAGACAGATTTAGTGATATCATAGGAGCCCGGTCCAACACCAAGCTCAGCAGCGTCACCTCCAATGGCCGTGGACCATTTCTGCGCCTCAAAGGCCCAAACAGCTCGAGAAAAGAGGCCGGCAGCAACAAGGTACAAGACGCAAGTCGACGCGACCAGAAAGATCTGCAGTTTCGTCGATGACCCGCCCCTACGCACCTACTTAGCAACCTTTCCGCCATCGGGGGCTAAATAGGGCAACTTACTTGTAGAGAATATAGCCCACGATGATTCCAACGAGCAATCCAACCACGACGGGAAGTGGCACAGACCTTGCTGGTGCTTGAAAAGATACACCAGCGACAAAGACAATCGCTTCGATGCCCTCTCGCAGGACGGTGATGAACGGCAGCGCAAACATGGCGTACTTTTCGAAGAAGCGTTTAATGGTACTCCATCTCCCACCCTTTCCCGCCGCGCTGAGAGGCTCCTCGATAGCGGCAGCGAGTTTGACACGCCATTTTTCTTGCATCTTCCCAACCCGGAGCAGTGCCGCGCCGACTATGGTGATGATGATACAAGCGATGAGGGAGAAGGCGCCTTCGTAGTTATTCTCGGATGTCTCCCAGCTGTTCGAGCCGATCGTATAGAAGGCGCCGATGAGGCCACCGCCGATAGCGAGGCAGAGAAAAAGGCCTAGGGCGGTGCCTAGCCAGACCTATGATTCATTAGTCCCGGGGGTGCTGCTTGGCAAAATGGGTGGCTTACCTGGCGGACAAGCTTTTTGTAGATATTCTTGTCGCCATTGGGGCCGTCGAGGGTTTGCTTGAGAAAGGCGAGCAAGACGGAAACGATGATGACAGTTTCTAGACTCTCGCGGAAAACCACGAGAAAGACCGGGATGGAAAAGACGTCGGCGGCCATGGCTGTCGTTGTGTATTGTTCCCGGCAAGATCAAAATCAATTTGCGAGGAGGAGAAAGACGGTCTGGGTGGATTGCACTTTCCCAGCTCGCCGACTTTACGCAGTACCACCATATCAAGCAGCCTTCCCTTCGAGACACACGGACTTAAAGCTCACACTCAGCACCAATTCAAAGCGAGACAGGCCCCAGCCAATCACATCCGGGCCGCGTCTGCAGAAGAGGAGCTCACCGATTATCGGCTCATCTGATAAAAACCATCAGATAATGGGAACATGGGTGTTGTGGGGGAGCAAGCCCACATCAGCCGATTCCGGTTCGATTTCGAACGGTGAGTGGGAGCCTGCGGGGAAAACACCCCACGGGAACACCAAACATCTTGTGTCCTGCCAATTGGTAACAGGATCCAAGCTGCATGTTCAGCTGGAAGTCGGCGTCAACCGTCTTGGACGGCATACCATCACGAGACGACATTTCTCGCTCATTACGCCATTCCAGAGCCACTCAGACGAGAGGTGCAGCTTCCGCAAGAGCGAGGCGGTTGGTTGATCCCTGTCTTATCAGATGGAGGGTACGTTTGGATGACAGGATACCAAGGCTAGGCGCGCTACGAAGAGAGGGGTGCGACCATGACGGGTTTATTCTGGGGTTAGCAAGTTTTATCAAGTTGGTACCCTCGGAACATTATGAAGAGAAGGGGAGTGCTTGTTGGCGAGCACCTGTCCGCTGGAGTGAGTATGCCAAGACCAAGGTGTGCCAAGCATGGGGAGCAGAAGCCAAGCACGAACAAGCATCGTTTGGCGCTGAACAAGCTTTGATGCTCGGCACCTCGGGTGCAACTGTCAACGACCGCATCGCCGTCATGACGGGAAAAAAACCCCAAACATGGGATGCTAGGAGCTAAAATTCCACGCTCCCCCTAGAATAGTGACACAGGAGTGGGAGAAAAAAAACCGCAATGATTTCTCCTCGGCAAAAGCGGCCGTTTCTTCCCTAGTTCAGGTGGAGTGGAGCAGACCACTGACACGCAACAACGGCCAATCACGACCCCGGTCCCCTCTCCTCCTGAGTTTCGATCAGATAACTGCATCCCGCAGCAAGAGCATCCCAGCAGTTGATTGATTGATAAGATTAGTACTTAGAATATGCACCACCCTCCTGTGCTTTCCTCGCAGCTACTTGGTTCGTATGACACTCCCTGCTCGGGCCGGGACCGGGGCACTTCATATCTAGCGCCAGGGTGAGGACTGCTTGTGTTTGATTGTGCCTTCCCGCTCGCAGCCCGTCTGAACCACCAAGTTGGTAAAACCCCCCCAGATTTACGACCTCGAAGCTGTTGGGGAGACTGCAGAGAGACGCTCAATGATGCGGCGACATCCAGTGCTCGCCGCCTTGGCGGGCCTCGTCACAATTGCTCATGCCGCAACTGTCACATACGACTTTGACATCTCCTGGGTACGAGCAAATCCGGATGGGATGGCCGATCGTCCAACGATTGGAATCAATGGCGAATGGCCCATTCCGAAAATACAGGCCGACGTTGGGGATCGCATCATCGTCAACGTCTTGAACTCTCTCGGGAACCAGACCACGTCGCTTCATTTTCATGGCTTGTTTCAAAATGGCACAACGCACATGGACGGTCCTTCTCAGTCTACTCAGTGCCCAATTCCGCCGGGAGGACGATTTACGTATAACTTCACGGTTGAACAACCAGGCACATACTGGTACCATTCACACACCCACGGCCAATACCCTGACGGTCTTCGAGGACCACTTATCATCAATGATCCCGAGTCCCCGTTCAAGGACATGTACCAAGAGGAGATTGTCTTGACAGTTTCGGACTGGTACCATGACGAGATGCCGGGCTTGATTTCGTTTTTCATGAGCAGGGTCAACCCAACTGGCGCTGAGCCGGTGCCTCAGTCAGCGCTCCTGAACGAAACGCAGAATCTGACCATCGCCTTGGAGCCCGGGAAAACGTACCTGTTCCGGACCATCAACATCGGTGCCTTTGCCGGGCAGTATCTCTGGTTTGAGGGCCACAACATGACCATACTCGAAGTGGATGGGGTCTACACACAGCCTGCAGAGGCCAGCATGATCTACCTCGCTGCCGCCCAGCGTTGCAGCTTCCTCATCACTGCAAAGGGAGATACCTCTGAAAACTTTCCAATTATGGCGAGCATGGATACAGTGCGTTCCCTTCTGTCTTGTCTGTCGTTTTGACGCTGACCAACGACCTAGGACCTCTTTGACAAACTGCCATCCGACTTGAACTGGAACGTGACGGGCTGGCTCGTTTACGATTCCAGCAAGCCTCTCCCTCCGCCCGCTGTCATCTACGACCCCTTTGAGCCATTCGATGATATGACTCTTGTCCCATGGGACAACCATACAATCTATACTTCGCCCGATGTTTCTATCTCGCTTGATGTCATCATGGACAACCTCGGTGACGGCGCCAACTAGTTTGTGCCTCTTTGCTTCTCCTTTCTGCCATTTGCTAATGTCTGGTGCCTGCAGCGCTTTCTTTAATAACATCACGTTCACCTCGCCAAAAGTTCCAACCCTATACACGGCTCTCACGTCGGGCGAATTAGCCACAAACCCTCTGGTCTATGGCGAATACACCCACCCCTATGTTCTTGAGCGTGGCCAAGTCGTCGAAATTGTGCTCAACAACATCGACCCTGGAAAACACCCATTTCACTTACATGTCAGCCCCCATCTGCCCGTAGTAGACATGAATCTCGACTGATATTAGTAGGGTCATCACTTTCAAACTGTCTGGCGCAGTGAGGAGGAGGCCGGGCCGTTTGCCGACTCCGGGGTCACCGAGGACCAGTTTGTTCAAGTACCAATGCGGCGGGATACTGTGGTGTTGAAACCAAATGGTAACCTAGTAATGAGGTTCCGGGCTGACAATCCGGGTTCGCACCATAAAACCCCGTTTGAATCAAGTCATGCTAACCATGCTAGGTGTTTGGCTATTCCACTGCCATCTCGAGTGGCACGTCCAGTCTGGACTGGTGACTACATTTGTTGAGGCCCCATTGGACTTGCAGAAGACGGTCCAAATCCCCGATGATCACTACGTAGCCTGTAGCCAGGCGGCTATACCAACAAAAGGGAATGCCGCGGCGAATGATGCGGATTTCTTGGATTTGACGGGCCAAAATGCGCCGCCGGATCCTTTGCCAGCTGGGTGTGTTCTCTCCCCCCCCCTCCCCCTTCGAAGTTCCATTGAAGATTAACGCTGACCACCTCTCACAGATTTACCGCTCGCGGTATCGTAGCCCTGGTATTCAGCTGCATAAGTGGAATCATTGGTGTAGCCGTCATTGCATGGTATGGGTTCGCGGATGTCCAGGAACCCGCGGCAGGGGTCCCCGCTGGACAATCCAACAAGGGGGAAGAGCCGGCTATGGTGTCGTCTGGAGATGAGAGCGCGCCAGCTACCACCTCCCCAAGAGGCAACGGAGCAACGGATGAGATATTACCCTCTGGTGGTGGAGGACGGTAACTTGATTATCTCACGGTCGCCGGGGATAGAATAGCAGTCCGAGCTAAGATTACGTGATATAGTTAAGCAGGTTTCCGACTCGGTTTCTTTGTTGAGCTATGTTTAATCATTCATCTCAATGGTGCCTTGTTCACTGTTGTTCTCATGAGGCCGAACGCTTCTCCCAGCCTTGTCAGTCTTGTCATTGTATCCTGTATGTGTGTACGCGGTGCAGTAGCAGGATAAGATCACTTCATTCAACCGACTGGCGCGTATATAAACTCGCTTTGACAACGGGTGAACGGGTCTGGTTCGTTCATCAAACCGGCGCCATCAATAAGAAGTACGGGGTGCAAGGTGTCAACTACTGATGTAGTTCCTTCTTGATGTAGTTTCCCGGGCCGAGGTTCAACACGGATCCCCGTTTGCTGTCGTGGTATGTTGACATTCCCTTTTTCTTTTTTTGGCGGCGGAAGGATACCGCCTTGACGGGCTCCAATGCTAACTTACTCAAAGCACCCGAAACTCTGTAACGGCGGAAGAGACCTGCGGACTTTATTGCTGGATTGCCTCACTTGGGAAAATGCAAAGGATGAAAGTAGACCAACTCCAAATACGCTCGCCAAGTCGTAAGCTACATCATAAAAGAGAAAAAAGGAATCACATGTTTCTTGTGCCCGTTTAAACTCCTCGTGTTCTTTGAGACTTTCGCTTCCAGGTTTGGGAATCAAATGACGACATAACACCCATTGGACCTTTACATAGTCAACTATGCCAGAAAACAAAAGAATCAGACGTCCTCCCGTGCCTTGGTAGATAGGCAGATAGCCAAGCCAAACATCACATCATGCGTCATTCACTCCATGCATGCTCCCCTCGCCCTTTCCACTCCCCAAATAACCAGAACAAACAAACAACCAAAACTTTTGTCCACATTCAAAACGGGGTATAGTGATTCAGTAAACTCCAGACGCTGTCATTCCCAAAATCACCCTCAAACTGAAACCCAGACCCCCCTTGCTGCTGTACCGGCTGCTGCCCACCCAACAAGCTGCCGCCTCCGTTTGGGCTATGCAGGCCTGACATATCCAAATCCCACGCCGAAGACGGGAGGATCGCGGAACTGGTATCTCTCAACCCAAGATCAAGATTGTTATAAACCAAATCACTCGTGGCGTATATCGGCGCCAGACTTGCCCAATCAAAATCGCTGGGCAAACTCCAGTCAAAGGCCCCGCTGCTCGGCTGGGCGGCCGCTGCAGCTGAGACGGCCTCGGCGGATGCAAACATGTCGCCTCCCACTGATGGAGTGAATGTGCTGTTGGATGAGATGCTTCCCCCACCGTTGGCGAGTGTAGCGCCCTCGCTAAGCTCGGGTGAGAGCGTGTCGGTGCCCATGTCCGAACGATACTCGGGAGGTGAGTCGGTGAACGGGAACGGGGAGAGCGAAGTCGATGTCACCGGGGGCACAGGGTTTGAAAGCATGGCCTTGGCGGCTTGAGGTGAGATGCCCAGTGATTTTTTGAGACGCATAAAGATGGCTCGGAGGACACCTAGAGCCGCTTTGGCGAGGGCGTTACGCTCTGACATGGCCTCAAAACGCTCGACAGCCCACTGGAAGTGCTGAAGAGCGTTGTGGACAAGCTCGGTATGTTCCTTGGGGAACAGGATGTAGATGGACGCCATTAGGACGATGGCGTCAAAGGTGCCAAAGAAGAGAGAAAACCTACGAAACATGTTAGTGCGGACGGGAGTCGCGAGGGAAGCAAACGCACGTCTTGTATTGCTGTGGTTTCAGAGATTGGAAATGTAAACGTTGCGCATGGAGCATATTGAGGCTAGCACGTAAAGCCGCCGTTCGGCTTTTCGGACGGGTGAAGATATAGGGTCGATGCAGTGCCATAAAGTTGAAGCTCATGAGCTGCGGCAGGGTAGCTCTGACAAAAGGGATCCAGTAACAATCTGGGTGGTCGTCGAATCTTGTGTCGGGATTCTCGAGACGGAAATATGGGGGTGTCTGCGCTTCGACATCGAGCAATTGCTGATGGAGTGCATCGACTTTGGAGAAATCCTTTGGACACGCGCCCTCTTTTTCCAGTTCGACAATGTGGCGAAGGGGAACCATGACGTGATATGCCCAGATAGCTCGCGTGAGCGGCGTTGGTGGGTCATTCTCACTGCGAGGCAGGACGGGCGTTTTGGATCTGTCTTTCGGTGTTGGTGCGTCCACGGGCAACGTTGGGGATGCCATGCCGACACTGATGGAGATAGGGCGACCAAGCACAACGCCAGTGTGAACATCCCAGCCAACCAAGATCATCCAAAGCCTGCGGCGACGTTGTATTTCCCATTGGTTCTCAAGAACGGCAGCTGGGTCATCACTCTTTGGTTTAGGGTCCAGGCTATCCCGATGGAGGCCAATCTCCTGAGCATCCCTTATTGCGGAACCGATAGCGTGCCACTTGTAACAGTCAGCGATAAACCTCGACTTCAACATCCAAATCGCAACTTACCGCTTCTGTGACTAGGGCGACATATTTGAGAAATGATGCTCGGAGAAAGCCTGTCAATACCGTCGTGATGGACATTTGCCGCTTTCCTAGCAGTGAGAGGATCGCCACTCCACTTTCGCTGTAATCCATGGCCAGATCCTCGAATGTCATGCCGCCAGCGTACTTGAGGGAGTCGAAAGTCGGATCAGACCCCGATGGAAGCACCAGCAGCGCTGTGGCTATTGTTTGGAACAGCATGGCAGGGAAGGCCCTTAGGTCGGGCGACAGGGCATGCGGGCCACCAGTGGTCAACAGGTTAAAAGGCAACCGATACCACTCAGCCAACTGCTTGTCAAACACATCCCGGTCTAACCCGTAGTACTGCCAGTTGAAGCTGCGAAAGTAAATATCCACCAACTTGTCAATGAAGGTGCGGGCTGGCAACTGGCGGATGAGACTCTTGTACCGCTCCCGCGTGTTGAACGACTCATTGTGGCTCGAGTCTGGGTTGAGCTTGGACAGTGATTCATTGGGGTCGGCGCCTTCAATCTTCTTGAGAAAACCTAGGGTGGAGGCCCCGGTCTGAGAGTATCCAAAGTTGGCCACCTTGTTGGGTATGCTGTCCAAGGGTTCCGCATCCGGAAGACCTGCTCCTGCGTTGCTCAATTGTCTCCTGTGCTCTTTGGCGGTTGGCGCCCCTGTTTCGTACCGACATGCGCTCTCCTTGCTTCGGCTGATACAGTTCGTACATGGTAGTTTTCGATCGCACTACAGACGAGACTTGCGTAAGCTGATGTCTTTCATGGGTCACGGGGAGGGGAGGCATGGTGTGTGGCATGGTACTTTTTGCTTTCTGCGATGACCTGGGCAACGGTTAGCCTTGATGTGGCCCTGGCAGCAGACAGATCATGCCTACATTCTGTGCACGAAATCACAGTCCTCCTTCGCTTTCGTGGCGGTTTTTTGGGTTGCGGCTCCGCAATGTTGTCATCGACAGCCCCGTTTAGCTCGGTCTTGAAAGCCTCACCCGGGGGGCTTTCGTCCGAGCTCGGGGAAGACATGGGAGCGTGGGCCAAGGAGCAGGGCAAAGACAGGCAGAAAAGCTTGGGAAGAGCTGCGCTACACGGGAGTTTGGTGAAGAAGAGGCCGTCCGTCGGGGTACCTTGTCGCGGGGAGGTGCACGGAATGGAGCTGCAGAGAAATGCTGCCAATTGGATGTCTGGTGTGTAATCAAGAGGCACGACGGGTAGGTAGCTCGCGATGTCTTGTAAGCGGCGAAAAGTGGGGGAGAAGCATGGCCATCGAGCACGCCAGAGCTCACCCCACGTTGCCAAGCGCTCAGCGAGCCCCAGCGTCCAACGGGGAGAGCCTGTCAGTGCTAAGCTCCGCTAACTCCGGAGGAGTCTCTTGCGACATCGCCCTGGCACTGTGCAAGCATGTGTATTTTGAACCAAATTATATGAAGCAGATGCATGTTAGAACCTATTGCCGCCGGACGCGCTTGCCAAGCCCTGTTCCTGCGCCTCCAGTGCCATTCCAACCTTTCTTTGCCTTTTGAGTTACACGGCTTGAGTCCTACACTTTTGCTCACCCCGCCCGCGACAGGTATGCCTTCCACGCCTTCTTCCTGTACCGCTCAGCTTCTGACGGCGGATCTGCGGCTGAGATGATACCCCTCCCTACTATCACAATGTCGGTGCCCTTGATATTGATGAGCTTTGCTGGCGTGTTGTACTGCTGCCCGAGACCATCACCCTCAATGTGACCGTTCTCCTCCTCGCCCTCGGGCGGCAGTTTGCAGCCAGGCGTCATGTGGATGAAGTTGTCTTCGGGTGCCGAGTTCAGACTTTCCTGCGCCACGTACCCCATGACGAACTTGCTATACTCTCGCGCCGCCTCGACGCACGCCTGCGTGTACTCCTTGGTCATAAGACAGCCCTTTGTGGACATCTGGGCCAACAGAAGCAGCCCGCGATCCGTCGGCGCCTCCTCAATGCCAGGAAACAGCGTCTCGTCTCCTTCTGAGATGCTCTTGGGCAACCGGGGTGAGCCGGCGGGCTCAAAGGACTGGGTGACAGTTGTGATGGACACAATGCTACCCTTTCGGCCGTCGACGTCTCTGTGGTGTTGCTCCCTCGGGTCCAGCCGGCCAACCTCGTCTCCATTCTCTAGCCCATCGTCAAAGTGTTCTGAAACGGGCGTTCCAACGGTTACCGACGTCTTGACCTCGTAGTTGATGCGTTCCTTCCACTTTGCCGCCGCTTCCGCCATGGCCCTGACCATGTCTTTGCCGGCGTCGATGTTGGCGTTGGTGATGTGGGCCCAATCTATTATGCGAGCTGTGCCAGCTGTGTACTGCATCTGCACCGTCTTGCCAATGTCGACAAACTTCCTGTCCTCAAAGATGAGGAAGCCATGTTTCCTAGCCAGAGCCGCGAGTTTGGCTCCCGTGCCACTGACGGGATTGTAATCCCACCCGGAAATCAGATCATAGTGCGTCTTGAGAACAACTATCGACGGTCCAAGCTTGTCGGCAATCGAGAGTAGGTCCCGCGCTGTATGAACGTCGGCGCTCAAGCATAGGTTCGACGACTTGAGTACCATAAGCCGGAAGAGGTAGCTGGTGAGGGGGTGGGTGGCTTGAGCCGCCCGCTCGGCGAACGGCGTTGCGAGGGTTGGGTGCCTATCCGACATCTTGCTACGTAGCCACCTTGAAAAAGTCGCCGTGGACGTGGACTGAGAAACGGTAACGTTGTGTAGCGCTGGGGCCGGGCAGCGAAGTGGATACCGGTGCACGGAATCGCTCAGAACTGGGGTGACCGTCCGGCGTGTTGCAGGTATCGAGCAAGGTCGGTCGTGTGTAACTTGTTCTCCTGAAGTTGTGGGACCTAGCACGAAGTGACGGCGGCGGGGGAGGAATGGCCGAAGTTTCCGTGAGGGACGAAGTAACGATAAAATATCTGAAGGAGCGTGGGGCACCGGGCGCCTCGAGGATTTCTTATATCGACGAGTGACGAGTCAAGGGGGCAGGTTGGTGGATGTTGGCGCGAGACAACGGCCCTAGTCGGGACTGCAAAACTTCAGACGGAAAGCGGGAGGGTCGACAAGTGTGCGAGGGGAGGGCTGTCCTGCTGGGATGCCGGCACACAGAAAAGGCTTGGCGGCGAATCAGGTCGGACGGATGGGCAATGCAATGCACGACGCAGTTGGACGCAGCAGCGCGACAGCGCAGCCAGGTTTGTCTGTGCCGAGATGCAAGGGATCTTTCCGGTCTAAGGGGGACGAGGAAAGCGAAATCGCAGCACTGATGGAGCACGAAGAGGCTGTCGCGCTCTGAGGGGTCAGCTACCAATTGCGTGTCGTATGGATGCGGATCATAGCGAACCACCACAGGGCCGGTGGGACGTCCCGTCAAATTTGGTTCCAGGCCATGATCAAGGCCGGCGCCGACCCACCAGGCCAGCCGGCGCCGACATTTCGAGGCTGGATGGCGGGACCTAGCGAGACCCTTGCCGTCTTTGCCCCTCTTTGCCCCTCTCAAGCTTGAGCCCTGTCTCGCCTGCCGTTTTCAACCAGGTTGTCTCGCGATGGACGCACGGGCCGACAACGACTTCGATGTCACTCTTTCATCGCAACCTCCACTCCTGGCTATATTTCTAGCTTGCGTGAGTACTTCGGATACGTGGTTGTTCTTGTTCTGACAGATCGTACCGTGTCAAATCACTGGCCGCCTACCAATGGGCCGGTCAGCCCCTCCCAGGCATGGACGGCGGGACGGTCCTTTTTTCATTGGGCGGGGGAAGCTCCGTCGCTTCGACATATGCATATGACGAAACAGGATTGCGCCTGACCTGTCGCCTGCCACTTTGGTCATGCTCTTTGTTGCGAGGTTGGAGGTGGGAAGTCCCGTCGGGCAGCCCAGATTTTCCAGGTTGTTCTCGGAGGCTGGAGAAGTTCGGAATGTTGGAGTCCTAGAGACCGAGCCAAGGCATCTCAACAAGCCCAGGTAGAGATTCAAATCAGTTCTACGGATGTCACTCTGTCGCTTGGATGGAGCATGTCAGAACCCAGTCTCTCGTTTGCGTTCAGACGTGTCGCTATATGACAGCTCGAAACTCTTGTCGAGAATTGAGACGGGAGTGTCCTCAATGTGTCCATGCAGTTGCCGCTTCTGGGAAACTAGCTGCAGCCCCTTCAGCGCGAGATCCCAGTCGAGGTGTTGAAGCCCGCGTCTATCATGTGCCCAAGCTCCTCGTAGGTTCCCGTTTGCGTGTCACTTATCTTCCAAGGTGGTGACCAATAGTTGACAACCCGGGAGCAGGTATTCTTTGCTTTCCTACATGACAAATTACTCGAGCATGAGATCCTCACCGCGGAACGGAGCGGATCGACAAAGTCTAGCAATCATAACGGTAACTTGGAACGTCCCCGGATTTCATTCTGTGGTGAGAATCCGCCTGGCTTCCCCCCTCAAGCTTTCCTCCCCCGCTTTCAATTTTAAAACGCCGCGTGTCTGCGAAGTTTGGGGAGGGACCATCGTTCGAGCCGGGTTTGAGATGGGCGCGCGCATCGAGATTTTCGTTATTCTTCAGATACGACTTATCTTCAGGAGATGATTCGAGTCCCTTTCGAGCGCAGGATTAGTCTCAGGTGGCTAGAGCCCCTGGAAGTCCGGTGTGGGATCGGTGTGTCTCGAACGCGGCCGCTGCCGAAAGAGAATCGACACCGACTGTCTGGAGAGCATTCGGCCCCACCTCGCCCGCTGGGCTCGAAATCCTGTGGCAACCCCGCCAAGCCTCACAAAGTGGGTGAACAAAAAATATCCAGCCCACCCAACTGACTACCTGTATCTACTAACAAAAGCATCCCAATGTGTTAACTCGGGCATTAAAGTTGGCCAAAGCAGCCCAAACTTCAGCTTAGGAGCTGGAGAATTTCTCTCTTGGATACTGAAAGCTGGACCAATGCCTTCTTGGCTTGGTCAGGGAACCCCTTTTTTGTCTCTAGCCCGGTTCCTGGCCCGCTCGCCTATCGATACCAATATGAGGGACCCGCTCTTTTTTTGCGCCAAAAGCCGTCATTGCCAGACGCGTTATCAATTAGCATTTGGGATCCGCCAAGACATTGATCAACTTCTCCGGAGGATCCGAAAGCCTTTGCGACCTATCCTCCTGTCGCCAGATCACTCTCCATCCCCTTATTCCACATCGGTGTATCGAACGGCCTCAACGCCTTTCTCGATCTCGAAACCCACTCCTTAGCTCGAGCCACCAAAGAAGAACCACGTTGCAATTTACGGGATCCAGGTGGTTCGGATTACCGTTGTCAACCATCGCAATCGAGACGAGACACGAGTCACGAGAACGAGACACGGTCCCGATATCCGGGAGATACAACACCGGACCATCCTCACATCGGTGAAGGCGTTAGTTCAACATACCAAGATACCATGGCGGGGACTAGGAGGCAAGCCAAGGCAGCGGCCGAAGCTGTTGCGCAGACCAGCAACGGTAACGGTAGTGCGCAAGTGGCGCCCAGGAGTGGTGTTGCGACAGAGGAAGTGTCCGAGAACATCTTTCTCTTTTGGCCCAACATTATCGGGTATTGGCGTATTGTCCTTGCCATCGGTGCTTTGTGGTATATGCCGCTGCACCCCCGAACCTGCAGTCTTCTATACAGTGTGAGCTGTCTGCTGGACGCACTTGATGGATACGCGGCCCGATATTTGAACCAGTCGACGAAATTCGGGGCTGTGCTTGACATGGTGACAGACCGATGCACGACATCCTGTTTGCTTGTGGGTGTTAAGATGCTGTCAAGACAAAAAAGGACTTACAGCTTACTCTTCTCAGGTGTTTCTGTCTTCTGCATTCCCAAAATGGGCCATTGTTTTCCAAGGGTTGATCTCTCTAGATTTCGCGAGCCACTACATGTAAGTGCGATGCTAGGCGGGAAGAAGGACCCACTGACCGTCATAGGCATATGTACGCGACCCTTGCCATGGGAGGTTCCGATACCAGCCACAAGAATGTGGACAAATCACGCAGCATGATCCTCAACCTCTACTACACCAACAAGGTCTGTCGAGGCCGTTAGATCAGATCGGACCGAGTGCTGACTGCAGGTTAGACTGTGCTTTTCATCTGCTGCGCCCTCAACGAGGCCTTTTTCATTGCTTTGTATCTCCTTAGCTTTTCGTCGCCTCTCTTGAGCCCCAACTTGCTGAGTGCTGTACCCGACCACGCGGCCGAAGCCATTCACCGAGGAGCCGAGGTCAACTCGTCGCTGCTGAGCCACATCTTCACCAACCCCTACAGCGCTGGGGCTCTTGAGCTCGCTCGAGCGAACAAGATGGATAGCTTCTGGCCTTGGGTTTTTGCCGGTATCAGCTTCCCCGTCATGGCCCTCAAGCAGATCATCAATGTGGTTCAGCTTGTCAAGGCGAGTCGATGGTTGGCCGAGGGCGATGTTAAGGCCAGAAAGGCGAAGAAGGCATAAAAGCTTGCCACCATTCTCGGTCCAGCCGTTGAGCGAGGGGGTCTATCTTCACCTTGTGGCTACTCCCTCCTCGACAATATGGCCTCGACACTTACCTACGTTACCTAATTGGGGGCTGTTCACGCGTCATCGGCTCCGGCACCATTCTTTATTCCCCGTTCCTTGGGTTGTGTACATATTACTTTTATACTGGCATTGGTTATTGATTCATTTGATAGAGGCTGAAGATGGAGCGGAAGGGTGCTATGTTGCATGTGACCCGGCTGGGTCTGCTGGAGTTAAGGGAGGCGGTAGAATCATCGGGGGTAGAATCATCGTCGGGGGTAGTTTGATATACATCCTATGCTAAATCCGGTGTCGTCCTGTCACTGCAAAGAAATGAAGGGTTACGTGGTTGCGAACCCGAGCCAACCCTAACCCATCAGAGACGCCCTGCCGGGATTGGCTTCTCTGCCCTTCACGTGCACACACAAGCCGCATGTCATCCGGAAAGGCTAGGAGGATCCGGTTTGGACTCCAGCAGTCTTCCTGTCGACATGGCAAATGTTTCTGATTCTTTGGGCCAATGCCAGGGGCACCCCGTTACCACGATCCTTTGTCTTGGTTCCGAAGTCTTTTTGGACGGCAAATGCCGCTGGGAGGGCGAGGCAGGTATTTGGCCGGGGTTTATGCTGAAACCCCAGGTTTCCCGAGATAGTCATGTGCTTTGTAAGAAGGGTAGAGGTAGGCGCCAATTCCCACAGATTGAGGTGATCTACCGACAAGATGAGATTGAACCCAAAGCAGAATTGTAGGTGTGTGGTCGCTCCCCTTGCTCCAGGAACAGTGGCACCAACACATTGGGTGCCAGCCGGGTGCATGGCGCTAACGCAAGCCCTCAAGGCGGTGCCCCGCAGCTGAGACGGGACGGGAAGGCACCAATTTGGATGGGGCTTCGGGCTGGTTTGTGTCTTCGATCGAGAGCTCTCCTGCTGCTGCCATCTTGCACAGCACCAATTAGTTCCGACCTTGGGACAGAAGAATTTGCCCTGTAAGGCCGCAGAGGTTCATTCTCCTTCGTGCTTTCTCGGTTTTCACCTTTTCACCAACAAAACCCAACCCTGTTTCATCTTCAGGGCGCGGTCTGTATCTGCACCTATAAGTTTGGCGACGGCACCTTCAACAAAGCGTTCCATAACGTCCTCCGAGAAAAGCGCTGCTGTCATGTGAAGTCGCAATTATCATCTAGCTCACAGGCTCAGAAGTGCGCCGCCAAACTACGCCAAAGGCTGAAGCAAACGGAGCAAACCAACGCGAAGCTTTCCCCAGCAGCCGCGCGGCTGCGTGAAACTGGGTTGCCTCTCCCAGTGCCCCAAGCCTCTAACCTTGCTTAGCCTTACCCCTCGATAGATATTCTTCCTGTTGTCATCCGATTTTCCGCATCACAGCACGTTCGATTCGCAAAACTTTTATCCCGGCTCCAAATTCGTTTTACGATTCTAAGCTGCCGAATCCATAGGGCAGTAGCGATTACCCGAACAACGGGAAATGCAAAGCATCGACGCCTAAAGCTCTATCTCCATCCCACTACCAACAAGCCTTTCTAGCAACCACGCCCCGAAAGGTAATCCGCATTTAGCGGTATCTCGGCCATGGCCATGGGCGGAGGAATTGTGGACTTTGTTCACCGCTTCCAACAAATTCAGTCGCAGCGACACTCTAGTGAGCAACTTATAGAGGTGAGTCTTCCTTGGTCCATGGGCCCACAGATTGCAGCTGACGTGTTGCCTGTCTGGAGGATATCCTGGTCTACGTCGAAAACGTCGATTCCACCTTGCGAAACGAAAACAACCAGTTGGCAAGTCAGCTGCGGGATTCCGACTTGGACCTTGCGGATGCCAGAAATTCTAGGCGAGAGTTCCAGCAGAAACTCCAAGCCGCGGAAAGCACAAACGAAACGCTGCTTGCGCAAATCGCCCAATTGAAGGCGCAGATTTCCCAGGTCAAGGTCAGAGGCCCAACGCCCGGAAATGGCCCCTCGCGTACTGATTCTAGTGTAAAGTTACACAACCCGTACATTCTTGTCCTTATTGATGGGGATGGGCTCCTTGTAAGTACTACTCTCGCTGCACGCGTCGTATCTGCTTGATGGCTGACCGGTGCCTGTTCACGGACTACAGTTCGGGGAGCAATATGTGAGGCTGGGCCTTGAGGGCGGCAAGCAGGCTGCTTATGCTCTGCGGACGGCCATCCTGAACGAATGCGGCCAGCATGCCGTTGGAGTTGAAGTGATCGCCAAAGTCTATGTCAATCTTTCAGGCCTCGCCAAAGCCATGCGGCGTGACGGCTGTCTCGATAATGAAGCGGACTTCAAGGATTTCTCGTTAGGTTTTACCCAAGGAAAGGCAACATTTGACTTCATCGACGTGGGCCATGGAAAGGAACGGGCCGATAACAAGGTCAAAGGTGAGACGACAGACGAGCTCAGAGCACATGTCGGTCGCTAATTGGAAACAGAAACGGCTAGGTGGCATTTAAGAAACGTCAATTGCAAGCAGGTGCTTCTTGGTATATCCCACGACGCCGGTTATGCCCCGTTCTTGGATGAGCTGTTCCAGGACAATGGCACCAAGCAACTGGTTACGGTACTTGAGGGTTTCCCTACGGTCCGCGAGTTGAAAGACACGGGCGTGAGGGTTCTCGCTCTCGACGAAACGTTATTCCGCAACGATAAACTCGCTGATCGCGCCTATCATGGCAATGGTTTGGTGACGGCTTTTGGCGCTATCGGAGCAGCAGCAGTCACAAACGTATCAACATTGACGGCCACAGCCACGGCCGCTGCCGCTGCCGCGGCCACTATTGTCAAGACAGCTTCTCCCGCTACATCATCTAGCTCGACACCCATTTCAGCACCCGCGAGTTCGTATGCTAGGGCGATTACTAGTGCCAGCCCTCCGCCTCAGATCACGCTCCCTTTGCAGCCTCGCCCAGTGAACGCAGCAACCCGCCCACAGCCTCCCAAGCCGGCACCATGGAATCCCGGCCCCCGCGGCTTGGATCCGCCTTTGCAGGTGTCCCAGACGGCCTTGGACAGCATCAAGAAGAGAAAAGACAGCAACAAACTGTGCAACAACCACTATTTGCGCGGTCCATGCTCCAAAGGCGACACGTGCTGCTTCGAGCACAAGTACAAACCGAACAAGGACGAAATTACTGCCATTGCTTTTCTGACGCGTCTCAACCCCTGCGAGCACGGCCAGGAGTGCGACGTCGAGAATTGTATCTATGGCCATCATGTAAGTTTTGTTCAAGAGCCGAGACGGGACAGGGCTAACGGTGGACTGTGATGTAGTGTCCCAGCGTCCGGGATGGATACTGCACTCATCCGTATTGCAAGTTTGAGCTTGAAGACCACCCGCCGGGCACCAGGTTCAGGAGCAATAACAGGTCTCACTGAAGGGTTGTCTGGTGGTTGGTTTAGGATTCCTCAAGTCCGTCCATTCCTCCTCAGACAACTTGGGCACATTAGCAAAAAGAAGCATAAACACTCTTGCTCCCATGCATCAATGGTAAAGAGCATGGAATGAAACAGTAAAGCGAGAGGCGAAAAAACACAACTAGTGGACGGACACGGTTTATTTGTATTTTATATTTGAAGCTGAACTTGACAGAAGGATCATGATCCGAAGGAGGGCAAGCGGTGGACACTCTTTCACGCCAGGAGATTTTGTTCAGGCACTCAGCCTGCTTCTAGATTTATCAGAAACGACAAACAGTGTTGGTCCTCTCTAGCCCCGAAAATAAACCCTTTCTTCTCTGAGATCACTAAACCCAATTCTGAAACGTGTGAAGTGATCGGATGCGAACTGATGTGCAAGCTCTTCGCGAAGTTCAAGCCCATGTCGTCCTCCCGAATAAACCCCACCCACCCAGGTAACTCTTCAAACCCCACCACAGCCTCAAGCTAGGTTGTCCCCCAAAAATGCCACCCCACACTTTCCTCCCGCCCTCAACTTGACATCCTAACAACCACCTAACCCAACAACCACACCACAAACCAAAATGCCTTCCCACCCACGAGTAGAAGAAGTCGAAGACAGCGACGTCGACATGTCAGACCCCTCCGAGGGCGACATTGACGACTTTGCCGACACGGATATCATGCGCCAAATCCCATCCGGCTCCTCCAAACCAACCCCTCCTCCTCAACGACAACAACAACAACAACCATCCCAACCAGTCCCGTCCTCTCATCAGAGACCGGCCCAACAACCACGCGGCTACCCCGAAATGCAAACAACCACGGACGAATCCGCCTACCGCTCCTACCAATGCCTCTACCCGCTCTACTTCGACGCGACCCGCTCCCGCGCGGAGGGCCGTCGCGTATCCAAATCCCTCGCAGTCGAGAACCCGCTCGCGACCGAAATTGTGTCGGCGTGCGCGGCGTTGCGGTTGCCGGCTGTGTTTGAGGCTGGCAAGCTGCACCCCAAGGACTGGGCGAACCCGGGGCGCGTCAAGATCGATCTGAAGAGCTCGGGAGGACATCAGCAGATCAAGAATAAGCATCATTTGTATCTGTTGGTGGCGAAGCACTTGCAGGCGCATCCTGCCACGGACGATGCGGCGGCGTTGCGGGTTGTTGTGCGCGGGGCGCCGCCGCCGCCGCAGGTGGAGGCTGGTAAGCCGTGGCCTAGGCCGGCGGTGCCGAGGGGGTGGAAGATGGGGGAGCTGTTGCCGTATTATAGCCCTGCTATGACGGGTGGGGGTGTGAGTGAGAACTTCTTGAAGGATATGATGCGGGAGATGCAGGGGGGTGGGGATATGGCGAGTATGCTTGCCGCGGCGGCGGGTGGTGGTGGGAGCGGGAGCGGAGGGGGAGGAGGAGGAGGAGGAGGAAAAAAGGACAAGAAAGGCAAGGGGAAGAACTGAGAGCGACAAATGCATGATAGATATGATACCATTGACAGCAGCATGAGAGACGAATGGTGCGCACAAACAAGAATCGTAACGCTTTCCCATTGACATGTCGCCACTACCTT
Organism: Cercophora sp. LCS_1; assembly: GCA_036250225.1. Taxonomy (NCBI): domain Eukaryota; kingdom Fungi; phylum Ascomycota; class Sordariomycetes; order Sordariales; family Lasiosphaeriaceae; genus Cercophora; species Cercophora sp. LCS_1. The sequence goes on from JAPZLL010000003.1 coordinate 398,130, forward strand.
GAAAAAGGGGGGGTATATCGTAATTAATACTACAAAATTGTGCTTCACAAAACGGCAATCTTCCCCTGGAGATGTTCCCACTCTCGGGATCCGACAATCTGCACCTCGCTGCCTTGCCCTGGCACCACCTTGCCATCGGGGCCGGGAAGTCTGATTTGCAGTTTCGCTGCTCTCTTCGATCCTTCTCGTCCAGATCCAGAAGCGGGAATATTCGCTGGCTTCGCTGTCAGGACGCGGGACTTCTTCACAACAGCATCCTGCCAGTCCTTCCACGTTGCGTAATCTTCAAGCTGCTTAGCAACGTGGTACTGTGGCGTGCTCTTCGCCGGCTTCCAAGCCAACTTGTCCTTGGGCAGTGTCCCGAGATCAAACACCTTTGCGGTAGTGACCAGCTTGACAAGCTCCCCGAGCACTGCCTTGCCTTCGGAAACGACCATGGCCTTGCGTTGCTCTGCCGGCGGTGTAGGCTTCGTCAAGGGTTCAGCCAACCAATCGTAGTTCTTCTGCTCTGTCACACGTGCACGCCTGTTGTCCTCGCGCAAGTACCGGAGCGCTGACTGGAGGCCGGCAATCTCATCCTTGAGAGTATCCATTTCGCGCGCTGTAGCCACGGCAAGCTCCTTTCTTGCCTTGCTGCCTCCCTCGGGGCCTTCAGCTGCGGCATTCCCGACAACAAGACGGCTGTCGCTGGCAATCTTCTTCCACTTGTCGCGGTCGGCCTCAAGGTCCTTGAGCTCACGATCCTGCTTCTGAATATCGTCTCGAAGGCCAACAGCTTCCTGCTTGGCGGCACCAATCTGGGTCTCGAGGTCGGCGATACGCGAGGCCTTTGCGTGGGCATCGCGCATGCGCGACTCCAATGTTTCGATCCGGACTTGTGCCGTGCTGAGACTTTCCTCCCGCACAGCGATAGCGCGCTTCGCATCGTTGACGGCATCCTTGAGACGACGAAGCTCCTCCTCGGCGTCAACGGGGACTGTCTTGAGAGCCCTGAGCTCTTGGCTACGGAGCAGCCAGGGAGCCGGGCTGCGGTCAAACTCTTGGGTCTGGCCGAGGTCTGTGCTGAGGGCCGCGATGTCCGAGATTTGCGAGGTGACAAGACGGAGTTTGGTGAGGTACGTTGAGAACAAGTCTGACTCGCTCGAGTTGAAGGTGGTCTGAGCCAGCTTGTACACGCAGCTTTGCACCTCCGAGTACGTATACGGTTCCGTCCTACCCTCTTCGTGGAGAAGGTGGTGCAACTCGAGACCAATTTTCCGCGCCATCTCGGCAAGCTCGCGCGTGGCCGATTCGCAAGCCTCAAATGTCTCGGCAGTCTCCGGCACCAGGGACAGCGATCTGGCCTTGAGATCCTCCAACGCACGAACGATCTTGCCAGTCACAACCTTGGCGCTACGGGTCTGGGTAACGACGCCCTCGACCTTCTTTGCGAAATACTCGGCGAGCTCGTCCTCGTCGCCGCTTTCTGGAATCACGCGGTGAACCATGCCCCTCAACGTTGTGAAGGTGACAGCGGCAGACTCGAGGTGGCTCTGCATGAGCAGCGCTTGCATGTGAGCGTCGTCGGCAAAGCTCTGGAGATCGTTGGAGATGTGCACCTCGCCGAGGTGAGACATGAGTGCCATGCTTCGCTGGAGCTCGGCAGCACATTGCTTCTCCTTGAGCTCATCGCGACGCAGGCCGTCAATCCAGCTATTCAGCGCCCGTTCAACCGGCTCCAACTCGTACAGTGCGCCTTCAAACTTGGCAAACTGCTCGAGAGAGCAGTGGCTGATTGCGTTGACGAATCTCTCGCACATGGCAGCCACCCACGTGAGTCTGTCGATGGCACCACAGCCCTCAAACGCATCATCCTCGTGACCAGGATGTGGTTGACCATTGACACGCTCCTTGAGGAAACCGTTGAGCAGATTCGCCTTGAACGCCAACCTCTTGAACCGGAGCAGGGCGAGGACAGAATCCCGGTCTTGCTGATAGCTCTCGGGAAGGAATAGCTTGATGATTTCGAGATGCTGTTCGGCCTCTTGTGCCTCCATCCGTCGCAGCTCCAGGTCGATGGTCTTGACCTGGGCCTTGGCGGCTGAGATCTGGAGCTTCATGTTGAGATCCAGCATGGCGCGGGAGCGGCTGTTGAGCTGCTCCGACTCGTTCTCCGTAACAGCATGTGAGGCACGCATATCCTCCAAATCGCTTTGCAGACTCGTGACCAACTCCCTGAATCTGGACAAAGTGTACTCCATGTCCTCCTGGGCCTCTTTTTGAAGGGCGGCCTGGCGGATCTGTTCAGCGATAAAACTATCCTTCAGTTCGATCTCTTCCTGCATCTCCTTCTCATTCTGGACGTGGTTGATCTCTAGTTCGTCGTTAATCTCCTTGAGGGCTTCCAGGTCGTCGATGACGGCCTTGAGCTCCTTGATCTCCTCGGACTGATTCATGGTCTGCTCCGTGAGCTGCTCAATCAAATCCTCGGCACCGAGCGCGTTGTTAAGCTGCTCCCTCAGATCCTCAACAGCAGCCTCCGTCTGAGACAGCTTCTCTTTGGTTGCCGTGAACTGCTCCTTGACCGCGTCAAACTCGCGCAAGTCATCTTCGAGCACCTTGACCTGTTCCCGCAGCTCCTCCTCATTCTGCTGGCTGATGTCTCGGAGGCGAATCAGGGCCTCTCTGAGACGCTCATTGTTCCTTTCCATCTGCAGCCACCCAGTGCTCGCCCTCTCCTCCGGCGACATGCCCTTGGTAAACTCGGCGTTCTCTTCACGAAGAATTTCCACCTCAAGCTCCAATTCTTCCGACTTTTGTTTCAGCGCTTCCAGCTCAACCTTCATAACTTCTGCTGTCTCCTCGGCCATCTCACGGTCCAGCGTGGCAAGCTCCATAGCAGTCTCATGATCAGCCTGCATATCCTCAATGTTATAAAGTCGTGACTCGGCCTCTTTGAGCTGCCTTTTCAAATCGACAATCTCCTGTTGCTGTGGCTGGTATTTAATCTGTAATGTCTGGATAATCCTCTCGTATTTGTCGCGTTCTCCCTTGATCGCTTCCAGGCTGTTGAGCTTCTCGCGGTCCTCCATCCGCTTCTTCTCAAGCACGCGAAGCTTAGTCTTGAGATCCTCAATCTCTTTATTCGCAGCCGCAGAGGTCAGCGACGGCCGCGAGGAAGACGCCATTGTCGACATGGGCCTGGTGCTTGGCACTGCTCCGCCGGCAAGTCGCTCGAGGGCTATCGTCCTGGCCTGTACAGGGCTCGTCTCGGGGGGTGTTAGAACTGCTTCATCATCACTACTTTTGGCGGGTGATCCAGCACCCCGTTCGCCACTTTTGGCGGCCAAGGGATTCTCTAGAGATATCGACCCTGACGACAGGTTCCTTCCCTGGGGCGGACGAGAAAGGGCAGGTCTTCCACTTGAAACCAGACGCCCACTAAGCGTCCTGGTCATCCCACCGGCAGCCGTTCTCGTACTCGCAGAGGGCGCCGTGGGTTGTCTGCCGGGTTTCGGGGCCGGGATGGGTGGTGGCGCCATGGATGTGCGGCCGCCCATCGATGGGCGGGATTTGTTCGCGACGGGTTTTGCATTGGATGGTGTACCTGTACGCGATGGGGCTGCGCTCGAGGGGGCGGTTACCAGTTGTTTCGTGGGAGACTTTGTGGGAGACTGTTGTAGCTTCCAAATTAGTGTTTTAAGCTCTGTCCGTCAAGGTGTATGCTCTCTTACCCGGACAAGGCTTGTTGGGCGCGACCTGGGAACTGGACTAGGGCTCGGTGCGTTCAAACTCATCCGTTTTGCCAGGCCAGAGTCGGAAGGACCACCCGCACGAGCTCCGGTGAGCATGCTGCTGGGTCTCGAAGTCCGTTTCGCAGCGGCGGGTTTCGGTGCCGGAGCCTGGGCCGTGACGGTCACGGTAGAAGGGCGTACAAACATACCGTAGCCCATTCGACATTCGAAGTAGCGCTCGCCCTGGACGGCGCCATCATTCTTCCCTGAGCCATCGTCAAGCTCAACGCCGACCCAGTCGCCAACGGCAAAGGCGGTCTGCCCAACGAAGCGGATGGTGCCGGTACGGCCATCGCTGAGCAGAATATTCTGGCCCACAGCTAGCTCGGACATGGCGGGCGCATCATCGACTAGCGGTCGCGGTCGGATTTGGAGTTGATGTATGTTCCGTGTCGCTGAGCTGCCGGCGTCACCATTGGCAAGTCGCGCCAAGAACACATGCACCGTGCACGCGTTGTGACAGTTTTGCCAGGCACCACCCCTGCGTACACAGTGCTCACTACATAGTTCCACTATCCGCACCGTACGAAGTTTACCCCTGAATTTTCTAAACACAGGAAGGAGCAACCGAACCCACTGTTGCCTTCTCAACGATACCGATTCCATGTAAGACGCGAAGCTTCCCAACAAACGAACAATCCTTCTATCCACAGAATTCTCGAGATCAGGAGGAACCATATTTCTTCCCTGGGAGGATTACACAGAACCGACTGAGTTGATCAATGTCTCATTTCAGGCCTCTGTTTGACCCAGGTGCAACCACAGCACAAGAAACCGTGAGCAAACTCACGAGGCAACTAGTTACATGAAAAGGAAAGTCATTCCAATTTACAAAAACAAAAACAACAACAGCATCGCCAATCTCGTTTCTCCCCCTCCAAACGGCATCTCATCCACCACCATCCGTTCGAAAATCCAAGGGAACAGCATCAAATCCAACATGATCCCTTCGAACATCCATGAATACACTCATCCTCTCCCCCAATAATGCCAAAACACCCCACCCCTCACCCACTCAACAACCTCGAACCCCAGCCTCCTCTCCGTGGTCTCCTTCAACCCTCCCTCCATCTCACCAACCCCAACCCTTACGGTAATCAACCCGGTCGCCTTGACCTCAACCCCCTGCACCGTCCCCAGCTCCTCGTCGCTCACAGCGTGCACATACACAACCAAATCAGCCCCCGCAATCCCCCGCCACAACGTCGCCATCCACTGCCAGTGATCCAGCGGGGCGTACGCATCCATAATAGGCACGATACACGCAAACCGATCCGCCGTGGTGAGACTAAACCCCGCGGGCAACAATGCAACAGGCAGTTTTCCCATGCGGCGGCCGGATGACATCGGCGACGATGACGACGACTGTGCCTTGACCGAGTCCCCACCCGGCTGTTGATGCTGATGCTGGCCACCAGATCCAGACCCCGACGCCTCAGAGGCGGTAATAGTCGTATTATGCGACGACGACGAAGCCGAGGCATCGGATCCGCGCGCTGATGAGTGCGGCGTGGTGACAAACTTGATCATGTCGGCAGACTTGGCATGCCACTCGATAATGGTCTGGAGGCATGCGCTAAAGGCGTTGGCGGTGGGCGGCGGCGGTTGCGAGTGGTCGCGCATTTGGACGTCCTCCTCGTGTCCGTGTGGACGGTTCTGGTTCTGGTTCTGGTTCTCGTCAGCGGGATACCATGAGCGGACGTCGCATTCGCCCGAAGCGAGGAGGGCTTGTTCTATGACGGGCGCGATGAGGCGGAGGAGACGCGGGTCGGAGCTTTCGATGGCGATAATGGGTCCGCGCGGGGGGGCAGGAGCTTCATTCCAGGCGCCGTGGCCCGGGGTGGGGAGGGGCGGGCTGATGCGCTCGAGGACGCGGAGTTTGCTGATGTATTGGATGTTCATGACCATGGATTCGACGCTGCGGGCTCGTGTGTCGTGCGGGCTTGTGTAGTGGCTGCTTGACGGATGGACGGTGGCGGTGCTGTAGGGAGCCATGCTGGACTCTGAGCTGGGTGAGGTCGGGAGGTGAGCTGTTTGGAGGGGCGGGAGACGGAGGTCTTCCAGGTCGGCGCGGGGCTGTTGGTGTGGATAAGAACCAGGCGCTGCGCTCAAACTGCCTGGTCGTGGAGGAGGGCCCATGGGTCCCTGGGGCTGCATGATGCCGAGACCCGGGGCCGGGCTATTACGGGCGAGCATAGACGGACCCGGGAGCGGGCCGGACGATTGGGGTCCGTATCCCGGCGTGGGCGATGGTGCACTTGAGGAACTGCCGATGGACGAATGGCGAGGGTGTTGCGCCCGTGCGTGGTTATTGCCGTACGGCGCAGGTGAGGACGGAAGAGTTTGGTAGGGCGGATATGGTCCTGGACCATCGTTGAAGCGACGGCGCTTGGGCTCTGAAGGGGACATGGTATCATAATCTTCCTGGATGTCGTGCAGCGTGCCGTGTCCCTGGGGGTGGCCGTTCCATTGGGGTCTTCCACCCCGGCTGCTGAGTTCGCCGCGCATGCCTGACTGTGAGGGCTGACTAAATCGCTGCTGGTCGGGCAGTTCGGGGCCCCGAGGCGTATAAGGCGTCGACATGCTGGGCCAGGGTCTTGCGGATGACGGCGGTGATGGCGCAAATGGTGTCATGGGCGTTCTCGGCGTTGCAAGTGTACGCCCGCCGCACTTGGGGCAGGGGCCGGGCTCTTCGCCGCCTGCTGTCGCTAGTCTGGGCGGCACCCCTTTATTTCCCCGTCGTGGCTGATAGCGGTAGTCGGGGTACTGGAGCTGGTGTCGCTGTTTCTCTTCTTCGGCAAGTTGCTTCCACAGCTTCTTGCGGTCTTCAGGCTCGGCCTGCCACTGCTCACCGATAATCTTGGAAATATCGGGGTTGGCAAGGCCTGGGTTATCGTGCACGACTTGGGCCTGGTGGTGTTGTCGGTAGAGGATAAAAGCTGGATAAAGGGGGTTGTCTGGTTAGCTAGGCATCATCACTCTTTCCACGTTTCAGGGCTGGTCTTTGGCTAGGTATAGGTATGCGCTGTTCCTTGTATTCACAATTTGTGACAAAGACGAGCAACACGCTCCATGTTTCGTTGTGGTCTGACTCGCAACAAGGAAAAAATGTCTGTTGCAGAAAAGAACAGTTATGATGGAGGGGAAAAGAGAAAAGAGAAGCCAAGCACAGCTGCAGCAGGATGAAAATGGTTCACTTACCATTACGGGGCCGGGGAACCTTTGGAGCGGGCGTACAAAGGCAGATCAGTGAACTTATTGGGTCGTTGCCTGGCCGGGCGCTGCCTGGATAAGCGGTGGTGGGCGTGTTGAGGCTCAGGTCCCCTATCGACGGGTGGCCCACATCCTCGGTGCTGATGGAGGCTACCCGTTTCCTAGTCATGGGGCCTCCTCGGACAGGAGAGATGCGCGGGAGCGTCGCCCGTGAGATGACCGCATCCGAGGACGGCGATGACGTTGACGTTAAGGCGGGGACTGGAGGAATAGACGCAGCCGGGGCGGTAGTGGTAGACGAAGGAGCGGTCTCGGGTGAATCGTGATGATGCTGCTGCTGCTGCTGCCTCGCCAGTGTTGACCGTGTGGCCATGGCGGTGCTGCGAGTGAGGGGCCCAGATGCTGCTGCAGACGGGCTCATTTGTTGGGATGAACTGGCCACGACTTCTGTCATTTTTGGGCGAGGCGGGAAAAGCAAAGCTCTGCTGGGCTCCGTCAAACGAAGGAGACACCTGCAGCAACTGAAAGGGGGACCAACCAAACGCCGGTGCTCCAGGCGGTCCCAGAGTCTGTGTCGTCTGAATCAGGATGCCGCCGGGTGGAGAGAAGAGAGAGCAAAGACAAGCAAACGAGGCACGAGGGAAAAAGAGATAGGTGTGGATGAAGGACCGCTCAAGCCTGGGGCGAGGTTAGACGAGCTCTCAACAACAACAAGGTGAATGAGAGGGTCGGGCCAGGCCAGACCAGTCAGTAGGAAACGACGGGGGAGGACGAGAGGAGAGAAACCAGACAGAGACAGACAGACAGCATCCCGCTTCTTGTTGAATTGTCTTGTCTGCTTTGTGACAGAATAAGCCGGCAAGGCCTGCCAGAGACCAGACTGAAGGGGACAATAACCCTGTCGTGGAGAAGGGACTGAATGACCTTGGCAACCGTGGTTGCCATTATAATGGGGGGCCGCCGGCGAGCCAGCCAGGAGTTGCATTCACTTGGTCTATGTCTCGGGAGCGCGCCTGGCCCAAAACTTGGTACAGCCAGACGCCTTTCTTTGTTCTTGCGTTTGCAACATTCCGTTCGCAGTCCTTCCCATAGGCTCCCCCAGGAGAGGCCCAGTCCATCTTGTTGTGCCAGCCCCTCTCAGCCGCGACAATGCCAAAGCGAAGCTGGAATGTGGCAAGACCACCAGCCGCCGCTCAAAAGGAATGCAAACTGGACAAAGCCCATGTCAGCCGAATTGGGCCGGTCCTTTGCTTTCTTGCCGAGAGCCTCCACATTGTTCAAGCTTGCACAATAGTGCTTTCAAAGGCTCGCGGCCAAAGTGAGGACAATCTGCCGCAAATCCTCAGGGACCATGTTGTCTGGGTATGATACTATATTTTTCACTTCGATGAGCAAACGCCCCTAAACCAAACCCTTGCCAACCGGAACCCCGATGATAAATCAACAGGAAAGAAACGAAGAAAAAAAAACGTGACACGCAAGACTCCAGCCTCCCAGGCAATTTTCCCAACCATCCATTCCCCTCTCATCTATCATAGTGTGCTGAATCAGAGATGTGACAAGTCTTTCGCGCTCACCAGGCAACCGTGTCTCGCGACCCCCTCCCAGAGATTACGACGTAATGAAGCCCTGTCCGGACTCGCTGCTCAGGATGGTCGCGCTGCGGCGCGCGTCGAGGAAAAGGTCCTCGGCCTCTGCGACGTCCTGCACGTCGATCTGGCTACGACCGTTCACGCGAGCGAGGATGCTATGTTCTTTGTCAGCAAACGACGCAGTTTCAAGAGACGTCCGAGAAGAAACATACCTTGAAGGTGACAGGAGCTGGAGGCAATACCGAAGGCTGATGCGGGCTCCATGTTCGGCAATTTTGTCGATAGCGGCCTCTGCAATCTGCACACCCTCGGTTGCCGCCCGGATCTTGACGATGCGTTTGATCTCGTCTAGGTCATAACGATGTGTGGGAATGATGAGGAGGCGGCTCAGGAAGTCTGGGGGCATGCCGTGGGCGGCGACCAGATCATCAGCGCCCCGGATGCTGGCCATGCCCCGGTTGGAGGCAAGAACCACAATAGGGGCAATGGGAGACTCCAGGGCCTTGTTGAGGTAGGTAAAACACTCAATATCGAGCATGTGTGCCTGGTCCACTTGTCAGCGCAGGCGTCATGCAAAAACCACCAGTCAAACAAACGTACCTCGTCAATAAAGAGAACGCCGGGGACAAGCTCAGCGACACCCTGGTCGATGTATTTGCTCACCACCTTGTTGATCTCCCCTCGCAGCTTGTCTGTAATCTCGGTCATTTTGGGCTTCATCAGCTGGCCCATCATCGACATGATATCCTGCCCGCCCTGTGGCCTCGCGTTCGCCACGTCCAGGTCGTGGAGGGACACATCCTGGACAATCTCCTTCTTCTTGTGCACTTCGCCCTTAGGGATGGGCACGTACTCCTCGGCCTCCAGGTCGAACTCGGTAGCGTAAGCATCGGACCGTCCAACACGCTTGCAAGCGCCCGTGTTTGCCTCGATGTAGATGACGTCGCCGACAGCAACCCGCTCCTTCTGGATGGCCTCGTATATGCTGGAATCAAGCCGCAGCTTCTTTTGTCCCTTGGCGCTCTTCAGACCGATCAACAGCGTGCTGATGGTCTTGCCGTATCCTCCCAGAGGGTTCTCCGCCTCCTCGGGAGTGAGCTCTGTGACCTCGCCCTCATACACCTCCTTCGTCTCCCGCACTTTGAGGCCAATGGCCCTCCGGAAGTTCTCCATCAACACCTCGGCCTTCTTGACTTCTGTAGAGTAGATCTCGCTGCCGGTGATGGGGCAGAAGGGGATGCGGGTTCCGAGCTCCTGGCTGATGGCCAAGGCCAGCGCCGTCTTGCCTGTGCCTGGACCGCCGACTAGCAACACGCCCCGGCCAGCCATCTTGTGTGCCTTGATGAGATCGACAACGACACCGCATGCCTCGCGCGCCGTGGTCTGGCCGACAAAGCCGGCGGCTTGCTTCTCTGCGACGCCATTGTTGAGGCCGAGGCCCTTGATGTGCGTGTGCGCCGCTGTGCGGTTGGCGCGATTGTTCCCCTTCACCTCGCTGATTTGCACCATATTTGCTTGCTTGCGCTTTTCGCGGGTTGATCGTGAGTGGTGTAGGGTGTCGGCGCGTGGGTCGGGGAAAGATCGGTGTAGCGGCGCTGAATTTACGAATTGTCGACTTTTTGCGAGGGGATGGAAGCTCTTGGTCTGGAAGCTCCTAAATTTCGGGACGCGACAGGTAGGTGACGGTGGTCCGTGCTGTTCACCGAGGTGAGGCCCCCTAAGTTGATGCCAGGAAAACACGGCATCAAAATATCAAAAGCATGCAGAATGTACCTTGGTGTCTCCATCTAAATATTTAAATTATCGCTATTAAGATAATATTTGAATTGCCTTTTGGGTGACCACAACCAATAGCATACTCCACCCCTCGATCAGGTACCTTGTTACTTTCCAAGTCTCGTCTGCAAGACCGCTATCGTCATAAAACCGTAGCTCCATTAGCTGAGCCGTAGGTGGCTATCCAGCCAGCCTTTTTCCTCGTCGAGGGGCCATTAAAATTGCCTTAACCCCGCGAGCGCGCTATCTAACTCTATTCATCCAATCTTCTTCTTCTTCCTCACTATCTTTGTCGTCGTCCCCAAGCATCGGAACAACTTCCTCCATTTCCATGTTGACCGGGCTCTGCTCCAAGTCCATCTCTGGCTTTTTCTCGGGCTCCCGCTTCGATAGAACGGCCCATAGAGCGCTCCCAACAATAAGCCCGCAACCGACCACGCTAGAAATGCCCATCTCATGCCCAAACACAAACTTATCAAAGCCCGCAGCAAACAACATGTGGGTATATACCATGGCCGTGGCCCTGTTCGACTTCTCCGAGCCAATTCCAGACGTCATCATGAACTGGAGAAGGAACCCACATATTCCAAGGGAGAGCAGGAGCATCCACTGATACAATGAAGCTGGTAGCCCAAACCGAACCTCGGGCTGGCCGATATTGAGCAGCGGAGCAACGAGTAGAACACTCGTACTGACAAACGTCGACCACACCGAGAAGTAGGTCACGCTTATCAAGGGGTGTGCCCGTTTCCCGATCCACCTGATGGTCGTATATGCGCCTGACGCTCCAACGACTCCAATCATTGCGATGCCGATTCCCTTGAGGCGCTGTTCGGGGGTTGGTTCGTCTCCCGCATGTGGCATCGTCGTCGTTCCGTTGCCGTGTGCCTCAGGAGGCCCAACAGTTGCATCGCCACTCGCGCCGCCAAATAGCGATGCTGGTCTCGCGATCAAAACAACCCCGACCAAGGCGAGAAACGCTGCGATTTGTTCTTTACCGGTGTAGGGGGTCTTGAGGATCAAATGGCAGATATACCCAGCGGCCGCCGGGGCAAGAAATGTGATGACGGTTGCCTCAGCCAACGGGAGATACATCATCGACCACCTGACGAATGTTAGCTACGTCGACATGAAGGTATCACCGATGTTCTTACCACATCCCATATATGCCGAAGAATCCTGTGAGCCCTCTTGCCACAAGCAAAACTCTCACTTCCTTGGGTCCAAATGGGAACTGCGGCACCTTGGTGTAATACATATAGGCAACAGAACAGACAGTAGTGATACTCATCCGCGCAAAGAGAATCTGAAAAGGGTGCATGCCGTCCCCGTCAGTTTCCAGAAGCCTTGCCGACAGGTTCATGAGGGCCCCGAATAGTTGAGAGACAGCAACGAGGATTACAGCCCGGTTCTTGGTCCAAAATCGAGACAACATCCGTGACCGCGAAGACTCTGGCTTCTTACTTGTCCGGAGTGGGGGAGGGGGAGGAGGAGGAGCCCTGCGCCCGGTGGGCAATCGTTGGCCGGAAAAGGGGCTCACTGAGCGAGATCGAAGTCCGGTTGGAATTACCAATGACGTCCCAGTGGTTTTCCTCCCTCCCATTCCCTCGACCGAGGACAGGTGATCGACGATATCTTCATCATCGCTGTCATCACTCAACGTCTTTAGCCCCGACCTTTGCGGTGTCGCTAACAGGTTCAACTGGTCATGGTGAGGCATGCTTGAAATTATGACGCGGCAGAATTTGCCTAAGGGGAACGCGAAAGCCGAAAAGATAGCGGTAAGACCATTGAAATGGTGATGACTTCAGGTTCCGACAGCTGAGTCACAGCATATAAGTCAACCTGAAAGGGATGTCAAGACGATCTGGAAAGCAAAAATGTTTGCAACGAAATAGAAGAAGTAGCTTAAGAAGAAAGATCAAAATGACTTAATCAATCAGCAGAAACTTTCGCACATGAAAAGAGAGGGGAAACCTTCTTATCCCCGGGCGCCCGATGGCGTTGGCGGAAGCAGTGACGCATCGGGCCGGGGCCACACCTAATGCCGTTATGGATGGGAGCCCACCCATCCCCCGTGGCGGAGAACCTTGTTCGGCCACTCAGATGATTATGATCAAGAGAGTCTCGATGTCTGCTTCCCAACCTTGCAACCCAATCCGTAAAGTTTGAACATTCGGGTTCCATGTTTCCACGTTCGAGCGAGACGCCGATGTCGCAGGTCCGAAAGCAAGAGAGAGAAAGTGATACAAGAATACTCAGCGGGGAAGCTCCCGGAGCTTATGCAATAGGTCATCACCAAAGAAACCTGGGTGATGACGCCCTATTCCTGACCAGGGAGGAGGTTGGTTGGTTGACAAGGGAGTTTGGGGCAGTTCGGTGGAGTGGGTGTTGATGCAGTGTTAGCGCCGCAGGAGAATCCCCCATCATGTGAGCGGTTCCCCAATCCAGGAGGCTCACTGTAACTTGTCGGAAGATGCCCCTGCCCATCTCTCGAACCGATAGAAAAGAGACCGATGGCGCTTCCAGAGGGTGCGGCATCCGAGCATGGTGAAGGACGGGAAGGAAGCGGGGGGTTTGGTGACCGCAGAAACGCTGGGATCGGAACAAAATATCCGAGAGCGCGTGCCAAAGCATGAAGTTCAGGTATAAACGCCCCTCATTAAAAATGGTGCCTACCTACAATCCCTAGGTGTAATTTGAAAAAAATTAGCGCATCTACAAGCTCATCATCAGCCCGTTGCATTTGGCCCGGGAATCCGCACAGAAGCCGCCGAGCAGAGCGGACAACTGCAATGCATGGCCTGGAGAGTGGTTGGATTTTTTGTCGCCGACTTTCGAGGCATCACCGGACCCCTCTCCCCATTTGCCAAAGGTTGCCTTACCTCCTAAGGTAGCGCCTTGGATTTTCTGAGGCTGCGGCTGAGCTTGGCAGCTAGAAGTCGCCCGGTGTGATTCATCGCACACGATATCATTGCAACTCGGGTCCCGCACCAACGAACATGTTCTGGTATCATTGACCTACCTTTTCCGCCTCTCGTGATTTTGGATCTGGTTATGAGATTATCAACACCAAGATTTCGCCAACGCCAAAATGAGCAGCGCCAAAGGAAAAGGCAAGGCCGTATCGGGCGGACAACCTCAGTTTAAACAAACCAAGCTTTCCTTTGGATCAGCATTTCAGGCCTCCACGGACAAGCAGAGAAAGAGAGCCAAGGTTTCGCAGAACGAAGACAAGAGCGAGGCCCGAGGGAGCAACATATCACCCGAGGATACCCCTAGGCAAGAGGACTCAGCAGCACAACCGACAGCATCAGAACCTGAGATCCCACAGGTTGCCACACCCCAAACAGCCCCGAAAGCCGCGGTATCTCCTGCTACCAGCAACCCAGGCGCGCAAGTATCATCCCGCCAAATCATCATCAAGGAGAAGGTAGGCGACCTCTTCGCAGCCCCTCCAAACGCGGTTCTTATACACGCCTGTAACGCGATTGGTTCATGGGGCGGCGGGATTGCTGCCGCCTTTCGCCAACGATATCCGGATGCCTTTCGGATCTACAACGCTCATTGCAAGCGGTCTCTGCCACAGCGGTTGATAGGGTCAGCCTTATTAATTGCTCCCCGTGATGGGGCGAGGAGGCAACATTACATAGGCTGCCTCTTCACCAGCAAGCGTTTTGGCAAGGCAAAGGACTCGCCGGAGCAGATTCTAGAAGCCACAGGTCCGGCTGTAAGAGATTTGCTGAGGCAGATTGCCGCGGAGATGGGTCGCGGAAATACGATTGGGGAAATCAGGATGTGCCACATCAACTCTGGGTTGTTTGCCGTCCCGTGGAGACATAGCAAGCAGGTCATCGAGGGACTGGAGCTGGAGGAAGATGAGAGGGCCCCTGTTGATGGTCAGCTGGAGATCATTGCGTACTCTCCCGAGGACTAGATGGTCAACATAAGGGGGGGATTGGACGTATGATCATGTTGGATTCCACAAGAGCTGAGATTGACAGCTAAAGCGCACATCCGTAGCCATTCTTGCTGTGAATTAAGCCTTTGGTCCCTCATATTTACCGCCTACTATGCTGTTGTCCCGTCTAAGCGCCATTCTGATACAATCCCAAGCAAAACGCCAAACTCCGCGCTGTAGTGGCCCAAATTCCGAAAGTCAAAGCCCGGGTTTACCTCCTCTTTGGTGCTGTTCCAACGTCGGCGTCCACCTCTGCGTCATCGTCACCCTCATCCAAGTCTTCCTCGCCCACCATTTGTCTCGTCCGCTTGGTTCCTCTCGCTTCGGCTTTCTCGGCTGCCTTCTCGGCCTGCTTCTCCTCGCGGTCCGCATCTTTCATGAACTGGTCCTCGATATTGAAATTCTTGCGTGCAGCTTCAATCTCCTTCTTCTTCTCGAATACCTCCTGGATCTTGCCCATAAAACGCGGGTTTCTGCGCATAGCAAATTCAAAGTCCTCAAATTTGACTTTTTGTCTTCCCGCGTGATGGGCTGCGCGAGTGGCCTCGAAGCTCACTCCTTGGATGAAGTCGGTCACGATCTCGTCGAGGACACGAACCGTGTCGGGAAGGGGAGCTTTGACGTCACCATGGCCGTACAAAATCTGTGCGACTGGGGAATGGTCAGGGGATTGCCATCTAGGCTGTGGGGAGAGTGGGGAGCGTACGCTCATTGTGGTTGAAGTTCATCTTGCCGACATTTTTGCCGGCGCGCGCACGAGGCTCCATCTTTGCGGTTTCTGATTAGGATCTTTTTGGTCGCGATTGACGGACTGTCGTCGTGTTCGGGTAGGAGGTTGACGGCTATATCGCGGCGTAGTAGTGGCGCAGGTAGATCTCGGTGAGTTGACCGCGAAGAGGATGGCTGAGGGAATGGGAAGAATCGCTGGCGTTGTTGCGAGAAGTTCAAGGTCAAAGTCACAACGGCCGTCGCTGCCCCCCCCCCCCCACATCCCACAACTCTCAGTTCCAGCCGCATTTGTCTTGGCATCCCCACACGCACGCCTCACTAAGCCGCTTTTGATAGGCTCGGGTCAGGGGTTTGGGGAAAAGGACAAAGTGATTTTCCCAAGAAGCTCTGACACCCTGTCCAGTCCACTTTGGAGCCAGAAACACCACGCGTGCCGTTTGTTTCGAGACCGAGATATTTCAACTTGCGACTTTCGCTACCACGCCCAGCACACTCGTTATCGATACGCACCGCTCTCACAATGGTACGTCAGGATTCAACATGTTCAATATGGACGATTCTTTTGGCAAATTCCCAGCGCCGAAACCTGGCGCGGTGTCATTGCGCAAACGTCATCGACAGGTCTTCCATGCCACTGAAAGCTAACGCGCTCCCTTTTACAGTCCGCGATCTTCAACTTCCAGAGCCTCTTGCTCTGCATTCTCCTCCTCATATGCACCTCTACATACATCCACGACATGATCCCCAAGTTCCTCGACAACCACAAGGATGGGTACGTCTCTGACTGT
Source organism: Cercophora sp. LCS_1 (assembly GCA_036250225.1). Classification (NCBI taxonomy): domain Eukaryota; kingdom Fungi; phylum Ascomycota; class Sordariomycetes; order Sordariales; family Lasiosphaeriaceae; genus Cercophora; species Cercophora sp. LCS_1. Next base: position 413,962 of record JAPZLL010000003.1, read on the forward strand.
GCCGCGCCCAACTTCCGACACTAACGGTTCCGCCACGACAGATTTCTTGGTGTCTTCTGGAAGGCTGCAAGGATAGGGGAGAGGTTGTCTCCATACATAAGTATATGTTGCGTCTTCATGGCGGTAAGACCCAGCCCGGGCATGGTCCAGTCCAGCGAATGCAAAGGCTAACAACGACAGCTCTCCATGTTCCTCGGCAACTGAGGCCGTGCTAGCGCCATACTCACACCTTGCTGTTCGTATATCTAGTTTTGTCAGTCATGCAGGTGGGACATTTGGAGTTTTGGGTATCACTATCAGCGGTTTTGGGGAACACACCTCGGCGTCAATACGGGGTCATTTAGGGAGGCAACATGGCTCAATAGGCGATGTCGAACGAATAATGAGATGGGCTTTGAACTCGGCAGCCGATCATTACCCTACCTTTGCCCACACGTTTGAGCCAAGAGAACCAACCATATCCGAAGCTACTGCCGAGAGGTGGTTCACAGCTGCCCTTCAGCGCCTTATACCCCAGATTCCGATTGTTCCCCCGACGGTTCCACGACGGGCCACACAGCAGGATCGTCTTCGGTGTGACGGAATCCCAAAGTCCCATCCCCATCAACCGCTGGCGGATAAGGCTCAACATAACGACATGGCGGACGGGTAGGTGTCGCCCCGGTGACACCAGCAGTTACGCTTGTCTGCCACCGGCCTTGATTGGGTTTTGATCGATTGGAGGATAAGGGCTCAAGAACGACGTGGTGATTACATGCATGCAATCGACGCCCTCTGCACCAGTTGGTCTTGTGATTGTTGGGCCGAGTGCGAGTGGGCTCGGTGGACGGACGCTTCCATGGTCTGATATCGATGATCAATGGCGATTGGAATGTCAGATAATGCAGCGAGGCCGCACAAGTGAAGCCACGGTTTGCTTGCGGCTCGGTCGCCTCTGGAAATCCAGCGTCGATTATAATTCAGCAAGACATTTGTGGTATTGTTACTGTTCCAATGCCACAAACATGTGCGATGGCATTGATCTATCATTGCAGAAAACAAGAGATGCTTCGCTAGATACAAACCGACCTCGAGCAGCTATCCGAGGCTCACAACCCACCCGGAGCGATTCTCCCGGGACTGTCACAACCGCCAACTTTTCGTGTCTCGTGTGCATGAGATAAGGCTAACACAATGCAGTGACGACGGCCAAAAGCGAGAAGCGATCGTCAAAACGAGGCGCGCTCCCCGCTATCTGATCACGGATCTCATCTCGGCGGGACTGGCCCTTGGCAAACCCAAAGATTGGAGGGCAGATCACACGACGAGGCTAGTGAATAGTGCCGTATTATTGAGCGAGAGAAAATCAAAGAGAATGAGGCGTGATCACCACCAGGCGGCTAGCCGTCCGCCATACAGTGCCATCCTTTCGACGACCCCTGATGATGTTCCCTTACCTCGGGACTACGAAAGTAGTGTGTACCTACATACCTTGCTGGTCTTTGCGCGGTAGCCGGATGTTGGATGTTCCACTAAGCTAGTTATTGCTCGCGCACTCACCTTTTGCAACACCGGGTGACAATCAATTTGGCATCGCCTTGCGTCCGAGCGGGCGTCATCGCCATCATGTTGTGGGGTGGGATGGGATGGGATGGGACGGTGGACAAACCAACAGCTCGTTGGACCGGGTCCTAGCTGAGCGACGAAACTCCAAAACAAACCCGAAGCAAGGGCAGGCAAGGTGAACAGACAGAATAAGGGGTTTACCAGGCTCGCTTTTCTCACTCTCTCTTTTCAGCTGGAGCCCCCAGGTGGAGTAAGCGCACGCGCTGAACAAAAACCCCCGGGGCTCTAATTTCATGCGGTTTCGTCTAGAAGGGTAGAAGGTCGGCCGACTCTTTCTTGATCCTCGCGGGACTTCGCGGGATTCCTTTGCGAAGCTTCTTCGCTCCCACTCACACGAGACACAGCTTGAGCTCCGGCAAGCGCTCCAGCCGGAGCACCCTACAGCTTCGGGATGATGCAATGCAGCCGCACGTCCTTTTGCCAAAAAAAAAAAAAAAGAAAGAAAAAAGAAAACCGGGATGCAAGAATGCCTCCCTTTCCCTCTCCCAAGCGCCCCCCTCGAGCCCGAGCGCTACGGGAGACCGTGCTCGGGTGCCCAAATCCAGAAATCAGGTCGCGGGATCCCCGCCTTCGTCGCATCTCAGCATCGCTGGACGTGCGCCTCGCCTGCCTGCAGTTTCCCCTCCCCGCTTTGTTGGGTTTACTGTTCTGTGCTGTGCTGCGCTGCGCTGCTTGGATGTGAGAGAGAGAGGGGGAGAGAGGGGAGACAAGACCAGCAGGGGTTAGGTAACGGGGAAAGGGAGGAGGGGGTGAGGTGAGTGAGTGGTGTGTCTATCTGTCCAGGGCTGCTGCTGGCGAGGGCAAGACCCGAACGTTGCGTTGCTTGCTGCCCTGCCAGCTCTGATCCGCGACAATTCGCTTGCATGGACAGACAGGACAGACAGCATGGACAGCAGCATGCGAAGGAGGGGGCGCGTGGCAGACGATGGGGTGGGGATGTAAAGGTGTCATTGCTTTAAAGAGACGAGAAATTGACGATGTATTCTCATTGTTTGGCTCGGCAAGTGCAGCGTTTAATCATACAAGTCAAGTCCCATTTGAACCTGATTGCAAAGAGAAAATAAAAACATGGCTCAGCGTCTTCTATATTTGTATGTAGGTGTTCATGCCCTGTTCGAACCCAAGATTCGAGAGAATTTGGCTGACAGGTTTGGAGGGCTAGTGGGAGGAGACCAGTCACGGGCAGGAGATCGACATGAAACAGTTGTGTGTTTATTTGGCCGGCCGGGATGGCCGTGGATGGCGCCGATTCGGGGGCACAGCACGGCCGCTGGATCCAGCATTCAAACATGACGTGAGTCGTGGTCGGTCTGGGTTGGGCTGTGCGTGCTGTCGTTGCCGTGCGTGCACAAAAAAAAAAAAGGAAACAACAAGTCGAAAGCGGGTTTGGGATGTGACAGTCAAACATGAGACGTCGCATTGGGTGGGCTTGCAAGTCGGGGGTGGCACGTTGTGTTGAGCACGACAGCGGCGGACGGCGGAATGTCTGCCGCGAGAGAAAAAACCCCCCGCATCCTATCTTCGGGAGTTGCAAAAAAGGGGACTGGGAAACGAAGAATGGCTCAAAATCCTTTAGTTTGTTTGTGGCAGGGCGAACGGCCGAGGTCCAACAACCAGTCCCAAGCAAAAAGGGGCAGATCGAGATTGCCGGAACGGCTAAGAGAGGACCGGCGGCATCGGGCCGGAATTGTCAATCGGCGACAGTCCAAAGTGCATGTTTGGGCGCAACCTCGAGTCATCGAGGGGAACTCCTGAAAATCCCCATGCAGCAGCATGTTGCGTGTTAACATGGGACCAGCCCTCCGAGGGGTGTGCGCGAAGCGGTTTCCGGCATCGTCCTCTGCGGATTCGAGATGCTGTGTCCCGCCTGTGGTTTAGGTTTCGCTGCTTCCCACCTCGCCTTGCACCGGAGCAAAACGTGGTCACCCTTGGCACCCACGAAGACGAGTCCGCCGGAGGGCCTGAGATGCAAAGCAGTGCACATCCTTAGGCGTTTTTGCCATCGGCCCCACGTCTTCAGCTACTCCTTTCCGTGAGGACGCAGTCGGGTTTTGCCCAGCCGCCGTGGGATGAGTCGTGGGGCGAGCAAAAACTTGGAGTATGAGAGTGAAGGGCCTGACCTAAGGTACACCTACTGTGCCAAGTCATCACTTGTAAGCCTCGGACTACGTCTGGGTGAAAAAAAATCTTGGTGCCGGATACATATGCCTTCTAGAAACGTCATGGGTGTTTCGGCGCTGCAATGTCATGCCAGAGCAGTGGATGCCGAGGCTCCAACACCCACCTGAGCCGGAACCGCTGCGAAACAACAAACGAATTGGCTGGAAACATCTGTTGAAGATGCCCGCTGCGCTGTGTCGTCATGGCGTCGGCTCCGAACCGTGCATGGTGAGGTCTCCGGCCGCGATCGGTTCGGAGGCGTTAGTCAGCTCGGCATTGAGCCCGTCTGCCGTCGAGGTCTGTCCCGGACGTCCCGAGAAAGCTGTAAAAGGCACCGAAAACAGCAAGTGTAATTTGAGTCCCGCGCCATCGAATATGAGGGCAGTCTCGTGACTCCAGCCGTTTTCCATCCCTCCGGCAGCTGCCAAGTCCCAAGCAGGCGGGGCCGAGTCGATGGGACAGGCTCTCCCCTGCGAGGCAGGCTGCTGGGCGTACCTCGTACTGCATGTATCGTGACCTCGGCTAGTCGCCACTGTTGTGTTGCTGCAGACCAGAGAAATGGGTGTGGATGCCAGCGGAGCTTTAGAATCAGGACGCGCAGTCAGGTAAGTGTCTAGGGGGCGGTAAGGATTGATCAAGAGTCACGAAACGGGAAAGGGGCAGGACTGGTTGCGACACTGGGCGAGTCGGCCACATGGTCGATGCTGGGATTATGACGGCTCCCGCCTGTTTGGCAATGGGAACCTCATCAGTTCGGTTCGCAAAGACAGGGTGTATCCTAGGTTGCTTTACCAAGGGCCTGAGATTGACTTCGGGAGATGCGAAGTTCGTCAATCTCTGGCGGACAGGCATGAGTGCAGCGCCGCAGAGACCTCAGGCGGGCTGGCCATCTCACCTCACTTATCATTAATCCGGCATCCACACTTTGCAACCTCGTGCATCCGTAGACCTGCAGGACTTTAATAAGCTGAGGCGGACAGACAGAGAAGCAAGTACGCAGGCAAGCAAGCGGAGTGCTGGCATCTTCGGATCGAGGCAAAGCTGCACTTTTCACCCAAAGGGTCGGAGTTTGCGGTCGAATCAGCCCCATCCGAAACAAACACTGGTCATGATTTGGCCGTTGCAGCGGTTTCAACAAAACTGGACGCTTTGCCCTTGGCTGTGTTTGCGTTCGGCGGATGGAGCTGAGCTCGGAGCAGACTTGGGGGGTGGCACATGGTATGAAAATGGCAAGGTGCTTCTGCATTGCTGCAGCCAGCCTGAGAGTCAATTACACGCGCATCACCGTCACCAAGCGCCCCTCGGTGGCCTTTGCAAGAGTAAGACAAACTGTCGGTCTACTGCCGGGTTCTCGACGGCAAAAAACCAAAACAAAACAAAAAAAAAAACAGTACGACGACAGGAAAGGAACTGCAAAGCTGTTACAGTGGTCGACGTCTAGAGGGCGCTATCAAGGTCCACGTTCTTTTTCGGGAAAGGGCCCAGCAAAGCCGCCCCGGTGGCTGGAGCATGCCACGGGATGATAAAGTATCCAGTCGCGTGGAACGCGGCGGTTGTGGACAGGCCAGGCAATGGCGACATCGCGCCGCTCGCCAAGAAACCCCAGGCCACTCGTTTCCCCACCACGAGCCCACCTCATTTTGGAAGATGGCGGGACCTTGAGGTGGGTTGTTGGAAATGCGCGCCACTGCCGTCCGTTGGTTGCATTTGTTTCGAAGACCTGCCATTCGCCTCGCCGCCATTCAGGCAGAGCGTGGGCCCAGACACAAACCGAACACTCTGGGTATTTGGTAAAAACAAGCTGGCAAGTTGAGGTGAGATGATCAGCTCCGGAGGAAACACGTCGAGTTTCTGACAGGTGTTGCCGTCTGTGTGCTTTCTTTTCCCGAGACAGGCGTGCCACCCACGGTCCATTCCATCTTGGACCCGCGGCCGAGCTGTGAGAGCTGAGGTTCCACCCTTTGATTTGGTGTCTGCGCGTCCTCTCGTTGTGACGGATGGCGGCGAACCGGCGAACGGATGGGCGGCGATTGGAGCGCCCCCCGGAACACCCGTCCCCGTCACTTGTGCATCTGAGGTGGCCTCAACAGCTCACCTTGGCCACCTTTGCCCTGCCGGGTTGGGTGTGGAAATACGAAGCCATTTCCCGCGAGTCCCATCACTCTCGTGTCTCTCGTCCCAGTGCCAGGATCGAAGTTTCAACGTCTCCAGTGTGGGCATCAGTGACATCCACAACTAGTGCCCACTACCGAGCCGGGCCATTGGTGCCGGGCTGGCGATCGGCCGTCGAGTCTAGAATGCCAGGTGGCCACCCCTTGCTCACCGCGACTCCGAGAAAGGAGGCGAGTGCGATCCATGGAGGGCGAGAGGCGAGACACAGGAGATGCATGTCAGGCCCTGATTGAATGTTTGCGTTGCGTTGCGGGAGCGTAAATTGAAGAGCTGCGTTGCAATTTGTGTCGCATGTGTATGCTTTCTTCTTTTTTCCAATATACTACTTCAAGCGGCTGCACTCCTGCATCACCCGGAGGTGAGGGATGCGCGCACAGGAGCCATAGGAAGACAGGAAAACAAAAGCTCACCCCGCCTTGCATGCAACAGAAGGGGGTTTCTCCTTCTGTTTGCCACTATTATACCGCAGGGGCGTAGAAGCTCGAGGCGGGGAAGGAGGGCGGAAATACCTCCTAGGCACATCGGATCGGATCGGCGGCGCATTGAATTGTATCGCGAACCGGTGCTCATGTAAAGAGAAACAGCAGCGGGGGATGAATGAGGCGGCCAAGAGGCAGAAAACCAGTCCTGTTGCAAAATGCCTTAGGTGAGATGCCCCTTCCTGTAGGGGGCGCTTCCAAAAACACAGGCTATTCTCGGTGTTGGGTCAGCGGCGCGCTCCATCAAACCGTGCCTACCGGACCAGTTCAGCTTGGGGTTCCGAGCCTCCAACAAGACGGAAGGGGCGGTTTGGTTTGGCGGGACCTGCAAGAATTCTGCGCGCCTACCTCCCGCCGGTCGTGTTGGAGGCGCTTCCAATGATTCCACCGTCCGTGCTGGTCGCCGATGCAAAAATGACGAAAAAAGAAGTGACGGTTGGTGCAGCCGTCAGGTGAGCGGTGAGGTTGAAATGCTCACTCAGGTCCATAGCATCCACACTGCACATGGACTGCAGAGCGGGATGGCCAACGGACGACTCTTTCACTCCAAACCAGGGCATCGCACGGTTTCGCAGAATGGCGGTGGTGGTGATGGGCGACAGGGCAATTTCGAGACAGACACATGGTCAAAGTACTGGTACAGCACGGAGGTACCACAGCTGGAGGGTTCATCAGATGCCGCATGGATGTGATGCTGTCTTGGCTGTATGGATAAGGTAGGTGGATCCATGCCCCAGGGTTGCCAGGGTGTGGCACTGGGCCTCAGGGTCAAGGGTGGAGTGGTGCCTGGATGATGCAGCAAGCAGCAAGCCTTTGCGCGCCTCGGCGGGAAGGCGCGTTCCACCGGGTGGCCAAAAGTGCAGGAAAGGGGCGTGTGGGAGGGGGTGTGCACAGGAGAGAAATCTCACCTTAGCGCAAGCCAACCCAGCCCAGCCCTTTTTTTTTTTTGCCAGCTCCCAATCCACGAATCCATGGGGGGCAGGATCCATTGCTAGTCACCCAAAGAAGCGTCCGCTTGCCGCATGTGTGCCCTCTGTTTAGCACCAGCCAGGCCATGCCATGCCATGCGATGGCATGCCCATCCATGGTCCACGGTCACGGCCCATGACCCTTGGGCTGCCGGCGGGTTGGCGGGCTGGCGCCGTCTTCACTGAATCCGCCGCTCGTCTCGCGCTTGTCCGCCATCGTGTCGCTTCCATGTTCCCTTTTTTCTCCCCCTTCTCTTGCCATCCCATTCATTCCCCATTCCTATTCCCACCCTTCGCCCTGCCTGACCTCTAGTCCATCCCTTGCTGTGCTATTATTGCCCATACCCCCAACTTGACACCACCTTCGTTTTCTCTCCTCGCTCTTTCTAACTCCTTTTCAATCTCTGTGGTTCCCTTTCCAGATTCACGCCTGCTTTCTTGGTGTGTCTTTCCAGTCTCTACCAACTGTCGTCGGACCTCCCTACGCTTCACCGTTGCCGGCCCGGCCGAGGAAATCGCAATCAACGCTTCCACAACCCGCTTGCTCGCCTCCTGCTTGCTTGCTGCTCGTTCCCAGGCTGGGGGAAGGAAGCAGGCGCTGTTATCCTTTCGACACGCCCCCCCCCCCTTTGTTCTGCCGCGACGCCTTTTGGCGCACCTCCGATCCTTGTTTTGGCTCGTGTGTGTTGCTTGCTCGCTCGCTGCAATCAGCCATCTCCATACCGACCACTGCACGCCGAAGTCCTCGAAGCACACCCATTGACTACCGAACGCGGCCAACCAGCCATTCTGCAGGTGAGTGTGCTTCCTCACTTTGCTTATTACCCTTGCACAAGGTCTCCCATTGCTGCCGGAACTTCTGGCTTCCCGATCACAAGAGCGGCCAAGGACGGCGCTCCATGCAACCATCCGGTTCACGAGATGTGCCCCCTATGGCCGTGTTGCCCGCCCACTTTTGTTTGCCGTGCTCCCCTCCGGCGCCACCTCTTAAAGATATACAAGGCCCTTTTGCTGACGCACACGTACAGGTCTAGCCACCCCCTACGACTCCAGCTCGCCTCACTTCTCCTTGATATATATCCGGCCACTCGGTCGTGGGGTCGCTCCGTCGTTAGCCCTCACCTTCTCCGGCTTCCGACCCCATCCCGCACCGTCCCACACCCCCACCAGACACTTGAGAAGCGGGCTGTGGTGCACACCGTACCGGTCCGCCAGGATGAATGACCAAGGAGCTGGTGGCGGCATTGAAAGCCACATGCCCACCCACCGACGACAGGACTCTGCCGAGGACCCGATACCGGCCGAAGCCACCGCCGAAACCCGAAACCCCGCGCCTGAACCTGACCAGCAGGAGATGGCCCAGAAGTTGCAAGAGTCTGGTCCACGGGCTCTCGCCGAGGTCGATACGCCTGCAGGGACACCCATGCCCGGCGAGGCGCCAGCACTTTCCAGAACACCTTCCACGAGCAGCAGGCCAAACGAATATCTATCTGTGCAGCCTGAAAGGCTGCCTTTACACCTGAGCCGCTCCATTCCCTCGCCATCGCCCTGCCGCCCACTCGAACCTCCCGTCACGAAAGCCACGCTCAGCGAGCTTGACGTGCACAAGATAATACACAATCCAAAGCTTCGCCACGACATCAACTTCGACCCTGAGCTGCATTTCCGTCCAAATCTTGACGGAGAGAAAGGGAAGAAGAAGCAAGAGAAGGCGACGCAGTTTTGGGCAACACTTCGCGATCAATTGGTGCAGTTTGTGACGGACCGTGATGGCTTCATTCGAAGATATGGTGCCGACGGAGACTGGTGCTTGCCATCCCTTTTGAGGGCGATCAAGGAGATCATTCAGACATTGGTGCCGCAGCGGGACCGAGACTTGCTCAACGAGGGACTTAATGTGGACTTGCTGATGCAGCAGTTCAACCGAGGAGTTGCTGACCTGGAGAAGCTGGCTGCGTGGCTCTCGGGCGTCCTGAAGCTGCACTGCGCACCGATGCGAGACGAGTGGGTTGACGAGATGTACAACGAGCTCAGCAACGGCAACCGCAACAACGACATGGACGAGCTGGTCAAGGGGATGCGCAGTCTGCTCAGTGTTCTGGAAGCAATGAAGCTTGATGTCGCAAATCACCAGATCCGTTGCCTGCGTCCTGTTCTGATTGACGACACGGTAAACTTTGAGCAGCGCTTCTTTTTGAAAAAGATCCAGGGAGGGCGCATACAGAATCTTGACAACGCCACCGCGTGGTACAAGCATGCTCAGGCCTGTGCGGAAAGGGTATATGCCAACTCGCCAATGCCCTACCTGCAAGCCTTTGGTGAGACAGCCGTGTTTTTCGAGGCTCTCTCTAGACTCATCCTTCCATCGACATCAACCGAGAACTTCCCCGCCACTTTTGTGTTCGACGAGGATCGGATTCTGAAGCTGCGGGCCGACATGTATGACACCGTCTGTCTTGAGATATGCATGCAAAAGTTCGACGACTTGGACCGGCTCCCAAGAGTGACTCAGGGGTATCCGACGAGCCAGGCGTTCGCAGCCAGAGGTTCCCCGCGAAGCAGCCGATCGTCTTTGGATGTCGATTATAACTTCAATGCTCCAACATCACGGCCTTCGAGCATTGCCTTCAGCGATCGTGGCTCCGTGGCCTCGTCCCCTCGGAACTCGGGCGGCATCTTCGGGAACCCCATGACTGTTGATCCTGCCGAGGCTCGCAACAGATCTCAAAATCTCTACAGCTCCCTCGTGGCGCTCCTCAACACGGCTGCACCTTCAGGCCGACCGCAACATAAGTGGCAGTCTCTCGCACAGCCCATGGCGCTCCAAATCCTACGCAGTGTGAACACTCCCCCACATTTCCTCTCGGAACTTGAGGCTTGGCTCGCCAAGTGCTTGACCAACCCACAGTGCGAAGAGTTCCGCAGGGTGGAAGCCCACTTCCAACAACGACTGCTCGGCGAGCTGGCAAAACGAGTCGGGGAGTTTAAGAACCTGTCTGGGGTGGGCCTCTTCTCGGTCGCTACGGGAGGCCGCATCCACGGGGCTAGCCGCGGTTGGGAACGGTTGGGCGAGAGGGACAATCGTGATTCGGGACTGTTCGACATTGGTGCCGCCTCAGCACGCGACCCGCGAGACGAAGCTGGGATCGACGACATGGCGATTCGACTTTCCCATCTCGGAATTCTCCATTGGAGGGTTTGGGCCCAGCTCGCCTACGATGTCGACGGCGACACGGATATCGCGGAATGAAAAAGGCTGTTCGAGCAGCATGACCAACTTGCTTCATTCACATTCTACGTCCCAGGCCTCTCTTCGGGCTCTGGTTTGACTACGATCTTGTAATCCGCCAACATGGATGGGCGAAGTTTTTGCGAGGCGGCGAAGCGAAGCGTCGACCACGGCATCTTTCCTCTTTTCTCTATTTTTTGACTACGTGTGTTGTCACCGAATACCCAACCTCTACGAGTTTAATCTGCATTTCTTCTCGGTTCTGCCTCGTCCCCGGCTGGTACGGACTGGCTGTGGGGGTGTTGGACCGAGGGAACCCGGAGTTAATAAAAATCAAGCATTGGCGTTTATGGCGGGCTTCTGTCGAGAGAGAAAGGGTGGCACACGTCCTCATATTTTGAGCTTGCCGAGTTTTGGATAGGCTTTTGCTTGTTGTTCGCGTTGCTATTTTCGTGGCCTGTTGTGGTGAGCATATCACCAATGTGAACGGTGGAGGGAAAGAGAGGGAAAATTGAAACCCTGTCATACATAAACAAGCATTAAGAATAGATTTTGGCTCGAGCTTTTTACACTGGCTGAATAAGACTGCAAATGCACCCATTACTTTGAGATTGTCACACCAACAATTCCTGTTATCGTTCGTTTTCTGGTGGTCGATGCAAAACAATGATGGGTCGTTGATGAGGCTGAAAGTAACCACACCGACAGCCTCGCAGAACGCTGTGACGAGTTGAAATCGCGTTGAGAAATGAATTGGGCCATTGGCGAATGATAACCTACCAATTCGTCATTTTCGCCCGCGCAGAGCAAGAAAAAAAAATTGGTTGCCCTGCTTTGGTGGGAAGGGAGGGGAAACACACCCCCTCCTCTCGGCTCCGTGTCCTCGGGGGCACAGATCGGCAGGGGTGCTATGTTATAGGTGGGTTACACGGGACTTGCGGGAAGAAGAGAAGGGAAGAGGGGGGCGTGTGGCCATCATGTTTGACTGGTGTTGTGTTGTGCTGCCCAAATGGTAGGCGTGCGTCCGTGTTCTGCGTGGATGTAGGTGTGGTTGCATTTTTTTTTATTTATGTGGTATTTCTTGATTTGGTTGTTATTTGCCACGTTTTGTTGTGAATAATGGATTACGCCCGGTTTGTGTGTGTGTGTGGTGATGGCCTTGTTTTGGGTTGGGTGAGGAATGAGGAACGGGTCGGTCGGGTTATGGTGATGATCAGACAGCGTTGTGGAGGGTAGGTATTTTGTCGTTTTGGTCGTCGTTTTTTTCTTCTTATCTTTTATTGCTTTTGCTTCTTTCTCTTCTTCTTCTTCTACTATTACTTTTTCTTCTTTCGATAGACGGCAAAAATAAAAATATGATGGATGTATTGCTGTGCTGTTGTTGTTGCTTGCCTGCACCAAGGGCAAAACAACAGGGCAGCGATCAAAAAGTTGCGACTACAGACGATGCGGTTTTAAAACACCCCGTGAAAAGTTTCAGTTGATCCGTACGTATTTTATCCTCGAATCGGGATGGATCGTCGCGGGTGAGAGTAGAATAGCCTCGTCTCGTCGCCCCGTCCCGTTTGTTCCATCAAGGTACCCAGCGAGTGAGGTGTTTTGAATGACGGAGAGAACGAGGGGAAAGGGGAGCAGCCGGATCGCGGACGGGTAGGCGGCATATAGCCCAGCCACAGGTAGTATAGTTCGCCATGTGCAATACGTAATTGCATGCTCAATCCAAATGTGCGCATTACCTTACGTTCTCGGGAGTCGGGAAGGGAAGGGAAGGAATGGAAGCCGGGTGGTGTACCCAAAGGGGAACCGGTCAAATACACGGACCAAATCGTCCCGATATATCTCGCATGCCGACGCCCACCAAGCCCCGTCCCAACACCATCGCAATACATCCACACCACACCTACACGTCTAGCAACCCAACAACACGGGATTTACATAAATCCATTGCCATCGCCAACGCGACATCCCGTCCGCGGACGGTGCCCGCGGACGGGAGGGAAAAAAAAAAAACGTGGGGTACATGAAAGCGAGGCTGACGACTTACATACCTCGACGAACCGGTCAACGGGCTACCTTGACGTATTGTACCTCAAGTACAGGAACACGCGCAGGAACCACGGCACATTCTCCTGCCGCCTGGTCGATCAAAGTGCAGTTGCGGAACAGTTGCGGGATAAAAAGCGCAGCCGCCGCACGTCATCACAAGGCTGCGACCTTTAAAGACTCACCCCTTTCCTCGGCCCTCGGACATGCCGTGGTTGCCCTGCCTTCGCCCTTTTGGTCACAGGTGCCCTCCGACGATGGCAGCCGCAAAATCCCCATCATGTCGCCATATGCGGACGAAACTCACGTCTTCAATCTCTGACTACCCGGATTCTGTCACGCCGATGCCACTCGCCCAAAAGATGAGGAATGCAATACGCACGCCTGCTTGCATGGATAAGCCTACACTACAGCAAGGACCAATGGAAAGCAATATACACTTGATTACAGCCAGCCTGGACACCAGGGCTAGCAATGCTCGTGACAACCCACATTAACCCAAATAGTCTTTCAACTCCTCCGACTCTTCTATCAGCTGCTTGTACGAGAACGGTGCAAACGGCCACCCTCCAAACTCGGCAAACTTGGAGAAGGACTCGACCCACGCAAGACGCAGCGAGTGAAGCTACACCGTCATGTTAGTTTCAGACTCTATCCTCTGACTAAAGACCAAACTTACCATGGCAGAAACACCCTCCATAACAATCAGAATGATGCAGCTCAGACAAAAGAACATGTAAAAAGTGATCACAAGATAAACAGCCGAGCCAACGCCCGGAGACGATGAAGCGGCCGTCAGGGCAGGGCCGATGGTCATGGACCACAGCACAGCAGAGAGCTGCTGATGAGCCAATGACAAGGCCCAAAGACGAAGGTACGATGCGGTATGCGAGACACAGTTCAAGCAGAATTCTAGCACATCACAGTCAGTGGGGGCCTTGGGCAATGTCCAGAGCAATACTCACCAATCGTGTGAATGACCTGATGGATCATGACCTCGCCAAACTCAAACTCCTCATGCTCCTCCTCTCCGAGGTCCTGCGTGATCATAGCAACACCCTCGTCGTCACTGTGGCGCCCGGTCACAGCATGGCCGTTGTCGTCCTCGTCGTCATCCAGGGCGCTAACCCGCGAGCGCTCCCCAATGCCACGGTAACCCTTGGCCCGCGCACGGTTGTGCTCCCAGCGCAGATAGAAAGGCTTGAGGAAAAGCAGTACAGGAACTTGGAGCAGTGCAAGCATGAGCAAGCCAATCTGCACCGTCTTCTGGCCACTGTAAAGGGGTATATCGAGCTTCGTAGGTGACAGGAACATAAAGATCAGCATGTTTAGGAGGCCCGGGGGCTGCTGTCCGATAGCGAACCAGTCAACAGACCACTTGTAGATGATGCAGACGACCAAGTAACCGAAGATGGACTGGAAGAAGATCATGCCCGGCACAAAGTTGCCCCAGATATCAATTGGCTTCTTGAAGTGCCGCGCGTTGATGTAAGAGAAGCAGAGCGAGTACGTCATGTGGGCCCAACCGAGAATGATACTCATCTTCATCTTGTAGCTGTTGGTGAAGAGTAGGTCATTCTCGGTGCCGTGCCACCTCCAATCGAGACCAAACGGGTACCGGTAGTTGGGGTCCGCAAGCACCGCCTTGATTGGCTGGTGTGGCTGCCAGTGTTCGGGGACATCCCACTGCCACTGACTCTTGAACAGGGTCATCGACTTCGAGAAGACGTCATTGTAGATGAGACCGGTGTAGAGGGAGAACAGGGCCATGACAAGAGCAATGTAACGACCATAGTAGACCATGGCGAAGAGCTCGAATGTCACCTTTTTCAGAGGTTTCTCCCAGTAGATCATGGCAAGTGCCGCTGACAGCATGATTGTGGCATGGCCAAAATCACCAAACATGACAGCAAACAAGAAGGGGAACGTGACAATGACAGGGATGGCGGGGTTGACTTCTTGGTACGTTGCGGTGCCGTAGGCATTGACGATGGTCTGAAATGCTTCGGTAAACTTGTTGGTCTTGAGATACGTCGGGGGCTGCTTGTTGGTGCGGATCTCGTTAATGATGGACGGCACTGAAAGACCCGCTCGGTTGTTGACATCTTGGAGAGTTGACCGGATGAGCGGCAGATCATGCGTCGGGCACCAGCCCTCGGCAATGAGGGTACGCCGGGCTCGGTCGTACGAGAACAGATTGAGGGTGTTGTATACGGCCTTCTCCTTGGAGACCAATACCATCCATGCGGCGAGAGAGCGTGAGATTTGGTTGAGCTCAGCCTCAAGGGTCTGCTGAGTGTTGCGCAGGACGTTCTGAACGTCGTTGAGCCTAGCATTGACTTCATGAACCTGATCCCGGCGGAGGTCACTGTTCTCGTCAACATTGTAGACCTCGGCGCCCATGGATTCGGAAATCTTGCGAATCTTGGCAAGGATCTCCTTGCCGTGGGCGAAGATTACGAAAACGTTCTTCTGGACGCGCTCGTTGTTGACGGGGTCGATCAGAGGTTCCGGAATCTCAGCCTGGTTCATGTACAGGTTGCCACGAAGGGTACGCCAGAGGATACGCTCAAAGGCAGCCACACGGTCGCGAGCGATAACACCCGCAACAAAGCCAATGTTCATGCCTGAGAACGAGCGCTCGACCTCGGCGGCCGCGTTGTTGTGTTCAACGTCCTGAAGCAGCGGGGCATCGTCGTCGTCAGTAGATGCCCGAATCTCCTCCACATTGCCATGTGCTCGGTCAAAGAAGCCACCGGCCTCGCGCAGAACCCATCGCCACTCGGTGAGCTCCACCTCTCGCTTCTTCAACGTCTCGTAACTTTCGTTCAGCGATGAGATGCGCTGTTCGAGGCTCTGGCTGCGTTCGGCGAGCTCGTCGATCTCGGTCGGGGTAGGCGCGGCCAGCGTGTCGACGTCCAGGTCGAGTTTTCGGAGAGTTATTCCTGCCTTCTCCATTTGGGCGTGGAAGTATCCTGTCCTTGTCAGCTAGCGATCACCCAACGATGACAGATAACGCGCGTACGAAGCTGGCGTTCGACATTGTCGAGACGGCGGATATCCTGGGTAAAGGCCCTCTGGAAGGCACTGAGTTCGCCATTCAGCTAGGGGTTTTGTGAGCGACGATGCAAAGGGCCAGTGGGGGATGGAGATGCGTACGTCTCGGAACTGGACGAGTCCGAGTTCGCCGAGTGCGTTGACGACTTCGCGGCCAATCTCATTGGAAATATAGAGCTGGACCATGCTCATGTCCGCTGAGCGGAACGGCGTGTCCCGAGAGGGCGCCATCTTGGACGATGGCGATGGTTGTGCAGGCTTTCGCAACGCCGCGATGAGGGAAATCAATCAAGCAATCAGTTCGAATGAGGTTGGAGCTTGCTGACGACACAGCTGCCGCGCGCGCTTGCATGGCGCGTCGGCAGATCTCCGGCAAGCCCGGAATAGAGGGTTAGGGTTGTTACACGAAAGCCCTGAGCATGCACGGCGAGTTCCTTCCTCCTTTGTCACACCATGCAGACAATTCGGAAACTGCATCTAAATTTAAATCCACTTACGAAGGAAAGAGTTATCCATCGGTACTACAGGTTTTATCAGTGACCTTGGAAGCTACTCTATTACCCAATGAGCAATACTGGTCTGGGTCTCTCGATGGCCGATGCTTGTCCGTCCATATTCTGCGGTTACAATAGGCTAGTTGGTGTAGGTGCTCTGGGTGGAGGCATTCTGCCAGTCGAGGCGCTCCTTTGACTGCCATATATTGAAGGAAGTAGAGAGTGACTAGAACCGATTTCCAACTAGACCCGGTTTCCAATAAAGGATGGGGATTGTTGAAAGAAAACGCCATTGCTTGAAGCAGGAAGTGTCCTACTTCACCTACTTTCCATCAAGTAACCAACAAGGTATTAGACCGGTAAGACGCGTGCCTATCCTCTTCATCCCTACCTAGAGCGTCTAGTTGGCCCGCTGGGTTGAGGTGACGACAGTTGGGTCATGTAGGTACTGGATGGTGGTCAATGAGACGGACCGGATTTTGTGATTTGCTCAGTTCATTTGAAGGCATCATAGCAGAGAAACACAAAGATACATATTGTCGTTTTTTTTGTTCATCCAAGCTCAACGACTTGTAGCCATAGCGGTCATGATAAATAGGCACAAATGTATGTAAAGTTGAGAACGACACCCAAACCGATCACTCCATGCTCTGTGACCCCTTTCAATGGTATCGTACACACTTTTGCTCACAACCCATCGTGATCATAAAACCAATTTTTTGCTCCGCCTCCTCGCTGAAACACCACGCAATGCTGAAACCATGACAGTACTTTTCAACCAAAAACTCCAATGCAGTCTCCCGAGAAGCGACGCCGTGGCGACAATGAACCGAAAACGCCAGAATATCGCTTGCTGTGAACCAACGATTTTAACCCCCGGAATCAAAGCTTCCGACCAAACATGAAGCTTCCGTACATCCCACCAACATCAGCTTTGGCGACTGGGATCTTTCTCATACCCCATGACTCGGCGCCCATCTTCCAGCCCCTTCTTCCATTATCCCTCGGGCCCACCGTGTCGCTCCTTACGAGCCAACCACGGACGCCGCACTCTGATGTCCGCCATCCCATCCGTTGCAGCACGGCCGTCGACTTGCTCACTCGCTTGAAGACGTCCTCTGCCAGCTCCACCACCCTGAGTGGCTCCGAGAACGACTTCAAAATTGCACAAGTGCTCCCGAAAAGGTAGACCACATCCAACTCAGCGGACCACATATCCGACAAGTCAATGAACTTTAGCGTGTGGGGGACCCACTCCACTTGTTCCTCCACGTCGGCTGTCTCGTCGGGAACGAAAAGGCGGTTGACGTCCTGCAAGCTCAAGCAACGACCAATGGCCAATTCTTCCAGGTGCTTGGTCAAGGGTCGAAGGAGATCGATATGAGATGCATTCATCTTGCTACCCTTGAGGCTCAGAGACTTGAGCGTATTCGGCAGGAGAGGCAGAAGCTCGGTGATCTCGTCAATATCGAAAAGCTGGTGGGTCTTGGCATCAGTAGCAAGGCTCAAGAATACGAGCTCCTCGGCAGCGGGGTGCTGGGTCAGGAAGTCAATCACACCACGAGCCGAGAGATTTTTGCACTTGGCCAAGTTGAGGTGAGTGAGTCTCGCTGTTTTCGGGATCGACATGAGTGCCTCATCGGTGATCCTAGTCCCGGCCACGTCGAGGTGTGTAAGTCTGGTGAGCCGCGGGAGTATCGTGTCGATCACGGAGGTCGGGAGGGTAAGGCACTTGTGCAGTGACAAGCGGCGGATCGGGAGCTGCTTCGGCCAGTCCGGCGACACAATCGATGCGAAGGCATCCTTGAACTTGGCCGAGGTGCAGCCGCAGAAGTCCAGCGCCTTGAGGTTGGGGAGGCCGAAGAGTAGCTTGCGCAAGACATCGACATTAAGGTCATCGTCGATGTACTCGTTGGCGAGGAACTCCTGGAGATCGGGAGTAAGCTCTAGGCATTTGACAAGTGTCTCAGATGTCAAGTTCTTGGCTTGCAATCGCTCGGCGGCGGTGGAAAAGAGCTGAGCCGGATTGAAGTGGCAAAAGTCCAATCGTCGCACAATGGTGCCAAGTGGCGGATGCGCTGAGACGTGGTCGAGAAACTTTCGGAATATTTTGGAGTGGGGAAGCGTGATGTTGCGATAAAGCGTGCTAAGAGTCGCAACATGAACGGTCCTCGAGGTGAGAAGTAGCGACATCAAATCAACATTGCGCCTCGCGATACCATTGGGGGGGAGATCAAGGGCAAGAAGGCTGATGATGGAGGCTGATACAAGTTAGCAGAGGTCGAAATGGCAATACAAGAGATATCGCTTACTAAGAATCTCAGGCGGGAGCCTCTCAAGAGGAGCCTCTCCAGGCTTGTTAACACCCTTCTTCACGGCCTTGGCCTTCTTCAAGGGCGTGGTCCAAACATTGCTCAAGACCTGCAGATCACCAAAGCTCTTGCTGGCGAGCTTGCCCTTCACCTGGATCTGCTTCCAGCCCTGGAAGTTTTCGGCGGGGGCCCAGTAGCCGAGAAGGCGACTCGAAGGGTGGGTTACCGGAGGCTGGAACTGGGTCTGGGTCTGGATCTGGATCATGTTTGGGGGATGTCGAACCGGTTGGCTGGGTGCCTTGGCCGCCTTGACGTGGACTTCGATATCCTGACTGTCGTCGATGGCGTCCTCCAGCCTAAGGTAGGACGTAGTCTTGGAGCGTGAGAAGTCCTGGGTGAGAGCGCTGTCGTCCTCCCGGATGGAAGAGAAAGAAGAGCGAGAGAGCCGGTCCGGGGTTGCTGGTCGAGCATGGTGATGGCGGTCCACCGCCATGGTTAAGTAGTCAGGGGAGCAGTCCCTTGACACCGGGTGTGGTGGTTGGAGGTGGTCTGGGTCCCGGTGCTGAATCACCGCCATGGGGAACAGACGGAGACAACGGGGAACTGGGCTTGGCTCGTGAACGGAGCTCCTAGGTCAGGTGGTCGCGATGCAGGAGCTCAATGGCGACAGTGCGATGTCCCGGAAGGGAAGGGTATCGAAGCTACCAATGCTCGGCGACACACGGACGGGGAAAGGACCGTGATTCGACGATGGCGTCTGCGTCTAGAGTCCCGGAAAGAGGCTGCTAGGCTGACGGGCGTGCCCAGCGGTCTCACAAACAGACGAAGGCCAGACGGTAGCTTTCTATTAGTCAAAAGCCCAGGCTTTTAGGTAAGAGCAAGGTTGCGATGCAGCGATGCGGGGAAGTTGCGAGGTTGCTAAAATTCGGATCCGCAATATTCGTGATCTGTCGCCCTGTGGTTGTATATGCGGCGCGCACCAGGCACAATATACCGTTGGATGCACGCGCACCAGCCGCAGAAGCTGGGAATCAATGACACCCGGCGGTGGGAAGATAAACCCGGAAGGTGAGAGAGACACGACAGGCCGCTAGCAAGGGAAACGTGTCGTGCGTGTCAACGATTTGAAAAGTGGATGCAATATGCTTGAGCAGCGTGTCGAGGCGAACCTTGCTCGACGACCCTGCCTTACGCTTGCTGGTTGCGATGGAAGATGCGGTGTCTTTCTTGGTGGTGGATGGTAGCAAATATTGGAAAATCCGGATTGGTGATGTAGCACAACAATGGACGGAACGGCAGGGGCAAACACCAACGACAAGATAACTTGGGTTAAATAGTGAGACACGTCAATCCATCCTCGGGCGGGACCAAGGAACAAACGGGCCAGCCAAGCAGCGAGAAGGCGAGACCGGCTGGGCAAGCGGCGCTGGTAGCTCCTGCTCTTTCTTTGTTGCTGTCCATCATGCGGACGGAGGAGGGCGACGTTGTCACCTGAACTGGATTCCAACGCATTTCTCAGGCCAACTAAACGGTTGGAAACGCTTACCGCTTCGCTCGGCCCTTAAGTCACCCTTGCCGCCCCAGTTTTAGGGGAAAAGCTTTGTGACAAGCCAAAGGCCCGGTTCGATGACTCCGCTGTCTTGGTGGATATCATCGCGTAAACGAGATGGAACGGTCTGGAAAATTCAGGGACCGGCCCGGGAAACGTTGAGGTCTCGGACCTTTTGGGTGACGCCTGGTCTTTCGCCCCTCCGGCATTTGGCCCTTTCGCCGCAACAATGCCATCGGGCGCACAATACCAACAGGGAAAAGAAAAATTGAAAGACGCGAGCCAGCGAGCGGTTGACGACTTTTGCGCCAAGAGCCGCTCAGGTTGAAAGGATGCCCTCGGATGACACTTGCCGCCTGCAAAAGCTGCAAAAGGTCGAATTCCCGAGTTTCCATCATGTCATCGGTGCCGTCGCGAGGCCCGACGGTACGTAATGGTTTGAAAGGCGCCCCCCCTGTTCGGTCGGCTCCACCGCCGGAAGCACAACCGGGAACGGCGCTCAACACCATCAGGGCTGATTTGCACACAAGTGGTGTGACGAAAGAGTTCCAAACCTGGGATGGGACAAAAAAGACTACATACCTAATTTACCAACGCAGCATCAAACGGTTTTGAGGCATAGTATATTTTTCAATAGGCATACAAATATCTTTGGTACGTGTGGAAAGCCATATTTAAAGGTATATAGAGCATTTTAAACGCCTTCAAAAATGTATTTAGGGCCTTTTTACGAAGAAAGACCCGTTCCTTCGTTTTCGAACATGTAGTGATTTTTGTAGAATGCATTTTAGTAGTCGCACTCTATCTTCACATCACTTGGCACACAAGACAGCCTCGATAGGAAAGGCGGGGATCCTGAGGATTACCTGTTTGTGACGTGCCTGATCCCGTGCCATTCTTTGGACGCAGCGGACGAGCTTTACATTCGCCCCCTTACCGCCCTCCGCCCCGGATAAGTACGGATTCGATGGCCACAATTTTTTTTGGAGTCGCCTGATGCTGATGGTGGCTGAGGTGACGTTTCCGGGGTGCTGTCCTGTCTCCAATTCGCGGAAACATTGACGTTGTTACCTAATCAACAACTCCGATCGAACGTCCAGATCAAAAGAATCTTACGGTTCATACCACACAACCCGAAATCACCTATCCCAACAGCCTTGGATATATGGAAGAGCCGGAGCCCAATGCCAATCATGGGTTCTTTGTGATGGGGTTCAAAACATGCTATCCGCCGTTGTCGGAGGCCAGAGTGAGTCAACAAACTCCGAGCAGGCAAAAATCACCAACTCTGTGGCGGTGCGGTAAACACACAATCCGCAGCTCTGTGAAACCTGGAGGCCGGTCGGCCTCGGCATTATGGCGTTTTGGGACGCCGTCTCGTCTTTCCTGTAGCTGCGTTTTTCACCATCCAATTGCATCTTCAAAACGTGTCTGGAGAATTCTTTGGAGGGATTGAGATGGAGCTCCGCCTCCCAAGCCAGAGCGCCAAGCGCTGAGCTCAAGACTCTCTGTTCACGTGGACATGATCATTTGCGTCGGCACGGAGAAGTCAGGGGCACCCCTGTTTCCGCCGTCACGCAGAGTCTGGGGAGCCGCTCGCAGCCGCTGGAGCTAGCATCGTTGAGTTCGTTTTTCTCACCAATATTTTTGTTCCTTTCGGGCTAGGTTCATCTTTCCCCACAGATCTCATCAGCCGTCCGGGCCCGGGCCCAACCCGTCCCCGCCTCCCTCCCTGTCCCTTGAACCACGCGCCCGACAACTACCCCTTTTCGTTCGGTTGGCGAACAGCTGCTTTTGGAGAACCAAAGGTCACCCCAGGGCCGGGAAGGCAAGCTTGTTCCCGTCCACATGCACATGCAGTGACGGTGCTTCCGGCCAAGCATCCTGGAAGACGGACGAATCACGCCATGCACTTGCACCCTCCCGTTCCCCTCCTTTGGTCTAGGCGATATCAACATCTCCGAGGAGCAAAACTGGCTCTTTATATATTACCACAGCGATACAACCACTCGTCCCGCACACGTGTTTGTGTGACGCAGTTACCTCATTGCTGGCAGCATTGCTCATGATCAATGCGACCAATTGTGTAAGTGTGAAACCACCCCTGGCAGTTTCGCCCTGCAACAACAAGCTTCGGCACATGAATCCAACGTGAGACAGGGTAGACTACGCCGAGCCTCAACGGGTTTACCTAAAAGATAGGTACGAGAGGGGAAGAGCTAGGGCCGGAGAGGCGGAAGGAATCGTGGAAAACAGTGCAAATCGACGCCAGCCGCATTTACAGCCTCCTGCTGTGCACGGCTCAGTTTTCTTGGAAGACGCTTCTGCAGGAGCTTCGTTGAGCTTCAAGAGCAGGCCACGAAACAAGGCACCGGGTTCTTTGTCCAATAGGCGATCCCCCCCGCAAAGATAGAGGGTGTAGGCATGCTATTACACAACCAACTCGGTCCAAACCACAGAACATGCTTCGCGCCCTAACTCTGGTTCGAAGACTACCTAACTTTACATTGGTCTCATCCGCCAATCCCATATACGCGACGTGTGTATACACGTGTGCCCTGGACGCCATACCATCTCCAACAAAATATTGCGATACTGTTGTATGTCCGTTCAATCACTTGGTCCACTCCACACCTCCAACAATCGTAGCAGACGGGCACCCGGGAGGCATACATCACCATATACATGCCACAAGGAACGCCCGGCGAGCCGTGTGGCTTTCGAGTTCCCCTGCTGTGCCTCAAACCTGATTCCAATTGCAAATCACCCTGTCATTTCCAAAGATTAGAGTTCAACGCCAAGGGTACCGAGATGTCCCCGAGATACCCAGCTCAGAGGCATATCGATGCCTGCATCACACCCATCATTGCAATCTCACCTCCCAACACGCTCTCCGATACGTAGCCTCTTTTTGCAGTCCTCGCAGTACCATTTCGCTGCCGACTCGTTAGCGTCTTCCACGTGAATACGAACTCAGCAACAAACTTACTTTTACGCCCTGGGGCAACTTCCAGCCCCACGCACTCAAGGTGGAACCATTCCCGTGGGCAGTCATCCGCGTCACACCCAACCATAGCACCGTAGCTGACCTGGTTGCAGAAACAATATCTCGGTTCGTCCTTGTCGGGTTCATCATCAACATCGTCATCGTTCCTCTTCCTTTTAGAGTCATCGCCGACCAGCCCCATTTGCCCACCCAAAGCTTGAACGGTTCCCGCCAGCGTGGCGGCAGCAGCTGAGATTGACGCCCCTTTTTTATGGCTTCGCTTCGCCGTATTTGCTGCCGCGGCAGTCCCACCATTCCCATTTCCATTCCCAGTACCGCTTCCGCCTTCGGCATTCCTTGATGACCTCGATCTTTGGTTAGAGTGCGCAGATACTGCTGCAGCTTCGGCGAATGTTGCAAGGGCTGGAGTTGAGGGCTTGCTTGCCCTGCCGCTCTTTGTCTTGACCGCCGCCAACGGCGTTGGGGGCACGATAGGTGTTGCCGAGTCTCGTTTGGCTTCACGCTCTTCAGTCGCTTTAGCTATACTCTCCCGTTTCCCATTGTTACCATTTGAGACCGGTGGCTCTGGGGGCAACGGAACAGCAGTCACGGTCTCGGGTCGGTAAGGCTCAGGTTTTATTGGAGGCAGCACTGCTGTTTCCTTGATAACCTTCGTCTCCGAGGTCGTCCTGGACCCATTGCTCTGTATTCCCAAGTCAGCTATGCCTGGAAGTGCACCATTTGGCTTGTTTGAGGCAGCTGAGGGGGGTCGTCGTGCGTTGTCAGTGTTATTTGACTGTGCCGAGTTTTGGCGCGCGCGCGACGAGGCTGGGCGTGGCTGGTTCGGCAACGGAACTGGTGAGCTTCGTCCCATCTTGAGGCTATCGGGGAAAGCACCGAGGAGAGGTGAGGATGCCACAGAGGGCGACATGCCGGCGGCCGTCCTACTATGAAGTCTGGTTAGTCATGTTTTCGGGACAAGGAGGAACGGAGTCGTGAGGACATACCTTTTCTTTGCTTGGCCGCTTGATGTTGGCAGTGCCTTGCGCTTCTTGCCTGCTGCTTCTGGGGCTGGTGTTTCCCTGGGACTTGTGGTCTTGAACTTTGGCGCGTTGGTACCAAAAACAGCTGCCATTGCGCGATCGGACGGCCCAGCAGGTAGGGGCTCTTCGGGTTTGCGATCGGAGTTCGTCTTCGCGCGACCTTTTGATCGAGCATTCGAGCCGGCAGGTGCGGCACCACTGATACCTAGCCCAACAGGAGCTGGGGCCTCTCCAGCAGGTTTTCGGGACTTGCCACCCCCCTGGGTTTTCTTGGGATCCTGGTGTTTCCCATCCGCATCATGCTCCGGGGCCTGGCCCTTCTGATTCTTCTTGGCCGCTAACGCCTGTTTGCGGTCGCTACTCCGAGCTGCTGCTTCTTCGGCCAATTGTTGCGCTGCGGCTGTGAGGTTCGCGGCGCCTTCCCGTCGAGATCGTTCTGCTTGCGCATTGCTCGCTTTCGAGGCCCTGTTCTCCACATAAGCCCAATGTGTTGTGCTGCCCCATTTTGCCTCTTCACTGAAGCTTTTTTCAAGTTCGGGCCAAACATCCTCGATTCGCCCAATCTGTTTTTGCAATGCGTCATTGGCCGTCGAGATGACATGGTTCTTTTCTTCCAAAGAAACCAGCATCTCTTGTATTTTGAAGGCTGTCTGCCTGAACAACGCACGGCGCGTCAAGTTTGCGGGATCGAAGGCGGCGACATTCGCAGAGCCATCGGAGACGGCAACAGCAGGAGGGGCGTTCGCGTTGCTTCCAGATGCGCTGCCACGTGCGCTGATCGACACGGACCCGGGTGTAGATGCGTCGTTGGCGGAGCGCGCCACATCGGGAACGGGAGTCTTGAGGGCGGCGTCGAGGAGCTTGAAAAGCTCCTCTTCAGGAGTAAAAATCTTGGCGTCAACCTCTTTGAGGAGGGTAAAGTGTCGCACAAGCTCCTTCGGAAGAGCTGTGATGGCGTCGGCAAAGTGGGTAATCGCCGGGAAGATGTCGATAGGTTGCTCTTGCGCGGGGGCACCTGTGAAGGAATTGCCTCGATTGAGAGAGGAGGTTCGCGGCGGGTTCGTTCGCGTTTGTCGGACCGGCTGCGCCCTGCGACCGGGACCGCCCGGGCCCTCAGCAGCGGGCGTCTTCGCTGTCTTCATCTCTTATAAACTTGCGAGGAGACTACAGTCGGCGTCAAGACGAAGGGTCGAATGGAGTGAAGATGATGATGGAGAGGCTGGCAGTTCGGGACTGCGACGAGCGTCGCGTGAAGCTATGCGCTCCGGGGCGATAAACGATGGAGTGTCGATCTCTGTAGAAGCCCAAACAATACTCATAGCATCGCGGACGATTTTGAGGTCAGAGAAGGCAGCGGCCAAGGTGAGTTGACTAGGGGGGGGGGGTTGCGTTTGGAAATAGAAAAATGGGCAGGTGGGCGAATGCGTCGAGCGGCGCCGCGGCGACTCCAACTGTGCATTCTGCCGCTGCGCTCTTGGCACCTGGTGCCCACTGACCGCCCGCCAAGGGAAACCTAGCCCTCCGAGACGTCACTTCCGATAAGATAAGCCCGCAAAGCATCAAAAGTTACAGTCGGCCTGCAACCATTGATTGAGAAAGCAGTTTCTTACGCCTCAAACAGAGGCTGATTTTTGTCACCGTTTGGCATTCTCTGGCCGCCCATGTTGCATCTGTATGATGAGTATTTTAATGGTTGGGTACAAACTCATTGCAAGGCATCGGGCGAATCTCACTTCGACGTTAGATGCGCCGAAAGACCGAGTAGAACATTGGAAACTTGGGATCCGACGGCATCAGGCCGTCGGTTCTATTCCGCCCCAAACAATCAAAGTTACCCCATGTGCTCCAGTTGAATGCTTCGCCGCTCTTAGGACCATCTGACGCCCTATGCGCTCCCTATGATTGCTTCACTCGCTTCCCTGGCCTCTCGTCTCGTTCCTTTTGCTTTTGCCTCCGCTGCCATTCAACCAGCACCGGCAAGAAATGCCAAAGATCAAACTCTGGCCAAAAACACTTGAGAAAGAATATTTGTGTTTCCTGGTGGCATTGCCAAAGCATGAAATCGCTCAGTCTTTCCACACCGCTCGTCCTCACAAATAAATCAAGTGGGGGGTCGCCGGCCGTGTACATATGGTTGGTAATCGTTTCGGCGGTTATGGTCTCTGCATTGGGATATATCGTGACGTTTGTGGCGCCTTCCGATCTCAGTGGTGGAGAGTCTGCTTGAAGCGTAGTTGTTGAGGACACAGAGCCGTCATTATCGTCGGATCGAGAGGACGACGGTGGGGGAGAAGATTCCCTGATCGAAGAAAGTGCCTCTGCGTTTTCGCCCTGTTTCGACAGGATCTTCTGCGTGATCCGGCTCTGGGTAAACGGAGTGCTATGAGGACGGGGCGTCCTTGAGTATTCTTCAACAGTCGACCGGATCGCCGAGGTCATCTCTTCCCTCGAGGTGTATGGAAAGCAGATGTTTAGCACACACCTAGGACGGTTTGTCAGCCGGGAGCTCAATCAAAGACAGCCAGTTGCACGCACTCCTTATTATGTTTGGTTGTCGCCACAGCCCGGTCAATCACCTCCAAGACGTCAGGACTCATGAGGCTCATCTGCCCTAAAACGCGGACACTTGCGCCATACCGCTCGAGGAGCTCGCCGTGCTGAATTAACTGTTCCAGCTTCAATTTCGCGAGCTGCATCAGGCCGTCCACTTCGTACTTGGGGCGGTTAAAATTCTCGATACTAAATGCGTACACGGTCACGACCTTCACACCGCACTTGTAACAAATTTCTAGAACCTAGACAGTCAAGGAGTTAGCATACTGCTGCGTGGTGTGTCGCATGGTATAATGTGACATACTCTTGCAAGCGCTTCAAACCCCAGATGATGGCCCTCGATAGTCTCGATCTTATGGTTTCGCGCATACCGTCGATTGCCATCCATCTCAAAGGCGACATGGCGTGGAATTGGACCCTGGGTCAGAGCCCCGATCAAAACCTCGCGAAGCCGGCTAAGTACCCATTCTGCTGGCGGAGAGCGCAGAAACCAGCTGCGTACTCGGGGGAGATAAAGATCCGACATTTTGTGGAGGGCGGGACAAAGAAACGCGTGTGTATAAGTCGAGGTCAAGCGGACAGTTATGCGGTGTGCGAGCGCGCGCCTGCGGTCCGGAAAACGAGATGGTCGATTTCGATTAGCGGTTGGAATTCGGTCGGGTGGAAAACGCGTGGAGAGATTTATGGTGGCGATTATGCTTGGGTGAACACCTCATGATACCACCCTGCGGTCGCAAGCCAGGTCAGCATTGTGGCTCATCAACAGGTCGGGATGTTGAACAGGATCTGGCCGAAGCTTGGAATGCTGCTGGTGTGCGCACGGGCCCTGCCTGCTGCTTTAGCGAGGATGTCATCGCTGCGGCTCGAGCCGTTGAAGCATGTGGGCCACTGGCTGCATGTCGTGGACCTCACAAATGACAAGTTGCAATTCAGTGCAGCTTGCCCCCGAATCAACCGCGGCCCGAGCAAAATCCACGCAAGTTCTTCCTGTTCCGCGAGTATCAGCAAGAATAATTCTTCAGAATAAAGGCAGAGTTGCGATTAAGACGAGGCGAGGCGTGGCTCTGCCCCGCTGCTCTCTCCTCGACTTGCATTCCCGGCCGCGTGCCATGGGTCGATAGTGAATCTTGATCAAAACACCACACCAAAGCAGAAACATGTCGTTCACGAATGCGCCAGTGACGCGCTCCCTGGTCCTCGGCACCATCGGGCTCTCTATTGCAACCAGTCTCCTGGACATCAAACACTACTTCTACATCTCAGTTGGCACTCATATCTGGCGCTACCGCCAACTCTGGCGAATATTTGCATATCAGCTATGTTATACCAACTCTTCCGAGGTCCTCTTTGCCTCTATGGCACTGTACAACATGAGGTCGATTGAGCAATTGTGGGGATCGCGGAAGTATGCCGTAAGTTGCACTTGTTGTGGCATCTCCCAAGGCTGTTGGCTGACGGCAAGAACAGTCGTTCATCCTTGTTTGCAGTCTGTTGACATCAACAATCCCTCCGCTTTTGATGACACTGCTCATCCGACCATTGTCTTTTGGCCTCATTGATTTCCTGCCATCAGGTCCGACACCCATTATCTTCGCCATCTTGGCGCAGTATCATGCCGTCGTCCCGCATACCTACAAGTACAAAGTCGCGCTCTCCACCGGAGCGCCCACGAATGAAGACGCCGCCGGATTGACTTTCTCAGACAAATCGTCACGTTATCTTCTGGCACTTCAGCTGGCTTTGTTTCAGTGGCCAGGTTCTCTCCTTGGCGCCGTTGTCGGCTGGGTTGTTGGATATTGCTGGCGTAACGAGCTCCTCCCAGGAGTCTTGACCCAATGGCGGATTCCCGGCTGGATGGTCGGCATTAGAAACCAAAAGAGAAACGGAGGGTTTGAGGGGCTGCAGAGGAGGCTAGAGGGTGAGAGTTCATCCACAGGTGCGACAACGGGCGTCCAGACAACAACTGAAACAGAGCCCAACCGGCGTCGAACCATGGGGCAGCAACTTCTTGATGAAGTCAGGGGAGCTTTCTAAACAGCTACACCGAAATACCGATTATCCTTTGAGCGAAGAGCCGCCTGTGTCCAACCAAACACAAAACACGTGTTCTCAGAATAGAAGGGAGACGAAAAGCGGTTCACTCAGCCCTGGACACGTTGTCGTGATGAAGCCCAATGTCAGCAATGATCGGGATTTGTAAAGGAGACAACGACCTGAAGTGGGTAGTCCAAACTCCCTGGCCTCACCGGGCGTGCAAAGTTCTATGACGAATGTGCAACTAAAAATACCGCTGAACCCAACATCCAATTCTCAAAGCGCCAAGAGAGAAGCCGTGGGTCATGATTGGAGGCTCCAGCGGGAGTCGCATGGGTTTCGGAGGTGTGGTATCCCAGCGCCCCGGATCGGTTTAGCCCGACAGGGTTGGGCTGTCGCTGCAGAAATTCCGTCACGTCACTGTCGTCCCGCCCTTGGACGGGATATTCGAACTGTAGTACAAACAACGGCAAGTACAGCCCGAAAGTCTAGGATTCATAAACAAATTTCTATAGAAAAAGATTACTTGATCATATCATGATATCAAACCTCTATCTGTGGACGGCAAGAATTCAATCACAATCGGGGGGTCGTTACCTCGTCTCCATATTCTGTCCAGACGACGCGAACGACGGACCCCAACCCCCAATTTGGGGGTGGCCGTGAACTCACCCAGCGCGCTGCAAGCACTAGAGCAAGTGCAGGGGAGCCGCCTCTGCCTCCCACATTTTCGCCCATTCCACCCGCTATCTATCGTTACATAGCGGTCTCCACCAGTCTACGGCCTGCCGCCGTCTTTGCTTCTCCTGATCAAGCAGGGCGTCGCGTAGCCCCTAATTTTGAACCATAGCGTGCCAGCCTTTTTTTTTTTGGATTGATCTTGGATCACCCCTTTACCAGTCATTCAAGGAATACCGTGTAGCGGTTCCACTGACGAACTCGGTCGCAAAACCTGAGCGACGACATTTCGATCGACCTTGCCCGACGAAATCACCCGATTCGTGACCGAACTCGTCCTCTGACTTTGCGATCCGGTGTTTTGCATGGCTTCGTGAACCTCAATCGCTAGAAGGACGGGGCAGGGAGAACGCGAATAGGACTTGTCATTTCTTTGTGTTCTTTTGGATAATGTCTTGGATCACCGGGTTTTAATACTTACGACGACACAATTGCTCAATACCCAACCATGAACGGCGCAACAACCCGGAAACCAGTTGGCTTTGGCGCCGCTGGAAAGCTACCCCCGAGCGCAGCAGACATGGCGCCCAACGGAAAAGTGCTGGTCGAGGGGTACAGGAAGGACATTCTCAATGGATTTGAGAAGGACAAGCCGCGCTACAACCCAGTACGAGACGCCCGCCCGTCACACTTTTCGTGCACCGACTGACATAACCTGTGTTCGCAGATGAATCCCGATCGACCGCAGAGCTCGCCGCTCGTCGACCTGAAAGACCCGGTGCAAGTCCACCTCTTAACCGAGACGGCGCTCTCAGACAGCAGGGGCTACGAAATTCTCTCGCAAGAAGAAGTCGACCAACTGAAGAAGCAGATACAGTCTCTCACAATGCGCATCGAACAGGCCCGGACGAACTTGGCAATACAGTCCAAATACCGAGATGCTGCGATTTCCATGGCGAAGCTTTACTCTCCTTCGAGGCCCGAGGGCAGCAGACGAGTGAGCCTGCGGAGCAATCGCATGAGCGACTCGGCCAAAGAGGCGGAAATGGAGAGACAGGCCAGCGAGCGACGTTGTGAGGAGCTTGCATCCGAGTTGTTCACGCTGGAGAGGCGCCTCATGGAGCCGCAAAGGCGTTTGCTGGAACACACAGCGGCCATTCTGCAGATGACGCATCGCGCGTCGGCAAAGAAATCCGGGCAGCCACTAATGGGGCAGCCGTTGCCAAATGGCATCCCCGGGAGCCCAGAAAGCCTATATACGTATACCAACACACGAAACAGCCTCGATCTTGGGCAGGACGCCGCCGAGTTTGGCGACCGTAGCTTATATCTCCCACTGGAGCAAATGGATCCTCCCCGTATGCGCAAGAACACGATCGAAATTCCCTTGAAATCACCGATCCGGGAGCAAAACAGCCAGCTTCGTGAGGAAATGGACCGTGTCAAGGAGGAAAATGCGCGGCTCAAAGCGGCCGAGCAGCAGCACAGCATGGAGACATCCGAACTAACAGCTGAGGCATCTAGACTTAGCGCCGAGGTGCAATCTCTCCGTGCGCAAAGCACAGGGCAGATGAGGATGATCTCAGACACGGAACGGAAGCTGGAAGCCCTCAATAACAGCTTGCGGGACGTCATTCTCGGGTTTGGCCCGGCGAGGAGCATCGATTTTGGAAAGCCTTTCAATGCCACCGGATCGGGAGACTCATTGGACAGTCAGCTCGAATATTTGGAGCGAGGCATCGCCGCGGCTGCGGAGGAGCAAGAATCTTTCACGGCAGGCCTTGCATCCGTTTCCAAGGATAGTGAGGCGGCTGCAAGGACGGCTGCGGAGGCGGAAGCAGCGCTCATGCAAACCCAGGGTCGTGCAGAAAGCCTGATCAACCAGCTCCAGGATTTGCTGAAGCAGACTGAGGCCGGCGAGCAGCTGCCGCCCGAGCCAGTCGGCGGAAAACTCGATGACCAGCTAGATTACATGGAGACGGTGATCCGGATGGTGGGTGATGAATTGGTCCGAGCTGCTGAGCTGTCTGCCGCTGCGTCGTCAAACAAGCAGAACACCGAACAGGTAGATGCCGTTCTCTCAGGCCTTTGGGATATTATTCAAACTGGCCTGGCTGAGGCCCAGCAACAAAAGACCAACAGGCGGAAGATTCGGGCAGAAAAGGGCTTGGAGCCTGACGAGGAGGATATGTCTGAGAGCGAGCCGATCGACCCGACCGAGCCGTATTCGTTGCCTGCTTTCTCGACCAAGGTCCAGTGGTTGTTCACCCAGGCAACCAGCCTCAAGGAGCAAAAGGCAGTGCTCAAGCGACAGATCAAGCAGCAGCGAGAGCTGAACAACAAGAGCGGCTCCGAAAAGGATCAAGTTATTCGGAACAAGGAGGATGAACTCGAGCAAACCCAGGCCCTCCTTGAAGCCAGCGAGCAAAAGGCCATGGAAACCCAAGAAAAGCTGGCCAAGGCAATCGGAGACTTTGAGCGTTTGCAGAAATCTTCAGCGTCTGGTGGCTCGACCGAGACCAAGGCCCTGCAAGACCAGCTCAAGGAAAAGACGGCCTCCCTCGCGGCTCTTGAGACAAGCTATGAGGAGGTAGAAGCCAACTACGAAGATGCCCAAATCTCGCTCGCCGAGGCCGAAGCCCGCACTGCAGCCCTCCAGCGCGAGCTCGAGGAGAAGGAAAAGGAGTTTGAGGCTAAGTCAAAGGAGGTCAAGGACAAGGATGACGAGCTGGAACAGATGAATATCATGGTCATCGAACTTAAGACGGAGGTGGCCTTTGCCAAGGCCGAGCTTGACGGCGCCTACGGCTCACGACGTGAGCGCGCGGCCGAGGCTGCAGCCCTGACGAGAACATCGGAGCTGGACGATCTCACCGCTCAGATCACAAAACTCAAGGGCGAGCTGGCCAGCACGCTCAAGGACTTTGAGGACATCACGCGCGAGTCGATTGCGGCAGAAAAGGAGAAGCTTGAGCTCGAGGGCAAACTGGACGACGCCATCGAAGCCAAGGCTAGTCTGGAGTCGGAGACGAAAGAAGTCAGGGCTCGCTTGGAGAAGGAGGTGGCCAGGTTGCAGGAGCTGCTGGACGCCGAACGACTCAAGGTCCCGCCGAGTCCCATGCCGGGTGGTGGCAGTGGGAGAGCGGGGGCGACAATGCTGAGCGAGCAGTTCCGGGCGACGATGAAAGAGGAGAGAAAGAAGTTCCAAGAGGAACTAAGGGTAAGTTTTGCCTCCTGGGTTGCGATGAAGATGACGGATGGCAAAATGCTGACGTGAGTTTGTGTCTTTTTCTGCAGGAGGAGCAAGCGAAACGACGGAAGCTCGAAGAAGAAATGCGGGTGTTGAGAAGGCAGGGCGTCGGGCCGGCGAGGAGTCCGCTCGGGCCGTTGAGTCCAAGGTGATATTGATGACTGCGGCAGGAGGCGTTGTTTTGTTGGGTGGACTTTTTCTTCGGCATTACACTTGGTAGACTGATGGAAGCAGGCATTATCATTTTTCACCTTTCTCCAATTCTTGTTTGAATATGGGTTTATTTTTTTCGTTATGAAAGAGGCAGGATTTGAGCTTTCATCAAACGGGGG
Organism: Cercophora sp. LCS_1; assembly: GCA_036250225.1. Taxonomy (NCBI): domain Eukaryota; kingdom Fungi; phylum Ascomycota; class Sordariomycetes; order Sordariales; family Lasiosphaeriaceae; genus Cercophora; species Cercophora sp. LCS_1. The sequence continues at coordinate 446,906 of JAPZLL010000003.1, forward strand.
GCTGCTTGCATTGCATGCATTCATGAGGAGTTTAGTTTTACTGGGGATGATACATGTATGATGCATTGAAATTCGACTGCTTGGACTTGCTAAAGGTTACCTGCATTATTCCCGGTCGCAGTGCTGGGTGGTTGGAATTCTGGCTGCATTTTCAACGATGATCTCAATCTGCTTGCCGTGATGGCGATCCGCATGAGGATCCCCCGCATGATAGTTTGGTTGTTCAGCGATTTTTTAGACGAATATGACATAGAGTACAAGCAAGGAACCAAACTGTCACAAGGCAGTCAACAATTGACCAAGGTGATAAACAGCAGCCTAGACTAAAGACTACTCCCAAGTCGGTCGATCCGTCTACCTCATCAGTGCCTGTATGTCTGACGTTCTAGCACGCCGGCCTCCCATCCCTATCATAACCCACGAGACACCCTCAACCGCGATGCCTCTTCTGTTATAGGTTCCCATTACTTCTTCTTGGGAACCCACATCGGCGCAATCGTCTCGACCGCTCTCTCCACCACAGCCCTAACTCTAGCCTCAAACACCTTGCTGGCGCAGTCAATCTCGAGATCCTCAAGCCACACACTCGCCTCCATCTTGTCAACCTTGATGTGGACACCCGGGACCACAACGCCAGCCTTGTGGAGCCTAGCTAACTCCATCTCCTGACGCTTCTTGAGCTGACGCTCCTTTTCGTCTTCGTCCTCGGACACATCCATGGATGTGTCGCCGTTGTCGTCGGAATCACCCTCTTTCTTCTTGGTGTCCTTGGGGAGGGGAGGGAGGGTGGACTCCTTGGGCAAGGGAATGGGTTCGACGTTCTCGGCGCCGAACTGAGCTTCGAGAAACATCATTAGGCGCTCGAAGCGCTCCTCTGGGGTGATGTAGGCGTGGGGGTTGCGTGCGGGGAGCTTGAAGGAGTCTTCGCCGTGGGAATGCTTGTGGGAGGAGCCTGCGAGATGGTCAACATGGGAAATGTGATTGTGAATGTGAACGTAAACTCGAATGCAATGATAGACGATAATGAAAAGAAATGAAAAAACGAAAGGTAGGGGCTTACGCTTCACAGCAGCGGGGCTGCTCTCGACATTCATGAGGATCCAGACAACAGCATCGGCAATACCATCGTTGATCATATTGCCCTCCCACTCGAGCACGACCTCCTTGTCGCTGTAGTAGCTGACGGTCACGCAGTCCATGACTTGGTACGAGGCGACGAGATCGGCACCCGTTGAGGACTCATTGGCGGCTTTGTCCCCACTGCTGCCGCCATTCTTCTGGTTTTCTTCGCCCGGTTTGGCCTCATAAAGCACCTCGACGCTACCGAAGGTGCCCTCCAGAGCCCACTTGACCAGGTCAATGCCAGCTGCACTGAGCTTGTAGCGCTGCTTGCAGACAATGGTTGTGGTCATCAGACCCGCGTACTCGCGGAGGTCCTCTGGCGCCATGAGGGACAGCTTAAAGTCGTTTTGGACTAAGACTCCGGTGATGAGCGGCGGCTCGTCGTTGCTCTCGACGTCGGGGACAGATGGCGGGATAGATGCGAGCTTGCCGACGACCTTTGCAGTCTTGTCTGTCTTGAAGGGGATGCGTAGCTCTTCGCAGTTGCGTGGGCTGAAGACTTTCACCTTGTCGGTCTTGTTGGCGTTGAGGGAGAGAAGTTTAGACTTCAGCCGCATCATGTTGTGGACTTCACCATGAACGAGGATCTGTGAGCGGGTCTGGTCAGCATCGCGTGATCCCAAGTTGTGATGTGATGTGATATGCAGAGACTTACAACAACCGGTGCGGCCACTTCCTCAATGAACTCCCGGTTCTCAACACCATCAACGTGTGCTGCGAACGAGTACTCTTGAACTGTGCATCGACGGGGAATCATAACTTTCTCAGCATCACCACCTGGGCCTCGCCTCCCACCCCCAGCATTCCTAGACATTACCGACTGGATCTGGTCCGGCTCTTGCATGATGTACTTTGCCATGGTCCCTTCAACGCTATAACCAGTGATTATCACACCGTTCTTCTCACTAGGTGCCCATCTCTCAAGAAGCTCGCGGCTCACTCCGTTCTGCAGCATACCAGGGCTTGCCAGCATGACACAACCACCAACATCATCAAACCGATCGACATTCTTGAGGGAGCGAATGAACTTGAAGTCCCAGGGACCCCCTTTGCCTGCGCCATCTCCCGAGGCTTCGGCTTCTGCCATGCGCTCTCGGAACAGCCGCTTAATATTGTCATTCATTGCACCAACGTAGGTCTGATATACCAGCATGCACTTCCTCGCGAGGTTACTGGCATAGTAGATTGGGAACTTTTGGTACTCCGCATGTTTGCCCCAGTACTCATCCAGGATTAGAAGCAGCTCCTGGGCTCTTCCGAGGGCAAAGACTGGCATAAGCACGCGACCGCCCCGGTTGAGGATGCTTGTAATGGACTTCATCAGCGCTTGTTCTCGCTCCAGCCGCGGGACGTGCGAGGCCACGCCGTATGTCGACTCTGTGATGAGAACGTCAATCTTGACGCCCCTGGGAACCTCGGCCGAGACCAAGTGGCGATCCTGCTCGCGGGAGTAGTCGCCTGTGAAGAAGATGTTGAGACCAGCAATCTCGATGAGGAACATGGCTGCTCCGAGAACGTGGCCGGCGGGATAGGGCGTGATGCGGATAGAGGAGATCGTGTGGGTAGTGTGGTAGTCGATCGCCTCGATCATCGGAAAGGTGTTCAGGTGGTCCTGCTCCGTGTACACGAGCTGGGACGTGGGATTGGAGGATGTGTTGCCAACGCGGACACTGTCTTGGATAAGCCATTTGTAGATGGCCTTGGTTGGGTGTGTCATGAAGACACGGCCTCGAAAGTTCGTCTTTGCGAGGACGTATGGGAGCGAGGCCGCATGGTCAATGTGGAAACTGCGCAACGTCAGTCATCTGTCGCATAAGGGAACGGCGTGGGCTCAGAGCAGGGTGGCAGACGCGGTGAGAGGCAGGGCAAGGAGCTTCGGAGTAGCATGCAGGCAGAAGGCGACATGGATGGAACAGGGCCGGGACTTGGCGACATGATCTTGTATTTGATATCTGATACGTATGGATGGTACATTGTTTTGCAAAGCGGCATCCGCCGAGATGGGTCGAGCAAGTTGCGACAGCAAGCCTGGCGATGATATGCCACAGTCTTTGACACCCAGAGCCTGCATCTCCCCGCCTTGCCCGTGCCAGGCACCACGACATGCTCTCATTGGGAAGGGGTTAACAGTGGGAGGGGTTGCTTACTGGCTGATGAGGAGCACGTCAACTGTACTCAGGTCAAAGTCGTCGAAAAAGGGGAGAGCTGCAAGGCCATCGTATGCGGGATGTTGGCCAGCATCAAGCTTTACTCCGCGTTAGCTTTTGGTATTGCCGATGTCGACTCGCAAATCGAGTGCAGTTCTAAAACGTACCATCACTGTCTTTCCTTTGTACTGGATGATGTGACATGACCGGCCGACTTCATTGCCGCCGCCAAGACAGAGGAACATCAATTCGTCGGCAGGATCAACAGCTTCCTCGGGGGCGACAGACGCCGCCATGGCGGAGGCCTTTCGTTTGGACGCCATGGTGGATTGACGAAGCGAAGCTGGCTGAAAGGTGGAATAGGCAGACCGAATCTAGCACTTGTTTCTGAACCGCCCAAGAAGCGTAAAGTACGCTCATTACTTTTCAATGCCCGGAAAACAACAATGCAGCGTGCATGCCGTGAAGCAGACCTGAAAACGCTGTCGCAGATGATTACTGGGGTAGATCCAAGAGATGAAGTTGAATAAATCCAATTGCGGCTCAAGCCAGGCCCTTGGACGTTATCGAAGTTGCGGCGGTCCGTGCCAAGCAGGTGTTTGGCTGCTTAGCGGCTAGTCACGTGGCAAGCAGCGACGCGACAGACTCGCCAGAGAGAAGCGCCTCACGGGTTTGCAGTCTACTTCCATCCCGAGGAGCAATCCGATATCCACCACGACGGCCGCGCGCCAAATCCAGCAACCCCGCGCACAGTAGGAACCAAGAGAACAATAGCGAGCGATCCAGCCGGTCGAGCCATCAATAGCGAATGGAAGTTTGACGGGCAACGCAGGTCCGCCTGCTCAGGTCGGCACCACATCCACTCCTTGCCTCTTCCGACGCAACACCGCAACAGCCTTTCGCCTCACAGCCATCGTCGCAGCTGCTATCCGCTTTCTCGATTGCTTGACCGAAATCAGTTTTTTGTCTCTTTTGGGCGGATTGGCGAAACCTCGAATTGCCCATCATGGCGCAACCGCAACACCAGATGCCTCAGATGCCTCAGCCTGCGATGCCGCAGATGCAACACCAGATGCAGCAGGTTCCGCAGATGCAACAACATCATCAGATGCAGCACTCGCCTCAGATGGCCCCCCAAATACCCCAGATGCAGCGCACTGCCTTCTCCCCGACCCAGCATTCGCCGTCACCCACGGGCACTCCGCAGCCGCAGTTTACGATGCCCCCTAACAAGCGACCACGCACCGAGACAGGCCCCGTGATGCAGCAACAACAGCAAGCGTACCTTTCCCAGCAACAGTATGCGTCCAGCCCTCAGAACCAGGCGACATCGCCCTCGGTTGCCTCGCCGAACTACGCACCCTCGCCATCTGCACATCTCCCGCAGAATTACGCCTCACCTTACGCGAACGGCGCAGCGCCTCTGTCGATGCCCACACCCACGTCCACAACGACACCAGTGGCGACGCCTACTTTACATTTGCCTGATGGCCGACAAAGCTTCACCCCGAGCCCCTCGACTCCGGCCGGCCCCCTGACGCCGAACTCTCAGTACACGACCGCGACCATGATGCCGATTGCACCCCCTCCCCCGCCCATCCCGGGTGTGATGGGCCCTCCGTCCAAACCCGCGGATCGTCCCACAAAAGAGTTTGAATACGGATACAGCGATTCACTGACCGGAACCGGAATCGATTTACGGGCCGAGGAGCAATACCTCGCGGACCTCTTCCAAGTTAACTTCGCTCAAGAGGCGAGAACCGGGTTTCCCGCGAACGACCCGGGGAGTAAAGCGTCTATGTATGGCGCGGGATTGGCGAACCAGCCAGCCCAAGTCGTGGATGGTGTATCTCAAGACCAGTTTGCAGTCGAGGCCGCCCAGAGGGCATGGGACGAAGCTGCGCAGCGCCTCGCTATTTCTCGTAGCAACGAGATGAAGGAGCCGTTTGTGCAGATCCCACAGTTGCACTCGCGCGCCGAGAAGATCGCAAAGGAGCACGGTATCTCGCTGAACTTGGACTTGAGGAACGCCGGTTCTATGGGCAAGCTGAAGCATCCCCTGGACTTTCCCCAGCCCAAAGTCACCGTTACGACTAGAACCGGGCCTGATGGCGCCATGGTGTCCACCAAAGGCTCATGGATACCCCACGACGCCTTCTTGGCTGATCAGCTCGCTCTTTTGTCAATCGCCGCCAAGCACAGAATTAGGGATCTGCTTGAGGAGGTTGCCGAAGTGGCGTCGCTTCGGCAGACGTCGTCAAACGGGGAGATACCGGATGAGTGGGTCGATGTAGCAGTACCTCTGCAAACAGGATTGGAGTCGCTCGCAGAGCCTGAGAGCGCTGTGAGCCCTCACGCTAACCCACTCAAACGTATGGCTGCCAGCTGTCTCTGCCGCTTGCTTTTGTTAACCATTGTTTCTAGGCTCCTTTGGCGCGGCCCTGGGCGCATCGTCGGCACCGCCCAAGCTGGCAAACCACATCACCAAGGCCATCAGAGATAGTGGCGAGAGCGATCGTAAGGTGGAGGATGCGCGGCTCAAGAAGAGACAGAAACGTGCAAATCCTGACCCCGCAGCCGCCGGTTCTCGATCCGGCTCAGTCGCTCCAGGCACACCGGGCTCGGTAGCACCTGAGGCTGAGACGACAAAGCCGGCAAAGAAGGACAAGAAGGGCGCTGCTGCTGCACGCATGGCAGAAGCTTCCAGCACTGCGAGCGCAAACCAAACGCTCAGCACCATGATGGGCGGGTTCGGGGGCAGAAAGAAGGGCAAGCAGTACTCGTGGATGACGTCTGGTGGAAGCGGCGCCAATACTCCCAACCGCATGAACACTCCCGGCACCCCGGGTGGGGTGGCACCCGGCACACCCAAGGCGGTGCAGGAAGCACGTCTGACACTAGAGGGCAAGACAAGATGGGGAACCTGGCGCGAGAGCATCCAAGGGAAGAGCATCCAGCTACGGGACTTGGTCACCGTCCTGGAGATGAGCAAGTTGGGCTTCCGGGCTATGCAAGGCGCATATGCGAAGCTGGATACCTCTCTTCCCAAATGATATGGGAAGACGGATCAAGTTGGGGCAAGAGACAAGGCAGGCGGCGTTTGAGGAGACAACGCGGCGACAACTTGTCGTATAGAGGATGGCCGGCGGCAGTGGTTTTTTTTTTTTTTGCACCACATGGGGCGCCGGCTTTACACTTCGCGTTCCTTGTAATTCATAGTCTTACACACCAGCCCGGCGTTTTGACAAAAGGTGTCTGGGATTCCGGTTTGGGATGGGTCGGATGTTGGGGGGTACACAGGGCTGCTGCTAGCTTAACAGGGAGTCCGAAACGCAATCATCGTTTAGGAATACATAGCACCTGAATTGCCAAAGATTTGTTGTATCCAGTGGCGTCTTGTGCGCGTCTCTCAACCAACCTTCCAGGTGTGAGCTGCATTGTGCGCGTCGAACAACAGCAGACAAGGTGTAACCATCTACATTTTCCGGTAGCTAGCAGTAGAACGTGGCGGCACTATGTACTTGCTTGATCGCGGACGAGGCACTCATCGATAGATCCTGACTTGCCTTGGTCTCAGTAGGACTAGTTGTCTCCCCAAGTTAGGTAGTTTACTACAAGTTACAAGTCAACCCAGTCTCGTTCTCGTTGACCAGTATGGCGATAGGCTGTTGACTAGGTGACAAAAAGAGCTATCCGGTGCTTTGCCAGCATTTAGGCCACTTCTAATGTTTTTTTTTTGTTTTTTTTTTTTTTTTGCCTAGGATAACTGGTCCTGGCTAAAGGATTTGAGGCATATGAGTTGTGGTTGAAGATCCGGAGGTTCCGTTTCGACACCCTATCGAAAGAAAAGGTTGATATTTCGAGTTGCGGTAACTTGTTTGTTCTGTCACGAGCTCACCTCGTCGAAAGAGAGGATTGAGGTCTCGAGGCTTCGAGTTTGGTACCTCACCCTGTTCATCATGGCATGAACTTGGTTGCATCCTGGGGACGGAAACTTGGCAACAACCCTTGACTGTTTACTGGTAGGTAGGTAGGTAGGTGCTTGAAGATGCACAACTTGCAACTTAAGACCGCTCTACTGCCAACGTCAACATATCCAGGGGCTTGTCTAGAACGTCGTGCACGTGGTGGTCGCCGCTCTCCCTCTGAGGCTGAGAAGCCTACCCCTTGTATTTGGAAGATGTGCTCCCCATTCGAGTCCGCATCGGCTCAAATCATCATCATCAACGACTCACACCTTTGCCTTGGGTTATCATACATGTACCTGGTACGCAGCAGACAAACTTCAACGTCCAAGTCTCAGGGCAGCGGAGGTAGCACTTGAAACAGTATGCCATTGCCCATCACCGCATTGTATCTCGTCTTACGTATAACCCGGAAGCCATCAAAACGTAAGAGGTATCACATAACCCACAATAGTCTCAGCCAGTCGACAAATATTCACCTCAATAGATCAACGGCTCATGGCCTCTGTGTTTTAGATGACGCTCGATAGGTGTGAAGCCAAACTCCGTAGCCTACCTAATGAGATAAACCTCACAGGAACCGAAGAGCAAGAACCCGAATTGAACAATGTATACTAGTCCTTATCGGTAATCTTCTCTTTGTGTTTCTTGTTACGAAGGGACAGCCTCGCAGCAGCTATCACAGTGACGGGTAGGCAGGTTCACAGGAAGACGATGTGCACGTGGAATGCCCTTTCTGTTGGTCTCACAAGGCCGTTCAGTGTGTGACGGTGTGTGTGGGGAGCCAATGTCGAGTGACAAAGTCAACAACCGCGGGGATAAAATCATCTATTCAGTCCACGGATGTCGCTGGCAGTGTCAATGATCTTGTTCTCTGGTGGGCCAGAGTCAGTTCTACGCTGCAACGATGCAAGTTCAACAGGTTCACCAAGAAACCGATACAGGATTGCGATTCTTGACATGGTATATACAGGCGCTTGTTCTGATGATGAGATACAGCATGTCTAGTCGATATTGGAGAAACATGCCACGGGGACTCTGATGGATTCGTGTAGCGAGCCCTTCATGTGAGGTCGGGTAAAAATGTTATGTCGAGGTATCACCACCACTGACATGCCAGCGTGGGACATATTCACTAGAACCACCAGATCAAGCCTGCATTCAACACACCGAAGGTCAAATTTGATATAAACTAACTTGTCGACTTGTGCACTGGACGATAGCGAGTTGAGATCTTACTCGAAAAGCCGGCATTGTGAGGTGTCATCCAAACCCACCTTGTAAGCGGAAGTCCTCCCGCCGACGACACAAAGTTCAAGGAAGGATTGACCGACCTGAAAAACTCAACATAGCAAAAAACTCAAAACCGTTTCATCTAAAAAAAAAAAAAAAAAAAAAAAAAAACACATTGCCATTGCCAACATCATACCACCATCGGGACCGTTGCCGTGACGGCAGCCCGACACCATCAAACCGAACGAACAGGCTTCCCTGTGACCCGACCAACGCACAGTGCACACGGTACGAACCGCACACATCTGGCAAGAGACAAGCCGTAAGGTGAAGCGACCGAGAAAAAGAAATCGACCACCTCGGTGAAGACCGTGAACCATAAAGCGCGTGTGCTAGGACCCTCCGCTCGTCCCTCTCACCGGTCAGGTCATCCGAACATGGCTGCCAATCCTCTCCCGCTTCCTCCCCGAAGGGGACACTGGCTCAGCCGAAAAGGGGAGGCTGTCGAGACGAAAAAAATATGTTTCCGTTCCCCCTTCCCATGCCGAAAATGCAATGCGCTGCGTGCTGCAACTGCGCTGCAGAGCGACGGCCTGCACGGGAAGGTCGCAGGCAGGGCCCGTTCCCCACTTACCATGCGTTCGGCACGCCAGCCCAGCCCACTCTTCCGGTTTGCGGGTGATCCATTTGACTCGAGCCCCTGACTCTCGACACCTTCCATCCCAGAGAAGAAAACTGTTTGCTTGCTTTTCAGCAGAGCTCTCGTGCGAATCGGTCCAAGGTGGCGAACAGCAAAAAGAAAGAAAAAAAGCACGGTTTGCAAGCGTCGCAACACCGAGGTGACTCCATCGACGGAAATTATCGTCGTCATCTCCCGTCCCGTCTATCTCTGGGTCAGCCAAACAACGGTCGCCCAGCCCGTTTTCCCCGGCCCCTCCGTAATCCCAATCCATCAAGGCCGGTGGAGAAAGCGTGTTTTGGAACCACGGCCATGGCTCGGCTGGTTCGTCAGCATGGGATGGCATTTTTTGCCGTTCTTTTTTTCTGTTGCGAGCAAAATGAGCTGACCCCACACTCTGGACTCTTGGTCGGGCCTTTCAACCAGACGAAACAGAGCAACCTCTTCAAAATGATCGTCGGGAGCGTCGTATCGGATCCGCAGCAGAACTGGGCCGGTACATGACTCCTTTTGACAAACCTTGCCGAGTTGAGCCTGGCGGTCAGACTGAGTGACAGACAAGCCAGAAGCAGAGAGAAAAAAAAGCAACAAGACAAAAAGCAAACCCACAGAAACGAAGTGGGTTTGCTGCAAGACGGAATGCTTCCCCGGGTCCCAAGAGACGTGTTTGCCGGTTGGTGACGACAAGGGTACTGTGGATTCTCCTTGGAGGAACGCGCCAGGAAGAAAGGAGCGACAAGGATCGGTTTGCTTCGACCCCTTCCGTCTTGTTCCCAAAACCTTTTGCGGCTTTTACCCTGCGAGCGAGCGAGAGCCTTCCTGCCTGCCCGGCGCGGTTTGGGGCCGGACCCTCCCCCGGCCACCTGCATGCCTGCAAGGATCTTGGACTCTTCGACAAAGCTTCCAGAAGTCTTTCTGGCGTGAACACCCTTCGCACGGAGTAATTTCTCGGGCAGGAACCCGCGCGGCCGCGACGTTGGGAGCACATCCCGGCGCGCATCACTTTTCTCTCTGTCTTCTCTCCTGGCCGACGGCCTTTCCATTGCTGGGTCGGGAGCCCGCAAGACTGCCCTGGCGGCCCAGGCGTAGTCGCAGGTTGAGCGCGGAATTGTATCACCATTTCTTTGCCGTGTGTGCGTGTGCTTGCACGCGTCTTCGGCGCGCGATTGCGAAAGGAGGTTGGGTTAATTAGTTGAAAGCCACCAGGAGGAGAAATCTCTGAAATGAGCCTAGTCGCATCGCGTATGCGTTCTGGAAATTTAGATCTGAGGGCCGACGGGGCGAGGCGACAGGAAGCAGCCGGGCACGTACCGGGCAACCAAGGCCAGGGGTGCTGCTTCTCGAATTTACTTTGCACTCCACCCAAGTCGCGTGTTCGTCTCTGCAAACGGTTACCTGTCACCGTTTCTCTCAAACGGCGCGCTTCCCTGGCCGTCATGAGAACGTGGCTGACAGTTTCAGGGTGCGAGCCAACGGCGTCGGAGGCGCAAGGGTGGCATGAAGCCTGACAGGCCCAAATGTCACCTTGGGGAGACGCTCGCGATCTGCGAGGCCATTGGATCTGGAACCAACGTGAGATTAAACTCCCGACAAATAGCTGCGAGGTCGATCTGTAGAAAGTGATAACTGAGATCTCGATAGTTGGCGTGTATACTTCACGCAGAGTGTGCAAACACTCCCCCGAAGGCGTTGCAGGTCCGGCCGTCCCGACGAATATCGAACAACCAGTCCGCGTTGTGCGGAAACCTGGTGGGAAAGCCGCCATGGCAGCAAGGGAATGAAACTGGCTACAGAGCGAGCTAGCGTGCTTAGCAGGTGGCCTCCCGGGCATTCAGGCCGCGGACGTGGGTGGGCGTGGTGGGATGGACTGGCACTCCACCAGGCAATCGAATGGATCGGGATGGAGACAGCGAGATGACGGCCCCAGGCTTGGCTTGACTGGCTGGGGACGACGAGGCGGCGACGAGAGGCCAGGTTGCGGCAGAAGGCTGATCCTGGTGGAGCGACGGCCAAACCCAAGGAATTGAGGATTGTCGGGAAATGCCATCACATGATGAGGCATGAATGCATCACGTCCCAGGCTGATGGTCAGGCCCGCTGTGCGCCGACCGTGAGCTTGTTGTCCACGTTGTTGAGTGGCTGCATGACGCCCGGGGCCGATGAATGGGAGCCCTACCTAGCCGCCCGCCCTGTCATCCACGACGACATCATCACGGTGGTGCGGGTGCTGAAAGGTGATGGGTGCCCGTGATGCCCAATCGGGCCTCCGCGAGAGAGATTGACCAGACATCCCGCTGAAGGAAGGGATGTCCGTGGTGCCCATTGCGCGCTTTCCCACCCTCTCCCGCCTCGACTCCTGTTTCAAGCTCGTGGGCGGCATGGTATGTGCACGATAAGACTCACAATTTGCCGTCAAAAAAGGCAGTTGCGAGGGCTGGTTTTGCGATGCGATGCAATGTCCCTTTACCTTTCGATTGCGTTAGTCGGTGCTCAAGGCGCTGGCGAGGCGAGATCTTCGTAGTCTTTTTTTTTTTCTTCTTTGGTGAGGCTAATGCAGGAACCGCTGCAAGCTCTCAGAAAGGAGGAGTCCCGTCCGTTCACCTGGCGCAGGGCTCCATACCTATCTGCAGGTACTGGAACCTCATGTCATTCCCTGGAGCTGAAACCGTGCATTTTCGCCCCATGTACCGAGTACCTCCACGTCGTTATCCTTGTCCGTCTTGTCGAAAAGGGGGACCGTCGACTGAGGGACTGAGGCGATGACTGGCGAAACGGTGCTGAGCACTGTGCAGGGGTGGACGGCCTTGCTCTGCCGCCAAGCTGGCGGCTTTCCAACACGTGGTGGGCGACCTGAACGTCTTGACAGCTTGACCCAAGATGCATCTGTGCACTGGTCTCGTTGCACGGGTATCTGACCCAAAATCCCGGCCGGAGGGAGATCTCTATGCGACAACCGTATTGTTGCTTGTTGGCCGCTGCGGAAAACCAGGGCATCATTCCCGAAAGGCTGCTTCGGCGATGCTAATATGGGGAGGTCGACGGGAGGCAGACAATGACGACGACGCTTCGCACTATTTCCAGCTCGCAGCTGCCTGTGAACCCCAAATGCAGCTGGGGCAATGTGGTGGATCTCTGCAGTCATGCCGGCTCTCAAAATTCTCCCTTTGGCGGGCGTCTTGGTGACACGGGGGCGGGCGATGAAGACCACATTTGAATACATCAAAGTAGAAAGGCCGGGCACAAGCCCTGCGGACCGTGACACGACAGCAAACGGATTTTGAAATCGCGCGGGAGCACCGCGTTCGGTATAACTCTCAGGTTATCGGACTCGATCAAATACGATGTTATGGTTGACGTAGTCTCGTGTGATGGCTGCTTCTCAGCCCGTTCTCCACTGCTCGCTGGATTACAGGTGCTGTGCTGTGCTGTGCTGTGCTTCCTGGGCCGTGTTTTATTAGCCTTCTCGCCAGTTGGAGTTTGAGGGCGCACTGCATTCAAAAGAGCTCCCGAAACCGTTGCCTCTTTTCCTCCCGTTACGACCTGAGTTTGATACTCACGAAATTCCGAATTATATTAATCGATGACTCGGGGACTTTGGAACGGGTGAAATGCGGGGGAGATGCCGCGCCTGTTTGTGGTTGGCTCGTACCTAGCCTGACACCCTGGCACTGACACCGTCAGCGATGAATGATGGATGCTCCAGAAGTTTTCTAGAACCCTTCTGCTGCATGACGACGTTCGAATCGAGAACTAACCCACAACCCAACCCAACAGCACGGACAGCCTGGAGCTCAAGCTTGGCTGAGCATGCGAACGAGTGGGCATATATTCAACATGGACGATATTCATGCGACCGAAGATAAATCCGAGCTGAGACATTGCTTGCTGCTTGGCACGCCGTTTGACCACTGTCCAAGACCCTTTTCATCTCGGCTTCGATGTCAGCTGTCGCTTGCCGCACCACCAAGGTTTTGGAGGGCGGCCGTTGGAAAACACTCAGCAGAATGTTTTACCGTAATCTATCATGCCGAGGTATTGTGCAACTAGCGTTTGTCTCGGGAGCGCCTGCCACTCGGGGCGAGACTCTCATCACCTCAGCCATCAGTCGTCGTTTGTACAGGCGTTGACAGCTCGACACTGGCCTCGGGTTCAAGACATCTCGCACCATCTCCCGTCTTGTGCCGCCTCGCTACTTAATCTTCCGTCATCGCACCGCATCTAAGTGCAACCGATTCCGTTCCTGCTCCGTCCGAAGGGACGGCCTCGATGCTGGGCCGGGTATGTAGCTGGTCGTCTTCCGACCCTCCCGGAAGTTGGCGGTGTTCCGACTAAGAAGAAGCAATCATAATACATCCTTTCGTCGGCTCGGAGGTAGGAAACGTGATACCTCACATTGTTCTCCGAAACAGGATGCGCCGGCTAGGTTCGGCGTCACCAGATGATGTCCCTTCTTCGTGCTGGTGCCCTCTCATTGCTCGTCGACCTTGTCTGAGCCAGCTGTCACCTTTGAGTGGAGTGTCTTGACCCTCGGATATGCGGACGGACTGCACCTTATCGCTGTATGCATGAAACGTGCTTTCGTTGGGCATCATCGCATCACCGGCGCCATGCTCTGCTGATTCTCCTCATCATCATTGACTCAACAAACAGAGCCAGCAATGTAGTTGCATATATGGCTTTTCCCTTTTGGATTGCTGCATTCGCTGTTTGGGGGCTTGTCCCACACCGTGAGTCTGGCACCACCAATCAGCGGGGTCAAACCCTGTCTCGAGCAGGCCGAATCGGTTTCCCACGTCTCCTCCACGGCTGGAGTCTGGCCGCTCACCTTGGCGATCTCGAATCGACACGTCAATTCGCCCAACGCCTGAGCGCATCTCCGAGACCAATGGCGCATGTTGACTGCACACCTCGCTCGCTTCGGCTAGGGCATCGCGGGACTGTCTCTTGTCTGATCTGTAGAAACGGAAGCGGGGAGGGCATGCGGAAGCTCTCTCTGCGCTGAGTTGCAGCCACGCGACTGTTACGGACAATCAAGGAGTTGATGCTACGTCGCATACAGTGCGGAGATTCCAGTTTTACCGTACTACCTCAGTTGGAAATGCAAAGCTATCCAGGTGTGGCAGGTCTCCGGACCGCACCGAGGGAAATGACTTGAACAAGTCGACAGCCTCACTCTTCACGCTAGGTCCGGCGACAGCCACCCGGCCCGCAACAGGGAATGCCGGGTCGGATGCTTCCCGTTGTCGACTCTTCGGCGAGGACTCAGCCTCCCTGAGCTTCCAGCTGAGTCATCAGTGGCAACCGTTTGATTTCGCACAGCAGCATCGGCATCAGCCCTGGTGGTTTCTTCCCCGTCCGATCCGGCGCGGGAACGAGAACACGATGGGGAGCATTTGGTGGAGGTGGAGGTGGAGGCGAGGGGCCAGGTGCGGAGCCGAAATCTCAGGTGGTGATCGGATAGTGTATGCGTTGAGTGCAGGACCGGCTGGGGCACTCACCTATTAAACCAGCCGTCACAGAGCCAAAGGTTGCACGATGCAGGCACGTCGCGGCCCCGGAGCCAAGCTGCTGGTGCCCAGATCTCAATAGTCCGGGTGGGCTGCGTCATGGCAGCCCGACATTGTCTAACAGGTGAAGCTAGCTGTGCTGGATGCAAGGCATGCAGCCACCTCCGGGCTCGCAACGTGTTACTGTGGTCAGGTGCTCCGCTTGCCATGTCGTGGAGTATCGAGCGGCTCTCAGAGGCACGCACGATGATGACAGCGTGCCGGGCGATGGCTTGGGGAGAGATGGCCTTGCCCATTTCGCGGCGTGTGTTGACTCAATCACGAGGCAGGACAAACATGTCTCGTTGCCCGGCATGATTCGCGCTGTTCGGCCGAATGGGCATCGATAGGCTCGAGAAGCCGGGCGGGCTTCGGCCTGCTGGCTGTGCTGCGGTCGACGGTGCGCTGCCCGGGACCGCCGATCTGGCCCCCAGCCCCAAAGGGTGACCATGTCGACGGCCGCCGGAAACGTGGACCCAACGGGTCAGCCAGGGCCGAGGCAACGGGAAGGTAGATTGACGATGCGGCGTTCAAAATGGACCAAAGACGACCGCCTAATAATAGGAATAAGTCTGATGCAGTGCCACGAAAGCCGGCAGCTGGAAGAGGACGGATGGAGTGCACAGGTACATAGATCTTCCGGGGGATGTGTCGGGTGTGTGTCTTGACACTTTATTGGTTCCGAGCGGCCTGCATTCCGAGCTGGCTTCGGCCGTGGTGCGACGTCGATTTCTCCTCTGCGATATGATGAGGGTGCAAACCATGCGATGGACACCAGCAGGGCAAAACGGGAGCCTTCACGATGACTTGGTGGTTGCGCCGTTGCGTCAAACTGGTGCCTGCTTGGGTCTTTCTGGCAGCCTAAAGTCTTTCGACTGAGTGTTCGTGGAAAATTTGTCCTTGTCGGGCTGCAAGACCGAAGAGAATGAACGGAAGGCATCCATCTCGGGTCCGACACGGGGCAAGAGGAGAGTTTGGGTTGTGGCCGCGAATTCGCAATGTGGCAGGCACAGTCGGTGGCATTGAGTCTGACCTCTTTCCCAATGATGCCCTCAGCACTGCCCTCAAAACGGCAGGCTGTCATCAGACGCAGCAGCGGTGCCTGCAACCCGACTGCCCTGTTGCTTTCTGCGCTCGTGCAGAAACCACAGTGATTTTGCGCCAATCGTTGCGTCAAGGCTTGCCCTTTTTCCATTTGGCATTGGGTGACGCATCGCGATGCGATCAAGTCCTTGAAGCTTCAATTCGTCTGGCTTTGTGCCTGACCTTTTACCTGTGAGATGTGCCTGGGCTGCGACCAATCTGGAAAATGACGGGGACAAACAGCCGTATCCATACAGCGTGGTGGGCGGAAAATAGGGTGCCGTGTGCACCACCAATCTTACACCACCTTCACGGTGTGGTACTTTCTTGGGTCCATTTCCCCTTTCACATCGATGCGATGTAGCTCCCGCGACGTTGAAGCTGGCTGTTGTGCTGTTTCCAACTGTGCCTTGTTTCTGGATCGCCTCGCTGTGCCCTTTGGAGGTAGCAGCAGTCACCCGTGGGAGATGCACGGTTCCTACCGCGTTCCGCCCACCTACCCGCCTGCTGGATTTGACCGGCGAGAAAGGGGAAGATTGCTCGCAGCGTTTGTCATGATGTGTCGTACACGGCAAAAACAGCATGAGTCGGTAGTCTGTTGCAAGGCCGCAAAAATACATTCCACAGTTCATGAGATGGTCAGGAGTCGCGACTGCCACCTTTTTGCTGAGGTTTGACTTCTATGCTACCTACTCACGGTGCTGGCTTTTATTTTCGGTAGCTCGGTGCCACCCACGGCGGGTGTCTCTTCTGCGAACCACAATACGTTTCTCACCTTACACAACCTAAATCTTGATAATTGTGTGCATGATATTGATGTTCTCGGTGTGTCGGCCGCGGTCGCATGTCTCCTTTTCAGTCACAGCCCCTTGAGGCGAGCCCGATGAGACCTGGACCTGAACGGACAATTGGTGCTGAAAACCGAGCCATAGTGCAAAATATCGAGCTGTGCACCGCGTTGGCATCAGAAACAATGAAGAGGGTGCCAGACCAAATTTCCTGACTCGGAACAGCCCTCATTCGCGGGCAGATGCGAGTTTTCCTTTTGTCAGTAAACTTGCGTTGAAAACCAGTCGACGACGGGGATGGACAATCACGAACACTCCGTTTGAAGGGCACAGTGTGGAATAAAAAATTGGACTGGCTGATCATCCCGTTTGAGTGAGTGGTAGGGAGGGGGGCTGTACTTGTACATGTACATGTACCTGAGCCGGGCACCCCTGACCTGGGCATGCACCAAGGCCGTCTGCTGGGACCTCGAAATGGAAGCCTCCCGAGCCAGTCTCTTCGATTTGAGGCACCGCTGAAAAGGAGACGCACCGTTGTCACTCACTCCTTGGGCAACGGCTGGTGCGACTCTGAGCTCGTAACGGAGGAGGGCACGCGAGACAGGGATCAGGGGGCCCTTGTAACTGTACTTTGCAGCCGGGTGCCGGTGGTGAAGGCTTGACGCCAAAGCCAACAGAAAAAAAAAAAAACTGCCCCTGCTGGGCTTCGATTTCGCTGCCCTGGCATTCCCACCAGACAGGTCCCAGGTCCCAAGCAATGTTCCCATCCCTTCATTTTATAAGACCGTCATCTCCCCGACCCCATCCAGATTTTTTCCCCTTTGAATCCCATCGCTGTTTTCTAGCTACTCCTCCGGTTGCCAGGTCCTGTTTCTCGACGCCAGGATCGCCTCTTCCAAGTCGTTGACTTATCTCTCATCTTGAAGACACCTTGAGTGCTCCCACGCAACTTCTCCACATCCACGATTCGCCAACCGGCTACCGTCTACCTTTAGTAGCTTCGTCCTCGGCAGACACGCTACTCAAACCTCAACAACGGTTCCCATTACATTCGACACTTCCAGAAGGAGACACAGACTTCATTCGAGCTCCGAACACACTCGGCGACGATAATCATCCTCCATTGCATTCCCGCGCTTCATCCCCTTGGACGACTCGTCACGCCAAGCAATACTCGCGCTCAGTGTTCTCGTACCACCGCAGACAGCCGACAGCGCCGAAGCGAATCTGCAGCCTTTCATTCGATAAGGATCGACTGCTCCCTTGCATCGCCGCTTCAAACCATCGCCAATCCCGCTTTCGCGCGGCATTGTCATCAGACGTCCTTGTCGACGCCCGAATTTGTGAGTCACAATCGCGGCAAAACATTTGCTTGCTTACTTTGCAATTTTGCGACTGTTCCATGGTTTACGACACTGCGCCATACTTGTCCATGCCAGGGGCTGTCTCAATGCCAATGTTTATATATTCGACGCAAGCCGATTTTGCGAATGTCGGCTAACACAAAACTTTCCACAGCTCCGCGCAACGACAATTTCACATCGCAAACCTTCACAATGATTGTCAGGACATCGCAAAGTCCCTTCAACTTCGGCCGTGGGGCCTACGACACAACAGGAGTGCCCAAGCCGCCGCCGCCGCCGAAGCCTTGATCGATGGCCACGATCGACCCGGCAAGCAAGACTCTGATCTGCCGTGTCTTTCATTCCGGCTGGAGTGCGCCACTGTCGCAACCTCTTGATGACGGCCCGATATGCGGCCGGGAAGCTCCGACATCAAGATTCGGGCCACGCGCATCAAAGGCCATCTTATGATTTCACATTTGTGAAGATCCTTCTCGGTTCCGGCGAGGACCTGTTTTTATACACGACACACCTTTTTAATACCGCCTGTACTAACGCTTTCGACTGATTTATTCGGCAAGCCGGACGAGACGATCTCGCATTCCGATACTTCATTTTAATCATCATTCCGCAGACGATATATACTTTGGCTCGCTGCCATTTGCTTCCCAGTAGCAAGGAATGGGATCACCGGAGGTCCCATTCCATGCGATGCATTTTCCTACATTTCGTTTTCGACTTCTGGGGTTGGGTGCGTGGCGTTCAGACGATAGACTTGGAGGGACTGGCGTTTTTCTGGGGTGTTCATCGAGTTTTGATCTCGATCTGCCCTCTTCCCACCTGTTTCTGCGGGACACATCATCCATGCAGTAGCCAGCGAAACAGCCAAACAGCCCGCCACGATGGCCTATTCCCGATGCTGCCTTGGGCTTGACCAACCGGCCCACACTAAAACGCCAACGCTGGCACCAACTGATTGTTGGTGCTCGGCGACACACCCGGGTTCTCCGTGGCTCGACACGTTTGTCTTTGATCTGGTTTGCACCTCGCTTTGGGAAGAATGGGACGAGTAATAATTGGGTTACGGGATAAAGAAAAGAGGTGGATTTTTGGGTCTTCAACACAGGCTATGGGTTTCTGTTGGGCGGCCTTGGAAAAGACTAGGATGGTTTGGTCAAAAGGTGCTTTCGCATATAGATTTTTTTTGTGTTCTGTTTGGGGCGACATGCTCTCAGCTATTGCGGTTTCCTCCCTCCACGGGGCTCGGGACCGTCGGCGGTCTCTTGCTGTTTCTTTTCCCTTGTCACCAATAACTGTACACAAGCTGTTTTGATGGACGTCGGTGGTTTAGTCTTTCTAGCCCGCTATGGCTGGCCGGACTGGATCCAGGATAAATGAAGATACCCCCTGGATTTCTTTAGACTGATGTATACTATATTCAAGAGACACGGAGCTACACAGCGGAGCCTGATCAACTTAGATCAATCTCAATGAACTTTAACCTTCTTTCAATTTGTGCCTTCCCCATACTTGTCAGTGTTTTTCATTCTCAGCTGAAGACAATACCTGTCAGTGAGTTAGAAGTTGAGCCCCGGGCTGACAACCTAATAATTCGTCCAGGTTTGGATGCCATAGAGTTCTAGTCATAACAACCCGTAAAAGGAGAACAACACTCCTTTCTGCTTCTCGTGACAACGCGGTCATGAAAGTGATGACGTTTGCTGATACCATCGGGATGACATTCACCGTGTACGATTACTCATGATTTTTAGTTTCTCTACCAAGCAATCTGATGCCGGTTGTTATGCAGCAATGCCACATGGGATGTGAATAAGCTGCTGATCATGCATTTTCGGCCATCAGCTGCTCGATTCAACCATGGAAACGGTCGGAGAAGGCTCCGAAGATCTGGTTGGACGAAGTGGCTATGCTCTGCCGTGTCCGAGTCCGAGTGGGCCGATTCTCTTCGTCATCGTTTGCGCCCCACGACCTGCTACCTCGCGTTGCAGGCCAATCTCTCTTGGAAGCGGGATTATCACTGGCATCGGGGGGGGGGGGGGGGGTGTAAACTTCGCAGCACGATAGGCCAAAATCATTGCATTGTTACTCCTGAGTCGCCATCCCATGTGTGGTGTGAATGGCAGCATCGTTGGCTCAAAGGAGGGCAAACAGAGGGGGTGCGCTAATGCAAGTTTAAAGGAGGTCGCAGGGCCTAGCACAGATAGTTGCCATCCCGGGGCTCTGGTCCTGGGATGTCGCTGCTGCTCCGGGAATCGCCGCCAGCCCCAGAGTGGCGCTGGGGAGGACGAAGTGAAGTGTCTTTCCCCTTTTTTTCATTTGCTGGCTTTTCGCTTGCCCACACAGGCTGCCTCCCCCAGCATTGGGGCGCCTGCGTCATTTTGCCCCTGTTTTGGCGTCCCTGGGACGGTGACGACGAAGGCCGAAGGTGACTGAGGGCAACAGAACGGGTCCATATTTACCTCTCGATGGCTCCTGCGCTTGTGTTTCATCAGCTGGAAACGTCGGCAGCGCCACTTCCACATTTTCCGTCGTAATCCCCAAGAGCCAAATCCTCACCCACTCGGCGTGGGGGGGGGGGGGGGGAAGAAGGGGGGTTTCTTTCACACCACCATTCTTGGCGGGATCTTTTTACCGGTTTGGAACAGCTGCGGCAGGCATCATTTTCAACCGTCAATACCACGTAGTCGGTTCATGGCCTTGTTGTTCGACGATTTACCACAGTTGACATCACTATGACTCTTTCCAGTCGTTTGGCAGCGACAAGAAGCACCTTTCCTTTTTCTCACCCCCTCTCTTTGGATTAGGAGCAACAGGACAGATCGGCGGCTGGATTTGGCGTCGGCCGCTTAGAGGCGGATCTGGGAGTCGATAGCGGCGCTTTCCCCTGCCCGCGGAGACTTCCCGGATCGCTGGATCGTCGAAGCTTCACGACGCCCCAGCCTGTCAATCACGCCAAATCAACACCGGACCCGTGTCGATTTCCTCGGTGATGGGTCCCACCTCCCATTTCCCCTTTCCCCTTTCGAAGCGTGTCGTCCTTGGCAACAAATCCAAACCGGGGCCGTGATGCCAGTGACCCGGGGCTAGCTGAGACAGGTCAACGAGTGAGCATGCGTCCCTCAGCCTGTCGCCTCATTCCAGTCCTCCTTGCTTTGCTTTCTCTCGCAGCCCCACTTCACGCCACGGGCCGCTGCTTTGGCCGCATTTGCCCACGCCGTGCCTCAAGCGCACCATCGCGCCTGGAGGAGCAATTCCTCGCGAATCTGGGCAGAGCGCCCAGCCGTTGCTCCTGCGCTAGCCTGTCGATGGACGTCTGTCAAGAGGGAAGAGAAGCGATGTGTCCCTCTTGGATCTTGGCCGACCCGATTTGTCGGAAATGCACCCAACCACCCCAGTCTTTCGGCTGTTTGCCTGCACACTCAGGGCTCCTGACGCAAAGGAAAAGAATGGTGCTCGCCAAGTAGTTCTCACTCATGATAGCTCATCTTTTCGACGACCCTGTGACCGATAGCAAACAAGAAAAAGCATATCTAGGGTCAAACATTTCCTTCTTTTCCTGCTTGGCGAAAGCGAATCAGCGTGTTCCCGCCACGTAAAAGAGACGGCAGGGAAATAGGAAAAGCAAAAACACGGCTGCACTGGCGCCCCAGGTCCTGGACAACGCTAGCCAAAAACCACACCGGGTTGTCATGGCGTACCTGAACACCCAGTGCAGAGGGCCATCGGTTTTGAAAACGGTACCACGCAGCTCCGTCAAGCTCATGACACCCATGAATCCGTCAAGCTGCAGGATCGACACCGCGCTATCGTCGCTTTGGTGTTGGACGTCTGCTAGCTTCACCGACTCGGTGGTTCTCAATACCCTGCGCCCCGGAAGCACTCCGTCCCCCGTTCATTCGCTGGCTTCAGAAGCCCGAGATTCAACCACGCTCCAGACCCGTCCCAAGGTTTCGGTGCAAACAATGGAGCGGACGGGCGACAGGGTGCACGTAGAAACTCGCACACTGTGACGAGGGTGGAGTCAGTTGATGGTGAGACAGGGGCTCACCCGGCCTTATTCCTGCACGTGGAGTCCATCGGGAAACGGGAGGCACAGGGTCAGGACGTTGGCACCAGTCTAGTGTTTCTGGAGCACGCGTTGAGGGCACTGGGAGCTACGCGCCCTCGTCGCGGACACCCCAGCACCATGTTGTGTCAGGTTGGCGATGGTTCCCCGCGGCAGGCAGAAGAGTACTGTGAAAAGGGGCGAGTTGTCTTGCGGCGGAGATGCTGGAAACTTCCCGCCGATGGGTGGCTTTGACTGACGCTTCGACATCCGCCCGGTCATTCGTAACAGTGACTGACACCCGTCAGTTCTGAACGCCTGCGAGGGTTTCGTGGAAATGGCTGCCTAGGGAGCAAGAGAGGTCTTTCCGACTGCTTCGAGTACCCTGGTCTGAAGGCCCATTGTTGCGTGAGCATCCAAGAGGCGTGTTGCATAGAAATTCCTAAAACCGTACTCCAGTATTATAATTTCGGTCCTTGATTTCGAAGGAACCCCTCGATACTCACGCTTCTCGTCATGGGCGGGCATCTTGTCAAAGACCATGACCGTGTTGGTTGTCCTGATTCCGATGTTTCTCACAAAAGTTCCTGTCGAATCCTACAGGCAAGGAACCGGGAAGATGAACATTCTCGATAGTGCGCTGAGAGTGTTGGTGGCTATGTCCAGTTCGCAGCCCGATGGGAAAGCGACTGGATATTTTGTAACTTCCACGTCTGGCACCAACTTGTGCAACAAGGACAAACGCAGCTCATTAGAAAAGTACACCAGCACGCACACTCAATCTAAATCCCCGTCAAATTTCCTTTTGAGACCGGAGCTCCGGTTGAAGCCCAAACCCAGGTTGTCAACACCCGGCGCCTCCGGGACTCCGTCTCCGCTCCGTGTTCCGCCCCGAGCCCGGAATTTCCGGAACGGACATGTGGGTCTGATGTAACCGGTGCGGGGCTAACCAGGCTTGATTGAACCGCAGCCCAGCCTCATTCCCACCCACACTTGGACCTCCCGAAACTCCCCACTACACACCCCACTACAACCACATCATCAACCACCACCGCATCACGAAGACACCCAAACGACCGCGAAGCATCGTGCATTTCTCAGCAACCGCGAGGTAAAAAGGACGCTCAATTATTAAAAAAAAAAAAAAAAAAAACGCCGACCGATCGAGGAGTCGCAACCATGTCCATCATTCAGCAGCACACGCAAGCAACGCTGAGCGACGCCTGGCGAACCATCAACATCGACGCCCTGCAGGAGGACTCAAGCGTCAACTTTGACACGTCGACGCTGCACCCGCCGCAGCCCGAGACCAGCGAGGCCGAGGTGCGCCAGATCAACGCCCAGGTCCGCCAGCTACTGCGGGGCGGCGACTCGGAGGGTGCGCTCCGCGGCTGCTTGGAGATGCCGGTGTATAACGGGAGTGATTCTGCAAAAGTAAGGAGCCCCAGCCTTTTACGCAAGAAGGCATGGTTACTGATTCATGTCTGTCCTCAGGATGCCCACCTGCAAACTGTCATCGAGGTTCTCCAGTCCATCAAGGCGAGCGAGATGACGCCTATGCTGCAGCGCATTTACGGGACACCCGGCGGGAGCGAGTGCTTGGATGTGTTGATGAAGTATCTGTGGGTTTTTTGGTCCTGTGGTTTGTTGAAGGGGTTTGTCGGCTGACGATGGAGATAATAGGTACAAGGGTATGGCTGCCCCTGCTGCCGGCGGCGGCAGTGCTCCGCGGACGCCTACGAGAGTGACTCCTCAACAGACAGGATTCAGCCAGATTGGATCACGACCGGGTGTTCCGAGCGAGTCGACCGGCGCCGCCATGAGCGTCTTGCTTAGTTGGCACGAGAAGGTGGTTGAGGTTGGAGGGCTGGGATGCATAGGGCGAGTCATGACGGATTGGCGCAAGGTATAAGCTTCACCACTGCGAAGAACAGAGCAGCGGGAAGCGTAGAGTACTGATGCCACTGGTGGAAGCGGTGATTATGGCTGTTGCTCGGCCCTGGCCCTCACCTTGTGGTACCGGAGACTAGCTGAATATTCAAGCGTCGGAGTCACAACAGCGCTACGGTGTGCAGCCGCTTGTAGCTGTGGGTTACACTGAGGGTGTAATGCGGTAGAACGCAAATACAATACAATACAGTACAGAACTTCGTCTCGAGATGGCCGCTTATGGCTTCTCAAGGATATCTTTGAGGTTGATCTCTCCGCTCCCCCTGGTAAGTGGTTTTGCCTGATCTGGGGACTCCCGCCACCCAATCATGTGGATGATGCGGAATGTCGCCGGTACAGTACCGTCGTCGTTCCCATGCAGTTCCCGGTAGATGGCATTTGCCGCAAGGAGCACATCCCGACCGATTGGACCCATCTCACGCCCCATAACAGCGTTGTTTTCGCCCATGGCCTGCAGGTCCTCCATCAGCGCAAACATGTCTGGATAATCAACGACAATATCCTCGACGTCGACTGTCAACAGCTTGAACCCCGTCCGCTGCAACAGACCCCCGACATCACGGACATCCGCCAGCGGTGAAACATGAGGCGATATGCCGCCACGGCGTTCCTGCTCCGCAAGCTGCAGCGACGTGCGAAGCTCAAACAGCGTATCACCACCGAGCATGGCGCCTATAAAAGGGCAGTCAGGCTTGAGTAGGTTGTTTACTTGCGACAAGACGCCCGGGAGGTCGTTGATCCAATGCATGCTCATACTGCTCATCACCATGTCAAACGATGACGGCTCAAAGGGGAGCGTCTCCTCATCGTTCAGAACATGCCGTGCGATTTGGATCTGGTCGTTGAAGGGCAGGTCGGCGTCTCGGTAGAGGAGGGACTCGGAGGATTCGGCGGCGACGAGCTCGGCAATCTTGTTGGACAGAGGCGGAGTCGGAGGCGCGTCGGGGCTCGGGTCTGGATTTTCCTTGGTCAGCGCCCGCGCAATGTTGCACGAATTGGCGCCGAGATCAAGAACTCGGGGGAAGTGGCGCTTGATCTCCTGTGGAAACGACAAGTTAGATTGCTCCCGCACTGCAAGCGCAGCAGCTGTTCAGTCGCATACCAAGAGTCGCTCGCACACCCGAGAGGCGATCTCATCCTTGAGATAATCGGCTTGCCGGCTGACCTCGACATCGGCGGCCGACCTTTCCTTCTGCGACCATTTCGTTTGACGATTGAAGACCTTGAAGACGGGCCCTCCAGACGCCTGAAAGGCGTAACCTCGCTGCGTAAGTCTCACCAACAATGACGCCGGATTCCGCGACGGGAAGGCTCTTGGTACAATCAGCCGCATTCTCTAGATCGAAGGGGCTGCGGCATTCTGGAGCTGTCTGGCCAAGATGGAAGACGAGGGGAGCTTTGAGATTGACAGCGTCATAGCTTCGCCAAGCAATCATTGGTGGAGCTTAATCCCGCTAGCTTTAGCATTTATGGCCAATCAAGGCTGCTGCCTTTTTACCTGCCCGCTTGTTATTAGGCTTATCAAATCGTTCAAACAGCCCATGCGGGGACGCCCAGATCGGGGGTTCCAATGGGTCCAGACGCGACCCTTTTTCGACGCCGCAAGCCCCGAGGTCGTTCCCGACGAACCACCCCATCGTTCTCATCGGTCGACTCGGTCCACGTCACAATACTCCGTTGTCAGTGCATTTGGCGCCCGGGCTGCCTTGACCTCGATAAAGAAGGTGCACCAAAATCGCTTGCAATTGTCCTGCCTGGACTTTTTGGCCGGTGTGCGCGACCTGCCGGCTGACGACCCGATCTGCTCCCCACAACGCTGCCCGCAATCTCACGATTTACACTCCGCCGTCACCCTACTCACCGACCAATGGGTCAGGCCTGTCGCCCATGATGCGCAGCTGCTGAAGCTTCAAGCGAATAATATTTGGAACCACATCGGTTGGGTTCTGCGGACGACCGCGACGGAAGACTCCAGATCCTTTGACGACGAACTTGCGAATGCGGACATCAGACCCTCCATCTTCCCATTGAAACGGCTCTTGCGAACAACGGAAACGTCCAATCAACATGGCATCCTCCGGGCCGACCGGCTTTCTGGGCCGGTCCAGCAGCAGTAACTCGAACATGCGCGGACTTGTCCAGTTTATTGCCGACCTCCGAAACGCGCGAGCCCGCGAGTTGGAAGAGAAGCGCATCAACAAAGAGCTAGCCAACATCAGGCAGAAATTCAAAGGTTGGTACCAGTTTTGGTTCGCGCTACAGCGCCAGGACTGACTTAGAAACACAGATGGCAACCTGAGCGGGTATCACAAGAAGAAATATGTCTGCAAGGTGGGTTCCTACGGCCACGTCAGGCGGACCTGGAACTGATCGACCGAAATAGCTTCTTTATATCTACATTCTGGGGTGGAACGTAGACTTTGGCCATCTCGAGGCTGTCAACCTGATTTCGGCAAATAAATACTCCGAGAAACAGATAGGCTACCTTGCCATGACGCTATTCCTCCACGAGAAGCACGAGCTGCTGCACTTGGTCGTCAACAGCATACGAAAAGACCTTCTCGACCACAACGAGCTCTTCAACTGTCTAGCCCTTCACGCAATCGCAAATGTGGGCGGACGGGAGATGGGCGAGGCCCTGAGCGGCGAAGTTCATAGACTATTGATCTCACCGTATGTTCTCCGTCTTCCTGTTCTTGATGGCTGATCAGGGTCCTAACTTGGTGCAGCACATCAAAAGCTTTTGTCAAGAAGAAGGCGGCGCTGACACTGCTTCGTTTATTCCGGAAACACCCCGACATCGTCCAACCCCAATGGGCGGAGCGCATAATATCACTGATGGACGATGTTGATTTAGGTGTAGCCTTGTCCGTGACTTCCCTAGTCATGGCTTTGGCTCAGGACAATCCTGAACAGTATAAAGGGGCATACACCAAAGCCGCAGCGAGGTTGAAACGCATCTTGATTGATGGGGAGTTTGCTGGGGATTACCTCTACTACAAGGTTCCCTGCCCGTGGATTCAAGTGAAGCTCCTACGATTGCTGCAGTACTTCCCCCCGTCAGGTATGTGCGGACTGCGAGAAAAGCTGGGTGAAGGTAGTTGACACTGGTCCAGATGACAGCCATGTCCGGGACATGATACGCGAGTCTTGCCAAAAGATTTTGAATCTTGCTCTAGAGACCAACAAGAATGTGCAGCAAAACAACGCGCAAAACGCAGTCTTGTTTGAGGCCATCAACCTGATCATCCATCTAGAGACGGAGAACGCCCTGATGAAGCAGATCTCGTCCAGGCTCGGGCGGTTCATCCAGTCGCGAGAGACAAATGTCCGATATCTTGGCCTCGAAGCAATGACCCATCTAGCTGCCCGTTCCGACACGCTCGACCCGATCAAACAACACCAGGATGTTATCCTTGGCTCTCTTAAGGACAGAGACATCAGCGTCCGGCGAAAGGGTCTCGACCTTTTGTACAGCATGTGCGATTCGACAAACGCCCAGGTCATCGTTGGCGAGCTTCTTCATTATCTGCAGAATGCCGACTTCGCAATCCGGGAAGAAATGGTGCTGAAGATCGCCATCCTGACAGAGAAGTATGCCACTGACGTCCAGTGGTACGTCAACATCTCCCTGCGGCTCATTGCGATGGCGGGCGATCACGTCAGTGATGAAGTGTGGCAGCGTGTGACGCAAATCGTCACCAACAACGAGGAGCTTCAGGTATATGCTGCCCGTAACATTCTCCAATACGTCAAGCAGGACCATTGCCACGAAACGCTCGTCAAGATTGGCGCCTACATTCTCGGTGAATTTGGTCATCTCATTGCCGAAGAGCAAGGCTGCAGCCCGATCGAACAATTCCTTGCTCTTCAGGGAAAGCTTGCCGCAACCTCGTCGGGCACCCGCGGCATGATCTTGTCGTGCTTTATCAAATTCGTCAATCTTTTCCCCGAGATCAAGCCGCAACTGGTCAACGTTTTCCATGTTTACAGTCATACTCTTGATTCAGAGTTGCAACAACGGGCATGCGAGTATCTTACGTTGGTCAGCATGCCCTCGGATGATCTGCTGCGGACTGTTTGCGACGAGATGCCGCCGTTCCCCGAGCGCCAGTCAGCCCTTCTCTCGAGGCTGCACCAGAAACACGCCAACACGAGCGACAAGCGGACGTGGGTGGTGGGTGGAAAAGACGCCAATGCGGATGCCGCTGAACTCAAAATGGCCAAGACTACCAGTCTTCGGAGAACGTTCAGCACAGCGAACGGACACGCTAATGGGAACGCAAATGGGAAGGCAAATGGTTCCAATGGGCAGTCGGCGGCAAATGATCTCGTTGGCCTCGATATGAACAATCTTGGGCCGGCTGAAGAGAAGGCCCTCAAGGCGCCGCCCAACCTCGCCAGCGCCGCCCACCTGTCGCCGGGCTGGGAGAAAGGGTTCAATCGTCTCCTGCTTAGGGCTGATGGCGTGCTCTTTGAAGACGGTCAGATTCAGGTTGGTGTGCGCTCAGAATACCGTGGCCAGATGGCATGCCTCATCTTGTATTTCACCAACAAAACGCCGGCGCTTGTCAGTTCGTTCACAACCACACTGGATCTTGACGAGTCCGAAAAGTCCAAGCTATCATGGGACATCAAGGGCTTACCGGACACCACCATCTCACAGGGAGGACAAGCACAGCAAGTCATCATGTTCGAAGCGAAAAAGGTCTTTGAGAAAAGCCCGACAATTCGTATCAGCTATCTGGCCGGCGCACTGCAGGCTCTGACGCTCAAGCTCCCAGTAACAATCCACAAGTTTATGGATGCGGCGGAGCTGTCGGCAGACGACTTCTTCAAACGCTGGAAGCAAATTGGTGGCCCGCCACGAGAAGCTCAACAAATCTTTGGGCTCACAGGGCCCAAGGATGGCGAGAGGGAGCTCACCGAGAGCTTCGTTAGAAGCGTTTTGGAAGGATTCAGATGGGGATTGTTGCACAATGTAGACCCGAACCAAAAGAACTTTGTTGGGGCGAGCGTGGTGCACACAAGTGAGGGTGGCAAATTCGGCTGCTTGCTGAGGTTGGAGCCAAACTATTCAAGCCATGTAAGTCCAGCCAGCCGATGACCCCCCCGGCCGAAGACATGCTAACCGATGGTGACCAGATGGTGAGGTTGACGATTCGGGCGACAGATGACGCGCTGCCCCCGGTGTTGCTTAAAATGATGGAGGAGCGGCTCGCGCAAGGTGTTTCGATAAGACCGGAAAAGTACGAAGCCCCAACAGCAAGCGAAATATCGGATTCGTTCAGGAATATAATGGTCAGGTGAGATGCACTGTACAAGTTGGGCAAGAGGGAGCCAGAGGGGCAGAGAGGTGGGACGCTGTGACAAGTTCCCTGAGCATAAGGAGTACTTTCTGCTGTTTATATAGTGAATACATACCCTTTTTATGTTCAAAGGGTTGTTGATGAACTTACAACGTGGTTAGGAAGACTCCTGATTATGTCACAACCAGGTTGGTGATTGCCGCAGGCGGTTTGACGCCAAGATCCACCTTTGCCTGTCTCTTGACCCCGCTGCCCCACTCTGGGTCAAGCATAATCGCCTGGCCCGAGCTTCCATCAGAACCTCATCACCTCAAGGCAGTGAGAGCCGGCCACAAGGCAGAACTTGAACAGCTCCTTCCCTCTACAGCTCTTACGACTCACTGGGTAGCGAAGCAGCCGAACAGCTTTTTTCTCAATCACAGACGGCCGCTTCTTCTCGGAACCCTAAGGTGCCCAGGAAAAGCAAACGAAGGAAAGGAGAAACAAGCTCGGTTGCGTCGAACAAGTCGTTTGCAGCAGAACCTAGATAACCCCGCGACCCGCAATCCGTGCCCACCAGTCACCATCACATTCCTTCTCCGTCCTTCATCATCGGCACCTCTCACATTATTTACTTTACGGGACTCTTCACCCTCCTCTCAAGAGCACCACCCTCTCCGGGCAAAAGCTTTGCTGGAGGTTAAAAGATGTCGGCCGGCGCACTCAACTTCATCACCTTCAACCAGGACCACAGCTGTCTAGCTGTTGGCACATCCAAAGGGTTCCGCATCTACCATACAGACCCCTTTACCAAAATATTCAACAGCGACGATGGAAACGTGTCTATCATCGAGATGCTGTTCTCGACCTCGCTGGTTGCCTTGATCCTCTCGCCTCGGCACCTGGTCATTCAGAACACTAAGCGTGGTTCCGTTATCTGCGAGCTCACGTTTCCCACCGCCGTTCTCGCCGTCCGGCTGAATAGAAAACGTCTCGCTGTGGTGCTCGAGGAGGAAATATACCTGTACGACATCTCCAACATGAGCCTCCTGTACACCATCCCCACGTCACCGAATCCGAGCGCCATCTGCGCGCTTTCGCCTTCGTCAGAAAACTGCTATGTTGCATATCCTTATCCTAAACCACGAGAGGACCCATCAGACAGGCGACCTGCTCACCTACCGCCTCTTTCCGCTTATGTTCCGCCAACTTCGGGAGAGGTGGTCGTGTTTGACACAGTGACGCTTAAGACTGCTAATCTCATCGAGGCACACCGCTCCCCGCTCTCATTCATAGCGACCAATATGGACGGTACCTTGCTTGCAACAGCCTCGGAGACAGGCACCATCATTCGCGTCTTCGCCATCCCAGGCGGCCAGAAGGTCCATGAGTTCCGCAGAGGCACCATCCCTTCAACCATCCACAGCTTGTCTTTCAACCTCAGCTCTACCCTGCTCTGCGCATCCTCAGCCAGCGATACTATCCATATCTTTCGTCTGGGCAGCTCGCAAACATCTGGTAGAACCTTGACGGCGGATCGTTCAACAAGGTCACAAAGTTTCGACAGCAGCGAATCGCCCAGTAACGCGGGGTCACCAAGGAGCGAAGCGACGGAGTACCCGGATCTTGCAGTAGCAGCTGGCGGGTCAGGGGCTGGCAATCCCTCGGCACATAGGAGGCAAAGCGGGTCGTTCAGCAGCATCCTCCGCCGGTCATCGCAGATTATGGGCCGCAGTGTTGCCGGCGTTGTGGGCTCGTACCTTCCCCAGTCCGTTACCGAGATGTGGGAACCAGAGCGCGACTTTGCAAGCGTCAAGATTCCAAGGCCCTCAGGCAACCCGCGCGGCCCTGGCTTGGGTGGCGGCGGCGGCTCGCTCAAGAGCGTGGTGGCCATAAGCAGCAGCTCACCCCAGGTCATGGTAGTGACAAGTGAGGGTGGTTATTATGTTTATAACATTGACATGGAGAAGGGTGGCGAGGGTTATCTGGTCAAGCAGTTCTCGTGCGTTCCATGAAACCGTAGTGGCTACGCATTGCCGCCTTGCTGACAAGTCTCTCTC
This sequence comes from Cercophora sp. LCS_1, assembly GCA_036250225.1. Classification (NCBI taxonomy): domain Eukaryota; kingdom Fungi; phylum Ascomycota; class Sordariomycetes; order Sordariales; family Lasiosphaeriaceae; genus Cercophora; species Cercophora sp. LCS_1. Next base: position 478,176 of record JAPZLL010000003.1, read on the forward strand.
CAGAGTTCTCGACACCGACGATAAGCTCGATGCTTCCGGATACGGACATTAGAACTCGCCTGGCTCCAGTGGCACGCTCGACTCTTCCGGCTCGGCGGTTTTACCAGGGCAGCCCAGCTCAGGGGTTCTAGTAGGGCCCCGGCCAATCCTCGCATTTAAGCCTCGGCCGGCCCACTGGCCCAAGCCCTTCAAGATCGATGGCTCTCATAAGGCGTCGCCGGATCATGTCTCCCACATTTGGTACCCATGGTTTTGACAAATCGTCCCATGACAGAGGCCGATAACAATGGCGTGGACGCCCCTCCTGAGCCTTCTTCTACTCCCCCTTCTCCCCCCGATAGCGACTATGAATTTGTGCTTCCATGTTCTCCACCTTCACGAACTCGGAGACCTAGAGAAGACAACTACTCTTCTTGACGACGAGGGAGACCGGCATCTCAAACCGTGGGGCTATTCTAACTCTGAAGTTAGCAATTTTCTCAATCTCTAGGGGACGGTGGGGTTTTACGTGGTGCATAGCGTTTGGCGTTGGAACTAGCTGTTCCCATTTGTTTGGCGGCCTTGCTGCTTCAGGCGCAGGCTCTTGTGTATTTTACCCATGTAGCGATTGCTTCAGCGATGCGGTGGACACATTGGTTACAGACATCTTACTTGGGCAGAGAAGAATGCATAATTGACACATTACTCAACAACTCACCTGGACAGGAGGGCATTGGCCTGATACCTCGTCAATTTTTAAGACACCAAGATATACTCATACCACACATTTGTTGCTAATGGTTTTCCAGTCACCGGTTGGCACCATTGAGTGATTTGGAAATCACTCAATCACCATGCTTTCAGGTATCTCAACGCTGTCATCCATCTCACAACCTGGAAGCCCAGTCAACGATTCCATTTCCCTCGTCGCTCCAAATACACACACACGCACACACAAATCATTCGCAAAAATGTTTCCGCTTACATCGTGAACAGCCCTATTTCCCATGAAAGAAAAACCGCCCACGCCAAGCAAGCATTTCATCAAGCGGTTTCCACCACAAACGTAACGTATCCAACAAGAAACCCAGAATTCGATCACAGCAACACATCCGAATAGAAGTAACAAAACGCCAATGCCCTTCCGCCCGAGTTGTCCCCTTGAAAACATGATCAAAGAGAAGAAAGACGGACAAGAAAGGGAAAAAAAACCCGCTACGTTATCGTATCCCATCATTCGTCATCACAGCTTAGCAAAATCGTCCAAACTAAAACATAGCGGCGAAACGGAAATAAGAGCAGATAAGTGAAATGATATCATCCATATTTGCGCAAAGACGCAAGATGATTTTGGTTGTGATAGGGGCCGGTTCGTGCCAGCGCGGTAGGTAAGGTAGGGGACCCCTATCCGTGAGATGTGAGAAGAGATATGCGATGTTGTCTCCTTAGGGATGGGCGAGTTGTGTCGCCATCGCCGGTGACTGCGGCATTTGTATGCCACAAGTGCGAGATCGCACCAAGAAGTCACCATTCTCAGATGCTTCCTCTCGACACACAAGAATTGGGTGAAGAGCACCTATATTCCAAGGTGCCCGCTTCCACTCTGATGCGGCGGTGCCTATCTCGCATAGGGGCGATTCATCAGCGCAATCTCTCTCGCAATCTCGCCCCATTCGAGCTCTCTCTTGCCGCTGACGCCCTTCTGTGCCCGGAAAACCTCTTCCCACTTCAGGAGCTCGTAGGCGAACCGGAGGTGAGGTTGGATGATGACATTGAGTCTCCGTGCACGGACAAAGCAGTAGGCCCTAGGGAAGGACAAGCCAAGCTCCCGCATCACCTCGGCGATGCAGATAGTGGCACTGCGAGAAACACCCACTCGACAGTGAACGAGCGTGGCTGTGCCGTTGCGTCGACCGCGATCTGTTTGAACCCAAAGCGTCAACAATCGAGACCGGTTGACAAATGGAAAGGGATAACTTACCAATGAACTCCAAGCACCTCTCAAACTCGTCTGTCAATGGATCGATGCCATTGTCCTGCACCCCTTGCACCATGCAAATGTTTCCCATCCCCCATTCCTCCTGCTCGCCATCTCGCCACATGGCCTGCTCTCCGACGCTAAGAATCTGGCCGATGCCTAAGGACCTCAGCAGGTCTGGGTTATGAGCGTGCCCCAAGTTGCCAAGATACATGTAATCGAGTACCCTGCTTGGAAATGAACCGTCAAACCCGGTGAACCACCTAGGCTCATTCTTGACGAGAGCTGTGATGTCCTCTAGACTACGGTCTCCACGGACAGGTGACTCGTGGAGAAGCCGCGGGCCGATTGCAGTCAGGAGGGCAACATCTGACGGGTAGGCAAAGAAGTTGCGACCCATGGTGGTATGAAGATTCAGCCAGGCATCAGGGATAGGCCGTCCCGTGCTGTAGCTGAAATAGGCGATACCCAGCATCGTCGACTCGGTGTAGCCGTCGGCACAGTGGATGAGAATCCTGCGAGGACGTGGTGAGTCCTCCGACATGGAGACATCCCCATCATCATCTGCTTCTGCGAACGACGGGCGGGTGCCGTGGGCCAGGTGCCAAATCCATTTGCAGGTCTCCAGAATGACGTCGGCCTCGGCGTGGGACCAAGTCGGCGCGAGAATGCTGCCAGATGATGGAAAGTCGATGTAATGCCGTGCGTTTGGCTCACCTGCACCCTCGGCAATGGCAAGCAATGGGCCATAGTCAAGCCGACCCAAGTCGCTGCACTCAATGAGGATATCGTACCCACGTTCATCTTCAGAGGCCGGGTCGGGCGTTGGGCCCATCCACACGTTATGAGATATCTCAGATGCCTCGGTCATTGTATACATTTCGATCCGCTCTTGGTTAGGGAAGTCAAGCACGTGGCCAGAAGGCCGACCGGCCGAGTCCAACGCAACGATCTCTGGGTGATTCTTCTCAAACTCGGAGAACGGATCGACGCAGATGAAGGTGTTGTACGTGGGGAGATGGTGGCGGAGCGTCTCATGCTTATTCCGCCAACGCTGCTGGGCTGTTGCAATGTCCCAGCCGAGCTTGCGAACGGCAACATCGTCGTCGCCGTAGACGACGATGTCGGACGTCATGGCGGCTTTGGCAGACTGTATCTGGAAATTGCGCACAGAAAAGCCCTCGCGAGGATCGATCTCGAGAAACTCGGCCGCTGCTCCGCCAAGCTGCAAAAACTCGTGCGGCGCAATAGCGCCCTTGAGACGAGAAACAGTCAGATTGCCATCGGCCTTGACAAGAGTAATGCCGCGCAAACACGACGGGGTCCTCCTCAGGGCTCGCTTCTTGGCGATAAAGAAAGCCTGTTGGATCTGGTTGCTGGGGTGAAGCCCATGGAGCCACGGGAAGACTTGCGACGGCTCCGGGAGCGGTTGGCGTGACATGTAGTCGAGAGCGGCTGTGACATCGGCCGCTTCGATCTTGTGGATGGATAGCGGCCCAGACTCAAGGCGGATGTACTTGTCGGGCGGGAAGAGCAACGACTGCGGCACGTGGTCGTCATCGCTCCCCGGGGACGGCGGTGGTGTGCTTGGTTCCTCCTGCGGCACGGGGCCCGGAGGACACACGGGTATGTGTTTGTTGGGGATGGGCACAGGGCCCGGCCGTGTTGGTGGTTGAGCATTGATACTGTCGATCGATAGTGCGGAGGAGAGGGGATTCACGTCGGACGAGGGGCGGTGCGGCGCGATTGGCCGCGAGATGGCAATTGTCGCCATCATGGTGAATGCTGTTGTCGGGGCCCTGTCGTTCACGTTGCGAAGGAAACTGCTTTCATTGACCTGGTGATACAGGACAGACAGGCAATCCCAACAGAACGATATCGATATGGATGTCCGGACTGAGGATGTTTCGCAACAATGTTTGAGGAAGAGCGAGGAGGGGAAGAGACGAGGAGGGCAGCCTTATCAGAGATCCCTGTTGATAGGATGTTGTCTGCTAAGCTGATAGACCTGCAATCGCCGCGCGACGGTACGACGGCAGATAAGACACGCCAACGGGTGCTAGTCGCCTATGGTGACGAAGATGATGCTGTCGACATGCGCCAGTTGAATGGCCTTGAGGAAAAGATGCGGGGAGGGTTGAAAATGGAGGAATGGCCCAGACAAAGAAAAAAAGCAACAGGCAGACGGACACAAAGGCGGAGGGAGGAGAGCTTGAAGCACGGGGCATCCCACGAACCTTGAGCGGGGGAGGAAGTGACAGGGCAGGCAATCCTGGCGTCCCATCCGGCAGAGGACGACGCTAGTTTCGCGACGCCTCTGGGGAAGCACAACAAGCGTCCCCCGTAGACACTTCGCCCCAACCTCAACGAAACATCACATCCAGCAATCGAGCTTCCATTGCAAGCCCAAAACATATCATTAGGACCATCTCTGTTTCACAGCCTTTTCTTTTTAACTCTGCCTCCTAGCAGTGGTAAGAACGGTGCCTGCGTCCCGGGCCTGAATTGGTACCAAAATCCCCTGCCCTTGGAATGGCGTGGGTGGTTGGACAGGTCGATCTTGCCCACCTCAGCCGTAGCACCGCAAGTGGCCAGCTTCTCCTCCGTACCCAGCTTACAGTTTTCGTCCATGGTCACCTCATAAAAACCTGGGTATCGCATTGAGGGCTTTCTACTGGGAGTCATCGACAATGGTCTCTCCCCCGTCTGCTGAGACATCAAGAGACGTCAGGGCAGACGACCAAAGTCGCGACCCACTCGGCGCCAATCGAAGCAGTGGGGAAGCACCAGGGGTCGAAGACGCGAGACGAGCAAGCGGGGCTTCTGGGCACAATGGGGGGACAAAGCCAATCAGCTTGCGGGGCCGTTTTAGCCCCCCGGCCTCAATGCGTGTGGCGGCATATGCCGCAGTGAACGGAAAAGCAGCACAGCGGAACTTCGAACGACTAGCAACCACTCCTCGCCTTTCACCACTGCACGCTGTGCAGGAGGCATGCATCCATGCTGACAAAAAAACCGCGGCAACATCGATTGAATACGCATCCCACTTGCTGCCACTTCCTGTTTTCAGGCCTGCCCCGATGGCAGAGCTCAAAGTCTGTAGAAGAAAGCGACGGGAGTTGACAATTGAGGCTGACAACTTGAATTCCGCGACTGCAATGCTACCGCACATAAACTTTCCCCGCCGCCTCCAAATGGCCGGCTGTGCAAAACCGTTGTGATCTAGACCCCGACACCCGGCCCAACCTGTCGGGCCGACAACAGACGCCTGGACGCCACCCCCTCCGAATTGGACGCATCTCGACCTCAGCAACCAAATGATTTCGTCATCACTCACCTCTGTCACTTCGGGCTCGTAGCCTCTCATGGGCGTTCGTTTCAATCTTGTAAAAAGACGGGCTGCCCGGACAACTGGACCAGCAGCATTTCTTCCTGAGTCTCAAGTGTTGCTTTTCTCTCATCAACTTCAACCCGCATGCGTCCACCTGTGTGTTGTCAGCCGTGGCTGGGGAGGCGAACCATCACTGGGCTGCGTGTTGAAATGTCAAACACCACAACTCTCGGTACTGGATGACGGTCAACTACAGGTGCATCAAAGTCAAAACTCGCCTCTTGAGCAAAGCTCGAGTTGAGGGTAGAAAACGCCCCATCTTCAGGCCTATCTCTGCCAGTTCACAGTAATGATGGTCCATTCCATGATTGTTTACTCGCCCAATGTCCACGACCGCGTACCATCCGAACCATTCATGTTGAGACCCAGGTCTCTACCACTGCCTCCATTGCCCCAAACTAGACAAGTCCATGGCCGTTCATCAAAAATACGTCTCCCGTTTCCTGCGGCAGACAATATCAAGGAGATTCCTCTGATATTTCATGTTGAAAAAGAAGAAGAACCCTAGTCACTGAAAGGGGCACACCAAGCTCTCGACCAAGCCAGACAGAAAACATGGACCATTGCGGACCTCACTGGCGACCCCACTTCCCAAGTTTACTGGGGAGAATTTCGTCCACCATCTCCAACAAACAACAGAGGACCCACACTGGTATAGCTCAGCGGTGCCAGTGCTGGGAATGTCGTAAACCTGCCCCCTCAACGGGGGTAGGCGACGCGTTGGATCCCCGGACTGAACGGGTTTATGTCGCCTTTGCATCTGCGGGGTCAATGTCAAGACGGGCAACCACTTGCCCACGTGACAACCAGCGCGCAACAGATGGCGAGGGCGACATGGACCTCTCTCTCTCTCTCTCTCTCTCTCTCTCTCTTTTTGTTTCATCTGCATCTCTAAGTGAGCTGACGTCGCCAGCGCCGTGCTCATCCGTTGAGGGGAGCCCAGACGCCCAATGGACTGTATTTCGGCTGCCTAGGTTACACTGTCCGAGTTAGATACCTCAACCGGTTTGACTTTCAGCTCGATCGTCTGCCAGAGGAAGTGAGGAAATCAGCCTGTCAGATATATCTGTTATATATACCTAGGCCACTGGAAGGTTCCCCTGCGCTCCATGCACACAGCTCGCAGCTTCTGGTCCCTCCACCTGGTTCATGCGGCAAGGGACTAGACCGATGGTCAGTATACCAATCCCTGGAGATCTTTGAGCGCAGTCTTCCGGACAAGACAAAAATCCGCCATACTTGGCGAAAGCCCAGGGCGACGAGGACCCAAGTCGCGAACAGTCTAGCCCAGAGAAGACGAAGACCAGACGATGGCGAGGATTCTCTCAACACCCCAAGCATCAACTGAGGACTTTGACGGCTCGGAGCAGCAGAATATCTGCGCTACAGCGAGCGACAGTATCCCACGGTTGACAGGCAACACCTCACAAACCTCGGGAGAGCTGTATGACTGGACGATCCCCCGAAACGCGAACCGCTTTGCGAGGGTTGGACATTACCCTCTGGTTCCAATCGAGAATCCACCAAGTGGTTGACAGAAGAAAAAAACGAGCCGAACAATGCGGTTATTGGCGATTGAGCTAGTTCTGCCCAGTTGCCTGCTACAGAAGTGAATGCTTGGATCGAAAAGCTCGAAGACTCAAAACGGTATTAGGGCCTATGGTTTCCAAATTAAAGACTTCTTGCTTTCTTTTTTTTTTACCGCCTCAACAAAAGAGAAATTTGGCGTCTCGGCGTCTTGATGGCCCGTTTGTTTTGTCGGTAACGTACCAGGCCTACACCCAGTTCAACAACAGAAGTGGCCAAATCCTTTACTAATTGGGTATGTTTTTGCTTCGAACGCCGCTTCGGGGCACGAGAGAGGCCAACGCAGCTGAAACATCTCAGCTCAGCAGGGTAAGATCCGAGAACAGTATACAGTGGTCGGAGTGTGACTTATTTGCAGACGTCCCCTGACTCACGCGAGGGTCGGTCGTTCCTTTTTTGCGTTTTCTCTCCGTTGACATCGCATTCTCTTGCTCACAGAGGTCACCACCATCTGTTGCAGCTCCAGACACGAACAAGCCCACGCCGAGTATTGACGAGACAACTAGGTGAGCCGGACCGACTTCAGCTGATCGACGTGTGCAGGCTCGTTGTTCAGGCAGAAGCTGTTCTGGTCTAGGACCAAAGTCTGGAGAGCTATTCAGACCGAAAGCAGGGAAGTCATATCGACCAGCAATGGTCATCTCCTCATGGTTCAACAGGGGCTGCTCGGTTGTCACTGAGATCACGCTCTTGAGCCCGCATCAATACCGTCACCGAGCGTTTGGGCTAACGGTTGAGTTCCAAGACGCCCCTCGGCTTTCGGTAGCAATCGTCACTGAGCATGCAGCCATCCGAGATGCCTTATGGGCGAAGGATTCACGCGGTGCGCAGCTGGTCAAAAGTTTGCTGTCCGAGCAGCTTTCTCCGTGATGGGACTTGGCTGCAAGGGGATGGCGGTGATTGGGTTGATCGGTTACGTGCCGTCTTCCCAGTTGTGCACAACGTGTTGTCGCAAGGCTACATACGAAGAGGACGTCATCAACTCGGGACTGAAGGGGATGGTGGGAATTGACGTTGACCCTGTTCAGGCACCGGCATCGAACCGCCCCCCGGGAGATAGTCGTCTTGCTATGCGGGATTATCGAAGCTGTCAATCGGGCACATGTCCGAGCCGTGGACCAACCTCTGTAGTTCAGCCTTCTGGGCCTTGAGAACCAGCCAAGAGTCCTTTCAAGGAACGTCCACTCAACACCGTCCCGGCCCCCAACGGATTCCTGACAGGCGTTCATCAGCGCTGGCAAGGGGCAAATGTTGGACCGTCCCTCCGAGCTAAGTTGTGTCGTGCCGAGAGATCGACGCAATGGAATCGATACCCTGCCCTCTCCGGCTCCGTGACAGCCTCGTCTGATGTTGCAAGTCACATTGCCGGTGGACAAGGCTGTGCCTCGGACAGTCAGAAACTGTCAATGCCGACGGTCGGCCGGACACGAATTGGCCATGAATTTGCACAAGGCCACTGCATATGACTTCAGGGGCCGGGAGGCAGGGACAAACCGTAGGGCAGGGTGAAGTGTGCAGACGGCGGCCTCTTTATGTTTGAGCCTTCCTTGTCGAGCTGAGAGACGAGGCAGACTTCGACATGGCATGGCGGCGGCTGTGCCCAGCGGCCCGGGTTGAGTGCGAGCAATGCGAACGGCATGGTCCATGGGGAACTCGGAATCTTATCATCCCGATCTAATCTGCACCGCCGCGACTGCAAACCGGTTATCGAGAACCAGAATAGGTGGGGATTGAGAGATAAACCCATCGAAGACGTGAAGCCAGCACATTCATTCATGCTTCCCCAGATTTGGAGAGGCAAGTCGGTCATTCAGCCTGTTGGCGAGGCCCTGCTGGATTGCGGCTGAGCTTACACCCTTCCCACGCACCCTCCGTTACATCACATCGTCCGCGGATGCGAGGGTGATTCCAAGATAGCAATCGTTACACGGAAACCGGACAAGCAATTTGCAAGAGTTTTGACAGGCCGACGAGTTTGAGCTTAGAGTGAGAGGCTGCGGCGCAGTTGATGGTATTTACACTAGCGTTTGCCGTCGTGCAGCGACAAAATCGTGAGAATCGACGTCCTGGGTGACTGCCACGATGGACCTTCCTCATTAGATTCGCAAGGCTGAGGTTCGTGATGCAGCCGAGAGCGAAGTTTACCTCAACAGGTCGTTGGTTCCGTGTACCTAATGTTGAATTGGGATGGTTGACGGCAGAAAGATCGCGCCGAGATCTGGGGGTTCATGGCAAAACGAATGCACTGGACAGGCCTCCGACTGGTCCTGGCACTTGACCCACTGCCCAGACATCCACATGCCAACCAATCCACCCAGCCCGGGGTCACCCCTTCCCTCTCTCTCCAACGCTCCTGCATCTGGACGGGACGATTACAACCCCTCCATCACCCCTCACCCTGTCCAGATTCGAACTCTGTCGACACTCTCAAACCAAGAGCGCAACCATCCAACCTCGCAGCCTGTTCTCGGATATGCATGGACTTTGTGTCCATCATCCGCGATCCTTTGCGGTTCAGCTCTCCAGCCCTACCAGCCCTGCCGCGCGAGGGCTCGCCGCTGACACGATCCTCAGGGCAAGGCACAGGACCCCATCAATGACGACCACGTCCGTGTTGTATCTCCAATATGGAGCAGCTGAGGCTCCATTGCCAGGCATCGAACTATCACGGTCTCTCGGACATTCCAGTATGAGTTCGCGAGCCTTGTCGGCCGCTTTCTGCCCCCAAAAACTTGCCTCCTAGAGCCACCGGAGAGGGGCTTCTTGCCTTGCTAGGTCAAAGTTACTGCTTTGTTGGGTCCAGTTTGAATTCTATCCGACGCAACCAGAGATTACGGCACATGGGGTCCAGGTTTGTTTGCGAGGCCTTGCCAGTGTAACTCGTGGATAGTTCGGTCAACTCAATCGTTTGGATGCGCCATGGCTCTGCACTCCCATGAGGGTGAAGAGTCAACCTGGTGTGTGGCCATGCAGAGAAGCCTCGCGGCCGCATCCATGAACCCCTCCACACACCACACCACCACTCACCTTGCCTGACCTCCCCTTCTCTCTGGCTATACCGAGCCTTCTCTCACTTGTTGTTGCCTGATTTGCTCGTTTTTAAGCTCGCCTGTCCCGGCCCACCCAGGCCAGGCAAACTCTAGTCTTCTCACCATTCGCTCTTCACCTTATATGCAGCTATCACTTGCATACACTACCCGGCTCAGCCAGCGCCTATCCGCTTGGAGATCCCCTTGAACAGCCTTCACCTCAACGCAACCCTACAGGCGGAAGTTGACTCACTGCTTCTTTACCCCTGTCTCTTTCTCTGGCATCCGCGGCATTTGGAGAGATTATAATATCCTCATCACCCTCAAACCCATCAACCTTTACTTTCCCTCGGATACAGCAACACCAAACTCTCCGTATGCCGGGCCACGGCCACCGAGTCTATATCGACGTTCCCATTCCCCGCTCCATCACCCCTCCCCTCGTCTTTCGTCCGCGGAGTCCTCGAACACCTCCACGGAGCCCGCATCACTACCGTCGACACAGTTTGAGTCTGGAGGAGCCTCGGCCTTTCGTCATCCGGGAAGAGATGTACCAGGAACGTGAAGACAACCTGCGGGCGGCCAAGGAGTCGCTCCTCCGCCACAACATTGCCCTCAAGGCCCAGCTTCAGAGCAAAGAGCAGAAGATTCGGGACCAGCAGAGCATAATTGACCAGCTGGATCGAGAGAACCACGAGCTGCGTCGATCACTGGACAGCAGCTCCGATGCGGACAGCCGACGCGAGACCAAGATTCGCGACCTCAAGAAAAAGGCCGCACGGCTAGAGGCAGACAACGAAACCCTCAAGACTCGTATCCGAGATGCCATTCGCCTAGCCAAGGAAGCAACAGATGACCGGGTTCGTCTCCTCAAGGACGAACTCAGTACGCTCAGCAAACAGGTTGGCGAATGGCGCCGCCGCTATGACGATGCCGATCGTCGGCTCAAGCGGCTGCGGGAGAACATGGACGACCACATCGACGCAAACCGGAAACTCACCAGTGAGAATGCACGACTCCAGGGAGAGATCGAGGCCTTGCGGAGGGATATCGACGGCGACGGGCTTGTGAGGCGGCGGTATCGATGATCTCTAACAACGTTTCCATTTTTTTGTTCTCTCCAAACTTGTACTCTTCTATTTCCCTCTTTTTTTCTTGCTTTACGCCAAATTACGTTACTGGGTACGGTGCATTGGATACGGTTACGGTCGAAGGCAATGCTTTCAGGTTGGTTGGTTGGTTGGGTGGGTGGGTTGGCAATGGCTTGTTTGGGTAACTGGGCAATTACAGCCCCTTTCTTTTGTGTTCGGTTACATGCCATCTCAATGAATGGACATGTCGGCGTGTAGTATTTATTGGGCGTGGGAGGAAACTTAGACAAAGCATTGCCCTTCACAGGCGTACCTGGTGCCTCCCTCTCGAGGCAGACCGGCTAGTACCACAAAACAATAAGAAAACGTTTTCTGTACGAACTCAAATTCCAAGGTGCAAGAAACCGTCGAGTGGTGACTGGAGTTGATCCAGTCCAGCCCCGTATCATCACGGGAACCCAAGCGTCAAGAGAAATGTTACACGGCCACGAGGGAGTCATGCGAGACATGCAGCCCCCTCCCGTCTCTCTCTACCTGTTGTGACTCTGCTTTCCATATCCCCAAGGGGTCGGGGAGCGGTGACTATGCAAGGTGCCAGCAACTTTAGATAGAGTACAACCTAATCTATCCGGTTTGAACAAATGGTAGACTACGGTACGCCAGCATAGGACACGATAGCGTTGCCACTTGTCGGGTCGGGGGTGGCAATCTTTTGTGGCTCCAACGCGACTTGGCTCGATTGTTGGACCAGACGTCCGAGGAGCCTGGTGAAGGATTTGGGTGATGTCGCATTGTTTAGGCACGATGGGAAGGGTGGGGATTGTTAGTTAACCCCTTTGCGTTGCCGGGTGCAGCAACTGGCCGATGACTGCCTGGCGACCAACCTGGTTGTTTGCTAAGAAGGAAAAATAAAAGGGGATCCCGTCCGTCCATGGGTGGTTGCCGAGTGGGGAAAAACGGCGTGACTGCCTGTTGGTTGATTCCTGATTATGATGGCAGTATGTTCCAGCATGCAAGTACTGATGCCGAGGTCGGGGCTTGTGGCATTGTCACTTGATGTGCCGTTGAGAGGGGAGTTTGGGTCGCCTGGGGTGAGCAGGCCGAGACCGGGATGTCGCATGTGTCCCCAACAGTTAGGAAAACTCCCGACCCGACCCGTATCTATCGATTAGCTTGGATAGCTTACCATGCAGGGAATCGCGGGGCAACACATCTGGGGGTTTTTTTTATTCAAAAGAAGGACAATGTGTCTCTGCTCAACGAATGCGCAGTTGCGCAAACCCAAAAAAAACCAAACACATGATGTGTGCGAAAATCCTTCTGTGCTTGTAAATCATCATCACATCATGCCACGAAGCCCTCCCCTCTCCCTTACTCAGGTGCTCATCGGGTTGCGCATTTCGGTAACATGAGTATCTAGTTCTACTGCCAAGGGGGGTTTGGCTTGATGCAACCTGCATCGGGGATGCGAATGGGTGGTGTGTATTCCTCTTTCCGTCCACTGTGTGTGGTAGCTCATATGTCAAGCCAGCTGAAAACGTTCGCTTTACCTTCCACACCATCGTGAACTATAATTGTAGGATTGATTTTCTTATCAGGCCGGCCCGGAACACATATTCTCTGGGGGCCGCCCAGACGTCGCGGATAGCAATCTGAATGCGTGCGCAATGGCGGACATCTCACATCCGGCTCAAGTTCGTAAGAGACGAAAGAAAGGATGGTGGTGTGTCCATATTGACGGTTGACGCAAATGCGCGAGACTAGCTCACCATTGGCATTGGCACACCCCGCAGAAGCGGATGCAGGTGCGAGCGCCTCAGAACTGCCAGATGGGTCGGTCTCAAACTTGCTTGCCAAGCACCGCTACTTTCCTTACCTGCAAAGGTTGAGTGCATGTGTGAGTCAATCGGTCTCCCACCTGAGAGCGGTCCCGCAATCTGTCCTGGCCTCCTCAGATGTCTGCTGGTGGTGTTGCTCGCCGACGAGTACCCCGCCATTGTGGATGCCATTCTCCAGTGAGAGTTGGAGATGACATCCCGCATGTCCCCCGTTCACCCTAGGGCGATGAGAAGGCCATTGAGTGGACTGGACGGCTGTACGCAGGCAAGGGGAGCCCACAGGATGCAACGATGGCTTGCATCTCGACGTGGAATGTAACCGACAGAGGCACACGCTCGTTCGGCCAGAACCGCGATTTTCACGTCGGCTGTGGCCCCGTCGATTTCTAACGCTTCCTCAATTCATGGCATGGTAGGGTATCAATTGTTCCCAATTGAAATTGCGGGGGAAGGAGAGGGAGCATGCGGAATCATATGAGCTCTGGCGGTGAACCGATAGTACTTCACAGTCAATCAATCGCAATGACAAGAGTCGCGATGATGGCGGTTCGGGAGACCGACGGGAGTTTGCTCCAAGAGGTCCCCGGACGGGATGTCCCTGCCTCACCCCACCACTTTGGGCGGGGTTTGGTGGCGACCGCCCAGCGGATTGTGGAGGCAGGCAAGGGAAGTTCGCGTCAAAAGCTTCGCTCTCCATCTTTAACTCAGCCCTGCGGGAGCGGAGTGAACAGCGATCATTCCCAGGTTCTTCTTGACGTAATTGCACGGGCCGCAAAAACCACGGACGACATCCGCGACACAGCAGCAAACAATGTTCTGTCCACAAGGACAATGAGCAGCCGGCAAGACAAGGAAGACTGTTTTCTCTGCAGCCAACGCATAAAGTTGTGGCCGTCATGTCCCCCCGTGACTCACCTGCGGGAGACAGATCGCACTGAACAGAAGACAGCTGTGGCTTGCTTTCCACGCTGCCTATTCGCTGCTCGCCATCGGCCTGAGGAAGTTGGGACAGACCGATGCAGTCCTGAGGTGTGTCTCTCGTCTCGGAGGTGGCCCAAGGCGTCCAATCCCACACCGCATTGGCACACAATTGGTCCGAAGCATTGCGTGTCGTCCAAGAGATAGACATGGTGGTTCGCCATGACCTGGCGACCCAGTTGCCTGCCAAGGCCACAAGACCCAAAATAATTCCTCCGTCCCGAATTTTCAGGCAAAATCAGAAATTTCGGTGAGAGGAGGGAGCCGGACTGGTGTGCTTGGCGGCCGGAGCAGAACACGGACCAAGTGGTAAAGAATGCCTTGTCGAACGCCAGTGGCCAGCGCCATCAGATGTTCGACCGTTCGCACCACGGCCCGCTGCACCGCCTCTTCATTGTACCCCTCTGTTCTCAGCGGTTGCTCCACGAGGTTCTTAGCTCTGTTCGTCGATGCAATACTTCGTCATTTCGTTCTATCCGAGCTCGAGGCTTGCTGCGGGGAATCTGAGGGAGCTCAGTGAGCTCAGGGGATTGCGCGCATCTGCATTGGACGAGATCGACTGGGTCGCTCCTTCGGTGAGCTGCCTAGGGGACTGACGGGAGTGTGACTCTTTTTTTTCCCTCTGCGCCGGGGGAGGATCCAAGACTGATACCTTGGCTTGTCCCTGTTCTTGTTCCGTGCCTCCACCACTGCCCCTCACACCCTTCCACGGCCGCGTCCACCCCTTCCACCCCCCCTTCCAATGCGTTCCACTTAAACATGTCAGTATACATGTATCACCGCGAAGGCAGCAGCGGGCTGTGGGAGGGAATAAATAATAGCAGGCGCGCAACTCGGTGAGAAGGCTGGGTCTCGTTTCTCACACTCTTTCCGTTCCCATCGCAATTCCCATTTCACACATCGCTAGTTCGTCGGCCGATCACGTTGCTCTCGCACCAAGCGAAATATTCATTCCTGTCGGAGGGTCCGCTGTCTTATACATCCCAACTCGGCTAAGGTGATTGCTTCGTCGCCCGTTGAAGCCCAACCTTAGCTCGCCCGGACGCCCAGCATTTCACGGCGCACGCAGCCTTGTGCCGCCCCTGGTCTGCCACCCGTGCCAATTCGCCCAATTTCGCACCCCCTTGGACTCATTCCGCTTTTTTTTTTTTCTCTCTTATAAGCAGTCGGGCACCGGTGCAGCGTCCTCCCACCCTGCCGGTCAAATCAGCACACAACACATTTTTCTCAGCTGCTTTAGCCTACAGCCTTCCCCATCTTCGCTGAGCAGCATCATGTCCAAGACGGTCAAGTTCCGCGGGGGCTCGCCCTCGGGACAGTCGTATCTGGGGCACCAACCGAGCGACTCGGGCGTTGGTTCGTTCAGTGACAGTGAGAGTCGCGCCGCATATCCTGATCATGCCTACGCAGGCTCCGACTACGACAGCCCAACCCTCTATGCACTCGAGGAGTCCCTCGCCAACGAGGTCGCTGCCAAGGAGGGGTGGATGAAGAAGGCCACCGAGCTCGACAGTCTGCTGCTGCGCGCCCACAAGGAGCTCAAGGAGACCGAGGCGCGATTGCGCGCCCTCGAGGACCACGCCGAGGAACTGGAGGATGACAACGCCAAACTCACCAAAGCCAACAAGGATCTTACCGAGGAGAATGCGCGACTCAAGGATGACCTCAAGGATGCCAAGAAGTCGTCGTCGTCGTCGTCCTCATCATCGACGTCGTCTCGGCGCAAGAGCAGCTCACCGCCAGTCATGAGCGGCGCCATTGCTGCCGACGAGGAGAAGAAGGAGAAGCCCCGACGAAGCGCCAGCAAGAAGCACGGCGGCGTCAAGGAATCGGAGCGCGCCGAGAGAGAGAAGGAGCGCGAGCGCATCCATCGCGAGATCGAACGAGAGATGGAGCGTGAGCGCGCGCGTGAGAAAACCCGCGAAATGGATCGCCTGCGCCGACGCTTCAACAAGGACGGCGGCGAAGAGAGCGACACCAAAAGCAGCAACACCTCCAGCAAAGAGCGAGATCGTCGCAACCGGCGCGACAGCTACGTTGAGCCTCTCGGACAGCCAGCACCGCGCCCTCAGGTCGTTCCCCCTTCGCCATCCCGCCATTACTCGTACTCCAACAACCCCTACCCCCAGCAGACCTACCAGTCTGGCAATGTGCCGCGAGCAGCCCATCCTTCTGTTGTTGTTTCTTACGGCGACTCATTCCATGACGACCGAGAGGAAGACGGCATGTACCACCCTCATCCCCTTCCCAAGCAGCAACGGGCTCCCGAGCGCAGAGACCGGGAGCGAAGATGATCGCGCGCGCATTTTGAGTGGTACAATTCGACCAATGCCGCTATGTTTTCCTTCTTTCTCGGCTGGTCCCGATCGTGCATCCTCAACACCAATCCGCTCTCATTCCTCAGATACCCCGATTGGCCTGCACCCACAACAAGGTTTCTGCACGGCAACCTCACCAAGCCCATTCAGGGGTATCCAGTCGACACACAATTTCGCGAAGCAAAAAAAGTTTTTTTTTTTCAGCCAGCGCACCGCCATTTCGGGTCGGGACCCACTCTCATCCTTCTTCAGCCCTGACGTCGCAGCGGCCCGACAGGGCCCCTGGCAATCCCATCTCGCACGACCCGACCAAAGGTTTCGGCAGGAAGAGGCCGCCGGGGCTTTCCAACACCAAGCCCAGCGGCTGCGCCCGTGTCATCACCACCCACCACACCCACTTGAAGCCGCATCACGCTAGGCTTCCGTCCCGTTGGCCAACATCATCGCCCCAAAACCCATTGGCCAAAAACACCATTTTGGGATTCCCACCGATGACACCTCCTGTTTCGCTCAAACCATACCATCGAGGGCCCCGCACTGTTTTTATTGGCTTGGTGCACGGCCATCGTCATTGGGACACAAAAAAAGGGGGTGGCCATCTTTGAAAGCCTAACCGTTCACGGCTCGCGCCCGACGAGACAAAGGCTCCCGATTTGCGACTTTTTTTTTTTAATTCATTATACCCCCCCTTGTTGTTTACTGTATTATTGTATTACCCCATCTTGTTTACTACATTTCGCAGGTTTCCACAACCTGAAGGCATAGGATCATTTTTTGATGGGAGGATACAACGCATCGGGCAATTTTCTCTCATGGATATCAGGCATTTGCATGACACACTACCCATACATAGATAGAGACGGCGGTTATCATCACTCAGATAGATTTTTTTGTTGTTTTCCCTCTTATTGGTCTTGTCCCACGGCAACAGACCTCTCTTTTATCTCAAATACCTCAATCATGTACCTCGGAACGTTGTTATACCATCATGTATGTAGTCACCATGTTTGTTTTTTGGCAGGAGGATACTGGGCAGTGGTATGTGTGTCTGTGTTTTGTCTGACGTGTTGGAGATAGAGAGAGAGACAGAGAGATCAACTCTCGGGCAAAACAAGCTCGTGGAGCTTCGAGAAAGAGAGACGGCGCGGAAATTACTATTTCCCGTCTGTTCTTTTAAAAATATATACGTTGCAAGGCTATTTCTCGGGTTTTGCCCCCAATCTGACGTGATGTTATGCGCTGGCGCGACGATTCAGGAATAATGACACCTCACCTTGCGACCTCAGGCAGCCAAGGCTGAGTGAGTTTTATGAAAATCAAAACACACACACTCACACAAAAGGAACATGTGTCCATGACGCCGGCGCATCGTTCATTCATTCCACAACATTGAGCTTGCTATTTACATACCGTATGTACCGGCCGCATGTATATATGTATGTATGTGCGGAGGCGAGGCGAAGCGAACCGGGAAGGCAAAGCAATTTATTGAACCCGCCAGCTGTGTGTGTGTGTGTGTGTGTCACGGCATCCGGATGTATTGTCTATTTCCCACGCCCTTCCCTTCCCTTCCCGTTCCCGAAAACCTGGGAATGCACCGTTCCCATGCGTGTCGCAGCTAGGTTACACGGGGTTTGTCCGTCTGTCCCCCGGAGCACAGCAGCATGCATGTGTGAGAAGGCGAACTCTGTGCGAGGGGTATGGAAGTGTCGAGCCTTGTCGCTTATTGCCTGCTTTGGATAATTCGCCGCGCATACAAAATACTTGGTTAACTTTTGTTGACGGACGGGCTTGTTTGGTATTGTGGGTTTGTCTTCTGCAACCCTCTACTGTTGGCCAAAACATGTTCAGCCGCTTGAGTAAGTCGCGAAATCTCTGTCGCTGGATCGGATGGTATTTCCCTCTGACCAGAAATGACCTTGCATAACTCCCACTTTCCACGATTACCAGTAGCTCTCCATGCTCACCCCTCCTGAGAACCTCCTCGGTGTAGAATAAAATCGGACTTTTGAAGGGGATACACCCCGCAAACGCCAGACATTCCTAACATCTATGCACTTTGCCCACTGGGAGCACCCGCGTCGGCGCCCTTGTCACTGTCTTTGCTTCCTCCGTCTTTACCGCCGTCTTTATCTCCCCTACCCCTGCCGCCTCGTCTCCTTCGCTTTTCCTTCTCTGCCTTTTCGCCGGACATAGCTGCAGGCGCAGTTGGAGCCTGCGAGGTCGAAGAGGAAGCAGCATTACCCGGTTCTGTCGATGCCACATTGCTGCTAGCAGGAGTGAGAGCGCCACCTTTGCCACCTCTTCCCTTCTTCTCCCCAACCTCTTTCCGCTCCAACACCTGTACCGTTGCCTGAGCGACCGTGACGGGGTTCGCCGCCATCGCTTTAGCCAGACCGTCGTGGTCTGCGAAATCCACATAGGCAAATCCCTTTTTACGGTCCATCTCTACCGAGTTGACGCCGCCGAAGGCTTGCATGGCTTCCATCAGCAGTGCCTCGGTAACGCCTTGGGAGTGGTTTGCGTGCTTGATGAATGCTCGAGTCGCGCCAGGGCTGGGGGTTGCAGCGCTACCCTTTTTACTGGCAGCTTGCTGTCTCGAGGCTGCGGCTTTGGGTCCAGAAGGGGGAGTAGGCGCAGAAGAAGAAGCTGCTGGGGCTGGTGTCGATGAGGGTGATGGTGCTGAAGGCGGCGCATCTTTCTTCTTCAGTACCACGATTGGTGGCTTGGCGGGGGGTTGAGACGACCCAGAGTCAGTGGCCCTCTCTGACTTGACGGCACTCTTAGAATCATGCTTCCCATCAGGCTTGGTTTTGACGCTCTCCTCTACCGCGGCTCCCGCACGATTGCGAGCTCGGGTTCTTCTTGAAGACGGCGTTGCTTGCTGTTTCGACTGAGCAGAAGGTCCTGATGGTGCAGCTGAGGGTGGCGGTGATGCTGCAGATGGCGAAGGTTCGATAGGCGTGGGCGGCGGTGAAGGTCGTTGTATAGTAGGGGTTGACTCTTTGGTAGGCTCTTTCGGCGTGCCCGCTTTTGCTTCGGCCTCTGCTTTGGCGGCATCCTGCCGAGCTTTGCGGTGAGCATTGCCGGGGCTGAGTCCCAGATCCCGCTGCAAGATCCGGGCTGCAGCAGCTATCCCGGCTCGTCTGCTCTTTGGCGGTTGTTCTGGAGTGTTGGCTTGGGCGCTGGTTTGCGCCGGCGCCTGAATGTGTGCTGCGATCGACTTAGCGGCCGCCGCGGTAGTATCGACAGCAGCCTTTTTAGAGAGGATCTTGACAGATTCTCTGATTTTCTCCGGTGCTTTGCCTGCGGCCTTCTCCGATAGTCTCTCAGCCTTGCTGTCCTTGCTCTTCTTTTTAGGCTCTTCCGGGCTGGTGGCAGTGGCCTTCCCTTTTCCGCTCTGCGACTCCTGCCTTGAATGCTTGGCGTTCTTTGCGGCCGCAGCCTCCTTTGCCTTTGCCGCCTTCTCTCTCAAATGTTCAATCAGGGGTGTCGTGGTCGGCCTTTCGCCCTTCGGTGTCTCCTCGCTCGCCTGCTCTACTTCCTTGTGAGCATCGGGGTTGGCCAGACCCTCCAAAAAGGCCATAAAGTCTTCATCCTGGTCTATTGTGCCTTGACGATTGTCCGTCCGCTTCTTATGGCTCGGGACCTTTTTGTAAATGGCGAACTCGACCGAGGGAGGGTATAGTAGTGCCTGATCGTTGAATGTGCCTTTGGCATCTTGCCAGTTAGCCGTCCGGACCGTCTCTGAAAAGGCGTGGAGGTTCTCTCGTTTAGTGACATAGAGATAGGCTCGTGAAGGCGTTGAAGGCTTTGACGGGCTGTAAGCAATTCGCGTTAGCAGTTTCGCGACGCCGACGGCAGGGATGTGGAAAGCGACTGACTGTTGAGAAACCTTGCCGGGAAAGTACGAGACCCATCCGACCTTGCCATTGCCTACCCTCCACTCGTCACCAAGAATAGCAACGAATTCGTCTTCGGTCATCGAGGGTGGGAGTCTGCGCACAACCACCTTCTCTCCCTCTGGAGGTGGCTTCACGCGGGGAGCCTTTGGCGTTTCATTGACGGATGGTCCCGCGATCCCATTAATCTTGCGGGACAAGACCTTTGGGGCTGACATGTTGATCTCGAGTGCGTATTTGCGATTTCGTGAGGTGTTGCTGGTATGATGGCCGTTGTAGTCACCGCTGGCTGAGAAGTGTGACGATGTCGTCCGGTGTTGCGCAAGCGGGGCAATCGAGAGAAGACATTTATGTGCGATTTGAAGACAGGAAACGGGCAATTGCACGCCTCGCCAAAAATGGGAGATTTCTGGTCAAATAACGCAGTAAAGATAAAATGTAGTGTCCAGTAGAACACGCCGCTATTTCGTTTCGCAGACAACCTGGGGATGACTGAGAGGCTTCGCCTCACAAAGCTGCATGCTATGTCGCGGGCCGTTGTCAGGGCTCGCGGCTGAATGATTGGGTCTTCCAAGCACGGGCCCTGCCGAGAATCCCGCTTCCCCACTCATCACAGCGTCATAGGCGGGCAGCTGTGGATGGAAATGTCTTTAGTTTTCTGTATCTCGATGAATACTCGCTTAGAGATTATCTGGGAGTATGTATGAATACTTACTTTCAGTTTTATTGGCCATCAGATAGGTATTTTAATAGCTGGTAAATATATCTGTGAAGGAAACCATCAAATTGCAAGATGTCGATGCCAAACATCTTAGGATAAGGCTACAGTTCAGGATGAAGATTAAGATATCAACAAGCAGATACACCCCAGAGCATTAGCACATCCGAGACAAACATCACAGTAATGGGGAATGACAGAGGAGATTCAACATGAAGCTGAGGCCGAAGGCTCGAATTGATGATGGCACGTGCGGCTAGGATCGCTTCCACAAACCAGGGACAGGGATAGGGGGCTGAAGTGGGGCGGCGCCTAAATCTCGGATCTGCACCCCAGCCAGCTCAGCAATCAGCCCGACCAAGTGAACGTCAAGCCAGTTCTTGCAACCCCGCGAGCCAGAACAACAGCCCCTCAATTGATCTTCGGTATTTACTGAAACTGAACTCTCGTATTGCTGCACACACCGCCTCCAACGATTTCTCATACGGTCCGTCATTCAGGGACAGTTTGCGATTCCTCAACGCGCCCGAGACCGCTCTCTCGAACGTCTGTCAACATTAACCCCTCTTGCGCACCGACCAACCGACCACCCCTCACTTCCCAACAAGATGGCTAACGTCCCAAAGCCCGGTCCGGCAAAACTACGACCGGGGGCTGGCCTGGATGAGTGGTTGGAGGAGGCCAAGCAATGCCACTACTTGCCCGAGCCGGTGATGAAGCAGCTGTGTGAGATGGTCAAGGAGGTGCTGATGGAGGAGTCCAACATCCAACCAGTTGTTACCCCCGTTACGATCTGCGGCGACATCCACGGGCAGTTCTACGACCTACTCGAACTCTTTCGTGTTGCTGGCGGCATGCCGGGTGAGACCAATGTTCAGGCGCCCAAGACCGCTACGACAGTAATCACATCCGATGATATCGAGCCTCCAACCGAGATCACGGACGAGAAGTTAAAGAAGAAGATCAAAGATTCGGGGGGCGACGGGGGCGATGATGCTGAGGGGTCCGAGGATAAGCCTGATCCGTCGTCGGATTCCACCATCAGCATCAACACGTCGTCGCAATCGGCAGACACCCGCTTTGTCTTTTTGGGCGACTTTGTAGACAGAGGCTATTTCAGCCTGGAGACGTTTACACTGTTGATGTGCTTAAAAGCCAAGTATGTCTTGGTATCTTAGGGTCTGCACGCATGCTAACATGAGAATACAGATATCCTGATAGGATTGTGCTGGTTCGTGGTAATCACGAATCACGACAAATCACCCAGGTCTATGGATTCTATGAGGAGTGCCAGACGAAGTACGGCAATGCGTCTGTCTGGAAGGCGTGCTGTCAAGTCTTTGACTTTTTAGTGCTGGCAGCAATCGTCGATGGCACCGTTCTCTGCGTGCATGGGGGTCTCAGTCCTGAGATCCGGACTATAGATCAGATCCGGGTTGTTGCGCGTGCACAAGAGATCCCCCACGAAGGAGCATTTTGCGATCTTGTGTGGAGTGATCCCGAAGATATTGATACCTGGGCTGTCAGTCCCCGCGGTGCCGGTTGGCTGTTTGGAGACAAGGTGGCCACCGAGTTCAATCACGTCAACGGCCTCAAGACCATTGCACGTGCCCACCAACTGGTCAACGAAGGCTACAAGGTCAGTGATGGACAGATATGTATTGCTGAATCGCCTGCTGACAGATTCTAGTTCCACTTCTCGGAGAAGTCTGTGGTAACGGTTTGGTCTGCACCAAACTATTGCTACCGCTGCGGCAACGTTGCATCGATCATGACAGTCGACACCGACTTGAACACCAAGTTTAGCATATTCTCTGCCGTCCCAGACGACCAGCGTCATGTTCCTGCTGGGCGTAGGGGCCCAGGAGACTACTTTTTGTAACTGGCAAGAGGGATTTGGCGAGAGTTATGCGCATCTGCTCGGCTGGACACTGGGCAGGTACGGCGGCGTTTAGACGGAGGCATGTTTGAATCTGCATCGCGTGGGAGACAGCGAGAGCGCTTGTATATTATGGGTTATGATACCCCGGTTTTGGGATTTGCGGAAGTGAGTCGTCAGACAGTTGTCCTGGGTAATCGTAGCATTTAGAACCCCATATACCTATTCCCCGGATTTCGCGTGTTAACCCCCCTGGCCCTGTGACATTTTGTGTTGTCAGCCACACCCGTGATGAGCCCCTGAGGCTGGGAGTCGCGTCCGGAAGTGGAGGGTCCAGGGAAGCGCCAAAGCACGTGACTCTCCTCGCTCGCTCGGGGCTCGGTCGGACTTATTCAATGCCGCTCTGACAGGTCGGCACTCAGCTCGGAACTCCGATTCACAATGTTCGCTCTCAACCAAACCCAGCTCAAGCAAGCATTTCCAAAATCGAAAGCGAAGAGGTGTCTTTCAATTTGACGCCCAAGGCACGCATAGTGGATGCCCAAGTCCATACCGAGACCGACAGTTGAGACTGGGTGTCTGCCAAGAGGCTTATAAATGCAACGGCTTCTGCAAGCGGGTCTCGATCTTATCAGATCTTTTTGATAAAAACGCCACCTCAGACACTGTCTGAGTGACACCCACCACCAAGACCGTGTAAGTCCTGGCAGCCGTCAAAGCCATTCACCCACGGCGACCGACAAACCCGCCACGGAGACCGATAAGTCCTTGCATCTAGGTGGCACCATGTCGGAGCCGAGCGATCGCAGCGTCACTGGCAGTCCGCAGCCCACTGAGGATGGCGACCGTCCTCCCCCGCGCAAGCGCCAGCGGATACGGCTGTCGTGTCTGGAATGTCGCCGGCGAAAGCTGTCGTGTGATCGCGAGTTCCCCTGCTCGCGGTGCCTGCAGTCGGGCACGCCCGACAGGTGTGAGTACGAAACCCGTCCTGGCTTGGCACCGCCGAACAAGCTCGGCCTTGCTCAGTCGGCCCTTGCTGGCCTCGATGTTCGTCTCTCGCTGCCGAGTAGCGGTGGCGAGTCGGCTGCCTTGTTCCGCAGGGCGGGTGATATCCGTGAGGCGGACCGCATCCGCCGCCTGGAACTCGAGGTTGCCCAACTTAAGGGCCTGCTCTCGAAGCAGGTCTCTGGCTCCCTGGACGGAAGCACAGTGAACGACCATTCGCCTCCCCTTCACCGGCCCGAGAATGACGAGGCTGAGGTTGAGGCGACGCCGCCACCGCCCATCTTTGCACCAACACAGGACCCCTTCACCGAGAATGAGGAACTTCGATTCTTCCGCGGAAAGGAGTTCAAGACCCGTTATTTTGGCCCACGGAGTGCCTTCCTGGCCTTCAAAGAGGTAATGCTACCCTGTTTCTTATCAGTCATATGTCTCCCTGACAATTACATGGGTAGCTCGGCGGACTTTGGCCTTTCATGAAGGAGACTTCAGAGGAATGGCTTCGACCTCTTCATATCCAGCATGACAAAAAGGACCGCCAGAAGCGAGCCGAGGAGCGCGAGAAGAAATTTCGCGAGCCCGATGCCAATCTAGAGGCTCTCCTTCCTTCTCGTGAGGAAACTGACGCTCTCGTGACCACCTATCTCGATCAGTTTGAGCAGATTCATCGCATCGTTCACATCCCAAGCTTCCGCAAAGAGTACGCAAACTTTTGGGACTCGGCTGAACCAAGATGTGCTGCCTTTACCTGTCTGATACTGGCCATGATTGGTATCTCGAGCTGTCTGGACGAGCATTTACAGCCACGCAAGTTCGAAAAGCTGGTGTCGAGTTCCCACGCCAAAGCGTTGCGATGGATCGAAGCTGCCGAGGAGTTCCAGGCTCGCCAAAGCGAAAAGCACCGCCGTCTCATCCATTATCAGATTTCCTGCCTCGTTTATCTGGCTAAGCGTGTAAACACGGTGAAGAAGAAGCGATTCTGGAAGGGCGCATGTGCCATGACGCAAGATGCCGTCTCAGTCGGGCTTCATCGCGAGCCGAGCATTATAGGCAGTAATATCTCGCCCTTCAATCAAGAGATGAGGAGGAGAATTTGGGCAACGATTCAGTCATTCGATGTTCAAGCTTCATTCGATCACGGACTACCTACGATTCTCAGCGCTCTCCACTTTGATGCTAAACCTCCTCGAAATATCGACGACGACGAGTTCGACGAAAATACCAAAGAGCTCCCGCCTTCAAAGCCGCCAAGCGAGTATACTTTCTCCTCATACCAACATCTCAGTCGCCAGAGCCTTACTCTCCGCCTCGAGCTCAACCGGGTGCTCAGCGGTCCCCCCGAAGATCTAGATTATGACCAAGTGATTCGCTATACCAACGAGGTGAATCAAGAGATAGACTCGCTTCCATCCTGGGACGTGAGTGAAGACCAGTCCAGACCGGGGACGCTCAAGAGACCAAAGCCACTACTGGCATACACGCTGTTGCACATTCAGCTCCGTCAATACATCATCCCGCTCCATCAACCATACCTCAAACTACGCAAAACCAACTCCAAGTACCAATACTCGGAAATAATTTACTACAACGCCGCCCGCGATATGGTTCTTCTCAACAATAAACTCGCCGAGCAGGGCATCAGGACGCTCAACTTCCTTCGCGAAGACGCGCTCACTCTATCGATCAATCTCTGCAGCGTTACGATGCAGCAATCGGTCGGGTCGACAAATATGATCATGATCAACTCACAGCACACCTTGGAACTGCTGGAAAAGTGCCTCGCCATGAAAGAGGATCGCATTCTGCGATGTGGAAACAACGAGCCGTGGGGCTACTCAATCATGTGCGCGGCTGTTGGCCTGCTTGAGGCTTATTTGAACGTCAAGACACCAGAGGCAGCTAAGGCGGCGTCCGCAGAGAGGTTTATCAATTTGCATTACAAACTCCTCGCAGGGTGCGGGAAAGATGGCGTTTTGCCTGGAAGTAGTCAGCAGTCAGTGGCGCCAAACGGGGCCGCCACGATCGGGATGCCGGGGAATTCGACGCCCATGGAAACGTTTGTGCGGTCAAAGGTATGTTGTCCTCCGGTCGATGATGAAAAAAGGTGCTGATGAACACTTGGACAGAGCGTGACGCCGTTTCCTCCGGCTTCGATACCACCATCGTCGGCGCAGAATCAGCCAGCGGGACCAATTGAAGTGCCGGGAACGCCCTGGTGGCTACCGAGTTCGGATCCCTCGAATATACCGGCTGTGAGTTATGGAACACAACTTCTATATGGAAATAGCTAACGAGACTTGAAATAGCCGGTCAATACTGACTTTATGTTGGAGAACCTGGGGATGAATTTGAATGAGCTTTGGGGTGGGGATTCGTGGGACTGGGGCCAGTCTTGAAAAGGTATTTTGAATGGATGATGGATTGGGTATTACAAGTGAAGTGGAAAATGGTGTCGGAGTTGCATGATGACGTTTTTAGGATACCCAGCACTCTTCGCTCAACAATCTATATTGTGGCCCAAATGGATCCTCGTGCCTTGTCGATGTGAAAGCGGAGAGGCTCAAGTTTGAGGCTTGGGTGGAGTGAGTGCCACTCACAACAGCAAGGAAGGTGTGACCTAGAACCTGACCGGCGCCTATCAATCACCGGACAAACCTGGAGGAAGGCGCAAGGCACAGCTTGAGGTGGGGGGGGGGCATGCATTTGAGATGAACTGGCAACGAACAGCACGCGCGGGCCTGACACGGTCCTAAAGAAGGACATGACTCCGGCTCCATCCATCGGCCATTATCCAAAATGCCATCACCGCTGATCACACATGCCTTTTCTCCTCCTCAGCCGGCAACTTCAACTGACACAACGTATCTTGAACAAAGGTCCGCATGCAACACCGTTGCGGAGCTGCAACCGCAAAAACGGCGGAGACCCAGCCCCCTTTTCTCGCCCATCCATCCCCCGCATAAGTTGCTCGTCTGCTCAGATGTCCTTCTGCAACCGAGCAACCCGTGCACTGCACCTTTCTCCCCAAGCACACAATATCTACCAGGCAGTTGTATTTCCTTGGAGTTCTTGCTCCCGACACCCGATTGCACTGATCCAGATCGCCGTTTTAGTTTACTCTAGTCTCAAACCGACTTGCCGCGCTAACGGTGTCCATTCCCGTTGACATTACTCAACCGGCGACATCAGCAATTCAAACCGTCCAAACTATGTCATGTCATGAAGTTCCCCTTTGCGAGCTGCCAGTCACAAAACGAATGTTATACTTTAAACTCTCCGTCTTTACAATCTCCCTCTTCTCGTCTGCTCTCTCTCTCTCTCTCTCTCTCTCTCTCTCTCTCTCTCGCTCTCGCTCTCGCTCTCGCTCTCTTTTTTTCTCCCTCTCCTCCTTTTTCTTCTTCTCCCCCTCCAAGACTCTTGATTGTGTCCCCGGACTCTGGACAGAGTAGTACACTCACCAGAAGACTGTCTGCCATGTCGTCTCCCCGGTGCCCCCGGTGCAGAACGTAAGGGCGTGGTTTATACCTCTTTTTGCCTAACCGACCTTACCTCACTTTTACTTTTCTCCGAGCCTGTTTTACCACCTTGTCTATTAGGTTCGTGGAATAGAGCAAAATGGCTTCTCTACTCTTTACCTTCCCTTTGTTCTGGGGACTGTGTCATGGCATCGGACTCATCGAGGATCCGTTCACCGACGTGGCGACGGCTGTGCCGGCGTGTGGGCTGCGGTGCGTACTCGACTTAACGCCGGGGATTAATACGACGTGTCTGGCGGTTGACTCGACGACGATGTGTTTGTGTGAGGGGGATATCGAGCATTATACCGAGGTGTTGAGTTGTGTGCAGGCACAGTGTACCGTTGAAGAGTCGATTGGTGAGTGGGGAGTTGATAGAGAGAAATAATGGCTGACTGAGATGTAGAGACTGCGCGCGGAGCGTGGCGGGCGTGTGGCGAGCCGAGACGATCGAGGAAACCGGATTTGTTGGCGACGCTGTCGATTGAGATTCCGGCGTTGTTGTGTGTCTTGTTGAGGTTCTTCTCGAGGTGGTGGACCACGTGTCGGTTTGAGACGGACGATTATATCATGATGGTTGTTGCGGTGAGGACATCTTTGGTTCTTTATGGGGGTGCCGCGGCTGACTTGTGTTTAGCTGTGCTATCTCGTGTTTGAGATCCTCGGAACGGCATGTATGCGTCCGGTGTCTGGAGGTGCGATATCATGGTAATTGCTGACCGAACGCAGCTGCATACATGGCCTTTGGTGTGGATATATGGGTTGTTTCATCTGCCAACCTGACGATATCTATCAAGGTGGGTAAGAACTCACATTGAAACCAAAGGCTGATTGGGATCTAGTTCTTCTACATTGCCGAGACGTTCTACCTCAGCATCATCACGCTCACCAAGATTTCGATCCTGTGCTTCTACCTTCGCATCTTCCCGAACTATCGCTTCCGAATAGCCTGTTTTGCCGTCATGGCTTGGGTGGCGGTTTCAGGCGTCGTGTTTATCTTTCTCCAGATCTTCCAATGTACACCCGTGGCATATCTCTGGGACGGCTGGAAGAAAGGAGCCTTTGGGCCTTTTCGATGCTCCGACCTCAACACACTAGCCTTTACATCTGCGGCCTTTAGCATTGGCCAGGACATGGTTATCCTCATCCTGCCGCTGCCGCTTCTCGCCAGACTCGACGTCTCACGACGGTCCAAACTGGGCATCATGTTCATGTTCTCACTCGGGATATTTGTCCTAATCACCAGCTGTGTCCGCCTCTGGACCATCATGTCGTTTGGCGATAGCGTCAATCCAACATGGGACTACACAAACGCCCTGATCTGGACGGGGCTCGAAGTGGCCGTCAGCATCATCGTCACCAGCTTACCCGCTATTCGCGTTCTGCTATGTCACTGCTTCCCCGGCGCATTCGGGTCACCACGAGGCTCCCGTCGTCTACCAGGGCGGGGGTACACCTCGACGAGCTCCTTTGGAAACGACACGTACATCGCATCATGGCACAGCGCACCGCCGGCACTCAAGAGGATATCAGGCGTCAGCCGCATCTCCTTCATCATTGACGGATGGAGCATCAGCGACTGCGACGGCGAGACACATACCGAGCTGGACGACAAGATGCGCAGCGTCGTTGAACAGCGGTATTCATGCCCTGCGACTCTGCGAAGCGAGAACGTAAAGGGGGTTAATTCGCCGAGGAAGACACCGTCGCCTATGCCTAACATTGGGGATGTGTTATCGGCGGGAGGTTATGCGGAGCCGGTGTGTTTGGAACGAGAAGCCCATCATGCTCGACGAGCCCAGACGCCGCGAAGCGTCCGGACAGCGACCATGACGTCTCAGTCTACGACTGTTGTCGCGTCTGACTCGCCGGGCTCGGATAGAAGCTCTTGTTTGCGTTGAGTCTTGTTTGTCCTGGGTGGCATCGTTTGGTATTGTGCATGTATTGGACCGCGCGGGTGGGGCGTTGACTTGGTGTAGATACCCTTTGGGCCTTGTCATTGAGCTAATATGGTTGGTTCACGAGATTAATACTAATACCCACTGAATGAGCTCCCAGATTTGAGTGCTGAGACACTGGCTGTGAATCACGATCATACGAATAACTACTTGAACGGCAACACTTCTGTTGACATTCTGTTCCCGTTTTGGTCGGCAGTGAGATGGATACATGTCCTCTCGGTTGGCAGCGAGAAAGTAAGTCTCTCACCATCAACTAAACCCGATCAACAAACGAATACATCGTGTTATGTCTCAACACTCCCTAAAAACCTCCAACGTCACCCTCCCCTTCACCAAACTCCACGCCCAAAGCGCATCGACAACCAAGACGTCAAAAAAAACTAAACACCAAACTCCCGCCAAACACATGCCCATGATAAGTCCACGCGTTCCGCTCATCCGCTGCCTTCATCTGACACACCACCGCCCAAGGCAAAACATACAATAAGTTACTCGCCACTGACTGATGCAAATACCATTTCGGTCTCGCCGCCAATAACACCGTAGCAAGCTGCGTCGACGCGGCGCAACATATATAGCGCTAGTCTATCGTTCGCCGCATGTAGGCCGTCACTTTCGCTACTTCGTCAGAACCGCTTAGGTAGCGCGCAAAGGGGCAGGCACCCCATACTGATAAAAAAACGCAGCGAGGGGGATTTCGACGCATAAAGCGAGAAGGAGGGACATAAACGCTGGCTTGGTGATTGTAGAGTAGGTTCTTGAGCATCGCATCTTGTGGGCGGAGGGTACCAACCCCCATTGAACGACGCCATGTAGCCCCAGCGGTGGGCGATAAAGGTTAGGGAGGTTGCCTCGAGGGGTTGCACCGGCACCGTGACCAGACCCCAGCGGATCGTGTTGAAGATGCCCCATGCCGTGGCGTAGGTTGTGCCGAGGGTGATGATGGTTGTTGTCAAGCAGAGGTGGAGGGCGTTTGCGGAGGGCGGACTCGGCAAAGGTGATGATGCCTGGGCGGAGGAGCACGACGAGGGCTTTGAGGGTTGGATGAGTGGGGCCCGCCTCGGGGGGTTTTGTTGCGTGTAGCTCCGAGAAAGTAGAGGAGACCAGCAATGGCGGCTGTCATGTTGCAGGCGAGCTGGATTCTGGCTTGCATGTTGATTGTGGGTGTGTGGGTGCCGACATGGAAATTGGAAACCAGCAACATGTCGAGGATGACGTTAATGGCGAGCTTGGAGGTACTGATGATCAGCGGCACATCGGGCTTGTCGAGGGCACAGGTTACTAAAAATACAGCTATTTCAATAGCAGAGCTGAGGGCCGAAAAAGCACTAATGCGGACGTAGGGTAGGCTCTGCTCGCGGACTTCAATGGGGACGAAGCCTTTGGCATAGGTCCTTGCGCCGGCGAGGAAGCCGATGCTCATGATCAGACCCATGATGGACTGGAAGAGGATGAGCGTGTGGGCCAGGCCTAGCCGCTGCGAGTGGGAGCGGGAGGCTTTGTCGCCGATGATGACCCAGGCGGCTCGTGGTAGTCCCTCGTTGGGGGTTTCAGCTACGACGCCGATATACGTGTCGACATCAGTGGTCACGACGAGAGACATGTCGATATTTGCGACCCAGAGCTTGGCAAGCGTGCCATGGACGGCTGGGAGGATGAAGGCGCCTAGGTTGAAGAGGAGAGCACCAAAGTAGCGGTCTCTGTGCCATGTCCATGATCGCCAGTCGATGGAGAAGAGCCTTTCGCCCGATGCTAAGTCTTCTGGTTCAATCGGCTCAACAACTTCCCGGGCACCCTGTTCAATGGCGCCAGGGCGGTCGTCCGAGTCGTCTTTTGCAAGCATCATGTGTCTCCACCGTGACCTCGATGGAGAGGATGCCATTTTAACTCAAACTCAGAGTGTGTACGACGGCTTCGGAGGCGAACTCAGACTTTTCGGAAAAACTAGCCTTGGTACCTCAGGCACCCCACTTTGCGACACTGCACTCACACCTGCCGCCTACTTCAAAATTTCCCCACAACACCTTACCCCTCCATTTGGAGCTTCCCCAAAACTTTCTCACCATCAACGTGCATGTGTCGCAGCCAAGCGTTACCTCCGCAGCAACAGCAGCTCTTCGACAACAGCGCATTTGAATCGGCCTCGATTTGGTTGAGGCTGGGTCAAACGTTTTCCTGCTCGCTCAATTCCGACTTCCCAACTCTCCATTCCCAGATCTCCAAGCACGCCTGTCATATCGGCATCCGAGGGTTCAACGCGGATTACCGTTACCCACAGCAACGAGATTCGCTTGTTGCACTTCGTGGTAAATGGCAAACGGGCAACACTTGAGTTGCTGCTGTTAGACACAACAACAGAGGCAGAGAAGAGGACAATCGAGATGCTGGAAAAGCTGCGCCAGGCTGGAGTCCATAAACTCACTGGATATTTGCAAACATAGAGGGTAAGTTCCCAGGATAGCCCGTCCAAAGTCCAATCAATACTAACCTAGTATTAATGAGCAGTAAGTCATTCGGTTTTGGGACCCCTTTCGTCTACTGAGAAGCCTACGCAACCAAATTCCGCCCATTGAGTTCAAAAATCGCCCAGAACGCCCAGTTACTATTACTGCCTATTTGTTTGTAGAGGCAGAAAATGAGGAGGAGGACAGATGCTCGACATATAATTATCCCGGGCACACTAGTCCTATTATAGAGTGTATTATTGTCACGACCCAGGTCATGACCTCGTGGGGAAAGCACGGACCCGCCATGAGACGCCAATCACAGCCCTGGGCGCGACGACCCACCAGGCCCCATGCGGACCAATCAGGGGGGTCCCGAAGGAAAGGGTCCCGAGCTCGGGACCTGGAGGCTCGGGACCCGGCACCAACCTATCACGAAGGTCCCGAGGTAGTTGGTCCCGGGCTCGGGACCAGGGAGCTCGGGACCAGGAGACAGACTTCATGTATATAGACACGATGGTTGTGCCCACGACCGTGTGAGGACTCTTGGATCCTCACGCTAGCAATACATTGTTCTTGAGCACCGCTCAGTGAGACCCATCGTCTGGGACCTTGGAGTCTACGTTCTGCTTGACAGTGTATCACCCCTCGAGAGTTGTACTAGCCTTCACTCAGTCACCTTGCACCCCCATCCCCTAGAGCATTGGACCCTGTCCGCTCTTGCGATCTGTCTTTGCCAAGTCTCCCCTGGAGCACTTGGAGCAGGCCGTAACACATTCCCATCTTCATCTTAACCTCAAACTTGTCTCAAATTCCCAATACATTCCCATTATTAAACTCTACGTTGCTTCTTCTTTAGTAGTAATCCAGTTTCCTTTACCACTATCAGCAATCTTACATTGCACATCTCCAATTCAGCCTGAATTCTCGCAATCCAATAATTAATAAAGGTCAGCGGCAATCCCTTTACATTCTCCCAAATAGGCAATAGTAATTCCTCTATTTCCCTAAACTCCTTCTCTTCCTTAATCCTCTCGGCCTCTATTCTCATTAGTCTCTTCTCTTTTCCCCATATAGGAATGCAATATACCAACGTAAATGGAATATACAATTGCCCAATTGCTATAGTAACAATTAGTACAAGCACTTCCTCTATACCCAACCTCTGGAACAATATATATAATAAAGGGCCCATAGTGCTCGGGCTTTTGTTACGGCCTGCTCCAGGTGCACCGAGGTAGGCCTGGTAAAGACAGATCGTAAGAGCGGACAGGGTCCAATGCTCTAGGTAGGGTGGGTGCAAGGTGACTGAGTGAAGGCTAGTACAACTCTCGAAGGGGTGATACACTGTCAAGCAGAACGTAGACTCCAAGGTCCCGGACGATGGGTCTCACTGAGCGGTGCTCAAGAACAATGTATTGCTAGCGTGAGGAACCAGGGGTCCCTCACTTCATCGCAGGCTCGATGATGATTTCTATACTACTGGTAGCGACAGGTATCCCCGTACCTCTGCTCATCGTGATCTCTGTGCTCCCTGGAGAACCAGGGGAGCAGGGTGAGCACTTTCCTGGCCGCTCATCTTGCTCGCTCGGGGACCGGGTGAGCATGGTGAGCAGTCCGTGCTGACTACCGTGTCCGCACTGTCGCTCGCACCGTGGCGGTCGCGGGGGCAGGTCGGCCCGCGCCGACCATTGATGTGACGGCCCCCATTCGGGCGGCCTGCAGGTCGTCACAGCTTTAAATATACTGTGCAGATGTCCTTACTAACATTCTTCTCAAATATATCCATAATAATATTCATTATCTATGTGGGATATTTGAACTTGGGGGTAGCAGTCTTTATATTAAAAGCAGTCGGATAGATGTTACGGCCTGCTCCAAGTGCTCCGGGGAGGACTTGGCAAAGACAGATCGTAAGAGCGGACAGGGTCCAATGCTCTAGGTGGGGAGGGTGCAAGGTGACTGAGTGAAGGCTAGTACAACTTCTCGAAGGGTGATACACTGTCAAGCAGAACATAGACTCCAAGGTCCCGGACGATGGGTCTCACTGAGCGGTGCTCAAGAACAATGTATTGCTAGCGTGAGGATCCAAGAGTCCTCACACAGTTGTGGGCACAACTGTCGTATCTATATACATGCGGTGTTTCTCCTGGACCCGAGGTTTCCCCTCCCCGGGTCCGTCCCGGACCCGGGTGCCTTCCGTCCTGGGTCCATTCTTACTGGCCGTCCTCGGACCCGGACGCTTCTTCGTTCGGGTCCTCTCTCATTGGTTCCATTGGGGCCTGGTGGAGCGCTGTGCCCTGAGCTTCGCTGATTGGTGCTTGGGGTTGGTCCGTGCTTCCCCCTCGAGGTCATGACTTGGGTCGTGACAATAGACTTGGGGCGTCCACAAACGAATGATTTATTACTTATTGACAAGAGGTTAATATTGGACTTTGGACGGGCTATCCCGGGAACTCACCTCTTGTTAAGTAAATAATCGTACAATATATTATTATTAACCTCAAATAGCTGTTTGAGCATTTCAGTTATTGCAATCATCTTTTTTTCCAACATTTTATTGGTAGCCTTAACAGAAATGAATGCCTTGTTGCTAATCTTGAGCATTGCAAGCCACTCCTCAAAAGTGGGCGGGAAATCGGATTCTTGCGATATCTTCGACAACGATGCAACCGGTGCGCGTGGAGATCTGGGAATGGAGAGTTGGGAAGTCGGAATTGAGCGAGCAGGAAAGTATTCGACCCAGCCTCAAATAAATCGAGGCTGATTCAAATGCGCTGCTATCGCGCGGTTACTGTTGAAATGGCGGCTCCTCTTCTCTACGTCAGAGTTAAGTTGGTGTTGTGGGGAAAAGTTGGAGGTGGGGATCAAGGAGGGGGGAAATTTTGAAGTGGGCGGCAGGTGTGAGTGCAGTGTCGCAAAGTGGGGGGTGCCTGAGGTACCAAGGCTAGTTTTTCCGAAAAGTCTGAGTTCGCCTAAGAAGCCGTCGTAGTGTGCCTGCCATCATAGGTAGCGAGCAGAGCACCCTATCGGTTGACACTATTGATGCGTAGAGGCCTGCAGTGTGCATGGTCCGTCAATCAGCTTTTACGGTTCACGTCGTCTGACCGCACTGAGGCTGGTGTTTTCCCAAGGTGAGAGCAGGGAAACGCCAGAAAGCCATTGCGCATGTCACACACAAGGACAATAGAGTGCGTTGGGATGAACCAGCACACCAACAGGATTTGGCGATGTGCCCATCTTCAAGACGATATAGAACAACACCACACAGATGATGAGTTTCTTTCAAAAAGGCTGGAATTCCTGTGTCGCGGTCGGGGCTGCCGTTTTTTATTGGTCGGCTATGCCGAAATTGATTGGCTGCTAATCTACATGGAGCCCAGAGCACCGTTTGACATGTTGGGGTCATGACTCAGCCCAGACATGAGCTGCAAACAGCTGCAGGTCCTGAATGCTAAATACAAAATCTCCCTCTTGCGGACCCGGATTGCAAAAAAAAAAAGAAGTCGAAATCCCAGTACTAATGCCCCCCTAGTAACATTATACGATACTGGATCTGTTGTCTCGTCGCGGGTGATGGTGATTGACTGCCGTTTCACTGGGTTGAGAACACCATTCTGCTGCAATATAGCAGCAGCCCGCCTCCGCGTGATCGCTCCCTGTGGACTCGAGATTTCCTCCTCCCATTTCTCTAGCAAAATGTGGTGTTACTGATCGTCAAATTTCGCCAGAATGACAATCTTGACCTCGTAGTTCAATGCCCAAAACCACCACTACATATCCCTGTAAAGCTCAGGTAATGTTTCGGAATGTCCAGACTCAATGACTAACGTTGGCCAATTGCCTTTTCCTACACGTTCCGGCCGTGGGCCACCTGCCGAATCGCCTTCTCCGCCATCTCCTCCAGGATGGCCTTATTACCAAAATATTTCACTCCCAATATCTTTCCAATTGTTTTGTATACCATTCCGGACGAACTGGCAAAAATACTGCCTATAAAGTCCCAGGTAAAGGGCCTCGTGTACAGCGGTTGGGATTGTAATAATCAAGATCTGGGAATTGCTATTATAACGACGAAACCGGAACTTGCGGCGTTGCTTCCCTCGCACACGCTCGATTTCGGTGAATTGATCAGGAGAGACGTCTACATAATTAGTATATTATAGAAACAAGAGGGTAATATCATACTTGTGACAGTAAGGAAATCCCCAGTAGTGGAATCAATGGCACTGAAGAGATCTTGCGTATTAGTAAATCGCACGGTCGGGGGATCGCTATCTTTCGGGGGATCGCTATCCTTTGTCGACGTAACTGAAGTAAGTATGGTAGACGCCGACGGAACTGCCGATGAAGCCGATACTGACGTAGATGCAGCCGATGGAGATACTGCCGGCGGCGGCCTCGATGCAATTGATGCCATGGCGAAGTGTTGCTGAAGCTGGGATTCATGAAGCGGGATGCGTGGGGAAGCTATTGGAGGGGCACATGGGTGCTCGAGCTTGTTGAAAATGGCGGGTCCACTAGCCAAAAACGGCCCAAAACCGCGACACAGACACTCACGGTGGAAAAAGTTCTAGCTGGTCCGTGCGCTTATCGTCGATCCCGTCATGCTGGTGCCCGTTGACTCCCTAGATCAGCTGCTGTGGGAGTTTACATATCCGCAACCGTCACTGGGCCCCCCCCTCAGACACAATCGTTCACGGGAACCTCATTCAAACGTTAGAAGTTGACCGCAACCTCAGATCAAGACAGACCTCAGCTCTGTATCCTCGCTTTGTAGTTTCATAGCCTCGGGCAAACGCGAATCGCTACCCCTCCTTTCCGGCCCCTCGTCCATAGGCAACCGCCACGCGGCGCAAGGTCGACACCGGCTTTCGGTCTCTCCACTCGATAGCTCCTCTGGCTCTAGTTACTCTCTCCAATTTCAACTATGGCGCTCCCGAAGAGGATTATCAAAGAGACAGAACGTCTCCTCGCAGAACCGTATGTGGCAGCGCCTACCCCGCCTTGTCTGGTCTCAGCCGTGGCCCCGGACAACTGACATCGCATCGCAACAGCGTTCCCGGTATCAGCGCAGTGCCCCACGAGGAGAATCTACGGTATTTCGATGTAGAAATCCACGGTCCTTCACAGTCGCCTTATGAAGGTATGATCCATCTTTGCGACCTTCCTACAAGATGGACAGGGTTGCTCACGCGAGCGCATAGGCGGCGTCTTCAAACTCGAGCTTTTCCTGCCCGATGACTACCCGATGACCCCCCCGAAGATCCGATTTCTCACCAAAATTTACCATCCCAACGTTGACAAGCTCGGACGGATCTGCCTCGACGTTTTGAAGAGTGAGCGGAAAGCAGAAGGGAGTCAACTGCGTATGTGCTGACTCGGCGCTAGATAACTGGTCTCCCGCCTTGCAAATTCGAACCATCCTCCTCTCTATCCAGGCTCTTCTCGGCGCCCCCAACCCGGACGACCCGCTTGCCCCTGATGTTGCGAAAACCTGGAAGGAGAATGAGGCGGCGGCCATCGCTACAGCAAGGGAATGGACACAGAAGCACGCCATCCCCAAGTAGTGTGATTCTGATCAACGCGGTGGGCTTGACCGCTCAGGACTTTTTCACAGGCAATCGTTCGGTGTTGAGGCGCATGGTAGAGATTAGGTAGATACGGAAGCTGGAGGGCACAGGAAGACATTTACCACTCACCAGCGCATGGGTTGGGGTCGAACAACGGTTGAAGAGAGTCGAGTGAGCCATCCACGTGGGTAGTTGTCTATTCTGAAGTTACCGGTTTTCATGCCGAGTCTTACGCAAGCGGGATGGTGGTTGATTATCAAAATCCGATCAACTTTCTAATGAAACCTGGGTTTGTGCTCATCGTTGAGGGTAGACGAACAGCTGGATCATCGGGTGGAGGCGAAGCGACGGCTCGAGAGGCGAAGGGCAACCCAAGCCACGAACCTGGTGTCCATGTCATTACCATCTCAAATCAATAGGACAATCATGGCAGGTCCTATTCCCTTGGTTTCATATCGGTCCCCGTATTCGTGCGCAGGTTCCACTAGCTAGACTTCAACTGAGCTTATAGTTGCCCATGTCGGAGTCCCCGGGTCTTCGATACCGGGCTGGCCAGCTCGATTCCGTTCCGTGCGGCCGGTTTACACTCTACGGGATCGACGGGGAACGCTTACAGCAGGGTGGTTTCATCGTGCACGCCGTCGATCAAGGCACTGGCGCACGCGCGGAAACGCGTCGAGGATACAGAGCCAGCAGGGGGCTTGCTTCTGATCGCCACAATGCCGACTACACCACGTCCCAGTGCGGGAGCTCAAAAGCCTTGCAATCTTCCCGGTGTGACGGAAGAGAAGGAGATCATCCTCGACGTGACCAAGGGCCATCTCACACAACATCTGCTAGAGCATCCTAACGTGGAACAGGTCGTTGCTGGTGTGCAGACCTGCTGTGTCGCCCACTTTGCCTGCCACGGATCAACTGGCTACGCAGACCCGTCCAAGAGCGGCCTGATCTTGCAGAGACACGGGGACGACCAAGCTGTGGAACAGGACCGGCTGACGGTGCACGGGGTGTCCAACCTGCACCTGAAGCAAGCATGCATGACTTATCTGTCGGCGTGCTCCACGGCGGAGAACAAGGCGTGTCGGACGAGGTGATCCACGCGGTGAGCGGGTTCCAGGTCGCCGGGTTTCCGCATGTGGCTGGTTGTCTCTGGCCGTTGAGAACGACCTGAGGTGCTCGGACTTGTCGCTCCTCGAGATCAGGCGGAATCTGGTGCGGAGGAGGCAGAACGTCCTGCCCAAGACGAAGAAGGTCAAGTGGGCGCTGTACGATCGTGGGCACTTCAAAGAGATGCTCGAAAACTTGACGAAGTCGATAAGCGAGCTGATCGAGCTCTTCCTGGCTGCTAAGGACAAGCAGGGGCAGCTGCGCGACGAGGAGATGGCCGCCTTCATCGGCTCTCTGGGGGAGTTGCAGGCTGCGATCGCCAACCAAGGTGAGACGTTGCCAACCGTGCTCAGCCAGCTGCTGAACCTAGCGGTAAGCCATTTAACCTTTTTTTTTTACTCCTATGGGAACAATATAAACGAGGAGTCACAAAACTGACATTCATTCTGCATCAACGTAGAGTGAAACATACAATCTCGAAATGAGCGGCGTGCAGGTTGCGCAGCAAGAAAGAACGTGGGGCAAGTCAACCAGACCGTAAAGAACCACACGTGATGTTGCTAAACAACGGATATGCGTTGCAAAGCTTTGTAAGAAAACGGACGATATCAAGCAATGCGGGCGGTAAGATGACCTTCTCACATAATGTTAGAGAATGGCGACGAATAAAACACTTACTCTAGCCTTGCATGCTTATTCTCAAACATATAAAGGGATGTCTAGTCGTACAGCTGTGCCCTCCTTTTCCCTGCTGTGGTCCTCTTGCTTCTACCCGACCCAGGAGAGCCTAGCCTCTTCCTCTTACGCAGCGGGGTACTAGTGGAAGTAAGTTGATCATCCAGTAACTGCTCAACATCAGAGCCATGCTCTGTAGTATCGCTGCCTGGATGGACGGTTAGCAGAACCTATAGGCCTGGAAGGAAGGAGACGTATTCGAGCTCGGCACTATATTTGGGTCAACGTCAGTTACCGTGGTGTCCCGCGGTGTTTGCTCGACTATCTCGTAGCCATCTTCATCTTCGTCTTCGTTCGTCTCCTCGAATTCGGGAGCGGATGTGCATCTTCGGTGACGGGATGGAGGGCACGGCTTTGTTTCCAATACTCCTTCAGCTGGTTTCTCAGGGCGTATGACTGCTCCCTGGCGTGGTCTTGTTGGTTTCTCAGCCCTTTTCGGCCCTCCTTATGTCCTTGGTAAGAGTCCTTTACGTTTGCCGACGCGTACTGATACTGGTGATATTCTACCGTACCGTCCTCTAAAGGTGCGGTATAGTGTGCGTAA
Source organism: Cercophora sp. LCS_1 (assembly GCA_036250225.1). Taxonomy (NCBI): domain Eukaryota; kingdom Fungi; phylum Ascomycota; class Sordariomycetes; order Sordariales; family Lasiosphaeriaceae; genus Cercophora; species Cercophora sp. LCS_1. The sequence continues at coordinate 517,745 of JAPZLL010000003.1, forward strand.
AAGTTGAGATTGGTGCCGTCCGTGGTGAAAGTTGTGACCTTGGCGTGGCCTGGGGGGTCAGATTCTCCAATGTAGGCGAGGGCCTGGTTCCTAGCATAAATATGGCTGGCTCCGTCATAGGCGCTCTGCAGCCTCGCTTCTTCCACGTCCTTTCCGCGTCCCTTCCACTCGCCGGCCAAATGCGGTAGTGTCATAGAATAGGGATCATCCTTGTAGAGAACGGCCCCACTAACATACTCATCAACTGGGAAAGGGCGGTATTCTTCCATCTCCAATCCTTCGGTAAAATCGGGTTGTGGAGCAGACAGACCATTGTTAAGACCGACGTCTTTTGGGAAGCCTGTGAATGACTGGTTGAATGCTCTTTTATAGCGCTCATCGTCATACTCCTTCAACAGCTTTCTACCAACCTCGAAAACCATGGTTGCTTCGTTACATGCCCCCCCGACTTTATTAACATAGCGCTCGTACGCTGACTCGGTGGGAGAAGCAGTTGCACGGGATCTGGCGTGTCGCTCACGGATATCCTCAAGATCCTTGGGCGGCTTGGAGCTGTGGGGGTCGAGGATCCCGTTCCTTGGGCTGCAACGGCGACCGATCTGGCACAAGATGCACAGGCACTGAAATTCGCGCCCCCTGGATCGGTGGAGGGTCTGCACAATCAACACGGTTCCTGGTAGAAGCTAGTGGTTGATTTTTGGAATAATATACGCTGAAAGAACTGAAGGATAGGTGGCTACGGCGACCAGAGAGATATCTATAGTGTGGTAGAATAGTGATGTGGTCTGCTGTGGATCCTTTGATCCACGCATACCTGCGCCAGTGCTTACGACGGCATCCTGCTTGTGACGACCTCGGAGATCCTAACCCTGACGGCTGGGTCAGGGGCTTCGGCTAGATTGGGTCTGGGGAGGCTGGGGATCGCGTAGATCGTAGATAGTCAAAGGATATCTCAATGCAGGGTAGGCAAAGCAGTGTGATCGTTGCTGAAGATCAAAAAGAACAGGAAGCTACAAAAGTGGAAAGGATAAGCCTAACATTGAGTACCTTTCTCCATCAACTCGGGATAAGTGCCCGTGCCCCACACTTGCATGGTTGCAGTTAGCGGGAAGCGAAAGCCCTTTCAGGATGGAGGCTCGCAACAAAAAAAAATGCGTTCACAAAAGCTCAGATGCCGCTGCTCCGAATGCTTGCACCGGTCTAGAAAGTTTTGGTTTGAATTTTATCTGCAACGCCTTTCGAAAATTACGGTAATTTCAAGGTATTGACCCTGTAGCTGGCGGTTGTAAATGTTGAAGGAGAAAAACCTCCCTCCCGTAGTGGTCCTGTGCTTTTTGCGGACGGTATTTCTTGTCTAGGACTTGGCGTGGCAGCACCCGTTTCTGAGCTCTTGCTCTCTCGCGCGTCTCCACCCTTTTCTCCCATTCCCTCTACTAAATCTAGGATCCCCTTCGTTCCAGGTTCCCTCGTTCGTGCCATTGAGCCGCAAGCCGGTTTCGAAGAGGTCCCCTGGTTTGTTTCTCCCAATTGCACAGGTTCTGGGGATTTGATTGTCAGTTGCGACGTCGGCATTTCCAACCGTTGGGAATCCTTGCCGCGGCCGAGCGCTGTTGATCGACCCGTTCCCTCCGACCAGACGTTCTTGGCTGGCTCCAGCCTCAACGTCCACAAGCCACCCTTTTTATCTGCCCATCCGCTCTTTCAGGACTGGGAACCGTAGGCTCACAACCTCGGCCTTTGCACAGCATCCGTTCGTCAATCGTTTCTCGTCGACAGTTGGAATTCCAGCTCCCAACCAACCTGAGGACCCCGCTGGGCGCAACCAGCTTCAGAGAACGGCAAATCGGACGCGATTGGATTCGTAGCGAGCGCTCGGACACCGCGATCCCCTCCCGTCGTTCGATCCTCCACCCGCCTCTCTCACCTATCCCACCCCGCGACCCAGTGACGCACTTCGTCGTTTCTCTTGGGACAACAACATCCAGCGGCAGTGTCCAACCGTACCCTAACGCAACAGCCATGCCTCCCGGAGCACCTTCAACGTCAGTCAAGCCCACGGGCGCTGTCCCGGCCAAGCGATTCGAGCTGCCCGCCTTGGAGTTTAAGTTCGCATCATTGACCGACGGCACCGACATCCCTCCTCCCATTCCGTCGCCAATCCGAGAAGAAGCACCGGTGTTGCGCAAGACGCCTAGCGGCGCGGTGAATCAGGAGGCACAAAATGGGCATTTGACCGCCAATGGCAGCCTTGACCCTTCGTCGCCAAAGTCGAGCATCTCCAAGACATCAACGGGGGCGCTCAAGAGGCCCGCCGAGGATAGTCCGTCATCGCCGACCTTGTCAACCCGCCCTGGCAGTATTCGTCGCCTGTTCAGCCGAAATTTACTGAACAACGCATACGCAAACGGCGAGGATGGAGAAGGTGGTCGACCCCCGAGTCGCGCCGCCACCAGCATTGCCGACAGTAAAAAGACAAAGCGCTCGAGTGGGTGGTTCGGTCGGTTCAGAAGTGACAACAAGCGAGCAAGCATGGTGCTTCCCTCGCCAACGGAGAAAAGAGACATGGGACCGCCGCCGCCAATGATCCCCGAGCTGAGCGAGATCAAGTCCAAGCTGGACATCAAGGAGGATACCGGCTTTAGCGACGACTTGTTCAAGAACATAAAATGAGGGTGAGAGGTTGCCAGAGGTGGAAGGCGTTATGATGTCATTCCCGAGTCAGTCAAGGTGGCGGTGGAAGCTAGATTTCGCTGTCTAGGGACATGGCTCGGGAGCGATTCATGCTTCAGGCATCGTGTTGCTGGACGGAGATGGAAGAGGAGGACGAAGTCAGAGATGCGGATCCCAAGATACCCCAGTTCGTTTTCCACGGGCTCACTCATTTGGAACGAGATTTCCTTGTCGTGTTATTCATCTTCTCAACTACCTGTTGTATTGCGATATCCTTTGTAACCCTTTTCTTATTCCCCTCACGCAGTGCACGACGACCAGATTAAGCTGAAGGCCTGTTTCCCGATTGTTCAAGGATGCCCATCAAGGTGTAGCCTGCATGTTATTCACGGGATTGTGGAGGGCTTTATGACTGCCTGTTGCTCGGTACATACTTATAATGTGAGCTAGAAGGGCTCACCTGTCCTTCCTGTTTGGGCAGGTCAGGAAAAAGCGGGAGAGGTGGTAAATCCACCTTTACGATTGGCTTACGGCTGCTGTTTTCTTGCCTTTTTGTCTTATTACTGTGTTGAAAAGGAAAGCCCCCACATTTGGTTGGAGGTGTGTTGTTGGATTTCAGCATCGGACTCCCGCTTGCTTGGGGCGGCGGCCACGCGCATTGCGAAAAAGTGTCCTGTCTGTCAGGAACATTCACTGCAGCCTAGAAGGATTAATTACCATATGGTTCCCCTCGATGATACCCCATTGCCAATCTGACAAGTGTGTTCCCACTCAAGAGGGGGGAGGGAGGTCGCCAACTTGTGGTCGCATCCCGCTTTGACCCCTTTTCATCTGCATTCAAGGTTGTGAAGCTATAGCACAATGGGCTAATGGCCGCCAGTTTGCCCGGTTGGTCGGTCCAGCTGACCATGGCTGAGATAGAGTGTTTTTTTTTTTTGGTTTTCTTTTTTTTTCACTGTAATGGTTGCAGCGACGACAAATAACATGGCAAGAACGTAAAACCAAGAAACATGGTCAAACAAGAAGAAGAAAATACACACCCCTCACACATGCAGTCCAAGACCAACCAATGAGCATTCCCCTCGGGAGCTCCAAGCTCCAAAGTGGGGCAAAGAGCTCCCTTCCCAACCAGTGGAGTTTCAGACGTCATCGGCGGCCAAGCTCGGCAGTCAGTCAATCCAAAACTCGGAAAAGAAACATCACCAGTCCCGACCCGTTATCCCGTTCCCGCTATCATCGGGGGAAAAAAACCAATCGCCTCCGGTCCTAAACGCAGCCCCCTTTTCCAAACGACAAACGTCCAATTGACTCGGACCCGGAATCGGTTTCGGCATTATGCCACCCCGCCCGTTCCTCCGCCCCAGCGGGCTCGCTACCCTCCTCCGCCAACCAGCACCGGCAGCCCGCCCGGTATCAACCCCCCAAAGTCTAACCCCGCGCCGCCACCTATCCGGTCCGTACGGCTACACCCAAGCCAAATCCCTCGTCTTCTCCAAATTCGGCGAGCCAATCGACGTTTTGTCTCTGCACACACACTCCATCTCGCCCTCCCTGCCCACCGGCGCTGTCCTCCTCCGCGCCTTAGCCGTGCCCGTCAACCCATCCGACGTGAACACGATCCAAGGCACCTACGGCGTCAAACCGACATTCTCGCCCCTTCTGGGAACCCCAGAACCGAGCGTGATACCTGGTAATGAGGGCGTTTTCGAGGTGGTATCTGTTGGGCCCGGGATTAAGTCCTTCAAGCGTGGTGACTGGGTTATACCCACTGTAACTGGATTCGGGACGTTCAGGACGCACGCTGTTGCCGAGGATGCGGAGCGCATCCTCCAAAAGATTGGGGGGGAGCGGGGGAGTGAAGGGCTGACGCCTATCCAGGCGGCGACGGTATCGGTCAATCCGTGTAGTGCGTGGCGGATGTTGAGAGACTACGTCGATTTGATCGGACATAGCGTCGCCAGCTTTCAACAGGACACGAGTACCCCAGGTGGCGCATGGTTTCTACAGAATGGTGCGAATTCGGGAGTCGGAAGAGCGGCCATCCAGCTTGGGAGGTTATGGGGACTGAGGAGTATCAATGTCGTACGGGAACGTGCCACACAGGAGGATACGGACGCGCTGAAGAAGGAATTGGAGGCGCTGGGAGCTACGGTTGTCTTGACCGAGGCGGAGTTTATGGATCGGTCGTTTGGAGCGCGGCTGAAGGAGGAGTTTACGCGCGGCGGGAGGGATCCGGTTCTGCTGGGGTTGAATTGCGTGGGGGGCAAGAATGCTGCTGCTGTTGTTAGGGCGTTGAGTCCCAAGGGGACGATGGTTACGTATGGCGGGATGTCGAGGCAGAGTTTCCCGTTCCCGACGGGACCGCAGATTTTCAAGAGGTTGAGGTTTGAGGGGTTCTGGTTGAGTGAGTGGAGCAAGGAGAATCCGGCGGAGAAGAGGGAAACGATTGATCAGATTATTGAGCTGATGCGGGATGGCAAGTTCAAGCCAGCGCCGGTGCAGAATGTTAAGTGGGATTGGGAGACGGATGAGAAGATCCTCAAGGAGGCGGTGCAGGGGACACTGGAGGGGTTCAGGAGTGGAAAGGGGCTATTCACGTTTGGGGAGACATAGGGTGGAGCGAGTCAAGTTTGTATTAAAAATGTCAATAGTGTATCAGAGCGCGGGTATAAGACCAGTTTCCAACGCCTCGCTATATAAACCCAGCCATTACCTCAGTGACGCATTCTTGGTCAACCTTCCGGTCTGAGCAGTGGCTCATGCTCTAAAATGCTGTACAATCTCATGGAGCTTGTCGATCACGACTGGCACCAGTGCGTTCAGGTTGTCGTCCATGATTCGCTCCAACGTGCGGATAGCGTCTTCTTCGCTCAGTTCCAGGTGGAACCGCTCCTTGACCTTGAGCACTGCCTTATCTGGCTCAAGCTTGATGTCGGGGATGTTTGCGTCCACCATCAAGCTAAACAGGTTGAGGATGAGATTGCTGTTCTTGCGCAGCGCGCTGTACGCCAGAAAGCAATACTGCTTGAACTGGCGATACTGCTCCGATGAGGATCCACCCATGCAGTCCACCATCTCTTTGGATAGTTTCATTGCTGGCGCAAACGGCTTGGGATCGCGTCCGAGTATATATCCAAAATCGGCATGGAAGAAATGGCCGTCGGGTGCCAGCAACAGGTTGTCCAAGTGGCGGTCGCCCACGCCGAGTATGTATGTGATGACGCAGTAACCGGCGCACGACTTTACAAACGTGTCGAGCGTCTCTTTTCGGAGACCAAGCGGGCCACGACTGTCTGGGTTGTTTTGCTTGAGATAGGCCAACGCAGGATTATTTCGATACTTTGACGATATGCCCTGGAATGTCATCGAAGGCACAAACTGCGACAAGCCTGCCGTCGTGCTCGTGGCGAGAATCTTATATGGCGACAGTTTCAAGTCCAGGTTTTCTTTTTGGAGCAAGTTGTCCATGAGCGTGATGATCTGGATGACAAGCTGATCCTGGCGAAGGTCGTCTCCCGTCTTGAAAAGGACCGGGTATTTCCTTCCCGAGGACGTCTTGAACGCCACCTTGATAGGATGTAGCGAGGATTTGAACACAATGGTGTCTTCAGGAGCCACGCCAATGATTTCCACCGAAGGGTCCAGCGGCAATGGCAGCGGGGGTTGAATGCTGACAAGGTCGTTTAGGGGGTCTGCGAGGAACTGCTTTACCCGCTCCGTTCGCTTGGCGATCGAGTCGTTTGATTCTTTGATCTCACCCGAGATTCTCGATAGGATTGATATCCATTCGGCCTGCCGTTTCAGTGTTTTCCGTGTCTCTTCGCCACCCGGGCGCTTCACCAACTCCACCATGAAATCGTAGGCAATCTTGTGGTAAATCGCCTGGTTGTCTTGAACTTGCTCCTGGCTCGTATCGTCGCACTCAACCATGAGATACCAGTAAAAGTAGTTGCCCAATGTAAAGCTCTCCACGGCCCTCGAAATCAGGAACTTGGCAAGCGATGAATCCTGGGCAGCCTCATGATCGGCCTGCGGAGAGATGTGCTCATATTTGAGCGCCTGCACGAGTTGGAGAAGATACAGCTGCAGTTCATGGTTATCTGCTTTCCGCAGGCGTTGGACTGCGAAAGCTCGCACGGCCGAATTGTCAAAGGTTGGACCCAGGAGTTCCAACGCGTCGTCCACGTCAATTTCGGTCCACTTCGCGAGGACTTGCACCGCCTGCTTCGACTCCGCCTGGTCTTGCCAGTTGACAGACTTGACAAACTTGGTGAGGGCCTTCTTATTGCGTGTCAAGTGATAACGGAACTTCCAGATCAGGTCTTTATCCTCGGGAGATAAGACGTGCGTTGGAGAGTACGACATGATGAGATTCAGCTCATCCCTCACCTTAGCGTTAGGCTTGAGGTCCTTATCCATGATGCCGTTGCGATGCTGGCTTCGTACCAGCCTGCGGTGTTTACTCTCGGCAGGGTTGTCTTTGGCCCCTACCTCAGGGTCGTAGACACGTATCAGAGAGCCGCCGTAACCCTCTTCGTCATCTATCCCATTGATGCCCGGACCAAAGTGAACCTCAGGTGGCGGTTTCAACACGATATTGGACTGCGATGAGGAAAGATGTTGCAGAGAGGAGACGGGAGGAGCCGGGTATTCATGGTCGGCAAAGACGATGGGGAAGTCGAATTTGGGAAGCTCGATGTTCAAAAGAAAGTTGGAGGGGCCCTCGTCCTGGCTGGCATCCGTACTTTGTGCGGCTTTGGATCTGAGGATAGATGGCTTGGAATGAGGTCCTCGTTTCTCCCAAGCACGGAAAACTTGTTGGTCGAGCCAGTCGATCCTAGTCATCTCGCTCATTTCGTGTTTCTTTATCAGCGTTTCCATGCGCACCATCTCTTCGATTTCCTTGTTTCTTTCCGTGCTCCCAATTCCGTTCCTTTTCTTCGGGGGGATTGCAGGTGTCCTTGAATTATTGTTTCCATCCGCTGCCTTACGCCTGTACACCCGACACTTCTGACGACCTTGGAAGAGCTGGTTGTCCTTGTCGAAGAGCGGAAGGGTCGTCCCGCCAAAAGGGACCGCGTGTCCATGTGCGCCTTCTCCCCCCGTAGGCGAAAGGTCCCAGATGGTGATGGCGAGACAAGAGTCTTGGGGCAAGGTAGAGTAGTCGACCGGGAGGGTCAGCCATTCATTCCACTTCCGCTCTGCCCGAAAGGACTTGTACGCCGTCTGAACGGGCACCGTCAACGGCTTGGAGCCCGCCCATATCTGAACTGTGACATAGAGATCGGAATGAGGGCTGGGCTGCATCAGCGCCGCCTGTCGGGGGTTGGAGACTGCATGCCTTACCTTTGAACGGATCCAGTGTGTCGGAGCTCCGGTCGATAGGCGAGGGTCGAGAAGGGTATCGCGGGTTCGTGTCCCTCGAGATTAAAGCTGATATGAAGCCGTCAGCTTTCGTCAAGTCAAAGAGCAAAGGGGAGGGAAAGGACGGGGTGCGGGCGTACATGCGGACGCGAACGCGGTGATGCAGCATGTCGGAGCTCGCAAAGGAGAATGACTCGATCTTAGGACCGGTCTCTGCCCTCGCTCCCACCTCTATCCTCGTCGCAGAATTCATCTTGGCGGTCGACCTGGAAACTATAATAACAAGGTGGCGCCAGGAAGGTCGTCATCGAGCGGCCCGCGGTTGTAGTTGGGCCGAATGATGAAGGAGGCCGGCAAACGTGGGCTCTGTGCCGATCCCTGCGTGGGGTCACTGGGGTGTTTGTCGCGCCCCGCAGTGCTCAGCTGTCGCCTGCCTGGAGCTGAAGGTCAGGCCCAGGGTGGGACGAAAGCTTAAAGTGACCCACTTTTTCCCAAACGCGTCTCACCCATTTCATTTTGGGTTTAACGCGACCATCGAAGCTTCAGCTGCCGACTCCCCCCACTCTCCGATCTGCTGCAAGCACGCAGTTTGTCGACCCGGATCCCGCGCAGGAAGTCATCCACCCAACGGTACCTCTCTGAGTCTGGTCCCAAAATCGAACAACGGATTAGCATCACAAGACCGCCAAGATGGAGGTCGATTCGGATGCTGAGGGCATGCTTTCTCCCCAAGAGCATGGTCACCTCACCGTCCGCAGCCGCGAAAATGGCCGCAAACGACTTTCGGATGCTGGGGGAGAATCTTCCAATACCAGAAGGAGAACACGGGAACCATCTCCAGAAAGAGACGATGGAGTCGATCTCGAGGCCTACGACCCGGACCAGTCGATGCAGGAGCGGCGCGAGATCCAACGCAAGATGCGACAAATGCAACAGCAACTGCGCGAAGATCCAGAGCGGTTCATGCAAGCGGATGGCCAGGAGCTGTTGAAATTCCTCGACGAATCTGACCGCCTCATCAAGAATGTAAAGCAAACGGGAGAAGCAGCTATCGACGCCCGCGGCCTCGTCATTGCGGCTGATATATCGGCGCGGAGAGTTCAGCGCTTGATGTCCGGCAATGTGGGGAATGGTGTCGATGTGGATGAGTTTGTGTCCAAGTGTATCACGTTCATGCGCAACGGGGGTGGCATCGAGAACGACGATGCAGTGGAACTTACCTCAACCCAGAGGGGTCGACGGCGACCCAGTAGCAGGACTATGGGTGGAGGCGAAGATGATGAGGTAGGCGACGAAGGCGACATGCTAAGCTGGCCTCACCTGGGGAAATATGCTGTCATTCCATTCATCAAGCGGCCAGCGCTGCCGGGCTTCCTCATGGGTCCGCTATCCATCGAAAAGAAGGTGCGTAAGATGACGCAAAGGGCAGCTCCCTTCAAAGTGTCGAATTTGCAGGAGGTTCGCCCGCAAGAACTCAAGGCCGAGGACTTGAAAAAGTCGGATAAGAACGACCTACCTTCGATCTGCAGGAAGATCTACGAGCGGTTGGAAAAGGCACAAGGGCAAGCTCAGGACGCGGTGGAAGCGGAGCTGGATAATGTGGACGAAGATGACCAAGCTTTTGCCCGGGAGGTCATGGACCGCCACTCACTGCGGGCCAACGGAGGGATCGACCTGGTGCGGTTCGTGATTAATCCGCACTCGTTTGGCCAGACTGTGGAGAACCTGTTCTACGTGAGCTTTTTGCTGCGTGAGGGCACTGTCAAGCTTGATTTTGACGAAGATGGGCTGCCGTCTCTGGGTAAGACTTGTCAAGCCATCTATCTCGAGAGACTTGAGCTAACATGGGGCAGAACCGGTGCGGAAGGAAACTTTCCAGCAGACACAGTCACGAGGCAGCACACGTCACCAGGCCATTATGTCTATAGACATGGACACCTGGAGAGACCTAATCAAAACGTTTGATATCCGCGAGCCAATGATCCCTCACCGCGAGGAAGAGCAGACCGGCGGGCCAGGCGCACGAGGCTGGTACAACTAGTGTAGACGATGTCTTGCCTTGTTCGAGGCTGGTTTTGTGGTAGTTACAGCCGCTAGCGAAATCGGCTTCCGCTTTTTTCTCTCATATCTTTCTGGCGCACGGGCCATTTATGTATCTTACTAACCACACCGTATGCCCTCGCACGCGCTTGTGTACCAGGCAAGATAATGCAACAATGCAGTATTACGATGGCCGTCAGACAACCTGGACTGTCAGCTAACCTGGAGACCCGGACTGTCAGCCAGAAATGGCTGTCATCGCGGTCAAATAATAAGCCGAATCCGGCTACATTGCAATTCCATATCAACGGCTAATACATAAGAGAGGGCACGGCTGGTTCCTTCTGAGTTCCGGATGGCGATGGTTCCGGTTGCTGCTGCTCGACTGCCCGCCCGCCTGTCGGGTCGTCTGCCGTCGCCGCATTTCGGACGAGCCAGTCGCTGCTAAATTTAGCTTGTGCCAGAATTCGGGCCTGGTGGCATCCAAGGTCCCGGAAGGCGCACTCAGACTTAGCGGGGCCCACACGATCCGGGATCAATCCGACGGTCCCAGCGGCTCTTCGGCGGAGTGCGGCGGCTCCCCTTCCACAAGGGAAAGCCGAAAGCTGCCATCTTATGAACGATTACACTCTCACGCCGATGAGGTGATCGTTCGTCGACAATGGGTGGGTTGAAGTGGCCTTGACGAACCCCGCACTCGGCCAGCCCCGCGCAATTGGGTCGAGGCAGTGCGTCGGGCGGCGGTTGGGCAGCTCGACGCCCCTCTCTCCAAACCTTGCGATCTCTTGACAGACCGCTGTAACCACGATTCTCCGTCGCTTTTCTGAACCGATTCCTTAACCCGTAGCATACGTCAATCGTTCCGTTGTTTCGCGACACGATGGAGGTACTCGGGGCCGCCGCAAGCGTCATCGCCGTCGTCGAGCTGGCCGCCAAGGTCGGAAAGATCTGTCTCGACTACTGGTCTGCCGTCAAGAGCGCCAGGTCCGACATCGAACGCCTGCAAAAATATACCGAAAACCTGAAAGCCATCGCCCACGATGTGCAGAAGCTTCTCCAGGGTCCCCATGGGGCTCGGCTCGAGACGTCGCAAAAGCTGCTCGAAGCCCTTCACAACACCCGCTCGCAGCTTGATGTTGTCGCTGCAAAGCTGGAAGAGACCTTACATATGGGTCGCAGAGCGAAGATAATGAGACGCCTGGGGCTGCGAGCTTTAGAGTGGCCGTTTGAGAGCAAGGACGTGGACAAGATCATTGCGAACCTTCAGCGAGATCAGGACTCCTTCACGGCCGCCCTTCAGATTGATCAAACGTATGCACAGACTTCATCCTTAGGTCGATACGTAGTTAACAGCAATTTCCAGCACCGAAATCCTCGATGTGCACTTCAAGATCGACCTCGCAACGCTCCCCAGCGCAAGCGACGCGGCCTTTGACTCCCACGCCGAGGAACACAACGCAAAATGCCACACCGACACCCGAACCGAGCTCCTTCGCCAGATCCGGGAGTGGGCAAACGATCCTCAAGCTGAGAGCATATTCTGGCTGAATGGAATGGCAGGGACAGGGAAATCCACCATCTCTCGAACCGTGGCCACCTCGTTCGCAAAAGACGGCCTGCTTGGCGCGAGCTTCTTCTTCAAAAGGGGAGAGGGCAGCCGTGGCAAAGCTGGCTTGGTTTTCCCTACCATTGCTCGTCAACTAATGCATAAAATCCCTACATTGGTGCCTTCCGTTAGAAAGGCCATCGGTACCGACCCGGACGTTCCCAAGAAGGCACTGAGAGACCAATTCGAAAAGCTCATCCTCCAACCGCTTGGCAGCATTCACCGCACCACAGAAATTGTGATCGTCATTGACGCTCTCGACGAATGCGATGGAGATGAAGACGTGAAGACCATCATCTCTCTACTCGCGCAAACAAATGTGGTACGCTCCGTACGTTTGAGGGTTTTCATCACCAGTCGGCCTGAGCTGCCTATCCGCCTTGGTTTTAAGGACGCTCAGGGAAAATACCAAGGCATAGCTCTGCACCAGATACCAGAACAAGTTGTGGAACAGGACATATCCACATTTTTGGGGTCTGAGCTCGCGCGAATCAGGGATGAATACAACGGACAAGCTCCCCGGTACTCCAAACTACCACTGGGTTGGCCCGGCCAAGATGTTATTCGGACTCTCGCTCAGATGGCTGCCCCATTGTTCATTTTTGCTGCGACCGTCTGTCGATTTGTTGAGGATAAGGCATGGTTTAATCCTGGCGATCAACTAAAGAAAGTCCTGCAGTACCAGGCGAAGATGTTCGATCCCGAGCTCGACAAGCTCGACGCGACATATCTCCCCATCCTCGACCAGTTTACCGTAGGACGTACTGATCTACAGAGGAGCCGCATATTAGCTCAGTTCCAGGATGTCGTTGGCCCTATTGTTCTCCTCTCTCAGCCCCTCTCAGTATTATCGCTTGCACAGCTTCTCAACATTCCCCTTGCGACTATACATGGAACGCTCAACTCTCTCCACTCCGTCCTTGATATCCCCTCAGTAGAAGATACCCCAGTCAGACTCTTTCACCTGTCCTTCCGTGACTTCCTCGTTGACCCGGCCAAGCGTACCAAGAATGAGTTTTGGATCGACGAGGCAAAATATCACAAGACGCTTGCGGAAAGATGTATCCAAGTTATGAGCCAACGCCTAAAGCAAGATATCTGCAATTTAAAACTGCCGGGAATGCTGCGGTCAGAGGTCAGCCAGCAGACTATCAACGCCCAACTGCCGCCCGAAGTCCAGTATGCCTGTCAGTACTGGGTCCACCACCTGGAGGAAAGTAGACATAATATAGAGGACAACGGTACAGTCCACACCTTCTTGACGAGTCACCTCCTCCACTGGCTTGAGGTTCTATCTCTCCTGGGAAGACTTTCAGATGGGGTATTGTTGATAAGAACGCTTCTGCACGCTGCCCAGGTCAGTCACTAGCACCGATATAATGCTGCACAGTAACTAATTTTGCCAGCTACAGCCGGGTACAGCCACTAATTTTGTTGAATTCCTAAAGGATGCAGAGAAGTTTATTTGCAGTCATGGATCGATTATAGAACGAGCTCCATTACAAATATACGGTTCTGCACTTATCTTCAGTCCAGCCTTATGTAAGGTCAGAAAGCAGCAGTGGGAGAGCAAGCTGCCATTTATCAAATCGGTCGCAGGTATCAGAGACCACTGGGGTGCACACCAACAGACGCTCGAGGGGCATAGCGGTTTTGTTAGTGCGGTAGCATTCTCATCAGATGGAAAAACGCTTGCATCAGCTTCATACGATAATACTATCCGGCTCTGGGATATAGCAACGGGGACGCACAAACAGACTCTCGAGGGGCATAGCAGTTCCGTCAATGCGGTAGCATTTTCACCGGATGGAAAAACGCTTGCATCAGGTTCATACGATCGTACTATCCGGCTCTGGGATACAGCAACGGGGACGCACAAACAGACGCTCAAGGGGCATAGCGATTCCGTCAATGCAGTAGCATTTTCACCGGATGGAAAAACGCTTGCATCAGGTTCAGGTTCATACAATCGTACTATTGCATCAGGTTCAGGTTCATACGATTGTACTATCTGGCTCTGGGATATAGCAACGGGGACGCACAAACAGACGCTCGAGGGGCATAGCGGTTTGGTTGATGCAGTAGCATTCTCACCAGATGGAAAAACGCTTGCATCAGGTTCAGACGATTGTACTATCCGGCTCTGGGATACAGCAATGGGGACACACAAACAGACTCTCGAGGGGCATAGAGGTTCCGTTAATGCAGTAGCATTTTCACCGGATGGAAAAACGCTTGCATCAGGTTCATACGATCGTACTATCCGGCTCTGGGATATAGCAACGGGGACACACAAACAGACTCTCGAGGGGCATAGCGGTTTGGTTGATGCAGTAGCATTCTCACCAGATGGAAAAACGCTTGCATCAGGTTCAGACGATCGTACTATCCGGCTCTGGGATATAGCAACGGGGACGCACAAACAGACTCTCGAGGGGCATAGCGATTCCGTCAATGCAGTAGCATTCTCACCGGATGGAAAAACGCTTGCATCAGGTTCAGACGATTGTACTATCCGGCTCTGGGATACAGCAACGGGGACGCACAAACAGACTCTCGAGGGGCATAGAGGTTCCGTTAATGCAGTAGCATTCTCACCAGATGGAAAAACGCTTGCATCAGCTTCATACGATCGTACTATCCGGCTCTGGGATATAGCAACGGGGACGCACAAACAGACGCTCGAGGGGCATAGCGGTCATATTAGGGCTATAGCATTTTCACCGGATGGAAAAACGCTTGCATCAGGTTCATACAAGCGTACTATCCGGCTCTGGGATACAGCAACGGGGACGCACAAACAGACGCTCAAGGGGCATAGAGGTTCCGTTAATGCAGTAGCATTTTCACCAGATGGAAAAACGCTTGCATCAGGTTCATACAAGCGTACTATCCGGCTCTGGGATATAGCAACGGGGACGCACAAACAGACTCTCGAGGGGCATAGCGGTTATATCAACGCAGTAGCATTCTCATCGGATGGGAAGTACCTTGAGACAAACTGCGGGCTCTTAAGTATTAACTCAGACTCGGATGTCTTGCAAACCCAGAGAGCACCGGATGCTTTTTTCTTTGTCGATGGCGAGTGGATTACCAGAGGAGAAAAGAAAATTCTCTGGCTTCCTCCTGATTACCGGGCATCATGCGTATCAGCGTACGATCACACACTGGCCTTGGGACATTCCTCTGGACAAGTGACATTCTTTCAGTTTGTTTTTACTGAGTAATGAAATAGTATACTATGTGTTTCTAATATCTTTGTTTAAATGAAGGGTCTGGGAGAACTGTTTGCTTTATACTACATTAATTTCGCCACTTAGACAATTGTTAAAGGTAAAAGTGACGTCGTATTTGGGAGAAAGAAGGGGCAAGAAGGTGCTGGACGTTGGGATTGGTAATCACCACACTTGCCACAACACTCCAGTATAAAAGGTCTCTGGCGAAGCCAGAGACACACAGACCAGCAATGCAATCACTTTGAACCCATTCAGGTATGCGCCACTCTACTTTATGCCATGTCAACTGTGGTTCTTTGTTGCTGGGCCGTGTTTGCCAAGTGGTGACTTGACTGCTAGCACCCGTTTGCGTACCTGATCTCGTAGCCATTTCCGCTTCCGGGACTTCTTTGTTGACCATGAAGTTACTGTAGTTTTCTCTGGACAATATGATATTTTGCATATCCTCATGGGCATATGTTTTACCCTTCTACCCCATCACCTCACTGCAGCAGTGAATGTCTGGCCATCCAGGCTAGTACCCCTTGTGGAAAAAATCAAATCAGAAACAGCAGCAAGGCAGCCAGAACGGCAAACAAGGCCGGTTGCCCATCATGTCTAACGACGGCGGCCCACGGCGGCCTCCTACGGACAAGGACTATGAACAGCTACGCGTCACTTCATATGACATGGAACATGGTGATGACCCGTGGATCCTGTTGCGCAGTCAGCTCGAGAACGCGTATATCTTCATTCACGAGGGGCTTTACGATCCAAACGTCAAGCTTAGTCTGTACGAGGACCTGAAAGACTCATACTTGGCAATCGAGGCGACTATACCGGACGTTGAAAAGATGCTACCCCGACCACCATGGCCATGGGAGCCAAATGAGTCGGGGTCGGGTTGGGGAAGCGACAGAGACCCGGACGAGAGCGATGACGACCCGGAGCTATACTACGACGGCGGCGCGAGGGATGACATGCGTAACGACGGCAACACGTACATACCTCGTACCCCGTTGCCTCCCGGCATTGACGAGCGGCAGGCGCCGAACCACAGTCTATTCATCCACCGACCGGCGCTGCACCACCGCCTGCCGTACTACAATAAAGCGTCGGGGTTCTACCGCGTGCCTTCGCAGGACGATGAAGATGCCATGCTCTGGTGGCTTGCAGAACGCGAGGACCTCCCCATGCCTGCCGAGAAGATCATCATGCGCTCGGTGGACCGCGAAAAGAAGCTGCGACGTCTGGTCAAGTTCAACAAACTTGGCGGCATCTACGAGAAGCTCAACACGTACCTCAGGGCCATGTCGAGCAGCGAGGTGGCCTTGGCAAAGACGCTCAAGGACGCCCACCGGTACATGCGTGAAGAACGGGAGCACTTTGAGGAGATCTGGGACAAGCTCCGGTCGACTGATGACAATGCGAACCTTGGCAACTTCAACTGGACCATTTACAAGGATGTGATGCTTCGCAAACTGGATGAGGTTGACAGGCTGCGTCAAAAGGCCGCGGACTACCAGGGCGAGTTGCAACAGATGAAGAATCTTGACAAAATCAAGAATTCGCTCGAAGGGACGGAACGGGGAAGAGGTGGCGGGAGGGGAACGGAACCAGGGCCCAGGCCCGGGCCAGGACCAGGACAGGAAGAGGAATCATCGAGCCAGAGTGCTCTCGTGGAGAGATTGATGGAGGAGGTTGTAGATTGGGAGGAACGGTTCGACAGCAGTGAAGCCGAGTTCCACGACCAGCTGTTGGCCCTCAGGGCTGCGAACGGGACACTCAACGACGATCTCCGAGCGGCCAAAGCAGAGGCCGAATTTGCCGCCGAGGAGAACGAGAGACTGCAGAGAGAAATAGACGAGATGGAGCAGGAACTAGAAACCTTGAGGGCTCGAGAAGCTAGCAGGACTAAAACACCCGACCCGGGCTCACCGACCTCACCGACAAAGTCGACAAAATCGGCATCCGAGGAATCAACCATATCGTCAGGCCCGCCTTCCTCGGGGCTCGACACGAAGATGGGCTCGGAACTTGACAAGGCCATCGACGCCATGATCAAGGGCAAGAAGAAGAGGAAATCTCTCAAGAAGCAACACGTGCCTTTCTTCTTTGAGAAGCTCATGCGCATCAGGGAGGATGTTGTCAACCGTCTTCTCTCAAAAGTCAGTCAGGTCCGGGTGAACAACGCGCAGCAGGCAGAGGTCTGGACAGCGTATGAGGCGCGAAAGACGGCGCACGGCCTCGACAGCATCCGGTTGACGGCAGAGGAGACGCAGAAGCTGGAGGACCTGGTGTACCAAAAAGCCGGGTCGACGGGTCCGTTAACCATCGAGGAACTAAGCGAGCACATCGACGCCGCTATCGCCGAGCGAAACAAGCCCCTGACGGACCTGCTCAAGCAGATAGACGTCCACCACAACAGGCAAATCGAGATGCGCGAAGAGCTCGAGAAGGACGCCAAGTGCATCGAGTATGCCCAGCTACTGCTCCGCCGATCCCACAACGAGATCAGCAAGGAGTCAAACGAGGTCGGCAAAGAAGACCAAGCATACCACGACGCAAAGAAGGAAGCAGGCAAGGCAATCCACGACCAGCTTCTAGCGATATTCGTGCAGCAAGAGGACGACTACGCGAAGTACCAGCGCCTCTGCGACGAAAGCTGTAGACTAGGCGACGAGACGGGCGCCCTCCAAAGGAAAGTCCTCGGACTCCAGCGCCAAGGCAGGGACAGCGTCATGCCGGACGCAGACAGGGCAGTATTCGACGACGAATTGAGAGAGTGGATAAGAAAATTCAACGCGTCAGCCGATGCACACGACAAAGCAAAAGACGACCTCGAAGAATACGACGAGCAATGGCGAGAAAGAAAGCTGCAACGCCTTGGCGAGGAGAAAAAGCTCTACGAGCAGCTGCGCGTCATCGAAGAGGATTTCGACAGAGAAAACAGGGGCAAGTTCAGAGGCATCGACGCCAGAAAAGCCGACATCCGGCGCCAGGAAAAACTTCTCAACATGCTCTCCGTGCGTCTCAAAGGCGTCGTCGATCTCATCCGCAACCAGGCCGCCGGCGTCGACGTCCGCAGACAAAAGTCCGAATACCGCGCCTTCATCGAAGCCATCAAGATCCGCAAGTTGACGGAGGAGCCCCTGGCCGACGCCTGGCTCCGTCTCAGCATCAGCTCCCAAGTTGATCGCCACAGATCAGACATGTGCTTCTGCGCGCTCATCCAGCACCAGTTTCCGGCTTTCTACAACCGCTTTGTAGCGGGTGGGTGCGCAGAGCAAGCGCAAGCCCGCAAGGAGGCGATCGACTCCCGCGCTGATTCAAGCAAGGGCACCGCACCGTTGGTGACGATCCATCAGCACCACGGCCACCTGTTCTACCCCGGCATATGCCAGCTCGTCACGGGAGTTATCTGGGCAGTCCTCATCGTGTTTACGCAGCCAGCCCTACTAGTCCGTTCCGCCCGCGCCGCCTTTCTCCTTGTATTCATCACGCCCTTTTGGGTCCTCGCCGTGCTTCGCTACTTGTACCAGTCCGTTTGGCACCGGCTTCGGTCAAAAACCAACCATCCACCTCCCACGTTCCCATCCCCATGGTTCCTCCGCAGACCTCGCGCCACAGATATCGTCTTTTTCATCATCACGACCGGTACTATCCTCTCCGCGCTGGCGGGGTATGCCGTCATGAGAGAGAGACAGGTCTGGCTGGCGTCGAATCGGTTCACGTATGATTACGCTAGGGAAGTGATTTGGCATCCGAGGGGGATGAAGCTGGGGGCTATGTGGTGGTGGCCGTGGCATGCGGATTGGCGGTTTGTGAGGGGGTGGGGAGAGTACAATTTCGAGTGGGCGTATTGGCTTTGGCAGGATTATCCTGTGTGGGCGTGGATGATTGTTGTTGAGACAGTTCACGAGGTGTTTGTGCCTGTTAGAGGTTACGACAAGAGTGATATGCACAGGATTGCGAGGGAGTTTATGGCGGCGGTTTGGGCGAGGTTGAGGTGGGTTGGGGAGCTTGGAGATCGATGGGGATGGGTGCCGAATATTTGATGTTTTGTTTTGTGTGTGTTTTTTTTCGAGTTATGGGACAAGGAGTTGTTGATTTGGTTTTTTTTTTTTCGGATGAGAAGTGAGGTGTTGGTTTTGGTCGAGTGCTGCCTTGTGTGTTCCCCAATCGGGACGACGGGAGGGCGCGTATTTGAGGCGAAGCCATCCTTCGACTGCAGACATTGTTCACTGAACGTCTGAGACAACTTGTTCAATTCAATTCAACCCAGCTCACTTATTAAAACTCGACCCAACTCTCCCATCCAATCAGCTCAGTTACTCAATCAACCCACCTAATGGGTCCCTCAAAATGACATCCTCACCACAACCCAGTACCGACACAGACACAGCAGCAATCCTAACCGCAATCCTCACCGAACTAAAAGACATCAAAGAACGCCTCCACCAACCACCCCCAGACGCAGAAACGCCCTCCCTCTCACGCACCACCACACGTACCCCAACCGGCCTCACCTCGTTCGACTCCGACCCTGGAACCCAAGCCGACTCCTCCACAATCCAAACCCGCTCCGGCCCCCTCCTCCGCTCGGCCCTCCAAATCTACCGAACTGACTCGGTCTCTCAATGGAACCCCTTTTACGGCGCCCACTTGACTACTTCTCCCTCTTTGCCATCCCATCCATCCCATCCATTTCTTCGCGAACATGATGAGCATGGTGAACAATCCCCATGGCACTCGATCCTAGGCGCATGCCACCTAATCCCACACGATAACCGCGTCCCATTATGTTTCACCATATCATCCTCCTCCTCCTCCTCCTCATCATCATCATCATCATCGGCAGCACTCATCCGCACCCGTAATTTCCTCCACCACTTCCATGACGCGCACGCGCATCAGTACCCAAGAGGCAAATATTTCAATATCTGGGACTGGTTCGACTGCGGCGTGTCGGCGTACTGGTATCCGCATAAGTCGGGGGGTGATGTGGAACGGGATGCACAGGCGAGGTTCAGGCTGGAGGAGAGTTTACCAACACCATTGAAGAAACCACAGGAGGGCAAAGATGGGCTGTCGCGCGTGGTGGCGCCCTGGAGACGGTTGGTTAACATGCAGGGGTTGACGAGCATTCGGACACGGTCGTTGACGTTACAAAAAAGAGGGGAGAGGGAGGGGATCAGTGACGAGGATCTATGTCCCTTTTTACTGCAGGATACAAAAGGCGAGGAAGCCATTTTTGAGTTACCCGTCCATGAGATGGTTTGGCGGGCAGTGAGAAGCCATTTACGCTGTGCGAGAGCAACAGAGGGTGGCCATGCCGAGCTGGGGACCAAGGGGTGTTTGCTCTTCCATGTTACGTTTTACGAGATGTTGGGCGGGGATTACGAGAGCGGGTTGACCGAACTGTGGCCTTGTGGGGAGTTGTACGGTGATGGGAACGAGAAGAGACGAGTGAGGGAGAGCGCCTTGACGGTTTGTCATTTCATTTCACTGAAGTGAAGGTTGGAGGGGCTGATGAATTGCAGATTATTGCTATCCCGAGTACCGGGGTCAACGCGAACTCGGCAAGATCGGTCTTTTGGACCATGATTTTCTTACGGCCCATGAATTTCCCGTCGCCGTACTATTTCGAAAAGCTCGATGATATGGCACAGGGCAACTTCCACGAAATGGTGGACGACATGAGCGGGATTGTGGATAAGTGTCTTGTCATTGTTATCGGGCGCTGGGAGGAGCTGACCGAGTATTTTGACGGATTTCTGAGCGAGAAACGCGCCCTTCTCGATCCTGCGTATCACGACACGTTGTTGACGGACGACAGCTGTCTTTCTCGGTCAAAGCGGTATTTCTGGGCGATTGAGTTTCTCAAGGAGCTGGAGAAGAGTGTCTCGGATAACATCCGCCAGGTTGACCGTCTGGTCAGCGTTCTCAGAGCGAACCCGCCACCTGACTACCGAAATCCCAGGGACTTTGACATGCGCCTGAAAAGGATGTACAAGGTCCTTTCCAAGCTCGAAACCCTGCGAGTCGGGTTCGCTCAAAAGAGAGAAGAGGCAACGGCGCTGAGGGATGGACTATTCAATGCCAGCGCCGTCATTGAGAGCCGCATGTCGACAAAACTCGGCGAGAACATTAAACTCTTGACCTTTGTCTCCATCTTTTTCCTGCCTCTGTCGTTTTGCACTGTAGGTTGTCCTTGCAAGTTGACCGACAACCTTGCTGACCGATTAGTCTCTGTGGAGCGTAGGAGACGAAGTCTTCAGCCTGACCGCTCTGGCAGCGACAATGCCGCTACTTGCAGCAGGCACGTACCTCATCACCTTCAATTTGGACACCATTGTATCGCTGTGGAGACGACTAAGAGCCCAGGCTTGGTTTGAGGGAAGCCCATGGAGGGACACCTTGGCTGCCGTCCAGCCCTGGCTGTGGAAGCGGAAAAGGGACAAATATGCAGCCAGGACCCTTTCTGCTAATCTGGACGAGGTTCATGTGCACGTCGAGGTCGATGTTGAGGTCGAACAGCTGCGGCCCCGCTAGAACGGGCATGCCCTAGAACGCGTCGGGCAGGCGCACTTCTTGGCAAGCTTGTGTCACCTGCAGGCCGTCAAATCAATCATGCATGTATGTTTCAGTCGTCAATTGAGTCAAAACGGGCGGTGATCCCGCATCCGACGTGCCTGTTGTCAGTTGACAATGGGCTGCGGATGAATAATCCACGGGCTTTGGGTCGAGACCGCTTCTCCGAGGCACCGACGCAAGCATGCCAAGCGACCCCACGACTGGCTCGCGTGCCATGATGTCATGCAGGGTCTGAACCAGCGGATCGTCAGAAGCGTATTCAGGGCGTTTTTGTATGCAGTATTTCCGGGGAACTATCGAATTGCGTATTAGCATATTCCAAATCCCTTGCTGGCTCGGTCCTTTTATTCAGCAACCGACGCGACAAGGTTCAAAGAGCTTACACCCAAGAACGAACCTCCCGCAACCAGCTTTCCAATCGGTGGATCCAGCCGAGGCCCGTCCCGAGCTCTCCCCAGAGCGCCTAATCACCACCCCTGTCACTAGAAGATGCCGAGGAGACAAGAGCTCTGGCTGATGCGCAGCGTGGCATTGCTGCCAGGTCGATTTGTAAGTTGTAATCCACTGCGTCGAGATCGTAAAAGAGATGCAGTATATAGATGTCGAGTTTCACCCGTCAATTCGTCCCGAGTTCTTTTTTGAATCATCACCAAAGCATTCAGCCTCAGCAGCAAGCCTCCTCACTAACCTGGAAACTCCAACTTTGCAGCACCAACAGCTCCCGAAGCGAACAAAGCACGGATTACTCATACCCCAATCACCCACCCACCCCTCCATAACAGCGTCATTTATACCACACATCGGCCGTCGTCCATCTGCTGCCAAAGCTCGCTTCGCTGCTGCTCTACTCTTCTCCGCCACAGTCTCATTTCTCTACGTCACCAAACAAAACACCATGTCGTCGACACTGATCCCAACCAACCCCTCTGATGTGATGGTCATTCGTGACCTCACTCCAAACATTGTCACCCTCTCAGTCCCATTTCTCCGCTTTGGAAAGGTGCCCATTGGTGGCAGGGGAACCATCGGTACGTTGAGTGTCATGACCCCTGAGCACAGAACCCCACCCACTAACATCCGCCAGTCCGGCTCACAAGCGGCGCCTTGGCCGTTTTCTCCCCTGTGGCTCTCACGCCCGAAGTCAAAGCCAAGGTTGAGTCTCTCGGTGGCAATGTGCAGTATCTGATTGCGCCTGATATTGAGCATCACATCTTTTTGTCCGACTGGGCCAAGGCCTACCCGTCTGCCAAGCTGATTGGTCCCGACGGTCTTCCGGAGAAGCGACAGGCTGCCACAGACGAAAAGATTGGCAAGGAGCCGTTTGCCGTCGTCTTCAAGGCCGACAACAAACGCATCATCTCCATCAGCGAGGAGTTCGACCGTGATTTTGAGTACGAGTATGTCGACGCGCACGCCAATAAGGAGTTGGTCTTTTACTACAAGCCCGAAAAGGCGCTGATCCAGGCCGACTTGTTCTTCAACTTGCCGGCGACGGAGCAGTACAGCCGCGTGCCTGAGGCCGACAAGCCCAAGATTGGGCTCTTTGCCAAGGTGTTTATGTCTGCGCAAACGGTTGAGGGTAATGGTCAGAGGAGACTGCTGTGGCATGCCATCAGCAGGGGTAACAGGACGGGGTTCAACGAGAGCGTGCAGAGGATTGACAGCTGGGACTTTGACATTGTCATTCCTTGCCACGGCGATACCATTGTCAAGGATGGCAAAAAGGCTTTTGAGCAGGTCATGGAGTGGCATCTCAAGGGAAAGAACTAGCGGTCACATCTGAAGGGAAAGAGCTAGGAAGTGGGTGGAATAGGTTCGGATGATACCATAGACTGGATGGCGTTTTGATTTCTTGCAATTTTAGGGAATATGACCAGCTAATTATACCACTGAATTTTTTATCTCATTCACCGTCCAACATTCTATCTCACTTTCACGATAGTTGCAGGATAGATGGAATCCGTGAATGTTTGAGACGAATCTGCACGACCCTAACCCTTATCCGAGCTAGCTGTTATCCGACTTGATCAACCACCATCCAAAAGTTCACCAAAACATTCCAGCTTCAACAATCGACACTCACCATGTATGCCAGACCCTGGGCTCGCGGCCTGTGTCTCCGGTGCGCGCGGCACAATGCGCCCCTCAATCAAGCTCCCCGCCGGCACATCAACCACTTGATAACCCAAGGTACATCCTCTCAATTCCGATCACCCTGCTCAAAATCGACTGACCCCCTCCGTCAGAACAACCAAAAACCCCACCAGAACCGACACATTCACCCTCGACACCACCCCAACACCCACAACCAACCGATACCCCCACACAACCACACCCCTTCACCCTCGCAGTAAAAGACAACATCTCCACCCCCTCCCCGACAACATGCGCCTCCCCTTTTTTGTCGACCTACACACCTCCCCTAACCGCAACAATCGTAACCCAACTCGTCGCCCGAGGCGCCGCACTTGTCGGAAAAACCAACCTCGACGAATTCGGCATGGGCTCACACTCGACCCACTCCTCTCACGGCCCCGTTTCCCAACCAGGTGGTCTCTCAGCAGGCGGTAGCTCAGGGGGTAGCGCCCTCGCCGTGGCTACCCACGAAGCAGATGTAGCACTAGGGACAGACACAGGCGGTAGCGTGCGACTACCTGCCGCATGGACGGGTGTAGTTGGATACAAGCCAAGTTACGGCATGATTTCCCGATGGGGTGTCGTCCCATACGCCAATTCCCTGGACACAGTCGGTTTCCTGGCACGAGAAGTTGCTATCATTCAAAGACTAGTTACCGGAAAGAACGGGATATGGAGTGAGAGCGACACTCGGGATCCTACCTCCCTGAGTTCGCGTGCTCGGCGACGCTGTTCACAGAAACGGTGGGGCTACGACACCTCCAACCCAAAACTAAGCCTCGCAGGCCTCCGCTTCGGCCTGCCAGTCGAGTATAACATCCAAGAATTGGATCGTCGGATAAGAGACGAATGGAAACGCACAGCTGAATCCCTCCTCCACCGCGGCGCGCGCGTCGTCCCGGTTTCCCTACCCAGCACGCGCAACGCGCTATCAGCATACTACGTCATCGCGCCCGCCGAAGCATCCTCAAACCTAGCCAAATACGACGGCGTCCGCTACGGCACCCGAACCACCGCCCCCAGCGACGCAGAAGGCGGCGTTCTTTATGCCTCGAGCAGAAGCCAGGGTTTCGGCGACGAAGTGAAACGCCGGATTGTCCTGGGCTCGTACACACTCAGTTCCGAGGCCATGGATAATTACTTTCTCAAGGCGCAGGCGGTGCGTCGGCTCGTCCGACGGGATTTTGATCGCGTGTTTCGACTTGAGAACCCGTTGGTGGAGAGAGAAACGTTTAATTTGAGTGAGATGGACGAAAAGATACCCATGGAGAATAAGTTTGGGCCGACAGAGGTGGATTTTTTGCTGTGCCCTACTGCACCGACGGTTGCGCCGAGGCTAGCGGATCTTGAGGGTGCTGACGCTGTGGATGCGTACGTCAACGACGTGTTTACGGTGCCGGCCAGTTTGGCGGGGTTGCCGGCTGTTAGTATACCCGTGCTGGTTGGGGAGAAGGGCGCGGCGGGGTTGCAGCTTATCGGGCAATATTGGGATGATGCGAGGTTGCTTGCTGTTGCGAAGGTTGTGGGGGAGGTTTTGGAAGAGGAAGGGAGGTGATGACTAGCTCGTGGATGCTGAAAGACATGGGTGTTTGTGATATCAAATGCATAACATGAGGGCATGTCATCGCCGGTACGGAAACATAGATGCGGGTCTGCTCACCCTCTTGGGCCTCGAATGATGTATGATCGACAGCGATGATGTATATGGATGCAACAGAGGCTCTGGTCTGATTCGTGATGTTTACTTGTGGAGATCCCAAAAGGGGCCAACCCTAACCCCGACTTTCCTTGAGCCCCCTAATTCTCAAAGGGTCGATGTGCGCACAACGTTTCTGCGCTGACTCTTCCTCTGGCAAAGTGTAGTCATTGCCTTTGCTTAAACCGCATTGGTCATTGATCCTCAGCTTGTGTGTCTTGCGGGGCCCGAGATACCACATTCAGAGATCAACAACGGATTCAGCGGTTTTCTAACCGACGCGCTTTGTTCATCGAATTCTGGTCCGCTCAACGCCAACCCTTCATCTTCTCGACACGTCTCTCAACCGCCCCCCTGCATCCTCCTCAGCCTCTCCTCGGCAGCCCTCGCTCTCCTCTCCCGATCCAGCCTCATCCTCTGCTCCGGCGTCAGCCCCCGGGCCTCCTCCTCCCGTTTCTCCTGCGCCGTCTTCGCGATCCCAGTCCCTAGGAACCCCTTTTTGTTTTGCCCCACCGCCACCTTGGGCTGTTCCAACTTTAGTTTCTCTTCCGCTGCTTTCCTTCTCTCCTGCTCTTTCTTCTCCTCCTCCTTCCTTTCCCTCTCGTTCCGCTTCTCGGCCTCTTCCCGCTTCAGCCCCGGCGGTACATTTGCTGCCTCCCAGTCCCATGCATTCTCGCCTAGCTCATAGCGCCCGACGCGAAAGGCATCTCGTGTTGCGCGGTCACCGGCTAGTTCGAATGGGGTTTTGGCGTCATCGCTGAGGAGGGTTGGGTCTGCGCCGGCACGGGTTAACAGTCCTAGGACGAGGGGTGCGGCGTTCTGGGATGCTGCTAGATGGAGAGGCGTGGGCGCGTGGTAGTTTTGCTGTGATTCGGCTGGTTGGAAGCGGAAGGTTGGTGGTATCTCGTTGGATTTGAGATAGGATAGGAGGGCGGGCAATTTTGACCTCCGGATGAGCGCCTGTAGTTGGGTTGTATGGATGAGAGCGAGTTCTTCCTCCTCGCTCAGCTTTGGCTTTGACGGTGGCCTCGGATTGGGTGAGTCTGCCTTGGTGGTAGTCTCAGGGGCAGGTGGAGGGATGGTGGTATCGATCTCCTTGACTTTGAGGCGGGTTAACTCGATGAACGACCGCATTAGCTCGTTCTGTGTGGCACGTCGAGTGCTAAAGGGGAACCCGCGGAGACGAATGTCATTCGCACGCAAGACCTGGCTATCGTATGGGCCAAAGAGGGTACGACGGTTTGTGGTGCCGGTTGCGCGGATGAATAAGAGGTCGGAGGTGTCGATCAGGGCTTTCCAGTCGCGGAGAAGCTCACGCACGTCCTCGACGAGCGCTTGCTCGTTGTATCGACGGATCGAGGCACCAGCTGAGTGAGCCGCCCCCTTGGCATTGTCGTTTGCCGATTGCGAGCCACCCTGCTTGCGACGGGTTGTGTAGCGGTGGAACGTCTTGTGAGCGAGGACAACGGCTTCCCTGTTCATAGGGCCTGCCGAGTGTTTGCTTTGCTTGGGCGCGAGCGACACCACCATGGCAGCAAAATGGCCGCCTCCTATCATGCACATAAAGATATGGCGGCCCGAATATGCAGCGGGTACCGTACTGCCGTCTTTTGGCGCCTTTGGCATGGAGATGGGCGCTAGTTGCCGCTGCTTGATCGCTTCTACGATCGCATTCTCCTCGTCCAGCTCCTCGGACGTGAATAGTGCCCGATATATGCCAAAGTATGTTTTTTCTGGGAGAATTGGGGACTCAAACCACAAAAGTGGTGGTTTCCCTGTCCCCCGTTGGGTTCGGGAACTCTCTTCATCGTCGCCCTGGTTGCGCCGTTTGTCGGCCAGGGACGCTTGTTTCCTCAGCAGAGCAGCGAGTGTGGTATCTTTGCGCGAAGCCTCGTCCTCGTCATCATCCGTGTCGGAAGAATCCGATCCCGAAATACTCTCTTCCAGACCATCCACCAATTTCTCAAAGTCATTTTCCGTCACCGGTGTCAACCCGTTCATCTTCTGCTTCAAGTTGTAGTGGTGGAGATCTGTTTTCAGGTGATCCCTCTGCTCTTGGACCGTCGCAAAGGTTAGGCTGCAAAGGGAGCATGATTGCGACCCTACGGTGCTGATTTCCGACGGAGTGGGCGTTGGGCTTTGCGCTCGAGACGATGTTGGCGACTGCTGGAGCGCCTGCGTGGGAACGGCGTCGGCCTTGAGCGCAAGCGAGTTCAGTACGTCGCGCGGGAGATCGTAGAGGTAAAGGGGCCTCCGAAGGACTTCTTCTTGCTTCTTCTCCATGATAATCACTGCGGATTTGCGAGAAATTGGCTGTAATTGGGAGAAAACAAGATGCGACTGGAACTTGGAGCTCCTTGACGAGGGGTCATTATGGAGGGGCAAACAAGCTCCGATAAGAGTCACGCCGAAATTCAATGATACTGAAACCCTAACCCTCACGTTACCAACCTTAACGTGAGATTTATCTTTGATCTCGAGCGAGGACGAGCCTGGTCCAATGACTCTGGGAGAGACAATGATAGCTTAAAATTTTGGAGTCTTGCGCCTGCCTGGCAGTTTCGCACAAGGACAGGGCGGCAGAACGCGGAGATGCCCGACGTACCCAGCAGCCATCCCCATCACAAAACCTCAAGAATCCAGGATATTGGCAATTGGTACACTGAATATATCTAGCTTGAATAAGTTGCAGATTCGATGAACCGTTCACAATATTTACGGACAATAAACAATGAGTGTACCCACTCAAAATTTGGCACTGGCATTCTCTCGAGAAAAACAGATAGCCGAAACAATCTCACCCTATCCCATAACTCTTACCACTACCCACGGAATGCCAGCCAACAATATACAGCCCAATCGATGAGTCTCTGCTCAACAGGATGCCACATCTCCGCCCCGTCCTCGCCCCAACAAGACCACATGCCGACCCAATCCACATACACCGCTTCCCCCTGAACGTCCTACCATCTTCACCCAGCCCCGAGTTCGACCAGAAAAAGGGAGGGAGTCACTAGAAAAGGGACGGAGGGGCTAGGATGGAGGGTTTCTCTTGTGTAGGGTTATGTTCTTGGGGGTTGTTGATGAGACTTATGGTGAATAAGGCTAGAAACTGAGTTGTTACTGGTATGTCCTAGCCACGTGCCAGCTATTGGAGGCATTCGGTGTGGTGTCGGACTAGTAGCATTTTCACCGGAAGCAAATTGTGCCTGGCTTGGAAGCCCAAGTGTGCTAGGGCTAGATCAGGAGAGCCGTCTGAACTGTACCATCACCGACACTTCCATCCCGCCTCGTCAGCAACTGCCATAACATGGTCAGACGAAGCCAGTCGCCCTGGTGCCCGCCACGCAAACGAGGAAAAGAATAACAAGGCTGGGGTGGCCATTTGTGCCCGTGGCTTTGTATTCTTGGATAGCCACGTCGGGATCAGGGGCAGTGCTCTTCCGTGATAGCATGGTGCTAGACAGACAGTTGATGATGGAGCGTACGGTCAACGCACCGGTATCCTGCCTCCTCCTCCTCCTCCTCTCAGAGATGGAACGCAAGCTCGCTCGAGGGGAACCGAGGGGGAAAACACCATGTCAACGCACCAAGCAAGCCAAACCTCAGCAGGCCAAACCAACAAACGAAACCCAGACCGAACCCGTCAGCAGGAGATCGACAACCACAATCGAAACCAATATCACATCCCTAACAGCCTCGAGTGCATCAGACCAGGCACCCGCTAATTGCTCCCAGCAATACCCCTATCCCAACTGGGATTACCAGCAACAAAACACATGCGGAGCTGAAGTCGATCCCAGCCGATCACTACCAAACCGAGAAACACCCCGTATATCGCCACATCCCGCCCTATAGCCTCACGTTGCAGACTCATTCAGCTCACATCCGCGCCCTTACGACGATGACCGCTTCGCAATGAAAATCCACCAAGTGGCTTCAAGAGTCCATATAAAAGCCATCATATAACCCACGACCGCACACCTTGCGCGCGCGCGCGCACACACCTCTCAGACCTCCCCATCTAGGGCTCTGGATCAATGTCACGCTGTCACGCAGCAGCCTGGCCGTCAGTTCGACCTCGTGGGCATAAGCAATAACGCGCCTCTTATAACAAGTAGTGCGTGTCCGTATCCGCATCCATCCATGATCCACGTGCGCGCCCGAAGGAAAAAAAAACAAAAACAAAGCCACAACCAGACCAACAAGACAAGACAAACCCCAGAACAACCAGAACAATAACAAACATAGGCTTAGCAGCTCTCTCAAGCCAAGGCATGCAATACTGTACTCTCGACCGCGCGACGTCCCCCTTCCCCTGGCGTTCCCAAAGGGGACTGGACGGGAGGCTCAAGCGAGATGCAACCTCAACTGGTGTCAGCCGGTGAATAACCCCCCTCGACATAATAAACCATCCTGTTTACACCATCCCATTCCCCAGTGCATCCCAACATGGACAAGAGGTGGGGAGTGGAGTGGAGTGGAGTGGAGTGGAGGGGAGGGGAAGGGAAGGGGAGGGGAGAAAGAAAATGCCATGATCGCCTCGAGCGCTAAAAGAGGTAGACTAAGCTCGGCAACTCGTCGAACCGTGCGTCAAGATGGCGGAAACGGGAGTTTCACGGACAAAAAACTAACCGTACTCCAGGGTAAGGGGTGATCGTCGCATCGCCAGCGGGAACCGCAAGGCGCCTCAACGGCACCTCAGGAGCGGTTGAAACACGTCTTGTGTCACTCAACCTCATCAGGCTGAATTGTCGCATTCCATCGGTTGCAGCCTCGTTGGCAAGGCTACCAAGCCACACGCACATCCAGACAAACACGCTGGCTGCACTGCAACTGACAAAGGCTTGGCCTTGCAAGTTGAGACGGACCCAAAATAAACCCACATGTCCGTGCTCTTTGTCTAAGACGCAACGAGATGAAAAAGGCGTGTGACTGTCTCGGGATCATGTTCCAGTTGTCTCAGCCACTTGCATTCAAGGGCTTGTCCTATTTTAACCCGCGGGCACGGACAGAACAGCAAAACAAAAGAAAACGGGCGTGCATTTTGTGACCCGGAGACGAATATTGTTTCTCAACTCAAACAATTCGAAGTGATGAGCATGCCTCCGAGACTCCTCAAAGGCATGGCATGGCTGATGGAAGGGAAAGCGCAAGATGCAGACGAGATGAAACCGCAACCCAACCTTCGTTCAGATGTGACAGTATCGCCCGAGGCTTGTCTTCCAGTCAGCCCTGACTGAGACCCCTCCCTTGAAAGAAAGTTACCAAGCGGCTGGGAGAGTGGTTTGCCCACAAAAATAAAGGATGATATGATCTGATTCCCCATTACGTCTTTAGCGTTGGGGGCACAAAAAAGCCATCGTTTCAAACCCCCGGCTGGCGTCATTGATGCCCCCTAAGCCCCCAAGCCAACACCCCTGCGAGTGATTCGGCCGCCATTACCCTCGTTTGGCGAAAGGAGGCGCTTTTAAGCTGCTGATCATGGTGATCTGGATTTTCCGGGGGAGCAACGCCGGGCGGGCGGGCGCGCGAGGGAAAGGGTTGAAAAACGGCAGTGAATTCAGGGGGAGCGCGGAAATAGCACACTTGCCTATCAAAATCATTGTTGACCCGAACACTCGGGATTTTAGCTTGCGTCCAATGTCTTTTTTTTTTTTCTTCTCCGACCATCCAGTGTCGTCGTGGCTCATACATAGCTCACGGGTGGTTGCAGCGTTTGTCGCCGAAGACCGCGCTGGCCGGCCGGGAAGTGGGCTACAAGCAAGCCCGCCAGGCCCGGGCGTGTTTGTCACCGACCGACCCATGGACGGCATATCCAGTCCAGTCCCCATGTGGTGCTAGTGAAGTGGCTGTTTGCTGTGGCTATCGGATGAAACAAATAGATCTGGCGGGCTGCACGCCAGTCGAAGCCCTAACGACCGCTAGTGTCGTCCGCACAGGAGACGGGAGAACAAGAGAGACGATGTGCTGGCTGTTTTTGGGGCACGCGTGGCAGCGGCTGACTGACCTTCCTGCTGGGACTTGGGTCTTGCGGGATCATCACCCACGCGTCCGTGGTGGTCTCTCTGCTGGGTGCTAGCAGATATGCACACTGCAAGCCCGGAGCACACGGTCATGACGCAGGAGGATTTAGCGTGAGCAAAAAGTGAGACATGGAGACAGCGGTTGGTAGTTGGCAGCCATCTCCACCCTGCAATGATCCGCGGAGTGCCAAACAATCAACGATCTCGGGGCGCCCAAAAAAAAAAAGAAAAGGGGGGGGGGCGGGACATGACTGCATCCAAGAGACAAGTATCCCGTTGTCCATCCAATGTATCAGCGACTTGTACTTCGCGTAGATGGTTGACGTTGACGTTGACGACAAAATGAATCGTCGATGGGGCGAGCACATGTCGGGCTGGCAGGCGAGGCCGGGATGACATCAGTTTGGTCTGGCTGTTGGTGTGTGAGCTCCAAGCAAATGGGGGTGATGACCCTGTTCCCGCCCTTGCGATCCTCGTAACCCCTGCGATAAAGACGAGCGAGCAAGGATCCCCGGCTTGGCACACACTGCTGATCGACATTGAGGTGGGCGAACGAGGTAAGAGCGAAGGCACATCGTTAGCGCACGCCAGAACAACACTAGAAAGAAAAAGCAACCATGACGAAAACCCCGCAGACGATCACTGGTTCGTCACTTCCAGCCCTTCTCGACGACACGACAAGAGGCGTGCTGTCGTCCAGCCAGGCTCTTTCTTCCCTGCCCCTCTCGCTGCTTGCTGCATCTGCAGCACGACTGCGGACGACACACACACACACACACTCACTCACACAATGAAGAAGTTGCACGCGTGGCCTCGCTGGCTACCTGCTCTGCACGTGGCCAGCGGATCCTGTCGATCTGTGCCGTAACGTGAACAGTGCAACCTGGACGGCGCAGCGACGTCGTCGGTCAATCGGGGGGAATGAGGCTCCCTCTCATCCGAGTCTTCGGGAGAGCAACCGAAGGGCTCACGGGAACCACCAGCCTATCACCGGGAAGCTGATTCGACCCGCCTGTTGTGTGTGCTTGTGCGTGCGCAAAACCTTTTTCCCTTGTGCACTATTTATTATTCATCCATCGGAGAGGGGGGGAAAGTGCCGCCCCGCTGGTCTCCTCCCGTCGACGTTGCCGTTTTTTGGCCCCATTTGCGGCTGTTGTCGAATCCAAGTCTGGCTTCACCGAGACCAACCGTCTCCACAGCAAAAGCCCTGAATGATCTGCGGTGACCCCTGTCCAGAGAGTTTGTCGGGGCTGCTGCTGGCACCGCACTGACGCATGGGCCCAGGCTCCTCCCCGCCGGAGCGGTTCCCGTGACACACTGACCACGAGCATAAACATGCAATTTTGGACGACCACGTCAAGAAGCACCAGGCAGGCTGCCTGCACTTGCACACTATCAAATGCGTAAAAAAAAAATGATCGGAATTTCCGAATGTTCATGCAATGCAATACATCATTTACAAATCTCGGGCAACGAACGAAAGGCCACCGCCTCGGGGAGACGAGTTCCTTTTTTTTTTTTTTTTTTTTTTTGACTTGTCCACCAGAACGTGAACCATTAGCTGATGGTGACGAAGGTGAGGTGGACGAGACCAAACCCGGAGTGGAAGGTCCTGAGAATAATGGAGCCAGTTTAACGGGACTTTAATCGGCAGGGAAAGAATCGGAATGGATGGATGATGAAAAAAAAAAAAAAATGGGGTCCCACTGTGCTCTGTGGCTCTCGACTCGGATCTCCACCGTGCATTTTCCATCTCATGTGTTAGGTGCCCGGCCCCGGTCCCGGCAAACCATGCTCGATTGTCTTTGCTTCCCTTGCTTCCCTTGCTTCCCGAGGCAAGGTAGGTTTATCCCGTGCCCTAGGATCTCAAGGATCGCCGAGCCAGGAAATGAGCTGTCCAACGGGGTTTTTCGAGAAAGAAACATGCTGCATGATGGACTACGGAAGGGGTGGAAGCTCTCTCGAAGCAACGCGCAACAAATGGGATCCTTCGGTAGACCAACCGAAGAAGGGGTCCAACAGAACGGTTGGGACGGGACTCCACCAAGAGAGACCAGAGAGAGAACGCACGCCCGAATCCGCGAGTTTGTTTAGCCGTGTCCCATACTACTAGTTTAGTTTTTTTTTTTTTTTTTTCCCCTCCCATCCCAACTCATGGTCAGCGAACACTCATCAATCCTAATAAACGCAATGCACTTGCATGGGGAAAGAAAAATTAGTATAGTGTGTGCGCAGTTATTAACCCGCCCCATACTTTTTTACCTGGCGTAGCGTGGTACCCATTCGTTCCGGTGCAAGGTGCAAATGGGAACTCGGTGTTCGGGCAATCGCACAATTGGTCCCGTCGTAGGCGGTCGAGAATGGAGTCGCCGAAGGCTCCCTCCCTTCGTACCGTTTGCCAGTTCCCCGTCCTGTGGGAAATCGCCGAGTAAACCTGTGCCAAAGTGGGGACTGGCTGCATCATGCTTCCCGGTCATTGATTGACCATGATCTGTGTATGGCCGAACCAAGATCCAGCCTGCACTTGCGCGCGCAGCCCCACCGGGTGCCATTGAGAGTGATTGCTGACCGTCAAGTAACTTTGGGCCACCTGTTTGGCTGGCTCATGTCGTGCTACCTAGACACTCCCTTTGCCACGAAGTCGGACGCCACACACACACACATCTCTACCAGTCCTTCACCGCACTTGGTAGCCAAGGGAACGAATCATGCCTCTCCAACCTGTTCTTGCATTTGGCTTCTCTAACTTGCCCACCCCGTCAGCCATCTCTTGCCGGTTTTGAAAACTTGTACACTTTTGCCAATGAGGCGCCCATTTCCCATTCTATATACAAAACCCGTTTCAGGGCTGGGGAATACAATACAGTTTGTGTGTGTGTGTGTGCTCGTTTGCGCCATAAACAAAACGCCCTTGTAAATGCTGAACAACCCAGGGATTTCCGTTCGCCATCGTGAAAAGAGGGAAGAGGGAGGGCCATGTCATCTTTTGTTTCCCCCTTTCCATGCCATCCCATCGCCCGAGTCCCACCCCTTGGAGCCCCTTGTAGAAGATGTCAAACTGGGAACCTCAGTTTCCGGCCCCAAATGTCCAATTGTTGCGCCATCCCGCCCGCCGCCAGCCATAATAAAAAAACCAAAACTTGATGATGCGCCTTCCCCCAGTCGTACAGAATCATTGCTGGCCGTCCGGTGCGTAAACTGGCCGACCCGCTTTCGCAGATTATGAATACCAATAGTCTGATGGTGTTGCTGTTTGCCGCCGTGTTTCCGGTAAAGTCGCCATCTAGGCGCCACGGGGCCTTGGGGAATTAGGCGTTGTCGTTGAATGTAGTAATAACCTTTTCGCTTTTGCCGTTGACAAGAAAAAGGAAACCGAACGAGTGCAAAAGGGAGCGATCCCAGAATTAGGAAACCAGCGCTGACCCGCTGCTGCTGCTTTCAAAGTTGTGGCAACCCCGCTCGTGACGCTTCATGTTGCTTCGCACGCTAAAGGCCTTGCCGCAGCCCGGGTGCGGGCACTTGAACGGCTTCTCGCCCGTGTGGGAGTGGCTGTGGATGCGGAGCGAGCTGGGCCGCGAGAAGGCCTTGTTGCATGTCTGGCAGATGTAGCGGTCCTGAGACTGGGGGAAGGACGACGCTGACGAGGGCGCAATGTAGTGGTGGTGCTGCCACGGGTTGGCTCCCGATGTTGGCGCGAGGGGCAACGAGACAGGCATGGGAGGGAAGGCCTGCGGGAAATGGTCAGTCTGGTCCGATCTTGTTCTTTCGTCCCGGAAGACCTACCTGAGGGAGGGGCCTTTGGTAGTACATCCCCTGCATCTGCGGCTGTGGGGGAGGAGTTGGCTGCATTGGAGGGTAGTACGAGGCCATCGCCGGTTGGCTCATGTATGGAGAGGCAAAGTGCGGCTGGTATGCCGACGCCTGCACTTGGTGAACCCGCGGGATCGTAGTCATTGGGCGGGCGTCTTCGAGGTGGCCCAGAGGCGGTGTCGCCTCAAAGTAGTAGTTGGACCCATTCGAGACCTGGCTGACGGATCGGGTCGACGGCGAGTTGTACCCCTCAAAGGATGCATCCGAGGACATGGGCGGGCTCGGAGGCAGCGCTCTCATGATCGCAGGGTTCCCATAGTGTGAAGAGTTGGGTCGGGTTTCCGGCTTGATTTGTTGTGCTGTGACACTGTCAATTGTCATGGTCCCAACTGATGGTGTGGAGTTTGCCCTACATTGTTGCTGCTGTTGCTGCTGTTGTTGCTGTTGTTGTTGTTGCTGCTGCTGCTGCTGCTGTTGTTGTTGTTGTTGAGACTGGGCATGGGTCTCGGCAGTGGGTGAGCCCTGATCCGCCAAGCCGAGCAAGTTCGAGATCGAGGGCAGCGAGCACTTGGAGGTTTCGTCCATCGGCGGCGAGGGTGGTGGGACGTAGCCATAGTGAGGGTTCTGGGAAGCGTAGTGGGATATGAGTGTGGTAGCCATGGTTGCGGGTTTGTGATCCTCTGCTGAAGACGGTGGTGTATGAATCAAGTGGTCGGGGCGGTAGTGATGATTAGGCGTGTGTGGATGTATCGAGTTATTATACCAAGGACCGGACCAGCTGGTTGATGATGTTATTGTTCCTTGATTTAAAGCCCCGAGATTTCCGAGTAGACGAGACCGTGGGAGGGGTGGGAGGCGACTAGCTTATGTATGCGACGAAAGAAGCTTGTTGACGTTGGGGAGCAGAGGGCAAGGGTGTTTTGTACCGTCAGATCTCCCGAAGTACATGGACAGTGAGGGATGATCAAGTGTCAATCGTCCACTTGAACCCCGGACCAGGCGTCCAGTAGCTTGTCAGAAATGAGAGAGTGGGTCTGACCTGCGGCCTTGGGTGCTGTGCCAGGCCAAGGATCAGGGCCATGGGGGGGTGCTTTGCCGATCAGAGGTATCCCCCGTCGATACCACGTACCAGTGTACTTATAACGCCCCTATTATATGGGGCTCTGACTCCGGGTGCGTCGGGCCACACCCTGATTGATGCTGCACTGCTTCCCTGAGCATCCCTCATCCGGTAGAGTAAACACGGGGAGCCCATGGGATGTGCGCGCAGGTGCCAGCCGGGAGACAGATCGGTACGTATCAGGTCCCTTGCGGCGACGACGGGCCAGAGGATCGAGGGGTCCCGAATGCGGCATCGTGGGATTTTCGCGATCTCCGGATGCCAAACGTTTGAGATTCTCTGCCCTCTCTCTGTCTCCAGACGCATTTACTCGGGTACCGTGTGCACGGCGTGTCCCTTGCACTGCTACTTGCCCTTCCCAAGCCACCAAGCCGAGGGCAAAGAGGCACACACACGTTTCTGTGGCGCGCCGTCAAACGCACGCGCTAGCGCGAATAAGGCGAGATTTTCTCTCTGCCATCTTGCTGGGCTCATGCAGATGCCACGGGCCACTTGCCTGGAAGAGGTTGTCCCGCCGGCCTTCCAAGCCTTCAACCAGTTGGTCCGTGTGCCCGAGTGTGGCTCGCCCTTGGCCCTGCGAGCCCTGCCCGTCACGGACGCTTTGGGCGTTTGGGGACAGGGGCCCCCTGAGTTCGAACTGGCGAACTTGAGACGACCTTGGTCAATGCAGCACATCCATGGGCTTGGTGCTGGCTATGCTGTGACCGGATTCTCGAGCTGATCTTATGCCGTTCGTCTGCCGCCTTGACAAGCTGCCATCTCGAAACGACGACGACTTGGCCGATTAAGGTTGGCATGCCTTGGGATGCAGTTCCAGAAGCTTTCTGATCTGGCGGGAGCCCATGACGCAGATTACCCCGAACGCTCTTCCCGGAGATCATCTATCGTCGCTCGCGAGATGCCGCCTTGTCGTGCCATAGCCGCTGTTCCGGATGTGCTCCAGGGCGAACAGGGACATCTTCATGCCTTGATGGCTTTTTGGAATTATGGCAACACCGGCACATCGCCATCGCGCCACACTGATCTGCCCGACCACGCGAGACTAGATCAACGATGTTCGGCCGTCCCAGTCCACAGCAGATCTCGGGAGATACATCATTGAGTGATCTCGTTTCCTCCCAGTGAGTGGCGGCATCCAAGGGGCGATACCACCGTTACCATCGCTTGCTGTCTGCAATCCTCCATATACGGGAAGACAAAAGAACTTGGGAGGGCTGAAAGCGCTAGCGCCTTGCCTGTACCGGCTCTGAGTTCTGTAGCTTTTACGAGGTCCTCTCCAGCACCGTTCTCGGAGGAAGCATCGTCCTCTGGCAGACAAAGAGAAGTCCGGGCCGCTGATCACAGATGGGGCGCGGAGCCGATCGATCTTTTGGGGTGTCGAGCCACCCTCTAGCCGGCCGCCCTCAAGTTTGTTTCTTTGCAAACGTGTCGGAGGATTTCCAGAAACAAAGGCTAATCTCGAGTGGCCATCGATGGAGCGGCGGGTAGCCTGTCGTGCTGCTGCCCGGGGGACGGACGACGATGAGATTGACATGGGGCTCAGGGGTCCGTGATCGCCAACCGAAGCGAGCCCACGATGACCGGGGCTGGGACGGAACGACGAGAAGCCTGTCTGGCCCCGTGTCTGGCATGCGGCAGGGGGCTACTGGAGGGGATCTGGGACGCTTGGTACTGCGCGCTTTGGGCCCCCAGGAGCGCGCTTTCGCGCTACACCCGTGCCACATCAACGGCTTGGTAGGTTCTCCGCAGGACGCAGAGCCGATTTGGCGTGTTAAAACACTGGCCTGTTGCCGCAGTGTGCTTCTGTTGTCACCTCCTCTAACGCCGCCCAACAGCTTCGGAACGTCCAGACCTTGGGACGACACCGGGCGATGGAGTGCATGCTACCAACCTCGATCGAGTTGACCTTGCGTTAGGCTCCGTGTGTCATCCCATCTCGCGCTGCACAGCCCATCCGCGGCTGCCATGGCAAAGTTCGAGTTCGGTGCGCGCCCTCTGTCACCTCTGCTACCTCTGCTACTTCGATATCACCGGCGTAGGTTGACCCCGAGGGGCATGGAGCCTGAAACTGTTGAGTCCACCCGGTGCACTGCTTTTTCCTCTGCTGCCCAAAAACCGTTCTGCCAAGCAACTAGTCAATGGCGGGGTTGTTGGTGCAGCCGACAGATACACCTGCTCCTCAGTCTCTACTGAGAGATGTTTTTTTACCTTGCATGCTCTGCACTCGAGTCAGGCTCCATTTCGGTGATCGCTCGGAAGAAATCTGAACAAGAGGACGTTGCCAGGAGAGCCCGAATACCGATGGTAATGGGGTCTGGCGGAGCCAGTACCCGCAACGGTTCGTGTGTTCCTGAGTAATGTTCGTGAAGACGCCCCGCGAACGGCCGCTAGCAAAATTGTGCCATGTTGCCCGTAAAAAAGACAAGATATGAGAACGCACGAACCGGCTTCCGTGATCGGTTGATCGGTGGCAATAGGGAAACGATGCGCGGTGTGGCTCAAGCTCTATCTGTTCCTTTGCCAGGACGGGAATCTCTGGGGTGAGCTCTGAAGTCGACTTGCGCCTGCCTGCCTTACCCCGCGCTTAGACTGACGATACCGGGACCCAGAAGAAACCCAACGGCGCCCTATCGGGGAGGCACGACCCTGAATGGTCGCCCACCAAAAAAACAATCAATCAATTTTCTGGCTTTCCCTTCTTGACGCACAAGCTTGGGATCGTCAATTGCCCTTCCTCGAACGCGATTGTCCCATTGAACCTGTCAGCCCAGGTTTCTGTTCCTTCGCTCCAGAACCCATTGTCCTTCAGTGCGGCTGCACTTCGTTGCAATGACCAATCTCGCAAAAGATGTTGGACCAGAAGGCTTTCATGGCCGTACCGACATTCAGCGTGTCTATGGTAGTATATGGCTGGAGCTTCCAGGCCTCGTATGGCGAGCAACGGTGGTACCTCGGGCCCTCTTTAATTGCCAGCCTATATCACGACCGCTATACCCAAGCTTCCAGGAAGCCAGCCAACGCCAACGTCACACGCGAGGGAGAGCACACCGACCCCTGCGAGAAATACCGGTTTCCCTAACGGATACCAAACGGATATTATCCGACTTGCGGGCGATCAACGTGGCGTCGGCTTAGCGTTCTTCGCTTCGAGCAGAAGGATGCGGGAGGGTTGCATTCCCGCTTTGGGCATGGTCGAGGATCGACGAGCGTTTTCGACGTTTTGGTGCAAGCTGGCTTCGGGAAAATGCCACGCTGCTGCGCCTGTGGTCCCAAGACTTGTCAACTAGCTTCCTCTTTGGGCCATGACGGTCACTTATCGACGTCGTCATATTCGGCACCAACGAATCGTCGTCTTGCCTCAAGGGCTTCAATGGACGCATGCGCGGTGCTCCGCCCGCGGAGGCCACACAGTGGAAGGGATAGCAATTAATCTTGCGGCGCTGCACGCCAGACCGCTTTGGTGGATGCCAACCAACATGTCGAGGCGAGAACCTGGCGGTCTGGTCAAGAAACCCTTCAGATTCGACCTCACCGCAAGATGACGTTCGATGCCTGTCCGCTCTTCAGATCCGTCAGCAGTTGTTTGTAAGGCACCCTGAGCGTTCGACGCATTGACGGAACCGAGACTTGGGAGTCGCAGAAACCATCCGACGGTCATGCCTTGATGTTTCGTCGCGTCAAACAGTGAAAAGTGGCCAGGCTCCATCATGCCGTACAGGAAACCTCGCCACCTCGAGCGGACGAACACATGACACATGGCGGGCTTCTGACGATCGCCTCATTGGTAGTCGTCACCACGCGCGTCAAACCAGTTCACCTTTGCGTCTGGGCACTCGTTATCACAGATCACTCTGGTGCATTCCGAGAGAGGTATTCAACGTAGTGTTCACCCACCCCGAAGCTGAGGGTGGCCCCAGGTCCTTTGAGCCCCCGCTCCCACTACGAGCCGGCGGCGGCAGGGTGGTAACGACGGACTCGATCCCGATGATGGGCTACGGGTGGCCATTTTCATTTGAACGATCCCAGCCAGCTGGCCGACAATGTCCAGAACGGACGCAGAAATGCAACCCAATAAACACAAATCGAAATTTCTGCCCGGGGTTGCCTCTCCAAAGCGGAATAGAGTTAGTTGGATCTGGCTGATCAGCGCAAGGGATCGACCCGTCCCGGATTGAAGACTCTTTTCCATCACGGCAGGCACTTAAACAGCAGCTCGGCCCAGACTGTGTTCTTGATCCAAAATACATCGGATATATGAGGATACAAGTCAGCGCCGCGAAGGTAAATCTAATACGGGTCTGCACGACGGCATCTGGAGCTGCTATGTTGAAAGAGTTTCTCGAATGCTCTGCCCACCTCGGTTGTCGGGATAGCTAGCGAGACAAGCAGGAAGAAGGAAAGAGAATTGGACCAGTTTCCGGAAGGCGCCACACCCCCAAGACCCCAGGCTTGGATGGCGGGGGACTAGGGGCAATCAGTGGTCATCACCCGCGCTCACGACAGCTCACCCCAACGCCAAACCCTCAGGCCTCCTCTCTCCATCCAGTAGGTGGGAACGTCGAGCATGTGCGGGCTTGCACGCTCTCTTGCCAGCCATCATGGGGTCGAGGTCATCTAGCTGACGAAAAGCTATGCATACTCGAGGCACAAGGGCAAACAAGACTTGGTCATGCCAACGGCCACTTTCCCCCCCACAGCAAACCCCCAGTTCGAGGAGAGCTGGGATCGAGACAGGCCCGCTACCAGGGGACCGACTGGCAAGGGTGGGTTTGTGGGTGGGTTAAGCCAGGCCTCGACGGTGAATGGAGCCAACAAGCTTAACAGCTGACAGCCAAAACCTCTCAACCCCTCCCGCTGAAGTCAACCGCCCTGTTCGATACACCGTCGCATGTCTCCGCCGGGACAGGTCGCCGACATGTGCAATTCGCACGGGCAGCACGGTCCAGACCGCGGTTTACTGGTCAAGTGTATCGGCGAAACACGCTGTGGCTTCTCTGCTCATCACGGCTGACAAGACGGGTAATACGGCGAGAAGACCGCGTCGCGTTCGTGGGACGGCGCTTCATCACAGGCATTTGGTTGGGAAGGGTAAAGGCGTTTTGCACTAGACGGCGCCACTGTAACGCTCAAGACGGCGAGGGCACAAAAGAAGCATGGTCTGGAAGGGTAAATTTCCGGGCCACTGACAACCGACAGCCCTGCTTCGACAACTTGGGCCTAGCCTCGCCATTAAAGGCTAGACTCAACAGGCACCCCCAAGCCTATTGCAACGTCGGACTTCTTGGGATCTGAAAGAAGAAACCGGCCCTGTGGTGACTCGCCCGTTAGAGAAGGAGGCATTGAAAAGACTCGTCAGCGAGCAAGGATTCCACGGCAACAATCGCTCTCCCTGTGCTCGACGGCCTCAAGCACCGAACTCGAGCTGCGTCATCGAGAAAACAAGTCAAGCGCTGGACGGTTCAACCTGGCTGTGAAAACGGCACTAGTCCTTCACCATAAACGTCCTGACAGGAGCCTCGAGGGCGCCGCTAACGGAGTGATGGGATCGTTTCCGGCCAGTGGCAGCAATAACCGCCGATGGCCAACATGAGCCAAGCCGGCTGCCAGCAAGAGTGCATCGGCA
Source organism: Cercophora sp. LCS_1 (assembly GCA_036250225.1). Classification (NCBI taxonomy): domain Eukaryota; kingdom Fungi; phylum Ascomycota; class Sordariomycetes; order Sordariales; family Lasiosphaeriaceae; genus Cercophora; species Cercophora sp. LCS_1. The sequence goes on from JAPZLL010000003.1 coordinate 559,648, forward strand.
CCGGTCTTTGTTCAAACGGAACCGTGGCTGGCTCAAGGCCACAATAGGATGTCACAGCCGTTAGCGCGGTCGCTAGGGAAAATGTCGCTATGGCGTTCTCTGAGTTTGCCGACCTGGCTGTTCCCTGAACCTATATCAGGACGTATTATGTGGTGCACTTGGCTCGATATTGCGACTCTGAGCGCTCTCTCAAATCTAGGCCTTCCGATGTCGACAAGGCTCGCTGACAGGATGCAAACCAACACGGGCCTGGTCTGATCGTGCCAAAAATCACTGAGGCCCCAAGCCTTGCTTCGGAGCTGAGCTCTCTTTCGAAAGGGGAGCACGGCGTTGCACCCGCAACCCTGGTCATGTCTTGATATCAAGTTGTCTCCGGTACCTGCCTTTCGGTGATAATACGGTCTACCTTGCGCTACCTTGTGTCGTAAGAACCGGTTCTACGGTATTGCTTGAGTTCTGCAATATTGTCAACTGCGGAGCCACATGATCATGACAGCAAGCTTGCAGTCGTTCGACAGTTTTCTGAAGGGGGAGCAGGATCAGCCGTCTCAACCTTGCCCAAGGCAACCAGCCAACCGGGTTCTCAGTCCAACATCCGTGACGCATTGTGCTGGACCACAGTAGGAGGGTTGTCGGAAACTGTACTTGACGCAGCGTCAGTGGAGTTGCCGTTCGATCAAGAACCGAATGTCCAAGGACCACTCCCTCCGACGCAGCTAGCACATTGTCCAACCCCTCCAGGGCCGACTTGACCCTCCGGCCCAAGGAATGGCGGTTTCTTGCTAGCTAACTGAACCCTGTAGCCTCATCCTCGTTGCCTGAAGACTTTGTGACACCTCTGGCTACCACAGCATTCCCGGTCCCGTGGCTCACACATGTCGGCATCGAGAGGTCGACTAGGAGGTGGGGTTACAGCGGGTCGAGGGGACGGTAGAGCACGCCCTTCCTGCCGAAGGGCACCATCGTCGGGACAGAATTTGACGCAAGGTGACCATTCTGAGGAGATCAATGCACCGCGAGGTTACAGCCAAGGAGCATGCTACAAACCGTGTTCGTCGATAGCTCACATCCGCAAGGCGGCAGAGAATCAATAGCCGCGAGGGCAGCCTCCTTTTTCAGCCCGAGGATTGACCATTCGATGGTTACGACCTGGGGATCCGCCGGCGTGATGCCATCCTCGTCGCTGCGCTGGCCACACCGGCTGTATGTACCAGCACATCGTGCATTCAAGAGTGCATGAGAGGCCATCATAGGAGGCTGGACTGGCTGTCAGCCGGCATGACATGAGCGCACAAAGAATCCCAACGTCACATCGTCGTGTTTGCTTCTCTCCAGCACCCTTTCCTAGCTCGAATCTCATCAGGGCGGGCGGGTCTTGAGAGCACCATCTGGTGAAGACTGTCCATCGAAGATAGCATCCTGCTCTCACCGCCCGGGGGTTCCAGTCTCCCCGTTTGATGTTTTCCGGCGAGTCTGGATCTCCGGTTCGTTCCCTCCGACTCCTCCAGCTGGTGGCTGTTGACGGTGGCTGATGACATGAGTGGGAAAAAAGGCGACCCAAACGAGATCATCTGCCAGCCCCTCGATGCGGCTTCTAAAGACTGTCCTCCGGCACACGTTGGCCTCGAGGTGGCTGCCGATGGAAGGCACCCGTTACACCACACTGCATGGCCAAAGGGCTGTCTTCGAACGACGTCGTTTCTTGTTTCCCTGCACGTCGCCCGCTTGTCCAGTACGTGCCTGGTAGCTCAAAGTGACAATACGCAGTGCCGACCTTCTCTCGCATTCGTAAAACAGCAGGCTTGGCACCATCGACTGCCGTGCCTGCCGCACTGTGTGGCTTGGATGTTCAAAAAGAAAAACAAGCCGTTGGCTGCAAAAAGAAAGGGTGTCGTTCGATCCAAACCCGTGGGGAAGACCTAGGCCTTGACCAGGGGGCAACTAGTGTGCCTCCGGGCGACTCAGCCAAAAAGAAGCAACAACACAGACGGGCCACCATGGTCGCGAACAAGCCACGCCATCCTCCCTGTGAAAAGAGAGGCATTTATTCCGCCTTCAGGATACAGCACTATGTGACCGAGTTGTCGTTGTTGACTCTTACATGGGAAAAGGTCTGTTTTGTGGCTAGCTGATCCGAGGGCCAAAACGGCCTGAAAACGGCGCGTCGAAACACGGCCCAACGGTCCTGCGCTTGCAGGCGCCACAACCTAGCCTCGACAAGACGCCCAGGCTACCTCCCTCCAGTTTTACGCGCAACACAAAAAAGGAAAAAAAACACTCAAAACTGAAGTTGGTACTGCTGCTGCGCTGCTGCGAGTCGGCGCGTGATGGGGCTTGCCTCTCTGGTCGCCTCGAACCGCAATTGCAGGACGACGCCACACACCGCAATGCAGCGACCATCTGCAGTCTCCTGATAGCCCCTGGTCTGAGACAAATCAGACGCGCCCAAAGACCCCCAAGGTCGCAACCGTCGCTGGTAAAGCAGCACAAGCCGACAGGCCACTCATGCATCTGGCACTCCCAGATCACACCTGCATGTGCCTCTTTCCAGCGAGCAGGGAAGATTGGCGTGTCTTTCCCCTCCCCATTCCAAGGTCGATCACCGATCGGCGTCTTTCCCAAGTTTTTACTGCGTAGCATTTGCTCCTTTTCCGCAAATGAATGGTCATGTTCCGCACCCCTATGTATATCCAGGCAGTCAGCAAGCAGCCCGCCACTCTTTTCCGGACCAGCGCAGGAAGCAAGGAGGGGCGGGGAAAAGGGGGCGGACCAAAAGTCAACAAGACGACGGCGGCGGCGGCGGGGCGGCAGATCTGCACAAAGCATGGCAGGGCTGGTAAGAGAGGAGGGGTTTCTTGGCTTGGTCGGACCGTTCAACGCGTGCGGCCCAGACATTTTTCTTTTTCGGGTTTCCGTCGTCGTGCATATGTAAGCTCCCTTCATCAACAGCAGCGGCAGCAGGCCAACAAGCGACGGCGGCGGCGAGCTCGAGCGGGAAAGTAACCAGACGGACCTTGATGCCCCGGAATTGGTCCGCGCGGAACATTCACTGACTGACTGGGGCAATGGTTGATAGAGATCGATGTGCTAGGTAAGAGAGCCGTCCCGATGCTGATGTGGTGAAGTCGGATGTAACCAACCATCCTCGGAGGTCTTGTCAAAGTCACCCTCTCGACAAACAATCCTTCTCGGAAGATGGTCGGGCGTGTACGACCCTTGATGATCACGATCCGATCGTGGGAAGAAGGAGTTGTGGTCCAATCCTAGAGATACTGTACGCTGAGGATGACACCTTTGTGACGACACAGTGACAGCGGCATATAGAAACGTAAATAAAGCCAAGGTAGGCAATCCTGGGACTGTATCATGTACGATACGTATGTATATGACAAGCGCCTTGCAAGGAGTACTTCCCAGCCATCGCCACTTGCCCCGCAGTCATCCACCGGGGCACACGGGATGGTCAGGACAGCAACAGACAACGCCTCTCCTGCACCAGAGCAAGGAGGGCAGGCCACAACAGAGACCTAACCTCAACTACTTGTACCGGCAGGACAAGGAGCCGGTCAACGACGGAGAAGCAAACACCAGAACATAGGCACCAGAACATACTCGTCAGGACATGAAACGACGAGCTCAAGACCTAATGAATAGCAGGCGATACACACAGTAGATAAAATAACATAATTCCTTATCAAATTGCAATTTGCATGCCGCGCTGGTCTTCCCAAGGAGTCCAGCAAGGTCGGGTCCGGGTCCGGGTCCAAGTGGAAGACAAAAGAAGCAACCCCAAAATAAGGCATACCCGCTGCGAATGATGAGGCTGGCCAGAGCCGACGAGTGACGCAAAATACAACACACATAAGCCAACAGAACATGATAACTCGTAGTCGAGATGCAATACACACCACAGATAGAACAAACACCCCAAAGCCAGGGCCGCATTTCCAAAAGCAGCGCCGACATCCCTCGGGCAACTACCTTGGCAAGGCACAGCACATGCCAGACAAACCAAACAAAATCCATACCAAGCCCCATGCAACGTAGCGCCGTGAGATATACTCGTACTCGTCATCATCCCACCAAGCAAGCCACAGGCCAGTTCCCTGGAGACCAAAAAAAAAAAATAAATAAACCAAAAAAACAGGCGTGAATCCACACATCACGCCACGCCCGTTCGCCTGATGAAGAGCAACCCCCCAAAAGCACGACAAACACCATCCAGAGAAGAAATAGAATGTACAATTCAGTTTTGTCTTTTTTTGGTGTTATTTCGCCGAAGGGAGACAGACCCAAGGCAGGCCGAGACATGCCCAGACACGGGTCTTCCGCCCATCCAAACATTACAGTCGTTTACACTTACACACCAGATAATCCTTCCCTCCCCTTTCGTGTCGCCGTGCCGTGCCTGAGGATCTCGTATGCCAGACCCGCCAGGTATCCATCCAAGCAACTGAACACGCAAAGTAACACAGGGTAACCCAAGGAAATCACTCCCTAGGCCTCCCTCCGTCCACCATCCAGACATCCAACCATCCGACCAGATATCCTTTAGGCATCCAACCACCATATCACCATTGCCCTTCGTCCATCCCTCCATCAAACCCCCGTCCACCGTCCACCCATCATCCATCATCCCCATTGTAATCCCAACCCCTGACAAAGGAAAATGAAAACAAGCGGCAGAGATGGACTATGCAAATTGGTGGTATCTCCAGTATCCCAACGCATTGAAAAGACGTATGAATGTTTGTTTGCAAACGCCAAAAAGCCTGAGAACTCTGAAACCCAATCCAACGCCTTAATAACTCCCCTTAATTTTGTTTCTTGCAGGAAAAAAAAAAAGTCAATCAAGGCCGCAACACATTTTTCCGTCTGACAAGGAACGGGCTGGGCATCTCGTCACGCTCGGGGTCCCACACGGCTGCCGGCTCCGATGCCGTGCCGCCACGGTTGACAGCCGCCGCGTGTTCGCGGAACGCCCGGGTGGGACTAACATTGACGTTCTCGCTGACCACGGCGCTGAGCGGTCGTCCGCCGGCTCTGGCCTGCGTGAGTTCGACGAGGGTGCGGCCTCTGATGCCGGTCTTGGCGCCACCGACTTTGTTAAGGCTTGGCAGCTGGGCCGAGGAGGAGTCGATCGAGGGGTCCTTCTTGCTGGTGAAGCTGGTCTTGCGGTTCAGCGTGGGGCCCGCGGAGCCCTCTGCCTTGAGGTTGGCAGCCGAGGGGATCTTGCTGAGGCGACGGTTGGGGCTGTCGCTGCGTTCGCGCAAGGCGCCGTTGCTACCGACCTTTCGAATGCTGGGCAAATCCGAGCTCGAAGACGTCGTGGGGATGGCGCCCTGCGTCTTGGAGTGCAGGGCCAGCGTCTGCTTCGACTGCATGCGCTGGAGCGGTGCTGACTTTTGTGCCTGGAGCGTGGGTCGCTGCTTCGACGTGAAGGGGTTCTTGCTGGATCGGATCATGCGCGTGGGCGACGGCATCTGGATCTCCTCGTCCGACTCCGAGTCAGAGCCCAGGCTAGGGGTGTGGCGGGCTTCCCACCGGGATGCGTCTGTTGCCGTCTCTGACATCTGGTTGGCGGCGGCGAATATGTTGCCGGGGTTGGCCGGGGCCTTGGTGCCTGCATTTCGCCGGGGTGACAGTGACAGCGACGAGATGGTGATGGGTGATGGCGATGCCATCTCCACGTCCATGGGTGTGCCCTGTGGGATGCTGACGAACATGGTCTGAGCCCGCCCGAACGGCGTGCGGGCCGTCTTCTTGACAGCATGGGTCGATGTGTCGGGCGAGTCGACCGAGAGCTCGGTAATGTCAGTCGTTGAGGGGAAGTCATCGTCGGCGCTGCTGGCGCATCCTATCGACGAGTGCGGGTAGTCGGACTTGGCAACCGACGACGACAGATCTATTGCCACATCGTCGCTGAACGTGACTCCTTTCCGCTGTGACAGCTCCAGCTCGACACGAGCGCGCACCTCGGACTCGAACTTGCTCTTCAGCTCCTCAATCTCCTGCTTGACCAGACGGTCAATCTCCAGCCGCGCCTTGACTTCCCACTCTCTCCTGAGCGAGTTGTCGATCTCGTGGCGGATCAGCATCTTGTCGTTATCCAGGGCCGAAATCTTCTGCTCGTATTCTCTCTTTAGTCTGTCCACAGACTCTTCCTTGGCTTTGAGCATCTTGTGGAACTCAACCACCTCTTTCTCCTTTCTCATCAGCCGGACCACTGGCATATTCAACAGAGTCGCCGTGTCGGGGCGACGGTCGGGGTTCACGCGCAGGCAGTCCTTGATGACACCAAACAGCTCGGTCGAGTACACGGGTGGGAGGGGGTTAATCTTGCCCTCCTTGATCTTCTGGACCAGCTGGTAGTGCGACTTGGCGTTGAAAGGCGGCTCCCTGGTGCACAGTTCGTAGATAATACAGCCGAGCGACCAGATGTCCGACTTGAGTGTGTACTTTTCTGCAGCGCAGATCTCGGGCGACATATAGAATGGGGTGCCGACGTATGTCGACGCGAAATCGTGGGACTGCATCACCTTGGAGAGACCGAAGTCGCCGAGCTTTACTGAGTTGTCTTCGCCGAGAAACACTGTAGCGGCTTGTCAGCTGGGGATCGCACCAATCACTCGCCGGCCGGCGCTCACCATTCTCGGGCTTGAGATCGCGGTGCAGAATCGTCATGCCACCTGTGGGCGCCTTGGGCCTCGCCGTCGCACCCAGGCCCAGCACCGCCTTGCCCACCTCCGGGGGATCGACACCATAGTGACACCGGTAGAGGGCCGTGACCAACTGAGAGAAAATACTCCATACAAACGCCTCCTCCGCATACTGGTTCTTGACGGTCAGGTCGCGGATGACCCGGCCCAGATCGCCATTGCCGCAGTACTCCATGTATAAGTGCAGATCCTGTGTCGCCTTGAGATGCTCACGGTGGTAGTAGCCAACAATGTTCGGGTGTCGTAGGGTCGACAGGATCTGGAACTCGGCGTGCAACTGTTCACGCTCTTTCTGCGACATCTTGAGGTAGCTGATCTCCTTCCGGCAGAGAATCATGCCGTCGGCCTTGCGGCGCACCCTGCGGATGACGCCAAAGGACCCATGGCCTGGCGGACAGAGTGCGCTGTTAGCGGTGGACGGGGGCGGGACGGCAATGCAATTAACCACGTACCGATTTTTTCCAGCACTTCGTACTCGTTTCGTTGTTCCGCCATTGTTGAATTCGGAACTCGCAATGGCCTCAGATGTGCAATAATTGGATGGCCTGATCCATAGAAAGAGAAGCGTGAGCTGTGTAACTGTTGATGTTGTTAGTATGCCCGGCGCGGCTGGGGATTGCGGTGAACGGTTGTGAATGCTGAGAGGATGTGCGCCGCAAGTCAAGCATTTTCCGGTGTGCGAACAAGGTGCATCGACCGCCAAATCAACACAGACCCCGCTGCCCAGGCAACGACCCAATTCGGGCACCCGATCACAGCAACCGACCCACTCCATGCAGGGGCCGCAGCCAAACAACCACTCCAGTCTGTCTTATCGCTATCGATAACACCGCTCTTATCAGCCTCTTGAGTCAGCACCCTGGAGCCGTTGGACGACATCAGCACTCCCGTCCCGTTGATCGATGCAGCTGCCAGATGCCGCCATCCTGGCCCGTGCATCGCGCTGCTTAACTCCGGCGCATCGCCACCAACGCTTCCAATGCCGTTTTGGCATACACGACTTTAATAGTGCCTTGCTTTCCTGTTTATTTTGTTCACTTCTTTAGAGAGACACTTTTATACAAATAGAAGACGGCACCAAAACACAAGATGGTGCTCCGAAAGTTCGAGCTAGAGGCCAAGCTAAAGGACGACCACCAGCTCATCAGCAGCGGGGTTCTGCGCAATGAGCACCCTTTTGACAACTCCCCTGAATTCAAGGATTTTATTTATGCATGTCGGCTGGGTGATTTAAAGCGGTGCCAGGAGTTGATATCCTCTGGAGTCAGCATCAATCATAAAGACGAGTTCGACTACACCCCGCTCATCATTGTACGTCTCACCGTGCAAGAGGCTAGCTATAGGAGAATAGCTGACAACCCTGCAGGCGAGTCTTTGTGGCCACTACGAGCTTGTGCAGTTGCTTCTCGAAGAGGGCGCAATAGCAGACCCGGACTCTTTCGAGAGGGAACGAGCTGTTTACAACGCCCTCAACAACAAGATCAGGAACCTGCTGCTCTCCTATGACTACTCCAAAACAGCAGACCCCCTCCAGCCGTGGGCTTCACACATTACGTCGCTGCTGGTCCGCGGCACCCCCAAGACATCAGATGTCACGCTCAAGTCTGAATCTGAGTCGTTTCACCTGCACAAGTTCATCCTCTCGGCAAGATCACCCTACTTTCAGGAAAAGTTTGATGCGCGCGAGACACTCCGCCTGCCTCACGCTATTCCCGTCGAGGCATATCGTGTAGTATTGCGATATCTCTACCTCGGTGATCTCCCAAAGGACATAGTGGGTCCACGGAGTGACGTGTCGGAGAATGTTGTCTTCGAAGGCATCGACAGACTCTGCAAAGCCCTCGAGATTAACAAGCTCTGGGATGCACTCCTGTCAAAAGATCGCCGACTGGCGCGCCAACGCCAACAGGACGAGGTCCAGCGAGCCCAAGCCCAAGTCGAGCAACTATTCGATGACACGGTCATCAAGCACAAAATCGTTGTCGATTCACGCAAGGCAGACCTCGTCAAATGGCCCCACGACAATGCAATATTCGCCAGTTGTCTATTACGCGCGGATGAATACGAAGGCGAGGAAGACGACGCCGACCCGGAGGCCGAAGTTGACGGAATACCCATTGGTCCCGGTGGCGGCAGCCCGTCCCAACCACGCACTAAGAAAGCCCGCCGCTCGGTTCTCTACCCGGTGCACAAACCCTTCCTGATCCGAAGCCCATACTTTGAAACTATGTTCTCGAGCGAATTCAAGGAAGCCCAAGACTCGGAATACCTCCATATCATCAAGATGGACTGCGCCCCCGAGGTCCTGGAAATCATCCTCCGCTTTCTCTACGCCGAAAAATCCGACTGCCCGCTCGAATGCGCCCTCGAGCTTCTCTACGCATCCGACATGCTGCTGATCGACAAACTCAAGACCAAAGCGGCCGTTGCGATAAGTACCCTGGGAAGCGGCACCACAAACGCGCTGGCGGATCGGACACATCAGCACCAAGAGGCCAATGGCGGCGATAAAGCCGAGCCCGTCGAGGTCGAGGTCGAACCCATCAATGTGTACGACGTTATCCACGCGGCATGGGACCTCAAGGTGCAACGGCTGGAGGAGTTTGCAGCACGATACTTGGCCAATCGGCTGGAGGATTACATTGACGAGGATGAGTTTGCTGATCTGATCCAGGAGAGCGCCTCGAGAATCAAGGATCGACATGAGACTGACACCATTGAGTTGCTGGATGATATTCGATACTTTTTGTCGGAACGTTTTAGGTTACGTTTCGAGGGCGAGGGGCTTGAAGAAATGCTGGACGAGGACGGCGAGTTCAACGCCGAAGCGGTTGAAGAGCTGATGGCAGCGAACGGAGACGTCCAGAAGGACTCGGTAGCTGAGAACCTCGCATTGGATGGGACAGCCGGAGAAGGTGCGGAGGGCGAAGGCGGACTTAGGACGCTAGGCGGTGCCCTTGTGGAGGATGAGTTTGAGTCGGACGCGGCCAACTACCATATCCTGGTGGAAAAGATTGACAGACTGCTTGAGAGACTCAAGTTGGATGCATAAAACATCGCCCATCATGGGTTATAAACACCCTGTTAGCGTATGAGATTACAGCGTTACGAATTAGTAGATGAATGGATGTCATGCTCGTTCTGCAAGACACAATGTGGAACCAAGCGAGCCTCTGACAAAAGAAACTGCACAACAGGATTTCTAAAGGAGTGTCCACCCGGGAGATGGATATCTCACGATATTCCAAGACGTCAACTCATATCCCAGAGGCCTTGTAATCACCTCAAGCACACGAAATGTTATCTTTGGGAAATCTTTCGGGAGAAGCCCCCGAACCAAGACCACTCAAGATCACTCGATAGCTAGACCAGCCGAATTCAACAGCGAATGGTCTGTCACCAACTTCGTGACGAAATATCAACCCAACCTTGACAAGGTCGTGTCTGGAAACGATCCTCCGCACACTATTCTAGCAGTCACAAACTCCCCACCCTGACCAACAATCATTCTGACAGGCTTATCAAAACGGTGGACTGCGTCCGTTTGCCAGAGGTTGCCGCTAAATCTGAGACATGGCAGGGGTTCGGACTGGTTCGGACGTTGGCGGATTAAGCTTAAATCGACAGCTATTTGCCAAGAACGGCGCTGCGGCTTGTCGCGCCAATGGACACACGTCCAGCGGTCCGGCTACGTTACGCAGCATGTTACGGTGCTACCAGACGTCGGACGGACATTAAACCGCCAATTGAAACGGGTATGGGCAATTGGAAATTTGACAGCATGCTACCAGTTAGCTACGCTACTCAGAAGCTTGCGTCCCCGTAACCAAGAGACCGCCTCCACTTGCCGGCTCAGCTTGGAATCCAGTCTCCTCGAGCGGCAACGCCTCACCGCCTTTGTCACCGAGCAAATACCGCCGGTGCCACGGCCCAACAAACATGCCGTCGGGATCGGCCTCGTTTCTTACCTTTGTCCAGCGCTTGAAATCGTCGCCGTACCACGCCTCGAAATCGCTCTTGGAAGCCGTAAAGTCCTTAGCCCAGTGCGGCTTGCCCCCGAGCTCCCTCATCAGGTACTCGAACCCCTGGTAGTAGCGCTCCAAGGCGCCGTAGGTCGGGTTCTTGTGGTACGGCCTGTACATGATGGCGTTGAGGTAGAGCGACGGCTCGTCGTCCGATGTGGGATCCAAAAACGGTCTGTTGCGCTTCTCCCTGCTAGTCTTGAGTGCTGTGTTGCTCACGCGTACCTCGACGGGACTGTGCACCCAGAGACCCTCGGCGCTGAATGGGATTTTGTGCTCCACATAGCCCGGGTCACCGGGCTTCAGGTTGCCCAGCCATGAACCCAGTCGCTGCAACGCCTCGGGCCCGTGGCGCAGCGGTATCGCCCACTCGTTCACAAACTGGCTGTAGAGGCAGTTCATCAGGAATGCCTGCTGGCTGGGCTGCACCGCGCTGACCTTTGTCTTTTCGCCGTTTCCGAAGCCATACTGCATGCCAAAGACGAACAACTCGATCCAGGGCGTGATGCGCGGCACCCACCGCGACAGCGCCAAGAGGTTGTGATACACCACATAGCCCAGCCAGTTATCATAATAGCTCACTGGCGGCTCCCGGTGCTTCACGAGCCCCTTATCCAGCTGTTCGCTCGTCACCACATCGGCCTTCCACACGACCGCCCTTCGCATATAAGGGAACCACCACACCCTGACAAAATCCGACTGCTTCCAAAGCGTCGACTCCCATTCCCGGAAAATCCTCGCGTCACTGTCAATAGTCTGCTCCCAAGCCAGCGAAAAAGCCGGCACCGCCTTGAACGTGACTTCAACCACAATACCAAGCGCACCAAGCGACAGCAAAGCCGCCCGGAACAAGTCCGGGTTCTCATCGGGCGAACACGCCCTCGTCTTGCCATCGGCCAGCGTGATTTTCAGCGCAGTGATACTCTCGCTCACCAGCCCATGATACAAACTACTCCCGTGCGTGCCGGTGCTGATAGCGCCCGCGATGCTCTGCTCGTTGATGCTGCCCAGACTCGGCAGCGAGAGGCCGACCTTGGCAAGTTCCTCGCTGAGTTGGTACAGACGGATGCCAGCTTCAATCACGCACAGCCCCGTCTCACGGTCGACAGATAACACGCGGTTGAAATTGTCAAGATTGATCAGCCACGACGACGTGCATGTCATGTCGGAGGGTGAATGCCCCGAGCCGGTGGTGGTGATGCGACGCCGGCATTTGTGCGCGAGCGTGATGGCCTTTTCGATTTCGGGGATGCTTTCGGGCTGGATGAAGAGCTCTGGGAGCGATGTGTATGTGCGCGCCCATGTGCGGTGCGTGTAGAGGGTGCGTGCGCGGAAGGGGATCTCGTCGGGGGAATCGTCGACGAATTCCCACCCCGGAAGCGGGATGGTGGTGACGGACGAAGCCATTGTCATCGGCCGTCTCTTTGTCTCAGGTTTTGGCAAGGGCGTAAGAGGGGATGATGGATCAAGAGGACCAACACATGACGAGGGGCGGACAGAATGAGACAAGACGGGAAAAAACCGTTCGGGTTGGGTTGAATGTCGCGATCACGGCCCCATATGGTGGCTCGGAAAGCGTAAAATGCGCGCTACTGGCTAACCTACTTAGCTGCGGGGTGGGCGGTCTTGGCGATCTGATATCGCTCGGGTGGGGGCCGAGCCGGAAGCGGCGTCGATCGTGCGACGTCAACGACTTATACGCGAATTGGCTCTTGTGATTGGTCAACTGGTCAACGTCGAAAGATGGGCTTTTTGACACTGGACGCCGGCCAATGAGTGTGATGTTCTTCTAGGTATGATACAATACTTTGGGGGTCAAGCAGTTCTGATAAGACCAGTAGCAGTCAGCAGATCGGAGGAAATGAGAAGCAAGCTTCGGCATCCGGGCTGGCGATAGAATGCTGTTGAGAAGATACCTCATGGCCGAAAACTTGTCCCTATTGACTTCAGGTATTTGACATGGAGGGGAGCTCGGGTGTCGATGTGACAGACCGTTGCCACCAATTGGTTCCATCAACGTTCAGCTTGTTGAGCACCAGCAATGTACCGACCGATATGAGGAGAAGAACAGGTCAGAAACGGCGACTTAGGGAACTAGACAATGCTAAAGTACTATAACGAGCAGTGGTGCTCATTTAATCGAATCACGGATTCGGGCGGGAACTGGAGCGAACGGGATGGAAGGTCCCCCACGCGGTCCCTGGAGCGTTCCTTCCCTCCTCGTCCCTCGACGTGGTGGGAGATTTCCCACCTTCTGCGAACTGGCGCGTCTTGACAATAGCTGACACGCGTTACTTCGCCTGGAATCTGGGCCTGTGTTCTACTCAGCGACTTACCACAGCTCTTGTCGCCCATCACTTTCCGCTCCCAGCGTTTGTCTGTGAGCACACCTCACAACGCCGCCGAGAGACCAACCCAAGGCCTCCCGCCCCCCAAATGGGCCGCATTCGACATTTTTAAAGCCGATGCTACTTTTATGCCCTAGGCCACATTAATAATCATGTTTTACAGTCATGAGAGTAAGCGGTTCTTAACACGAACTAGAACCATCGACTAACATGCCCCAGTTCTCACCGATCAACGGCATGGCGTTGCCACCGTGTGGTAAGTTTTACCCCATAATACGAGAGAAGCAGTCGTTAAAATTTGTATCTAGGTTGGCTTCAACCATTGGACTTCGTTCCAACGCCCGCAGGATTACTCGCAAGGCAATCCAAGAGGTCAACGTCCGCAAGGCATGCGAGACCATCATTCAACCTGGTGCGCCCATTGCCCTGCGTCTGCAAGGAAGCCTCTTGTTTGGAGTCTCTCGGGTGTACGAACGCCAGTGCGAATATGTCCTGGCCGACGCCGAAAAGATTCGGGCACATCTAAACGCCTTCCACACGGCATCTAAGTTCGATGGAAACTCTGTTGACCCGGCTGCAAACAAGGGAAGGCAAGAGAACTCAATTGGTGAAAGCAAAACCCAAAATATCGATGACTGACGATGATTAGGCGCGAGAACCTCATGCTGCTTGACGATCCGAGCTTTGATCTCGACTTGCGTCTTCCCACCTTCTACGTCCTAGACGACGACGGAAACCTGGTCGACCCAATCGAGAGCCAAGTTTCGCGCAAAACTTCTTCCCAGCTGTCGCCATTTACCGGATCGGGCGCAAATTCCAGTGTCGCGGGCGGTTCTTTCCTTGGGGGCTTTGATTTCCCTGCGCCCCCTTCCTCTCGACCTCGGTCGTCCATTGACCTGCCCGAAAACATGATGCTCGATATGGAGGCTCAACTAGCGATGCCTGAAGACAAGGAGGATTTGGTTCCTGCGCTCGATGATTGGGGCCTAGAGATCGACGATGACGGAAATATCGTCGCAGTGGTTGATGAGCCCGAGCTGCCGCAGCTTCCAAAGCCGAGAGACAACAGTAGCCAGGCACTACCAGACGAGCCCCTGCAAATGCTCGACAATGATCAAGGTCTGGTGCTCCCTTCTGGTAACCCTACTCAAGGCGATTCCCAGGTGCCCCGAGCACAAAATGGGGATGAGGAAGCAGAGGAGCGTACGGATGATCAACAACCACTCGAGGCTCACGACTCTGAGATTGTTGTGGGGCCGGCACCGCAACGACGCAACCGGCGCCGTCCGAAGCTCGCCCCTGACCAGGAAACAAAGGTTAGCCGACAGGAGTTGAAGGACTGGTCCACCAACTACCTCGACAACATCGAGAGAGCTCGCAACAAGGGTCGTCGTGCAAACACGGTCGTGGAGGCTCGCAAGAATGCTTACACTGTCATCTTTGGCTATGGCCTCGGCGAGACCGGTTTTCCGTACGGCGTGCCGGACATCTTTACCCCCCTCGCCACCACATTCGCGGGCGATGAGCTCGCAGCCCGCATCTTCGGCATGTCCATCACCGACCATGATGATGATGACCCCCGAGGCCGGCGCCGCACCGCCGTCGAAGCTCTCGAGTCCGAAGAGGAGGTTGGTCGTCGCGTTAGACCTCGGCTTTCACTCGAGCCACAGAGCAACGGCCAAGGTCAAGACGTCGTGATGTCGGATGGCGCTCAGATCTTGATGTCCGACACCGAGATGGGCCGTGATGCTGCCGGGGCCCTCCCAGACCTCCCTTCCGACGTACCCTGGAACCGCCCATCTTCCCACATGCCGAGCTCATCTATCAAGGGAAGCCGCCACCCCGGTTCAAGCCGTCAAGTCAGCGCCAGTCCGTCTCAAGGCCGTGGCAACAGACTCCCCTCGGATATCGAGCGTTACAGCGACCAGCCCACCCTTGGTTCCGATGGTGTCGATCCCGCCTACGCGGCCGCTACCCTCTCGGATGCCGCCCTCCCCTTTGACGACAATCTGCCGCTTCCCGCTCAAGATGCGCGCACATCCCAAGCCGTTCTCGAGGCGCTCGACCGTGAGGGCAGAAACTTCCTCGGGTACGTGCAGAACATGGCACACAAGCTGGGCGAGATGCGTGCCGATGGCAAGCACTGGATCAGCTTTGACGACCTCTTCAACGCCGAGGACCAGAACAGGGCGGTGATCACTCGGGCATTCTATCATGTCCTGACGCTCGTAACCAAGGACGCCATCAAGGTTGAGCAAGACGGCCAGGACACCGTCCCTTTTGGAGAGATCCGGGTTGGTGTTGACGTTCCGTTTTCGGACGTGAGCGAGGAGGCTGCTTGAGAGGGATGGGATGCGCGAGGATTATTTTGACCTTGCGGCATGATACCCACGCATTGATCTTTCTGTTCTTTCTTCATATTCTCCATTTCCCCGTCAATCAGACAGACTAAATCTTGCAGGGAGGCTGGTCGATCTATCTAACAGGACGGAGATGGGATGCGTTGGGGCTGGGCTGCGTAGCATCTCAGAATACGTCTCTATGGTGTCCAGGAGACCAGTTCTCAGTAGTTCTGAACATATGACCCTAAAATACAAATTACAGCAAAAGTATTGCTCCCTGGGCTGGCCGTGGCCAGTCACCAATTTGAAGTAACATTAATCAATAGCAGAAACGTGCGGAACAAGTATCATCATTATCATAACTGTAGTACTCGTGAATCATTGATCGTACTCGTCTTCATCGGCAGCACCTTCCCTGTCAGGAAAGGTCATGTAATCTGCATCAGCTGCACTCTCACCAACAATCGTCTTCCATGCCGCTCGCACATGTTCAAGTGTGGCGTCATCGAAGGCAAGTGAGGGAGATGGGTCTGGAAGGAAGAAAACGGAGCCATCTGCCCTACACTCTCCCAGGTCTTTATCTTGCTCATAATAAAGCTCAAAGAGACGTTGCGGAGCTTCAGCTTCATCAACAGACCGTAGGAACAGCACTGCGGCTTGATCCAAGACCTCCTTGGCGCCCGACGTTGTGACAGTTGTGAGATACAAAATACCTGGTGAACCACTTGTTAGCAATCGTTGCTGACCAGATCGTGGAGAACAGTAGGTTCAAGATGGGTACATCAGAATGTCAGAGGTATTATCGTCAGGGCGTAAGCTCGGACAATGTAGATAAGTATTCAAAATGGTGATCATCATGTACTCGGAGTTGTCAAGAAAATATTGGAACTTACTTTGACCTGCAGGACATTCTCCTGTATCACTGGAATGGACAGACACATATACTGGGAACTGGTTGTGTTCACCAGTGCTTACCAGGATGGAGCCGATAGGGAAGGCCACGGTGGCGACGGCTGGCAGAGGTGCTCCTTCAACGAGGGCCTCGAAGAGTTGCTTGAGAGGTGAGCGCACGACCGAAACGAGCCTGCTGAGACCGGGTTCCCGCGGCTCATTATCGTCATGACGCACAAGCAACCGGGTTTTCACAGTCTCGCCGCTCGTCAGCTGCACCTCCGTCTCATCCCCACTTGTGTTTGCCGACTTGATGCCAGTTCCTAGCATGTAAACCGTTCCGCCGACGGCACCGGCTCGGCATGCTACCTGGGCGATCTCGGATAAACCACCCCACTTGGGGTAGACAGCGGCAAACCCTAAGCCGAAGAATCCCATTGAAGTAAGATGTCGGTGAAGGATGGCCAGGCCGTCTTTGGTTGTGATTTTGCCATCGAGGGAAAGGGTAAGGGCTGTGACGTACGACTGCAACTCTGCGTCGATTTTGAATTGCTTTTCCAGGAAACTCGTGAGCGGCCTGTCAGCGTAGGGTTGCCATACTTCTGTTTGCTGTTCGCCATCGTAATCCAGGACAAACTTGAGAAACTTCATCAGGTTGCGCTTGGCCTTCAGTGGGATAGCTCCATTGAACCCGATGTCCTCGCGGGTCGATGGGACGCGAGCGAGCGAGTGCTTTTGATCAGGGCTCGGACTGGGCTTGAAGATGTAAAAGGACCCCACAGCGAGAAACTCGACCTGTCGGTAGGCCCTTGAGGACACCAACTGTGACAGCAAGCTGGAACGGGCGTGGATCAAATGAGGAGACAAGGCGAGGGAGTACGCGCGGAGATACGAGAGTCCAGTCGAGCCTTCGGGCTTTGTGACGGAAGCGGATCGGAAACCCCCAATCGACTTCGCCGTCGTTGTCGACAGTCGATCAACCCAGGCCTCCACTTCTTGCAGGCTTAATGCTGCGTCGGGTCCGCCATAGTATTCGTTCGGATCAATGTGAAGAATGTTCTTGCCAGAACGGGAGAGGGATCTTTAAAGTCAGGGAGAGCTAGGTTAGTTAGAGAGGTGATGGGTCAGAGAAGGAAAAGAAAAGCCTACAGGGCAAGCAGCGACTGCTGCAGTCCGGTACCACAAATGACAACATCCCAAAGGGTGTCGGCGATTGATTCCATGACTACATGGAGTTAGGGCCCTGCACAGCCCACAGAGCCGGTGTTGAAGGAGTGGTCGCGGAATTCACAAAGTGAAGTGAGGGAAGAGCGTTGATGGGAGGAAAAATTAGGCAGGCTTTGTTGAAGTTTGATTTGGTGAGGAGCTTGGGGCTCGGTCAATCGTCGGACCGTTCGGAATCAGCGGGGTGGGGCACGCGTGGCTGCTTCTTTTTGACCTGGAGCCGAGCGGTTTCCACCGATTTTTTCCATCAACAAACCGCCTGACAAACCGCATGACTGCTGCTCCCCAAAGCGTTGTGTTGTGTTGGGAGTCCTTTCATTAGGGCTTCGTATCGGGCGGTAGATCAAATCTGTCTTCCTGTATCTCCTGCTTTGGAATCACAATCTGTCATTGCGGGTCGATAGGTCTCGACACATTCTACCTCCCATGAAATGCTTGCCCATGTGCCACATCAAGCGGTAGCAATTTTCGTAGCTTCTACAACATTACGCCGCAAGTGAAAAGGTCCACTCTTCAATCGATCTCGATGCCAGAACGCTGTAAAGTCACTGAGCAACAATGTGCTTGTCTGATCCGTTCTTCGCTTGGGGTCGAGCAACACATGCTTCCTCCAAACGACTCTCATTCTATTGGGTATCAAGTATCAAGACACATGCTCTTCCCATCCGCCTCGATATGAACGCCACCTAAGGCTTCATTGCTTGCTCAACCGCCTTCCATCTAGACTCCGCAACTCCCGCGAAGCCTCTGATGAGTTCCCTGCCGAGGACTGTCCCTCCAGACTTCTCGATCGCCTTGACTCTGACCTCCCCATCACTGCAATCCACCACCATCGTAATCGACTCTTTACAAAGAGTCTCCTCTAACCGATCCGGGTCCAGCAAAATCCAGTGTCTCCCCTCCCCAGGCTCACCCTGCTCTTTCTCCAGGAACACAGCCGCTGTGCATGCCACAGGCAGGCCCCTCACAGCAAGCGGTGTCATTGTTTTCCTCGAGCAGACCACCGTCTCTCGGTCTGAATCCCATCTCGCCGAAGGGAGTTTAGTGTCCTTGAGCGCCGCCATAACTGCCATCCACGCGGCATCAAAGGCGTTCCCGTCAAACGAGACGAACAGCACGTCAATGTAAAGAACCCAGTAAGCCTTCAGCTCAGGCGTGCCATCGTCACCATTGTCTTCCTCCTCTTCATCCGTATCCATTTGCCCCTCCGTTTTCTCCTTCTCGGCTGTGTGCCAGATCCGCAGGTCGCTCCCCTCCACCACGCCACTTGAATGGAGCAGCGAGTACACCCTTGTGCTCAGAGTCTGCGCGAGCGTGCTCGGTGGGCCGCCCGGAAGGAATTGGGGTGCGCATCCTGTGGCTAGCTCGATGTTCGGGACGAGGAGGTCGTAATTCTTGAGCTCGTCTCTTGTTGTGTCGGTGTTGACAAAGATAGACTTTGGTCGGTACTGGGGGATCGCGGTGACGGGGAGAATCTCGGCGCGCACGCCGCAAAGAACACTCGTATCGCCAAGGCGAACGAGGGCGCTGCCATTTGCTTGCGACAGCGACGAGGTCTGGATTTGTACTGGACGGGCCTCTTGTGGAACACGCGCGTTGGTGCGAACTGGAACTGAGGACGGCGAGGACGGAGTGAGATTGCGAAGGAGGTACGGGTGGGGGGAGAGTTTGGCAAATAGCTGAGGGGAAAATGACAGCGCCGGCGCCGCCATTTTTCTTGTGTTGTTGAGGGCGTCGAGTTCGTGGTTCTGATGGTGGGTGTTGTAAGTAGGTTGGGGGATGGAATTTTCCTGCAGTTGCGCTCAGCGTTGTTGGTGGGGTTGAAAATTTGGAGGGTCAAGCAACACAACGAACCAAAGTTTGGACACGCCCAAACGCTCGATTTGAGCAATATGGATTTATTAAAAGATATGGACCTTATTGGACCACTCAATAGTCCTGCGAGAAGCGCAATCTGGCAAAAAAGGACTTCGGGGCGTCAGAAAGGACGTCCAGTTCAGGTTGTAGCACTGGGGACCGAAGGTACTGCTCGGGCATTGCAGAATTTTGCCCGTCTATGTTCCAATAGACAAAATACCGTCAAGCAAGCATGGCAATGTCGTCTTCGATCCACGGAGAAGAGAGAGAACGCTGCGGTTGGTGATTGAACGCGCTCTTCACCTTGCGCGTCGCGGGGATCACCACAGGTGCGCGTCATGACGTGAAAGCAAACAGAGGGACGCTTCGGTTCATCAGCATTCCCCTTAGCAGCAGTCAAGAAGCAAAGCTACCAATCCAGACAACAGCGGGCGATACAAATAACGACAAGCAATCAGGATGGCAAGTTCTTCTTCGCCTCGCCCCGCGAACGGGACGATGGAGATGAAGAGAAGAAAAGAAACGCGCATGGCGAGTTGGGCTCCAAAAATTCCCCAGCCAGCCTCGGCCAACTGGGAGCGGTCAGGTTGTAGTTTTCAACTAGCAAAAACGTGATCTCGGACGAATCCTCACTGATACACGTAAAACCTCTGCACCGGGATGGAGAAGAAAAGAAAAGAGAAGGAAGTTTTGGGAGGCGGCGGATTATTTTATAGTCAAAGACGCATGGCCCGTGCACAAGCGCAAACATCCAATGTTCCCACTTGTGGCTTTGGTCGCGCTGCAGGCGCCACCGGGCCGGCACATTCCTCGCAGCTCGCCAACTGACAGCGGCAACCATCCTCGCGATAACTTCCATCCCTTCGTTATCACAACCAATTTGCGTGGCAAGTGTGCATCTACAGTCTCCGCCGACCTGGAAGATCTACAATTATTTTGATCCGTCTTGAGAATATAAAATGGCGTCCCAATTGCCCCCTTTTCCACGCCTCGTCTTCACAGTGCTGGAGCCCATCTCCCTTCTCGCGGGTGTCGGAGGTGCAATCCTCGACCCGGATTGGTTCATGTCTCAGCAAGTGGAATCGTCAAGTCTAGTCATTGCAACACCGCAGAGTCGCATAGTAACCCAGCAGCTGGGAAATTGCTACTTCCTGGCTTTTGTCGTTGCCATTGCTGTTCTTTACACGACAAGCGAAGTCAAGGTGGTCCGCAACTACCTCGTTGCTCTCTGGATCGCCGACATCACCCATATAGGTATCTCGGCTTGGGGTTTAGGCCTCGACAGGGCTTTGGCAGTACAAGAATGGAATGCCATGGCTTGGGGGAATATCGGCTGCACAGTGAGTCCATGCCGTCTTCACATCGGGAGGACCAAGGTGGGGCCCGTCCAGTGCTAACTGTCAAGGCGCTTCTGTTCCTAACGAGAACTGCATACTTTCTTGGTTTATTCGGGCCTGACAAGCTGCCATTGGCATCAGCGAAAAAGGGGGAGTAGAGATGTATTGATTTCTCCACGGATCTGGGGTTGAAGTAGTTCTTTGTCATTTAAAAGTTGATGATCCAATGGTAAAGTCCGATTCTAAAGTCCGCCAGACTAAGGACCCCGCCATCACTTCCCGGCGGAAACTACGTCCGATCTCTTCACACCGTGTCGTCATCCGCATATCCAACGTTAACGTCGTCTTAATCGCTGGTTGTACAAACGAGTCTGAATCTTTTCATCTTCAATCTTGGTCCCCATAATCCGGGACAGTTGCGCCCGGTTGTGGAACCGCCGAGCACCTTCATCAGCCGGTTGGCTTATCTTATCCGCCGGAACAGGCGGTCGATCCCACACACGAGACGTCGTCGATTCCCCGGCTGCCGGCATCCTGGCATTTCGCTGCAACACCTGATTCGTAGCTATGAGTGCCAGGCAACGTTCCGAGCCAGAGAACCCCGAGGATGAGGGACATGACAGCCCCCAGGCACACGTTCCCGGGGCCTGGTATGAGATGATCGACGACGACGATGAAGATGATGGGGATTATGAAGAAGGTGATGGCAATGACGGCGATGAAGACGACTATGACGATTCCATGGGTTTGTTCATGCCATGCATCATCTGAAGCGCGTCCACAGACTAAGCGTCCGCATAGACCCCAACAACGAGATCGAGCTTGAGCTCGTTCTTGAGACTGAAGGAGGTGATGGGGATGACGACGACGATGGGGAGTTAGATGCTGCCGAGCAAACACTGCACCGGAGGATACTGAGGTTAATAAGTGGCGGTAAGTGAGGTGTTTTATTCTGACAACAAGCACCAAAGCACCGTCATCATCTTTCCACCAAAGTCACCGGATCGCTGTTCAACAGTCTGCGTGGTGCACAGTCGGGAGCTTTAGTGGTCTCCTAATGCCCTCTGTGCCGACCGATCACATCGATTCCATATTTTGAAACAGTCTCTTTTTTCGTCATCAACTTTGCAGCGTTTGATGTGTTGATGTGTTTTGACCTCAGCCACAGCTCGCGCCGGTCCGGGCTTTTTGTCCCATCGCCAGCTTCTCGCTTTGCTACGTGGTCAGAATTTGGGGGATGTCGTGTTCGATGACAACGAAGAATTTGTCGGGTGGGCGAGTCGACGGCGGAATAGAAACCTGGATCCGAATCGCTTTCCTAAAGTACCCAGTGAGGAGGGACGAAGATTGATGGAGTCCGGTGTGTTTGGCGCCTTTGATACCAGAGAGCCCGAGAGAAAACGAATAGCGCGCCGAATACTTGACAGGGAGCTTGGAATCGGCGATGGTGCTCGTCGAAAATCGAACAGAAAGCTTATCGTCCAGGTATGCTCTCTCTCATCCCAGCATCTGAAGTACAGCTCCTAATCAAACTAGCAAATGCTTCCATCAACAAAGCCTGAGATGATAATCCACTACGAGGATCCAGTCTGCTGCGGCCAGTTCTCGGACGACGGCAACTTTTTTTACGCCTGCGCCAAGGACTTCAAGGTTCGCATGTACGACACGTCCAATCCTTACAACTGGACTCATTACAAGACGGCGTCTTATCCCCTGGGTCAGTGGACCCTCACAGACGCGGACTTATCTCCCGACAACAAGTGGCTGGCCTTTACTTCCCTCCGCTCCGAAGTGTGTCTGGCTCCTACAGACCCAAACGACACGGGTGATCCGTATTCTATGGACCTGGGCGACCCGAGCCAGATGTACAACATGTACCGCGGCGCCTTTCCCATCTTCTCTATCAGATTCTCTGGCGACGGCCGCAACCTTGTAGCCGGTACTGGTGCCCGTTCCATTGTCGTCTACGATATTGAACGCCGGCGGTCTCTTCACCATGTTGTCGGTCACCAGGAAGATGTCAATGCCGTGTGCTTTGCGGACAAGCTCTCTCCGCACATTCTCTACTCAGGCTCTGACGACACCACCCTCAAAGTCTGGGACACGCGCTCTTTAGGCGACCGACGCGAGGCGGGAGCCTTTGTTGGTCATATTGAGGGTCTGACCTATATTGACAGTAAAGGTGATGGCCGCTATATTCTAAGCAATGGCAAAGACCAGAGCATGAAGCTTTGGGACCTGCGCATGGCCATGTCAACAGCCAGGTTTGAGGAGCTCAATCCCATGCGCGTGACCAGGGCGCATAACTACGAGTATCGCTGGGAGGATTACGACGACGCCCAGTGGTTCCAACACCCGCATGACAACTCTCTCGTGACGTTCAGGGGCCACAAAGTGCAGAGGACACTGATCCGGTGCCATTTCTCGCCTCCGGGAAGCACCGACTCGCGTTATGTTTTCTCGGGTAGTTATGATGGTTTCGTGTATGTGTGGAATTTGGATGCTACGCTCGCGGCCAAGATTGACGTCAAGGGCGTCACGGCCGATGCGCATGCTCAACCTAACCAGGCGAGACGGCGGTATCGGGTGCACCATTGGGGAAACGATACCTACGAGACTCTTGTCAGAGATGTAGGGTGGCATCCCAATGCCCCGCTACTGGTTGGTAAGATTTGCAAACCCCATCAATGTTCGAAAGGCATTCTAACATTTTCAGCTTCGTCGTGGAACGGGACCGACTTGAATGGAGGAACGGCAAGCTTACACTCGTACAACGAGACGGAATTTGATGATGAACACGGAAACATGGGAATTTCCGTCAATGAGAAATTGCAAGACATTTAGTCCCTACTGGATCAATGCATCACGATCTTTTTTCTTCTTTTTGTCACAAACTTTGGATATGGAGGGAGCTTGGTATGGCGTTGGGCGCTCAAACGATATGATATGTATGACGCAAACACAAGGCTGAACACTCACATAGCACAATTTCCTCAATACTCAAATCAAATTAGGATAAGAATCAATATCTTATACCTTTGAATGCCTTGTTGATGAAAAAAAAACAACGCAACAGCGATATGTAGCTATGCAAAATGACTTGTGTTTCGCACTTCTTCCTCCACAACCACCACCATCCACTTTCCGTCTCAAAGCCAATTGATCCCCGTCTAAGACCACAGTGTAGGAAAGGAAAGAAACAAACAGACAGGCGTTATGTCGCGCGCGCAATGCAAAGCCTCCCAAATCCCCGATCCCAAACCTACTCCCAAGCGCCGGCTCAAGACAGGGACTAAAACACATAGGGGTGGCAAAAGACCAGACTCGTACAATACTTTAGGGGAGAAAGAGACTGCGTTCGTCTCGCCATCGGTGACGAAGCGTCCAGGATCGCAAAAACCCCAAGCGTCCAGTCTCGCCCTGCCTCGTAGGCAGCGCAGACGGACGGGTATAGTTTTGCCGAGCGTGAAGAACGTCGTCGTGTGAAGCAAACAGAATGGGAAATGGAAATGAACAAAAAGGTAAACAGTGGTAGGTATAGGTTGGGGACGGGCTGAAGCCAAAACCATCCCTGATTCTCAAGTCGCCGCCATCGCTTTCCCGCCTCCTCCGTGTCGAGCCAATTCGAGGCTCCCTCTGGGTATGCATGCCAACAGACAAACGTGTCGACTTAATAACAGAAGAAAGAGAGACATTAATAATGTACAGGGTTTACAAAAGGGTTGGTCCCCGACTCCTTAACCTTGCAACCGCTCCGTCTATTTCAATCAGTCCCTCATTAACATGAACAACATCACAACCACACGGCTGTGGGTCCCCCTCTCAGATCTGGTGCTCCGGATCGATGCTCTTCTTGGAAAAGGCCGAGAGCCCGCGTTTCCTCACCGTATTGAGGTTGAACCGCCTCTGCCCCGTCGATGCAGCGTCGTGTGTCGAATGCGAGGACTCGATTCTACTGAGTCTCGCCGCCGAGGTGAAGTCGTTGCTTGCCTCAAGAGAGGGCCGGACGCGATCCATCGACATTCTTATCCTGTCGTAGGACGGGCGGGCGCGGTCTATTGAGGGACGGACAGGGGCAGAATCTGCCGTGGCCGCCTGCGTCAGCTCGTCTTCCCGACGCGGCATGTCCATCGACATGCGGTCGCGGTCATGCATGGTGTAGTTCGTACCGTCGCTCCCGTTCTGCGTTCGCGTGTTATGCGTGGCCACAGAAGGGGGATAGATAGGCCGCCTGTCCTCATCCACGCTCGCGTACTGGACGTGTTTTGCTTTCCTGGTCGGCGCCGACGTCTCCGATGAGCTTGACGAAGCACCCTGCAGCCCTTCGGGGGCTGCTGTCCCGGGCTCATCCTGACCGAGAGCCTTATATTCGCCGAGACTGACCTGTTCGCGGATGATGTCGGCATCGTAGGGAAAGCGCTGTTTCTGTATGCACTTGATGACGATCCGGGGGAGCAGGCATATTGCTGGCGTGACGATAAAGGCCATCCAGAATGTATACTCTTTGTACACCTGTGGGGCGGCGTGGTAGAAGGCGCCCGAGTAGGTGAATGCTGTGTAGATCCCGGTCCAGAAGAAGACGAAGAGGTCGCTGATGGCGACCACCAGCAAAATAAGCCAGTCCCACCTGTACGTGTTGATGAGAATGTACATGTTGATGGTGACAACCGCGGGATGGGCAATGTATACTCCAAGTCGGGTACGCTCGGCGACATCGAGACCATCGCCCGCCGCGGAGGCGGTCAGGACCACAAAGACGTAGGGGATGAAGAAACTCATAATCGACTGGTATACACCATCCACCATGTAGGCCCTGGTTCCATGTCAGCAAAACACATCAAAACGTCTTACCTCAGGGGAGCCCGGTACTCACCAGAACTTTGTTTGCGTCCACTCCAGCCGCTCGATACCGCGGCGATAGAGCTGAGGGACTGCCAAGGACACTGCATCGCTCACATCTTGATCCAAGACGCCCATAAGGATAACCGGGACAGAGGTGAAGAACAGGTTGAACATGAGAATGTAGGTGTAGTCGAAGATGTATGAGATGTCGAAGTTGCAAAAAGCCTGGAACCAGAAGACTGACCACGTCCACACCATGTTTTTGTAGAAGAAATTGCTAATTGACTCCGCCAATCGCCGGTAGGACCATCTTCCGTGCACAAGCACCAGTCTTTGCAAAAACCGGAACTGAGCAATAGCATAGTCGGACGACATGACAGCCTGTCGTCCTTCTTCGCCAGCGATACCGACACCAACGTCGGCTTCCTGGATCATGGCCACATCGTTTGCTCCATCGCCAATCGAGAGTGTCATGACGTCGAGACCGTTCTTGACCATGGAGACGACGGCAGCTTTTTGTGCAGGGCTGACGCGGCAGCACAGCACCGACTGGCATTGTTTGCAGAGAAGCAGGAACTTCTGCTTGAGAGCATCGCTAAGCACCCACCGCAGGGTGAAGCCGTCAATAACGACACCGTGTGTTGGTGCTGGAGGCTCGTGGTCGTGCCGTGCATTTTTGAGCTCTTCGTCGCTGCCTGTCATGTTGAAAATGGCCAAGCCCTTGTTGAGTTCCTGCTCGGCAATTTGCAGGTATTCATCCTCCGACATGCCGCCGCTTTCATCCTCGAGGACCTGCAAGCGGATGAGATCCATGTCGTTGTGGAGCAGGTTGCACGAGAACCCAATGTTGATGGCTGTTTCGACCTTGTCACCTGTGAGCACCCAGAGCTTGATTCCGGCGTCGCCCAACAGAGCAATCGTGTCAGGAACTCCATCTTGTAGACGGTCCTCGATGGCGGTCCCGCCCAACAGAGTGAAGTCCTGCTCGATCTTATCGGCCACTTCTTCCAGCTTCTCCTCGCGGTTTTCGAGTGCCCGAGAAGCAACATCGTGCTCTTTTCGCCACTCGGCATATTCTTGCTCCGAAAGCTCTCGCTCGGCGATACAGAGCGTGCGCAACCCTTCGACGGCGAACATTTCGAGATGCTTGGCGGTATCTGCTCTCAACTGCTTTTGCTCGCCTCTCTTGAGGCGAGAATAGATGACGCTGTCGGCGCCCTTGCAAAACAAAATGATCTTACCGTCAGGCATTCTGACGATGGAGCTCATCCGTTTTCGACTTGAGTTGAACTCGATCGTATTTAGCACGGGGTAATGCCGCTCCTCGCCCATGACGTTAAGATGGATCATGTCGTTGTGCATGCCAAGAACGGTGAAGCCCATATCGCGCGCCGTGGCTACGAGAGCGGCCTCGTCAGGAGACTGCGCCTTGTATATTATCTTCGGCTTGTCTCCGATCTGCTTTTCCGCAATCACCGTGTGGCAGAGAGCAAGAGCGAGCATGAAACGTTCGTTGGCTTGCTGCTGCTCGGTCCCGTTCTTGCCTGCGAGATCCTCAACAAAGTCTGGCGCGATAAACGTCAAATCGTCGTCGTGGAGGTAGGGGTTTTCGTGTATCTCGCGAAGTCCGCCGAGAGCCTTGACTTTGGCCTTGGCGATCTCGGCTCTAGCTTGCGCCGCCTCTGCCACAACATCGATACCTAGTCGTTTGTTCATGCCAGCCTGTGCCTCGGTGTACGCTTCTCCATATGGCTGTCCGTTGATTGTTGCCTTTTTGAACTCCATCACGTTCTGCGTCAAGGTGCCTGTCTTGTCGGAGAAGATGTACTCGATCTGACCAACGTCATCCGAAATATTCCACGACTTGGGAATGCAGGGCTGGTCGAGCTTTTCATAGTACATCCCGAGGTCGCTGTAAATGAAGTATGCCTGTAGAGTCCTCACAATCTCGAGCGAGATGTAAAGCGAGATAGGCACCAAGTTTTGGAACTGGATGACGGCAGCCCAAAAGGTTATGAAGCCTGTCAAGCCCGGTGTCCCTCCAATCGAGCCGTACTCGAACCAGTACAGAGACGAATCCGTCTGGCCCCAGGCGATACCGTTGGCGATTGCCGAGATCAAACACATAACCAAGAGAACCCCGAAGTTGCAGATGACGTTGAAGTTGAGCTCGCGAGCAATGCGGGCCCGCTTACTGGGCGTGATGCCCGCGTTCATCATGATTTTGGTGTCGTGGCCGGTGAAGACAACGACGCCAAGAGCCCACTCCGTGTTGCGCAGATGACATCCACGCAGGACCATGTTGTCGATTGAGATGGCCTCCGACATGTCCTGCGGCTCCCCATGCGGATCCCAGGGGACCTGTTGCTTCCATTTGATCGCGCCGTTGAACTTGTAGAGGTTCGGTTGCGGGGCTTCGCTGTCGATCATAAATTCAGCACGCTCGCAGTCCCGCGCGTGCTTCATCGTACGACCACACCTCAACGCGGATCTGATCTTTAGGTTTGTCTCGCCATCCAAGTTCTTCGTTTCAACGTAGCAAGCGCCGTCCGGATCGGAGGTTGACAAGATGATAATATCGGCAGGGATCTCGTCGTCGTTGTAGATACGCACAAAGTCACCGACGACAAGATTCTTCCAGTGATCTTTGTGAAACCTCGCTTTTCCAGAGATCGGCCGGACGTGATTTATCAAATCACCTTTCAGGTCTCGCAGGGCTGACGCCTTAGCAGCATCAGCGGCCGTCGTCTCGGACCCATCGGGGATTTCTAGTTTGTTGGATCGGGGAAGCGGGGACGGCACTGGTGTCATTTGGATTTCCTCTCGCGCGGATACGAACGAATTTCGGGATCGCGGAGAGCCGGTATCGTCCCATGGTGTACGCACAGATTGCATCGAGAGACGCGGATCACTATGCGCGCCTGTCTGTTTCGTCGGTTTCGTCTCCTCCTTCCACATTCCCTCAATCGCATACCACATGGCGCCAAAAATACGCGAGTTGGCCTTTTTGAACTTTCGCCACAGCGAAACATTGTCTTCCTCGACGTTGACATTGTCCCAGCCCACTAACCGATGCACAGGGGCATCGTTCAGCTCGATATCGAGAATTGTTCGTCGATAGTCTTCGATGGCGTCCTTGATGGCGGTGACACAAATAATAAAAATTAAGGGAACTGCGTTCAAGGCGGGATTGACACCACCAAAGATAGGGAATATCTAACACGAGTTAATGCCGGCTCGCCCGAATATGGAACGGCGCTAGAGGCCTGGATCTGGGCCCGGGGCGGGGAGGTAGGAAGAAGGATACTCACACCTAGGATGACAAGGAAGAGGAAGAAAATGTTGGCAATGTTGTGAAACTGGAACCAGAGGTTCTTAGGGATGAACGAGAGCGGCGTGTACTTGGCCGTCCGAATCTTGTTTCGTGGGTATTGTGTAGTCGGACGGCCGTCGCTGTCCTTGAGTTCTGGCGGCAGCGGGATGTTGAAAAAGACCTGTCTCGGGGCAGCACCCCCGCCGTTGCTGTGGACGCTGGCATCGTCGTTTGGTGCGCCGTCAGTCTGACTCTGCCTCAGCGACTCTGAGCCTCCTGATGCTCTTTTTTTCTCGGTCGCCGTGTGTTTGTCGTGTATCCTGCCCAGGAGCGAAAGGCGCTTCATGGTTGAGCTTTTGACCGTCAGCTTCCGCGTCGCCCATCTTGACCGCTGCATCGAGTGCTCTGGCCCGGAGGCGTCCCCATCATCCACCTTATTGGGATCCATGGGGAGGGAATCGCGGGCAGGGCCCGATCAACCCGCGCTTTCCGCCAGACTGGCCAGAACTGGCCCGGTCACTGTTCCGACGCCACTGCAATTGGGGTCGCGCGGTGTCCGGCTCGGGAAACGAATCGTGTTCAATGGGGGCGGCGAGGTCGTGTAAACTCGTCGGTCTTGGTGATGCGTGCTTCGTCTCGAAAGCAAATGGGCCGTGAGTGAGGTTGCTGGCTGATTGTGTGGGATTAAGGGGGCGGGAATGTCGGGCGTGGAGAGCCAAGGACAGTGTTGGATTTCCTGGCAGCTGGCACCGCCCTTCTTCACACGCGAGGAATTGAGGGAGATTCTGGAGCGTGGAGCTGGATTGGCCCAGTTAGGGGACACGCGCTAGCCCCGGCGTTATGGGAGGGTCCGGGTCAGCCGGGGTTGGGAGCAGCAAAAAAATCAGAGGGCCACCCAACAGGCAAGGGCGAACCTGGAACAGGCGAAAGTCCAGGAAGGAGGATGCATGAACGTGAGGGCAACGAGATAAAAGAAGCGGGAGGGGAGAGAGCTTCCGGAAATGCCTTGGCAGGGGATTCACGCTGCGTTTGAACAATAAGGAAATAAAATGGCTGCAAACACTGTTGGTTACCACGATCCAGCAGCAATCGCCCAGGCCCAAAGAGGCCAAATCTACAAAACGAGAAAAAAACGGGGGGTGGTTGCTTCGATCTCTCGGACCCTGAATTGGTCATCAAGATGGTTTGCGGCAGCCTTCCTCCCCCTTCCTCGCCTCGCACCTCGCGCCGTAACCAATGCCTTCATTTCACGGCGTCGCGGCACGAAAGTGGGGCCTTCCCTTGGGTGCCGTCGCCAACTCGGGTTCCTCTCAGACTTTGAAGCCAGGCTCGCAACTTCTTGTTCCAGCGATCCAAACGTCGGGTGCACCCAGTCACCATTAACGGGCGCTGTGGCGTCTCCTTATTCATTCTCGCCCGTCGCGGCGGTTTGGGCCACCTTTGCAGCAAATCACACAGCGGCTTACCGTTGGCGAGGCCGACTGATCTTCTCACGCTCCGCACTGGTCCATCTTTTGCCAAGGGGCAGGAGGGGAAAGGACGACGAAGCCGAGAATCAGTTTCTAACAATGCAGGTAGGTAGGTGTGGGTATATTGGGCTGCATAGCCGCTTCACTCATTGGGCATTCTTCCCGTCGGCCAGGAGTCTCCTCCTGCGCGATCCCGATCATACGCGAGCAAAATCGCCTCTTGTGAAGATTTCGAAGTCATCGGATTTTGATTCGAACCCGGTGTCCGAGACGGTGTCTTCGGCCCTGGGCCCAGCCCCGCCAAAGATTTCGAGAATGACGCTAGGCGCTGCAGACTGCGGGTCGGACAAGTTGACGGGAATCTTTGGCAAGGTATCCTCTTCTCTGTTTCGGCGAGCGAAACCGAAGGAACAAGACGACTCCAATGCAACATTCAATTTCAACGGAAGTGGCTGGCTGGACAGCCAAGCCTGCTCCGCACAGAAGGCCCTTCACGATCTCGTCTTCGTCACGCTCTGCCAACCCGCCGACGTCTATCCGTACATGAAATGATAAATGTCTGGCAACCTTCGGGGTCGTCGGGACGTAGTTGTTTTGGACTTATTCATTGCACTCCCTTTATTATCCTTGGCGCCTATCATCATTGCCGTCTTGGATGCAATTGTCGTCTCCTCCTCCACAATTGCTGCCCCCCTCTTCCATGCCGACTAGACGGATTTCGGGTGCCCCGCGCTCAGCGGGGGAGGTGAGGGAAGTGGCTTACACGACAGATGTTTGCTGCGCCTGCAGCCGGTGCCGCCAGACTTGCACATACGAGATCTCCTGGTTGGTGAGGTGGGACGAATGCTTTCGCATCCCACGGGTGCATGACGCTGTGCCTTTCCGCTGTCATCATGGTGATGGTCATCAGCTAAGGCCACTCGAGCTTGCCAAAGCCACCTTCGCATCGGCAGCACAGTCTCTCACTCATCGCTTCGTTCGACTGTTCACCCCGGATGTCGCCTTTTCGGCAATTGTGCGGTTTTGAGGGGTGAGCTCTGACCTTGTGCTTACTCGTGGGTTCGGCGAGAGTTAAGGGACAACGGGTCGACAAGTCTCGCCGATACCCAGGAACCGCTCTTCTGATGAAACGAAGGTGAGTCCGTGCCTCGGGTTGTGTCATGCACATCACCAAACAGGCCCAAACAACGGGTCAATAGCCCCTTCCCTGTCCCTGAGCGTCGGCCGCTTTGGGGCGCTCAGTGTTCTGCGAGCATGTCGCCATGTCCCAACTGTAATCCCTCAAGAAGATCCTACAACTGGGCGCATTCATCAATTTGAGCCGCGAACGTTTCTGACGTCGAACTGGAAGTCGAAATGACCAAGGGTTGACGATGCAGACTCAAACTGCGCTACGGAGGGGCAACACAAAGCTTGATTGTTCGGCTCGGCAGAAAAC
The DNA here is from genome assembly GCA_036250225.1 of Cercophora sp. LCS_1. Classification (NCBI taxonomy): domain Eukaryota; kingdom Fungi; phylum Ascomycota; class Sordariomycetes; order Sordariales; family Lasiosphaeriaceae; genus Cercophora; species Cercophora sp. LCS_1. Next base: position 591,450 of record JAPZLL010000003.1, read on the forward strand.
ATTGCTGAGGGCAAACTTTTCTTCGTTGTCGAGGGCGTAGCTGGTAAGATGTGTTGGGCACTTGATTCGCAGGAGTTACAGCCCTTCCAGGTTGAATCTGCCCCAAGGCTCTCAGTGATGCCCTTCACGAAGACCCCTATTGAACCCCGACATGGCCTTAAAGTGGGCAACCGCAATAGCCATTTTGATCGTGTGCCTAGATATTGCATGTATTGTAGATTCGTTGAAGTGGAGTTGCTGACTAACACACAATCAAGCCCAAAGCCCGAACCAGCACCAGTGCGACGTCAGCGGGGTGATTGCGCCTAACTTTGACGCGGTTGCACCTGAAGGCGACGCGTCAAGCGATGGGAGCGCTTTTTGATGAGGATTGCAGCTCTGTACAGCCCCGCAGAAACGCACGAGCTTCTGTTTCCGCCCAGCAACATCGGTGGAAGCTACGGTTCCATCTTCCACCAATCTTCTCGTTTTCGGCAAGACAATGAGGTGAGGCTGCCAAGCCAATTTCAAGATGAACCGTAACAGCGCCATCACCTCCTTCTTTAAGCCTATACCCAAGGCCTCACCGCAAAGCTCATCGCAAAGCTCACAACAAACGGCGGTTCCGCCCGCAAGAACACCGACCAAAACACCAATAAACTCCAAGTCGCCCTCTCTACCCAAATCTCAGCCTCAAATCCAGCAGCCTACATTCCCATCCCCACTACCGCCCACTCCTTCACCACCAAGATCTCGTTACTCCTCCTCACCGCCAGCACCTGTCCGGCAGGCGAGGGATCGCAGTGACGTCATCCAGGCCTCCGACGATGAAGATGGTGATTCGGATCTTGACTCATCCGACGATGACCTCCCTGATCTGTTCAAGCCCAGCGTCGGGAGCACCGTTGTGCCAGCGCCCCCGGGGAGAAAAGGACTCCTTGCTACGCCTCGCGCTAAACGGACGGCCATTGAGTTCCACTCGTCCCCGTTGACAATCATGACCAAGCACAAGTTCGACATCAACGCGCTCATGAAACACGCGGAAGCGGACAATGCTCTTGAGGAAAGCGAGAAACGGATGCAAGTGCTCCTGAAAGAGGAGGAGGCCAGGTCGACTCCCAATACGGCCGCTGTCAACTGTGACTCGAAAGAGTCTCTCAGCCTGCATGACACAATGATGAACGTCTTCTCCGACCCCGGGGACAGTCAAGAGGGAGGTGTTCGGACTAAGTTGTTACGTGCCGTAAAACGCACTGAGGTGATGGATCAACGCATTCGGTGGCATTTCTTCGAGTACTACGACGACAGCAAGCGAAAAGGCGCTGGATCAAGCATTGATGCCCGTCCAGTTTTTCCGGATGCCGCAGCCACAGGAGATTGGAGCTTCCTCGCCGACCCAGACGAAAGGTCCGCCTACTTCGAGGATGGCGTTCCCTTCAACATCCAAACGCTTTTCCAAAACATTCCTGATGAGATTCTTCTCTGGGTCTTGAAAGAGATACCGTTTGAAGGGTCCAAGAAGCTCCGGGACGAATACATACGATTGCTCTCTGCATGCCAGAACCAGACTAGACGACTTATAGACAGCGAACTGGTCGACCAGCTCTTCCGAGAGGCCGGCGCTGGAGACCACGCCTTCCATACGAAGGGAAAAGTAATGACAGGTGGGGGACCCGAGCATGAAGATACCCCATACTCGCGACGAAACTGGACTTCTCTGAAATCAGTGCTATGCACGCTGTACGAATCATCACAAGGGTTAGAACTCCCTGCCTTGACACGATCCGTGTCCATTTTACTTCGCCTAGGGATGGATGATCTCCTCCGCGAGGATGAACTGATAGTGCACGATTACCAGGCCGCTATGACGTGGCTGGTTGAGTCTGTCCCTGAGCCCTCCTGGGACGCCCTTGTATGCCATACTCTCAAACCCTTCGTCTCAACAGCTGACGTTTGATAGTGTGCTGATGTGACCCTCTCTTTGTACACATTCATCGACTCGTCACCTCTTCGTCTTGCCGCAATTTCATCCGTCCCGATTACCTCGCCTCGGCTTGTAGACCTTCGCCGTCGGCTTGCCCTGTCATTTGTCTTTGATGATACCAATTGGGGCAGGAGGCCGCCATACACAACACTTTCGATCCGCTCCCTGATCGACCGACTTGAGGATGACGCCTTCATTGTTGACCGCCACCACACCGACTATGTCGAGCTCGGCGCCCTCGCTGGACTCCTCGATATTGCAATCGGGGATGGGTGTCCGCCGACGACGATAGGCGGTGGCACACAAGCCATCAAGCAGTTCAACGCCGAGATAGATGAACTGGCGCGGAAAATAAAGGTCATGTGGTCTGGTATCAGTACCCAGGGTGCCGCGTATGCGTCGCGACTGGATACGCGACAACGACTGCAGGACTTGGAGCGGACGCTCGTGCATGCAACAAGGACCAGGCCACCACCAATGCAGAGCATTTTTGGGATCGGACCGACAGATGAATATGACGAGGATAAACCTAAACCAAGACAGCAGAGCTTTATGCAAAGGTACTTGATAAAGGGAGCGCAGTCTTAAGGATCATATTCGCCATCGCTGGGAAACGGCCGAAGACTAGAGCAGACCCAGCTTTGGGCGGGTTTATGACTTATGAATGTCCATTAGCATGGTGATGGCTACCACTTGTAGTAGCCTCCCCGTATCATACAAACTCTGAAGAAACTCCTGGCCGTATGAATCTCTTTCAGCATGCTTGGTTGCTCTACCCGCCGGAATCGGATCTCCAAACAGCAATAATGCAATACCACACGACTTCACTTCCTAAAACAAACCCCGGAAAGACAAATGAGACCCTCATGGTCTCCTCTCGACATTATCTTGGGCCATTTCTTAGTCAAAGAACTTTCTGTTGGGGTTCTTTCCAAACAGAGCTTCACGCATAGCAGGCAGGGCACCCTCCCTAAGAAGGCCCAATCGCGCCTCGAATGTGTTGTCGATGTCAATCTTGCCCCCTGTGCCGATAATGACGACGCCACCAGCGCTGAACCACATTAGTCCTGACAGAGCAGCTTCGCATAGAGCCAATGGCACCTACCTTCCCTCAACCACCGGGTTCTCCTCATCAAGGGTCCCCTGGATGTCCTTCCCTGTCTTGTCCTTATAATCCTTCTCGGCCTCCTCGATTGCCTTCTTGACAATCTCGTAGTCAGCCTTGCGCGCGCGGACCTGCAGCTCGGGCTCGTTCAGCGCATAGAATCCCTCCAGGATCAAGCCCGTAAGAACTGCCTGATAACGCTTCTTATCCTTGGCAGCATCGCCAAGGCGTTGCTGTGCCGCCTCGAAAATGTCGTCCAACAGCGCCTGGCGCGCGCCCAGCACGCGGAGTCTTGTCTTGTTGGAAACGGTGGACCGCGCGATTTGCTGCGACATTTGGGCCTGCTTGAACTTCTTGGCGTATGTTGAGTCGATGGCATCCATCTCTTGCCGAACGAGCTTGGACTTTTCGATGGCGAATTCCTCGTCCGCTTTGATAGAGATCTCGTGGGCCTTCTCGTTAGCTTCTTGCTTGATGAAGGCCGTCATTTTGCGGAGTTCTTGTCCGACCTATGGCGGGGTGTGTTAGCCAGCCGTGGGTGAGGGGATATTGGCAATGGGCGATTCCAGCGTGCGCCGAGATGTGCCCCTTACTTACCTGGTCGTCAGACAAGGCGTGAATCTGTGACATTCTGGCGGATTGTTGTTGTGTTATGAGGAGGTGGCGTTGTCTTGTTGTATCGATCCCGATACAGCCTGGGAGATGATACTCGGGGGGAGAGCTCGAGGAGCTGGGACGCAACAGAGCTAACGCGCCACGGGATGGACAGAAAATACGTGGTTTTGATATGCCTATAGGAACAGAAACTTTCGGTGCTGACACTGCAAAGGATTGGTGGCCTGATTGCCGCAGGTTGCTCGTATCTCGGAGATGAAGTTGAAGATGGAAACCAAGCGACATTGACGCAAGCTCTCCCCAGTTGTTGGAGACGCACTGCTCACACATGCCTGGGTTGTCGGCTTGGCACCTGGTGTCAGCTCCAGCCACACTACCCCACCACCCAAGGCCCGGGTGCCCAGCCACATGCGTGTCCGTGAGCCACAGGTGGATCGACAGCGACTGACGCACTTGCTGTGAGCTGGCGTCAGGCGTTGCCCTGCCGGCTGCAGTGTGACCGCTTCCAGGGGGAATCGTTCGCCCCAAAGCGTTGAGGTGGCCGGGTTGGGTGTTTCGGCTCATACCTGTTCAACCGAATGAATCGCCTCCATTCCAATTCACATCGCTCTCTACTCCAGTAACGACGGTTGCGGGCTCCAACGCGCGCGGCCCTGCAACCGAATCGTCTTTTCTAGAGTCTTGGTTTTCTCAAAACCCGCGGCGCCAGGGTGACGGGACCACTTCGGAGCCTCATGCACAAGTGCCGAGGACGGCATCATTGAACGTTCGACAGTGCTTGCCAGTTCTTCTATTCCCAGAAAAACACAGTCGTGTTTGTCGCAACAAACTTTATTATACAGCCGACACGCTTGTACCCACCAGACCGCGTCCTGCTCCCATTATTAGCGACCGAGCTTTTCTCGACAACCATCCAGACCTCATCCCGAACCCACTCAACACAAAGAGACTGTCTCCAACACCATCGACGAGACATAATATACTTCCCCATGAAAACTCAATAGCACGTCGCTCCGCAGCTCTGCACACCAGATGACCGTCGGTCCCCGGTGGCAATGGGGCTCATTGGGGGCATCTCCCCTGGCGGGAGCATCGCTGTATGTTGCTGGCGCACTGTCCCATAACTCGGTGTGTTGCTGACGCGCGTGGCAGCTCGGAATCATAGTTGGGCTCTTGAGCACCAGTGTTCAAAGCTTAGGCCTGACGCTTCAACGCAAGTCGCACATTCTCGAAGACGAAAAGAGTCCTTACGATGCGAGGCGGCCGCCCTACAGGAGGAGGAGGTGGCAGCTAGGCATGGGCATGTTCATCATAGCCAACGTCCTGGGGAGCTCGATTCAGATATCGATGCTGCCACTGCCGGTCCTCTCGACGCTGCAGGCATCGGGTCTGGTTTTCAACTCGATCTGCGCCACCCTGATATTGGGTGAGCCGTTCACAACGTGGTCGCTATGGGGGACTCTGCTTGTTTGCGGAGGCGCCGTGCTGATCGCTGTTTTCGGTGCGATCCCGTCACCGGCGCACAAGCTGAGCGAACTACTGGATTTGTTGGGGAGGCGGCCCTTCGTGCTATGGATGTCCTTCCAGGCCGTCATCGTGATCGGCATCGCAGTTGCAACGGAGCTTGTTGCCCACTTCTCGACAGTGAAACAGGACCCACGCTTTCGCCTTGCTCGGGGGTTCGCGTACGGGTGCATAAGTGGCATCCTATCGGCTCACTCGCTCTTGGTGGCCAAATCGGCTGTTGAACTGATTGTCAGAACCATTGCTGACGGCGATAACCAGTTTGTGCACTGGCAATCGTGGATGCTGGTCGTTGCGCTTGTTACCCTTGCACTCAGCCAGCTTTACTACCTCCACCGTGGCCTCAAGCTGGTCTCAACTTCAGTTCTTTACCCGCTAATATTCTGCATCTACAACATCATCGCCATTCTTGACGGCCTAATCTACTTTCGCCAAACCGACCTCATCGGTCCCCTCCGCGCATGTCTCATCACCCTCGGAACGGCCATTCTTCTCTCCGGCGTTCTTGCGCTCTCGTGGCGTCTCAGCGACGAACAACACACGCCCGGTGTTGGGCAGTCTACCCTTGCTCCGGGCTTGGGTCTTGTCGAAGACACTGATGGCGAGGAAGATGAGGAATCACTGCTCCTCGCCTCGGACGTCGGTGACCAAGAAGATGAATCTTCTTCTGCACAGGCCTCCTATCAAACGTTCCGTCCAGCTCGGGAACCTCTCCTCTCACCTCTCCCGCCAAGAAAGAGACCAACTGCGCCATCGATGCGCTCAACTGTTTCACGGTGGACCGAACGTGCAGAGATTTGGGATGAGCTTGAGGACCGCGACAAAGCGGCCTCACCTTCCCCTCTCACCACCCGTCGACGATCCACTACACTGCCCGGTTCATCTGAATCATCTTTTCTTATACCACGGCGAGCGGGAACGTCGACCAGCGAGTTCCCTTCGATCTACCAAAGCGATGGTGCACCTGCGCTATCGCCCAGGGTAAACTTTCGCCGCCGCCGGAGGAAATCCACAGGGTTTCCGGGGTTTACTGCGCGAAAATCTACTGGAGGGAGGAAAACATCGGGTGGGATCCAAGATGCAGTGGGGAACATGCTGAGGCTCAGGTGGTGGCGGAATAGGAGTGGTCATGGGCCACCAGCCAGTCCACGAGTTGTCAGCTCTCCAGCCGCAAGCCCGGCTGCCTGGGCGAGAGGCAGGGGTGACGAAGAGGGACATATTGGCAGCGGTCACGATGATGAGGCCATTGAGGTTAGGAGGCCCTTGCTCGGAAAACCTGGAGGGAGGAAAGGAAACGGGAAGAAAAAGGACAATAGGGGATCCGGGTCTGGGAGTAGACCACTAGACGACGGTGACGTTGTATAAACCGGCTGCTTTGTTTTGCTGTACGATTCACACGAGAAGAGAGAGACAATTCAGGGATATCCATACACCAGCATGTCCAGGTGTGGTTTTTTTGAAAGGGGCAAGAGTCTCTTGAAGGAGTTTTGAATACCTATTCATTCAATTTCACTGGCTAAATGGCGGTGGACGTTCTAGCGTGAAATCCAACACAAACCACGGCATTTCACTTATGCGTCCGAGGCGCTGAACTTGTCGATGAGATTTGTACATGGGTTCTATTTCAAGTATATACGTGTCATGTCTGAGGGAAACTAACGGGGAGCGAAACAGAATATGACAAAATGGGGCAGCAGGTGAGAACGTGTATGTTTGTGGAACAACGAATAATGCAGTACTCGGATTTGGGCCCCCCTATCCGTCCTGTCTCCCTTCAGGAGACAGCCCCCTTTCTTCTTTCAAAACAGACAAAAGCCCAAGATCAAGTTGCGGCTCGATACCGGAATGTGAGGCAAAGCTTCGAGTCGGATTGGGGTCTGCGTCGATGGTTCGTGACGCCCTGGATACTGGACGCTGATGGGGGCGGCGAAGCAAGGTTGCAGTGGTCCAGAGGCCACTAAAAAAACGATGGGCTCGTTCACGGCTGAAGTGTTATAGGCCCCGGATGCCGGACTTCTCGTCGATGTGGCGGAATCGCTCTTTCTCCTTGCGCTCCTTCAGCAGGCAAGCGGTGGCCATGACGAAAAGAGCATCGATGCCGACCATACCAAAGACGGCAGTGAAGATGTCGTCGAGGAAGATGTTGGCGAATGAGGCGATGGGGGTTGCGCACCCTCGCATGAGCGCAGCAGCAGCGGGACTCGGGCAGGTCGGGTTCGTCACGAACGCAGGCGAAGAGCTATTGAAGTACCCGCAGCAGGAAAACTGGTTTACTTGTTAGTCCTGTTGCTCAACTGAACCTTTTCCAATATGGCCGACTCACCGATGTCTGCATCAGGTCTTGGACCTGAGCCGACTGGGTCATCCAGAGCGGCGCGAAATCGTCCTTGGTCTTGAGGGTCAAGATCCACAGGTAAAGGCCAATGCACATGCTGAAGATGGCGCAAAAGGTCGTCATGACACCACCCAATTTCAACCAAGAGCGAGCAGGCGTGATGATACCGGGGATCGTCGCGAGAAAGGTGACAAAGATGAGGATGGCATTTCCGACGCCTGCAGTGAGAGGAAACCTCTGGTAGAGAAGGTTTCTCGCCGCCTGCCTCCCATCTGTCGCCTCCTCGAATTGGATGTTCTGGACGATGATCGAAAAGGCTAGCATGAACACGCCCATTAGGACGAAGAGGAAATCGCAGGCCACATAGGCCATTTGCACCTTGTTCGCCATCTTGTCGTCGGGCGTTGGTCGTTGCTGAGCAGGCGAGACTCGGATATCGAACGACCACCCTCTTCCACTTCCACTGCTTTTCCCCCTTTGACAGACACAGATGACTGACGGCCGGCGTCGAATTCGTTACTTGGTGATCGGACAATGAGCGAAGACGGGCTGAGATTCGACCGGCAATTCCCAACACCGAAGGCAAATAGAAGGAGTGTGATTACCGAATACCACAGTTCAAGAAGCGAAAGAGAAAAAGAAAGTGACTAGATGATGGTATCACGACATGGAGATAGCGTTCGGATCGGTTGTCGACGATGGACTAGCACTGTCGCCGGTCACCAAGCCAGGGCGGAGAAAGAGGTGGAAGAGAGAAAATGGGTGGGATGGGAGCGAAGAGGCGATCCAGAACCACACGCAACGAACCCCATTTCGGACAAGACCTGATGGATGAAAGGGGACCGATGGAACCTGGCCTACGCTTGAATGGCCTATGCGCGCACCAGTCAGAGCACGGGGTTATGGACACAAGCACTACAATCGCGCGATTCTGTCGCAGCGTGTATGGAGATTCGGGCGACGGTTCGACTTGTCGTTGGAGATTTGCCGGTCCCTGACAGAAGCCGTTTCAGATAGCGTCGGAGTCAGGGATTGAATGGTGGGGCAATGCCTGTCCGCTGGCTTTCAGCGCTACGCTCGAGCCAGCCTGAGAGCTGAGCGAAAACATAGGCCCACCTGCCATTTCGACCACGAGAGCCGCCTCACGGAACGTCAAACCCACAACTGCTTCGCATGAGGCGAGGCCACGAAGCTACGGAATATCATCACGAACCACGATCCAACAGGTCAGCCACAATGGCCGCGACGCATCGAACGCATCATACTGCCTCCGGCTACTACCCGATTACACTCTGAAAATGCATCTACTTACCTGAACAGCGTCCATTGCGATTCTCCAAGCTGGAGCCAGCCAGACTGAGATGCCACAGGATTCGCCGGTCTTGCATCGTGATGCTGGTGAGTGCACTTTACACTCGGCAGCCGAGGCCATTCAAACATTTCTCGGGACTCATGCAAGAGCGGCGAAGCCCGCCCGCCGGGCTGCAGCCAACTCAGAGCCAAAGTCTGGGACCGCCGACCGGAATATCCAGCACGGGGGTCCGAATGCTTTGGAGGCGCCAATTTGCATCGGTGGCGGGGTATCACAGTCCGAACTAGTTGGCTCTCCGCCCCGAACCAAGGCTTTCAGCACAGAGCTAGAGGGTCGCCAAGGTCAAACTATTTCATCCTTTGCCCTCGCTTGCACACTCGCATTGAGCGGGCGGCGACTTGGACGTCTATTCGCCCCCAATGTTTGTCACAAGGCAACCGAGTATACGCACATCCGGGGCTCTACTGTCAGCAAGTGTGCAAGTGGTTCGGCCCTTGAAGCCCTTCGGTCAGCAGGATCACCGGCAGCGAACAGAAAAGCCCGGGCTCCAGACGGGAACTCCAAAAGGCTGGAGATATTAGTCAGTCCTGCTTCCTCCGAGAAGACGTGATAACGGGGAATGGCGGGCAGGGGGCGAGTGACACCAGCACGCTTCCTTGGCTTACCGACAGCGAATCAGAAGCGAGCAGTCTTCCGTAAGAAGCAGTTCCCTTTCACTTGGCCTTTTCGGGCCACATTTACTGAGCCTTTACGGGACCGTATCGACGACCCTCCCAAGAGGATTTGGTATTTCGCCGCAGCAAGTTACGCAGATTTCTCACTCATCATCTATCGACACACTTGTAGTTCCAGCGTCGGACAATGTGAGCGTCTCAACATTGCGGTAACCAATGCCAAGTTCCGAGCACGTCTAGGTTCAGTCCCGTTCACATGCAGACATGGAGGCCACCATGCGGACCCCCGCCACAGCAGCACTCACCTTTCCCACTTCGGAGACGGGCTTGCGGCGCGGTGTGGATGTATGTTGGAGCTTGAAGTCAATCGCACTTGAAACCAGTAGTGGCACATGAATCACGAGCTCTTCGACCACATTTCTGGGTAGATTTTGGACGTTACTGCTCCTCCCGCGAAGAAGTTTGCGAAAGACTGTGTGACATGATCTTCAAAATCTGCAGCAGGCCTCCTTTTTTTAGTCCGCAATTCTCACACGCAATCACACGCTAAGTATCGCGCACCCCCGCTTTCGTTACCCTTGCAGCGATGCACGCGTTCACCAATCTTCAACCACAAAACGAGTCTTCCGCCCTTGACCCCGGTCGGTCAGGGGAAAGAAGGTGGGCAGAAAAGCGGCACGGTGAAAAATCAACTCCACGACGCTGTGGTCCAGCTCTGCAGTGTGTACTTTCAGGTCAAGCTTCTCCCTCCTCTATACATGTCTCCAATGGCAAAGGGGCGACGACTTGCCCACCACCATGTACCGCGCGCGCTGGGCAGCCGTTGGAAGCTCGGCCCAGCGCATCCTGTCAACAAGGCAACGGGACAGCGGCACACGGCTGCACAGTGCGCAGGGACTCGTCTGCCTCGCGCAGGCTAGCTTGGTTCGGCGTAGAGAAAAAGCCACCAGACGGCCATCCTCGCAGTCCGGGGCAGGGGCCATAATTTCGTTTTATCGATCCGAGGGACTGGAATACCGACCCAGTCGTGGTGAACATCAGCTTTGGCCCATCAAACTTCTAATTCAAGTCGCAGTTGCAGTGCCATTGCTGCCGACCCCGGACAATAGCGACCTGCAGGCAGGAAGATATTGCAGAACAAAATTGAATCCCCGCTATCACTGCGGTGTCGAGCTGATGATCCCAGCGGCACAGTTTAGGTGATTTTCAATAGTCCAGGCCAGTCTCACCATCCGCGCCTGCATCGTCTCATGGGCGAGGGATGGGATGCGTCGAGATAGGGCTCCGCGGCCGATTGGATACGGACCTAGGTATTAGTGGTTCATGACACTTCTCTTTTCCCTCTTCCCTACCCCCTGCTCGTGCGGCCCTGCTACCTGTGCCGGGGGCGATGCGTCTCTGGCGTTGGAGGAACGCGTGAAGGCCAGAGGGCACGGGCAGGTAAGTGGGCAGGCTGCCGTTCCCCGGCGAGTTGCAAGCCCTCAAGCGGAGAGACTGAGAGATGGAGACCCCGCACCCGCATCGCGAGCCTCCCGTGTGCAGAGCGACGGAGCCATTGAAAGCCGCCATCTTGCCATCTCGAATGCAAGTACCCTGCCGGAAGCCTTACGCGCGACAGCTCTGCTGCTCTCGTCCCTCGCTTCTAGCTTCTCCCGCGCCCGCCCTTGGTCCTTCGCGCTCTGCTCACCACTCCCGTCACCTCACCGGCACCACTGAGTTGCGAAGAGGTCGGCGACCCGGTCGTGACGAAGATATCTCGGATGGTGACGGGGGATTGGTCGGGTTTAGTCCCGCCCGCGCCTTGTGCAAGGTATTCGACTCGACCCCTCCATCCGTGGCTCGCGTGTGGTGCGTGTGTGTGTGTGTGGTGGTACTTATGTAAGGTGTGGAAAAAGCAAAGAAAATCCGGGACTGGCCCAAACTCGTTGACCTGCAAGGCATTTCTCTCCCCACCTTCACCGCACCCAGAGGCCCTTCGTTGTGCTCCCAGTTGCGGGCCCACTCCTGGATCAAGAATCGTGAATGCTATTTGCTCTTGTTCGGGTGCTGGATGGACTCGACATGCCGTGGAGAACTGACTATCACAGTGTGTAATTTCTCTTCTGCATGGACCCCAACCGCAGGCTGAGTCTTCTCCAGTCATCCGCACTGTGTACCAAACGACGGAACAACTTCGATGCCCGTGAAATTCACCACGATTGGATTGGAGGGCGCCGCCCTTACTGACGGAACCTTGATGCCACCATTGCAACCACACCGGAACCGGCTTCGCTCGTCACCTGACAAGGAGTGAAGAAGGAGGATGGAGATATGAGTAAAAGGCAAACATGTCAACACACGCGAACTGTGTCTTTTTTGACAAGCGAGGGGGTAAAAACGTCCGCACAGCCCTTTTTCCCCACGTCAGGGGACCGGAGGGGAGCGGGTAGAAGCGTTGATGTTTGACTGTCGACGCGAGAGCCTACAAACGCCCGCACCAAAACAATTGAGTTCATAGCGGCTGTTGCACTGCTGCAAAGTACCTTGCCTGTGCGTCCGGAACGCGACATTGTCAACTGCAGCCACCATCTCATCAGGGCGCTGTCAACGTCTCGCTGGGACGGCAAACTTCACGTTTGGTGCATCCGTTGTGGTGTTGGGTGCTGCAGCTCTCGTGCAGTGGCATGGATGGAATGGAGCTTGCTGCCGCTGGCTCTCCGTCCCGGCAGGCCCCCTCCGCAACACCAACCCCCCTCCTTCCCTCTCCTCTGATGTTCAAGGTTGCTTGCTTCCCTCCCGCACTGTGTGCGCTTGCCCTCGAAGGCCGCCACGACCCACTTGCTGCCTCCCCGGGCCCCGCCTTCGCTTTTAAACAGGTCCCAGCTCTGGCCCGCAGCGTGCCACCGCCTCGCTATCCTCTTTTCAATCATTCCGCTGTCACCAAGCCTGTTCAGTCAGGCGCACCCAACCAGCAGACTGCCCATTTTCCGTTACCTGCTTTCTCGACAGGGGAATTTCGCAGTCCCAAAAGGTATTTGACAGAGTCAAATTCAGCCAACCGTCGCCTCGGTTTCCCTGAAGAGCGACTCTGCGAATCTCGGTGCACGTCGGTCCTCCCACCGCACCCCTCATTCCCGTTTGTCGCCTCTTCCCGCAAGCCTACTGTGTGCATTGCACTGTCGGCTACTGGCACTCAGTCCCGCCTTTGCTCAGCAACCGGCCCCAGCAGCCAGCCAGCGACAAGAGTTGCATGCCACTGGACGAAAATACCTTACCAAGGTCGTCCCAGCGCGCCGCGCCAGCACCAGCGCCAGAACAAAGCAAATAAAAATTAAACGTGATTCCTCGCTTCCTTCCGTCGGCACACCAGACTCGATACAGTGCAGCGCCCAACCAGGTTTCTGCGACAAAAAGGCACCTCTCCGCTCAACCGCCAGATCAAGTCTAGGCCATCGGCACAACGCTCAAAAGAGCATATCCACCATTTTGCCTTTTTGGTATTTCTCGTGATACCTTCGACCACCTCGATACCCTTGACTTGTGAAAATGGCCGACATCACGGATCCCCACGACCAAACATCGCCCACCGAGCTGGACGACTCGCACGTCGGCAATGGAAACCCCGTCGCTGAGAGTCGCGGCATCAAACGCGCCCGCCAAGCGCCCGACGATGACGATGACGACGACGAGAAGGGCAACCGCGAGCGTCGCAAGATTGAGATTAAGTTCATCAGCGACAAGTCGCGGCGCCACATCACATTCTCCAAGCGCAAGGCCGGCATCATGAAGAAGGTTCGTCTCGCGTTGTCCCCATTCTGTGCTTACGCGCCTGTCAAGTCTGCTCTGGCGCTGTCGCTGTCCCTGTCCGCTCCGAGCCGGATGTCGCGTGCGCGCTGGCTCAACTCACAGTGCGAAGCTTCAACCGCTAACCTAAACTCTGTTGTGTAGGCGTATGAGCTATCTGTCTTGACAGGTACTCAGGTACTGCTCCTCGTCGTGTCGGAAACGGGCCTAGTGTATACCTTCACCACCCCCAAGCTCCAGCCTCTTGTCACCAAAGCAGAGGGCAAGAACCTTATTCAGGTAAGCCCGACAGACACACAAAGATGCCCCTCACCATGTCGTGCCGCAGCTGACGCTGTTTGTTCTTGTAGGCATGTCTCAATGCACCCGAGCCGGCCACAGGTGGCGAGAATGGCGTTGACGACAACAACGTCGACTCTCCCGAGGAGCCTACAAGCGCACATCTCCCCCCACAACAAGGCCGACCTGGTATGCCACAGGGCCACATGAATCCCGGCGGTTACATGCCTCAGGTTGGGATGGACCCCCAACAAGCCCAGGCGCTGGCCTACAGCAGCTACGTACAACGGGGACCTGGTCAGTACATGCCGCAGTCTGGTTTGCAGCAGCACGCTGGTCATCAGTCATAACGGAACCCCTCGATCCGGTCGCCTGAATTGACCAGCATGTCAATACCATTAATGCATTCCTGGAACGTATTTCTCGACATCTTTCGGATGGTTACCCCATCTGATGGGTTTTTTGGTCCGGCGTTCGTTCGGGATGTTTGATGCCCGTCCAATTTTTACATGTCCTCGATGTTCCCGCTTGTCCCTTCAGCTCCCTGGTTCCTGGCTCCGTCATCTCGTGCGGTTTACGGATCCGGGTGTCTTGAAGACAGTCAACAAGGATCGTCGAAAGATGAATAGTAAAGGGCTTTCCAGGCATATTGGCGTCGGGTGGGAGCACTTTTTTGGTGGAGGCGGACACCTATGCGGGTCTTCGCCTTCGACGGAGAGCCATCGAGGGTGAAATGGCGAAGACGACGTCACGATCCACGAATAATCGATCCTCGGGACGAAACATCGGGCTCTTACCATCTAGGCGCTTTTTTCATGGTTTTCGTTTTCGACTCTGGGATCCCCTTGCGCAATACCCACTCACCCACCCGCTCGCTGTCCATATTCTCTCCGTCTGTCCCTACTCCATGTGCGGGTATTTTGCTATTTCCTTGGTAGTGGTTACTGGTGACGGGCTTGCTCCACGATACTCTGCAATAGAGGAGGAGGATGGGTGGCGGGATGGACGCACTTGTCTCCATGTTTTGTTGTGGGTTTGTTTTGGGACTGTTGGGCCTCGCTTAATTCGGGTGTTGTTTGTCGACGATGGCGAATGGAGTGGTGGTTGAGGAGAACCAGAGACACGGGATGGCGACGTGCTGCGGACAGAACAAAAAGGATCCGTACTTTTTTCCCTGTCTTACCCGACCAACAACTAGTTACTTACTTTGTATGATAAGCACAGCCTCGTTTCCGTCCGTACCCCCATAAAGGATGCGTGTGACACAATGTTGAATGCGTTGGTGATGGTGATGTGTGAGGTTGACAACGACTTTGCGGGAGCGCGCAACGTGCACAGATGCTGGGATGGAAGAAGAGAAGTTCAAGGTCTGGTTCAGACGGAGCTTTGCCTGATATTATATAGTCGGGACCCGGCAAGTGGCTATTATCACATCTGGAAGTTGGTTATAAGGTTCAATATCCGATGGAATCGTTTTTGGATTTTTTGGACCTAGGCGGTTTTGGGAACAAGAGCCCTCCCGAGGAGCCGGTGGAGCAAGTTGCGGACGCTCCCGCCCCGCCGGTGCTGGCGCTGGCGCTGGGCACACTAACCTTGAGAGGGATACGAGATCCCCAAAAGTACATGACCGTTTTTTTTTTTTTCATGGGGTATGTTGAAACCACGGGCTGTCCGTTTTTGGACGACAGCCGAAATGGATTGGGGGTTCTGGTTCCGACGACGTGTCAGATGACATGAGGTTCGGCGATGGGGGGGATTCGGATATGGGTACGTCGGCGTTCCCTTTTTTTTGTATATATATCGTTTTTATGTGTGTGAGGAGTGTTCCTGTGAGGTGAGGTGAGGTGCGGTGGAAGGGGAGATAGGGGAGACAGGGGGATGGCTTTGTTGTTGGCCAATGAACGGAGCGCTGCGGTCCTTGTTTGGGAAAGTTCAATGGACTTTGCGAACGTGACGCGATGCGATGCGATGCGATAGAGTATGCGAATGTGGTGCAATGTGTGATGCATGAGGTCGGGGTTGGGAGCGAGATGCTTTTGTTCGTGGTCACGGGGTATCCTGGGTACGTTTTGGTTGAATAGATATGTGGATTGTACTCGCTCAGCGAAGTGGATGGGGTTGATATGTGTTGAGATGATGTGCTGCTGGTGAGTGAAAGGCCGGAAGACCAGATCGAGCTTAGGGTGTTGGGTATTTAGCCTGAGGTTGGTCGCTGGGCAAGGTACGACGAGCAAGGCAGTAAGTAGGTGGTTTTTGCATCTGCGAAAGGGATAAGGGGGTAAAGGGTATCAGTTGGGATGGCTGAGGCATCGAGATGGAAGGAAATCCCCTGCTGTGTGAGCAGTGCCTGGGTGCAAGATACTGGGATTAAAGGAGAATCACAGTGGATAGCAAACATGCGATTGATATCGTCTTTCGTATTTTGAAAGACGAGAACATACGACCTATTCCTATTCATGTGAGGTATCTCAGCAGATGGACACCAGGCCCGGAATGGCCATGTCGCAACCACCAAACCCAAGCCAAGGTGATTTCATCATAGTGCATAGACTCGCAATGTTGGCAGCTGCCGCGAACTGCATTTTCCGACGATCCAATGTGCGTGGTGACTTTCACATCTCGGGACCTCCTGCGTGTCTCACTCCGCGATCGAGAAGAACCATTGACGGCTCGCCAATCGACCCGCGAGATTGGGTGCGTGTGCCTTGCTGCTTGTTCACAGGGCTGGTCCTTGATGGCGAGGCCCAACTGATAGGTCGAAGATAAGCACGCTCCGGTGCTTCCCAAAACAGGATCCCCGATAGGTATAGATGTCAAACTGGAAGATGGCGATTGTGTGGAATCGAACGAGTGTTCTTCCTCAACTTGACATGCGTCCAAAGAGTTGGTGGGGCGTATATGAGCGTACTTGCACAGTCAGGAGCATCTTATATACTAAGCGAAGCAAGGAAATTAAGCGATGACATCGAGGAAAGCAGCAGGATGTGGTTGACGTTGGTGGTTGGGCTCTCGGTTGCAGATGCCTCATCGGGTGTTGAAGCAGCAAGTCAACCAGTTCACACCATTGAGGAAAATAGAAATAAAGTGGTATCTGATCTAGATGATGAAATGCCTGACCAATCGGGGTTGTGGAACTGGTCATACTATCCTTCAACAAAATATATCCAATACCATCGTTGTTCGACGGCTTCACCCGAAGACAACTGCGAAGGATGATCAAGGATCATCGGGAATTTCCGCGTGTATTGCACATCCGTTTGAGGCAGGCCGAACCCCAAATTTCCGGGCCACCCTGTCCATTTCATGTGGTCGGCCCGTAGATAATATCGAAGCCGAACATTGGTCGTTGTCGACGGCTTCTTTGTAGTCCTCGGGACGATGCCCAAGCGTATGGTGTGGAGTTCGTCATCGGTGTGGGGAACCCTGGCTGATAGGCGGGCTGCTTCGTCGGGGCTGCGTGGATTTGAGCACATTTCTGCATGTCCCTTGCTAGCGCCACGCCGAAAGGAGCGGTACTTTGACAGCGAATTGTCTAAACAATTTTCCTTGACTTGAAAGTGAGGATGACAATGCTGCAAAACCCGAGTTGATATCCCAAGCCATGGGCATCATAGCAGAAGCGCAGAGAATGGACGTGACGTCGTTTGAATCCCTAAACTCCACCGCCCCGTTTCAGCGCCATGCTTCCCGCGACCCACACCAACTAACCCAAAGACAAACGGACGACCGCTTAGTGCTCGGCAGCCGTGATGAACCGCCCGACAAGCAAGCTCCCGACAAACGTCCCCGCAAGGACAGAGATGAAATAGCCGACGTTCATCGACATGACCGCCAACATGCTGTGTGACTTGTTAGCATTCATATTCATTCGGCGCCTCGCAAGAGCGGGGAGTGGAACTGCTCACAGCAAATACCCAACGCCCGCAATGACAGTGTCGATTGCCGCCCTCACAGGGTCCACGCTGAGACGCCATGGCCTTGCGCCGAATGTGCGTTTCTTGACAACCATAACGTTCTCCTCCATGCCATTCTCGCTCAGGACCATGTTTGCTTGCTTGGCCAACGAGTCGCGGCTGA
Organism: Cercophora sp. LCS_1; assembly: GCA_036250225.1. NCBI lineage: Eukaryota > Fungi > Ascomycota > Sordariomycetes > Sordariales > Lasiosphaeriaceae > Cercophora > Cercophora sp. LCS_1. The sequence goes on from JAPZLL010000003.1 coordinate 609,117, forward strand.
GGTTCTCGGCAAGCGGCGTCTTGCCGTTGACCACAATGTAACGCCGGTTCATCTCGCGGTCCAGCCAGCGGTTCTCCTGCCACCACTTTGCAGCAAGAAGTCCACGGAAGAGAGCGGCGAGGAAGATGAGAAAGATGCACGTTGCCGCGTATGTTCCCGTGTTGTTGGGCGTCCACATTGAAGAGTAGAGCGGTGTCGCCATCGACGTCTGAAAGACCGACATCATCGTCATGCCGTCCATGGAGGACGAAGATTCATGGCCGTGTGAATCCGTTGACGATTGGGCCGTGGTGTCGTGGGACTCAGTCCCATGTCGTGGAAAAAGATGCATGTTCATCTTGACGCTGCTGTATCGTGGTGATGAAGAAGACGAAGAAGAAGAAGAAGAAGAAGAAGCAAAGAGCAAGTTCCCCAGTTCGCGCCGACTTCAAGGTGTTTGAGAAGTCGTGTCCCGTCGCAGTTGGATCCGTGATACTTTTTGCGGCGTAAAAGGTGAGAGGGGAATTGCAGTGTCCCACAGGACGGGTGTCGCGGATTTCCAGAACCACAGCGAGATGCACCAACTGCCGTTTAGCCGCAGGCGTGTGTGTAAGGCCCAGATCTTGTTTCGCCTTGAGAGGATTGGGGTCTGCTGATGTTTCCGTTTATATATATGTGTGTGCCGCTGGAAGAACCAACTCCCAAAGACAAGCGCTGAAATGGGCGGGTTTTGCGAACGAGACTGAGGAGAGAGCACGTTTCCGTTGGTGTTGGGCTTGAAACAGACATGAAGGGGAATTGAGCGTGAAGACGTTCAGCTGCCCGCCTTTTGGGTCTCGCAGGGTAGCCCGTCCGGAAACCTGCTCATGTGGGGGGCCATGCATGGGCTGGGATTCCCGCCATCCGCGCCAAGTTTAGCGCCGATCTTGATTGACAGGGGACGACACTTCTATGGAACGACACAAACGAGACAAAGACAGGGAACCGTCATTGCGGCAAACAAAGTCATTAGCTTTGCGAGTAGCATTTGTCCATCGTGTCAAGCACGAAGCATTGCATTTTGCTCTCTCTTTAGGGGTACAACTTGCGTACAGCTTGATGTCAAGTGCACCGAGCAGATCTGACACCCTTGTTCGAGTCTAGACCAGGAGGGACGGAGTACAGGTACCGGGTCTTGGCTGATACCAAACATGCCCTACGAAACGTCGATCTGGTCGCGGCATGCTTCCTCTTGGTTTCTACTGCATCCAATCGCTTCTCTTCGGGGAGATTTTCGTGGAAGGGAAGCACTATTATTGCATTCCTTTTGGCAGAAATGCAGTGCGTCTGAGTAGGGGACGGAATGCGGCTATGCGGCGGACTGGCTTCGCACGCTTTCAGAACAAGTTGAAAGTTTGTGACACGACTTTATGTTTGGACACTGCACCCTGACTACTTCAGATAGGTTCCTATCATTTGCAAGTAGGGCACAATCTATTGCCAACTAATGGACTGTTCCTCGTGAGCGCGGGCACGTCCGCTTGCGGTCTCTAGTATGCGTGTCTCTTCGGCAGATGACGAGGCAAGTGGGTGACGGGAAAACGACACACTGAACACAGCTGATGCCACTTCAAGCAGCCTGGGCAGATATGAAAACCCCCATAGGCATCAGAAAAAAAAGTCCAGGGCCTTTTCAATAGAGGTTTGGACATTAAAATATCGGGTGATGCATTGGAATGCTGGATTCACTCCTTTTCGGTGGATGAATACCCCTTCGACTTTTTTTGTGTGTGCCGTTTATTTTGTCAAGAACTTGCGGGCGTTTGTTTTCTATAAAAGGGGCCAAGTCTCCTGCATCGTGATCCAGATCAAGCAGGGCGTCGGTGGGTGTCGGTGATGTGGATTCTATACGGTCCGACGGTAACTTTGCATCTGAAGACACCCAAGCCATGCCTGCCGTGAGGAGCCTGAGACGGGAGCCGTACTGGTGGGCGCACCAACTGCTCGCGCATATTGCCCTGGCAGAAGACAAGTCATGTTTCCGCGAGCACGCCAATCCAGAGAACGTATCCGGCGTGACCGTACCGTGGAGTGGTTCGTTGCTACCTGCCACATTTGGAAGCGACACGCCTCGCTCTCCGGTGCTGATAGCTGCTGAGCCGGGAAGGCGCAGTCGAGCTCGCCCAAGGTCCGATCTCGTCCTGACATAAGGCAAGCAAGCCTTCTCGGTTCCCCAAGAAAAAACATCCCGTCGGAAACGCAAATTTCCTTTGTCATTCAGTGGGCGTTTGGACCCTTCCCCGTCCAACAGAGGCGGATAATGATCGCAATCGAGCCGACGACCGATGTCCCAGTAGTCAGTCCATGCAGCGTGCCCATCCTTCTAGAGACACAGGGCCCGGCTCACAGTGGTCGGTCGACAAAGTCGCGTCGGATACAGCCCGGAATGCAACTCCGCAACTTGCATCAGCCCCTGCCCCGGTTCGCCTGTCGCCTCTCGGCGTGACGAGCCTATTTTGACGACACCCGGATGACCGAGACCGGAAGCCACATCCTGGCTCCAGACCGTCAACAACACCTCTGTATGACCGTCGGCGCTCGTCCGGCCTCGTCGCACAATAAAGAACCGTGCCCGAGCCTAACGCTAACACTGTCAGCCCACTGCTGTCAGTGAGCTGCCTTGCCAGACTTGACCCGGTCAGTCGGGGACCTGGTGATGCGTGGGATCCGGACCTCGCAGCAACCGCAGGCATTTCCGGGGACCCCACGATGGCACTGACAGCTCAATCATGCTGAGACGACTCTCGTTGGGGTTTGGGCCAGCTGTGTCACCATCGGGGTACGGCCAAATTTGTACAACTATTATCCAGATGAGCCGTGATACCAAAAATTGGGTGTTGGACTGGCTTACAACGGTTACGGCGTTGGTCGCATATGTTTTGACGACATCACAGGTGTATGAATCAAAACATTGGTTGACAGAACCTTCACCTACCCGCGGGAACCCGCAGCCCAAGCCGCCGAAAGCAAAATTACTCGGGTAGCATACTGGGAGACGGCGGGTTTGACAGGTTCGACAAGGACGGACATACTTCAGAACATTACATCGAGTTTCCTCGAACTAGGAACGAAACTCAAACAACTCGTGAAGTTGACGAGCAGTACCAACCATGACGCAGCGGTTCGACGGACCACGTCACTTGAAATCGGCTACGGTGAGGTTGATTACCTCGGCGTGCACCGTCCATGCAAAGCAAGCAGCCTTGCCGAGCCCTAGCCTGCTGAAGAGGCGAGTGGAGAAGTGGCTACGACTGTGCTTCAAACGGGAGGGCAGAAGCTGGGTGCGCGTCGCTGACTGAGGCCTGAGACTGACTGATAAAAGGGGCGGTTGAAGGGGCGTGGGGATAGCGATGGTTGTCATGAAATCGCAGCCTGTCTATTCTCTCGGACCCCCTTGGAGCCACTTCCGCGGCCCCAAGTTTGGTGCCGGTTTGCTGTTGCCCATTCCACATTCGGATGGGCTGAAGGAGGTCTGCAGAACGCCACCACTTGCCGCCAGTGAATACACTCCTGAACCATGCAATGCCGCCTCGATCAACCAATTCCTCACCCGCACCCCCCAATGAGAGCTGCCGCCGGCGTGCGACCTCGAGCCGTCGGCTGGCCGTGATGGATGTGGGCCGAAGCCCCCTCTCCTGGCGATATCTTGCTCTGATGCCCATCCGACGTTGAAGATTGTTATCGACTACCAATGCGTTGTTGGTTGGATACATGGCATCTTTACAGCACCACAGCAATGCCTTTTCAGTCCTGGAAGATTGACAGTCTAGAATAGGCATTCGTCCACCACTTCAGCCGCGGACCAGATTCCCAAGGCCGTCGGAAACAGGTCATGAGCTGGCTTGGCACGCCGAGACTCGTTGTCTTGTCTCGCGACATCTGCCGCACAATACGTGTTTGCTTGTGCTCCCTCAAAAGGGGGTGCAAACTTGGGAAAGCTGCGTGACCAGCCCGCCTTAGCGTCGTATCCCACCACACCGTGTGCAACTGAATGCGAGGACAACATGCAAGTTCTGCCATTGACCACCCCGACCCCATGCTCGCGAGGTCAGGCTGTCGTTTCGCCACTGGACTGGACGCTAAAGAAAGCGAGGGGGGGAAAGAGAGACTAGAGCCTACGGTCTTGGGGCAAACGACGTGTAGACAATAGAACAGATTGCAGCCGACGAAATCGAGGGCCAAACACTCCAATCTTAGCAACATGTACGATTGGGATCGTCTGGTTGGGTGTTACCTCGCAGTTGCTGACTGCGCTCTCTGTCTGTCAATGGTGGCTGGGGAACTTGAGAAGGCTGCCGTTTTTCACGGCTCCGACAGGGGCCACCGTGTCAGTCACACCCGTGAGTGCAGAGTAGGCAGTTTCGACAACCTTCTGTTGCCGCGCGTGTTTCCTGCCTCCAAGATGGAACGCCAACACAGTGAAAGAGCGGTAAAATGACGCCCTCGAGAGTGTCTATCTCGCCGTCTGCGCAGCCATTGAACCAGGGGACCCACGTCCGTACACCGTTTGCAGGATGGCAATAGGTAATAAGTATATTCGGGAGTGAGATATATATATCCTCCACTTTGTTTGTCCCACGCTGAGCCCAATTGGAAACTGAAGCCCTTGAACATATCAAATAATCCAAGCAATGGTATCAAAACCGACAATCGGCTTTCTCCTGCTACTCCAGCATCCAACACCATAACCCTTTTAAAACCAGCCCATTCCTGAACCCAAACCAAAGCCATCCGGCAAAGCAATCCCAACCCAATGATCCCTGTTGACGATCTTCGCAACGGGCTGATAGCGGTAACCTAGAAGTTTCCTACCCAGCAATCCATCAACAGATAATATGCACTCGAAACGCCTATCCAACTAGCGTATTCAACAAAAAAAAAAAAACAACGCCAAACCCCGTTTCTGCGTGATCGCGGAAACTCTATCCTTTAGCCTCAGTGCCCATTCCTCAATAAGTGTCCCACGCCTCGAAGTGTTCGCCGACCGATAGTTCATGATGCCTATGTTTGCGACAGCAATTCTGCTTGTAGAATGTAGATATTCGTTTCCTGGAACACGCGTCCCGCTTTTCGAAAGGTGCCGGTCGCGCAGCTCAGAAAAGATGGCGAGGGCGCCTGGTCCGTCCCATGTTGTCCTTGCATTCATATAACGGGGAATGACGTCCCTAGTCTGTATCCTGGACGAGGGGACAGAACTACCGGAAGCCTCATTAGACCTTGAAGTCATCGGTCTTCGTCTTTTCATCGTCGCTGACGCCGGCGTGGCTTCCCCTTTAAATGATCACCCTCTTGCCCGTATCGCGACGGCCATTCCCGATTCGACTCGTTCCTGACACCGGGCACCGTGCCCCGTCTCTACTCCGGCGAGATCTCCTAGTACGTTTGTGGATGGTGGGGTTATGGGTAAATTCCCTCTGAACAATCCAGAGAAACGGATACCCTCCAGTGTTGAGCCTGGGCCAGCCGTGGATGACCACCGCGCTAAGACGAGATGTCTCTCGAAGAAATGACCACGCTAACACTCCTTCTTGAGCGACCTTGGACTGTTGTCTGAACCACTAGTCATGCCCTGGTCGGGCGAAGAATCGTCTCTGCCATTGGGCCCGTTAGTGCCGTTGGTACCGTTGACGCTGCCCTCTTCTCCTTCCTTCAACTTGTCCCCGCAACCTTTGACGAGCCGGTGGCGCTGCGTTGCATGTTAGTGTAGCTCTCACAAACTGTCTAGTGTTGCTCACCTTCAGAGCATCTTTGCGAGAAAAGCTCTTGTCGCATGAGCCGCACGGGAACGGCTTCACTGCCAAATGGATCCTCTTGTGGCGCTTGAGGTCGTGGTTCCGGTTGAAGCTTTGAGGGCATTGGTCACACTTGAAGGGCCTCTCTGCCTGTTGCGGAGGGGCTCCGTGGCTCATGTACATGCCATGCTGGCTCAAGTGGTGCGTGTACTGGGGCATGCCGTGCATGCCCGTCACCATGGTCAGCGGCGCTCCTGGCTGGTGCATGTTGCTCATCACTGGGCCATGTAGCGTTGGGTATGATGCGTACGACGCCATCGGCGGCGCTATAGGAGACGGGCGACTTGCATACGCGATCGGAGGCGGTTGCATCCCGCTCGTAAGCGTGCTTAAGCCACGGGGAATGCCAGGACCAGTGGTTGTTGGCGAGTGCGCAGTTGGTGACGGCTGTGATGGGTGGCCCGGAAACGCTGGGAACGAGTGCTGCTGTGGTGCAGAGGAAGAAGGATAGTAGGACGGCTGCGGCGCCCGATAGGTTGCGCCCTCGTGTGTGCTCGACGGACCGCTCGACACACTCGGCCCTGTCGTTGGTGGCTGCGTTACGACCGGGTTTTGTGTCGTTGCCGTCCCTCCGCTGCCGCCTCCGCCGCCGCTGCCGGCCGTCAGGGGCGCCGAGTAGGGCGCCGACTCCCCGTAGGATGAGGAGTTCTGCAAGCCCTCCGAGCCGACGGGCGATGCAGTTGGACGCCCCCCGAATTGCGGCACCGATGGCGATACTTGGCTGTAGGCGTGCGGACGCTGGTAAGGGGCTTGTCCGAGGGGCGACGGACCCTGGTTAGAGGTCCCGTTCGTGTATGTGTACGCGGACTGCTGTTGCGAGCTCCCCGGCGTTGGCCACGAGCCTTGGACGTGACCTGGGTAGTAGATCGACGACTGCGAGCTGCCCGTGTTGACGCCCGGTGACGGGCTGGCGCCGTCGGATGTTACCCCTGGGGAGGGAGTCAGATAACTGGTACCAGCACTTGTCTTGAGGCTTGTGCTGTGAGGTTGAGAGGTGGAGTGGGAGGAATGGGGAGGATCTGCTATCGCGGCCAATGCCGGTGTTCGAGCACCAGCACTGACGCCATTCGGGGAGAAGTGGTGAGGGTATCGCGTACTTGGTACCTCTGGATTAGGCAGCTGGAAGTGAGGCAGGCCCGAGGCGGCTGGTCTCCTGGACGAAAAGCCCGACGCCGAATCCAGCTGGCTATCCGTGGGGCGCTGGTCGAACATCATTGTTGTTCGCCTGTGGCCCCGGCTGACCTATTCGGCAGAATTGCTGGCGAGAGTGGGCGAGGAGAGTCAGAGAAGATGCTTGCTGTCGGACCGAGGTCGACGAGAAGCTATGGCAGGCTCTGGCGCTCGACAAAACAGCGGCTCATCGGGGGTGTATTACAGCTCCTGGGGATGCTATTTCGTGCCGTGCTTGGGCTTGGGCTGGTGCTGGTGCTGATGCTGTCGCTGGCGTGTGGTCAGGGCTCTGTTGCCGTCGATATCTGGTCGGGTGTCCCAGGCTCCTTCCGCCACTGGGCTTGGAGTCTCAAGGCTTGTTCGAGGTCGAAGGGAAAGAGCAAGGGGCCGGGGGCGCAGAGGGGCTTGAAGCATATATGGCTCCGAGCTGGGGCGACAACTTTGACAAGCCAACATTTACGGGCCAGTGGGCCTTTATCGGGTTAAGGTTTGGTGGTCCCGTGTCGATGAGGATGTGTGGAGCGACGATCATCGAGGAGCCGAACGGTGGACCTGGGATGGCGTCCGTCTGAAGTATATGTGCGAACTGTGATTCTCAATTATTGGAGGCTTAGGTTCCGGGGGAGCCCTGGTCGAGGACCAAGGGGGGCGTGGGCGAAGGAGCAAGAAGCAGTAGCCGCCAACAGGTTTGTTTCCCCTTGTTCCTTTTTGCTGCCCGCTGCTCTCTCCGCGCCGGTACTTGGGGTGTGTGGTGGTTCGTGCCTCGTGCTTTTGTGCTGAGCGTGGTCTTTGATTTGAATCAAGCCCGCCCGGCCTAGCGCGGGAGGGCTGAAAGACAGCCGGCTCGCGCGTCCAGGGCAGCTCCCGCTCTCGAGGAGGGGGGAAGTCACGGGTGGACTAACCACTCGCGCCTGCCCTACACGGTCTGGGGGCGTCCCCGAGGCCTAAGATCGCCTACTGTTCCCACAGGGACTTCTTACTTTGCGCCGCGTCTTGGAACGGCGAGCAAAGATTCTGTCCGGCGATGACACGGAGCGCCTCGAGCGGGGAAAATGTGCGGCCAACCTTCTCGTGACGCGCTTTAGACTGGAGATGGTGAAGGGAGGGCAAGAGGGCACTTGTCACAACCGGGCAGCGCCTTCCTGTTGAAAGGGGCTCCAGCAGCTCGCATTCCGCGACGTTTGGAAGGAAGTGAGCGCGGTGCCAAGCATGCAGAAGATGGCAGCCGTCCCTGTGGTCAAGGGGCAAGCAGTCTTCCCCCGTGATTTACAGATCTGGAAAGCAGGCATGTCGGCGCTGGACAGGCTGAGGAGCCCCCTCCGCCGGCATGGACAAGACCTTGTCGTATGGAGTGGCTTGCTGAGAGCGTAGGGATGTGAGTCTATAGTGGTGGGAGGGGTGGGTGTAGTGGGAAGTGTCTGGGTGTCCAAAGCGCAGGGTTCAGCAGCAGGCAGGCACCTATTCGGAATAGCGCAAGCTGGGAGAGGAGTCTCTCTGTCTGCCGCTTTTTGCTTGACCTCCTTTTCCATGTTCCTCTGCTACCGAGTTACCTCTCCAGAGGTGGACGGGCAAAGTGGGCAACCCTAAAGCCTAAAAATGTGTTGAGCTCAATGGCTTCCTGCCATAACCGAGGTCCGCTGCCCAAAAAAACTCACATCTTGCCCGCTGCCAGACCAAAATCTGACGGGAACGGAATAGGTCGCTGCCAAACGACGGACGGACGGCAGGTGAGAGGTGACGAGAGGTCCAGAACCTTGCTGTTGGGAGTCCGGCTCCCAAGACTCATCCCACCCGTGGCCTCTGCACCAAGTTTCCGGGATGCCACCCGCTGCCCCTAACCTGGGAGTTAATATGAGAGCATGGGTGTGACAACTCCTACCAAACCCGTGTGCAATGCGTGACACATGGATCCGAGGAGGAAGAGCGCGCAGGCTGATATCACCCACAAACAACACCCGAGCCCCTACGGGAGACTGTGGTACGCACCAATCCACCCACCTACCTACGCAGGACAAGCACTGCGCAGGCTCAACTAGCTCCCGCCCAGAGGGCTGAGGCTCGGTGGCTGGTCGAGGGGCATCGAGTCCCGGCTCTTCGTGCAACGATCTAACAAGACTCAATGGAGCATGATGCACGGCAGGGATGCTGTCTCCGAGGCTCCGCAACACGGCGCGCTCCATCTTTGGCCCTTTGGCTCTCGACTGCTGCAAACTCAATTCAGCCTGCCAAAAGGCCAGAGTGATGGCAATGCGGGATTTGGGACCTACGCTAACTGCGTAGCTTCCCTCGTAACCATCCAACCCTGCGCAGGTGACTGCATCTGACAGATAATCGACATGACGGCCTGGACAGTGCGCGAACAGCAGGAGTGGAGGAGGGGGCTAAATTGCGCCCAAGTGAAAACAGACAGAAAAAAGATGCTGACAGCTCTCCGCGTTTCTCACTCTCACAGCGGGCGCGCCGTGGCTCCCTGGGAAGGGTACCCCCCCTGCCGCCCCAATTCCCAGCCTGGTCCTGGTCACCGGTGTCTCCCTATCCTTGCTTGGCGACCCTCCACAACCAGATGGGTTCTCCTCGATTTGGACTAGACCTGTCCGCCGTCGTGGGATTTCTATTTTTTGGCGTCGGTTACTGGCCACCTGCACCTTGTTGTCCGCGTCCAAGAGTGGCCTGGGCTTTCTTGGCCGCGCCGTCCCTTCCCTGTCCGTGTGCCCTCCGAGCTCGCCTGTTCAACAAGCCCGCCAGCTGCTGGGTAGCCTCGAAGGCAGGCAGCGGACGCGGGGTTACAAAGTGTTGCAACAGAGCAGTGTGAACCACCGGCCTGTGTGGGTGAGTTCCGAAAGTTAGCCTCCGACGAGCACGTGCATGTCTCGCTGTCATTCATGATGCAAATTTGAGCCCAGGCTCAACACAAGCACAAGTCTGCATGCACCTCGAAAGCAGTGCGGGTCTGGCGTCTGTGGGTGTGTTGCCCTGCTGCGGCAATGGCACTGAGAAAATGCAGCCATCTGGTCCAGTCTAGGGTTTTTGTGGCGCCTGTTGCGCCTCCCGTCCGGTTCTCGAAAAGAACACCCCGACCGGGCTTTGGGTGATCCGCAATGGCGCTGTCACCCCAAGAAGCTGGGGCAATCTTGAACGGCCCATGCTGCCCCAGTGTTTCGCCAACATCCATCGAGCCATCATCGACCATCAACCAAGGCGAGATCGTGGGACTTAGCGCCATCGTTTTTGCTCCAGGCCGCGACGGACCATGCCGCCCACTCCTCGTACCGAAGTCCTGCCGTCGCCCGGACATTGGACTGGCGAAGGCCCAGAGGCCAAAGGCACAAATTGAACAAAAAACATTCCTCCTCAACCGTGGTAGCAGCACGGGTTCGGCATGACGAAGGGACGTCCCCGGTCCACCCCCAAAGGAGCAGTCCGGTGCTTTGCAATATTTGGTCCGGAATACACATCCCAGATCCAGACAGAGCCTGAGAGCAGTGGCCCATTGCGCTACCGCTTTTTGCTTTTTGCTTTTGCTTTTGCTTTTGCTGCCGCCGAAACGTTTTGCAGAGTCATGCACGGCAGGCAGGCTCTCAGCTGAAAGCCCGGGTTTTTGATTGCAGGGAGACGTTCTCGACAGGAGCCGCGCATTTGGGTGACAAGTCGACAAACGGCTGAAAGATTGGCTCAAGGGGCATCCTGGCCGTAGCTGGAGCATGTCTCGCTCTAGCCTTTCTCCCCATTGCATCCAGTCGACGGGTGTGTTGTGTGTGCCACTAGTTCCTCTGCACGCTGCATGGGATCAGATATGGTCTAATCTGGGGCAAGGGGGGGAAGGGGGGGGGGGGGTGTGTGGTCTTTCCAGACAGGAGCAAGTCAATGAAGCACGTTGTTTGCCCCGGTTAGCCAACGAGAGATCCAGAAAAAAGCAGAAAAAAGCAATTCGGAAGCGCATGCTCACTTTCGTCTCACCGGCTGCCAGGAGCAAGGAGCCGTTCTGGGACTGCTGCACAGTCTTGTTGTATCCAAGAGCCGCGCAAAAAGGGGGGACGCAACGAGGAGGCATTGCTGAGCTTGTTCTCGTGCCCAACAATCGCACCCATTTCTTTTCCTCCGAGGGCCATTCTAACGCAATCACGCGTTTCCTTTCCCATAGTGTCCTCCGGGGACCGCAAAGAAGGAGCATGATACAGATAATGGAAGCGAGTGCATGGAAAGAGACCGGGAAATGCTCCCGGCCCAAGAGTCCTCAACCGTCAAGTCGATGAGTGTCCGATGCCGGTATTTGTTGAGTTGCAAGGCAATCCGGACCTTGTGCTTCGCGGCTTGCTTCCACAATACAGGGGGTATACAGAGCCTTGGGTGCGCAGATGGCACTCGAGCTAATTATCCCCCGCAAGAAGCATTGCGCCTCCCGCCCGAGGACGACAGTCCCGACATATTTCGTGTCCCGTGTCGCCTGCAGCTGCGGGTGCAAAACCATACAATCGTTCCTGGCTGGTCGTCGAGAACGGTACGGTGCCTTTGGCAGTGAATTGTGTGCGTAGAGTAGTAGTGTAGGGAGGGATGCCTTTGCTCCATCCGGGAATTTTTGACGAGAATGGGAGCTAGACCAACCATGTGCTGTGGTTGGGTGTGTGGTTGGCGATCCCTCTCCGAGACATGTTAAAACACTCAAGTATCCAGCGAGGATCGGCGCTGAGAACTGCAAAGCCAAGACTTTGAGGGCCGCCTTCTCTCATCACCACTGGGAGGAAACGCTCGTCTTGTGGTCATCGGAATCACCCTCCCATGTCCTTCTTGTGCGATCCTCACCAGTGTAACGACAGAATGCCGGGGAGGTCTTGGGAAGCAAATCCCATTGGCGGGGCATCGGCGTGGGTAGCAGAAGGAAAATCGCCCTCACCGGCATGTCAGAGGCCCCAGAAGCGGAGGCGGCAGCTGCGAGTTGGTGACAGCGATGCAACACACACATATTCGCACAGCATGACTGCTGGTGAAACCGAGAGCTAGTCGACCGACACCCATTGCTTTAGTCTTGACGCGAAACGGAGCGACGGATTATTGTGGACGTCATCACGTCCTTGTCAGCATCTCAGAACGTTGCTGCGTGGCGTTACCGAATGGACGCCAGTAACGTGTGCCGGCTGAAGCTGGGGGGTCACCCTGCCACCGCCGGGGAGGAGCATCATGATTTTCGGAGAATGCCAGAGACGCGGTTGAGAAACACATTCCCATCACACCGAATACACATCGCGTATGTACCGTAATGCACCATCAGAGAACAATCGAAGCCTGCTGGCCGGCTGCACAGGCAGCACCCCCACGGTCTCCCAACTGGCGGATGCAGGCTGTTGTCCGCTGACTTTTTTGCTCGTGTCATGGATACTCGCGATATCCTTCGCCGACGGCAGGCATTGTCGCCGATTGAGGCAGGCGGCGAGCGACATCAACGGTTGGCGAGTGAGTCCTCAACGGAACCGTCTTGCAGGCGAGTGCATGGATCTAGATGCTCCCAGCGTCGTCTTGGGTAGGATCCGCCAGCCAGCCGTGCCAAAGCCAAGGAGCCACTTCCTGGGCTGACCAGCCCGACGCCCAATCGACAGGGCCTCTGCGCCATTCCGCAGCCCGCTGTAGCCGTCATCACAGACGATCAAAGCGGCATCGATGGTGGCGTGGGCAATCTGCAACCCTGAAAAGCTTGGAGCAGCCTGTCGAAACCAAACAGCGAGCACAGATTCGCTAGGCTTGGCGATATGAGAACCCCTCAGTCGTTCTTTCTGGCAACCCATTGCTGGAAGACCGTCTCCCCGCACCCTCAACATGCTCTCGCAATTGGCGATATACGCCTGGCCTGGAGTTGTGATACCTCTTCAAGATCCGTCCCCCCCCGACGCGATGCCCAGAAGACGGACAGAGGTGGGGCGTCAAGACCCAGCAGCGGGTGCTAGGCCGCTCCAGGCGGCTGCAAGCCACGACGCCTTGAAAACGCCAGAGGACCCGGCACACCCACGGACCACGCCCCATTGGGCGGGCGGCACCCGAGAGACGCAATTTCCAGACGCGATAGGCTGGGAAATACCGAGATTCAGACGGCCCAAAGAGGAATAAGATGGACCAATATTGCGCTGCAAGCTGTCGGGGAACGCTTCGGCTGTGACAGGGACATGGTTCGAGGTCGTTTGGGGGCTTTCGCTCATGGCATCTTCCGCGTTGGTGACCAAAATGGCGCGAGGGAGATGACGGGTGCAGCTTGGCGAAAACAGCAGCAAAAAGGAGGTCGCTGTCTGCGTCAAAAAAACAATCGTTGATGTGGGCGGCTGATGATTGCAGATGGATGGCAAATGGCAGACGGGTCGTGGACAGAGGGCTGAAAAGAGGCGCATCTGGGGGCTGACGGGGCTTGAGACCAAGACGAACCATACCTGGAAGTGGGAGTGGGCGAGAAGCCATTCGGAGCTCGGCAATGCATCATCGACAACAGTTGGTAGCCAGTCTCCACCAGCCCCATCAGCACCTGCCTAATCCAGAAACAACACTTGGGATGTTTTGTCACGTTTCGAACAGATGATCGACTGCGGTAAATCGGTGCCTGCATTGAAACCATCTGAAATGGCGTCAGAGAACCAGAAAAGAAGCGTCTTCGCCGCATCTGGCGTCGCACTCGGGCTTGTGGGGGAAATGCCTGAGGCAGAATGACAACACACGTAAAACCCGGCCATCACAGCTGCCACGAGCCACGCCGTCCTTTCCTAATTGACAACTACGGCCTGACGCTACGACGTGCTTTTGCCAGCCAAGCAAACCAGATGTTTTCTCGTTGCATCGGGGCGCAAGAGGCGCTTCGCAAACCCCACCGTCAAGCAATGGACATCATCTCAGCAAGTTGGTGAGAGCATCTGACCAAGGCGCACCGTTGATAGAAGTGGTTGATTTACGCCTTGCGAACACGAACCCCTACCTGGCGCCGATCAACTAAATAACCTTAAACTGTCGGAGAAGGGAGGCAACGTTTGTGGCCTAGTGTAGACCACCGCCAGGTCCCACCGGATGATTTTAGCCACGCCGTTTCCACTCTAACCCACCCGGGTCAACGTCGCGCGGCGTCGTTGCTTGGTCTCATGGTCTCACCAGTCCAAGCGGAACCATGCGGTAGGTACACTACACAGATGTGTTTTCTTTGCGACTTTGCCCGGGGAAGAGAAGCATCACGGGGGTCCTTCCCGTTGGCTTCGATGTCCCCGGACACTCAGAACGCTAGAAACGTTCCCACACCTTGATTCCTTTTCAGCATCACCCCTCCTCATCCACACAACCCCACCTCAACCGGGTGACAAAAATAGCAGAACGGGGCAGCGAAGCAATATTCCCCGAATGCAAGCAACCCCGATCTGTATCAACCCGTCATCCGTGCTCGGCCAAGGTTAATTTGTTGGGGGGGACCACATGCCCCCGTGAAATTATGCAGGGCTTCCAGGTTGTACGGCCTCCTCGCTCTGCGAGCCGGACACACGGAGATTCCTAGGGAGCAAAATGGCATCTTCCCGTCGTAACCTCGAGTCTTGGAAAGAACAATACACATGTGTTCGAGGAGTGCCCCAACCAAGCAAGCACCATCCAAGATGGAAACCATGAAGGATGAAGCCAAGCTCATCTCCGCAAAACGGAATAGGATTAGCAGTGCCGTAAACGCAACAAACGTAGCACATACACCTGTATGATCAACTCTGGCTCGGGTCACGCTGTGACCAGAACACCGCAGAAGATGACACGTGGATCTTTGTTGACTTCCCCTGAAACGGAGAAGATATGTTGCCTCCCCCTTCCTCGCCCGCACCATGCTGCCTCACCCAACACTTGCCATCAAGAACTCGCTCACAAATCCACTGGCTCCTAGTCCCTGTGTCGATGTTCGCTCCAACGTACCCTTGGCACACTTACCCAGAGGCTACGATACCCTCTAGGCCTCGGATCTACTTTGAGCGCGGAACTCTTCATTGCACGGTTGCCCCCATAAAGGCCGTCTCGAGGGCTCCTTCTGCCCTTGCACTCGTTGTAGCAGATATCTTCACCAAGAAAGCGGGGGTAGCCTCTAAAGCTTCTTATTAGTCTGCTGTGTATCACATTGATACGTGCCGGAGAGGGCAGACTATCCAAAATTGGGGCTTGACCTAGACTGGTAGGGATCCTTTGCAATTATGCGCTGAACAAATAGGGCCAGAAGCAAGCAGACACCTAAAAAGACAGATGACTAGCCCACGACTGGAGCAGCCACACGGTGCAGTTATCATCTCCTTCCCTCGGGACCAGACCTTCACTTACTCTCACATTAATCGAGTCGGGTAGGACATGCCACTGCAGTGACACCGGGACCATATCATCGTATAATAAACGAGTGGGAAAGTTGGAGGTGTACCGGCGCTGGAGCCGCAATTGCCTGGGGGTATAAACAACTAGAGAACAGAGTTGGTAAGTCCATTCGTGGTCAATCCACCCATACTCTCAAGTCCAAGAATCGCATCCGAGCCACACTCGCATAGGAATGCCCAGTTGGACAGTGTCCAGGTCAGAACGTACTGCGACTCGACATACATCATGTCACTTATGGCCCCAACAACCAAGCACGGGGAACACTCAAGACTTATACTCGCAGAATACAATACTTGGCCAAGCTATGCAGGTTGATATCAAAACGCAAACATACTACACGTGATGACAGGAACATCGTCTAAGAGTTTTCGAACAATTCTTGCTCTCCCACACACACACACACACAATTATCCAGATGACTAGACCGCTTACAACTTGGAAGCAGGTGATGGGCTCCCCGCGCTCGTGATCTCATTATACAGCAACCTGCAATCTGTGTAAGTGATTGTTTCTCTTGGATGCAGATGAATGCGGGTTACTCACGAAGTCAAGAAATCGGCATAGTCCTCCCCTGTGACCTGGCCGGCGAAATACTGAGCCGCGAGTTGGAACTTGTTCCCCTTGGGGGCCTTGGCGGCAAGCTCTTGGGTTTGATCCTTGAGAAGCTTGAGGGCATATCCCTTGTCGACACGCTTCCCCTCAGCGGTGGTCACGCCGTGACGCACCCACTGCCACAGCTGACTGCGGGACACCTCAGCGGTGGCGGCATCCTCCCTGTGACACCAGTTAGCTATTGCCTGCGGGTGATCTTTATAAGCTGGGACTCACATGAGGTAGTTGATGGGCACGCAGCCCACGCCGCGGATCCAGGCCTCCATGTAGCCGAGGCCGATGTTGAGGTTCTTGCGGATGCCCTCCTCGGTGACCTTGCCCGGCACGTTCATGTTGAGCAGATCGTTCTGGCCAATCACAACATCCTCGCGGCGGACGAACAGCTGGTTGGGCGTGGGCATGTGCTTGTTGAAGATCTCGGTCGCGATGGATGCGAGCGCGGGGTGGGCAACCCAGGTGCCGTCGTGGCCGGCGCGCACCTCACGGAGCTTGTCGGCGCGGACACCCTCCATGGCCTTGTCGTTGGCCGCAGGGTCGTCCTTGATGGGAATCTGAGCAGCCATACCACCCATGGCGTGGACGCCACGCTTGTGGCAGGTCTGGATCAGAAGCTTGACCTGTTTGGTTGTCAGCACACGCGCAGAAGCAGACCCAGAAAGCAACATACGTAGGCGTCCATGAAAGGCACCGTCATGGTCACGCAGCTGCGGTCGGGAAGGACGAAGCTCGAATTTTGCCTGAATTTCTTGATGACGCTGAAAATGTAGTCCCAACGTCCGCAGTTGAGGCCGGAGCTGTGATCCCTCAACTCGAAGATAATCTCGTCCATCTCGAAAGCCGCCAGGATCGTCTCGATCAGGACAGTCCCGCGGATCGTCCCTCGAGACATGCCAATATAGTCCTGGGCCAGGTTGAACACGTCGTTCCAGAGGCGGGCCTCGAGATGCGACTCCATCTTGGGGAGATAGAAGTACGGCCCGAAGCCGCGCTTGACGGCCTCAAAGGCGTTGTGGTAGAAGTAAAGACCAAAGTCAAACAGCGAGCCACTCATCGGCTCACCATCGACGGTAACGTGCTTCTCCTCGAGGTGCCATCCACGGGGACGCACAATCAGAGTCGGGAGGGTCCGGTCTGTCCGGAGCTTGTACTCCTTGGGGCCCTGCTTGAAATCCACCTGCCGGCGCACGGCATCGTAGAGGTTGACCTGGCCGTTGACCATGTTCTCCCACGTGGGTGCGCTCGAGTCCTCAAAGTCGGCCATGTACGTCCAGACATTGGCATTGAGCGCGTTCACCACCATCTTGCGGTCCGTAGGGCCCGTGATCTCGACGCGGCGGTCCACAAGACCGGGAGCCGGCGGCGCGCCCTTCCATGTCGGATTCTCTCGAATATGGCGCGTCTCGGGGAGGAAGTCGGGGAGCACGCCCTTGTCGAGCTCGGCCTGGCGCAGCTTGCGGCGCTCAAGGAGGGCCTTGCGTGTGCTGTTGAAAGAGCGCTGCAGCAGTGCCAGGAAGGCAAGAGCCTGGGGTGTCAGGATCTTGCGTTGCGACTCGTTCACATGGCCGAGGACATTGACGCCCTGGAGGATGTTGTCGGTAGACGCCATTTTCACTGTTCTTTGTTTACTCAAGTTGGTGATTCAAGGTCCCGCTGTTCTGGCGGGGTGGTTTGCGATTTGAGTACGTATCTCGAAGCCCAATTGTTTGCCAAGACAGGATGTATGACGACGAGGCGAACAAAGAGTAAAAAACAAAGGGGGGAAGGATCAACGGGGAGGAGTTGGGAGGCTTGTGATTATGATGGAATGTGAAAAGGAGGGAAGCGGGGGAGCTCGACTAATAAAGCTTAAAGCCGACGACGCCTTTTCTTTCTTGAACAGAAAACACAACCCTGACTCACTTTTTCCACTGGAATTCCACTTATTATCTAACAGACTACGGAGTAATGGGCTGCATGCGGCGGGCGGGCAGCGTCAGGTCAGTCCAAGGGAGGAGCAATGACGAAAAAGACCGGGACGACGTCGCTCGACGCGCTGGGCATGCAGCTGCGGTTATCACCCCGGACTGCCTCGAAGCTCGGCAATAGGGTTCGCCTCCGGCCCCACGATCAATTCCCCGGCCATTGCAAAACATGTGGTTGGTCGCCCGGCCGGCCAACGTGGAAAAGGTGATCCTAGAGAAATCTGCGGTGTGTCACACCTGTTGTCTTGTCCGGGGATAGCCCTCCCTGGGCGCTCGGGCGCGCGGAAGCTCTGTGTTCTGGCGGAATGGATACGGCTCACATGTGAAATGCTGTGTCAATTCCACAGTCATGCTCGTCACGAGTGAGGTCATCGGGTAGTGGACCCCGCAGTGTCAATGGCAGCTTGGCTTTGCTCATCTTTTCAGACTCTTCAACCTCCCCAATCATAATCAATGCAATTCTCATCGAGTAAACGCCAATTGATAAGAGCGCTCCTGCATCGGCCCTTCTCACCGCCGATATCGTCCTCTTGGTCAGCGAGCAGGCCGCGTCTCTCCGTTTTCCCCTGTTCTGGCCTGCCTCGTGGAAAGTAGCGAATGGCGCCGCGGACGACCCCAGACGCGGGCCAGGCAACTGGAGCCAGCCAGGGCCAGGGGTCATGCAGCCAGGTCAGCTCCGATCTGCCGGGCCAGAGCCGAGGTCAATGCCAAGTGGGGAGCCCGCCGACTCCCGCGTGTTGCCGACAAATTCCGAGCAACCCGGATCCGTTCGTCACAGGCTTCGCTTCTTTGCTTGCTTGGCCCAGGTTCGGTGCCGACGCGAAGCTGCGATATCGCACGTGAAGCATCATTTTGAAACTTGGGGGTTGCGTGCAACCCTATCTTTACATCCTGGTATCAAAGCTACCGGTTATTATAGTACTGTAGAATCGTGGCTGGACATAAAACTCGTCACCCTGCCGCGCTTCTATTTTCTTTGTTTTTTGGTTCTCCCCCAATGCAGGTTCATGTGTGGTACATTGGTATCATCATTTAGCCCTTGTAAGGCGAGGGTCCAACCATGAGCTCAGGCTTCACAAGCGTGTCAAACTCCTCCTCAGTCAGAGCATTGAGCTCCAAGGCGCTCTGCTTGAGCGTCAGCCCCTTCTTGTGGGCGTTCTTGGCCACCTTGCTAGCCATGTCGTAGCCAATCTTTGGGTTGAGACACGTAACCAGCATGAGGCTATCTAATGTTAGCAAGCAGGTACGACGATGAGCCGGATGTGGAAACTCACGATTCCTTCATGATGCTGGCAATCTTCTCCTCGTTAGCCTGGAGGCCAACCACGAGGTTCTTCTCAAAGCTGCGCATTCCGTCGGCCAGCAGGCGGGTGCTGTGGAGAAGGTTGCGGATGACGAGTGGCTTGTAGACGTTGAGCTCGAACTGGCCGTTCATGCCACCGATCGTGCATGCAACGTTGTTACCCATAACCTGGGCGCAAACCATGGTGAGAGCCTCGCACTGCGTGGGGTTGACCTTTCCGGGCATGATTGAGCTGCCGGGCTCGTTCTCAGGGAGAATCAGCTCTCCAAGACCGCAGCGGGGGCCGCTGCCGAGGTAGCGGATATCCTGCGCGATCTTGGTGAGGGAACCGGCAAGAGTGTTGAGGCTGCCGTGGGCCTGGACAATCGCATCGTGGGCAGCCAGAGCCTCGAACTTGTTGGGAGCCGTCTTGAACTCCGTACCCGTCATCTTGGCAACCTCCTCGGCAATGGCCTCAGCAAAGCCCTCAAAGGTGTTGATCCCAGTGCCAACAGCCGTGCCGCCCTGCGCAAGCAGGCGCAGATCGGGGAGGGAGCTCTCGACGCGCTTAATGCCAAAGTCGAGCTGAGCAACATAGCCGCTGAACTCTTGGGCCAGGGTGAGCGGGGTGGCATCCTGGAGATGTGTACGACCAATCTTGATAATCTTCTTGGCCTCAAACTCGTCCACCTTCGCTTGCAGGGCGTTGCGCAGGCTTTGCAGGGCGGGGAGAAGCTCACCCTCGATCTCGAGGACGGCCGCAATGTGCATGACTGTCGGGAAGGTGTCGTTGGACGAGGCAGAGCGGTTGACGTGGTCGTTGGGGTGGACGGGCTTCTTGGAACCCATGGTGCCGCCCAAGATCTCGATGGCGCGGTTGCTGATGACCTCGTTGGCGTTCATGTTAGACTGGGTGCCCGAACCCGTTTGCCAGACGACGAGGGGGAAGTGGTCGAGCAGCTTCAGATCGGCGACCTCCTTGGCGGCCTGTTGGATGGCAGCGCCAATCTTGGGGTCGAGGCCGTAGCGTATGTTGACCGTGGCAGCGGCGCCCTTGAGAATGCCAAAGGCACGCACAATCGGTGGTGGCATGCGATCCTGGGGCTGGTTGATGCGGAAGTTCTCGAGAGAACGCTCCGTCTGGGCGCCCCAGTACTTGTCGGCCGGGACCTGGATCTCGCCAAACGCATCACTCTCGGTTCTGGTGTTGGCCGCCATTCTTGCTGCGCTCGCGTGAAACTGTCTGTGATGTTGTGGCTGCTTTTGGGCGTTGCAAAGGAGGGAAGCGGCGGCTCGACATGTGCTCATCGGTCGCGTGGCCGCCCTCGGGTTAGTGAGACCCCTCCGAGCTGCGGGCTCGGCAGCGCGCACCAGCGACCGAAGCATTGTTGGAAGGTGACGTTGGCTAATGGTGCGGACTAGAGAGTAGTGGAGGAGCAGCAGCGATGTAGGAGGTACCCGAATTGCCACACGTCGGACGACCGAGGAGGGGCCAATTCAGATAGTGCTGGAGAAAACGGGCGAAATAATGGATTGAGGCAGTAGGTAGCGCGCCAGACAGTAGGGTTTTCGCCCAGTGTTTGAGATACGGACGCAGGATGACGATGTTTGGAACGGGAGAAAAATGACGCTCAACAACAATTTTGTCGCATCGACAAGAAAAGTTTCCCAACGACATCAATCAACTCTGGGGAAGGATCCTAGCTCCGGTAGGTCCCGATTCCCCTCGTCCCCGGTTCATCCGGCCAATTCTAACCAACCGATAACGATCTTGACAACCTTGGCAGCGGGTCCGGCAGAGCGGACGGTGCCCAGCTCCATCTGTTGCGGCGGTTGTCAAAGCAGTTGGGGTCGTCAACAGCGCTCTGCACTCTTCAAAGCCGTCATGCAAAATTTGAAACGTGTCGGATAACACATCCGATGCATTGAGATTCAAACAAAGGCAAAACATTGCCGAAAAACATCTGCACATTCTGCTTCTACAAAACATTTACTACCTATGCGGTGTCCAGAACAACAACCTCCGCTTCGGCCTCTCCAACACTCTCCACCTTGAGCTTGTCACCCATCCTCACAGCGTCGACAAAAGCTCCATCTCCTTCCTCCAGAATCATCTCTTCCCTTCCGTCCAACCTCACCTTGGCACGGCCGCCCTTGGTCATGGGCACATGAACATAGACCTTCCTTTCCCTCTTCTCAGTCACTTCCTTGCCAACACTCCACTCAAATGCCTTTCCAGGCTGGATGATCCCGGCCGCCATAACAAAATCGGCGTGGATTGGGATTGTGCCTTCGATGAGAGGCTCTGCCGCCTTTTCCTCCTCGGCCGTGGCCTCGACGCCGCCCTTCAAGGGACTGAGGATTGGCACAAAGCCGTTCCTCTTATCCTCCTCTGCGAAGTGTTTGGTGTGGTATCTTGGCTTCAGACCACGCTTCCAGGGGATGGCCCAGATTTGCAAAAAGTGGGTGGTGAGCTTGTTGTGCTCGTTGAACTCGCTGTGCGCGATTCCGGTGCCGCCTGTTGTGAACTGGACGTCGCCTCGTTTCATGCGGTAAAAGCGGTCACTTTGGCCGCCCTCCGCCCCCTTCTTCAGCATCGAGTCTCGGTGTGTCAACTCTCCATCGAGGATATAGCTGAAAATCTCAAAATCTCTGTGGGGATGTGTCGGAAAACCGGAGTTTGCCTTGACCCGGTCCTCGTTCAACACCCGGAGGGAGCCAAAGTTATTGAAGCGCGGGTCATACCACGATGCAAATGAGAACGAGTGATATGTGTTCAGCCAGCCGTGATCAGCGTGGCCGCGGGAAGAGGACCGATGCGGTGTGATCTTTGCGTGGTGAAGACTCAGACTCTGAGACGACATCTTGGCGGCTTTGGAGACAGTGTTTTTGAACATGGGAGGTGTATGTGGTGTGGTAAAGATACGCGCAAGCAACGAGCTGAATGTGTTGCTGGGTAAAGGGTTGGGAATGGGTAGATTGTGAAACAGAGTGGAAATCAGAATGACGAAAAGAGAGAAGGCGAAAGCGAATTGCTTCATTTATAGACGAAGCTCAACAAGACAAGCGTCTACCGGTGGGCTGGTTGCGTTGATAGCACAATCATTTGGTGAGCATTCCAAAGCCTTTTCAACAAAAGAGCAGTGAGATTACCTCAGGAATCGGCGCTTGTCGATTCTTCGGGCTTCATCGCAGGCTTGCGATTCCTAGCTATGTTTTCGTTCCTTGAAGAAAACCGGCTGACTGGCGATTACCTGATCATTATCAGATTGGTGAGGGATGGAGTAAGCGGCAGCGCTAGTCTGTTTCCAGCTAGTGCATCAAGACTTGAGCTCTGTCAGTTGCCAGCAGCTGGAGTTACTCGTTGAACCTTATCCCTTTGTCCTTTGTTCCTAGGTTTGTTTCGTTCGACAACTCATTAGGCTTCATTCATGCTCCGTCAACATCCTTTGTTCCCGCGTAACAGACAAGCATTGTTGCCTTTGGGATTCACCACAACACCGATATTCGGATCCTCCACCTTTATGAGGAACTCTTCCCTGGCAAGGACCTCGACGATATAAAATATGTCTTCTGTTCTGCACTTTCATGATCGGATCATCTCCCCATCACCATCAACAACACCACCAACACAGCGCATCTACCCACTTCGACCACCCTAACAAGTAAGCAGGAGCTCACTTGGCTTAGCGAAAATGTGCTGCGAAACTCGTTTCATCCATTCGGTGTGTGCGCATAGCGATGTGCGTCATGAGAAATGCCGGGCGATGAAGACGAAGGAAGAATCCGGGGTTCTTTTCAACCTTCTCTGCCTTGCAATCCCGGGTACGACCTGCAAAGGTATTGTGGAGAGATCCCAATTTGTTCTTGGATTTTGCGAAGCTTGCAGCTTTCACTACAAGAGACTCGGCCATAACCCCAACAGCGAAGCAGAGATCCTAAACTACTGGCAGTTCAAGCGGGAAAGGGGCATCAAGTGGCTGACCCCAGCCACCTTGATCCCCGCTGAGCAAGTCTTTGGTCAGCCCTCACCCCCTGAGCTTAACCCTGAGCAGGTGTTTTACGAGATCGGAGTTCTCGAAAATCTCTATGAATGGAAGGAGGGAGCTCTCCTGTCACGGGCTGTTCGACTTGAGTACATTGCCGAACTCAGACAAGCAACCATAGATCAGGCGCATCCCGTCACAACCAAAATCACCTCCTGCCAGCCCAAACCCATTCCGAGGATGACTGCGAGATTCGGTGGCGCTCCTGTGCGGGACAGCTTGGAGTTGAGCACTGATTCTGACAACGAAGTTGACAAATACGATGTCGAAAGCACTCCCGAGAGCCTAGCCACAGAGACAGGCGACGATGTCCCCGCGAGTGATCCTGACATTGAGGCCAGCAATGCGCCTTCTTCTCCCACGGTCGAACTCCAAGTAAGACGCAGTGTGCCGAGGAAGTCGATGTTGCCTCGCCCTTCACCACGTACTTCGTCTACTCCTAAGGAGAGGCGAGTAGGCAAGGGTGTGTCTGCTTCACTTGTCCGGGTCAGCAAAGGCGGCAGTCGGATACCACAGGCTGTGCCCCAGCGCTGCTAAGCAAACACAATCAACAAGAAACAATAACTATAAATTTGAACCTTTTGAAACCCAACAAGATTCCTTTTTACTTTTGCCTCCCAGTGACTTTCATGTCCCAAAACACCCTACTCTTACTTCCAAAGGCACTCTGTAATATCCCAACCTCCTCAACTATCACTCTAAACACCCTTGGAGTTAACCCTGACCTTCAAGTTTGCACCGGCACTCTCCTTCTCAGGACGGTGGGCTTTTCAATCCCGCTGTGTTCGGCAGTCATACATGTGGTGTCGCAAGCCCATGTGGTGTGATCTGCCAAGAGTCGCCATACACGTTTTACATGTCCTGAACATCACAACGTGAAGCGGTTCTATAGTGTAGCGGTTATCACTCCGGATTCTGATCACCAGATTTTCCGGCAACCCCGGTTCGATTCTGGGTAGGACCTATTCATTTTCTTCCTCGTGAGAAGACATTCGCATCATGTTGATTTTTTGGGTGGATCTCCTGAATTTTTGATCCACAGGTTGTGGACTCGGGTCGGTCGACATCTGTCATTCGATTCTGATTGGGCATGCCCCTAGTATGCTTTGGAATTGGGTGACAATATTGTATCATTATACTACTTTTTAGTACTATTGGTCTATACAATGTCAATGGTCTCTGGTAGGGGAAGGGGGGGGGGTTGGAAATCCACTGCCATCTCTCAGTAGCCCGGCTCGTCGTTCCAGTACAGAGTCTCGTGGAAAATCCTACCGACGGTCAGTCACTATAGACAAAGTGCAGAAGAGGCTTACTCTGGTCCGGTAGCCTCGAGTTCCCACCCGAAGGTCAGTTTGAGAAACTGCAAGAGGTGGCTTGCCACCTTGATGGCGCCAACATCAGTCGGATGCCACTGAGGCGCAATGTCGTTGTGCTGTAAGATGCCAGTCGTGTTGAACAGGTGAACAAACGGCTTAGTTTTCCTGCCTGTGCGTGACGGCTTCTTGGCGATGCCGTCGTAGACGATGGGGTTGTCCAAGTACTCTTTCGAGTTGAACATGGAAATCATCTCCTGCACCTCCTTCACGAACCCCTGCGGCGCGTTGGGAAAGTACGAGTTCCCTGACTGATAGAAGCCGAGCCACAGGGACATGACCACCACCTTGGCCTGCGGCCACTTGCCATGGACGCCCTGGATGATCTTGGTCAGCGCGTCGGCGTAGACGGGTGCTGAGACGTTGTTCGCCGAGTTTTGGTCGTTGGTGCCGATGTTGATGATGACTACGTCGGCGGCTGGCTGCTTGCTAAAATCCCAGGGTTCTGGTTTATCTAGGTAGGCAGACTGTTAGGTGCACGAATCATGCATGATGAGCAAGGGATTGCCATACCTCCCCACGCCTGGTTGGCACGCCACGACGTGTCAGAAGTATAGAACCACTGATGAACTTGGCCTCTGGGGTTTCCCCAACAATCCTGGTCCGCAGCGCAGATTCCCTAAGGCATATTAGCTGCGTATACTCTAAGGGGGTATTCTTGAGAGTCTTTTGTCTGTATCTCCCGACTCAGGAACAAAAACTAAATGAAACTTACAGGGTAGGCAGTGATACTGTAGTCAGTGTTGCCCAGACCAGCACCAACACCGCTGCTTGAGTTAGTCCCCAATCAACTCTTGGTCACGACGTCCTCGCATTCACGTACTATGCCCAACTCGACAACCCTTCGTACGAAGTATCTATAGCCAGTCAGCTGAAACACTCAGCGGCAAGAATCCGTGAGCACTCACACATCCCGGCAGCCAAGCTGTCACCAATAACCTCGATGCGGCGTTTCGCAGCAGGCAACTTGATCAACTTCTGGCCAGCGGCAACGTGAACAGAACTGATCTGGATACCATACGCCCAGTTGGTCACGCGCAGCTCAAAGGTCCAGGGGTTGATGGGGCCTGTCAAACTCGAGCCTGGAGTGTCAGGGGAAACGAGAAGGTGAGTTCCGCCAGCTGTGATGTTGGTGAATTGCCAGTCCAGACCGCCGATCCGGTACCCGACGAGGACGCCCGGGGTAGTCAGGTTACCAAACGTGATGGCAACAGTCTGTCCGGTGTACCCAAACTTGATGCCGGGGGCGCTGATACTGTTAGAGGGACTCTATCATGATTTGCAAAGGCCGCGAGACTTACGACCACCACGACACATATTTAGAGTCCCATCGGCCTTGGTACGAGATCTCACTGGCATTGGCCGCATACGTGGTGAAGTCGTGGGCCGACTTGTCGATCAGGGTGTTGGGGAAGTTGGTGATTCTCACTTGTCCGTTTTGAAGGATGGTCCCGGAGACCTGGGACAGGAGACTGAGGCCAAGGACGGCCAAACCCGGTAACGACAGCATGGCTCGGGAACGAGCACCCGTGGGGCTGGACTCTGGCAGGAAGCAACGATACAGCCTGTCGAGTCTGCACAGGCCAGAGACGTTGGCTGGTGACGAACTTATACGCATCGCCGTGCATGATGCATGCTCGTTCATTGATGGAAGACTCGGTGCGCCGCTAGGCGTGTAAACCTCCGCATCGCGGGAGAATTACCGTTTCTGGTACCACGGATGGCGAGATCGTAGGCTAATTGGGGGGGTCTTGTTACCGCTCGAGGTGGAGAATGCCCGCGGCGAGTATCATTACCATCGTGCTTGTAATTGCTTTCGCCATGGCAGCTACCGCGCTGTGCCCGACCCGCTGCGCCTGAGCCAGGTCAGTGGGCAATGCCCACCCGTGTTTGTTGTTGTTCGACACCTGCAACTAAGCGCCCCCCGCCTTTTAATCGACGCAATGTCAAAGAGTATATCGCATCTCGTCTTTTCATCATGTCGAACTTCTCGTCCGCGTTGGAGGCTTGGAGACGGTATTGCGAGATCTGTCCGGCAGGGTGTTCGGTTCGGAGGAGGCGGCTCCGGCATCCCGTCCTGACATCGCCCGCCTCGGCCTCATCTCGTCAATCGCGATCAAAGGGTTGCATGCAGTTCCGCAGCTAGACGCAATATGCGCGTGCCATCCGCAGGCGGTAATGGACACACTAGGTCGACGCAATGACGGTTGTGTAGCCTGCGAACTTACCCAGATGCCGTGAACAAACATGCAGCAGCCTTACCAAGCCGCCACCCTACCGCCGCATACACAGACTAACACGGATGATCGTGTTTCTAGCGTGTCCTGCAATACTTTCATGGCTCATGATGATCCCGAAGTTGGAGAGTCTCGCTGAGTAGTGCGCATCACCTCGCGGTCATGGAAGGCGCTGAAATATGTGAGGCACATGCCGTGATTCATTCCGGCGGTTCCGTCAATCCATTTTTTCACCCAAGACCAATCTTGGGTAGGGTGTTCAAATCCAGGGTTGAAGTCCAACGGTCCCCAATCCATGGTCGTCGTCGAATGCGAATTGTTGGTTCCAGACAGGCCAATCCTTGCCAGAATCGAAACTGTTCCTGGCAGCGACCCGAACACCTGGGGAACTGTGACTCCACACCCATTCCTGCTTGCTGCACCCCGTCAAGATAAAGGGATAGCAACCCCGCGAGGTCAGCTGATCTGAGTAGTAATCGGCGTGAGGAAGTGGCGACGCTAAAATTCCCAGTGGTTTGTTTGATCCGATCGCACTTGACCCGTGGATTGCTGTGCCAGCTGCCGGCATTTGGGAGTTGTTTCGGCCCGTCTTCTGGACTGCAGGAACTTGTGATAGCTTCCTTCCGTCTAATCTTCTCACTTGGCCGACAGCTGCGTAGGAGATCTCTCGTTTGGACCGCAAGAGACTCAACCTCAACCTGACCGATGGCCGAACTTGACGTCTTGTTACACCCTTGTCACTCCCACGGCCTGGCGCGTCCCAAGCACTGGGCAGTGGGAACTTTGGCGTCGACAAGGGTTCAACGCTCGGGCCCATGACATCGGGGAGACGAGTTTGACCAGATCACTTTTCATCTTTGCCAGACGACCAACGACCGAAAACTGACGACTGACCAGTTTCAATCTCCTTGTCGGCGAATCGTCCTGGATCCCGAAGAAGGTCGGTAAGTCCATGTGTGGCTCCCAATTCAGCAGGTTCCATTCCCTGGACGGCGGCCTACGTTATCGATATTAATAATATTCTGCGGGCCTGTCCGGGACGCTTCGCTTCTCGTGCTATCAGCACCCAGCACCATCCTTGAATTGATTTTTGGCTCAATCCCAGAACGCATTGGCTCGACCACCCGCCCATCAGCTGATGCGCTTCGGGCGAGGGGGATGGCTTGAATGCGCGCGATGAACTGAGACCTCGCGCAGATTCGCACACAGACCCACACTCGACTGCATCAAAAGCCCATTCCCAACTTGCCGGATTCGCAGCTTTGCTGCATGTCTCGGGGCATCTTGAAGAGAAAAAGAGGGGACACCACCACACACATCGACGACCGCCTTTCCCGCGATTATCCTCCTTTCTTCGCGACATTCGGGGCCGGCATCTGGACTGGTCGAGTGGGGGAACGAACCGGCTTTGGACATCGAGAGGGTCTGTTTCACAAAAAAGTTTGGTGCGCCCGGTATCCTTCCCCGGGTTGTTTGCCGCGCAAGGGCATTTCTCCTGTCAGTTCCTGGCATTCAAGACGTCGCCGACCTGCCAATTGCTTTGCTATCGCCATGGCCTCGATGACCGCTTCTGTGAGAAGGGAACAATGATGACGCTGTGCGCGCCCCCGAAGCCGCCGATCCTCGAACCTACAACAGCACCCACTTGTGCCTTCTCTCCGCGTGCCGCAACGGCGCCGTCGCCGCGCGCTACCCCGCATCGCCGACCCTCGACCGCTCCGCCTATTCGCCGTCTCCGGAGACCGACATATAACACGAGTCGGCCTGCGGATTGCTCTTTGGTCCTCCCCCACCGTGCGCCGTCCCCAGGCGGGAAGTTGCACTTGTGGACTCTCGACTGGCGCAACATTGGACTCTGAGGTTGACACGCTGCACACCGGGGCTGAGGATCTGCACGACGCATCGCAGTCGTGATCGTGCCCCTTGCCCCGTGCTCCGATCTCCGCCATGTCATCCCAAACGGCCGCGAGTGCGGTGCCAGATACACAACTGGGATTGACGGCGGAGGAAATACAAATACTCCGCGGTGGCCAACAAGCAGTCGCGGGAAACGGATCTGCATCGTCCCGCGCAGCAAGTCGAGCTTCTTCCCAGGGGCTGCTGATGCTGGATGCATCATCTCTGACTGCGCTCGGCGGCCATTTTGACCGTGTCATGCAACACATCCAGCAGCAACTCGAGTATCTCATGGAGCAATCTCAGATCGTAACGATGCACGTCTATGACCGTGCCGGCAACTTGATCGACAATGCCGATGCCGAGATTGCCCGGTACCACGAAATCATCCGGCAGATTGACGAGCTCGAGCTTGATTTTGATCGCATCGCCCATATTCGCGACATTGTGCGCGAGTTTCGTCACCGTGCCGAGGAGCTTGAACGTGAGCTGGATCGGTCCGGCGGCTCATCCAGGAGACACGGTCATCGAAGTCACGGTCATTCCAGTTCAAGATCGCATCGATGATTCTAGTGGCCGGGATGCCGACATATCGGGTGCAGTCTTTCAAACACTCAGCATCATGCCCTGTCCAATACTCCTTCAGGGGTTGCCGGTGCACTACAGCTGCAGTCACGAGCAGCACAACATAAACACGCAAATTGTAAGGGGTAGAATAATGGGGTCACACGACCAACGAAATAGTATAACGGATGACCAACAAGCTTTACGTCGAAGATATATACCACCAACACGCTTTTTGACAGACCGGGCCCGGATCGAAGGCACATCTCGGAACCACCGTCCAGTCCGCCAAGGGTGTACCAACGTACGTGGAGGGGGCTCCCGCCATCCTCAACAAATAACTAGTGACGAGTTTGAATGAGAAAGGGGGGAGAACGGTGACGGAATACTTCCGCCCAACTCGAAAGATTGATTATAGGAAAAGAGGAGGATTATCGCAAGAAAAACGACCCAGCCGAGCTTTTACCGGGAACCTACGAGCCTCAAGATTCTCGGCGGCCCAACAATTCGGTCCCAGAAGTGGTTCATTGACAGAACGAATCACTGTCCACCTCGACCACGATACCGGACATTTATGACGATTTTGGTTTCCCTTCTTTTATCTATGGTTCAAGACGGTATGCGGGCCTCGCGGCAGAAATGAAGTAAAAGATGGGGAAAATCGGGCCTCACGGCTTGAAGCGTTTTGTTCTTAGTTTAATATGGCGTTGGTCTGTCTTGATTTCATTCTTGGCTATATGTCAGTTTTAGTTTGATATTCTTTCTCATTCCATTTTTGGCGGATCCTTTTTCTATATACCCAAATACCCATCCCGGATAAGGTCTGGCTGGCAACTTGTCTTTTTTTCATGATGTTACGAGCTATACCTCTGGGCACAGTCCTCCTTTTTGGAACCACCATCCTACCAAGATTTTTGTTTTCCTCTCCCCGAACTCCGTTCCTGGAGAGAAGTGTTTGGTGGTCTCAAAGACCTTCGACTTTGTAATGTGAGATATTCAGAGGGGTTTGAAACCGTTCCAAGGAGATTACTGCTTGGGGTCCAGTATTCATTGCTACGGCAACCGAGGGAATTTCCTCTCGGGATTTGGGTGGCGTGGTGTCGTTCTATTGGACCGGTGAAGGGATACCCGGCGGTCCCCCTGTTTACGGCTCGTGAGGATTGGGTGGGTTGTGCTTGGTGTCAGAGATAGATGCTAAACAGACAGCCGAATGTGATGGGACGTGGACTGTGATTCTATGTGCTTTGGTTATTGTTATCTGTTGAATCTTGTGACAAGTGAATACGTTGTGAGTGGTGGCGATGCTAAACAAGGGTATACCATTTGACTCTGACGGAATCCTATTTCCATGGACGACTCTGTGCAAAGAATTACCTCCGCTGACACGCTGAAACGCCGCAAACGCCATGCCTTTTGCCCATCCTTTTGCACTCCACCATTCCGTATTTCCATGTCATGCATGCCACCCCGCCGTCCCATTCTTCATACTTTGGTGATGTTCAAACATCCTCCATATCAGTATCCCAATCAATAACCTCAACCGTGTTATTCTCCCGTCTCTGCATCTGCGACCGTTCTGCCGCGCTCTCGCGTATCATCCGCTCCCGGTTCAGCATCTTTTGCGCCTGCGACGTGAGCTCCTTGATCGAGTGCTTAACATTCTTGGTCAGGATGGCGCTCCACCCCACGTGCGGCTTGCACTTTTTCTTGGTACACATGCCTGCCGTCAGCGGATCCTCGCCCTCGGCCATCTGCAGCGGCGTGTCGAGCTTGCCTGCCTTGAAGGCGGCTTCGCCCTCGGGAGTTTGCAGAAAGGCTTGGAAGGGCGCCTTGACGCCTACTTCGTCCAGGCGCATGTCGTAGCCGCAAAAGTCTTTGGCTGAGCCTTTGCCTGCTGCAATGGCCTGCTCGCGCCGTTTGAGCGCCATGTCGATTAGTTGGAGCATTTTTTGGCAGAGGATGATTTCTTCGCCCAGGGCGAGGCGGGTGGCGGCCGAGGCGCTGAGGATGCGGTCTTCTTCGGCTGTGAGGGGCGATGAGGAGGGGGGGCGTTTCTCCCAGAAGTCGGGGGGGACGCCTTGCGTTTTGGTTAGCTGGGTTGTTATCAAGAAGGGAGGACGGTACAAACCAAAGGGCTTGTCGCCGAGCTTCCAGCTGGTTTCGGCGGCGCGCGGCGAGCCGCTGCCGGACGGCGTGTCGAGGAGACCCATAAATTCTTGCTGCGTCAGCGTGTCGAAGCCGGCGCTCTTGGTCTTGGGGAGGGTCGCGATGAGCTGCTCCCACCACGCTTGGCAGTGCTCTTCGGAGCAAAAGACGCTGCGGTCGGTCGGCTCG
This sequence comes from Cercophora sp. LCS_1, assembly GCA_036250225.1. Lineage (NCBI taxonomy): Eukaryota > Fungi > Ascomycota > Sordariomycetes > Sordariales > Lasiosphaeriaceae > Cercophora > Cercophora sp. LCS_1. The sequence continues at coordinate 640,757 of JAPZLL010000003.1, forward strand.
TAGATGCGCGCGGGGCGGGTGCAGCCCTCGTACGAGCACATCTTTTTGTAGCGCGTCACGTAGCGGTCGCCGTCGCTGCAGTTGGGGCAGATGTATTTCTGCACCAGGTTCTCGCCTGTCCACTTGTCCATGTCGATGCACTCGCCGTGGAACCAGTCCTCGCACCTGTCGCACGCAATCATGAACCGGTGGTTATCCGGGCCTCGGCATAGACAGTAGGGGCCGCTGTCGGACTCGCTGGAGCCGCCTTCGGCCGCTTCGCCGCCGTTCTCATCGCCGTCCTCGCCGGCTTGGGAAGATGCCGTCTTCTTCTTGGCACCAGCTTTGGTGCCTCCGGTCTTTTTCACGGTGCCGGACACGCGGTTGCGCTTCGGTGCCTTGATGGTTGTCGCCATGCCTTTTTTCTTTTTAGGAGGAGGCTTCTTGGTGCTGCCTTCCGCCGGGGCGCCGTTTAGCGGAGCTTCATTTACTACCCCACCGCCGCTTCTACCATTTGCCGTCTCATCTTGTATCGACGAGTCTTCCATCCGAGTATCCTCTGTCTTGATGCGGGGCTGGTTGGTGTTGTCGGTCATCGTGGCGTCGTCCCCTGCGCCGCCATCGGCAACATCGAGCTTCAATGGGTCCGGGTCACTGACCCCGAAGTGCTGTGGTTCTGAGTTGTCCATTTCGTTGGCAAGCCCCTCGCCAGGAGGGTTTGGTCTCAGTGGTTGGCCCTGGTCTTTGTCGATCGGGATTACTTGGTCGAGTGTAAAGAAGGACGTCGAAAAGGCCATGTGTGATAAGGGAGGTTGCTATCTCAAAGTCCCCACATATTTTGGCTCATGTACGCCTCATTACGTAGGCAGGAACTAACAGCCCATGGGGTTTTACGAACATTTGACGATTTGAGTTTGTGCACGGTGTCTTGATGTGTGTCGTCTAGACGCGTTCTCGTCCCTTGATGAGGTTCAACGGGGGTGTGATGTTTATATGCATAGCCAATAGCCGCGGCCGCGCTAAATGAATATGTGCCCCCACATGGCCCTTGACATCACTGTAACCAGGTCGTTGGAGATTTTACGGCAGGAAGCTTGTGAGCTGACCTGAGCTCATCGGAAGCTCCCCCCTCCACACACACACACACACATACACACACACCCACTCCGACCCGTTTGTCGCGTTCGAAAATGATGCCGCAAACAGGCGCACCGATGCGTGCTGTGTTCAATGCCCTCTCCAAGGGGGCGACGCAGAAATGCGCCCGATCGATGACGACAGCGTGCCGAGCACAGCAACCACGACGACCGACGACGCTGTGTCAGCCCAGAGGCCAGCTTGCGCAGCCATTGGAACAGCGGAGGACGTTCAAAACAGTGGAGGAGGCGAAGAGTCGATACCGCTCAGGGGTATGTGCCGCCTAGGTGGACTGTTGAGGTATCGCAGCTGACGGTCATGGTTGTGCAGCCGTTCTCCTGGAAGGCTGGCATCCTCTTCGTCGTCACCGGAGCTGGTCTTCTCTACTACTTTGAGCGCGAGAAGGAGCGAATGCGACGAAAGAGGATAGCTGAATCCCAGAAAGGAGTTGGCGCACCAAAGGTGGGAGGTCCGTTCCAGTTGATCGACCAGGATGGCAAGACAGTCACAGAGCAGGACCTCAAGGGGCGGTATTCTTTGGTGAGTGTTTTCCAGGACCCGATTTTTGGTGATTTGTTGTCTGACTGGAGGCGATGTGTAGGTTTACTTCGGATTCACACATTGCCCCGATATCTGCCCCGAGGAGTTGGACAAGATGGCGCGCATGTTTGATGTGGTGCAGGCTGAGCGTCCAGGCGGTTTGGTACCCGTGTTTGTGACGTGTGACCCGGCGCGCGACGGCCCCAAGGAGCTGAAGGAGTACCTGGCCGAGTTCCATCCTGGCTTCATGGGGTTGACAGGGACATACGAGCAGATCAAGGCTATGTGCAAAGCGTACCGGGTTTATTTCAGCACGCCAAAGGACGTCAAGCCGGGAACTGACTATCTGGTCGATCACAGCATCTACTTCTACCTTATGGACCCCGAGGGTGACTTTGTCGAGGCACTGGGACGCCAGCATTCACCCGACCAGGCTGCCAAGATTATCCTTGAACATATGAAGGACTGGAGGGGTGTTCCAAAGGTGAATTGAAGAGTTAAGGAGGGATCTGTTGGAATGAGAGTAAACCTGTAGCATTGTACCATCACCACTGTACCAAATACAACTCCAGCAGCTGCCCAATGGGGGCGGCCGGCAAGAGCAAGCATCGGATTGGTTCCTAGACCAATTGCTCTGTCACAAACGGAGGCAGCAAATCGGAGACCGAGGGCAGCCCTCGTGTTTCCAAGCCTCCAAGCTAGCCCAAATATTCTACTGCTTCGTTGAATTGTGACACACGATCCGTGGTTGCCTCCAATTCTCGTTTGTCACGCGCAACATCAGCCCGCGTTTTGTAGCGCAATGCCCACGGCCCTTATCAGCACTACGTCATGGGGGCATGCCACCATTTTGGCGGGGCTCGCGCCCACCTGACCCGCCCTGAAAGACCCTGGGATTCTTTGGAAACATCTCTACCGTCACTCGGACCGTCTCCACACCTTCCTTCCTCGACATTCTTCGTGGAGAGAACGCATTGGGTTCCGGATAGCGAGCGGAACGCACTTTCAGCCTTCAGCCGTCGCGATTCTGTTCTTATCATATCCCGAATAGGAGACAACACCGCCACGCTCACCCTTTCCTAAGACACACTCACCTATTTTGACCTCCACTACTCTCATCCCATCCTGCAGGCCAGCTCCTTGTTCCGCCTTCACATGATAAGCGACAGTCCCTGTTGATCTTTTCCCCCTCCGCTGAACCGGCGCAAACCGCCACTTGTCCTGGAAACGGATCGGGATTGAATCTAAAAACACCAAAACTTCAACCTCCGCAAAAGGTATATGTTCGCTTCGGGAAGGTGATCGCATGCCCATCCCTCTCACACCCCTCATGTCCCCTCCATCTCCAGCCGCCGGCGCGGCTCAGCCCAGACGCTCAGCCCTGAAAGGCGACACCGATGGCGAGAGAACGCCCCCGTTGAACCCAACAGTGGTCAAAGGTGTGTGATCAATCTTTTCGCTTGGTACCCTTGAGATTTCTTGAATGTTTTCCTTTCATTTTTACGGTGTGGAATCTGGGCGTTTCTCACCCCACCAGCCGGCGCACCGTTGCAGCCCTAGGAGGTGATCGATGAGTATCGGGAAACGGTCATCCATGTTGACTCAATAGCAGCCGTTCAGATTGCGGAACCGGATGCGCAGGTGGCTACGGATGAAAGCCAGGTCAAAAAGCAGTACCCGGCCAACATTGCTGCTAGGAGGCTGAGCGGACGAGCGCCTACACCGGGAAGCCCATCGCGAAGCTCACCACTGGTGCACGCCACTGCGGTTGACGGAACTCCTGATTCAACAAGTGGCGCTTCACCATCCACCATGTCAATGGATGCTCAAAATCACCACCATCGTCACAAAGTTGACCGCATGAGTGAGCGGCTTCTTGCTCAGGTAGCGGAGTGGCTTGAGCACGAAAAGGCCAAAAAGGAGGCGAGAAAGCAGCGCAAACACACAGTGCGGCGCAAGTCGCCTTCTGCAGAGAAGAAGGACAAGGCGGGACACGTACAAGTCAGAGAGCGTTCTCCATCCATTGAATCGAACTCGAGCGAGGCGTCTTTGGATCGGCTGCAGAGAATCATCGAGGACAGCGTTTCGAGATTGGGTCTCAGCGCCATCCCACGCTTTGGGCCCCATCTTGGGAGAAAGCACCATAGGAGACCATCCAAGGGGATAGCAACCCTCAGCAGAGCTGCATCATCAGACACAGAGTACTTTGAGAACGACGTCCTTGTTCCCAGCTGTGACGCCGTTCTCGACAACTCAAAGACATTGAGCTATGCAGGTGGTAAGGCGACGGCCGATGATGGAGCTTCTATTTCAAGCCGGCGGGAAGAAAAAGAGAAGCAGGCGTGGGTTGTTTTCAAGAACGAGATCATACGCTTGGCGCACACGCTTCGACTTAAGGGGTGGAGGCTTGTGCCGCTGGATAGCGGTGAGTTGATCTCGGTTGAAAGACTGAGCGGCGCGTTGACAAACGCCGTCTACGTTGTTTCCCCGCCCGCGGAGTCGTTCCTGCTGCCGCATGAGGGCAAGAAGTTGCCCAAGAAGGTGCTTTTGAGGATATATGGCCCACAGGTGGAACATCTCATCGACCGGGAGGTGGAGCTGAGCGTGCTTAGGCGGCTTGCGAGAAAGAAGATTGGACCGCGGCTGCTGGGAATATTTGTCAACGGGCGATTCGAAGAGTATTTTAATTCGACAACTCTCACGCCAGCGAACTTGAGAGAACCGGAGACGTCCAAACAAATTGCCAAGCGGATGAGAGAACTTCATGACGGTGTTGAGCTCCTAAAGGAAGAAAAGGACCAGGGCCCTGCAGTTTTCAAGAACTGGGATAAATGGCTCAACCAAACGGAGAAGACGGTCCTATATCTGGACAAGCAGATTCTTGCCGGGCCCAAGGGGCCGATTCGAGGCCCGGCGGATGCTTGGAAGGCGAGAGGCTTCGTCTGCGGTGTCGAGTGGCACGTCTTCAAGGCGACGGTTGAAAAATACCGAAAGTACCTTGTTGATCACTATGGGGGCTCGAGGAAGATCCGGGAGAGGCTGGTTTTTGCGCACAATGACGTAAGTTCCTGCGATGAAACGGCCTTGTCCTGGTGTGCTGACGCCGCTTCTAGACCCAGTACGGCAACATCCTACGGATACGACCGGACGATGAGAAGTCGCCTCTCCTGCAACCGGCCAATGAACACAAACAGCTTGTTGTCATTGACTTTGAGTATGCAGCTGCAAACGTGCCTGGACTTGAGTTTGCCAACCATTTCTCCGAGTGGACGTACAACTACCACGACACGGTGGCACCACACGGATGTGATACCAGCAAATACCCGACGGTGGAGCAGCAGCGCCGGTTTATCAAGGCATATGTCAACCACAGGTCTCCGTTCTCCAATTCGGAGGCGTCAACGCCGGGAATGACGCCTCTCGAGACGCCATCAGGCTCGGTCACGCCAGGGCTTCACACAGCCACCTCGACGACGTCGATTGTGGACTTTATGCTTGATGCGCGTGCCCCACTTGGCGGATGGAAAGAGGAGGAGCTGAAGCGCGAAGCCGAAGTAGAGAAGCGGGTCCAGGAGTTGATGGAAGAGACCAAGCTGTGGCGGATCGCAAACAGCGCCCAATGGGTGGCATGGGGCATTATCCAAGCTAAGATTCCCGGGTTTGAACTCTCACCAAAGAAAGAGGGCGATGGTGTTACGGAGAACGGGTCGGACGCGCCGACAGAAGAGGAGGAAGTAGACGCGGATGCGTTCGATTATTTGGGTTATGCCCAAGAGCGGGCCATGTTCTTTTGGGGAGACTGTGTTACAATGGGGCTGATCAAGGCTGAGGAACTTCCCGAGGAGACTAGGAACAAGTTGAAGGTGGTTCGTTCGTGAAGGAAGAGTGGGCATGGGAAATGGTTGGCTGTCGATTGTCAATGGGCTGGGTGTTGGGGTCTTTGGTAAGCCACGATGCTTATTTCCATGGTGGGGAACGTTGGGTTGCATGCATGTATCCCGTACCAGTTGCGTGGTACAATTACAAACCTTGTTCTGACGATGACGTGAGCGTTTCTGTTCCTGCATTTAGGGACGTCTTTGAGATGGCGACTGGGTGGAGACGGGTGACGAGAGAAACAGAAGATAGTGAATAGCCATTTCAGTCATAGTTGCATGAAAGTATCCGTATTTCTCCCTGAGATGCGTAGAGTGAAACGCTGTCACGATCGTGCACGTGAACGGGGCAAAAAAAGCCCAACAGCCAGGAGGTATCCAACGCGGAGCCAGCTGTCAAGCCCGATCGGTCGAGCCGTTGCGCACGGACCAAACTGCCCCGCATCGGGAGAGCAACCGGGGCGGGATCCGGTTTCCCGTTGAGCTCCCGAAGCTCTCAACTGGTGGGGCCCAGCCTTCACCTCCGGCTGTCAGCGTGTCCTTGATTGAGCGACAACGCCCTGGTGCATGTGCAAATCTGGAAAAGAGGACTGAAACAACGGGTTAAGGCGGTCAGACAAGGTAGCGACGCTGGCGTCTTTTCTTTTTGGGTTTGCAGAGCTTCGCAATGGGTCGAGGTCCGGGGTGAAGAGGTGGCTGGTCCCGCACACCCAACCTCCCAATGCGACGGGCTCAGGCACCAACCCAGCCTCGTGCAAAACGGAGTGGCAGCTTGCACTCCAGTCATATTTCACTCTCCGAGCCGCGCATGATGCCGGTTCCTGTGCATCTGCGTTTCCTGCATTCCTGCATTTCTGCGCTGTCAGTCGATTGGATTATTGGATCAATTAGGTTGGCGGAACCGAGCTGTGCAGCAAGCGGATAGGTTGTGTTGTTTGTCGGAGGCCATGAACTTTCAAAACTTGGACTTTGAACATGTGGAACCACCACGTATGTGTTGTCACCTACCTACCCCCCCCCCCTCCTCTCTCTCTCTCTCTTTCTTGTGTTTGTTGTCTTACTCACATGCGACCGCCTTTTTAGAGTCGAGATCCCTAGCACACACACGAACAACAACGTCGAGCCACTCGGAGACCACCCTGCGGCCCTCGCAAGACGACGTGCGCCCCGCTCCCCTCTTCGCCGGCTGTCTGGAATCCAGAGAGACGTCGTCCGGACTGGGGTTGTCGCCACCGACTCTTGTTCCTCACGCTCCCAGCCCACCACTTCTCCCGTTCCGCCTGTCGTCCACTTCTTCCGAGGCCGAGATTTACGGCCCCGATCGTCTTCACGGCGCACCGCAGGTTGCACGCGCCTTTTCCCGCCCCGTCATTGTCGAGGGCCCTTTGCGCCGCGTCCCCGACCTTCCCATGCAGTCACCCCACCAGCCAGCAGACTGGGAAGCCAGCTTCAACGCCGAAATGGCGACTGGTTTCCGAGACGACCTGGCCCGGCTCGAGGGTGTGATTACCCCGGGTGTCGACGACACACCCTACATCCAGTATGCCATCGAGGCACTCACACGAGATCGCGACACCGGCTATTCGGGCGATGGCGTATCAAGTAGCGACGGCCCGACTCCAGCACCGTATGAGCACCACCAATTCCGTCCAATGCAGCCTCAACCGACGACATTACCTGGCGCAGCGCCTTTCCCGTCGCCAACACCATATCCATACCCAGCGCCACCGCCCCAGGCGTCAATACCAACACGAGCGGGCTTCAACGGTGACGGCCTTGAGCCGCCCCCGAGCTTGGAACCTCGCCGGGACCCCCGCGCCTCGGCCGACTCGCTTGCCTCGAGCTTGAAGCAAGGACAGCGCATGGCGCAGGCTCACGAATGGCGGCCGGTCGACAGGGCATTCATCGTATCCAAGGTCGGCGAGGCCAAGGCAAACGGGCTCCCGTCTCTCGACTTCAAGCCGGCGGCATTACGAGCACCCGCCCTGTTTGGGCTGATGGCGCTCTGCCTCTTGATGGTCGCCGCTTTGATCCTGTCTGCCGTTTACTCGGAGCTCCACCGCGGCCTGATTCCGTACGTGAGCATCTACGGCGGACAATACTTCTTGTTTCGCATCCTCCCGCCAGTTCTGGGAGCCATTGTGCTGCTTTACGCCCAGTTCGTCATCACCACCATGCTCCGCATCCTGCCGTTTGTCGGTCTGGCGTCGGATCGTCCCGAGGACCGCGAGGGCTCGCTGTTCCAGAACTTGTACCCCAAGTCGTTTCTCTGGCCGCAGCTGATTGGGCCGTGGCAAGTCTGGGTGCCCATCCTGGCGACATGGCTGATGAACTTCACCGTGCCGCTGCACAACTCGCTGTTCACCGTCATCCTCAAGGACGGCGAGTGGATCTGGGCGACTACACAGGGTGTTGCGTGGACCCTGGTCGCACTGTATCTGGTCCTGTTTGCCTCGACCGTCATCGTGTGGAGGTACTGGGCGACACTGGACAGCACCGGTCTCATCTGGGACCCGAGATCCCTCGCCGACATTGCAGCCATTGTGTCCGACACCAACGTCGCAGACGACTACCACGGCACGCAGCTGGCGCGTTCGCGAGAAGGAATCCGCTTCGCCCTGCGTCGTCGGGCCGGTGACAGGCTCGGCTACTGGGCATGGAAAGACGGCCGCCCCGGCTTCTGGTACACCCTCGGCAGCCCGCTCGACAACCTCCACACCCTCCCTCTCGCGCGCGATCAACTCACCGGCCAGAAAATGACCAAGAACGGCGAGAAGCAACCGCCCACCGAAACCAACGAAATCGACCTCGAAAACGCATCTTCCGCTCTCCAAGGCCGCGCCCGTTACCTCCCTTGGTGTCTCCGCAGCAACCAACTCACCTTGTTCATCGTCACAACATTCATCTTCCTCCTCGCCATCTTCATCGTCTCCTTCCTGCCCACCACCCGCATCGTAGACGGCTTCCTCCCCAAACTCGACGCAGCGCCCACACCCAGCGCCTTTTCCGCCGCCAATTTCCTCTACTCGTTCCTCCCTTCGCTGCTGGGCATGGTCCTCTTCCTCCTCTTCCAGTCCCTCGATTTGTCGCTACGCATCCTCCAGCCCTGGGCGTCCCTCGCCGACCCGCGCGGAGCAACCACGCAGCAATCCCTCCTAGCCGATTACGCAGCCTGCGCGCCACTGCAAGCACCGCTCCACGCGCTGCGTAACGGACATCACCGCGTCGCAGCAATCTCCCTTCTTTCTACCCTATTCGCGTTCATCCCTACCCTCGCGGGCGCATCATTCATGGCGCTTACGCCAGCGAGTGGAGTGGTGAGGATGTATCCTAACGTGCCGACGTACGGTGTTACACTGGCGCTGTTGATGGTTTATCTACTTGTGCTTGTTGCGCTGCTGCCAGGCAGGGGAAACATGCGAATGCCGCATGCTGTTACGTGTTTGGCGGAGGTGGTGGGGTATGTGGTGAATGAGGAGATGGTGGGTGATTTGGCGTTCAAGCAGTGTAGGGAGCGGGGGGAGATGTTGGGCAAGCTCGGTGTTGGAAGCCCCATCGACAAGGAGGCCGGAGCTAGGTGGGGGTTGATGGTGCAGAGGGAGGCAGGGGAGGATGTGCTGGGCGTTCGACGGGTGAGGCGGTTTACAGAGAAGAGGGTGGTTAGGAAGAGCCAGATTCGGAGGAGGGTTTTGGTTTGAGGACGGTTGTTGGATTCGGCTGGATTTGCTTTCGAGTGTCTTTTTTTTTCCGCATCGCACGGCATAGCATGGCGAACCGTGGAGTTTGGGTTCAGGTTCGGGTTCGGATGCGCAAAATTGCATGGCGTGGCGTTTTGCCTTTTGGTTTTTTTTTTTTCTCAATGGAGTCACGGCATGGGGTTCATGGATCATGGGACACGGAACATGTTGAATGATTCATGCATGGGTTTACGGGTTAATGGCTTACACGAAATGGCTGGATGAGGTATTACAGACTTGTTGTGCTGGGGTGGGAAGGGGATAAGCAGTGTGGCGACGCACTTGGTTTACCTCCGTTAGGGATCACGAACGCATGTATGTAGATGGTAATGGACATAATGCACCCAAGAACATTGATCGGGTGGGTTTGAGGTGTAAAAATTTGCCATGTGGCCACACTGGTTTGTCAAGGACAGGACGAGCAAACAACGGTCCAAGCGGTCGATAAGACATTAATACAATTCAAATTCGACTACTTTTCATAACCGGCTTCCGTGGTATCAATACTCCCTAAAAAACAAACGAGATTCCAACAGGTGCCAGTCATCACCCCTTTTCGTCAGCATACATCATGTCATCGGGATACCCATCCCGTACAGTGCCACCCAGCTCAGGTAAAGAAGGTCGCGATCATCGTTCAGGTCCAGTCCAGCATTCATCCAGCACCCAAGTCCCATCCAGTATCCAACCTCGTCCCAACCTCGTCCCATCCAGTATTCATCCAAGTGTTATCCAACCAAGTCACCCCAGCATTCCATACCTTACCCATCCAACATAAACTCGTTCATCGTAACAATCGCACCCAAGCGCTAGTGAGTCCACCGCCCAAAAACACAAATCTTTCCCCATATATCCCGAACTATCAGCCAGGATCTCACCCTCGCCTCGCCTCCCCCCTCCCCCCTCACAGGACCAACAGTCTCAGCTCCGGGTCCCGTCTCGGCCGCCCTGGCACTGTCCCCACCCGATGATGATGACGATGACGTCCGCCCATCAGTCACGCTCCGCTGATACTTTTCTTTACGATGGACATGGGCCTTTTGAACCATATCATGCACCAGACGCCTTGCGAACCCGCGCGGGGTATCGTCGTCCGAGTCAAAGTCAAACACGGAGACGTTGGGCGGCGGTGTAGGTAGAGGAGGCAGCGGGCGTTGAGGCGGGGGGGGAAGGTTGGACTCGCGGAGGGGATGGCGAGGTCTGGGGATGTCGACGCTGGGCCGGGCCCTATGCTGCTGGCCCTGGGAGGTTGACTGGGAGTTGGCAAGATGGGCGAGGGAGGGAGACGAGGCGGTGCCGATTCGGGAGAGGGAGAGCTTGCGGAGGTTGGCGAGGGAAGGGCGGCGGGATGTGGCGCGTGCTTCGGGAGGTATCTTGGGGAGGGGTTTGAGATGGGAGGGTGGTCGTGATGATGTGTGCTCCTGAAGCGCGGAAAAGGGGGTGGGAGGCGAGCTCGAAGTTGGGATCACGGTCCGGATTGTTGAGCGGGTGCTTGGTCGAACTGCTTGAGACATGGTGGTTTGACTGTGCTGACTTGATGTGGTGCTAGTCATAGAACCGGGCGTGGTTCGACCATCTGAGGTTGGTCGTGATGTGTTGAGCGAGGATGCAGAGCTAGGTTGGAGGGGCGAGGCGGCTCTGGATCTGGGGTTGAGGACAAGGGGGAATCCCGGGGGTGGATCGGATGCGGAGAGAGGCGGAAATAAGGATAAGGATGCCCTTGGGCGGAGTAGTTTGGGGCTCTGGGTGCGCCGGGCCTTGGGGGTCGCTGATGCTGCTGCTGCGACGGGCCGGGATTGTGTCTGTTGATCCTCCTTGGTTCGGATGGCCTGGGGCCTGTTCTCGCTGTCCATCACGGCGCACCGGCTCTGTGTGGCCTTGCTCTGTGTGGCCGGTGAGTTGAGAAGTGCCGGGTATCGTGGTCCTCCTGCGACCTGGTTGCTCATCCGATACTGCCAAAATGTGTCCCACAGTTCTGTGCCCGGGTGCTGATAGTCGTCCTCCGTCGATACATCAGACCCGTGATCCTCGACCAGCACTGGCACCGGACTATCAGAGCCGACCGAATCCCGACCGAGTTCCTCTCTGGACTGGGGACGAGCAGGATCTGAGGGCAGAAAGGTGTAGGTTGCTGGGGGCAGGTAGCTGGGGTGAGAAAAGGACACAAAGTCGGGGAACGGCGTGTGGTCGTCCATCTTGGTTCACCAGCTACGTGCAGCTCACGGCGGCCAATCCCTGCCAGCGATATATGCAGGTGTGTACTGCGTTGGAGAGCCGTCTGGAAAGAAGCGACGAAAGTGTATAGGGTCGAGCTCAGATTCCGAACCCCGGCCTAGTGGCCCGGCATATATGTCCCGACACTTGATCCCCCCAACACCACCAACACCACAACCACCACCACCACTACGAGTCCTGAGGGGCACCAGCTCCCTGCGCAGGACAAGACCTGTGATTCCTACTGCAGGAAGGGCCCAAACACGATGCAAGGGCCAGTGGTAAACACGGCGAGGGAGCCGATCACTGGAATGTCCCCAAAATGCCACCGCTCGAGAGCAAGAGACGACTGTGCACACACATGCCCTCCCCTAGCCTGCTTTGGCGATGAGTGGTTGGCTGCCGCACTCCCAGCTGGACGGCACCCATCCTCTGGTCGGAATGTCGCAGCCCAGGCAAAGGCACGGCGATCTCTGCTACACTGCCCCAGCAGGCGATGACGCACTGCGAGCGCCCGCAACATCAGGAAATCAGGAAATCAGGAAAAAGGAAAAAGGAAAAAAAAAAGCAAATGTGCAAATATCAGAGGGGACGAATAGCCAAGCGTAGTGCGGACCAACGCACCACGGGCGTCCAAAGTCCCAGGCGGAAAGAAAGAAAACGGCAGGGACGCCAGGGAGAGAGGCATGACTGAAGCATCATTCGCCAGTCACTGGGTGCAAGAGCAAGCTAATGCCGCCGACGGCCGAGACATGGACTGGTGGTGGCTCGCTGGCTCAGTCTGTCGTGTTGTTCGGATGGCGCAACCAAGAGACAGCTCGTCTCCGCATTCTGTCGATTGCCGCGGCCGATCTCCCGAAAGCCGGAAACTGTGATCGGGTGTCCTCCCCGGGACGTCTTGGAAGCCCATAGGCCACAGGGAAGTCGCTAACGTCGCCGCCTGCCTCTTTGCCATTGTTGGGCGTCGACGACGAAGGCATGTGCTGGTGCAAACTGCCTCCCTGGGCATTCACCTCCCTCAGCTCCCTGACGTTGCGGCCCGTGCTTGCGTCTCCCACTAGGTCGAGGGCCAAACAGCAAGCGCAGCAAAAGCTTTTACCGCGCAGATCCTCACCCAGTTATGATAGTCAACTTTCTTTTCCTCGATGCACGCACCGACCCTCGGATGCGTAGCGCGGGCGACCTCCCCAATGCCGACACCCTAGTCGTGATGCGGCTGACACACACCCGATCCGCCATGGTGCTCACTCATTGCTCTACTAGACATGAGACGGACTATCTAGAAGGGTGAGATCGGGTTCCTAGTCTTTCTATCAAACGTCGGGTCCACAACTCCACGTTTGCCATCTCGGGTGTGCGCTTGACGAGTCGAGCTTGCGAAACGTCAGCCGGGCGTCCAATGCAAATATCCGCACACCGCACGTCTTGGCCTCTGTTTGCTGCCCACCACGGTCCTAACAAAAAGCAACGAGACACCAGACAGTCCGCCTCGAAAACGCCACGGCTGCACGACCTACAGCACCCCAAACGCAAAGGCTACACGGAATCATCCGGCCCCGACTCACTCCCGAGTGGCCTCTCAGTGTGCTTGGAAGCCCCTTCCCCGTTGATTCCAAGCCAAGAGCGCCAACCCGTTGAGATTTGCTGTCCGTGTGCCCAAGCCATTTTCTCGATTCCCATCCTTGAGTGGGCAACGCAGACGCAAAAATACCCGCCTACTTTACAATGACGCTGGGGGTTCAGAATAAGCAAACACGGGCGCAGAAACGAGGGGTTCTCAGGACTCCCAGACGGTCGTCCCAAACCCCGATCTAACCTACTTTGATCTCATCGAGGCATCGGCCGTTTGACACCAAGTGAGTGACGGGAAAACGGCATCAATCCCACCAATGCCACTTCAAATGGCTCTACCGATACACTCCATTCCCAACAGGCGTAGGCATGATGCTTCAAATGCTTGGAATTCCTGTGTTGCGGTCGGGGCTGCCGTTTTTTATTGGTCGGCTATGCCGAAATTGATTGGCTGCTAATCTACATGGAGCCCAGAGCACCGTTTGACATGTTGGGGTCATGACTCAGCCCAGACATGAGCTGCAAACAGCTGCAGGTCCTGAATGCTAAATACAAAATCTCCCTCTTGCGGACCCGGATTGCGAAGAAAAAGAAGTCGAAATCCCAGTACTAATGCCCCCCTAGTAACATTATACGATACTGGATCTGTTGTCTCGTCGCGGGTGATGGTGATTGACTGCCGTTTCACTGGGTTAAGAACACCATTCTGCTGCAATATAGCAGCAGCCCGCCTCCGCGTAATCGCTCCCTGTGGACTCGAGATTTCCTCCTCCCATTTCTCTAGCAAAATGTGGTGTTGCTGATCGTCAAATTTCACCAGAATGACAATCTTGACCTCGTGGTTCGATGCCCGAAACCACCACTGCATATCCCTGTGAAGCTCAGGTAATGTTTCGGAATGTCCAGACTTGATGACTAGCGTTGGCCAATTGCCTTTTCCTATACGTTCCGGCCGTGGGCCACCTGCCGAATCGCCTTCTCCGCCATCTCCTCCAGGATGGCCTTGTTGCCGAAATGTTTCACTCCCAATATCTTTCCAATTGTTCTGTGTACCATTCCGGACGAGCTGGCAAAAATACTGCCTGTAAAGTCCCAGGTGAAGGGCCTCGTGTATAGCGGTTGGGATTGTAATGATCAAGATCTGGGAATTGCTATTATAACGACGAAACCGGAACTTGCGGCGTTGCTTCCCTCGCACACGCTCGATTTCGGTGAATTGATCAGGAGAGACGTCTACATAATTAGTATATTATAGAAACAAGAGGGTAATATTATACTTGTGACGGTAAGGAAATCCCCAGTAGTGGAATTAATGGCACTGAAGAGATCTTGCGTATTGGTAAATCGCACGGTCGGGGGATCGCTATCTTTCGGGGGATCGCTATCCTTTGTCGACGTAGCTGAAGTAAGTATGGTAGACGCCGACGGAACTGCCGATGAAGCCGATACTGACGTAGATGCAGCCGATGGAGATACTGCCGGCGGCGGCCTCGATGCAATTGATGCCATGGCGAAGTGTTGCTGAAGCTGGGATTCATGAAGCGGGATGCGTGGGGAAGCTATTGGAGGGGCACATGGGTGCTCGAGCTTGTTGAAAATGGCGGGTCCACACTAGCCAAAAACGGCACCCAAAACCGCGACACACACAGCACGGCTTGGCACCTGACCTGAAGCTCCAGGTCCCGGACACAGGGGATCGCTGCATCACTCACTCAAATTCAACGCCCTTTCAGCCAAAGTTGCCTCCACCCAATCCGGCTTCATGAGCGCTACAGACCAGCGTCTGTCTATAACGGCCACATTCACCAGATAGGCACGCGACAACTGCGAACGAGACGCGTCCGGGTCGACAGCGCGCTCAAGACGTCGCATGGCCCGGGTTCGGGTCCTTGTGCCACTCATGGATGGGATGAGCTTGACGGGCCGCGAACTTGACAATGCCTTCCACCTTTGGTCGCCTCTTTGACGCTCCC
Organism: Cercophora sp. LCS_1; assembly: GCA_036250225.1. Taxonomy (NCBI): domain Eukaryota; kingdom Fungi; phylum Ascomycota; class Sordariomycetes; order Sordariales; family Lasiosphaeriaceae; genus Cercophora; species Cercophora sp. LCS_1. The sequence goes on from JAPZLL010000003.1 coordinate 655,784, forward strand.
AAGAAGGCAAAGGCGATAAAATCGGCTTACGACAGTGAAACATTTGATGCCGATGGCACAATCCACGTTGATGGCCTCGTGGGCTCTGCGACCATCTCACCCTCGGGACGAGATGTTGCACTTGCATCGTGAGCACAGCTCCTTTCCTTCTGTCAGCATTTGAGTCGGTGCGGCTGCTAAGGATCCACTATCTAGCCCCGAAGGACTGGCCATCATAGACCTAGACTCGCCCTGGAGCCCGCCTCGCAGGCTCAGCAGTCATGGTCTCCCATGGCTCGTCGTTGATGTTCAGTGGTCTCCGTTTGCCGCACGGGATTACTGGGTCGCATCCACAGCCAACCATCGTTGCTTGGTTTGGAACCTCAACCTACGTGACGACTCGCCGTCGGGCGCTATTGAGCACTCACTGCAAGCGCATAGTAGGGCCATCACCGACATCAACTTCTCTGCCCACCACCCAGACTTCCTGGCAACCTGTGCCGTCGATGGCTATGTCAACTGCTGGGACCTTAGAAGGCCCAGGCAACCAGCCCTCACCTTCTGTGACTGGTTCGCTGGGGCAACCCAGGTCAAATACAACCGCCAGGATCCCAATATCTTGGCCTCTTCTCACGACCGATGGCTTCATATTTGGGACAACAGGAAGACTGCTGAACCCTTAAAGACTATCAGTGCTCACACGTCCAAGATTTATGGTCTGGACTGGAACCGCACCAGATCTACTGGTCTCATTACTTGCTCGTTGGACAAGAGCATCAAGTTCTGGGATTATGTCAATTGCGACCAGGTCCCGGAGAGAGTCATCCGGACAGACTTTCCAGTATGGAGAGCCCGCCATGCTCCTTTCGGGTGGGGTCTTTTGGCTATGCCACAAAATGAGCCGGGCAATCTGTATCTCTACGATCGTCGGACCGCTCCTCACGTTCCCCTTGATGGCGCCGTGAATCCCGTTGCCGTGTTCGAAGGGCACGGCAACCACAAAGTAAAGGAATTCCTTTGGAGGAGCCGTGGGGGTGTTGACAACGATGGCACTGACAACCGCGATTTCCAACTCGTATCCTGGGGTGAGGACAACGAGTTGAAACTGCAAAAAGTTGACTCAAAGCTGCTTGAGTCCGTGGGCCACGTCAAGGGAGCACCTGTACGGAAAAACCTAACGATGACACGGAAGGGCGCAGCGTACAAGACGTTTCGAACCGTTGATGACACGGTGCATCGCGACCGTAGGAACGCAACTATGAGCGACCCGCGGCCGGGGAGCGGTGGCCAGTATCGCTCAAGCGCTCTGAGTCTGGGCCTTCACTCGCGCATGCGACGGGTTGGGCCGACTTGGCGAAGCACCTCGATGAAGGCGAAAACGGGTTCCGGCAAAAACGTGGACAAGAGCCAGCTTCAAATCGGGTGGATGAAGGGCATAACCATGTCCAAGAGGAAGTCAACCCCGGATCTTCCGGTCAGATCTGATTCGAAGGACTCGGACATGTTCAGCCCCAGCTTTGATGACGGCTGGGGAGAGCCCGAAACAATCCAGGATGAGTTTCTACGCATCGGCGACCAGCTGCCTAATGTTCAGTGGGAAAACATCGATTGGGACTCCCGGACGCTGAACGCCTCGCTAAAGGGTCCATGGGGTGTCAACAAGGAAACGATATTCATCAAGGTCAAAGTGGACATCCCGAAAACTTACCCGAAAGCGAAAGCACCAAAGTTTGTTGTTGAGAAGACGTCGTTTATGCCTGAGGAGACGCACAAGAAAGTTGAGCACGAGCTCCAAGAACTCGCTGCCCGCTTTTTAAGGAGAAAACAGAACTGTCTCGAGTTCGCCTTCACATATCTACTGGGAGAGACCGATCTGGAGTCGAGCACGACATTTTTTAAGAACGTCCGGGACCTGGACGACGAAGAGGCTCTGGCCGACGAAAGTTCTAGCGAGGATGACGACCATGATATACCCGCTGGAGGCTCTGCTTCCATGTCACAAGAGCTCACTGGCAGCACCGAGCTAGATCCAACGGCTACGCTTGCGCCGACCCAACGTCTCGTCATGCCCCCACTTCCAAGGTTCTGCGGTGCCCGATTCTCCAACGATGGGAGACTTGTCTGCTTCTTCCCCACCAAGGATGAGAAGGAGAGGACAAAGGCTTTGTTTGCAGCCCCAGCTTCAGAAACTTACAGGGAGCGGCCTAGAGGAGAGCCGACGTTCGCTGGGTTTGGGCGCCTGGCCGCCAACTCGCCGCCGCCCAAACATCGCTATCACGACGAAGCTTCGGCTACAGAAGACCCCTCGGAGGACTCGGACGGCTCGGACTCAACATCGTCTAGCGATTCAGAGCCCACGACGGTTCACAGAATTTTGTGGCATCAAACTGGGCGAAACTTTCGAAAGACTTGGAGTGCCAACGAATCAGTGCGCTCTAGCGGAGGCGGCACGGGTGCCGGGACAGGGACGGGCACTGGAACGAGCCGGAAACGGCCCGGAAAACCCAAAAACACGATATCGATCCACGATCTACGGGGTGAGCTGCCCTCGAAGAAGCAGTTTGCTCAGGAGTATGCCATCTTCGGGGATGGTGCCGAAGTGTGCACGCATAATGCGTCCGTGGCTGAGAAGTACGGCTATCCCGACCTCGTCCATGTTTGGAAGTATGCAGCGCTTCTGCTCCAGAAGAACATCCCGTTGGAGTTGCACGAACAGAAGCGGCGGGGAGAGTCAGTGTTGGTGATTGCCCGGGATGCTGTTTCCCGGGCAAGAGAAGAAGATGGCGAGGGAAGCCAAGTAACAAGTCCGGAGGTCAGCTTGTGTGGTCGTGTTCGATGGGGATTCCACCCTCTAGCGCAGGAGCTCATCGACGATCTGTTCGCGTACTTTGAACGCGTTGCTGACGTGCAGATGCTGGCCATGCTAACTTGTATATTCGGAGAGTCAACTGCGGAGGATGGAGTCGCGTACGCGGAGTCACATCTTACGCAGGTCGAGACACCGCTTCCGATGAAGGCCCCCTCTTTCTCTTTGGAATATTTCCCAACCGACCCGGGGTTGTGGAATATTAATCTCAAAAGCCAAGCGAGTTCGGCAATAACAACACCAAGAACAGCCCACACGCCTGCTATGTATTCGGACTCTCTTGGGTCCGATGAAATCGTGGCGGCGCTGGTCGAACCCGGGTCAAACTCCTATTCTTGTGGGGAAACACCCCCCAAAGGCGCACGAGAAGTGCTCCGGGACATTGACCACACCCAAAGTCTGTCGACCTCTCCGAACAACAGGCCCCTCCACCGTTCTAATTCCACAGTGGCTGCTACGATTGCTGCCAGCCTTCCACGGACGCTTGCAGGAATCGTCTCAGGGTCGCCACCAGAGTTCCCGAGAAAACGCCCCAGCCCAGCAGAGACTCTGCTCAGCAACCTTGCCCCGAGCAGTATAACATGGGGCGCGTCAACGGTATTCGGAGTGGCTCCGGATACACCTGGAACAGCGCGGACATCGCTATCCGACGATGACTTTCGTCGGGATGAATTGATGTCAATGGTCGCCGTCGCCGTGTCGTGCATACCCGAGAACCAAGGGCTGTTTGACGACGATGGGTGGATGTCAACCCCCCTCCTTGATCCAGGGCGCAGCCAGCTGTACGCCAGCTACCGCTACGCTTATGCCGAGATGCTACAGATGTGGGGCCAGCCACTCTCCCGCCTCGAGATTATGAAGTTCAATGTCCTCAAAGAAGACGTAGCAACAAGCTTCACCAATGGCACAGCAGACAGCAGCTACCAGGAGCCCTACCCCTCGGCCGACCTGACACATCCTTCAGGAACAGGAACAGGCACTACATCACCAACGGCTACGTTTGGCGGCCGCAAGGAACAACTGCAGGCGCTACTCACCTCAGGTCGTGGCCTTGATGTCACGGGCATGTGCTACATCCACGAGACGCAACTTGACCCGGTCGAGTACAGCCGAGCAACAAACGGCCAGATCGGTGGCGCTGTGGGCAGCTGCCATCGTTGCCAATCGCATTCCAAGACGCCCCAGACTCAGCTACGTTGCGTGTACTGCCTCGAACCTGTCGACGCACTCTACCCGCCATGTCTGAGCTGTGGATGTGCCTCGCACGAAACGTGTCTGGCTGAGTGGCACGCTATGGGCGAAACGGAGTGTCCTGCTGGTGATGAATGTAACTGTGTCGAGGAAGCGAGCAACGGTCAGGTGGAAAGCTGGCCAGCACTGCAGGCGGCCATGGCTGCAGCCATGATGCGCGCCGGGAGCACGGAAAAGGGAGGTGTGAGACGGAGGGCATCACCATTGCGGGCGGGCGCGCCGAAGCAGAGAAGACGATCGGTACCGGCCGATTTGGCCAAGTATGAGGAAGACATGGCGCTTGGAAAAGGAACCAAGGCGGTGCTCAGGAGAGCGGGCACGGCCAAGGGTGGGGACGGTCTTGGGCACGGCGACGGCCTAGACGTGGCAGACGAATGGGAGGGTGGCTGGGCAGGGAAGCCGCCAGTCAAGGGCGACAAACCCATTTCGGCGGCGAGACTGAGCCTGGGCAACAGGTTAAAGAAGTCCCTAGGCGAGACAGGAAGGCCCGGGGCATTGAGAAGGAAGTCTGGGGGCGTGGCTGTTTGGAAAAGTGGCGGGCTGTAGGATACCACCCCTGTGTACAATAGCAGTTCTGTAGTTGTAATGTCTGATACCGGGTCTGAACTCTATGTCTGCATCGAATCACATGCCAGGACACGCTCTAACCCAATCCCGTGGTGCAACGAACCGTAAGTAGTTGATGGAGGGTACACTACCCACCACCTCACTCCTTATCAGAAGGCACGTATAGATAACCATGACGGATATCTATCCAAACCCAGGAATCGAATCTTCCACGCCGCTTTCTAGAACCGGGTCTAGAATAAAAAGAACGCAACGGACCGCATGAACGTTCATTCCTCCACCCATCCTTCCCATCCATCCATCCGTGCCCGTGCCGTTCCATCGCTCGGATCGAAATCCGGGTCAGAAAGCCACGCGACCACAAGCCACGCGAACCGGGGTTTTCTTCCCAAACAGAGGCACCACGCCCGTGTCATGGTGCAATTCCTGTCCCTTTTTCTTCCCCGTGCGTGGGATTCCGACTTTTCCCTTCTCGGGCATTCGCTCGGTGAGCGATAACAGCTCGCAGCCCGCAGCCCGTCCGTTCCCGTCGCTCTCGATTTCTCCCGTGTTGTAGCTCGATGATGCAAGCGAAGAGTGCCAGTGCGGGGAGTTCCTCGGATGGGTAAGCTTTGGTGTTCCCACCCAAATACTTCGATAACAGACGTTTCCCCCCTTCCAATGCCACTCAGACACGGGGCGCATCCTCTTCTACTCCAGGCTCACCTACAAAATTTATTGCATCCCCTCACGGGCAACAAGGCCACACACAAGATACAGCACACCCCTGCCGCCACAAAATCCTTCCACCGTCCATCCGTCCGTCCATCCATCCGCCCCCCCCCCATTCTGCATTCGCCCTAGCCAGCTGACACTCCCCATTTCCCAAATTTCCCCTCAAGGTTTCGCCTCCCCCGCAGCGGGGGATACAATGGAACCCTTGCCCGTGGGGGCCCAAACACGCCTCGATTCCAGGTCGGTTGTCGTGCTGGTGAACTAAACCTCTGATAGGTAGCTGCTAAAGCTGCAAGGTTCGGCCTATTCCACATCAGAGAGACAAACGCTGAATGGTGCAATTTCCGTTTGCTAAAATATTTGTGTGTCTGTTCTTCGAGTGTCTGCTGATATTCATCGGCCTGAACCTACCCGACCACTCAACAGTAGCATAGGGATCTGGTAAATTGGATTGGTCTCAACACTCGGAATGTCTGGTTTGCTGGTCAACAGAAAGTCGCCAATGCTGACGCGCGAGACAGAGAGGAAAAGTCGAGCCATTGAGAAATGTCGAGAACCAGCGTTTTAACATTAAACAAAAGTCTTGTTGCCGTCGTCAAAGTTGCCCGTCGCTATGTATACTTGAAAAAAGAAAGAAAAGAAACATCGAAACCGGGAAATGAAATGCCCCTTTGCTCTCAGAAAATGCCCCAACGCTATGCAGTTGATTGATGAAGCCTAGTAACCTCTCCAATAGCACAACCTTGCCATTCCTTCGTACACGCGTGTCATGATGACCGTTTTAATCCGTCCATTTAGAATCCTTCGCCTTTTCGGGCCTTCTCTCGCTCCAAAAGCACTGTCAGCTGGCTCTTGGACCGGGCAAAAGGGATCGGTGGTGTTGGGTTTGGGGCTGTCGGTACGAACTGCATATCAAGCAGCGCCGATGCCGACGGTCGTGACGGTAGCATGATACTGTCAGGGATGTCTCGCGCCGCTGGAATCGTCGATGTCGCTGGCGTAACGTTCTCCGAATCAAAGAGGCCCTGAGCCGTCGCATTCGTCGTCCCAACCACTGTTGTGGCCAGTAATGCCTGGGGAATTCGCGCAACAGCTGGCCCGACCAAGGCCTGGCCCTCCATATTTGACCGTGTGCGCATCATCGTCGGTGTTCTGACACCCGCACCCCCGGATGTATCGGCGACGAATCCGGCGACTGGCGGTGGTGCTGGACGACGTCGTTCCTCTTTTCGGCTCAGAGCTGGCTCGCGCGCCGCCACCGTATCTCGTATGTCCCAGGTCGACCGCCTCTGAGGTTGTGTCCCAACTGCTTGCTGCACCACCACCGGCCGATCTTGCTGCTCGGCGTGTGGCGTCGGTACACTGCCAGCGATCACCTGCTTGACCGGAGGAGGTTTCATGGGCCGTTTCCCGAGCGCCTTCATCGTGAGTCCCGATGATTGACTCGTCTGGGAGGACGAGGAAGCGCCACCACTCTCTTGAGAGCTACTCCGCCTAGGTTTCAGGGCCTTTGCCGCAGCCTTTTGCCTTGCAGCTGCTGACAACGCCGAGAGTGCTTCGCGGTCTGAGCCTGCAGACGATTGTGAGCTTGCCCTGCGCGGAATAACAGGTCGGCGCCTGGAACCGGACGCGGCCGTTGAAGCCACCACTTTCCTCGTCGGTGTCGTGACTTTTTCCGTCTTTGTTGTCGAGGTGGCGGGCTTCTCTCTTTTAACCTGTGGGGGTAGCGGCGGCGGCGGCATTTCCGTCACCGGGGGCAGCGTGGCAGCAGGTTTAGGGGCTACTGGCGAAGGAGCTGCCTTGGTAGCAACTGTCTTGGTAGGTGTTACTACTGCCCCCGAAGTAGCTGGTGCTGGTTGTATAGCCTGAACAACGGCATCCTTTGGAGCCTTGAGGGGTGGCGGTGGCGGTGGCATCTCTGCCTTTTTCTTGCCGTCAGACGTTTTCTCCGTGTCCTGGATTTCCTCGTCGACAAACCGAGCTGTGGGCCGTGGCCCTGACGCCGACGGGCCCCTCGATTTCTTGAGGATAGGGTGGGGAGGAGGCGGTCGTGATGAGGACGGCGTCGGCACCTTTGTGCTGGCTGTTGAAGTATTCGACCCTTGATGCTGGCTCGGATTCGAGGGTCCCGAGTCAGATCTATCAAGCCCCTGGCGCTGCGCCCTAGGCACCTTGAAGTACATCATTAGCATGCTACATTACCCATGATGCGGCATAGTCCTTACAGATGGCCCCTCGTAGCGATTGGCGGGACTCCTTAGCGGGACGAAGGTTGGGCCGTTGGAAAACTCCTCAAACAGCTTGGCTAGTTGCGGACCGCTCAGGTACCTCCTATCACTTCCCCAGACATGCCACCAGAAATTCTCCAGACGATACGCCGTGGGATCAACCAGCCTTCGAAAGGTCGTTGTGTAGACTGAGCAGGGATATCAGCGTCCGCCCCGCGAATATCAACACGCCCATACCCGCGATACATACCATTCCAGTACTGCCATATCTTCTCCGGGGGAACTACATCGTAACTGGCAATCTCGGCATAGATCTCACGCGTATTTTCGAGGATTCCCTTGGGGAGGATCATGGCCCCAACAATGGAAGTGTTGAGCAAGCGCACACGAATAAGCTCGTAGGCTGCTCTAAAAGGGCGTGCACTCAGTAAAGTCTGCGGACCATCTCTCGGGCCGGCGGTGTTCAGCCCAGTCTTGGACAGGAATGTCTGTCGACTCTATCGGAAAGGGGGAGCCATCAATGTCAACCGCATCCAAGACAGAACCAGTGGCAACCCTTGCGGGCGAAACGAGCGTGAGGTTGCTGTGATGCTCTTCGGGTATCTAAGTCAATAATCAGAGCTTTATTATAAAGATTCTCCACTAGTCGTTCCCGGAAAGCTTTCCTCGGGGAAAGCCTGGGCATACAGTAAAGCTGACATATAATGACCCGCAGGGTGAGAGTTGGCACGACATGGATGCGCCATGGCGGTGCCTAATGATGAGGCCGCCGAGGACATTTATTTGCAGGACGATGCAACATGAGATCCGCTACGTACCTAGGACGAGAGGCGACCGATGCAAAGGAAGACCGGGTGGAGTCAGATCGACGATGTCAAGATTCGAAGAGACGACTGGGCACCGACTCAAAAGGACGGCAACATCTTGTGTAAGATACAACAATACAAGTGCAAAACAGAACTGGCGGAGGTGGGGCAGATGGAGCCAAGGGGAAGCAGCAAAAACTGAAATCGGAGGGGAGAAAAAAAGGAATGAAAGAAACGAGCGTCTGAGGAAAAGAAACTAACACGGTGATGGTCGTGCTCACATTTTCCGTCTGTGTGGCAGCCGATGACCTTGATTGAAGGCCTGGTCCCAGACCACGCGAGTACCTGGGGCTCGGACAGGGCAGGGAGCTTGACGCCGAAAGTTAGGTACCAAGTAATGCCTAAACGGTATTAGCTTGCCCCAAAATTGCTTTTCAGGCCTGGGAACATCTCAGGCAGCTTTTTCATGACGGGTCGCACTTGCTCATTCGGCTGTCATCAGGGGGATTGGAAGTCGCTTGCTCCTGCTCATCGGCCGGTTTGTCAGGCACTTGCCGCGCCGGCTCGCTTCACCCACTGGTTGTTTCACGCCACCTATTTTCCCCAAGCCAGGCTCGAGACAAAGCAAAGAAACGCGGCCAAACACAGCAGCTGCCGGTCGGGGCCACGACCAACAGGGAAACAGACTCGCAAGCACGCCCACCCACTAAACTCGTTGACCGCTAGGCTTAACGAGCATGGAGATAAGAACGAAGGCACTCCCACGCCCATGACCCGGTGCGAAAGCAAAAAGAGGTGTGACAAACCTCCGCAAGAGCCAACGACACGTGGGCAATTGCTGAGGTCCGAGGTGTCACGGATGCTCAGCCATCCCTCTCGAGTCACCGAGATGCCCTGTTTCAACACTGCTTCTCCCGGCAAGTGCAACTTGACTCAGCTGGCCGCGTTCGCATCTCAGCTCCATGGCTTGTGTGCACCGGAACTTCGACGGACGTTTGGGAGGCCTTGGATTCCCGGAAACCTCATGGGGCTACACGCACGGGACCGCGTTCCAATGCCCGGCTGACGCTGACGTCGATCGGCACCTACGGATTCACACCAGCCCCCACGTCCCGTCCCTCGTTGCGTCGAGGGAAGCGGCGTCTGGCGCAAGGGAGTCTAGGAGACTCAAACTCGCCCCCCAGGAATTGAAAATTTGACCGTCCACCACCAACGGCGGGCCGCCAACCAGTTCCCAACCACAGTCAAGGCCAACCACAGACCGTCCAAGCAACTGACGGAGGAGCAATCATGACCGCTCCAGCAACAGCAGGTGAGCCGCCACTGGCCGCCGGCCCTGGCGCCTGCCTGTAACCACTTCCCCGCTAAACATCCCCGGTGTGGGGATGAGGCTGGGTGTCGCCGAACCACGGTCGTTTGGACGCCCAGCTCGTGACTTCGCTGTGACTCTGGGCGTGCAAATCACGGGAGTCCGATCCACTGCGCTGCTGCATCGGTCTTAGCTCTGTCTTGCGTCGCCATTTGGAACTGCCGGTTGGTCTGCTCACCCATCTTCCGGAATAAACATCTGGATATCAGGTGCCAGAACAGCGACCCTGTGCATCCGAGGAAAGCACTCTGAGACCAGCCGCTTCTTCGTTTGAGGCTAACACTGGCCAAGGACGCATGAGAGGCCAGCACACCTGGGATTTTCTCAGCCAAGGAATCAGGCCCTTGTGCTCATGCCACGATGCTCACCGCTCCGTGTGGGAACAGCGAAATATCAACATCACCGCGAAAGGCGCAAGCGCCGGCCCGGGCTCCCCACGCGGAGATGCGCTGTGCGTCGAGTCCCACTAACCAGCCACACCAGAGAAAAGAGCCTTCCGTCACCCCGACCACTCCCGTCCCGTCATTTTTGTCGTATGGTTCACGAAACGTAACTTGACCTCAACCGCACCGCTGATTAGCCCAGACGCCGACAACCCGGACCGAAGCGTTTTGCGTCTTTGATCTGCCGTTTTGCGGGGCGAAGGAACCCCGGGTCGTGTGACCAGACCAACATCAACTTGGTCTTGAACCATTGGCCCTCGGCCTGGCTATAATCAATCAACCTCGTTGCAACTAATAACATAACAACTCGGAGGTAAACCAAGCGACCGAGGTTGAGCTGGTACGAGATGTCATGATGATGAGGGGCAAAGGAGGGGTACAGTATGGAGATGCCGCCGGATCGAGCCCCTTTTTCGCATCCATCCCTTGACTCTCGCCACGGCGGACGGCATTCCACGCAAATTTGCCTCGCAACGAGCAATGCGCATGAGCTGGCGTCTGGGGTTTTCGACAAAGCAAAAACGACGAGCACATTGCTCATTTCAGCCGCACGCTCCCCGGTTTCGTCACAACTCAAGCTTCTGTCCACCCAGCAGCAACATGTGCCAGACACACATCTGGGAGGACCAGGGCTTCTGGCTGATCCCCCGCCCTTCCGCTCCGCTCCATGATCCATCTGAACCCTGGAGCGCGGAACCAGCCTATCTCGTCCTCAGCCTTATACCAGTGGAGCGCCCGGCCATTTCACACGTCACTCGCGCAGCAAGCACCCGCTGCAAGCGAGCAATCGCGGGCGCCATCCTGTCGGGTTGACCTCTACCCCATGGCCCGTTCCGCCGTACGACCTCGGCTGCCAAGCCAGTCTACGGATCGCGGGTGTCAAGCATGCACATTTCAACCCTGGAGACTAGAGATGATGTGTATGCAGACTTGGACATGGGAGCGGTGAGGCCAGACAGCTGGCACAAACCTACAAGCACCCATTTTCCCTTTTCGAGGCGACACCAATGCTAGCGGATATGAGCTGCTGCATACTGTACCGTCCCTGGTCGGCTCCTATCCGTCTGGTTTCTTTTTCCTGCGTGAAACAAACTGAGAACTCGGCCCTTGCGCCGCAGGATAAGACACGGCCATACCCGACACCCTCCTTCACACCGAGTTATGTGACAGTATACCCACCATCGACTCTCAGGTCTGCGCCGGTGACGTACCCGGACGCGTCGGAAAGGAGAAACACCACCGGGCCCATCAGGTCTCGCGGGTTTCCCATGTGTCCCTGTGGGATGAGAGATGTCCACTGCTTCTTTAGGTCTGGCTTCTCATCCAGTATTTTCTGCGTCCTATCGCTGGTGTTAGCACAAGCATCCCCAGCCGGAAGAGGACCCGGATGATGAACATCGTCTCGGGCGGGTCAAGATGGGAGAGACGCACAGAGCGGTGAGCATATAGCCCGGCGAGATGCAATTGACCCTAATGCCCGTCTTCGCCCATTCCACCGCCATGGAAGCCGCAAGATGTCGGACGGCAGCCTTGGCCGCGTTGTACGGTGCTTGAGGCTGCGGGACATTGACAATGGAGCCACTCATGGAGCCGATGAAAACCATGCTGCCTTTGGCCTTGCGGTCCATCAAGTGTTTTGCAACAGCCGTCGCAAACAGGTAGGTCCCGTCCACATTGACAGCCCACAACTTGCGCATCCGATCGACGGGATAGTGGATGGCCTCGAAGTTCTCGGTGAAACCGGCCGAGGTCACCAGGCCGTCGATCTTGCCGTGGGCGCCAATGATCCCGGCGACACATGCCTCGACCGACGCCGGATCCGAGACATCGGCGTAGTGAGCCGTCACTTTTGGCAAACTGCCCTCGTCATCAGCGTGCTGTCATTTACACGAAAGAACAGGAATAACAAACCTCTTAGCCCCCGGGTTTTCTTTTCGAAGTGTCTCGGCGATCAACTCTGCCTGTTTGTCTGCCTCGTCCCTGTTGAGATCGACAATGGCCAGCTCTGCTCCGCTCACAACCATCCCTTGCCCCATGACCAAACCCAACCCCCTCGCACCGCCCGTCACCACGATGACTTTGCCCTTGAGTGAAAAGGTCGGCAGCGTTGGAACACGTCCGGCTCGGCGGGCAGCTTCAGCTATGGGCGATGACGACGGGATGGCATCCTCGGCGGGATACTCGACGGTGATGGAGCTGTCTGTGCGCGCGCGGGAGCCATCGTTCTTGTCTTCCGACGGTTTCTTGTGACGAGAGGTAAGTGGTATGCCGGAGTGAAAGAGGGCGAGCCGTCGAGGAGGTTTGATGTATCGTGGAATTCCACGGATGTGTCGCGCCGGGTTCATAGCCCGGGTGAGTAATGAAGCCGGCATGGCTGCCTGTGTGAGGGCTGTTGGTTGTGTGTTGTGTGTTGATTGAATCCGGACCACAAGTCACAACACCAATGTTTCCTTTTTTTTCACGAACTAGAAGGTACCTACCGCAGAGCCCCCTCCCACTCTGGCAGGGTAGATGGCATTCAAAGGTTCAAGCTATCCTGCGGGGGAAGGCGGGGTAGCTAGGCTACATATATAAGTCTCGACCTGCATTCCTGCTCCCTGGCCGTTTGGTTGGTGTGGGGGAGTAAACAGGGGTTGTGTGGTCCAGGCTTGTCAATCGGTCGATGAGAGCTCGCTCAACGCCAGGGGTTTTGTTGTTCTTGTTGTGCGCGTGACCAATCTCACCGTCTCGCCCCTTTCTTTCTTTCTCTCCTTCCTCCCAAAGTCAGACTATTATTCCTGAATGATTTCCAGGTCTCTTGAAACCCCAATAGCCCAAGTTAGAGCAAACCTTTGTAAAAGTAAACAAGAGTAAACAAACAAATCCTCCGGGTCCAAGTCGGTGACATCAACAATGCAACAACACAGCAACACAGTGAGTCCAAAACCGTAAAAGTTTCCATCTCTGTAAGAATCAAAGACGTGATCCACGCTTGCGTAACTGTAGATCTTTCGTTCCCCGCTATTCATCCCCTGCAGAACTTGTGTCTGGATTTCATGCAGGTGATGTTGGACGAGTCTAGATTAGGAGGGACCGCATAACCGAGTGCTTCGGCACCGTCGACCATAACCAAGGAAAGCGTGCCTAACTCTGTGTTTGACTCGAACTTGACCACTGTTGACAATATTGGCAGATGGGCAGGGTGATAGCGGACTCACGTTACTGCTCGCCTGAAGTTCAGACACAGTACCATCTAGTCCAGAACTCTGCTCGAAAATGAGCTTCGGATATGACTGTAGATTGTCAGTGATAATCCAGGAATCGTTTTTGAGGACTAAATGATTGGCCAAATCTCGTACTTGGGGAAAATCATAGTCTGATCTCATCATTCCAATTTGTATGCATATAGCAACGTGATAAACAAAACACCAAACGCCACGCCACGCTTTGATGCTGCCCTTCCGAGACTGACTGGTTGGATATCCATTTTACATCCTAAAGACACCAAACTTGGTAGCACCCGGCTTCACATCATTCCTCCCGCCCATGGCCGCCCGCAATCCCAAGCCGAGATACCGCCTTGTGTGCTCGGGTGGAATGATGCCGTCATCCCACAGCCTGGCGCTCGAGTAAACGGCCTCGCTCTCCTTCTCGATCCTGGCCTTGAGGGCTGGGTCGGCGCTCTTCCCCACCGTCTCCATGACGGCTGCCAGCTGCTCGCCGCCCATGACGCCGATCCGTGCGTTGGGCCACATCCACAGGAACCGCGGGCTGTACGCGCGCCCGCACATGCCGTAGTTTCCGGCGCCGTAGCTGCCGCCCACGACGACGGTGAATTTCGGCACGTCGGCGCACGCAACGGCCGTGACGAGCTTTGCGCCGTTTTTAGCGATGCCCTCGCGCTCAGCATCGGTGCCGACCATGAAGCCGCTGATGTTTTGCAAAAAGACGAGGGGTATCCCACGCTGCGCGCAGAGCTCAATGAAATGCGCACCCTTGACGGCGGAGCTGCTGAAGAGGATGCCGTTGTTAGCCACGATGCCGACTCGTTGACCGTAGATGGTCGCCCAGCCTGTAACCAAGGTGGTTCCGTAGTCGCGCTTGAATTCGGCGAAGCGGGAGCCGTCCACGATTCGCGCAATAACCTCGTGGATGGGTAGAGGTTTGCGTAGGTTGGTGGAGGCGACGCCTAGGAGCTCCTCTGGTGGATAGAGCGGCTCTTCAAATGTTTCGACGCCGGACAGCTCCTTGTGTTCGGTAGGCCAGTTCAAGTTGCTCACACAGCGGCGAGCGAGCACAATGGCGTGGGCATCGTCAACGGCAAGATAGTCAGTCACGCCCGAAACCGAGGAGTGCATCTTGCCGCCACCGAGGTCTTCAGGCGATACAACCTCGCCCGTGGCCGCCTTGACCAGCGGCGGGCCAGCGAGGAAGATGTGGCCCTGCTCCTGCACAATGATGCTCTCGTCGCTCATGGCTGGGACATAGGCACCGCCTGCAGTGCATGGGCCCATGACCACCGAGATCTGGGGGATGCCCTTGGACGACATGCGCGCCTGGTTGTAGAAGATGCGGCCAAAGTGGTCGCGGTCAGGGAACACATCAGACTGATGTGGCAAGTTGGCGCCGCCCGAATCAACGAGGTAGATGCATCTGGTCATTTGTCAGCCATCGCCGCGTAGTTCTGTTGTCACGTCACATACGGTAGCCTGTTCTGCTCTGCCACCTCCTGAGCCCGCAGATGCTTCTTCACCGTGATGGGGTAGTACGTTCCGCCCTTTACCGTGCTGTCATTTGCAACAATGACGCAGGTAACGCCCTCCACCACACCGACACCGGTGATGATTCCGCCCGACGGCACCTCGGCCTCGGGATACAGCTCGTGGCCAGCGAGCGGCGACAACTCGAGGAAGGTGGTCCCGGGATCGACCAATTCGCGGATACGGTGGCGTGGGAGCAGCTTCTTTCGCTCGAGGTGTTTCTGCCTGGCCTTGGGAGGCCCGCCCTGCTGCACCCGCTGTGTCAACTCCTCGAGCCGGGAGACGGCCTCTCCCATACGCTGGGCATTGTCTATAAACTCGTCTGAGCTCGGATCGACGTTTGTCTTGATGGCAGATATCGCGGCGGCATGATGGGGTGCCGTGGACGTTGTGACTACAGTTCGTCGGAGGGCTGGCGTTGTGGTGGATGGCGGCGCGAGCGACCCGGCTTGGGAAAGGGAGAGGCGGGGTTGCCGTGATGATGCCGTTGCGCAGCGGGCGAGCTGGCGCCCCAATTGTCGCGAGACGGCCCTCGGAGTCAGTGTGGAAGCCATTGTGGAGGACAAGACGGGAAAGGGACAAAAATCACGGCGACAGCGACAATGGAATTGGGCCGGGCTGCATTTGAGGATTTCCCTGCTCGGCCAGGAACGGGCAAGGAGGAGCGGGTGTGGACGTCCTTTCCAATCGTCCCTGGCGTTGACGGCTGTGAGCGGCATTGCCGACGCAAGCCGTCGCCGTTGGGAGCCGAGGCTCTGGACAAGGGGCACAGGGGCAGCTGAGCAGGGCAATGACGTTCATAAGCTCGGCTTTCCCAGGCCCCCGGTCAATTGTCCGTTCCAACGCCGAGCAGAGGAGAGAAAACAACAGATTACGAGGAAAACAAAAGGGAGACCCAATTCGACTCGCCGCTCCTCTTGCTGTTTCTTGCTGTCTCCTCTCACAAATCGCCATGTCCAATTCCAGGATATCCCGGGCGCTGCTGCGCTCAGCGACCTCGCGCTCGCTTCCCCGCCAATTACCCACCCTCGGCCCCGCGTGTTCACGAACACTAGCATCGACACCACGGCGAGCAATTGTCCCGCCTGCATCCCTTTCAGCTCAGACACACAGCCTCCAGCAACGACGCAATGCCTCGTCCAAACACCCCAAAGGCTTTGAGGCGCCCACGCCCGCAGACCTCGCCGAGCTACGAGAACGGGTCCAGGAGTTTGTGCGGCGAGAGCTACCCGAAGAAGTGGCATCGGCAACGGACAAAACCAACAACTTCCCCGCCGAAATGTGGGAGAAGCTCGGCTCAGCGGGCTTCCTGGGCATCACAGCCGACGAGGACGTGGGCGGGCTGGCGCTCGGCTACCAAGCGCACTGCGTGGTCATGGAGGAGCTGTCGCGCGCAAGCGGGTCTATTGCGCTGAGCTATGCAGCCCACTCGCAGCTCTGCGTCAACCAGCTGCAGCTCAACGGGTCGGCCGAGCAGAAGCAAAAGTACCTGCCGGACCTGATTGCCGGGACCAAGGTGGGCGCGCTGGCCATGTCCGAGGCCGGGTCCGGCAGCGACGTGGTGTCGATGCGCACGCGCGCCGACGCCGTCGACGGCGGCTACCTGCTCAACGGCACCAAGATGTGGATCACCAACGGGCCCGACGCCGACGTCATTGTCGTCTACGCCAAGACGCGCCCCGACGCCGGGTCCAAGGGCATCACGGCCTTCATCGTCGAGCGCGGGTCGCCCGGCTTCACGTGCGCGCGCAAGCTCGACAAGATGGGCATGCGCGGCAGCAACACGGGCGAGCTGGTGTTCGAGAATGTCTTTGTGCCGCGCGAAAACGTGCTGGGCCGTGTCGACGGCGGGGTCCGCGTGCTCATGGAAGGCTTGGATCTGGAGCGATTGGTGCTCAGCGCAGGTCCGCTGGGCCTCATGCAGGCGGCGCTTGACGCCGCGCTCCCCTATGCCCACACGCGCAAGCAGTTCGGCACCCCGATTGCGCAATTCCAGTTCATGCAGGGCAAGCTGGCCGACATGTACACCAAGCTCCAGGCGTCGCGCGCCTACACCTACGCGACCGCCAGGGCCGTCGACGAGCAGGGCCTCATCCGGACCGAGGACTGCGCCGGCGCGATTCTCTACGCCGCCGAGCGTGCGACCGAGTGCGCACTCGACTGCATCCAGGTGCTGGGCGGCATGGGCTACACCGAAGAGATGCCGGCGTCCAGGATCCTGCGGGACGCGAAGCTATACGAGATTGGCGCCGGCACGTCCGAGGTCAGGCGCATGGTCATCGGACGGGCCTTCAACAAGGAGTACGGCCACCTGTCGAGCTAGACCTTGACTAGAAAGCATGTAGCAGCTTTGTTACAATACATCAGCCATACAATATCCACGCTTGCAACACGGGATATAGAGAGACCCGTCGGCGAGGCCCAGTCCACTATGGGGAACGGGTGCCGGCCAAAGCACTCTGCAGCCCTGGGTAAAATCGGAGGGAGAAAAAAAAGATTCGCTGCACAGAAGGCTTCCCGCTCATCACTTCGGCCAATGTTCTCCCGTTCCGTCCGTCCTCGTGCCTGCTTCCTTGCGCTGCGCCGTCGTTCGTTTTTGTTGACCCGTGTTTGTGCCCGTGTCTATCTTGCTTGACGTTGGTTTATCCGATCCGTCTTCTCGCGTGCCGAGCACTTTCACTTCGTCATGCCACATGCGGACAAGGCAGCCAACCAGCCATGCTCCCGTCGTTTTTGCGCGCCCGGTCCCCCTGACCCCCACCCAGTGTCAATGGGATCGGCTGATGTAGAGCCGCATTATGTTGCATCTGGCACGGCGGATTGGAATTTCGGGAAGATAGTGCAAATCATGGGGGATTGCGGGGTGCTCGGGGACAAGGAGGAGGAGGAGGAGGAGGAGGAGGAGGAGGAGGTGGTGGTGGTGGTGGTGGATGAGGGACGGACGGGAAGATGGGGCGTACATCCAGCTCAGCAGATCCGCAGTGTACTGTGCTGCACCTTGGCGCAGCACGGCAGCGCGGGTGAGAGACCTCTCTCTTCTCTTCTCCTCTCTATTGTCACGCGCCGCCACCGCTGCCCATAGAAAGCAGTTCAGTTCCCGTTGTATAATGGTATAGTTGTATCGTTGTACCGTTGTCGTGGTGGGTATAGGTGTACCTATCTAACCCCCACTCTGGATTTGAGATTGTCCCCTCATTTCTTTCCTCCTTAGGGGGAGTTGTAGGATGGATTAAACAAATCCCCACCCTCCTTTGGTGACTGACTGGCCCCTTTTGGTCTTCCCGAGACCGGTGTGTGGTGGTCAAGTCAAACGTCACGGCAAGTTGGCCCCGAACGCAACGTCGGTGTGGCCATGGATTGGGGCGAGACTGCAACTGCAGGATGACTGCATCTCAAGCTGTGGGCCGGAACATTTGTTTAGTCTCTCTCTCTCTCTGACTCTCAGTCTCTCTCTGTGTGTGCCTCCGCTGACGATACAAGACAAGCCATATTTTTATTTCCTGTTTGGGCCATCTGCGTCGGCCAGTCTTTCTCGGCGGCATATGCCCTGACAGCCTGCGGATCTCCAGTCCGCCTACCCCGGGAGAAAATGGGAAACGGCAAAACGCAGTGTGCGAGGGAAAAAAGAAAAAAAAGCAAGGAAAGTGAGAAGGGGAGAAAAAAGGGTCGGGTGCTTGCATGTTTGAGAACCAGGCATGAACCTGGGCTTTGCAGCAGCGTTGCACTCAGCCCCTGGTCCCATAAACTTGTTTTGTTCTGCGAAACCCGCAGTATCCGCGCTTCAAACATCCTCACTCTTCCTCTCTCGTGACCGTCTTTCACGGCTCAAAACTCACCGTGGCCGGGTCCTCTCGGATGAGTGGACTTGCGACACGGCTTGCGATCCGAAGCTTCTCTGGCGAAATAGGACGAGATAGGGACTTGATTGGCTCACTTGGTTGCGCTCGAGCCCTCGCCGAATGGCAGACGTCGGTGTATTACTTTGTGCCACCCCCAAACGACCTCCGATCCGCCAAACCACTCAGTCAACGAGGCTAAGGAGATGGTTGACGCAGGAAGGGGGCGAGACGAGAATGGCGAGCGACAAGGTAGGTGGGAACATGGGGGATCAGAGCAATGCCCGGGCGGACTGTAACGTGGCTGCTGTGCGACTCCATCATGATGTGATGCTCGTTCTGTTCATTCGTCGCTGGCTTTATATATCAGATGCCGGCCTTGACGTCCCGTGCCGACCCCGGCCCTAGGTGTTCCCTGCAGATCAACAGGCACTGCGCCTTTAACGTTTTGGGACGTTTTGCATGGCGCGCTAGTTGACAGCTCATCCCGACGCCCGCCTGGTCCGCCAGCAGTCTGATAGCCGTTCATCTAAGTCTGGCCACGAGCTTGATATCAGGAGAGACTACGTGAGGTCGTCGTTTCGCGTGCTCTACAAGAACACGCCTTCCGAACACATCGGGCCGCTGGTCCGCTGCAACCATGGACGGCCTATGTCCGGGGCTCGTCGGTGTTAAACGGCCGAGATGGGATAACGACCCCCATTCATCAAATGCTGGTTGCTCGGAATGAAAATGTATTCCAGGATACACCCGGTTGCAGGTTGTGGGAGCCTTCCGAGATTCCCCTCGACTCTGGGAGAGCTCCATTACTCTGTTCGCAGTCTTGCGGTGACCACCCAGAGAGGCTTATTACTGGGTGTCCCTGGCACGGACGCAGCACCGTCAACAGTCGAAACAGCTGACGGGGTCGGGTACCAGTACCGCGGAGTTGGTGATGGGACATGAAAAGTCGACAGGAGTGCATCTGATCCGGAGCTATCCGTGCTGGTTTCGCACGGCTGCAGAACCTCGAGCCAACAGGGCATCTGCTCCAAAGCAGGGCAGCGACATGTGGCAAGAGATGGGCCAACGGTGGATGCTCACCGCTTGGTGGTCTGATGGGTGGGAAACCTCAGGGACACGAGTCAGGGTGGTTCAATGGGATTCTCAATTCCGAAGTGGTGGTCTCGCCCTTACAGCTGGTGAGGCTGGGGGGCGGGGGTGCCGATCGCGCTCCTCCATTCGGAGGTCAGTCCGAGCGCTGAGTGTAAGCCACGCCAGGAAGAGAAGTTGGGGTAGCACACGCTCTCCCCATATGTAGACGTGCGTCTGAATGGCGTAGAACTAGCCCCCATTCGGTGAGAAAGTAGCAGGAAATGGCCGTCAGAGAAGTGTCGGAGGAGCTGGCAACATGTGTGTGACAAAGGCACTGTTAGCAAACTTGCTGCTACCTGCGGTGTGACTAGCCGTGTGATGGGCCAATGGCTGCTTGTTTCAACGGCTAGAGGGGGGTATAATGCCATTTGATATAGAGGGACTCGCCTTCTGCAAACGGAAGTTGACTACGCCCTCGAAAATGTGTCGCGATCCGCCCGCCGCTGTTGAGGCGGGTCGATCACCGAGTGGACGGAAGCGCGACTCCGAGCACACCGGCTCGCTGGGACGGCGCCTAGTCGCTGAGTGATTCGCTCGGCAGTTTGTGGCTAGCGTCAAGTCGGTCGGGTGAAGCCCAAGGGCTGGCTGCCTGGCGTCCAGCGGGCTGGGGTCAACAGGTTGCGCTTCATGTTGATAAACGACCGGGAACTAAATCCGCGAAAGCGATACAACCTGGGCCCTCTGGGGAAGCCGGCCGGCAACAGGCTAATACCCCGCTACCCAGACCAGGGAACGCCGCGCTGGGAGAGCTAGCGGGAAGGTGGATGTGACAAATCTCTGCGTGGCCCGGGACCCTGAAGATGCAATACCGGTATATTTGCAGCGAGTTTGCAGCTGCCCAGTCGACCAGGACC
Organism: Cercophora sp. LCS_1; assembly: GCA_036250225.1. NCBI lineage: Eukaryota > Fungi > Ascomycota > Sordariomycetes > Sordariales > Lasiosphaeriaceae > Cercophora > Cercophora sp. LCS_1. Next base: position 676,570 of record JAPZLL010000003.1, read on the forward strand.
ACGTTACAACCCGGGAGAATGACCTGAGATTACCAGGAGTCCCTGGGCTGGGAAGCTGGCGAAAGCTTGAGCAGCTGGGATGCCCGACCCGAGCATCCCAGACTCGGGTCCTTTCCAGGTAGCGACGCATTCATTGGTGGGGGACAGCGGATCTTCAGATGACTTGCATCTGATCTGGGTCGGGTCGGCGGCATTCCTGTTTGGCGCTGCCCTCACGTCCTCACCGGTCTCGCTCGTGGCTCACCGGCGGTTTAGACAATGTGGAGGCTGTACTGGTACTTGGAGAAGCACAGAGGCACATTTTCCCTCGGCCCTTCCAGGTGGCCATGTGCGCCTTCCTGTCTGTCCGCCAAGCCGAGGGAAGGTGTTTCCCAGATTTGTTGATAAAGAGCGAGCGAGGCCCTCGTCTGGTCAGTAGCGAAACGGAATTCCACACCTCTTGACTCTCGTTGCACCCAACTGTCTGTTATCGCACACAGCGCTTGCCAGTTGCCCTGGTACGCTTCGCTCGTGCCGCCCCTAGACACTCAGCCAACCCCCAACGTGAAGCTTCCCTCCACTCAACGACAATCCGGGAACGATGGCTGTAGATCCTGTACTCCAGTCCATTGTGGAGAGGGCGGACAACACGATGGTCTTCCACCCTGCCGATGCCTTTGTCATGTCGTGCGGCACGGTGACGATCGACCTGCAACGCGGCCTGATCCTGCTGATCTGGAACAAGAAACTCCAGGCCTATCAGCTGCCCAAGGGACGACGAAATATCGATGAGAACATGTGGAGCGCGGCCCTCCGGGAGACGTACGAGGAAACGGGCTATCTTGTGAGGCCGCTTCGACTCAAGATTGCCACGCGGGCGACGCCGCCAGCAGCTGAGAAGACGACCGACAACCCCCAGATTACCGAGGGGCGAATCAGTACCGAGATTCTGGGAATCTGCATCTATCCGGACCCGCAGTCGGACGCGCCGGCACTCAAGATGGTCTTCTACTACGTTGCAACCGCCGACTCGACTGCGACCCCAGCCGTCGGGACACAGGAGAACCACGAGAAGCTCGAGGCATCGTGGGTTCCCGTTGCCGAGGCCGCCGCCAAGCTGCGATTCCAGGGGGAGAAGGCCGTGGTGCTCAAGGCATTGGATGATATTCGGAAGACTGGTTACACAATTGGTGGGTGAATCTCTTTCCAAATTGCGGCTGGGATGCAAGGCGACGGACGGTACAGGAGTTTGAGGCGCGGCCTGTTTGATCTCTGGAGGGCTTGAGTTTGGGTATATGATACCGACCTACAGGGGTTGCTATGAGCAAGCTCGATTGTGGCAGTTCCTCTTGTTGGTAGCGAGTTTGCGAGTGCAACAATACAATGTCTTGTGTGTTTTGATGCCGACCTTTTGCTGCATGAATGGGCACAGCTCAAAACCTGGGGCCGCCTCCGCTAAATGTGATTGGACACCGGGATGTCACGGAACAGTGCGGGGTCGACGCTTGGCCCTGGTGACATCACAGTCAGAACTACCCCGCCTTGCCCCGGAAAGCTGCTTCAGAGGTGCTTTGGGAAGGAAGCTCTGAAGGAAGGAGCTTGGGTTATGTTGACCCTGACTCTATTACCACGCAATCAGATATCAGGAACGGCCAATTGAAGCCAGCCATTGCACAGACAACAGGTATGCCGCTTCGACCTGGAGTTCTCAGCGCTGCATCTCAAAGTTTGCCGCTGCCCCCGACACCAGCTGCAGCTACTTACATCCGCCGTCTCCCAAACAGAAACGCTCTCTTCTCCCTTCCCGAAATAAATTCCCTTAGGGTACTATCTGCGCGCCAGAACAACCCAGCCCTGCCGTCCAGCAGATACACACACGCCGCCAACATGTCGACCATGCCAGCGAGCCACGGCCACAACGAGGCCTGTTGTAACATCCCGCCGGTCGTGTCGACGGGCTACTCTGCCAAGGGCGCCTACGATGACGTCGATGGCCTCAAAACATATGCCACCGGGCCCGACGATGCCACCAAGGGGATTGTTGTCGTTTATGACATTTTTGGCTACTTTGACCAAACTGTCCAGGGTGCCGACATTCTAGCCACGAGCGACCACCAGAAGTACAAGGTTGTCATTCCCGATTGGTTCAAGGGGGAGCCGTGTCCGATCGAGTGGTACCCGCCCAATACCGAGGAGAAGCGAAAGAACCTTGGTGCCTTCTTCGGCAAGAACCCGCCTCCGGGGGTTGCTGGGAAGCTACCCGACTTTGTCAAGGCATTGAACGCAAAGTATCCCTCGGTCAAGTCTTGGGGAATCATTGGCGTAAGCGACGATTTTGTCTTGGTTTGTTGCTGGCAAGGACCAGACTGCTAACTTGGAGCTATAGTTTTGCTGGGGGGGCAAAGTTGTTTCTCTCGTCACTTCGGGTGAATCCAACCCGTTTGCCATTGGTGCTGAATGCCACCCCGCCATGGTGGATCCCAAGGAGGCTGAATCCATCAAGGTTCCCCTGATCCTCCTGGCGTCTGGGGAAGAGCCGGATGACAAGGTGAAGGCGTTTGAAGAAAACCTCAAGGTCCCCAAACACGTGGAGACTTTCAAGGACCAGATCCACGGCTGGATGGCTGCTCGTTCTGACCTCAGCGATGCTCGTGTCAAAGACGAGTACATTCGAGGATACAAGACGGTTCTCGACTTTTTCGCAAAGAACTGGTCTTAGGTGCTTAGACGTGGAACCAGCAGTATTGTTCTGTAACTAGCTCGAATGATTCAATGCCGAACCGACTTGCGAACATGCTACTAGATACAACCGAGTGTTTCGTCAAAAACTCACGAGCTGATGAGTGTATTTGCGGATGAGGAACCAACTTGGCGTCAGTCGTGGCCTAGGGTACGCCCATTACTGCTATACACATGGGAAGCGTTCTTGTGCCGCTCACCAAGCAACCTACCAACAGCTCCAGCACCAGCCCGATTCCTTGTGTCACCACGCCTTGCTCGTTGCACACTTGAGCAAGCCAACCACTAACACCCATCCTTCGCCATCATTAATCTAATATCAAGTGACCTCATTGGACACCCAACCTGTCTCGTTCATCAACACTGGCTGTGCGCAACTCTATAAGATCTAAAATTCCCTCGACCCTGATATTTTCCTACCTCCTCTTCTGCGTCGCATCGCACATAACATATCATTCCTCCAGCACACGCATAACGGCACACATGGCATAGCACGAACACACCCAGAATGGCCCAGCAAGGCGGGACTTACTCGCACACCAAACGTTCCGATATCTCCGACCTTCCACTACGGGTTGAAGACCCTGTAGACTCCCAAGAAAAGACTACACGCTGACCCGATTCGCAGAACGATACGGAGAATAAATCAGGAACAGAGGACACACAGAAATGGGAGGTAATCACAGCGCGGGAAGCCGAGGAGCCAACGGACGCGCGGTCAAACGGGTGGTCGAGCGACTTTGCGCTGTATCTCGGATCGGGGCGATGGAAGACCAAGGTGTTTGGGTGGAGTGTCAAGTGTTCGAATGAGGTTCCGACTCGGGAGAGGAGAGAGTGATTGGTCTTGGTGCAATAAAGCATCCTTGTCTCACGAAGTTTACACTTGCGGTCTTCGGTTGATCAACCTGTAACATTCCCTCTGAACTTCACTTGTTGGTAGGATCCCCATCTCGCTCCATCTCTTCTGGTTTGAAGGAATAGCAAAACGAAAGAAAGGATGACGGAAAAAGGGGAGTAGGTGATGGTGGTGATGCGGCGCGATGGTATAGGTTCAAGTGGAATGGACTACATGGCGGAAAGGGATGACAAAAATGGGACGGGAGAAAACGAACGGTATTCTCGAGGAGATGATCGTGCAACATGTTGTTGTTGTTGTTGTTGATCTCAAACAACGTCTGGAGCATGTCTTTTGTTGCTTCAATCTTCTCGTTGAGTCTGGCATCGGGGGCTTTGACGCGTATGAGTGGCAGTGCCTTGTCGCCGACTGTTTGGGTTGCGAGCCACTCGTCGAAGGTTGGGGGGACGTCAGGGTCTTCGGAGGCCATCATTGGTGATGCAAGCGGCCTATACTTGAGAAAGAAAATGGAAAATGGAAATCTGATCTGCTAAATGAAGAAGTTGATGTTGACGAGCTGGTCGACTGATCTGGTGGCTGGTGTTGGGATCGCGCGATCCTTCCTTGCTGAGTACGCGAGATGTTGTTATGGGAAAAGGTCAGGAAGGGCGGTCTGTTGCGAGAGAGCAACTATGTATGGCTGGTTCTGTCTGCGCCTGAGTTGCGGAGCAAACCGAAAAATCGCAGTTCTGAGGCGTATCACTAGCCTGGTTTCCCTGTATCTTGTTATGCCATGAAGATTGAATTTACTAAGGGGGGGGGGGGGTAAAACATAGATATTTGGTAGAAATAGTGTGTAGGTATCTTGAAATAGGGGGTCTAGGGGCCAGGTTGGTAGACAACGGCACTGGCGATGGTGATGGTGATGATGATGGTGACAATGGCGATGGCAGTTGTTGGTGCTGGCCGGCAAGGCGGTCTGAATAGTTGTTGAAAGAAGGAAGATTCTAACCCTGGTCAAAAGTTGGAAGACGTTTTCTTATCTGCAAATGGTCGAGTGACCGTTGGGGAAGGTACAATAATCTATCAGCTACCTGTCGGGTTACAAGCCCATGTAGACCTCCCATTCCTTTTCGGATTGGGTTGAAACCAGCCCCAAAAGGAGGTTTGATCCGGGTTCAAAACATGCTGGAAGCGTGTAGAAACAATAACCTTGAACAGAGGTGATAATAATGCTCAAAACAGGTCCCATCCATTATCCAAATGTGTTTGATGGGGCTCAATCATGCATGTAGTTCGAGTGGTATACACCAAGGTAGATTAAATCACGGTTGATTTATCACTAGACTAGGATGGCTTAACTTCAAAGCGCATTCTGAGTATGACAACCAACCGGGAATCAACGGCAACCCGTGATCACTGTTATTACTCGACCCCCTGAACCTATCTACACCTTGGAATTCTTTTTTCAATACAAATAAAAACCTAATCATGTTGCTCTGTGGATATATGTGTGCAAAAGCCACCTATCAAACGCCGTAGTCCCTGCCACCCGATGATGTATCCCTGGGCTCCAATGTGGTATCTGTCAAACCCAGTCCTACAATGTTTGCGTTTTGCGCTTGCTTGCGGCCATCACCCTACCGCCATTGAACCAAACTCCGTCTCTCGGTAAAAAACCGCCACCTCCCTCCGCTCGAATCTGAGCATGGAGTCAGTCGTCCAGCCCAAACATCCTCCGCAATGCCCCAAATTTCTTCTTCTTCTGCGCTGTTCCCGTCGCGCTGGGCGCGTCCACACTAAGCACGCCGGCCGACATCGTCCTCCGACCAAGGAGACTGGGTTGTGTTCCAGCAACCGTGCTGAGTGTTCTTGTTCCCAAATTGCCTGAGGTCGCACTAGGACGTCTCAATGGCGTGTGGATAAAGTCCTTGTCTTCAGCACCGCCAACTGCCATCGACTGCTGGCCGACTACGGTGCCTTGAACCATGGAGTCAGCAGCCATCGGCGACGTCAAAGCCAAAGGTAAAGGGATATCCGCAACATCGGAAGCATGTCCAGCACTAACAGACCTCCTGACGCTTGCAACACGCTTCTGAAGCTTTGGACTGCGTGGGGCTTCCTTCTGTGTGTGTCCCTCTTTCTCATCCTCCACCGACTCCTCCGCTTCTCCTTCGCCAGACTTTCTGATGCCACGGAGTTGGATAGAGTTGCGTTCGAGCTTGGTATCCATGCGCGCCGCGCTTTCAGTGAGGTCAGGGCGTGCAATCTTCCCGGTCGAGTCGTGTCGCTTGCGTCGAAGGGCCGACATGATGCTTCCCCGCTTGGAGTTTCGACGTTCAGCGCTCTTCGTAGTTCCCATCACTAGTGCTGAATGGGAAGTGGTTAGCCTGCCAGAGAGTGCGCGTGCCGGTTGAGGAGGTTGTGTTACTGGGGCCTCAGAAAAGGGGTCGGCGGCGGTCTGCACGGGCTGAGGCTTCACCGGACTCTCCTTGTTCACTGGGGACCCTTCCGATTCCTCCAACTCTTCCGGCAGAGCCGTGCTGGCCAGAGACTCTTGATTTCGAAGCTGGCCGAGCCCCGTCGGAAGAGTTTTGGGCATTGGGATTGGAAGGGCAGCTTCGTCGTCGCTTGAGTCTTCGAAACGGCTGCGGAATCCGCTCCTATTCTCCGTGTCTTCATCGCTCGAGTCGGCAAATCGACTGGAAAGCCTTGAGCCTGAAGCCCGCTTTCCTGCCTTTTTGGAGCCAGGAGAGAGGCTGAAACTTGGCACGCGCATCGTAAGAGGACTTTTCTTTCTTTCGTTCGAGGAGCCTCGCAGGGTTTGGCGCAGATGAGCGCCAGTCGCGAGGCTGACTGGCGGCGCCTCAGCCGGCTTTTTGAAAGCAGAGGCCGCGGGCGACAGAGACCTCAGCGAGAATCTCTTGCTCGAGGGTCTCTCAGCCTGCGAGGTTGAAGGCGAGGGCTGCCGCATTGACGTCCGGAATCCAGCAAAGTGGCCTCCAGCCGCCGGGCGTGAGCGTTTGAAACTACTTTCGCTGCTCGTAGACCCTCGCCTTTTGATTGGCGCCGGCTGGCCCTGATGTTTCCGCACCGCACCTTGGACCTGCGGGCCTGTCTCTAACGTCTCGCGACGGGGTACTGCCTTTGACGAGCCCGGCAAGGACATCGGACGCTGATAGGTTACTTCCTTCGACTCGGTCCCGGATGCCGACCCGTTCGTTCTCAACGACTTCCGTAGCCGGGGTGCATCACTACTACTTGCTGGCCGCTCTCGAACCTTACCGCGCAACGACGTACGCATTGATGGGTCGGCTGTGTCACCTTCGGACCATCTGGTGCCTGGCTTGATCATGTAACTGCGGTCGACTGGCTTTGTTTGTGTTTCTTGTTCTTGCTGGCTGACCATTTGCTGGGCGAGATGCACAGCCAAGGCCTTTCGCTCCGAGGTTCTTCGTTCCACCGACTTTTTCTTCTTCGGCTTCGGCTCTGGCTTAGTTTCCTCCAGGTCTGCATCAACCCCGGCCTCCTCGAGTGCTTCTTTCTCCAATTGCGCTCGCTTCGCACTGCTGAGGCTTCTCCAGAACACTTTGGCCTTCTCCCACTCCTCTTCTGGTGTTGGGGTTTGGGCAACCACATTTGATGTTGCAGTTGGCAACGTAATCTTGGCCTCGACGGGGTCTTCTTGAGGCAGTGGCTGCGGAGGAGCTACTTCTTGGGTTATGAGTGCCTGGGGAACGCTAGTGACACTAGGCTCCTCAAGGACGGCATCGAGTGACTGGAAGCCACCCCCTTCGATCTCGGAAAGGTCCTCATAAGCATCGCTATAGATGCTACTCTCTGAGTCGGTTTCGGGTTCTGCGGGGGTGCCATGGCCTACTCGAAGCGTTTCAGTGGCTTGGGGGGTTGGCTCCGGGGCGGTTGCGGGTATGGGCGTGGTGGCCTTTTCAGATGCGTCGGCGGAAACATCTGAATCATCTTGAGGGAAGCCACCAGGAATATCGAGCAAGGATACTCCTGGCCCCTTTTGGTCGACGATTAGGGGCGTGGGCTGCGACACTGAAATGATAGGGACGGCCATTTTCTGCGACTGCTCTTCGCCCTGTGGTTGTGCAAGATTCTGTGCTGGTGTGGAGGAGCCCGCCTCCTCTGCCTTCGCACCGCCATCCTGAGGAGCTTTCGGGGTGCCGACCTCAGATTCCGTGGACAATGGCTGATCTATATCCACCGTGGCTTCAGCCACCTCGGGCATTCCCGCCGCCTCGGACTCAGAGCTGGTCGAGCTATCGCTCAAATAACCCGCACCTTCGACACTGGTGACGACTGGAGGTAGTGGCTCTCTAAATCTCGAAGTGTTTGCAGCGATTCTCGATCGATCGTCGGATTCACTCGCCAGAACAGCACCAACTGCGTGGTCGTGGCTATGACCAAAAGAGTCCCCGCTCGTGAATGCGTATTTCGGCGTTTGCGCAACGCTCGATCTTTCTCCAATCGGCCGGACCAGTGGTCTCTCACCCTCATCCAGGTTCACGTCTCGCGGTTTCCGATCCCTAACGCTGCCAAAACTAGGGAGCGCGGGGCGGGGCTTCATGACTTCATCATCATCAAGTGGCGAAAGCTCCTTGGTGCGCTCGATGCTGTACCATGGACGACGGGTTGCCGAGTTTTGGGGGCTTGCTGCGGGTGATGTCTCAGTGTGGCCCGGCAAAGCCGGAGCTCCTACGACAACTGTGTTCCCATCGTCAAAACTCACTCGAACCGACTTTTTACGAGATACAGAAGGTTCCTCACGGGGTAGCATGCCCCCAGAAGCTTCCGATGTGTCGTCGGAGGGCGAGTCACCTCGGGATGGACTGCCACTGTGTTTCAAGGCTGATTTACGCGGTGAGATTGACCGAGGAGGAGGTGAGTGCCTAACTGTCAACTTGCTACTAACAGGGCCAAAATGAGCTTGTCGGACAGGGCTGACGGAGTTTGTCCGACCGTAGGTAACCGTTTTGATCGGTTCGGGCGCTTCGAGCTTCGGTACCCGCTGACCGATGGAAGGTCCGGGTTGAAGTGCTTCCGGGGCATCGCCGGAGTCTCCATCCACCGGCACTGACGATGGAGATGTGGCAAGCCCCAATGCTGGAATCGCTTGGGGCTCCTGGTCATTTTGCAGGGCTTCTGGGAGGTTTCCCACACGGACTCGTGAACGTGCTGGCACGGCGTCCAACGCCTCGGAGATTGATCGTGACGCTTGCTTTTCAGGTTCAGACTCAGGTTCTGGTTCCTCTCTGACAATCGACGGAAGTCTTTTTATCGCTTTAGTTTCCCATGAGGCCGTGGGATGTGCCAGAACGGGAGACTTCACCCTCACTGGTTCCTTGTTGTCGGAATGGCCACGATGTTCCAGTAGTTGCGCCTCTATTCTCGGCGAGCTGATGATAGCTTCAACTGGAGGCTCTTCAAAGTCGGTAGCACCCTGTGGTCGGCTGGATTGTGGTTCTGGTGGAGACTGTGTCCCCGAATGGGAATCCGCGATGTAGGCCCCTTGGTTTTGGCCGACCTGCGTTTTGTTGGCCTGTATGCGGCCCACCGTGGCTTTAGCAGGGTGCGACCCTATTCTCTGGGTCGACTGCTTTTTGCGTCTTTGGCCGACCGGCGGCTCCGACGCCTCCGAGAAAGACTGTTCGGCTGCCCGAAGATCTGCCTGCCTGACCATCCTTCGCGAATTAGGATCGTAAACAAGCACCTGGTCGGACGGCTGAGGCGCCGGTTCAGACCCTGCATGCAAAGGCTCGGAAGTTGAGGCCCGCTTCCTCTGCTTTGGCTTGCTTTGGCGAGGTTGCTGCCCCCCACGGCTGTTGGACGGTTGCGGCTGTGCTTCAGGTTGGCGGGGAAGCTCGGCGGGTTTCCGAGTGTCTACAGGAGAGGCTGGCGGAGACCCTACCTTCAATCGTGTTGGGTATGAGAAGTTGATGGACGAGGCTCGACTGCTCGACCTCCCTGTCTCGCCCTGGTGGGTTTCCTGGACTGCACGAGGAGGGCTCGATGGGGGACTGGCCATGGCCGGATCTGTTCGATGAATATTGCGAGGATCACCAAGCTTCGCTGCGCTGAACCACGAGGGCGCATTGTCTGATGCTAGTATCTGCGATGCTAGACGTACGGGTGTATCTGTGACACCGAGACTTGTGGCTCGACGGCGAGGTTGCGCCTGCTGCTGAGTCTTCGGAGCCACCTCTTTTGGCAGTGCCGGGACTGGGGGCGCTTCCTCGCTGGCCGTGTAACTGAGGGACTGGGTCTGCCGGTGAGGGCTCGGACTGCGAAATGTCCTTTCGGTCATGGACCCACTGCTCCCACGCCTGTTCAAGGTCGGCCTGCCCTGAGGCTCCGAGGATGCGGCCGAGGATGCGGCCGACGTGGAGCGGCGCAGAGTGCGTTCGGTCTGGACATCAGCCACTCGGGTCGGCGTCATCGGTCGGGCCCGCAGAGCAGCGGCGGCGGCGGAGGCGGCGGCGGAGGCATTTGGATTAGGAGCAGTCGCCAGCGGCTGGCAATGCGACATGATTAGCTTCTTCCAGCATCTTGGACAGTATATCGCAAAAGCAATACATCCCCGATCGCAGCGACCTGATGCCAGCAACAAAAGACAGGGCGATGCGGGAGGATGGTCAATTAGACAGCAGCGTAGGCTAGCATGCGCACCCGCAGTAAGAGCAGAGGGCGCGATGCAGCGAGAGGCGCAAAAGAAACATGTCAGGCCATGCAGACGAAGAAGCAATGACGACATACCTGCCGGTGCCGTCGGGACGACCCGAACATGGCGCACAGTCTCGTCGTCTCCCCGAGACTGGAAGGTGAGGTTACCTGGCGTGTGGGACCATGGGAAACGGAATGGTTATACGACGGTGGAAGGGAGCGGGTGGTGGAATCGCGTTGCGTGGTCGAGGATGCTGAGATCGAAAGAATGTGTTGCGGGAAGACGGAATGGCGCGGTGGATCGAGCCGACGTCCAGCGTCCTTGGTTGGATTGAAATTGCTCGCTGACAGCTCTTTTGGTAGCAGGGGTATAAAGCTTCATGAACCAGCACAGCGGCACACTATACCCCTTTGGATCGCTCTGCAACCAGCAGCCCTGCATTCTTGGGTGACCAACCACATCCTTGGTCAAGCCCGATGCGGCGACAGCCGCCAACAAAGCATCGTGTTTTTTTGAGTCTATCCACGCCCAAAAGCCCCACGGATGCGTTGTCCTTTGATTGACCCCCCGAAGAGAGGGTTGATTAGTATATGTTTTTGATTTTCCTGTCTGGGGCCAACCCGGCGCCATGTGCGCCATCCGCAACGGCCGGGGCATCATGGACCCACAACGTGGAGTCCACCAAACTTAGATATGGGAGTCAAGTCTCTAGACGTAAGTTCATAACTGGGAAGGCGTCGATTGAATATTGGGTCTCTATGTTGCTTCACTGGAGGCTGAAAATACCCTTGTTCATGGGTTGGATGACTTGCACAATAGGCTCAAACAAAAAAAAACTTACGATCCTCATGGATTTATGTGGGCTACTTTGACTAGCAAGTATTTTGAAAACAGGCTTTTTTTTTGGGTCTGCACTACAGAGTGTAGGTTGTGTACTGGTGTTTTGTTTTGCCGTGATTCACCGGCTGGTAGACCAAGGGCCGGTGTCAGATCAATCCCAATGAGGGGCGCGAGTCATCAACCGGAGATAGCCCACCCAAGTGACAACATTGGCTTCAATATTGCCGCAGCGGTGGACAGATCATACTAGATACTGACCACACTTCTCTATTTCGCTATAGGAGGAGGGATGATCGACAAGCAAACCAGCGGATCTTACGGCGACGATGTAGCGCTTCATATCATGCAACGAGCGTGTTTATCTCTGCCGACGTAATGATGCACTTGCGCCCCCACTGCCAGCCAAACAACACTGCCTCGCTAACCGGCCCATGTCCAACACCAACTTGGTCGGTTTCCGACTTCTGACATCACTGGCAGAAGCAAGTGGGGGGTTTCTGGCTAGGTCCCGTCTCCGTCATTCGGGGCAGTGCTGCCACTTCCTCCCATAGAGGCTTTGTGTTGCTGGTGGGTAAATCCTGCTTCGTCGGGTTCGAGAGGGGGAAGTTCCTCTTCCGGGTCGTACTCTTGGTCTTCGTCCTCGTAGTCGTCGTCCTCGTACTCCTCGCTTTGCGTGCCTTGGCTGTAGTTGCTGTGCATGGGCGCACCATGGCCACCCTGATGGCCGTCGTAACCCATCTCAGGCTTCGCCGGAAGTTTACTACTCTTCTTCCCCTTGTTCTTTCCTTTCTTCATCTTCTCCCAATTGGCTTTGAGACGTTGGTCGGCCTGTCGCTGCTTTCGGTCCTTGATTTCGTACTGCCGCACCAGGGCCACGGGGGGCTGTCCGAAAATTCGCTCGTAATCGCAGAAGTAACAGACCCAAGCTTCGTCGGGCTTTGGTGGGTGGCGCTTATTGTATAGCTCTGTCTCTCGGCGTCGGGCCAACGCAGCTGCCGCGTAGTCTCGAGCCGCACTTCTGCGTGTCGTCCTTTGGGCAGGGGGTTGCTGAGCCGGCATATTGCTCCTAGGGTGAGTTTCCTTGGATGCCATATCGGCGGCGGGGGGAGCTGGTGGGGGAGTGTGGCTATTCTGCGAGGTATGAGGTCCGCGAGACCAGGCGTCGTTGGCTGTCCTTGGCGGGGGCACCTGATGAGATGGCACCGAAGGTCTGCGAGCAGAACCAGACCAACCAAATGTGAAGGGGACCTGGGCGTTGCAAGTAAATGTGAATTGACTTGATGCTGGACCTCGCTTCGCCGATGGCTGCTGATGCAGAAGGCTCATATTCTCCTGTCCTTGTTGCGGAGGAAGCTTTTCGGCGTTGGCGATAGCAGTAGAGATGATACCCGTGTTCTCACCTGGTGGCACGGCGTCAGTGCATGTGGTTATGGATAGTGGGTGTGTTGCGAAAGAAGGATAGAACAAGGTGCGGAAGTTGTAGAACTTACTTGTGCCGGGGACCCACTGGTGAGGCTGTCGTAGTTTCCCACTTCTCGTAGCCCAATTGTTAGTTGAGTCGGATAATGGTCTCAAGGGACTTCTCCCGCTGCGGGCCCTGCCGTATCTCCCCCTTCCTGGTCCAGAAAGGTTCTGGGCACCAGACGCAAAGCTGCCAGATCCATAATACGGAGTGGATGTCGAGTTGGAGCCCTCTCCAGGTCCTTCAATAGACTGACTGGTGGTTGAGAGGGTATTAGAACTATCGCCACCATCGCTGATTGCAAGGGCCCCACTAAGTGCGGCATCACCAGCAGTGGGGATTTTCCTTTTCTTTTTATTGTTGGTGTTCTCAAGCAGATCATATCCGTCGACCGAGGACGCCGCTGAAAGAGGTAGGTGAGAGTTTGTATGCCGGCCTTGGTCTGTCTTCAGAGAGGTTTGGGCTAGTCGTCCAACCAAGTCGGGCACCGCACGGTTAGCGATGGCCCGTCTGATGGCACCGCCCACATCGCCCGATTCTAGATGCCCATTTCGCCTCGGTGCCGATGAGCCCTCTTCGGTGTTCTTCTCGCGGGACGGATGGCGGTTTTCTGACTGATCGTCCCGGAGCTGGAACGGGTATGGGAAGACTCTCTCGGGGGGTGCTTTCGGTGAAGGCGGGTACTGAATTGACTCAGCAACCTCGGGGGACAATCTCTCTCGCAAGCGCCGTTTAGGCAGAGGGCGTATCGGCCGGTCGGGAAACAGTGTCGAGGTATCTGCAGACATTATCGGATCTGTGTTGTCTTCTGCGAGACAAGACCGACAGCAAGTCAGCTTCCAGATAATCAAGAACAAGACGACAATCATAGGTAAGAGGAGGGACCACATGACCGCAGGCGGACCCCAACCCATGGCTGCTTCGGAAAGAGGAGCTTGTTGCTGGTGGGCCTCCAACCTGCGCATCTTCCCTGGTCTTGGAAATGGGAGGCAGGCAGGATGGAGTGGGGAGAAGTGGGAAGTCAAGTAGGGTGCTGGGGCCACAGCTGCATGCTTTGTTTGCAAGGACTAGAAGGTGCAAACAAACCTACCCTTCCAATATCACATATTACCCAAAATCACCGGCGTGAGGTAGTTTGCGACGTCAGTCGACAGACGCAGCCCCTCCTTTTTACCGGCTCCCACAGCAATCGAACACCAGCACTCTCCCAGTTCTCTCCCAGTTCTCTCGCGACGCCTCAACTTGTACAGTGCTCGAATGTGCAGAAACTGGGCGTAGATCCGGGTCGTAGCTAAAGAATACGTTCGAACGAGGGTCGCTGACTATTTTATCTACAAATGCTCATCAGACTCTGCTCGTCAATGAGGGGGGAGGGGTGAGAGGCAAAGTGAAGGCCATAATGGTTATGTGCAAGAGGACAAGAGGACAACCGCCGGCATTCCTTCTACGACAGGATGACCCGATGTGACTAGAATGCCGGCGTCGAGACAATAATGGGAGCATGGGGGGGAAGGAGTCAGGGACTTGGGATGGGGTCCGCTGGGAAGCAACCCACCTTGGAACCTCAATCCCGCACCTAGATAACTCGTGGGACCAAGTTCTTTCCTCGAACTGAAGGGTTTGGCGGATGTCGTCAAAATAGGAAGCGAAGGTGAACTAAGAGTCTCGAAGGCACAACCTGGAAATTGGTGATTGTTCTCAACGATTTCGTTGTTGAGTGTCTGGGTTCCGTAGTGATTAGGAGAACAGTGTTGTGCTGGCTTGTCCAGGGCCCAATCAAAAACCCCTTTAGATACATAAGCAGCCTTTCAGTTTCGTTGGTCCGATAATTAATGCACCATTACACTTCACCCCTAATCGCGGGGCTCACTGAGTCGCACTGTACGACTCACGCCCTTCAACGAGTCACCAGCTTTCCTCCCTCATCCAACTTCTCAATATTACAATCTCAGCGAAGCGCGGCATCATGGAACAACGCACCTGGCCCTCAATCGCGGGAGGGGCTGCTTTGGGATTTTCGGGCCACTCACACCCATGATTGGCTTCCCCCGGCGGCGCTCAGGATCCCGTATGTGGGAGCGCACCAGCATTGGAAATTTGGGCCAGAGGAGCGTGATGTCATGTTGCGATGGGATGCACTTCGAGACCAGTTTGGGGCAAGCATTGACACTGTCCCTCGACTTTGATGCAGCATGCAATCTCATTGGCCGTCTTCTCGCGTTGGGATTGGATTGGGGACCGAGCTTGTGGCCCCGCCAGAGCGGAGGAGAACCCTGGCAGCTTCTGCCAAAAATTGCTGCGAGGGCGCTCGGGGAAAAAGAGCAGCGGTGGTGGTGCTGGGCCGGTGCTCGAGGCGCTTCTTCCGGCCAGCGCTCCTCTCCATCCTCCCCTTCGACTCCTCCTCGCCAACAACCTGTGCCCGCCCACTCACCCACCGTCAAATTCTTTCCAGAACGGGTTCTAGTCATGAGACTTTATTCTTCAAATCAGGAACAAGTTGAATTCCGTCCTGCAGAGTCTGATTTGGCGTAGCGAGTGCCCCTCGCGGCCGCCGTCGTCTTTTGTCCTCCTGTCCTCTGTTGGCTGGACGTTCTACCCTCAACCCCTCTGATCCGACTTCCCACACATTGTCGGCTCTCGACCTCCCCGCGATCACGTCGACGGCCTACATACGCCTCCTCAGCAGTCCGATTGGCATCTTTCTCGAGCTGTCTCTCGTGTTGGGTCCTGACGTGCCATCCGCGTTGTCGCCTCGAGAACCTCTCCACCTCCTCCCGTCCGAACTTCCCATACGCACAACGATCCCGCCATTGACAGAATCGCCCTGCGAGGGGCGACCTGGTATCTTTAGAGTCGAGCCCCACGATCACAACTCCTGACCCTCGCGACAGCCCATCCTACCCAGCCGCCTCGTCGCGGCCCTTGACCCCGACAGTCACCCACACACCGCGTCGCTACCCGAGCGAATACCCCGATCCTCGATCGGCGATAAAATATCTATAATACCAAAAACACACGCTTTTCAAAAACTACATATTCTTACACGCCCGCCGACCTTGCTTCGGTGCAGGGAAGTGATCGGTGGCAATTTGATTCTCAGGCAGCCCTGAGTAATCTGACCGAGGAAATTCTACCTCGGCCTCAAAAACCTCACACACACACGTCGCTGGTTTTTTCTCTCGGGCGCCGCGTTTACTTCCATAATGGCTGGAGTTGATCCAAGACGGTCCTCCAGAGCGCGGGTCGCCCAATCCCAATCGCAGGTTTCGTCAACCTCGTCAAGTCTCTCTGGGCGCGCAGAGCGCAATTCTAGACATCACAAAGCGGGCTCTCCCCAGAAATCCACATCGGCCGGATCATTGTCGTCGGAGTCGCCCGAAGATACAATCACAGCCGAAGACACGCTTGCGACGCGCCGTCGCACCCGTGGCCAAGGCGAGGATCGATCAGCGGCGCGGAACGAAACAATTGAGATGGCAGGCGGCGACGATGATATGCCTGACGAGGACGAAGAGGCTGTCCGTTGCATTTGCGGTTACGAAGACTATCCTGGCCCGCCACCCTTCGACGAAGATGCGAAGCACGGCCCGAAAGACCCTGACATCGATCCCATCTTTGCGACGGATCTGACTGACGATGGTGCTGGGCTTTTCGTACAATGCGATGTCTGCAAAGTGTGGCAGCATGGTGCTTGCGTCGGAATCATGACAGCAGAGTCGAGCCCAGACGAGTACTTTTGCGAGGATTGCCGCAAAGACCTTCACCGGATATTTACAGCCAGCAATGGGTAGGTTTGGGATTCCTAAAACTTAAAAAGACCGGGCAAGGCTGAGCCCAGCTCGGCGCTCGCCTGGGGGCGGATCCTTCACACTGACCCCAATTTTTGGGAGCTAGGCGTTCTTTTGCGAAAACCCGCTGACGAAATGTCTGGCAGTCAACGATATTCCCACTATCTCCCTCTCAAACGATCATCTAGGGCGGCTTCGAGATCAGCGTCATTGAACAAGGATGGCACCCGATCGCCCCCGAAAGACAAGGAAGGTCGAAGTGGGCGCGCCTCATCAGCGAACCAAACATCCAAGCGTCGCTCAACAATGAACAGCCGGGATGCCGGGTACGATGAAGCAGAGGCGTTGAGGAGGGCGATCGAGGCGAGCAAAGAGGATGCGCTTCCGGACGCACCAGATAGCGGTTCCAGGCGCGCCAAACGGGGGAGGAGCGATAGCGAAGAGTATGTTTGATGTGTCCATCGCTACTGAATGCGCGGCTGACGACAGGATAGGAAACAAGAGAATGCGAAGCGACAGCGGACGAGTTCCCGGTCGGTCTCCCCGTCACCGGGGAAGAACGGCGACGATTCCGACGATGGAGCGACATTGGCGCGCAACGGCGCATCAAAGTCAAAGTCTCGGAACGGCGCCCCTTCCCGTAACCAACGAGCGGAGAAACCGTCCGAGAAAGAAGAAAGGGAAAGGCAGAGGCTGGAGGCGGCAAATAAGAGAAAGGGTCGGGCAGAGAGGCGGCGGGCTGATGGTATGACAGCAACAATTTTCGTGAAGGTATCTGAAGCTCATTTGGACACAGATTCAGACCCTTCAGAGGAATTGCCGCTGGCAGCTCGTGCGGCCGCAAACAGGACGGTGTCAGCCACCGCACCTCAACACGTAACGACTGTGTCAAGCACAATAGCAATAACGACGGCGACGACGACGACAGCTATAGTCCCAGAAAGCGCGCAAGTGACGGCGCCAGAGCCACCACCCCAATCGCAAGCAGCTACGGATACGCCATCGCCGAGTATAGCACCCACGAGAGTCGAGAAGAGGCGATCGCACAAGAAAAAGGGCCGAAATCAATACACACGGGACAGAGAAGGTGAAGACTCGCCGGCACGGTCACAATCTAGGGACATACAAAAAGACGACCATCCACTGACAGGAAGTCACGGAAAGTCGGGAGATGGCCACAAATCCCATGGCAAAGCTAAGGGTGGGATGAACAGCAAAGTCACCATGACGGACATGAAGCGCAAGGCTGCTGCGATCCTTGATTTCATCTCGCGCACACAACTCGAGATGGCTGGAGAAGTGCTCTCGGACACGGCTACAGGCTCTCCAAAGGTCAACGGCGACGGGAGCACAGCTCCATCAGAAAAGAACGCCGAAGACAGCGCAGACGCAGCGGCAGCAGCGCCGGCAGAAAACGGAGCAGCCCCACCGCGCCAAGAAAAGGATTTCAAAGAACTCAACTGCCTCGAGATGATGGATAACTTGACAAGGAAGCTGGTCAAGTGGCAGCAAGAGTATGCCGCCTGAGTCGTGTTGATTTAATTTTGTCTCTTTTTGTTGCATTACTATTGGCGTTTCAGGAGGATTGGCTGCAACTGAGGCGGTTGCGACGGGCGGATAGCTCACACTGGGCTGGTCAACTTACTTCTTGCCGTCAGGACGGACGCCCACGACTTGGCCGTGATGGGATAAATGGGGACGAAATGAGAGGGCAACGAGGTACGGCAAAAGTAACGGACGGCAGGGGTGTTGTTTTTGCTTCTTGGTTGTATTTTAGTGGAATCGGAATGGTTAGGCTCCTGGGTCATCAATACCCCTTGTTCGCGAACAACGGTCGGCGGGATCAATGGCAGGTAATGGACGGTGGTGTCTTCTGTGTTTATTAGATAGGCGTTTTCGCTGGTATGCAAATACTCCTCGAGCGTATATAGCTTGTACATGAACCTGTTTCTCCCCGAAGAGCCCGAAGCTGGGTATCTACCATTCTATGTTCCGTGTTCCCTCCCTCCCATATATGGTACAGTATTTCTTACAATAATAGCTTTACTCACTCCCCCGTAGACGGACTCAACCCCAACCTCTTCATCTCGCTCCGTGCCTTGCGCGCCTCCTTATCCTTCTTCCTTGCCTGGTTCATACTCAGCGTCGGCTCCCTCGCACTCTCAACAGCCTCCCTCAGCGTCTCACTCGTCACCTCATCCAGCAAAAACCGCCCCAGCCCTCCCCTCCTCCACTCCTGCACCACCCACTCGGCCGCAGCCTCCAGACTCAGCTCCCCGCCCTTCCTCAACTTCCCAGTCCGCTTCGCAACCCCTCTCAAAAACTGATGCACGTCATTCGTCGGCCCCTCATCACAAAACCGCTCAACATACAACCCCGGATCAACAAGATTCAAATGATACAGCAAATAATCCGCCACCGTCACAACCGGTACCAATCCATCTTTCACACACCCCACCAGCGCCAACTTGAGCATATCCTCTGGTCGAGAAACGTACGGGACAAACACACCCGGTGTATCAACCACAAACACACCCTCGCCTAGACCTTGCGACCCCCGTTCCGCGGACGTCTCACTCGGCGTGATACGCACCGGTGTGCCCAGTTTACGCGTCACGCCGGGCTGGGCACCGGTTTTGGCGGCCTTGGGGAGACCCATCCCCCGCGCGCGCAGCCGGTTGAGGAGGGTGGATTTACCGGCGTTGGGCATGCCGACTACCATTGCCCGAAGACCGGTTAGGGAGTCGCGCTCGCGGGCTACGCGCTTGATGGCGTCCAGGAGGCGGCTGTCGGATGCGTTGCCGTCGTCGCGGGATGTGCCGAGGAAGAGGACGGCGGAGGCGTGGCCGTTTTTGGCGTGGAAGGTGCGGAGGGTGCGAATCACTTCGGATGTGGATGTTTGCTGGGATGGAGAAGATGGTGTGTCGGGGGGTCCGAGGTCGCGCTTCGTGTAGACGATGATGCGGGCGCGTTCGGACGGGTTGTTGGCTAACGAGGATTCGAGGAGCGGGTTCCATGATGTTACGGGGACGCGAAAGTCGCGGCATTCGATGATGAGGCCGACGTTGTTGAGGGTTTGGCGCATGCGACCGAGGGCGGCGTGGTGGTGACCTAGGAAGTAGGAGCGGGTGATCGAAGGGGATACGTCAAAGCTTTGGCGGGGGATGAAGGCTGATGAGGCGGCTATGAGTGTTGTTGCGGTTTTTGCTGCTGCTGCTGCTGCTGCCGCCGCCGCCGCTGTGGTGGCAGCGGTCGTTGGTGTTGCCATGATTTTTGGTCTTGAGAGTTGGGATATGAGTGAGTGAGAGTTGGGGTGAGCGTGAGAGTGAGCGAGCGAGAGAGAGAGACGGTGTGGTTGAGATTTTGGCGTCTGGTGATTTTGTTTCAGGGCGGTTGAGCGTCTGAAATATGTTTTATCATCGTCGATAGGTCATCCTCTCCGTTATATCTTCTTCCTCTGCCCTCATCAAGGTTACGGTCAGGGCATTTATCTTCAAGTATAAAAGTGTGGTTTGTTTTTCCGGGTTGGAATTCCTGTGTCGCTGTCGGGGCTTCCGTTTTTGACTGGTCAGCCGCAACCCACCTGGCTGCGGCATCTACCAATCATAGTCCAGCGCACGGTCCCCATATTGCCCCTCCATCCCGTAAACCAAAAACGGCCGGGGAGGGCCGGCCAATCAGGTGCTTTAGCGAGCTTGCATGCATACGGCGCGCCGGTTCGCCGTGGCGGCTTGGCGGCATTCCGCTGAATCGGGTAACCGCCAAGCCATGGATATATACGGCCCTCATGGCCCTGAATAGCTTCCTGTTCTTTTTTATCTTCAGCAACGATAATCACACTGCTTTACCTACCCTGCATTGAGATATTCTTTGACTATCTACGATCTACGCGATCCCCAGCCTCCCCAGACCCAATCTAGCCGAAGCCCCTGACCCAGCCGTCAGGGTTAGGATCTCGGAGGTCGTCACAATCGGTCAAAGGGCCCGAGAAGTCAGACAAATCGTTAACAGCGAAAATGTTCAACAATAACTCGAACAGGGTTGGACAGGCAGTGGGGCTGCCCATTAATTTCCCATCTTACGTATATCGTCGAGGGAACCTGGAAATCCTTGATAGTTAGGGCCCTCTCCGCAGCGATCCGATACTTTACTAATACGAAAGAAGAGAGCTACCGTCCAGCTATTTGGAAGTAGGAGGCGCGGTACAAACCCAATAGTGCTATATTCCAGAAATACTACAATAATGCCAAAAGGGATGCCTCGGCCCAAAATGCTAGCTTAGGCCGCAGTACCTACTCCCCCTATTTAAACGTCCTTAGCCATATTGGCATCCAGATTCCCAAGGGACCTCTTATGAGGGTGGAGATGGAAGAAACGTAGAATAGACTCACTTTTCAATATTTAGTAAAACGATCTCTACTCCACTTTGCCAGACCAATGCAATATGTTGTGCTTTGTGATATGTGATTATTGTCATTTATTTTCTTTGATCACTTTGGCCTTATCTGACCGGGCCTTTTGCTACGGTTTGCCCTGCCTATGCTATTGGTAGCCGAGGAGGGTGTTTTCCGTCTTTTGCGTATGTGCTAGCCGCCACCTTCATGACCTTGATTTCTCCCCCAGCCCCTCCACCGTGGCCCCTGCCTGACCAAATGGATTCCCAACAGCGCCAATTCTTCAAATCGGAGAACATTCTGGCTGCTATCTCCGCAGTTGGCGTCAACTCAGAAGGGCTCTTTCTCGACAGCGAGTTCCGCGGGGGCCAGTGCCACATCCCCAAGCTCAGCCCGCCAGCCGATACCGGCGTGGACACTAAAACGCTGCGCCTACCGGTCTACATGGACCACGGCTGTCACGATGCCAAGATCGATGTTCTACATACGGAGCTGCGCACCCTCCAGACGCTGCAGGAGAAGGGGTTCCCATGGGCGCCTCGGTGCCGCGGGTCCAGCCTCTCATTCGACAATGCCGTCCGGCACCCGTTTGTGCTGCTGACATGGGTCGACGGCGTGGAGCTTTTCTGGGACGAGAACGTGCCGGCGCGGACGGTCAGGGATAAGGTGCTGACGCAGATGGCGGCCATACAGCTGACCTTGATCGAGTGCACGCAGGAAAATGGTACGTATCCATCGTTGCTCCAAGATGGCGGCAAAGGCTCACCGGGTTTGCGTACTAGGCGTGGCAACCGCGGCGGCGTATTTGGAGAGGCTTGCGGCAAACCGCTTCGCGCGCGTGACCGAGGGCAAGATGCTGGGTCTGTCGGAGCAGGACTGTGCGGACCAGCAGGCCCTGTTGGCTGCGGTGCTGGGGCTGGACGGAGAGGACACAGCACTGGCGATGGATCACGGGGACTTCAAGCCGAACAACGTCATTGTGGACGAGGAGTACAATATTGAAGGGTACGTGGCCCATGGAGGGACAGAGAGATGCTCGCCGGCGCCTTCTCGAACTAACCACGGACTGACCCGTAGGGTGATTGACTGGGCCTTTGCCGGCGTGGTTCCCATGACTCGAGCCGCCGGCCTTCCGCGTTTTCTATGGCCCACGGATCCGCTCACCGCACCCAGCCCAACCATCTGGGCGGATAGGCAAGCCTATGTCGCGGCCGTGGCAGCCCACCCGTCGCGGGCGGCGTCTTGCATGCGGCGCTGGCAGACGGCGCGGGACGTGGACATGCGCACCCTCTTCCCGGAGTCGCTGTTCAGCAAGGGCATGCACGTCGCCTTGGCCAGGGTTGGGTGGAAACTGCCATATTCTGAGCTGGCTATTCAGCACGCGGCGGAGGAGCAACGAGCGGGGAACAGTGGCGACGGCGGGGGCCGGGGCAGCGGTGTTTTGGGGAGAGAGGCAGTTGCATAGACATCGGTGTGAGGGGGAAGTTCGTGGGTGGTTCCCTATCGGCAAGGGGGTTTGGCCGTCAGAAGCTACGAGGTTTATCGAGGAATTGATCGTCGACATGATCTGTACAAAGGGATCTGGCAAGATAAGGATGAAGCCTTACGGCTCTCCCTGCCGTGGGCAGTCCTTCCCAGCGCGCAGCAAGGGGCTCGGCCAAGTCAAGCCTCGCCATCGAGTCACCCAGCCTCAAGACTTTAAGGTGCCCTCCCCACCCGAGCGGCCCGGTTCAACGAGGAGCCGCCTTGCGAGAGAAACCCCTTCGATGGAGGTCTATCGGCCTTACCTTCTACACCAGGATGTCGCGGCATTCGACCAGGTTTGTTTGCCTGTCCTCCTTGGCCTGTGCGCTATGACATGATTGGTGTTGGATGACGAACCTATCTTCGTCGATGACGACCCTCCAGTAGTGCAACGGCGAGGGCCGAAGCTCGGCGGCCGCACCCGCCCCCCACCTAAACCTCGCCGGCCTCCCGGACGACTGAAACCGGGGCCGAATTTTCCCGTCAACACGTGGCCCGCGAGGACAATTGTATGCACTCTTCCTTTGAGAAAGACGTGGGAGATTGACAACGACTAAGCGATTTCGCTTTCGGACGCGTATCCTCACCGCAGCCGCTACTCCGGTTAATGACGTGCACGCGAACGTCCTCCGTCTTCAACTGCAGGCTAGCTTTCTGCAGTCCGTCCTACAAACGGTACTTGGCTATCTCCCATGCGCAATACAAACTTGGTTCGAGTCGTCGTTTCCCGAATGGACTCTCCCTCCGCAGCTCATCCTCAAAAAGCAGAAGAAGAACTGGGAGGAGGAGTTTGAAGCGGAAAAGGCAGCTTACGCAAAATTGCGCCCGTTGCAGGGAACCGTCGTTCCAAAGCTCTTCGGCGAACTCCGGTACGACAATACGAGAGCGCTTCTTATGTCGGACATCGGTGGCGTATGCCTAGCTGCGCCCGAGGGAGGCATGTTGGAGCTGGATGAGTTTCGCCGCTTGATCCGCCAGGCCCTCACTGCACCTTCTCGCTTTGGGGTATTGCAGGATGATACCAAGCTGGACAACTTCCATCTTACCGACGGCAAGGTGATGGTTGTCGACCTTGAGATGACGAGCAATGAAAACCAGCAACCTTTAACGGACGAGCAGCTCGAGTTTGGCATCAATTGTGCAGTGGATTTCCTCGCCGGATTCTACGAAAGCAACCAGTATTGCTTCTGGGAGGACGGGATTCTCTCTGTTGGTGTTGAGTAATTGTACGGTGTAATGGAGGGGAGCATGAGAGGATCCTGAGGCTTGATGATCCCGACGTCTTGTATGTAAGATAGTTTTTTTTTAGCGCGCTAACGGAACTATCTTCGGTTGGTCTCTATATAGGTATTAGAAGCTTTCTTGATGCGGGCCCTGCCCACCTTTGGTGTGGTCAAGGTGACGTCCTTGAGCACTGTCTTCTTGCCGTGCTCCCTGACAGGAAGCTTACCCTTGGTGCCCATCTTTGTTGTGTTGCAGCTTGCTTCGGCTCGTGGATGCAGTACTGTGGCACGTTCTTGTCGGCAGCGGTGCATAGGTCGCTCGATGGGTGTGCATGCTTTGATGGCTGGCTGGCGCGTGGGACCTTGATGTTTCGGCGCAGTCTTGCAGCGTTCTCGGGCGTGGTTTGGGATTCCGCTGAGGATGGCTGGAGATGGTGAAGGAGGAAGACGGGCAGATTGGGGAAAATCCATTTTGTGCGATCGAGGCAAACCTTGTTGCCCGCGAAAACTTTGTTGTAGGCCGAGGGCCTCGCGTCACTCTTGTAGAGTTTCGGCGTTCGGCGCCGGACCCTCGGCGCTCGGTTATGCGCCGGAACCTTGATTGCGCACAGCGGGACCGGCAAATAGTGGCTTTCTCTCCCGGAGCCGGGGCCGCGTTCGAGTCAAAAAAACACTAATGACGTTAGGTCAACGCAGGGTCTTTGCGTTGTAAAAGATCTTTTTTCGCCGGCCACAGTTTCTGGCTTTCTTACTATATATATAGTTCCACTAAGTAGTAATTTAACTAATCTACTTTTAATTGCAAACGTTATAAAATTGAGGTATTTATTACTTATTAGAATGCTAGCTTTTTATTACCAATCTGCAGATTTCGAACTTGATTGAGATGTGACGATCTCAGAGATCCTAACCCTGACGGCTGGGTCAGGGGCTTCGGCTAGGTTGGCCTGGGGAGGCTGGGGGTCACGTAGATCGTAGATAGTCAAAGGATATCTCGATGCAGGGTAGGCAAAGCGGTGTGATTATCGTTGCTGAAGATCAAAAAGAACAGGAAGCTATTCAGGGCCATGAGGGCCGTATATATCCATGGCTTGGCGGTTACCCGATTCAGCGGAACGCCGCCAAGCCGTCGCGGCGAACCGGCGCGCCGTATGCACGCAAGCTCGCTGAAGCTCCCGATTGGCCAGGGCCTTCCGCCTGCATGCCGGCCCTCCCCGGCCGTTTTAGGTTTACGGCCTCCCAATCCGGCCATGCCCAGCCAGATCGTGACACCGATTCGACAGCTTGCTGAAACACAGACTTGCACCAAAACTCCTTCTTCTATGGTATGTACACGGCGGGCATGCTGATCTTGGTACTGAAGAAAGGCTCGGCTCGCGTATTATAACCCTCGCTATTAAACCCCTCCGCTAAAACCTTAGCAAAGAACTGAGAGATTAGGTAGAGAATAGGAAGCTTCTCTTCAACAATTGGGAACCAGGTAGGCACCATCTCGTTATTACAACCTTTGTAGAAGCGGAGGAGGATCTACATCGCAAAACGGTCTCGGGCACCATCACCCACAGGGTCGTATATAATCCAGAGATCTATATCTTCCTAGCAGAGGACCCTAAACTTTGGGTTACAAGTCCTATTATCCAGCCAGTTGTTGCAAACCCAGTATTATGTGGGACACAGCTAGATAATGTATTTGTCCGGACCATTATCCACATCAGTAAAAGTGTTGGATTCCCCGTAGTACTCGTTCTTGATCTTCTCTTGGTGATTCTGAGTTGGGGTATATACCAATTTGTGCCTCCGACACCCCGTCCACACGAGGAAGCTGCGGATGAGCGAATCATCGAGCCGATCCAGTCCGATCTTAAAGGTCGTCCTGTCCCGGACCCAGCTAAAATGCGCAACATAAGTGAGCCCTGAGGGGTTGAGGACGTCTTTGCGCTCCGGTTCCGGCCATAGCCCGTACTTGGACGTAATCTCAACCTTAGCGACGGTCAAGAAGTGGCCTCGAACCCGCTCCTCAAGGTCCCACCGCTGTGCTTCTTGAACAGTGCTGACAGATCCCTTGAGTACCTGCGGACCGTACTCTCTTTGCCGACTCGGTTTTTAGGCCTCCGCACTAAGTACTTGGCGAATGACTCGGCAAGATCCCTATTCTCCCAACTCAGTGCGCGCAAAAGGGGCTTCCAGGCTGGTGTATTTGGCAGCGATGCACAGAAAGCTATCCGTCGTCGTTGACTGAGAACTATATTCCTCTTCGAGTTATCGGAGTGTCTCGGTCGAATAGGGCGTCGCTCGTTTCCTCGATCTCAGTAATGCTGAAGTTCTTCACTAGTGAGCGGCGGGGCTTCCGGTGTCTCTAGCGCCGCAAGCTGCGCTTGGATGCGAGCAATCTGAGCAGGATCCACGCTCCCCATTGGCTCACGGACCAGCCAGTGTGACCTCTCGACACCTGCACGCACTTATTGGTAGGTGCAATAGGGGCGGCGATGCCCTACAAGTGCCTGACAAGGGACAAAACTCGTAGGCTTGGCTCGGCTGCGGCGTTGAATCCTGAATAAAGTCTGTATTGTCTCTGATTGAAGTGCACTCTCGCGATAGATAACACATCTCGAGGCGGAGAGCGTAGGAGACACGGCGGCGTGGCCGACGTAAATACCATTCTTCTCTGCTCTGGCTGCCTGGAGCCCTGGATCCTGGCGCATGCCGAGAACCAGCGCTTCAGCTATGCCACAGGCGTGTGCGGGGTCAGTGTATAGTGCGTGCGCAGTAGACTTCGAGTGGCACATATGCCCCGCCAAAACTGTACCCCGGGAACCTCAACCACCAACGCCGAAGGCACAGAGCACCTGTCATGCTTTGATCTCTGTCCTGAATTGCGGAGTGGCATGCAAGTCTCCATCTGGCGGAACACGATGCACACAGCACGCCTTCATACCAACTACTATAGAAACTACAAGTATCAATCATTCGTCGTCCAGTCATCCTGAACAGCCGTCACCAACACACCCGGACTTCGCCTTGGATCCCAGAAACGCCATGCAAAAAAGACACATTTGAAAAGGACCGTTCGCATCATCCAATCGTCCCTTCTTATCCCGGTTCAGACCTTGCCCCCGCATCAAACCGCCTCCACCTCCGCCAAAATCGTCAAGAAGTCGTCCTGTACAATCAGCTGGCCGTAGCCACCGCCCTATCATCACCATCACCGTCTCTACTCCGCATGCCCATCGTTCAGTAGCATCTCCAACACAATCTGTCCGCCTGCAACTTCTGGGTGGCTCATGCAGATCTTGACTGTTCCCTTGGAGTCCTGCGCCGCCGGCGGTTGTTGGCCATTGCCTGTGGGGCCCCTAAACCCGTAATCCAGACAACGGACATCGCGGCCCGCGATAATCTGTCTCAGCCGGCCGTTCTCGGCATTCCGCACCTCAACGTAGTCCTCGTTGAACAGCAAGAGATATTGGCCAAACATGGTTGCCGCCTTGGCCTTTTTCTGCTTGCCCGAGTACTCCATGATGAGCGTCCTGCTGATCTCGCCGTGCTTGTCCACATATACGGCGCAGTCCTCATACGTCAACAAGAACTCTTGGTCGTTCAGCTTGAACATCCCAAGTGGTCGCTGGTCCTTGATGCGGGACGCGATGTTCGCGATCGCGGGCAGGCTCAGGTCGCGCGGGATCGATTGCGTGACCTTTTTGTCCAGCGTCAACAGCTCAAAGCCCTTGGCTGATGCCACGGCGATATATGTCTGGAAGAGGTTGAGCGAGTAGCACTCGGTCGGGATGTAAAACTCATCAAAGTCGCGGAACGACTCGGTGCTGCCCGCGCCCTTGCGCCCGCCAAATAACCGGGGCTTCTTTTCCGTCGCCTTTTGGAAGACGGGCTCGAGCACCTTGAAGGTGTTGTGCATGCCCTCTTTCCGCTTGTAGAATAGCAGCATGCGGTCTTTCATGCGCGCCGTCGCGAAGAAGGCGACATCCTTGGCCAGCCGTTGTGGCGCCCGTCGGGGATTGTCATGGGCCGGTGCCGGGAAATTCGAAACCGGCGCGACCACATCCAGTGGATACGAAATGAGAGACTTGTCCGCGATCAAGAGACACACCGAGAAGTCCTCCAGGACAGCAATCTGGGTGACTTTCTGTATCTGGACCGACCTAGTCCAGCCACGCGGGTTCGAGGCTTCGGATATGTAAACGCCGTAGTCGGTGCCGATGGCAATCACAGACTTGCCAAATGCTGTGAACGCCGCCGCGCAGTTGACTTGGGCTCGGCAGACCGGTGGTGGTCCCCGCCCTGGTCCGTAAACCTTTTCCATCTCCCGAATGGCCCTGTCCAGCGGGGTTCCCCTGATCGATACGCCGGGCTGTCTCCCCATGATTGAGGTCGAGTCGTACGCAAACGCGCCGTCCGACAGAACACGCAGCCGGAAAGGCTCTGCATTCTGCGCGTGCAATGCTCGGGCGTGCCTCGTCTTGGCGTCGACAATGGCCTGGCACCACGCAGCGCGGTCAGCGGCGCTGCTGGCATAGAGCGTGTAGATCTCATGACCAAGGTGTTTTATCCGGAAAGGATAAATAATCCTTCCGTCGTCAGGACCGGTGGTCTGAAGACGTGTCACTGCATTAAGTGAACCCATCGACGACCCCGTGGTCGTATGTTCAAGGCCAGGCCGGTCCGCTCCGTTTGTAGTGGTCTTGTTCAACTGGGTCCCGGAGCCGGTAGCCGCAGTAGTTCTTGCCAAGGGCGCCGTAATTCCTTTCTGTTTGTTGACTGGGTCGTCATTCAGACTCTCCAAGAAGAGCAATGGCATAGGGATTGGCTAGAACAGAGTTAGAAAGTACGACATATAATTCAGGAGACGGGAATAGCATTACCTCCTTCGAGACGTCGAATTTCTTGTCATTCCTCCCATCTTTTGTCACCACAGACTTGGCCAGGATGAAGTAATGGTCGAACAGCAAGACGTGGGTATCCACCCAACGAACACCCCTCGATCCTTGTCTTTGAAGCTCGCCCTGCTTGAGCAGTTCTCTCCCAAGGTGGTCGAGGTTCAGAACGGACTGGAATCCAGGCCGCAGAACCAACATGGTCTGCAACTCAAGCAGCTCGACCTTCTTGGTCATTTCTGCAACTTTTTCGTCACATTCATGCGTGACCGCCTTGACCTCTTCAATGGCCTTGATAAGGATTGCCTTCTCTTCGCTATCGCCGACCATCGTCTTCTTAACCGTTTCCAGCAATAGACTATACCTCTGGAGACGGGTAATAGGCGCCTTCACAAAGGTTGTCCACTCCAGTCGCCTCGACCGCTTGTGCTCCCGGACGTAATCCAGGAACTGGCGGAAGAGAAGATTCCTGCCAGCCTCCTTTCGAATCATGTACGAGGCATGCGGGAAGGAAGAGCAGTACTCGATATAGATTGGCCGGGCCTTGCGAATCCATTCCCTGAAGAGGTCGCTGAAGCCAACGATCCACGGCCCTTGCTCCTGTTGGCGGTACTTGAGCTGGGACAGGAGATGCTCCTTGTTGATCTGTTGCACGATGTCGACCTTGCCAAAAACTGCATCAAGGAACTTTTCCATTCTGTTCGCAGCAATGATGGGTGGTTGCCAGGCTCGAAGTTGGTCCCTGTAGAGAAGCCGCAACACGTCCAGCTGCCCCATGTAGTCTTCCTCTCCCGTGACAATTTCGTGGAGCACGTTTTGCCTCTCAATCTCCTTCTTGTCCTTCCCCTTGAGCGCTTCTGGTGTCACGTTGTGGAAAGTCGCCCAGTCCAAAGAGGCCGCAACGTCTTCTGACATCATGTTGTCCAGATTAGCCTTCTTGAGAGTTCGCCCGCAGTGGTGCGAGTAACATCGGACCGGAATACCGTTGTCGTGCAGCCGAGGGGCGAGTGCTTCATTGTCGTGCAGCTTTGGCGCATAACAGCCATGGCCCGTAAGTTGCCAAAGAACACCAGACAAATGACCGGCGCCGAATTTGACCCATTCTTCTTCTGGAATCAAAATGCCCGCGGCAAACATAGAGTCTACGACGGACGCACTCAATGATTCGGCATCGGCAACATTCATCGTGGGAACCTTGTGGGTAAACAGCTTCAGCACACCTTCCTCAATCGACTTCCGTTTCAGGTCCGGCTCGCCCTCAGCCATCTCGCGAATCCAAGCCGTGATGCCGCTCAGCGCCCAGGGTTCTGCGCAGCGCTTGAGTTCGGCTGAAGTCAACTTCGAAGGGATAAACTTTCTTCTTCGTCCAGTAGGCAGGGTGATCATGTCATAAGCAGCCAGCGAAGATGGGGTACCCGTATCGTAGCCCTCATACTGGCCGCCAGGTTGACCTGACTGTTGCGCCATTTGCTTCATTGCACGCCTACGCTCCTCGGCAGCATCGGTCCTCGATCGGACTGGCGTATGGATAGGGGGCGTGTTGCTGTGCCCCGAGAGGGAGATGGACCTTTCAACATGTTGCTGATGAGCGAGGTGGGCTTGGTAAGCCTCAGCGCCATCCTGGTAGGATAGTCGTGAGTCGGTGCTCACAGGATAGCCTGAGTGGTACGAAGCGCGCGTTGGAGACGGGGCAGGGTGCAAGGAGTTGGGGTCCGGGCCAGGAGGGAGGGCGGGCAGAGGTCTATTAGTAAGCCCCGGGTGGTAGAACATGTCGGGATAGTCCTCCTTGAACGGTGATTCGCTGCCACTATGTCGCGAGTGAATCGACACCTGCTCATCTCCTTCATCAAAGCTGAGACGATGAACTTGTGGTGCTTGAAGACCGCCAGTACCGCCGTAATCAACAGACGCCTCGGAGAAAGGAGGGTACTCAGCACCCCGATTTTGCGGGTTGGGGAGTGGCCGACTGCCGTCGAACGTTGTCACACCAGCCGGAGGTGATCCAACTTCGTTACCATACCGCAGATCTACAGCGTGGCCGCCCCCGTACATACCCAAGTCCATCCCACCAAAATCACTGTCAGAGCTACCTTCTTCTCTTGTCGGGGAAAGCTGTGATGGAAGCCGCTGCTGGAGCTGATGATGTGGTTGTTGCTCCTGGGCCGGCTGCTGCGTAGCAGATGGTCCCAGGAAGGAGGGAAACGACATACCACCGAACCGCCTGTCATCCATGTCGTCTTGCATCGCGAGCAAGCCCGCAGCCCCCTCAGGGTCACTTTCGTCGTCATCCCATTGATCATAGGCTGTAGCGCGATTATTACGGTTCAATGTTGAGGCATTGGAGGCATATCGCCCACCCGTGAACGCACTTGAGCTGGTCTCGGCGGCAGTCGACGCTGTGGAGTTGTACCGCCTAAGTGAATCCAAGTCGTCTTCTGACAATCCGCCATTAACGGGCCGTGGACGATGCGCTTGTGAGACGCCCAAGTCTGAGACAATGTCTTGGATCAGGCTCTCCTGTGTGAACTGTGCTTCCTCGTCGGTGCGCGCACCCGACTTCCAGGCAGCGTCTTCGGGCAAGTCATCCATGGGACGGCTAGGAAGTGGAGCGTTGGTCGGGTGCCTTGAGAGGCCGGTCGATGCTGTTTGTGAATGGGCAGGAGGAGATGGCAGGGGCGACTCGTGAGAATTCGACCGTGAACCGCGGTTGACAAACGAAGCCGTCTCGGAAGAGTACCCAGGGCCAATGGGCATATTTGAATGCGCCGGATAGGGCGCTTGGGCGCCTGCTGTGGAATAAGCAGACCCCGTTGCAGATCCGGCGCCATTTGAGGCTTGGGATGAGAAGTATTGTTGTTGCTGTTGCCCACCATATGTTTGGTGGTAAGGCGACTCAAACTGTGGCGAGAGGGCCGATGGGACAGAGGTGGGGTTATATTGCGGGCTATGCATAGCTGGCTCATAAGCTGGCTGTGCCGGTGATGTTGCCTGTTGCGGCACGCCATAGGTTGACGTCGAGTGCTGCCCGTACGTCGACGGCGCCTGTGGGACACCGGATGAGCTGTAGCTGTAGCTATAATTGTTATAGCCGGCAACCGTAGCCTGACGGTGCGGAAGGCTGTTGTTGGTGTTTGCGTACGCCGCCGGGTTATACGCTTGTGGAGTATAGTTGGTGGGCGGAGAATTGTACGTCGTTGGACTTACTGCCCCGGTATATCGTGCCGCTGGGTGGGGGTGGTATGGAAGAGATGCCGACTGCGAGCGAGCGAACGTCTGGGGATTATACGTGGCCGGGGCCGGAGCTTGCTGGTATTGAGATTGATACCCGGCCGTGGCAATGTGTTGAGCAACGTGCTGCGTGTTGTAGGGAGGTCGGGCTGGAGGAGTTTGCTGATCGCCGGCAGGACTCATGAACAGTTCTTCTTCAGCCCGGGCACTGCTTCCCTGATATCCAGGCGCAATCTGCAGCCGGGTCGAGCCCTGGTCAAAAAAGCTCGAATCGTCCCCGTTGTTGAAGCTCGGCCGTCTTGCGGACGCATCCTGAGCGGACCCAGCAACCGGATACTGCGCCGGAGGGACATGGCCATAACGGCGCGAATCGTCGCCGCGGAATGACATCTTGTCGGGATTGGGGAGGGACCTCGGGAGGATGGATCGCAGATCGGGCCTAAAGCTAAAGGCTTCGTTCTATTCTAAGTTCCTTTTGTCGAAACGGCCACAAGCAAGCGATAAAAACGGGCGCTGGCCGGGTCGCATTGAGTTACACCAGGGAAGATGACTTGGCTCAGAACCCCATCGGTCCTTCGTCGTCGTCGTTTTCGATATTGGCGGCGTCTTCGTCGCAAAGGCGAATCTGCGCACCTGGCAGGTACTAACACAAGGAACGATCGATCGTCAGGACGTAGGATTCTGGTCGATAGGGTGTCGGCAGACCAAAGCGCCGTCGGGGTGCGCTTCTTGATTGTGGGTCAAGCGATTGTCGTGGGGCACACGGTCGGGCGCCCTCTTGCCGCTGAGCTCAAAGGCTGTCGCAGGTTTCCGATGGCGAATCCAACCGACGGGGGCGCTCTGGACGAAGCAAACGGGCAGGACTCGGCGCGGTAGCCAGGCTCCGGAATAGCATTATTAGACCGTACTCAATTACCAGGCGTCGTTGTCGTCGTTCTCGACGCCCGAGACTGATATTTGGCACAAGGCTCGACGGGTTTGTGAAGGTGGCGGGGAGAACTTCCGTCCAGGAGTCGAGCGGGTCAAGCCACACCCCGGTTTAGTTGTCTGGGGCGTTGCCAGCACAGACCGTTTCGCGGAAGAATCGAAACCTGACTCTCACTGCTTGACTCCTTCCCGGCACTGTGTGTCGTCTGACATGCACCAAGGACGATTTTAAATCGAAGAATTTCCAGATTGGCCTTTACACATTCCCCCCCTCATCAGCATGGATTGTCTCGTTCGAATCTTCTGTACCTCCAGCTCAGCGTCAGCAGCCGCCAACCGTCAGTGGTTCCCCACGATTGAAGCGCGAGCGTATCCGGAACAATGGTTGAACGCCGGCGCATTCGCTCCCGCAAACCACTCGAATCACGAGCGGACACCGTGAATGACCTTGGGAAGACAGGTCCCCGGATGTTTGATGACTGCGCGTGCCCAATCAAAATAATGCAGCTTATTCGGGGTCGAAACATTGCACAGGTGCAACCGTTCTCGCTGACGCTGATGTCACTTATCGGCCATTCTACCCCCCGATAGTGGGTTTCGATGATCGCCACGCAAGAGGTAGAGCGCTCAAGAAGAATGCCTTGTCGGACAGGCTTGCCAAGCTGTCCGCGATCAACGACCGATGCCCGTTTGATCATGGAAACAAATCCTTTACGCAGCCCCTCCACTTTTGCTATTCTGAATGGCGCCACCATATCGAGAGCCATGTGCGCCACGGGAAAAGCGTCGTCATCTCCTTGTTGGTTGGCGACTCAAGGAGGGCAGTGTCGGTCGGCCGTCTTGATTTAGTCGACACTGCCGAGCCTGCCGGCGGTGTCTCACACGTCTGCCAACAAGGCTTTCAGGTTGTGAAACAAAATCGCATGCTTGATTCCTTTCCGTCTTACTGCTACCCAATTCTAGGCCTGTTGCGCACCGAGAAAGAGGCTTATGTTCTGACGCAAGGGCACCCGCTGCTGGATGGAGCCTTCAGCCCTACCTTATCCTCATGGCGAGCGGAAGCAGCCGAAACCCCCTCCCGAGTCCATCTCTATCAAGCGTATACTTGCTGACAGAAGCCTGGCAAATGGGTGACAAAAAAACGAGTGTGTAACACAGCTATGTGCACCTGTATACTGCCCCGTTCTGCCTAGCGACCGCGTGTCAAAAACGCCTGGATCAAAACGGTCGAGGCCTTTGAGATGATTCGAAGCATTAGATGTCCCCGACGCTACCGAACAGGATAATCGACTACCCGCCTCATGGGACAACGAACTCGTCGGTTTGCTGAGAGGGGGCTGAATTGCACACAACCATTTTGTCTCTGATACCCACTCCAAGAACACAGTCGCTTTTCAATCGCATGGCACGGGTCTCTTAATTCAATGTCTCTAGTCACGATAGTCGAGACTTTGTTGTTTTGACTCTACACATGTTAGGGAAAATACCCAGCGCAGATTGTCGGATTTGTTGGCAGCTTTTTGTATTCTCTGACAAACGAGATATGTCGTGCCCGTATCTCCGAGGCTTGGCATAGACCTGTCGAAGTTTCCAGGTGCTCGCCCTTTTGGGGACGCCACAGAAGTTGCTAGCGGATGACGGCAGTGCGGGGTTGCGAACTTCTGAGTGAGGGGCCTCTGAATTGAGGCGCGCGTGGTGGGATGCGGCAGCTCTCGTCATTCCGCACGACCCCACTTCGTAACTGCGGTCCTCGGGCCTCCGACTATCCCCTCCCGACTCGAGATAATCCAGTTTTCCCCCCAAACTCCCAAGCAAGCTCTCGCTGTCCATATTCGTGATCAAACCATTGAATCGCACTCGCCATCCTCAAACACGGCCAAAATGGTCAAAGCAGGTGAGCACTCCTAACCTAGCACTTTACCCCGCCATGACGGTATCGCGCGATGCCCCGCGACCCGAGAGATCCGTCCATCAGGGGTGTTTGGACGGAATTCGACTGAGCCCGTTTTCATCGTTGGTCTACTGCCCAGAGAGGCATATACCTTGACGGATAGACATCGCATTCAGGGCAGCACAAACACCTTGATTTCTGCCAGGGGATTGAGCTGCCTCCCAACGTTTTGGGATGACATTGCTAATAACCGCGCACCCAGTTGCTGTCGTCCGTGGAGACTCTAAGGTCAGCGGCACCGTCACCTTCGAGCAGGAGTCGGAGTCCTCTCCCACCACCATTACCTGGGATATCAGCGGCCAGGACCCCAATGCCAAGCGTGGCATGCACATCCACACCTTCGGTGACAACACCAACGGCTGCACATCTGCCGGCCCTCACTGTATGTCCCGCCCATCGCCCCAGGTGCTTGCCAGCTGTGCTAATATGACCCTCCATACAGTCAACCCCCACGGCAAGACCCACGGTGCTCCCGAAGACGAGGCCCGTCACGTTGGTGACTTGGGCAACATCACCACCGATGCTCAGGGTAACGCCAAGGGCTACGTGAGCGACAAGTTTGTCAAGCTCATCGGCCCCGAGAGCGTAATTGGAGTATGTCTACCACGATAGCGTCGTCCAGAATGTCTCTTCATTTTGCTAACACTTTCAGCGTACCGTCGTCGTCCACGCCGGCACTGATGACCTTGGCAAGGGTGGCAACGAGGAGTCCCTCAAGACTGGCAACGCTGGTCCTCGCCCTGCTTGCGGTAAGCCCTTACAGCTTATCCCATAACAACCGAACTAACTTTGCTCCCCCCTAGGCGTCATTGGCATCTCACAGTAAACCGGTTATCGATTGGTAAAAAACGTAGTCGTTCCCCCAATTGGCGGGAGCGCTGCCTGGGTACACCACAATGTTTTGTTAGGCACTACGGGTTAAGAACCTGAGGTAGCACTCCGGGAATCAAATGACATTTCATTCTTGATCTCCCTAGCCATCATTTTGTCCGGTATTTCTAAGACAGTAAATGCGTAATCGTGGGTCCCAGCATCAGCTCAGGGGAGCTGGTGGCCTGGTGCTGTCGAGGTACCCCGCCAATCTCTCCCGTGGTGGGTCTAGCTGGAAGTGACACGCGGGCGGGAGCTCTGGCGGGGACCATTCGCATTGTTGTCTACCTCGAGGACCAAGTGCCATATCCGCTAACACACCTCTAAAGAAGTTGAGGTTGCCCTATGACAGTCTTGTTAGTGAGGCTTGAGCAATTTCGTCCCCTTGTCTTGTCTTAAATTCTCAGCAACCACGTGGTTGAGCAGGTTTACAAAAGGTCAGTGTCAATAGAACATGTTGGCAGGTACTGGTGCCCTGGTTGTCTGAAGTGCCCTCGCCAGGAACCCCTGAAACAAGGTCCCTGGTTACCCCACAGTTCTCATCATTCGACCCAAAATTAAATGGCGAAAGCTGTCAAAAAGCAGACGACAGCTTGTTCAGAGCTCTGAGCATCAACCTCCTGCTTCCTCCCCTCGTCATCATTGTTTTGCCATTTTTTTTTTTGCTCCTACCACCTCCAAAGGGATCATTTGTCTGGTATGTACAATTTTTCTGCCTCAGGTCCGAACTTCCATCCACCCATTCCCAACAAACCTTGATCCCAAGGTTCGTGGCTTGTGACCCGCTTTTTCTTCGCCAACCTTCCTAGATGACTGCTTCTCACCGACTTGCAACGCAACAAGTTGACAAGTGTTCCCTCTTCTCTACCTTTCTTTGGGGATAAACTTTGGCTCCGCTTCGTCTAGTACATTATCCTCCCCCAAGCCGACTAACGGTACCAGGTTCCTTAACCTTGCACGCCACCCCCCCTGGTTTCGGTTCTGTTCAGGTTACCGCCATTCCCTTACCAAGATGGCTAAGAATTTCATCGCCAATGTCAAGTCTGTCCTTAGCGGAGACACCTTGATTCTCACCAGCACCAATAATCCGACACTCGAGCGTACTTTTTCCCTTGCCTATGTCTCGGCTCCGCGTCTGAGCAAGGACGGCGATGAGCCTTTCGCTTTCGAGTCACGGGAGTTCCTACGCAATCTCGCTGTTGGAAAGCCTATCAAGTGCAATGTGCTTTGTAAGTCATGGGCGATTCCAAAACTTGTATTCATCGACATTGCTACTGACACGAGACAAGACACCATTCCCGGGTCTGGACGGGAGTACGGTGTTGCTTCCCTCCAAGATGGGACAGAGCTTCCTGATGCCGCCATCAAGGCTGGCTGGCTCAAGGTGAGAGAGGATGCTGGTAGAAAGGAAGACTCCGAAGAACTTCTCGAGAGGCTCGACAAGCTGCGAGCTCTTGAAACCCAGGCCAAGAACGAAGGGAAGGGACTTCACGTTGGCACTGGTGGTATCATTGAGGTCCAGAATGACCTCGGGGGCCCCGAGTTCTTGAACCAATGGAAAGGAAAGACCGTGGACGGAATCGTCGAGCGCGTTATCACCGGTGACAGACTGCTAGTCCGCCTGCTCCTCACGGAGAAGAAGCACTGGCAAGTTATGACTCTGATTGCTGGTATTCGAACGCCATCAACGGAGCGGGTCACGCAAGGCCAGACTCAACCCGCTGAGGAATATGGAAACGAAGCCAAGGCCTTTGTCGAGACTCGCCTCCTCCAACGCGCCGTAAAGGTCAAGATTGTTGGCGCTAGTCCTCAGGGCCAACTCGTCGCTGCGATCATTCACCCCCGCGGCAACATTGCCGAGTTCCTCCTTCAGGATGGCTTTGCCCGGTGCAACGATTTTCACTCGACCTTCCTCGGCAGCGACATGGCTGCCCTCAGGGCGGCCGAGAAGAAGGCGCAATCGAGTCGCCTTCGTCTGCACAAGCACCATGTCGCTAAATCCTCTGACACCAAGGACTTGGAGGTGACTGTAACCAAGATCATTGGCGCCGACACCATCATTGTGCGCAACAAGACCGGAGAGGAGAAGAGAATTGGCTTGAGCAGCATTCGCGGGCCCCGAGCGGGCGAGCCCTCCGAGGCACCATTCAGAGACGAGGCCAAGGAGTTCCTCAGGAAGAAGCTGATCGGAAAACACGTTCGGGTTACTGTTGATGGCTCGAAGCCTGCTACCGAAGGCTTTGAGGCACGGGACGTTGCCACTGTCACTCAGAATGGCAAGAACGTTGGTCTACAGCTCGTCCAAGAAGGCTACGCCACCGTCATCCGACATCGCAAGGACGATACAGACCGTGCGGGCAACTACGACGAGCTCCTTGCCGCTCAAGAGACTGCCAAAGAGGAAAAGAAGGGCATTTGGTCCGGAAAGCCGCCCAAAGTAAAGCAATACGTGGACATGTCCGAGAGTGTGCAGAAGGCGAAGATCCAGCTTTCAACTCTGTCCAGGCAGCGCAAGGTTCCTGGTATTGTTGACTTCTGCAAGTCGGGTTCTCGTTTTACTGTCTTGATTCCCCGCGAGGGAGCGAAACTCACGCTGGTTCTCGCTGGTGTCCGCGCTCCTCGCTCGGGCCGCACACCGCAGGAAAAGGGCGAACCTTTCGGCCAAGAAGCCCTGGACTTGGCGAACAGGCGATGCAACCAGAGAGATTGCGAGATTGATGTTCATGACATCGACAAAGTTGGAGGCTTTATCGGTGACCTTTATGTGAATCGTGAGAGCTTCGCCAAAATCCTCGTTGAAGAGGGTCTGGCTTCAGTTCACGAGTACTCGGCCGAAAAGTCCGGCAACGCTGCCGAGCTTCTGGCCGCCCAGAAGCGAGCAAAGGAGGCCAGGAAGGGCTTGTGGCACGACTGGGACCCATCCCAAGATGCCCAAGAGGAGGCTGAGGAGGCGCCAATAGAGTCTGCCGCTGACGCCTCGGGAACGATTGACAAGAAGCCCACCGACTACCGGGAAATCGTTGTCACCAACATCGACAACGCTGGCAAGATCAAGGTGCAGCAGGTTGGCGCCTCCACTGTCGCCCTCACTAGTCTGATGAACGAGTTCAAGAAGTTCCATATCGACCCGAAGAACAGCGCCGGCATCAAAGGGGACCCCAAGGCCGGAGATTATGTAGCGGCAAAGTTCACACAGGACGGGGAATGGTACAGAGCCCGTATCCGCTCGAATGATCGTGCTGCCAAGGTCGCAGAGGTCGTTTATGTCGACTACGGAAATTCCGAGAAGCAGCCCTGGTCGAAGCTTCGTCCGCTTGATCAGCCCCAGTTCAGCGCCCAGAAGCTGAGGCCACAAGCTATTGACATCCAGCTCTCGTTTGTCCAACTTCCAACTTCACCCGACTACCTTGCCGATGCGGTCAACTTCCTCTACGATGCCACCGAGGGTAAGGAGCTTGTTGGCAGCTTTGACTTCGTCGACTCCAAGGAGGGCGTCAGCCATATAACCATCTTCGACCCCAAGAACGGCACCAAGGACCCCAACAACTCGATCAACCGTGCCCTCATTCTGAATGGCCATGCTATGGTCCCGCGGAAGCTCAAGGCTTGGGAGAGAAGCAAAGTTTTCGAGCCCGTCCTCAAGAGCCTGCGCGAGGCTGAATCCCAAGCCAAGGCTGAGCGGTTGGGTATGTGGGAGTACGGCGATGTCACCGAGGACTAGACATAGATCAGGGGTAGAAACTATACGGGCCCTTGTGTGGGCTGAGACAGAACAAGAATGAAAGGGTGTCGGCGTGGAAAAGTAAGGCAGCCGGGGTTCTGATGCATATCCTTTTAGGTCATCATAAAAATCATTTTTCCCTGTCATCCCTTGTGACCCAGTGCCTTTGATGTTTCCGCGGGCTGGTGTCGTTCAAATACCGCATCGAACAGGTTTCACGATGGGGCGCGTGGTGGTTGATCAAACCCGAGACCGCAACCTCCGCCATCTCCGTGGAGAAGAGAGCAATGAAGCATTGTCCAATCGTTGGCATTCCCACCCACGTGGGGTGTGTGCTAGAGTCCAAGTTCGCGGCTGAGTAAGGGTCTGCGAACCCCACCGAGCATTTTGCACGAGGCGCTGGAACGGACGTGAGGGGTTCAGGTGCCTTTTGCCCAGGCGAGCACAACCCTCAACGCACCGGGAGATCCGGTGGCGGACCCGAAAGGGTTTCCGTCTCTGGGTGCGAGATCGATTAGGAAGATATCGTGCGCTCAATGGACATGATTTGTGCCCCCTGGAACAAGGCAGCTCGTAAGCCCTCAGTTAGCAGGAAAGGGGCGAGTTATTAATCAGCAACCATTGCATGGTTATGAAAGGCACCCGCGCGGGAAAAGTGGTCAAGGGGAGGAGTTTTCTCAGGGCGATGGGGCGAATGGGATGGGGCGAATGGCAGGGGTGGGCCGGGACTTATGACGATGTCGGGACCCCGCTAGACGTCAATTATCCGCTGGCGCTGGCGCCTTGGGTCCCCAACACAAAAGAAGGGGCGGGCGCGATCTTTTGTCTCGCCGGTCCATCTTCCCAGTAACCCATCCCAAACGTTTTTCTTTGCAAATTGCCTCCGGTTTCGAACCCAGCTCCATCTTCCACAGATTCATCAACTCGTACACCTCCTCCTTTCATCTATTCACCATGGCTAGCGCTCTCGAGCAGCTCAAGGCCTCCGGCACTGTAAGTGCATCTCAGATTACCCCGCCAAACCCCTCGTTGCGTTGAGGTGGGAGGTTCGCAACGAAAATGGCGTGGCGATACCTCGATGTTCCCACCATCGTGTGCTCTCATTACTGTGTTCCTGCAGCTAACCACGACTATCAACTCCTAGGTTGTTGTCAGTGATTCTGGTAAGCTTCGCCTATCATTTACAAAGCTTCGAGACACTCTAGCTAACCCCTCTTGTTAGGTGACTTTGCATGTCAGTCTACCCCATCCAGCCCTATCTCCTTGGGCGCCATCGATAATCCATACCTATACTCACAATGCTGTAGCCATTGGCAAGTACAAGCCTCAGGATGCCACCACCAACCCTTCGCTCATCTTGGCTGCCACCAAGAAACCCGAGTATGCCGCTGTCCTCGATGCCGCCATTGCTCAGGTGAAAGGCCAGCCAGGCTCCATCGACGACAAGGTCGATTCTGCTCTCGACAACCTCCTTGTGCAGTTTGGCAAAAAGATTCTCGAGATCATCCCCGGCAAGGTCTCCACCGAAGTTGACGCCGCCTTCTCTTTCGACACCAAGAAGTCCGTAGACAAGGCCCTTCACATTATCGAGGTAAGGAGCGTACGACCGTGTCCTTGTGCAGTACCTAACTTCTGTTCGTGTAGCTTTATGAGAAGGAGGGTATCTCCAAGGATCGGGTTCTCATCAAGGTTGCCTCCACATGGGAGGGCATCAAGGCGGCCGAGATCCTCCAGCGCGACCACGGCATCAACACTAACCTCACCCTCATGTTCTCCCTCGTCCAGGCCATTGCTGCTGCTGAGGCTGGCGCTTTCCTCATCTCGCCCTTCGTTGGTCGCATCCTCGACTGGTACAAGGCCGCGACGAAG
Organism: Cercophora sp. LCS_1; assembly: GCA_036250225.1. Classification (NCBI taxonomy): domain Eukaryota; kingdom Fungi; phylum Ascomycota; class Sordariomycetes; order Sordariales; family Lasiosphaeriaceae; genus Cercophora; species Cercophora sp. LCS_1. Next base: position 717,491 of record JAPZLL010000003.1, read on the forward strand.
AAGGATTACTCCAAGGAGGAGGATCCCGGTGTCGCCAGTGTCAAAGCTATCTTCAACTATTACAAGAAGTACGGCTACAAGACCATCGTCATGGGTGCGTCTTTCCGTAACACTGGCGAGATCACCGAGCTCGCTGGCTGCGACTACTTGACCATTTCTGTGAGTTTGCCCATGAATGGCAACCCTAGCGAGCTCTGCTCTGTTTGTTTGTCACCATCGGCTAACATTGCAACACCCAGCCCAACCTCCTTGAGGAGCTCCTCAACTCGTCCGAGGCCGTTCCCAAGAAGCTCGATGCCGCTGGCGCCTCTGCCCTCAACATCGAGAAGAAGACCTACATCAACGACGAGCCCGCCTTCCGCTTTGACTTCAACGAGGACCAGATGGCCGTTGAGAAGCTCCGGGAAGGTATCAGCAAGTTCGCTGCTGACGCTGTTACTCTTAAGGGCATCATCAAGGCCAAGCTGCAGTAAATTGTTGAAGGTCATGGAGGAGTTGCAAGGATTAAAAATGGGAGGAAGGTTAGGGAAACACGGTCATGATCAGGGACGGTTCAAGAGGGTGGTTTAGAGTGCATTTACTCACCCTCATATAACACGGGCGAGAATGATATCAGCATGTTTTGGGATGCCTTTTTCTGCTATACGGATACATAGCTGGTCTCGAGGCAAATACATGCTTGAGCCTGCTAAAAAAGCAAGTTGCGGATGACGTGATCCAGCATAGTAACGGTATTCACCTTCGTTGATATGATGCAATTCCCTTTATCACCCTACCGTCATAACGCTGCGCTATGCTACGGATAGTCATCGAGAATTAGGTCTGGATATTATGCAATGCAAACAACTACACTGACGGGCCATCACCCGTTGCCCCTACTATCCAAATAAAAAGCCTCCTCACACTCCCCTATTCATCAGCACTTGTGCAATCGACTTGCTCAATCCTATGCGCTACAAACCCATCCGCCCTTGGCGCTTCGACTACCAGCGCCGTAAGTTGCCTTCCATGACCGCATCCCGAGTCCAGCCCGAACGCATACCGCGTCCCCTTTCTCCGCTTCATCTTCTTGCTCCTCTTTTGCCGTTTCCCTTTGGCCTCGACATCCCTCTTGACTTCCTTATCCTTATCTTCACCGCTCGCCCCATCGTCAGTCCCATCATCGTCGCCCTCACCCTCGTTCTCAACTTCAATCTCAATCTCGGTCTCAACTTCCACCTCTACGTCCCCATCTGATTCTACCTCCAGCTCGGGCGCAATCTCAATGTTGATTGCCGTCCCTCCGGATCCATCGCCGTCTGTGTCACCTCTCGCGTGGTGCTTTTTCTTCTTTGACTTCTCGGCCGGATGGGGCTTGATGACCACAGGCGTTGACGTCTGCAGACCTTTCTTGGCGTCGTGGCCGTAGATGACGACCGTTCGATCCTCCGGGTGACGGACGTGGTCGTTTTGGAAGCGGTTCCATGCGTGGGACCACGGCTCGCCGTTTCGTGTGTCTGAGGGGACGGCGACGATGGGGGAGGCGCTGGTTGTGTCTCCCTCCTCAATTTCATCTTCCGGGGTTGGTAGGGTCTCGGATGAGAGGCCGGGATAGATGAGGGTGCGCATGTTCATCATGGCCCAGGGGTCTTGTTTTTCCAGGGGCACGTTGGGGACTAGACCGGCGTGGACAACGACGACTTCGCTTGCGTTCCAGGGTGTGTTGGTTGCGCCGGGGATGGCGCCGATGCGGAGGATCACGGGGAGAGAGGACAGCCATTTTAGTTGTTTGGCGGATAGGGAACGGGCCACGGCGCGGGCGTGGTTGGCATGTTTGCTGCGGAAGGCCGAGAGTTCCTCGTCTGCCTCGTCGCCTGAGGGGATTGGGTCTTCCTGGTCGGTTGTGCCGGCTTTGTGGTGGTGGTGCTTTTTCTTCTTTTCCATCGCCTTGTGCGCGAGGAGTACTAGATCCTCGTGGTTCCCCCTAACGCCGCTTGCGCTGACCTCTATGGCGAGATTTACGACGCCTGCACTGTCTGGGCCCTTGGCCACGATGTCGCCGACCAGCACCAGATGATCCCCATTTTTGTGATCAAATTCCACTTTTTGGAGGAGAGCTTTCAGCTCATGGAGGTGGCCGTGGATGTCGCCTACGAAGACGAGGCGCCTCCGTCTTACCTTCTTGCCAAAGGCGTCGACGTCTGGTGAAGGTGGTGGGAGAGTGTGCTCCGGGGCCAGAGACACCATGAGCGGATCCGGGAGGTCAAACAGTGGCGGCCGGGCACTGGTTCCGTACTCCATAATTATTGTTTTCTGGAGGTCTGAGTCTTGGTAGTTCGGCCGGAAGTCGCGTTGACCACCGCCCTCAGCAACCGCTTCGGGAGGTGAGTGGGGGTGTCGGAAAGACGTCATGGCGGGTGACGCGGCAAACAGCAGCGACTTCACGGCCGGAATGGGCGCTGCGAAGAGATAGCATAGCGTCACCAATATTGACACCATCCCGACCAGCACGAGAAGCGGTGGCCGGCGGGAGTGGTGGCGGAAGTGGCGGCCAAAAAGCCGCGTGATGACGGCAGTTGGCATTGGCGGTGGGGATTTGGCGCTTCCGGGGTTTTTGTGACTCTCGATCGGAAATCAAGGGGGGCTGGATCTCACCAAAGCTCGCGATATCTCATTTCATTGTTCGCTGGCGCGCTGGTTTTCCGCCGGAAAAGTGATTCTTATGTGTTTTTTTTTTCAAATTAGGAAAAGGGCAGGAAAATACAAGGTTGCTAGGAATCAACAAGGCCCTAGCTGAGACGAGGAGATCTCGCACTAACTCGGCCGTACAAACGTCATGATGTGCTGCCAGAGGTGCAAACTGAATCGAGGGCCAGAAAAAGGGAGCACAAAACGCACCGGTCGTTGGCGCACAGGATGTCAGGCGTTGGCCGAGGTCCCACCTGTTCAAAGTCAATCCCTTCAGGTTGCTCATGCCCGCTCGCGCCACACCCTTTTTTTCGATGAGCAATCTTTGCCTGTCGCCCAACCCATGCGCAAAAACGCCTAAGTTGATGGCAATCGCTTGAGCCGGAGTCCATGCGGGTTGTAGCATAACTGGCGAACGTAGCTCTGATCCATTGAATGTAGAGGGGTGCTCCCTGCGTCGAGGTTGGGCATATTTCAAAACATTGCACACCAGAACGCCGACCAATGCCCCCGTCCAGACCCATGACTGTACAACTTCATGCATTTACAGCGCGTAGAAACGTTACACGCGACCGCTGTCCTCTCGATGTGCCCTCACGAAGACTACCAGCCCCACCATGATGACTTTTTCCCTTGTGCCGCTGCCACCACCTTGGCCGCCTGTTCTGCTCTGTACTTTTTGTTTTCTGCTTCCCTCCAGTCCTCGGGCTCCTTTTCGTTGCCGTCGGTTTCTCCACGTGCACCGGCAAAGGCAGACTTGCCAGCATAAAGCTGGTATCCATCGCCGGTCGTTTCGGTTTCCTGGATTTGTCGAAAGGTCGCTGGCTGGTTGCCTCGAAAGCGCTTTCGCATATCAATCATCCCGCGACGGCAGTCTCCAAACCCCTTTTTGAGTTGTTGGCACTTTAATGGGAGCTCGTCGGCGAGGGGTTGGCGCAGGCATTCGGCGGCTGTGTGTCGCTGCTTCATGACGCAGTCCGACTCTTGCAGGCACTGAGCCAGTGCGTCTCCTAGAAAGAGGTTAGTTTGCGCAAAACATAGTGGCCGATGGGGGCTCACTTATGTCTTTACATGAGCTCGGCATGGTGGAGGTTGGCTCTGGAATCCTCAATGGTTGGAAAGTTGGAGTTCTTCAACTACCAAATTGTCGGCCCCAGCTCGCGATCGGCCTGGCATGCGGCGCATCGGCCGGGCTCGAAGCCGATTCGGTGGTGCAACCGCTAATCCGATTGGCCCAGTCTGCCCCTCGGCGTGGTTCGAGCGCCAACCCGTTAGCGGTCTCACCAACGCCTACCACTGCAGGTGGCAGGGTGCTCGCGTCTTTCAGGGGCCGTTCGAGTCCTCGAATTCTCGTGTGGCATCGTCGGTCGGTGAGAGATAAGCCTGGATTCTTGGGCCCTTTAAGTTTCTTTTTATAATCCCCTATGCTTTTCGTTTAGTAAAGACATCGGAAACTCAAGTTGCCATTCTAAACCGCCAATTAGCTTCTGTGTTTGCCCAGCGTCACAAGGCACACCTCGCGCGGCTTGCATGTGATTCGCCGTGACATCACAACGCCTTCCCTATTCGATATCCACGAGAAACCCGCCACCACCTACCTGGGCTCAGTGTCTCTCGGTGGGACTGGGCTTTGCCAAACCTAACCCCTAAGCTATCTCTTCCTAATGTTTAGACGGCCATAGACCGGATTTTAGCTCGACCTTGTTCCAATAACTTTTTTTCTGTCGCTTTCTTCCACTGCTTTCTGATCATCGCTCGGTGCCGATGAAGAGGTAGAACCTCTCTGGAGCTGCAACCAGAATGCCTGTCCCCTTTCTTGGGCGCCTCAATCTGTAAGCTCCCACATCTACTGACCGCAATTCAGCACGCACCTTTGCTTATCGTGTGAACAGCACCGAGTACTTTGCCCTAGTTGGATCCTTCTTACTCGTGGGCGTTGAGGCTCTGCTTCGAGTCCTTACTCTAGCCCTGCGTAAGTACTTTTGCTTCCGCTGCGCGCCGCACCTTATCTAACACAAGACAGCACCTTCAATTATCGAGATTTTTTACAGGATATCGAGGCGCTTGTTTAATCGATGGTCGTCACCGTCGCAAAAAAGAGCAGAGGGGAGAAGGAAGTGTAGGTGGTCGCCACAGCGCTCCGTGCCGCCCCGCTGACCAACCCATAGCCATCTCGGCTTCGGTCCGCGATGCCTCCGACTTTGTTGATCTGTGTGCGCTATGGGGGTATACGGCCGAAGAGCACGTAGTCCAGACTAAGGACGGATACTTGCTCGGGCTGCATCGCCTTGCGTGGAGGAAGGGAGAGGAGGATATCAAAGTCAACCATGGCCCAAACAGTGTGAAAAAACGGGTTGTATATCTGCACCATGGCTTGCTCATGAACAGCGAAGTTTGGGTTTGCTTGACCGATGAGCAGAGATCTCTGCCTTTTACTCTGGTTGAGAGGGGCTTTGATGTCTGGGTAAGCTTCTGCTGAGCGCGTCCGGAGACTGGGCTTCTGAGCTGACACCCATAGCTTGGAAACAACCGCGGTAACAAATATTCGAAAAAATCGATACAATGTGCGCCGACTTCGCAAGAGTTCTGGAACTTTTCGATCGACGAATTCGCTTTCTACGACATTCCCGACAGTATCGCGTACATTCTTGACACCACTGGGCAGAAGTCTCTCTCATACATTGGATTCTCCCAAGGAACCGCCCAAGCGTTTGCCAGCCTCGCTGTTCATCCGAAACTCAACCATCAAGTCAACGTCTTCATTGCCCTTGCCCCAGCCATGTCCCCGGCCGGCCTTCACAATGGCATCGTGGACGCTCTCGTCAAAGCCTCCCCCCAAGTCTTGTTCTTGCTGTTCGGAAGACGGTCCATCCTGAGCTCTGCGACAATGTGGCAATCCATCCTTTACCCCCCTATTTTTACCAAATTCATCGACTATGGCCTAACGTTCTTGTTCAACTGGAAAACCAAAAACATCAGCACCTCACAAAAGCTCGCTGCCTATCCTCACCTTTACTCCTTTACTAGCACCAAGTCTGTTGTGCACTGGTTTCAAATTATACGCACAAAGTCATTTCAGATGTACGATGACGACGTCCACCCCCCAATGCTATTATCCTCAAGCAGCAAGTACACCAAGGTTGCTAAGTACCCGACTCGAAATATCAAGACGCCGGTCGTCTTGGTGTACGGAGGTAGCGACTCTCTTGTGGATATCAAGGTCATGCTGCGAGAACTGCCCAGGCAAACGATGGCCACCGAAATACCTCACTACGAACATCTCGACTTTCTTTGGGCAAGGGATGTCGACACCCAAGTGTTTCAGCATGTATTCGATGCACTGGAAAGCTTCACTGGGGCCGAGCATACAAAAGAAGAGTACGAGCGTTATCGGAGCGCCAGGCGGACACATCTTAGTACGAGCCTGTTTTCCCGGCGCCATGCTGCACGGAACAGCGATGCTGCGCTTGACAGTGATGTGAGCACCGCAGTTGGTGGCGGTAGCGTTGCAGACGATTGCCTTCAGGAGCCAACTGTTGAACATAGGGAAAACATCGCACACGAATTTGCTGGGGTCGAAGACACCCCAGAGCCTGGGCTTAGCGCGAGACGATCCGTGGGCCAGCTCCGTGAGACGAATATCCCTTCTCCAAGCGGGAGCTCGAGATCTGTACGGCCCCGTCCCATTCGCGCATCCACTATACCGGATGATGACGAGGTCGCTCTGGCGAGTCCGTTATCACCTCAGAGCGTGCGGTTCCACGAAGAGCCTGCAGGAGTGGGAATGGATGGTACTGCAGACCAGGATAAACCTGCCCATATCAGGACACCTAGGCGAAGGGGAACCGGCGGAAGTCAGATGAGCGTGGACTCGATGAAACATGGACGAGGCATTAGCCTTGGTGCCGGTACTAACCCCCAAAGACACCCTTCAACTCAGATGTACTAACTTTTCTTTTGGCAGGGAGGGCGGTCGGCGGCGTGACAACAAGCGGGATCGATTTCAGTGCCGGGGTTGTCAGCACTGATGTGACCAGGTAAGTCGCAGCTGTGTATGCCTAGACGCGTCGAATGGTCAAAGTGTATATATACTCCAGCACTGGTGTTCCTTCTGGGCACATCGGTCATGGCTGCGTGTGGGTTGAAGAGCCTGGTTATTTCATTTGGAAATAACAGTGCGTCCTGGACAAGTAAATAGTCGCTTATTTGGCTTGTATATAAACACTCAACCAAGAGTTTGCCTTCCTACGGCCAAGAACCCATTGCCCTCAAGTGATCATTGGTGATGCAAATCTCCTACAAACCATACTAAAGATATAGCCTGGAATGCTGAACCCATTTTGCAGTTCACCCAACAAGCGTCAGTGGTTTAGTGGTAAAATCCATCGTTGCCATCGATGGGCCCCGCGTTCGATTCGCGGCTGACGCAACCAAAATTTTTTGTCGTTTTTTGCCATCCTCCCTTATTTATTCCCCACGTCCCCTTGTTCAGTGGTGGATACAGAACTTGGCATACATGTCTGACATGCTTTCATTCGCAGCCATGTAAAGTGTACCCCGTGGTTTAGTTGAATTGCCTATCTCTGGTTTTTTTTTTTTTTTTTTTGGTAGGGCGTTGCTGTCTCCATCCCCTTTGCTTCTGGAGTGAGGCAAGTAGGTCTTGGATCGCTGTCGCTCTCCCTCTTCGAATTCGAAGAGCGGTTGATTTAAGGCCAAGGCCCCTCACAGCGGCTCAAAGGAGGTCTTGGCATCACCTTTTGAGGGGCGGTTGGCAGCAGCAGGGCTGGAGGGGCCAGGGGGCCAATTTCCCCGGATTTTGCGCCCGGTCCCCCGTTCTGGAACCCATGCCAGTGGCCGCGTTTTCACAAGGTTCTCTCACGTTGCGACGCCCATCGACACCTACAATCAGGGCAACTCAAAATCGACCTCGCCGCCCAACACGAGTTAGCTAGTGATCCGTACCAGCACACGCGAAGCCGCATCGGTTCCGACCAGCGATCGAATTGCGAATTCAGCCATCGCGACATGGTAGAAGATGGGCATTGAGCTGCGCTTGCTTGTCCCGTTCTTCACTGTCCAACACGGCCCGCTCGCCTCGTGCCCATCAAGGTAGAGGCAGACAGCAAACAAGGGAGACGTCCGGCTCAACGCTCTATTCGGGGCAATCCCTCTGCCACCAAGCATGATGACACGACGGATTGTACGTCTCTTTCCCTCTGACAGCTCCGGCCATGTCCCCGTCCCAAGCTAGCAAAGCACCCGAGAGCAGCAAGCAAGCGCCTAGGCTAACCTTGCGGTGCTTCATGCGCCCTGCAGGTCCGCACCATTTTCCAGGTGATAACTGCGGCCGCCGTGACGTTTATCCTCATATTCGTCCTCGATAGGAACTTTCGCGTGCTGCCGAATGCCCTTCACGAGTACCTGCCCACGCACCATGCCGGCCTTGTCATTACCGACATCACCATCAAAAATTGCGCCTCGTACAACATCTTTTCAAGCTGCAACCTCGATCCCGAAGTCTGGCATCGCATCGACAAGGATCTCTACCTTGGGAAGAGCACGTTTTCCAGCGCCTATATTTACGTTCGGCGAAAGAAGGAGGAGGAGCTGACGTCTGATGACAAGGTTGTCATCGACGTTTCAGTTGGCCGTCTTGACCCGTCGGCTGCGGGCGGAAAAGACAAGGGGAAGCCCTCGCCGAGTGAGAAGTGGGAATCGCGGCCCGCCGGGCTCTGGGTCAAGCGGTCGAGCAAGAAGGGTGCGAGCGACTCGAAGGATGCCGTGACGGCGGTGGACCTGTTGTTTGGCGACGATGCGACCGAGGCTAGGCCTGGCTGGGCCATAACAGGCACACCGCTTTTACTGGATGCGAGCTCGAGCATTCCTGTTGCTCATATCACCATCCGGAGGGGGGTCCCTCACGCTCCCCCGAAGCCGGTCCCGCGGGTCCAGGACAACGGCAAGTTCAAGATCATGCAGCTCGCGGATCTGCATCTGAGTACTGGCGTCGGGCATTGTAGAGATTACTTGCCAGAGGACTGGAATGGCGGCAAGTGCGAAGCTGATCCGAGGACATTGGATTTCGTGACCAAGATTCTGGAAGAGGAGCGCCCTAATCTGGTGGTCCTCAGCGGTGATCAAGTTAATGGCGACACCGCTCCGGATACACAGTCTGTAAGTTACCCCTGCCCACCGATCAAGCACACTCGTAGCTCACAATGCTTCAGGCTATCTTCAAATATGCTCAACTCCTGATCAAGCGCAAAATCCCCTATGTGTCCATCTTTGGCAATCACGATGACGAAGGCTCGCTGTCGCGCGCAGCCCAGATGGATTTGATTGAGACACTTCCCTACTCGCTCTCCAAAGCCGGCCCCGCCGACATTGACGGAGTGGGCAACTACCACATTGAAATCCTTGCCCGAGGGGGCTCAGATCACTCAGCCATCACCGTCTACCTGCTTGACACTCATGCCTATTCGCCCAACGAGAAGAAGTTCAAGGGCTACGACTGGATCAAAAAGAACCAAATCGATTGGTTTCGCGAGACGGCGCAGTCGCTCAAAAAGGCGCACAAGGCCTACACCCACGTCCATCTCAACGTTGCATTCATCCACATCCCCCTCCCTGAGTACCGCGACGGCAACCTGACGTTTGTCGGCGAGTGGAAAGAAGCCGTGACCGCGCCCGTTTACAACTCTGGCTTCCGGGACGCCTTGGTTGATGAGGGTGTCGTCATGGTCAGTTGCGGACAGTGAGTTTCCACCTTGTTTCTTCCGTCGTCCCCACACATACTAACCATATTTCCCTAGCGACCACGTCAACGAGTACTGTGGCCTTTCCATGAACGAGGAAAAGCCCGCTCTGTGGATGTGCTACGGCGGCGCCACAGGCTTCGGCGGCTATGCCGGCTACGGAGGGTACCATCGCAAGATTCGTATCTTTGAGTTCGACATGAACGAAGCGCGTATCACGACGTGGAAGCGTGTCGAGTACGGCGAGGACACTGATAAGCGCATTGATGAACTTATCATCGTCGATGCCGGGAGACCGATTATTCCCATGTATCAGTGAATAGAGAACAAAAGGGAAAAAAGGAGGAAAGCTTGTAGCATTGTGTTTGTGCATTGCATGGACGGGGTGGGCATCCAGGATTGTTTCCAGGGGCGTTTGTTTACTTGGCGCGCGGCGGGCGTCTAGGTTTCCCTCTTTTTCTGTCTTGGGTCCTCGGCTTGTTTTTTCCATCCCCCTCTCTAGTTTCGAATGATTGTTGGGTTGAGACCTACAGCGTGGTTTGTGGTTGTGCGTTTAGACTCAACTTTAGCCATCGACGGCTGGATTGTTTGTTTGTCGCTGGAGTGTGGTTCTTTTTGTGTGTGGGAAGTATATATATACGTACATACAAGTTCTGGCTACTTGCTTGCTATGGACCGGGTTAGGGGCAGCGCCTTGGTTGAGGTAATAAAAAGAGCGCGAGTTTATATACTGATGGTTGTCGCTTTCCTGGATGGCGTTATTGAACTTAGGGTGCTTGCTTGTCTAAAACTTGACGGGATTTTGGAACTTGTTATATCGACACAGATCAAACCCGTGAGGTCTTCCGGGGTGGCTTGGGGCTGATTGCACTTTCTTTGAAACGTTGAAGTTAACGTGTAGAGTTGGAACTTTGGACGACGTGTAAGTCAGGTGCGATGCATTCCCATCAAGAAACCCCGATGGTCTAGATGGGTTGCGACTGCCGATATTGGAAACCATTTTGACTTCTCATTCGGCAAGCCTTCGTCCACGCCACTTCCACCAAGCTCACGACACCGCAGCTTAGACTTCATCTTTGACCAGCAGAGTTCAAACCGTAAAGCCCCACACTACTTTATAAGGCCCCGACCTATCCTTCCACCCGTCTCTCAGCAGCATTCCATCTGAAGACACGGGACTGGGTAGCTTGTCAATACAGTCAACCACCCAGCCGACATCACCAGCCGACCATGAGCGACCAAGATATCTCCCAGCCGCGTACCTACGGCGGCCGATACCGCGGAAGTGGGCCCATCACGCGCTACGACGATAACGGCGACGAAGTTCAACGCTGGAAAGGTCATTGGATCAAAAAGGTGGACGGAAAACGAGCCCGCCTCCGCGAGGGCGCGAACCCGTACAAGACCCGGCCTCCAACTGGTTATACCTCCTCGTCCGCATCCTCCTCCCCAAGGGATTCGCTCTCGACGATATCGTCCTCCTCTTCCCTGTCCACTCAGGCTGCCCCCACTCCAACAACCCCGCCCCATGATTCCGATAAGGAATATCCCTGGCCAAAGATAGCGCTGGGCTCCCCTTACATGTCGCCCTCAGCCGCGGACCCCGGAGTTGATATTGAGCCGCCCAAATCTCTTCTGCCCACTTCACCGTTGCTGGAACCACCGCCAAACTCGCCAGTATCACCATTTAAGCTCCTATTCACCACTCCAGGCCTAGACAGCTACGGCGACATGGCCCGGCACCAGGACTTCACCCCTCTGCTCCCTGCGCCAGCCCTACGAGCCGCCCACACCGAGTCCCCGTCCCATTGGATGGAGGGGAGTTATTGGGGTAAGGGGACTGCCGAGGCGTCGGCGGTGCCGAACCCGCCGTCTCTCAGCTATGAAGCGGGACTTGGGGAGTTGAAAACCCACAAATATAAGAGGAGACGTTTGCGTGATGGAGCTGGAGTCGAGGAGTCGGAGCCCCCTAAGAAAAAACATTGCAAGTGAAAGTGGCAAAGTTCGAGATGGGTAGCAAAAGAACATGCAACAAGAACAGCCATTCGGACCTGTAGAGTATGCCTAAGGCATAGAGTCGATTGAGCAAAGAGACAGCGTCATAAATAAAACCGTAACACTTTTATTTATTTTTTCCCGCCCAAGACACCAAACATGCCACTGATACCACATTGGTCCAATATTAACATGTCCCCCACCACCTTTAGTTGTTTTGTTCGTGATCCCATGAAATTTTATCCAGAATGTCTAAAACAATAAAAAGAGAACACCGGGACCCACATTAAACTCTCGTGATAACAACTTCGACCCTCTTGGTAATGCCAATGCCCTGCTGCCCGGACTCCAGAATAAACTCGGTGCTGTTGCCCTTGGTAACGTGCCCCAACACCTGGCCCTCGAAACTGCTCGTCTCCGCATTGTCGTCGTTGCCGCTCTCGAGCGGGTTGCACCCCTTTGCCCGACCCGCTTTCCATTTTTGCATGGCGTACGCCGACCCGATGTCGCGCTTGCTGTTGCCGCTTCGCGATTCTCCCGACCGGTCGCTGAAGTACTTGAAGAGGGGCGAGAGGGTGGGGACACAGGTGACGATGATGCCCAAGTTGTTTTCAATAACCGACCACAGGATCAGGGGGGCCGAGTCGGTGTAGTTGACGAGACGGCTGATGGTCTGGATGCGCACGATCTGGATGATGGTGATGAACATGCCTAGGGCGAAGAGGCCGAGGAGGACGGCCTTTTTGCGCTTTTGGATTTGGGATTTCATGAGGATTGGGAAAGGGAGTAGCATGCTGTGTTTGAGGTATTGTTAGTGGTGTTGTGTGGGAATAAGGGAAAAAAAAAAACGTACACGACAACATCAAAGACGATGGTGATGGATGCCATCGAAGTGTACACGGCGACGCCGGGGAGACAAGAACCGTCAGTAATTGTGGTGTCCCATTGCTTGGCGACGGGCTGGCAGAGGTTGAGCTGGACTAATAAGAAGGCCAGATGGAACATGATACAGGCCACGATGACGGCGATGCAGAGCATTCGGTAGGCGCCCTTGGGCAGGAATCGGAGATAGGAGAAAAGCAGGACCAGTTTGAACCCGAGAATACTCAAAATGTAGCTGCAATCTGTGTCAGTAAAACTGTCGAGAAATGTCCTGGCGTGTTGCTGAGGGGACTAACAACGGGGCGCCGACGTATTGAATCTGTGGTTCTGTTAGCTGAGCTCGAACCTTGAGGCATCCCAAAAGTGTTTGACGTACTAGACCAAAGTTGAAGACATTTTCCTCAGGCAAGTCGCCAATGTTTTCAAGTCCCAACCCCCATTTTGTTTCTAATGTTCGGTCAGTCCACAGAGGAAAGCGTCGCAGGTCAGAGAGTAGCCTCACGGATTATCGTCACGACAGCGAAGCCAGCGGCAACAACCTGATCAAACCATCAAAACCAAAACACAAGATGCAGGCATCCTGAAGAACATACCCAGGTGGCCAAGATAATGTAGTCATCTATTTTGGCGAGCTCAGGTTAGAGGAGCATGGTGTATGCTGGTCCACGGCCAACTTTACCTATACCGGCGGCTTTGATCAACTTGAAGCGAACGTAAACACGTAGGCCAACAGCAACCAATGAAAGAATGGTCATGGCAATAGCCAGACCTGTGATCGTTGGGCCCAACGTCGGGGCGGGTTCGGCAGTGTTGTACGTCCACCCCATCTTGCCGGTCACAACCAATCCGAGACTGGTGGAAAAGAGTGACTTGAGGTGAGCAAGACCGGAAACTCAGAGACGCGGGCTCGAGGTCGAATACGCCGCTCCTGTAAGAGTGGGAAGCTAAAGATGGCCTAAAACTGTCGTCTCCCGGGCAGCGGGACCCTCCTCCGTTTATCGACCTGGCGAAGAGGGAGGGGCGGCTTTTCCCATCAGAGGTAACCCAAATGTATTTTCGACGCATAGTTTTGGCTGGGAGTTGTCCCGCCGTCTCCGGGGGTACCTGGGGGTAGCCCCGAGTGGCAGCCATCCCGCCAGGAACCCTACCGTAACATCATACGAAAGGAAGTGTGATAAATGGGCACCCCACAGACAGGGTATTGCCGGCTGCCACCCCCTTTCTCCAAGTTCACCTTGTGCGCTCCGAAAAACACTCCGCAAGCAAGGAGCCAACAGCATGGGCTGGGCCGAAAGCTAGCCGGCACGAGCCGTAGCTTGGTCAAGATAGCGCCGGGGTTCGGTTGAAGCTGCCAGTCCAGGAAACAAACCAAGACTAAATCTGACATTGACAGCGACGGCGCCGTTCTTTAGTGTTCAAGTGTTTCTGTCATTCCGGGGGACGCCTTCCGGGAGGTCAGCACTTATTCAGGCCGCCGTGTTGATAGCAAAACGTTGCGGTGTTGCGGTGTCGACCCATGTTACCTGGTGCCAAGTGTCACAAGCACCAGCGAAACTTGGCGAGAGCCGATGTAGCCCTTATGCCGATCTCGAGGCGAAGGTAACCAAGGTTGCCGCATATATACCGCGTAGATCCTCAACCGCGTGTGTATTGTCCAATATCACATCTGCCGGCCACGATGACCGGGAGAGATCTGCCCGCGGATTCGCAGAATCCAAAGGTACACACAAGTTTCCCAACGATCTGGAACCGTTTCTACTCATGAAATTCGGACAATGGAGTTGGGCGGGCCTACAACCTGGCTTCTGGAGGCTAGACCATTCCCCTAGTCCATTGCGATGAACCGCCAGAAAGGATTTGGGTTGGACTTGGGTTGGGTCTGGTGTGTGCGTGGCGTTCTCTTGCCCTGCGACTCCATTGTGCCAATTCCGTCAGCAGAAAACGGCGATCTGGGGTCTTGAAACGCTTGCCGATTCGTCCTTGGAGGCGACGGTGGTTCACGGGCTAAGGCTGCGGGCGAGTCAGGTGAAGAAGTCATGACCAGAGATGGCGCAATGATCGGATCTGGGTGTGTCGAATCGCATCATGGGTGGAGTTGGAATTGGATCTTTCCTTTCCAATTTTTTTTTTTTTTTTTTTTTTTTTTTTTTAAATTTTCCTTGCACTCTTTTGCAAGCGAGTTTCTTCGTTTCTTCATGCCCCTCTGCGTCCTCTGCGGGTGCGGTGGAAGCTCCTTCCTGGCTCGGTTGCAAGTCGTTGGCCAACCACGCACGGATCTTGGCGATATCCTTCCGTTTCTGCGCGATGCAGGCATCAGTGTTCAGAGGGTAGGGGAAGGAGCACAAGGATGGGCTTCCGAGATGTCGAACGATGTAAGTCACCGGGGGAAGTGCTCAAAACGGCAATTCCCTGCTAGGCGACGTTCAAGCCCAGGAATAATAGAGCTGAAATACGACCGAAATAGACGTTGCAGCATGACTCCTTCTCAGACAGTCATCTCCGTCGCCGTAGGATTCGTCAAGACGGCGATTGTTTCGCAACTTCGAGGCTACCGGCATCAAGAAAGCAGTGACGCGGCCGTTGCTGATCAAAAAGGGTGCTTCGACGTCGGCACGGCCATCTTCGGTAACGCCGGAGGCCGATGGAAGTTCTCGAGAGTCAAAATTTTGATGGAGGTATCACTGCAGCCTCTGGAAACTGTCGACTCTTACAGCTCAGCCAAAAGGTGAGTTGGCGGACTTTGGGCCGAATACAGGGCAGAATTCAGGAGAGAAAACAGGGATTATACATGGCGTTTCGCGCGTCTAGCGCGGCTATGCCCACTTTTGTCAACGGGCGACGGAATAAGCCATGTTCGTGGCAGGGTAAGTCGCCAGAAGGCTGGTACAGGCCATCCAGAAAGAGGGGTAACGGTCGAAAATCCCCCCAACGATGGTCACTGATTTTTACACACAACGAAGATAACGTCAATAAATTGAACACTTGTTTTGGCTACGGCCGACTATCTATTATCGCGCCTATCGCGTGGTTTTGCTGATTGAGAGCCATAGTCGACAACTTTCCCGGGGCTCATAAGCGCCACGCAGCTTCCTTCTGTTTGGTGTTCCCAACAACACCTCGCCGAAGCTCCTGCTCAGAGTCTGACTTTTGTGGCCGGTAATTTACCAGCTTATCACAAATCTCACAGGATTTTAACCTGCCACCATGGCTTGCGGCTCTGGATGTTGCTCGCCGCCTGTCGAGGCACCACTTGTGCAGACTATCGCAATTGCCCAGGTTCCTGTACCAGGAGACGGGGAGGGAGGCCTCGCGCCGAACGGCGGCACCGGGTCAGTGGAAGTCGAAAGACCTACCGAGCTTGGCTGTAGTAAGGGATGCTGTGGTGAGACCAAGAGCCCGATTCAAACCGACCCTGTTGTTGTCAACGCCGGGCACAACGAGGTCCCCCAATGTCACCCAGAAGTGGTGGCCACCGGTTGCACAAAAGGGTGTTGCGGTGAAGCCACTAGCGACCTGGAAGCAAAACCTACTGCTCAAAGGCCCCAAGAGGGGACTCAGGGCTGCTGCTCCCCATCGGGCAAGGATGATGGGATCTCAGGCGCCTGTGAATTTGCCGAGGGCGCTCCCGAAAGCGAGCTGCCCGAGTCTACCCAGAAAGATTGCAGGAAAGGTTGCTGTGGAACAAGAGGAGAGACACAAGTCACTAATGATGCGCCGCACGACCAGCCATTGCCTCCGAAGGAAAGTTGCGCCGAAGGTTGCTGTCCCACGCCCAAACCTCCGAGCAACGAAGACGCAAGCGCGCCAAGCTGCTGCGAGGGCAAACTTGCCCCCTGCTGCGACGAATCTTGCCTCGATCGTCTTGCTCTGCGCGAATGCGAAAACCTTTCTGCCGCTCGCCCAGGTAAGGTTGAACTTGTTGGCGTGCCTCATATCCACTAACTCTCTTGGCGTAGGTGCCGGTGATGGAGTTAGCTGCGACCGTGGCAAGCATGGGAAGTCATGTGCCGAGCATTCTCTCAAAGCGCGTAGGACATACGCAGAGAGACTCCAGGCTCTCGGCTGCATCTGCCGTACCTTGATCGCCCTCGGTCAGGAGTCATGCTGTCCTCCCCAGCGACGTTCTGCTAAAGGGGCACAGCTTCTCCAGAAGCAGTCGCCAAGAAACTCGCGCTCTTCTATCGATTCTTGTTGTATCGAAAAAGGACAATGCTCAAGCTTGAAACCTCCAAGTGTTAAGGAGTCTTGTGGGGGTGGCTCCTGTTGCGCTCCCAAGTTCTCGAAAAGCACCAAGGAGAAGCGCCTCAAACAGAAGAGGGGACCCCCGGGTGTCGACCAAGACTGTGGTGAGCCTGAGGTATCAGTTGCGACCGGATCTTGTGCCGATTCTTGTTGTGGGGACGAGCAACCAACAAACATAGCAGATGTTCCTCCCAGCGCCCGGGACCGAAACACCGACCTTGAGAAGGGCTCATCCGGTGAGCGCGTAGTCTTGACCATCTCCGGTATGACTTGCACGGGATGTGAGACGAAGCTTCTTCGGTGCCTCGGTGGCCATCCATCCGTCAAGAACATCAAGGCCAGCCTTGTGCTTGCTCGCGCCGAGTTTGACTTGGTTGGCTCTACCACAGCGGATGAAATCATCAAGCACCTCGAGCGGACGACCGAGTTCAAATGCGAAATAGTCACAAGTCAGGGCTCGAACCTCGACATACTCGTGGATGCGGATGCCGTTATCAACCAGCCATGGCCGGACGGAGTTCTCACCATCAGGAAGATCAACGAAAAGACTGTCAACGTCAGTTTCGATGCAAATATTACCGGGGCAAGAGAGTTGGTAGAGCGCGGCTGGAAAGACGGGCCGGTCCTTCTTGCGCCGCCTCGCCTTGATCCAACGCTTGAGGCTGGGAATAAGCATGTCCGCAATATCGGTTTTATGACGCTGCTTTCAGCCTGCCTTACCGTCCCCGTCTTGGTCATGGCCTGGGCTCCGGTTCCTGAACGTCCGCTTGAGTACGGGTCAGCGTCGCTAGCGCTAGCCACTCTGGTCCAAGTTGTCGTTGCAGGTCCTTTCTATCCCAAGGCTCTCAAAGCCCTTGTGTTCTCCAGGGTGGTTGAGATGGATCTGCTCGTGGTCTTGAGCACTAGCGCTGCCTACATATTCTCAGTTGTCTCGTTCGGATACATGGTGTCTGGTCGTTCACTGTCAACCGGCGAATTTTTCGAGACGAGCACGCTGTTGGTCACTCTCATCATGGTGGGCCGCTGGCTGAGCGCCCTGGCACGCCAAAAGGCGGTTGAGTCCATCTCGATCCGGTCCCTCCAAACGACCACCGCTGTCCTCGTCGACGGCGGCGAGGAACGGGAAATCGATGCTCGTCTCCTCCAGTTCGGTGATGTCTTCAAAGTTGCCCCCGAATCGAGGGTTCCCACCGACGGTTTTGTTGTTTCCGGCTCATCTGAAGTTGACGAGTCGACAATCACCGGGGAATCCATGCCGGTTGAAAAACACTCTGGGTCCCCAGTGGTTGCCGGATCTGTCAACGGCTCAGGTACACTAACAGTCCGGCTGACAAGACTGCCAGGCGACAACACGATTAGCGCCATTGCGGAGATGGTTGACCAGGCGAAGCTATCGAAACCAAAGATACAGGACATCGCGGATCGGGTCGCTAGCTATTTTGTCCCGGTTGTCATCTTTTTGACTGTACTCACCTTTTGTGTCTGGATTGCTGTCGGTATCAGGGTCCGCGGGCAACCAGGAAACGAGGCCACGATACAGGCCATTACATACGCCATCACAGTCCTCATTGTATCGTGCCCCTGCGCCATTGGGCTTGCTGTACCTATGGTCATTGTCATTGCCACTGGTGTCGCTGCCGAAAAGGGAGTTATCTTCAAGTCGGCTGCAGGTATCGAAACCGCACACAGGACGGCGCACGTTGTTTTTGACAAGACAGGCACACTCACCGAAGGAAAGTTGATTGTGGCAAGGCAGTGGTATGTCGAAGGGGACCAGACCGCAACGAAATCGAGACTTCTAGGGCTAGTAAAGGGCATCAAACACCCAGTGTCAGTTGCCGTCGCTGCCCACCTCGAAGAGAGCGGCGTTTCGCCTGCTGTCATCCTCAGCCAAACGACGGTGGCGGGCAAGGGGATCGAAGGTATTGCGAAGGAATCACAAAAGATGCTTCGGGCTGGGAACTGTCACTGGCTCAAGCTTGCAGCAAATCCAGTTGTGGAGTCAGCGCTGTCGCAGGGATACACAACGTTCTGCTTCATGGAGGGTGACAACCTCGCTGCCGTTATCAGTCTTGAGGATTCAGTTCGTCCGGACGCGGCTTCAACAGTTGACGCTCTTCTGAGTAGCGGCATTTCGGTCCACCTTCTATCTGGCGATGACGATGGGGCCGTTTGCTCCGTTGCGAACCGGCTGAGGATCAACAGTGCAAATGTGCGCTCCCGTTGCACTCCTGCAGACAAGCAAGCATATATCCGTGACCTCCTCGACACGACCACCACCAGGCGCAACGGCAAGAAGGTTGAGAAGCCAGTGGTGATGTTTTGCGGCGATGGCACCAACGATGCGGTCGCTTTGGCTCAAGCAACCATCGGCGTTCACATGAATGAAGGGGGAACTGATGTTGCCAAATCGGCGGCGGACGTTGTTCTCATGCGCCCATGTCTTGGTGGGATCCTCACCGCCATGGCAGTTAGCAAGAAGTCGATGCACAGGATTATTTTCAACTTTAGCTGGAGCTTTGTCTACAACCTCTTCGCGATACTCCTCGCGGCAGGGGCATTTGTCAACGCGAGGATCCCGCCCGAGTATGCCGGATTGGGCGAGCTCGTTAGCGTTCTTCCTGTTATCGCGGCTGCTGCTCTCCTGCGATGGTCAAAGGTTTGAGGCTTCACGTTGACCGAAGGGCGTCTAGCTGTAAATGCCTTTTCTTTTCTCACACGGAGCTTTTGCTTTTTTTTGGTATTGGAGAAGTATTTAGTGCGTGATCAGTGTCCAAACTCACACTATTGAACCCCTGGCGTTTAGTTAGTATCGACCGCTTTACCATTTATCGAGTGGCGTTGCGGCTCAAACTGCCTAAGCGCAAGGCAGCCAATCAATCCTCAAATTTCACTACGAAATAACTTTATTTTTTTCGTTGCCTATCAGGAGTGGCGCGGTAGCCTCGGAAAGCCCCTTTTTACATTTTACACTAAAAACATCGCTAAGTCGTTGGTGTTTCACGCCGTCTCGCTACGGGAGCCCCAGGACGACAAGAAACAAGAAAAGGCCAAGCGACAGCAAGCATGCATGGTCCTGGAATAGCTACAGCCGCGAGAAGCTACCCCGCCATTGCGAACACAAGGCCCCATCATGTCACATTGGCGACCTCCACTGGGAAAGACCCGAGAAAGCAACGGGCGGCACGGAACGTGTGATTCTGGAAGAGGCATGTGTCCACAGAACCGCCATGTTGGGAGGAAGGGTTCCTACGCGATGTGCCATTGCAGATGACGACTGCGTCTCGATCGGGAATTTATGCCATGAGGCTCCGAGGACGATCATCTCTCACACATTTCATCCGCCGAACAGCCAAAGGATCAGGGCCGATGGGGCCCAAACGGATGCTTGAGCTCAGAATTCCACCCCGTCCTCCACCACACAGGGCATTTCGCATGGGAAAAGGCGCGCTGGCCTTGATCAGGATGTCGATGCCGACGTCTGCATCCTTCGGGTGGGTCGCGGCGGAGATTATTGCATTGCGAGCCCCGGGGAGCAGCAAGCGATCCATCCCAAGTCGAATGAGGCAAGTGTTGCATCGATCTCTGAATCCAATGACACCCAAATAAAAGATGGAATGGTTCCCGGCACCACGTTTTTTCACGAAGATCGCTTCCTCTGCCATCGTCATCCCCCACGCTCGTTTGTGACGACATCCAGGAGCCACCGACCTTGTTCATTGCATCAGGGCCGCGCTCTAGCCACTCGTTTGTTCATCATATATCTTCCTCACCCCCTGTCCCCAGGATGAAGGTCACCGTCCTCGCCGCCGGCCTCTTCTCGGCTGCCGTCTTCGCCTCGCCAGGCAGTCCGCCTGGTTCAGGCCCAAGCTCCTGCAAGTGCTTTCCCGGCGACTCGTGCTGGCCCTCAGCCAACCAGTGGAGGTCCCTCAACACCACCGTGGGCGGCAGGTTGATCGAGACGGTCCCACTGGCAAGAGTGTGCCATGACCCGAACCTTGACAGTGCCCAGTGCCAGGCGCTGCAGGATCGATGGCAGTTCCCGGACATGCACATGAGCGACTCGGCGTCCATCATGGCTCCGTTCTTCGCCAACCAGAGCTGCGACCCCTTCACCTCGGCCTCGAAGCCTTGCGCGCTGGGCAACTATGTGCGGTACGCTGTTGCCGCGGCCAACGCCCAGGACGTGGTCAAGGCTATCAACTTTGCCAAGCAGCACAGCATTCGCTTTGTGATTCGCAACACAGGTCATGACTACCTTGCTCGGTCGACGGGTGCCGGTGCGCTCTCCATCTGGACACACAACCTCAAGAGCATCCAGTTCAAGAGCTGGAACGACCGGTTCTACCAAGGGACGGCCGTCACTGTTGGTGCCGGTGTTCAGGGCTTTGAGGTCCTTGCCGCCGCGAGGGATCAGGGTCTGGTCGTGGTCACAGGCGAGTGCTCAACGGTCGGCCTGGCCGGTGGCTACACGCAGGGAGGCGGTCACTCTGCCTTGAGCACGTCGTTTGGTCTCGCAGCCGACAACACGCTCGAGTTCCAGGTCGTGACGGCTGCGGGCAACCTCGTTACCGCTTCTCGTATCAAGAACGCCGACCTTTACTGGGCCCTGTCGGGAGGCGGTGGTGGTAACTATGGCGTCGTCGTCAGCCTGACTGTCAAGACCTTCCCCGACCGTAAGATCGGCGGCGGCTCCTTGTCCTTTTACGCGCACGAGAACCCCACCGAGGTCTTCTTCGCGGCCATTGATGCTTTCCACGCCGCTCTCCCCGACATGGTCAGCGCCGGCACCATGGTCGTCTACTACTTTACCGACAAGTTTTTCATGATTGCGCCCCTGACAGCCTACAACAAGAGCGCCAGCGAAGTCCAGACCATCATGGCTCCCTTTGTGGCCGAGCTCCAGTCGCTCAATGTGACGCACTACGCCGACTACTCGGAGACGGTCAATTATTATAACCACTACGACAAATACTTTGGCCCTCTGCCTAACGGCGCCATCCAGATTGGCATTGCCCAGTACGGCGGTCGTCTTATTCCCCGATCGACCCTCACTAAATCCGAAAGCGCCGTCGCCTTTGCTGCTACGGCTCGCAGCATTGCCGAGCAGGGTGTGACGTTTATCGGCGTGGGAACCGACGTCTCGGCCTTTGGCCAGAACTGCAGCAACGCCGTTCTGCCTGCCTGGCGTAATGCCATTGTTCACGCTACCCTCACCACGCCGTGGAGCTTCGATCCCACCAAGTGGGATGACATGATTGCCAGCCAGCGTTTCATGACTGAGACCATCATGCCTGCCATTGAGGCCGTCACACCAGGCTCTGGTGCCTACATGAACGAGGCTGACTTCCAGCAACCTCGCTTCCAGCAGGAGTTCTTTGGCGTCAACTACCCCAAGTTGCTGTCGATCAAGAACAAGTACGACCCAAGCAGTCTGTTCTACGCAACGGCTGCCGTTGGCAGTGAGAGGTGGACCGTCCGCAACGATGGCCGCATGTGCCGGGCATGATCTTTGCATGATGTACCATTGTAGAAGAAGAATAATAATAACAGGCGAATAGAAGATGTATGTGTTATGGATTATTCATCAAGCCTGATCGACTAATAAGGCCATCGGCGCCAAGAAATGCCGATCGACCCGCCAGCAACGTCAACACCCGGATAGACAGTTCCCCCCTATTTTACCCCTCACTGAAGCCCATTTGTCATGGAGGGCAGGCAAAGCAACGGCTCCGATTGATCAATTGCATTCCCAAAACTCCCCAAACTCCGAAGGCCGACACCATTCATCCTGATTTTTAAGCACACCCAACTTATAAGACAGCGTCACACTCCTTCCTCAATTGAACCTCTCATCACAATCCGTTGTCAGCCAATCCATGCAACGCCTCTCAACCATCGCATTTCATCTCATCACAGCAACAAAGCCAATTCCCTTCATCACACAACCCACCGCAAGGCCACTCACAACAAAAATGACATCCCCAAACATCCACCTCTACACAGTCGGCACCCCCAACGGGATCAAAGTCTCGATCCTCCTCGAAGAGCTGGGTCTTCCCTACCGAGTCACCGAGCTTTCGTTTTCCAAGAATGAGCAAAAAGAGCCATGGTTCCTGGCCATCAACCCCAACGGCCGCATCCCGGCCATCACCGACACGTTTACCGACGGCAAACCCATTCGCGTGTTTGAGTCTGGCGCGATCCTGCAGTACCTTGCTGACCGCTACGATACCGAGCATAAGCTGTCGTATCCCAAGGGGTCCAGGGAGGATTGGGAGGTGAATGGTTGGTTGTTTTGGCAGATGGGCGGGTTAGGGCCTATGCAGGGGCAGGCCAATCATTTTTTTCGTATGTGATCTCTCTCTCTCTCTCTCTCTGTTTTGGTCTTTTTTTAGGGGGTTCCTTTCAAACGTCTTTTGAACATTGTTTGAACTCCTCTTTTACTTCCCTCTTACATATTTTTTTTTTAAAACAATTTTGCACTCGTTTCGATCCCCCTTTTGACCTCCTTTTTGCACTCCTTTTTATTCCCTTTAAAACACCTGTTTTTCAACCTTTTTACTGCAGTTTTATTGGGGTTCTCCTTTTTTTTGCACCCCTTTTTTTTTTTTTTTTTTTAACTTACACCTTTCATCACCCATTTTAAAAGGGAAAGGACAATACGGAGTGATACAACAGGTTTATTACCACACAAGATAGAAAAACACTAACAAAAAACAGGCTACGCCCCCGAAAAGATCCCCTACGGCATCAACCGCTACCAAAACGAGACAAAGCGTCTCTACAGCGTCATGGAGGATCAGCTCGCCACGTCAACGAGCGGGTATCTCGTCGGCGACAGGATGACGATTGCGGACATCTCGTGCTGGGGCTGGGTCAACTCGCACGACTGGGCCGGTGTGTCCATTGATGGGTTTCCGAAGCTCAAGGAGTGGCTGGAGAGGATGCGGGCGCGGCCTGGCGTTGCAAAGGGGGCCAAGGTGCCCAAGAAGGATGCCCCCGCCAAGAAGCTGACTGATGAGGAGATTGCTGAGGAGGCGAGGGCATGGATTATGAAGGGGAATGAGAGTAAGTAGGGTCGTCGGTCGGGAGAGGTTGTCATTTGGCGTTGTTTGGATTGCTTCCAACTCTGCTGGCTGTGTGATATCGAGTTTTAACTGAGCGAGTGTATCAATATTTCCACGTCAACCGCACATCTGATATGTCCAAGTCAACGCCTACTCACTCGTCAGCATCACAACCCACGAGTGCACACGCTCGCCAACCCCCTCGCCTCGCTCACGTCAAACTCGCCACCCCTTAAACACGAAGAATGCGCCCAAAGCCCCGTCCCCTCTCCCAAAACCTCCCCAATCCTCCGCACATTCCCAACCCTCAACCCACCACCAACTACAACCTCGAACCCCTGCGCCTTCGCCTCCGTGCAAATACTGCCCAGTCTCACCTTGTTATCAACAGCGTCCCCCCGCCCACCACTCGTCAACATTCCTCCAAATCCTATTCCTTTCATATCCCGTATCAAACCCTCCAATTCCACACCCTCGCTGTCCAAAACCTCATCAACTGCCCGGTGAAAGACACAGACGAACGGCTCAGCTGCGGAACGCAACGCCCGACAAGCATCTTGATCAATTGATATCGAATCTCCTTCAGATAACGACAAGCAGCCAAAAACAAACCCATCACCTCGTTCGGCATTGAGCGATCCAGTCTGTTTAAACTCTGAGATTGAGTTGATCATGGCATCGAGTTCGTCTGGCGTGTAGATGAAATCGAGTGATCCGTCTGGTGGTGGACCGCGTGGACGGATCATCACCCGAATGGGGATACGGGAGTCGGGACCAACGAGGTGGATGAGTCGGGTGAGGGAGGGGAGGGTTGGTGTTGTTCCGCCGAGGTCTGGTAGGCGTTAGGGGTTGGAATACGAGTTGGATGAGGTGGGAGATGAGAAAAGGGATGAGAAGGAGGAACAAGGAGGTGAAATATTGAGAGGAAGAACAGCATTAAAGAGAGAATAACAGATGAAGAGAGGGTACTGAAAGGAGGGTAAAGTACAATGCAAAAGGGCGGAGGAACAAGGAGGGTGAATAAAAAGGATGGTTAAGAACAAGAGATGAGAACATACCATACGACGAAGACGCATTGAGTTCAAGGCGGGCAGCACCCGCTTCAACTGCAGCTAGACCATCTTGTGGTCCGAAAATGGGAACTTCAAGTCCGGCCCATCGCGGAGGTTTTGGAGATGGTGGGATGACCGGGTTGCGACCTTGAGTGTCCATTGACAGCGATTCCGATAAATGCTGGAAATGACGACGCTGTCCTTGAGACCGCCTTGGATAAACCCTGCAATTAGCAGGTTTTTTTTTTTTAGTCCTATCAGTGCTTTACTTTGCCGATGAGATGTAACTTTGCGTGAGTGAACAGCGTCTGTTGTTAGAAATGAGGGGAAGAAATGCAAAGTCACGACGGATATAGCTCGGCTACACCTTGTGCGGTTCAACCCAATCACCCCTTCCTTTGATGCAAACAAACAAGCAAAAACAAGCAAATAAAAACACAAAATCAGAGGGAAGCGCGCAACTCTGTGAAAAACTAAACATTCCCTGAAGTATGCTATGTGTTGCTGAAGTTGGTTTGCTCACCTTCCTCCAAGTCGTGAGACCGAAGGGGTGTAAGCACCAAAGTATCCCAACCTCCAGACAACAAACGACAAAACTGTTTTTGGTACCAAAGAGACTTCTCTTATGGCACTTTCATCTGTTGACTTCCGTGGTTCATTCGGACCATTTTTCATGGTTGCGCATCGCCAACTCGTAGTTTGCTGGGCTGCAATAAAGAGACCTCTTGTTAGCCAGTATGCTCTACAGTGAAATTGTAGATTGCACCAACCTTTATTCGCTGTGCAAAACAGGAACTATCCTCGCCACGGAATAGGCGGATGGGATCGCGGCCACAGTAGGACCAAAGAGGCACGCGTTCAGATCGCGAACATGTTGGGATCGCGGGCTGGTAATCGAGATGATATGTGCACTCTAGTGACTGACTGTTAGGATCGCGAGCTATGGGAAACTGGAGTCGGAAAGAAACGGGGAAAAGCCGGGGTTGTCCACGTTTTGTACGTGGGATCGCGATTGTGCTCACTCGGGGGAATTGCTGGGGGAACCATGGGATCGCGACTGTAGTTGACGTTGGGGTCGCGGCCCTGGCGCCGGAAAACACTGTACAGGACCACAGGGTTGGGATCGCGGCTACTAGTGGTCAAATCTTACACAACAACAGACTCGTGGTCGGCCGACTTTTAGAAGTATGAGTTGTATTCATCGTCGACGAACAGGCCGTCGTCGTCGTCGTCGTCGTCGCCGCGGTGGTCCCCGTGTCTCTTGACGTACTCGTCCGAGTTACCACCCATCCCAGCAAAGCCGGACGCAGCGCGAATTGGGAGGGTATATGCGGTTGCCGAGGGCATCTGCACCAGGTTGCTCATGTTCATCCGCGCTCTAGCGCTAGCCCGAGACATACTCTCAGCCGGGGTTGCCATGTGGGACTCGGATTGATTGCCAGCTGCAAGAGGCAGCGGGGTCAGTTCAGACATGCCCATCGGGGCATCAGGCTGCATGGGCGCAAGATGCTGGTTGTAGGCCGGTGGGGTGAAGCCGTCCATGTTGCCGTACGGAGCCGGGTTCATACGGTCCAAACGGGGATCCAGGGGGCCCGGGTTGTTATTCTCAATCAGCATCTTCTGAATGGGCATCGTATTCGTGCTGCTGGGCTGACCGGGGTCTGGCAAGATCCAAGGAAGGTTCTGACCGCCGTAAGGGCCAGTTGGCTCCACATCTGTGCCGAATCCATAGCCAACCATGTTGCCCCTGTTGCCCATATTGTCGGGCTCCGGCTGCTCCACCAGGTTCTCAAGACCCATACGGTTCTTGATCGGGGAGCAAGGGCCCCTGTAGCCGGCCAGACATGGAATGTCCGGCGCAGATGTGACAGCCTGGGCATACATGATGTCGCCATGGCAATCCGAGTTGGTACCGTCGTAGTAAGTCGTGTCGTCCATCAGCGAGCCGTCATTGTTCGACACGGCACCGTGAGGCATGTCGTCGCTCCGCTCGTCATCGTCAGCCACTTCAGCGTCGGCTTGGCCGTCGGCCTCGTCGTCGCCAAAGAGGGCGTCTTGGCTTGAGGTCGCATCCCGGTTGTTGGCGTTGCGTCTAGCCCTGAGGCGAGTGACCCTGCTACGAATGTCCCTGACGCGGCGCTCCTCGGGTGTGGGAGCTGTCGGAACGGGTGGGAGCCCAGCAGCAAGGCGTACGGCATTAAGATCTTGACGATCATTCTTTCCGACAGTGCCATACCCGGGGAACAGCTTGGGCAAGCCATTTTTGGCGCGCAACTCCGCCAAGGCACGGAGCTGCGGTTGGTGAAGGAGCGAGACTCGACCGTTCGAGTGCAATGGCGAGTCAATCACTTCTTGCGTTGGGGTGATCTTCTTTAGGGTCTCGAAATACAGCTTCTTTTCCTCCGGATCCTCGAGGTTGCAGTCGGACATCAGCATGGGTTCTCCCTTTCGGGCGACCGTGTTCTTCCTAGTGCCAGACTTAGTAGCTTTGAAGCCCGTACCGGTTTGGTTGATCCCGTGTCGCATAGCTGTGTTGCAAATCAGCACTCGATACGGCATCATGTGTTGTAAATCAGTAAAGCTTACATTCGTTAGCGAACTCATGGACCCAGACTGTATCACTGGGCGAAGGTGAGTTCTTGTTGATATTTTGAAACAAGTGCTCGCCTAAGAAGTTAATAGTTAGTGTGTGTCCAAGGGATTACACTGGGAACAGGGAAAGTAACACTCACTGAGGCAGGTCTCCGTGTAGTCGCGGGGCTCGTTCTTTCGGCCTACCAGAATGTGGCCTGCTAGCCTTTGCATCTTGATCGCAAGCTCAGACCATGGCACCACTGGACCGTAACATTCGTGTTCCGGGAGGCGTTGCTTGCAGAAGGGGACAATGTGCTTCCAGAAGATCTTTTCTTCCTCCTTTTTCCACAATGCGCCACCCATCTTGACGGTAGCTACTGGTGTTGTGGGTAGGGATAGAGAAGATTGCCGAGCGAAGCGAACAGGGGAGGGGAAAAGCCAACTTTCTTTGGGGAGGCGGACGCAAAGAACGGAGAAGGCGGGGCGCGGCCAAATCAAGCTGTGGGCGATGGGCCGTTTTGACTGTCGGAGTCGACGGGGCAACTGCCTGGTGTTGATGTCGCGAGATGGAGGATGCGGGTTGTTGGTTGTTAGGTAGAGATCGGAGCACTAGGTAGGGAGCCTAGAGAGAACCAAGGTCGAAGGGAGAAGATAAACTTGGTTGCTGAAGTTGACGGACGAGGTTGTCCAGGGGACCAGGGGTTGGGGAAAGGACGAAGTGTAGCAGGGAAACAGGCCGCGGGGAATTTAATGCCACGAGCCAAAACACAGATTTGATCCCAAGAGAAATACAAACTCTGGCAGCCCCTCGCTCCGCCAACCAGCCATTCACGGCCCAGACAAGCACACGCTTTTTCCCAATTCCATCCGAACCAGAAGCAGCCGGTCCTGACTCCTCGCCCCACCGGCACGTCCATTGAAGCATTCACCGCCCTAGATACGAAACAGTGCGGCGGGCAAGCCATCGTCACGCTCAAAGGGAAGGAGCACGAGTTGTTGGGACAACTTGACGAGGCCGTCCCCGGAGCTGGCCATTCCGCCTATACCCGCCACCACAAGTTGCACTGTGGACAAAAACGCTCGCTTCGTTTCCCGAATGTCACCAAATAGTGTCCATTAGATTCTTGACCATCTTATCTCCATCCTCAAACGTCCTTGGAGGTGCGGCTAAGAGGCCTGCGATCCCCATCTCCCCGGCTTCGTCCACTGGGACACGAGGGGACATGGAACAAACATCTTCCAGAACCTTCCGCAAGAACTATCCATCCAGTCGCTGCCGAACCTTCCCTGGCCTTTTTGAGTCACCCATTTGATAAGGTAGGCGCCGTAATCTTTGCGCGGCGAGTTCTGGAGCCCATGGCATTATATGTGGACCATTCCACGTGCCTGACCGCCTGTTGGCTGCGGTGTCACGGGGGCAGCAGAGTGAAACAATTCCATCCGTATCAGCTGGCGGCCAAGAGATATGGGTTTGGGTCTCGCTCGTCTGCAATCGGCGCCAGTGCTTCAAATTGCCGTCGACACGGCCTGACATCTCCTTCATTCAAAAGGGCTAATCGGTTCTGGGGCAGAATATCCGCGGGAAACAAGAAACGGTCCGACTTTTCGTTCTGCCCTTGAGAACTGCGTCATGGTATCAGCAACAGTATGAGCTACGGGAGCGCGGGGCGACTTACGATGCTCTTTTCTCCATGGGATACCACGCCCTCTCTGACCCAGACACCCCAGCAACCCATCATATTCGCGAGCATCATATCTGTCGCTAATCGGTCCCCGACGACGGCAATCTGATGCGGGGCTGTGACTCCCGTCTCAGGATGATTTCGAAAGTATGACATGATCTCGTGTCCGCAGCCCGGTTTCTTCACCTTGTGGGAGAGGACCGTCACCCCGGTGGCCTTCTGAACCTCCGACGCCATTTTTCCATCCACATCCCAGCTGGTCGCGCCCGCTGTGTTGGACACGATGAGCAAGCGACGTCCGGGATACGCCTCTCGCAGAGCCTCAAATCGTTTCTGCCCACTTAGCCAGTCTTCCGGAAAGCACGTGCAGAAACAGCAAGACATGAAAAACACCAATGCGAAGTGAATCATTTATATGTACCTTATAAGCCCCAAAGATTTCGTTCTGGTCCGGGTAGGCAAAGCAATCATCCTTGTCAAGCACGACGGCGTTGATCTCAACCTTTTTGCCATCTTTTGTGAACAGACCGTCGAGCGGAACTGGCAGGTCATTGAACGTTGACACGGTTGCATGGGGAAGACATAGTGACGGCTTGGTCAGCAGCTTGAATATATTGACCGACGCGGAGAGGTTGAGATTCATATTTGCTCTCTTCAAGTCTGGTTTGTGGAGTGAGCAGACGTCGAAATAGGGGTCGAGTTGGTTGGCTGTAAGACAGGGCGTTGTCAACACCCCTGCAGAAGCGGCAGAAGTGGGAGCTGCCGAGGCGGGAGCTTGGGCCAGCTGCCAACCGAAAAAATCTGGGGCAGGCGCCAGGCGCGTCTCCCCTGACAGATTGCGTGTTTGGCGGTTGAGGGCATGGGTCCCTGTCCTGCGCAAGTGCAAACTCAAATTCCTCTTTGATATTCCGCAGCAAAGCCATGCGGAGGCGCCTCTCGACAGGAAAGTCCGCAGAATCAAGTGAAGATGGTCCGACGAAAAGCCCCAACCCAAGAGCCGGTCGCTGGCTCGCCGCGGAAAGGCCCCATCTCCGATGACCCCTACGAGGTACCCGATGACTCTCCCAAGCGCAGTCGCACGACGAGACAGCCCCGAGCTGTTGTTTCGCGACCAGCCCCGCCTGGCGATGCCGATGTCGACGATCTCAGCGAAGACAATGCTACCGAAACGAAAAAGCAGGCAGAACCGACACCAACCAAGCGGCGGCCTGGTCGGCCGCCGAAAGCGAAAGGCCTGGTAGCCACGCCCTCGGCCCTGCGCAAGAAGACAGTCGCTGCGACTCCCGTCAAGCTGAACGGCATCGGTAGCGTCGACACACCAAGTCGGAATATCGCAGACCGCTCGGCACGGCGGAAAAGCGCCAGGGCTCTCATCGACCGAGTTGTGGGAGGGGTCATTAGCGACGACGAGGGCGAAGAGGAGGATATTGCGCGCGAGATCTACGAGTCCAGCGAGGACGAGGATGAGGGGGAACAAGAGGGCCAGGAAGAGGGACAGAACACAACGACACCGTTGAAACGACGTGGGCGTCCCCCCAAAGCAGTTTCAGCAAGGAAACGGTCCCCAACCCCACCTCGCGACCTCCCTCCACACGAACAATACTTTTACCAGAACAAGCCTGGTCTCACCAAGACCTCGGCAAATAACCTCTCTTCTTTGGATCTCCTCACTCACGAAGAGTACTTTTCTATACTCCGCCAGGTCGAAGATCCCCATGCCAAGGATGTAGCCTTTCTACAATCCCTTCACACTGAGTCTTTCCCGCAATGGGCATTTGAGCTGTCCCAGGGCTTCAGCACCTGTCTCTACGGCTACGGTTCCAAGCGGCGTCTCCTCCACCAATTTACCACCTATCTCTCTTCCAAGGCCTCCACAGCGTCCTCTTCCGCTAGAATCGTCGTCATCAATGGCTACGTCCGCACCACCTCTCTCCGCGAGGTCCTTTCCACCCTCAGCACCGCCCTCTCACCATCCCATAAACTCGCGTCCGGCACCCCCGTCGCCATGGCCCAAAGCCTGTTGACATTCCTCTCCTCCGCAAACGCCACCCTCTTCCTCATCATCAACTCCATAGACGCCCCACCCCTCCGCAAACCCGGCACCCAAGCCATCCTCGCGCAACTCGCCGCCCATCCCCAGATCCGTCTCGTCTGCTCAGCTGACACCCCCGACTTCCCCTACCTCTGGGATAGCGGTCTCCGCTCCTCCTTCAACTTTGTCTTCCACGATTGCACGACCTTTGCCCCCTTTGGTCCCGAGATCGACATCGTCGACGAAGTTCACGAGCTCCTCGGCCGCAAGGCCCGCCGCGTCGGCGGCAAAGAGGGCGTAGCCTTTGTCCTGCGCAGTCTCCCCGAGAACGCCAAGAACCTTTTCAGGCTGCTGGTCAGCGAGGTTCTTGTGAGCATGGACGAAGTCGCCGCCAGTGGCGAAGGCCCAGCAGTCGAGTACCGCATGGTTTACAACAAGGCGGTCGAGGAGTTTATTTGCAGTTCCGAAATGGCATTTAGGACGCTGCTGAAGGAGTACGTTTACTCACTCCCTTTTCCTTCCGTCGTCGCCCTTTAGCATCATAGAGACAAACTGACATTCGAACCTCAGATTTCACGACCATCAAATCATCACCAGTCACAAGGACTCGTTGGGCACGGAACTACTAAGTCTCCCCTTTAGGAAAGACGAGCTGGAAGCTATCCTAGAAGACTTGATGTCATGATTCACGATAAAAGGGGCATAAAAATAGCGTGGGTGTTGTGCATTGAGAAATGTTATTAGATAATGCTGTAGACTACAACATCCGCATGCATGGTTCAAACTCATCGACCAAGATTGACCAATGTCGGGCTTTTTGCATGCCAGGCGGACCCGTGCCGTGTCATCAAGCTTGTGTTTTACCAAGGGAGGAAGGAAATCTGTAAGTCGACGGGAAAGAAAACAACACGGACAAACGTCGAAATGATATCCATCCGCTCACGGAAAAGAATTAGACACAGAATTCGAGTGCGCTGATCGATGGCCAAGTGCCAAAAAAGACTTTACCGGAAAGGTATTCTCATTTTCTCCTGGTGCATAGTGAAATTTAGAGTATGTGTTCGCCTGGGCTATGTCAAGTGGCATTGTCCAGATTCCTGTCAGCAACTTGATCGATACGGTTGCTGGACGTCAGTGCCAGGTTGTTTGCTCGAATGCTCGGGCGAGGGACGATGAAGCCATCGCGTTCCAATCGACCATCCATTTCATGAGGAATGCAACGCCAAGGTAGAATTGAATTGGCAAGCATTTGGAGGGACTGGTTGCTTTCTGTGACAACAAGTCACCGAAGGGGAGGCACATCTCGTCTACGTATCGAACGGTCACGTATTATACAATTGAACAATGTCACGGCACACATTCGCACTAGAGAATGTAACTTGGTGAAAGCTTGTGGATTTTGTTTGGACTCCTCAGCAGCAGACTGGTTCCAATGTCATGAGGGGACGACAGTGCCCCAAACTCCACGACTTCTCAACCTCAAACCCAGCTTCTGCAGAAGCCTGACCAGTGGCCACAGTCAGACGCCGTTGGTTTTCCTAGAAGCACTCCCTTCTCTGCCATTTCATCTTCAAAGGGTATCATGCTCCATCCTGTCTCATCCCCAACTGACGAAAAATCCCAGGTCTATCTTTGAGCGCTCTCCACCAGGCCCTAGCATCTAGCGCCCTGCGTGAGAATGCCCGTCCGATGCACTTGTCGACCCAGACCAGAACCGAGAAATCCACTTTTGTCTATGAGATGCGTGTAAAGTGCAAAACAAAACCATGATGCGCGGCTATGACCCCATTTTCTATGAGAAAGCGGATGCCCTTCATGTTGAAAGGGCGGCGTAGAAAACATGACGGTCGTAAGTAATGGTTGATCCAGATCCAGCTCTTCTAGATCTATCAACCATGGGCTGCAAGCCTTGCGAAAAAAAAATCGCACTGCTCCGTCGCAGTCGCTGTTGTCGACGTTTCTAGCTCTCGCGGGTCTAAGGGTATCAAGTCGTCGAGGTCCTCGGGTGAACCATGGGAACAGGAAACTCCGTCTATCAGCCCAGTGTGCACCGTAGAACCTGATCCTGGTTAACCCCGCAGGGTCAAAAGGTCATGTGGTCGCCGCCAATTAAAATCTGAAACAAAAACCGAGTGCTGAAAGTCGAAAAGGAAACACGTAACATGTCTCGGAAATGCAGAATGCCCTCCGGAGACGCCGGTGGACGCCGTGATGTCAGCGCCTGAAAGGTCGTAATGAAGATGTTTACCACCACGACTGGCCGCCGCCACCGCCAGGGTTGCCGTAGCCGCCGCCGCCATAGCCGCCGCCATAACCACCACCACCACCGCCATAACCACCGCTAGCGGGCGCACCGCCGTAGCCGCCGCCACCATAACCACCACCACCACCACCGGAAGGAGCACCACCAAAGCCGCCGCCGCCGAAACCGCCACCACCACCACCACCGCGACGGAAATCGGTGTTACCACCACGGCCACGGCCACGACCACCACCGCCGCGGCCACCGCGACCGCCGCCATACGAGGACTCGCGAGCGATAGTTTCGAGGAAACCAGGAACCTCCTGGTTGGCCTCCTTGAGGAGCTCGATAAGCTCTCTGACAATGGTGCGATTGCCACGGTTGAAGAAAGCGGTAGAGATACCGGTGTTGCCAGCACGACCGGTACGGCCGATACGGTGAACGTAGTCGTCGATGTCGGTAGGGAGATCATAGTTGATGACGTGGGTGACGTTGGGAATATCCAAACCACGAGCGGCGACAGCGGTAGCAACCAGGATAGGGCAGACGCGGTTACGGAACTGGCTCAGAGCCTGTTCACGCTCGCGCTGAGTGCGGTCACCGTGGATGGAGTTGGCGCGGAAATCCTGGTTAATAAGGAAGTCGGAAAGCGAGTCAGCCATACGCTTTGTCTCGACGAAGATGAGCGTGAGGCCGGTGTCGCCATGCGTGTGGAGAATGTCCAGCAGAACAGAGCGCTTGTCAACGTCCTCGACATACTCAACCTTCTGGGTAATGTTCTCCGAGGTCGAACCGACACGGCCGACCGAAAGGAAGACGTAGTCCTTGAGGAAGTCCTGAGCGAGCATCTGAATGTCGCGAGGGAAGGTGGCGGAGAACATAAGGGTCTGGCGGTTCTCAACACCGGGCATGTCCTCACCCTGGACAATGCGACGAATCTGAGGCTCGAAACCCATGTCCAACATACGATCAGCCTCATCGAGGACCAGATACTTGATGTTGCAGAGAGAGATGCGACCACGCTCTATGAGATCGACCAATCTGCCGGGCGTAGCGACAAGCAGGTCGCAACCGCGCTCGATCTGGCGAAGCTGAGGTCCAATCTCAGCACCGCCATAAACGACACAAGGGCGCACCCAGGAGCGGTAGGCGAACTTGCGGGACTCGTCATAGATCTGCGAGACAAGCTCACGAGTGGGGGCAAGGACGAGAGTGGTGGGGTACGCCTTGCGCTGGCGACCATAGCCACCGCCCTGACCAGCCGGGATGGGCGAAGGGCCGTGGGTGAAGGCCTGAGACAAAATGGGGAACAAGAAACCACCGGTCTTGCCGGAACCAGTCTGGGCGCAGGCCATGAGATCGCGGCCTCCAATGACGATGGGGATCGAGTACTTCTGGACCGGGGTAGGGATCTTGTAGCGCGCGAGCTCGATGTTGCTCAAGAGATGGGGGTCGAGAGGCGGGGCGCTGAAGGTCAAGACCGGCTCGGGGGGGTCGCGGCCGGAAGGAGTGACCGGAATGTCGTCGTACTTCTCGAAGTTGATGCCAGTGTGCTGCTTGGACGGGTCATCTGCGGTGCCGAACAGCTCGCGCTCAACACGCGGGTTGGCAGGGCCGATAACGTGCTTGCCGTCGCGCCACTGACCATCGCCGGAGCCGCGGGCATAACCACCGCCGCCACCGCCAGCGCGAATGTCCATGTTGTTACCGCCACCACCAGCACCAGAGTTACCGCGGTAGGCGTTCGGGTTGAAGCCACCGCCGCCGCCCTGCCGATTACCCCAGCCGCCACCCTGAGGAGGGGGAGGGCCAGCAGCATCAAAGCCGCCAGGAGCGCCAGGACCGGCCCAGTTGCCAGCGGGGCGCGCATCGAAGTTGTTGTTGCTGTAGTGACGCAGTCAGTTTTCGCTCCAAAAAAAAAAAAAAAAAGGGGGGGGGGGGGCCGCCGTGTGTGGAAAAAAGGCATGTGAGGAATTGGGGCATGCGATTTGACTTACCCTGCCCAAGCGCTCTGGTTGAGGCCGTTCGCAACAGGACCAGGGCCGTTCATAGGCGGGGCGCTGGCCGCATCCATCTTGCCTCTCATATGAGGCGGAATGTAGGAGCGGCGAGGCTGACCGCTCGCGAGCTGGGCCGCGGCAGGGGCGGAGTCGAGGGACATGTTGCCCATTCCGCTGCTGAGTTGATCGGCCATGATTGCAGTCGTGGTAAGATCGTCTCGGTGATCGGAAGATGCGAAAAAGTTTTTCGGTTTCGTCGCTTGTTGAGAATCTTGCTTTTTCGCAGGTCGCAGTTGCCTTCCGATACTCTCGCAAAAGAACGCAGACAGTGTTCGAATGAGAGTGGTCGAAAAAACGAAAGACGCCCAGTTGCAGAAAATCTAGCGCGAGAATGAATGCAGAACAAACAGCAGAACCGGATTATGCTGTATGGTGTTGTGCCTCGTTTCGCACGTATTAGACGGAGATGTTTCTCCTAGGATTCCTTCGAAGAACTAGAGACAAGTCTTCAAAAGAAAAAAAGGAAAGACAAGCTGAAAGGGAAAATGCAGGCTTGTGTTCGGGATGGATTAACAAATCCTGGTTTGTGTGGGAGAAGGGGAAAGTTTTTTTGCGGAGGAGAAAACGGGAGGACCCAAGTTTTGGACGTGTGTCGGGGGGGGGCTTACGCTAGTCTATTTAGGTAAAGCCGATTGCTGAGCCAGTCTTTGCTGTGTGGCAACTGCTTTGCGCTTGCAAATGGCAAGAACTGGAGTCCCTGGACCCCTGCAAAAATTTTGATGGACGTCGATTCATGTGGCAAAACTCTACCTACGTAGCAGACCAGCGGAAAGGGCCAATTCCAGTCACTTCTTCACATGCGGCTCCCAAAGGCGAGGCCGTCACAACGATGGAGAAGCACGAAAATCTTGAACCGCGATCTGCCCGTCAATAACCAGACTACTGCAAGGACCAAGGACGAGAGGCAACCGCTTGATTTGCCTCCCCGTTCCCCTCCTTCCCATGGGTAACCGGCCTGGAACAAACGGGGGAACCGCAAAGCCTCTCTTGCCTCGGATATCTGTTTTGTTCTTTACTTTCGTTGACTCAGGTCATATCACAAACTGCCCAAACTGGGTAAAACCAAGAACGAATGTCGACGAACTGAAGCAGGGCGCCGGTCTGTCCGAGCGTTTCGGGCTTGCTGACAGAAAAAGCCCTTTGTTTCGCTGGCTGTCTCGTCCGAACAAACTTGGGGTGAGCTGATCCTGCACCTTCCTCCCCCCACCCGCGACAGGCCGCCTCACCGCCTTCTGAAAGTTCGACGGCTTGGTCATAAACGTGGGGGAGGGTTCCAGGTGGCTCCTGTCGCGTGTGTGTTGGTTTGGGTGTCATCGAACATCACCCCTGTTCACCGCTTTTGATACGCATCCGACTCTCGACTCTACGCTCCCCGACATTCAAAGTATTCAACCTCTCTTGACTTTGATCTCCCCTGCAACGTGCCCATTTATGTATGCGAAGAAAAGCGTGCTGCAGCGCAAAAGCGAAAGCAACAACCAACCTGCTGCCTGCATGCGCTGTGATTGTCCCAGGAAGCAGTTCCAATTGGCTGGCACGATATGTCGCTGCACCCGACCCACGGAACGGAGAGCACGCAAAGCCACACTTTCGGGAACAAAGTTGAAGAACAGAGAGGCTACTGCACGCTAGGCACGATAAGGAGTCCGCCACAAGACTCGCTGGTCAGGCGCTGTCAAGGAACTGTAGGACAAGCCCATCCACACTTCTTGACCGACTTCATGACCAGCACCGCCAAATCCCGGACGCTCCGATGGCTTTTCTTGATTGGATGTCTTTATGAAGAAGATATGTATGTTCTTGAAGTCGCACAAGCAGTTTCTCACCCCCCATATCAATATGGGGCATGAGGCCGTAGACCCAAGTCACATCACTCCTCTACTCAGGAAGCCCAAGCTTGATGTTACCCCAGGCGTTTTTATGTTTGGGCCTTGTTGACAACGAGCCAATAACGTTCAGAGAAAAGACCAGGTTAATGTCTTGCGGCTGTTTCTATCCTCAGGGCATCAACAGACAAGAACAGGACGGTCCGAGACAAGCCAAGCGGAGAAGACCATTTCTGTTGGCAACAGTCAGCATTTGTAAACGGCCCGTTTCTGTCACCAGCCGTCAAAGCCGAGTTCCGGTTCTCCAAATCGCCTGCATTTTTGGAGCTGGCTTGGTATCATACACAGTTTATTTCAACCCCATCTCAACGCCAAACTTAAGCAGCCTTGACCACCTTGTCGTCATCAAACTCGATATCCCGAATCCCATCCTTTGTCACTGCCTTGACGGTCATCCCCTTGAAGTCTATCGGTAATCTTCTCTTCAACTCATCGGTGCAGAGGGTGAGGATCTTGATGCCCTGGTGGAGGGTAATGTCCGGGTGGTGATGCTTGTCGAGGATGGAAAGGCAGTAGTATCTATGCGGCGTTAGTATAAGCAAAAGCCCATGTTGTCGTACAATAACGGGGCCCACATACTGTGCGTATCCATGTGCAGCATAAGGTACTGGGGCCAGCGATGCAAGATAGTCCATCCAGTGCAGGCTCGGCTTGTGGGTGATGGGGTCAACACCTCCCAACAACAGGTTCACGTTGTAGGGCTTCCGGGATCGCAAGCTCGATGCCAGTTCGCCACGAACAAAGTGGGCCAGGGCTGAGGGGGAAAGGTCGGTGTCATTGCGCATCGAGTATAGTTGGGCATTGGCTTGGATGTATTCGGCGAACTGCACTGTTCAAGGCATTAACGTCAGAACTCCAAAAATGTAGCGTTGAAACCGTACCTGTGTCTCCAGCCTCTCCAGAGAATGCCATCAGGGTGTGCTTGTTCAACGGTCTCGTCTTGTCGTCCGAGGTCTTGAGAACGGTAGCTCCTCGCATGGCGGCCTTGGATGCCGCGATCAAGGTAAAGTCCTTGCCGGTAATGCCAAGTAGGACCTCCCTTTCAAGAGTGTCAGCGGAGGGCTGCCTGTAGCGGTTATGAATTCAACAACTTACATCTTTGCGGCTCTGTTCTGTGGACAAGTATTGGTTCAAGTGGTGATGGGTGTTGTCTGGAGCTTCAACTGTTGCGCTCCGTCAAGCTCTCCACGAAGCGAACGCGCACTGGAGCTTCAGCCTGCCGAGATGCACGGACCACTGAGCGTCGAGCTGGTTCCAAGGTTCAACCAGGGTCGGAAGCCCCGCCACCTGAGTGGGGCTGATGATGGGGCTGAACTCAGCAATGGTGTGGGGCATTGGAGGGAATCGGGGCGTTGGAGGCTACTCCACCGATAACGATAACATTTTTTTTCTGGAGGGTCCCTAAGAAATTTTGAAGCAGAGCTGCCGCAGCGCAAGGAAGAGACGACACAACCTGCGAGCAATCCAGGTCAGCCAACCACAATAATGTCGTCCTTTTTCACAACACCGGGCGCACAAAAGAAGAGAAAGCGCCCATCAACCACCGAAGCACCGAAAAAGCGGCTCGCAACAAAAACTGGCCCGAAAGCACCGACGAATGGTTTGGGGTCCTCGAGGGCCGCCCCAGCCCAGAAGAAACCCATTGAGCGCGACGAGTCGATATCGGGGAGTGATTTGGATAGCGACGAGAGTGGAGATGAGCTCCCGGACCGAGCTGGCTCAGATGCGGGCTCTGAGGAGTCTGAGAATGAGGGAGAGACGGCTGCCGAGAAACGTTTGAGGCTAGCACAGCGGTATCTCGAAAAGACGAGAAAGGAAGTGGAGGAATTCGACGAATATGCATTCGACGCAGAAGAAATTGACCGCGATCTTCTCGCCGAGCGTCTAGAGGAGGATGTTGCCGAGGCCAAGGGGAGAGTCTACCGACAACTTGCCGCGAAGCTGGATTTCCAGAAGGCATCACACACGCAGTTCCGCTGGAACTCGGGGACCGTAACGTCTATCACAGTCTGCGCGCCGTTTGCCTACACGGCCACAAAAGACGGCCAACTCACCAAATGGCGCTTACAAGAACTCCCTAAAGATCAATGGCCCCAGACAACAAAAAAGAAGCCCAAGAAGCCTCCCGCGCCGCCAAAACGAAAGCCAGAAAGGATATGCTACAGCAAGTCCAACTCCACAAAAGCCAAGGACAAAACATATCAAGGGCATACCGGCTCTATCCTCACTGTCCGAGCCTCCCAAGACGGCAAGTACGTTGTCACCGGTGGCGCCGACAAGCGTATGGTCGTCCACGATGCCGCTACCCTCAAGCCCTTGCGCGCTTTCACACATCACCGCGACGCTGTCACAGGGCTTGCGTTCCGTCGTGGGACTAACCAGGTATACTCTTGTTCCAAGGATCGAACAGTGAAGGTCTGGTCACTCGACGAACTCGCCTACGTTGAGACGCTTTTTGGGCACCAAGACGAGATCCTCGACATTGATGCGCTTGCCCAGGAGCGATGCGTCAGCGTTGGAGCTCGCGACCGTACTGCACGTTACTGGAAGGTGCCCGAGGAGTCACAGCTTGTTTTCCGCGGCGGCCAGGGTGGCGAGAAGAAGGCTGCGTCCAAGGTCAAAAAGGAGTCGGCCGCTCACCAAGGAAGCATGGACCGCGTTTCGATGATCGACGATGAGTTATTTGTGACAGGGTGCGACAACGGAGACATTGCGCTGTGGAGCATCCACCGCAAGAAGGCTGTCTTCGTGATCCCATGTGCCCATGGTCTCGAGACGCCGATGAAGCCAACCGAAATTTCTGCGGACAAGGAGCCAGATGAGAAAATGGTGCCCGCACCTCAGCCGAGATCTATCACGGCGCTGAGGACGATTCCATACTCTGATGTGATTCTCTCCGGAAGCTGGGATGGTTGTGTAAGGGTATGGAAGCTGACGGAGGACAAGAAAAAGATTGAGGTGGTGGGGATCTTGGGCTCGCAGAGCTCTGAGGAGCCTCGTTCGGATGGCTTGGTCAATGGCACTCATGAGGTTCAGTCCAAAGAAGGGGACGAGAACAAAGCGTTGATCAGAGGTATCGTTAACGACATCGCGCTTTTTGAGCGCGGTGATCGGGGTAAAGACGGCCTCTGCGTTGTAGTTGCCACTGGTAAAGAGATGCGTCTGGGGAGGTGGAAGGTCGTGAAGGAAGGCAAGTGCGGCGCGATGGTCTTTGAAGTACCGAGAGCCCCGAAACAGAATGGTGTCGTTGACAATGTGTCGGACGACGAAGATTAGAGACTTCCATACAAAAAACTTCTGGGTTGAGTGGGCTTCCCTCGCTCCGTCATCTGGCAGTTTCACATCTGTACATACATGCACGAAGGCATTTGAGCACCCAGGAGAGCCCTGCAAACCTAGCGCGGCGAATATATCGATTGATAACTCGTCAATTGTTCAAGCAGCATGTTCCTTTGAATGTCGTATATACATCAGACCCATTGCCAGCACGCTACCAACCCTTTCTAAAAGCAAGTGCGACAAAACCAGACCCAATCCCCCAAAACACCAGATGCCTATGCTGATGCTGATCCGCCAAAACTCCCCACTCCCAGCATCCGAAACGCCAGCGGCATAGTTCGCTCCAGTTATTATAAAATACAAGTGACGATCAATCATTAGTCAGATCAATCATGTCCTGATCCTCTGTCGGCCTCACCAGCTCGGCAGTCTGAAGGACTTTGACAGACGGTTGGAGTCGGGCGGGAGACATGTGGGAAACCGGGGATTTGGGTGGGAAGAAGCGGCTGCGCTCGCCTTCTCCCGAAGTTGGACGTCCTGATGAAGTTTGTAGACTGTCGTATTTGGTCGATCGCTGCACTGACCAACCGCCATCACCAACGGGAATCCGGTCCTTGTCACTTTGATGAGGAATCTGCCCAGTTGCTGGTCCCGCCTTCTGCGGCGGTGGCGGTGACGGCGGCAGCTTGGGGATGAATGCAACCGCCACATCCTCTCGTGATGGTGGTCTTTTTTCGGCCGACTCACCGCGGACAGTCTGGGAAGTATGGACCAAACCCTGGGGCAGCCCATCTGTATCATCATGTTTACTCTCCACCGACGGCATAGGAACATCCTCCGAGGTGGGGAGGAGAGCAAGCTCGTCCTCCTCATCGCTGAAAAAAGTTCCTGACTGTGAAAGTTCTAGAGCCGATCGCTGAGATGGCCCGTCCTCTGGGTTTCTTGAGACTGGTTTCAGGGGCGGGTCTCCCCTGACGTTTGTGTGCATTCCTTCATCAGATGTTTGACGTCGGTGACTCGGTGACTTGGCCGGTGACTTGGCCGGTGACTTAGCTGGCGGCTTAGCCAAGGGGTTGGCAGACGAGCTGGCCGGTCGTTTGTCTGCTCTCACCTTGCTGCGGCGTGGGGTGGTCTCCGAGTTGGGATGAGTTTCCGGCCCTTTGGCCTTCACGGGTGTCAAGCTGTTTCCCAGGTTGTAACCGAGTTGGGCAGCTTGATATGCCTTCTGCTCGTTGAGAATGGTGTCTCTCCATGCTTCGCGTAGACTTGACGCGTCAAACGTCCAGTCTACCTGTTCCTTTTTTACCAGTGCCTGAATGAACCGGTTTGGGTTCTTGACGAATTCCTGCACGTAGCCTAGAACGTAAACCCCGCAGTCGTGGAAGTTGGACTGCTCAGGTATGTGGATAGCCTTCATACCCAAACGCTGTTTAACGTCGATGATCTTCTTCTTCTTGTCTTCGAATTCCGCGACCAGATAGTGCTTGAGGAGGCCGACCGACGCTGAATGTTGATTGCCCATCGAGTCCAAGGTGATGATTTTCGGCTCTGTGGGATCGATGGTCTTCGGCGCAGGAGCAAACCCTCTCCCGCTGCGCGTCTTGATGTGGTCAATTGATTCATTTCTTCCTGACCCACGGGTGTCAGCCCTCGACTCCGATAGTTCATCGGCTTCAATCAGACGTGGCGGACTGCTGGTCAATGACTTATCCAAGTCAACTACTACGACCGGATTCGAAGAACGTGGAGGGTGGTCGATCCTGTTTTCCATCTCGACATCGGAAGGTACGTTGTTAACCAGATTCTGCTGAAGGATTCTCAGCCCATCCGAATCGTTTCCGTGAACATCCTTCAAGGCGTCAGGTCCCGTCGCTGGTCCACCACGAGCATCGGGATCCAACTTCCCAGGATTACAAATGATCGCCACCCACCAATGCGCGTGTTCGTTGACTGGCACTACGATGTAGTCATAGGAGAACAGGTCTACCTTTGCCGTC
The DNA here is from genome assembly GCA_036250225.1 of Cercophora sp. LCS_1. Classification (NCBI taxonomy): domain Eukaryota; kingdom Fungi; phylum Ascomycota; class Sordariomycetes; order Sordariales; family Lasiosphaeriaceae; genus Cercophora; species Cercophora sp. LCS_1. The sequence continues at coordinate 759,906 of JAPZLL010000003.1, forward strand.
CAGTTTTTGACTCCATCATAGTTAATCTGTCCCTTATAGGACCTGTTGGACTTGAGTTTTTCGTGGAAAAAGGTGTTGAGCACAAAGGCACGCTTGTTAAGATCAACGGGCCTAACGGGGAATCTTTCGAATAGGTAGCGAATCCCAAAGTTCATGATGTTGTCGTTAAGAAACTCGCCCTCGTCGAGCCTGGGTATATCATCCTTATCCACAGTGGTGCGTTGAAAGACTAAGGGGACTTTCCAGTTCTCGTCCCACCCTGGGTTTTGCACCGACCACCGAGGAGGGGGGGGAGGAGGGGGCGTAGGAGTAGAATCTCTAATTGTTATCGGCTCCCTTCTCACAGACCTTAGGTTGTCTCGCCTTCTCAGGAGACGTCCTCCGGCCGGCTTGTCGTCTGAAATGTCGATAAAATCGCCGCGATCGTCCTTTTTCATTTGATCCCTGATGAGTGGGCGTTCGCGTCTGGGAGCAGGTGTTGGCGATACTAAAGCACCGTCGGTGCACCTGGGACCCGCCTTGTGTGGGTTGGTCGCTGTCCCCGGAGAAAGTTTGGACTTCGCCTCAATCAGAGAGTCCAGTTCGATTTTACTGTCCACCTCTCCACCCTTATTCCTGTATGTTGACTGTAATTTGTCTCTATGAAACGTCAGCATGATGCAAAACTTTTTGAACGGAGAAGCAGGACGTACGTGGGCATATCGTAAACATCCACATGCTTCATCTCTGTTTTTATCCATTGGACAAGGTGATAAACATCTTCGGTTGCGACCATTTCCAGCATAAAAAGCGCGCCATAGCCCTGACTAGGATTCGCCCGAACAGCGAGCTTGACAATGCAACTCTCCGAGTTCCAATGGACCGTGTGGACGGATTTTGTAATCCTCATCCAGGGGTAGTCACCCGCTTCCTGGCCATCTGCCCTGAATGCGTGAATTTCAGGCCGCTCACCCACCGCTCGCAAAAATAGCTGATCGGCCTGGCCATCCCCATCGTCAGAGCACAGATACCGATAATTCGGGAGAAGGAAGCACCGCTTCACTGGTAGACCGCCTTCAAGCCCGTTTGGCGGAGACCATTTTGTGGGCACGATGTCGCCCCTCGAAGAAGTGCTCGGCGCAGTAGTCTTCCCTGAACTCTTGGCCCTTGCTGTGCCTGATTTGGCGTACCTTCGCTGAGGTGAGTCAACCAACTCATCACCGCTATCGCCATCGATTTCGTGGACCATGTTGTTCTTTCCAGCGCCTGGTTTCCGTAGGACCTCTTTCGACCTGGGTTTGGGACCCAAAATATGAGCGTCGGCGCCGTCACCGCCTGCTTGTGAACGCGGCCGGTTTGAACCCGGTCCTTTGGAAGCCTGGGCCCCGGAAAGCTCGTCTTGGTCGTCGAAAATCGGGTCCTGATGCAAGTCAAGGCTCTTCATTGAACTCCGCCCTCCCTTTCGTCTGTTGCTTCGTGATGGTTGCCCCCCAAAGCCGGGCCCTTCCATAAACGATAGTGCGACCACAGACTCGTCTGGACTCCCTCGCGGCTCGATTCGAGAACCGACGCTACTGTCGATTACCGCGAACCGGGCTTCGTTGTATTGGGACTCAAGGAAGGGTTTCTTCGCGGGGCGTGACGAGTGGCCATGGGGCGGTACATCTCGTTTATGTCCATGTCCCGAGAGCGTGTTGGTCGGCCGAATGCCACCCAAGGACCTCTGTAAATCCGTCAGAACTTTGTTCCCCCCAAGGAAGTGACGTGGCAACCCACAACACTGGAATTGCTCGGCATCCTGATCGCCCCGACTACCGGGCCTCGCGGGCTTCAGCACAACTGTCAGCCTGCGTCTGCGCGCAACTATATGGTGTGCTGTTTACCCATAATCTGGGAACGAATGTGGGACGGTATGATATCGAGCGTTGGTCGGCGAGGGTTGACGTCTGCGACGGCCGGTCAGTCTGGTGCTCAGAGGCAGGTGGTGCCTTGCTCAAAGGATGTGGGACGGAGGTGTGAGGTCAGACTTTTTGGTGGCTCTCGCATTCTGGCCTATAGTCGTTGGCTCTGCATTTACCAGGCTGGCCGAGATTTCGAGGATATTTGCTTGTGGAAGACTTTCAGAAGCAACATCCAGATTTCTAGGAGTGGGTCAAGGACAAAGGTTAGCTGCCCTGTGGGGTGAAGAGGACGTGCACGGGGTGGCCGTTGCTTCGCGAAAAGCGTACCTTGTTTTCGCCAGCTTGGGCAAAGGCTGCAGCGGCACAAAAACAGACACTGGGCGAGGCCTGCAGTGAAAATCAAAGGTTTGAGAAGAGGGCGTTGAGTATGTGAGAAGTGGTTGTTTGTCGGAGGTCTGTTGGCTGCTTGTCACGAGACGGTCTGCGAGGAATTGGCGGTGCGGCAAGTTCGTGCTGAATCCAGACCCCTGCCAATCGACGGGCTGAACCTCAAGTTGCGTCCAGCCCTGCGCGTCCCAGCTGGGGCGACCTGGAAACATCGCGCACCGGTTTCACTAACACCGAAGGCCGAGTCTTTCTTCGTCAGCATCAGACTGCGGCAACTCTGGAGATGATCTTGTAAATGTAATGCGAAATTCGATTATTTCGCTTCATACTCACTCAAAGTTCATTAGCGCAATTTGACAGCCGGATATGAACGCGAAAAGGAGCCGCGGAACCGAAGCATGAAGCAGCGCACAGTTGTTTGAGGGACTGAAGCTTTTCCACCCAGGCGGGTCACGAAAACGAGTTATACAATACCCGGCGACTTTGACCAAAACACCAGAGCAGATATGCTCAAGGCCTTCGAAGTAGCGTTCAATGGCCTCTATTTCTTTTATATGGGTCCTCTGGATTTCACTCAGTCCCTTTATATAGAGAGAAATACACGTTTCGCGGCTTTGCTACTTGTTTATTTTTTGTAAGGGACTGCAACGCCAGCGGGCAAACGGGGATAACGACCCCAACCGCTCTCTCTCCAGACATCCTGGGAGAAGGTTATTAAAAACCCTGCCAGCCACGAACACAACATACCCACAATGTCAAAAGAAACACACATAGAAAGAACGGCCCACGAGCCCCGAGACTTGGTCCGTCACCACCCTCACCCTTCCCCAAATCCACCTTAACACCCCTATAGTCCCTCCACCAAACCACCATCACCCGCATCACCCAAATCAACCCCACAATCCGGCTCTTCCGCCTCTCAATCACCTCCCCAAAAGGCATCAAGGTAACTCTTTCCTCCCAACCCAAACGTACAACTCCCACCAACACCAGTATCCAGTTCCTCCCAGGCCAATGGCTAGACGTCTACATCCCCTCCCTCCCCAAACCAGGCGGTTTCACCATCACATCCCCACCCTCCCTGGCCCTCCCGTCTCCATCCCACGCACACACTCCCTACCTCGAACTCGCTATCCAACAGTCCCCAGACAATCCACCGGCCGCCTGGCTCTGGCAACCGGTTCCCCAGATCTTGCACGCACCCATCAACGTCCGCGTAGGCGGAAGTTTCATATGGCCTCCACCTGTGATTAATCTCTCCACGCTCAAAAAGGCGGTTTTCATCGCCGGCGGAGTGGGTGTCAACCCCCTGATGAGCATGCTCAGCGCTATTGCCAAGTCTTCGCCGCCGCTAGGGTTTGAGGTGCATTTCTTGTACTCGATGAGAGACCCTGGGGCGGATCGAGATGGGAAGGGTATGCTGTTTCTGGAGAGGATAGCGGGAATTTTTGCTCAGGGGGGACTTTCGGGCGGGCTTCGGCTGTTTCTCACGCAGGGGCGTGGTGTGAGTGATGAGGATGACGATAAGGTCCATGTTGATGAGCTTGACGTGCCCTTCTTGAGAAGGAGGATCTGCTTGGAAGATGTTGCCAGTATTATTGGTGACGATAAGGATTCCTCTGTCGTGTACGTCTGTGGTGTGCCCGCCATGACTGATGAGTTCGTGGAGAAATTACTAGACCCTGATGGTTTGGGGATGGACTCCCGCAGGGCTCTGTTTGAGAAATGGTGGTGAGCAATTCGCTCTGCCGATCTGCTGGCCCAGACATGGAACGATATAGAGAGACGCTGTTACGGTCTTTATTGCTATCTGAGCGCTAGCTTGCATCGTCATCTCGGCCATAATACGTGAGCCTTTTGCTGTCCATACCTTGTCCATACGTACACGGATGGAATAACCCCCCATATCAAACGCCGAAGACCTCCAGCCAAGCTGCATGTATGAAACAACCTACATTTCTTAGACTTGACACACATGGTCGTCAATGTCAATAAGCAATCCTCATTCTTTGTGACAGTAGTAGTGGTCATGTTCTCGTCAGGTCCCAGCCCGCGGCTCTAGAAGTAGTTGCCCGGGGTGTCGCTTTGCATGGATCTGCCACTGCGGGGAGAAGCGTCGGGCTTTCTTCTGAGAAGACTTGAAAATATCGCCCGGCCAGACATTCTTGACATCCGTGGACTCTAGACACGGCTAGGAAGACTGGAGAAGGGCGAGCGAGTTGGAGATGGTGTGATACTGTTTCTATCCGGCTCGTTGACCTTCAGCTTTGCCAAACCTTTGTCAGAAGTGGGAGGATACATCAAGCTCTGGGTGGACCTCATGGCCCTTGGTGAAGAATGATTTTTCTTCTTCTCGGGCGTGAACATATCAAGATCCCGGGCAGTCGTTGCGGGATAACTGCCCGGAGAAAGTTTTTTGGGCGAACCTGAACCTGAACCAATTGTTGATGGCGGGGACGCCCCATAGTCCGATGTCGAATTGTTCGCCGCCTCTTCAGCTCTCTGTTCGTCAGTACCGACAATCTTACCCGAATTGTTTCGGTGCAACTGGACGAGGGAAGCAACACCAAACTCAACCTTGGCAGTCAAGTCAAAGGATCCTCGTTCGATGCTCTGTTTGAGAGACATCGTTATCGACGGGACTCCGGAATATGCTGATCCCAACGATGATCGCCGATGCGATAGTGCATGCTCCTTCTCTGGGAGTTCCGGCAGTGGGCGTTGGAGATAAGAGTCTCGGAAACCGTCTCTTGCCTCCTTGCTAGGCTCGGGAATACCGTAGGACAAAGTAGACACCGGGACCAGTTTTGGTGGGGTCTCCAGACAAACACCATCTTTCTGGCCTGTCGGTGCCTCCATCTCAACGTTAGTCTCATGCCGACCGCCATTGCCAAAGACCATCTCATCCTCCAGGCCAAAGCCAGACTTAGAGTCTGCCGCCTTGACGTTGCGATCCGATGTTCGCTTTCCAACCAACTGATTGATAGCGCTAGTCGGGATGAGCGCCCTTGTCGAGTACGTGGGCGGGACGAGGTTGAGTTGTCGTAGGCTTTCAAGTGATCTGTAATGAAACCGGAAGGTCGAGTAGGGCGTGTCTCTGGCATCGATCAGAGCCCATTCGTAGTAGAACGCATCTTGGGGCTGGACCACAAGACCAATGCTTGGTGAACTGCTCTAGTTGGTTAGAACAAGATATCCAAACGGTTGGGTTGGCAAACAAAACGTACGCTATGCCATAATTGTCCTGGAAACGAAAGTCTTCCAACTTTGGAGCCAAAGATTGACGGTCTCTCGCTCTGAAAACCTGGACTTCAATGAGACCGCCGTCGTCGGCAATGCCTTTTTTGTCCTGACCCGGAAGAAACACAAAGTTTCTAGCCTCAAGCCCCGCCTTCCCCCCATATCGCGGGCTGGGTCGCCACAGGGACTTGACAACCTTGCCTCTTTTCGTTGTAGTCAAGTCTATGCCCCAAGCAGCGACGAAGCGGGCATTCATGAACAACTTGAAGTAGATGTATCTGCAAGGAGGGGGCGGTACACTCTTGACGCTATACTGGATCGCAAACGCAGAACCTGTGACCTGTTTAGTGGCTTGTTACGGGTTGTATGGCTGTTTGTAAGGAGTTCCCACCAGGTACCGAGGGAATGTAGACAGATATCTTCGGGTCGACTTTGACTGGCGTTGGGCTGCCTGCCCCTGCCACATTGGCGGACGACGCTGAGCTTCGGGTTGGAGACTGTAGTCGAGGATCATCCCCAGCTCGCAATTGCACTGACGAGCTTTCTGGATGGGGATACTCTCGAACAGCCTTGTTCTCGATCCCAGTGGTGGTGAGCGACACCTCCACGCCGCGGAGACAAGGCATCTTGGCGTGCCCCAAGTGGGAGGTAAGAACTGAGGACTGGAGGTTGGAGGACGCCGAGGGAAATGGCACAGACTCAATGAAGAGGAAGCAAAAGGCTTAGGGAAGGAGTGGCCATCAAGGTGCTGAATCCTATGTGTGGGTGCACTTTACTAGCATACTTACTGGGAAGGAAGGCGCCTTGGAAAGACATCATGGAAACCCCGAATTGAGATGAAAGCCCAACCAAGCGTTGGGGCTCGCCTCAGAGGTATTCCTGTCCATAAGCTCAACCGTCAGGAAAACCGGTGCATGTTTCTCTTGACGAACTCACACAACACAACCACACAAATCACCGAACCAAACAAAACTGAATTCTCTAGCTCTGAACTTCAGTAACTGCCCCAGTCGGTGAATAGCTGTACAGGGCTCAAAGGATGGGGAGCATCATCTTCCGGGCCACTGGCTTATTTGGCCTCCTCCTTTATTACACCAAGACTCCTTATTTGGCCAGCATTAGGTGCCTCCTCCTTAGATCCAAGTGCTTCAGCCTTTCGGTAGGCGGCTTGTAACGCCCGGACTCTAGCGGCCTGTAATTGAATAAAAGTCGTTAGCTATGACTGCCAGACAAAAGACGCGCCGGGGGGCTGAAGGGGCAGTGCCGACCTCTTTCTTGTGATGCAAGCACTCATAGTAGTCCTCTAGTGCCAGGACGCACTTCTTCTTCCCCGAGTCATCGTCGGAAGATGTGTTGACGACGTAGCAGGCCAGCAGCTCCTGCCAGAAGGGGAAGCACCGGGAGGGTCCTGGGGAGGTTGTCAGCGGAATACAGTCATCAGATGGCGAGTTCTAGCCATTGGCCAATGTGGCAGGACTAACCACCATGGAGGCCGTATCCTGACGACATGATGGGCTGCGCAAAGGCCGATTGTCGGTGTTGCGCGGGAGATTCGGCGTCGGAGCGTCACGATTGTCGTCAATTGAAGTGCTCGGCAAGGTCACGAAACGGAGCTTCAACTCGCCTGGGCCGGCACGAGCCACTTATTCCGCCACAAGGTGCCACGGCCTGCCCCACATATTATAGGAGCTAACCAATCCATGTATTTCTTGGCATCATCATGGGCGAGCTGCCGATCTGTTCCTTGAACTTGGTCACGTAGCTCCACCACAGCTTTGTTGTCACCACGATTCCGAGACAGTTGGCCACGCCGGCACCAGACTTTTCAACACCATGAAACTCACGACCCCGACGATCAGATAGTCCCATCACACTGTGGTTTTTCCAATGGCGCTCCTGCTTTCACCAGCGAAACTTGTGCTCCTTGCTGTGCACTTGGCAGTCCAAGCCGACATCGAGGGCCTCACTGCGCTTGCTGCCCGCCATGACACCGTCCTCCGAAAGGAACTCTTGTTGCGCATAATCCTCACCTATGTCCCGGAAACCCTGCGGTCGGGCGAATACGTTCCACTGATAGGGCAACTTGAGCATGGCGAATTTCAGGAGACCACCCACGAGATCGACTGTTCGCCTGTCAATGGCTTGACGGAAGAGGACGCTGCAAAGAAGGTACGAAAACTACGCCTTTTACCGCTGGCGTTTAAAGATGCGCCACAAGAAGCTATTGAAGATGCAACGACTCTCTTCTTGTTGCATCGCGCATACAGGGTGGATGATGAGGCTGGGCTCCTGGACGAACTACCAGACCTTTTGGTGCCATTCCTAGACCATTCGCCGTGTATTCGCACACTGATGGTGTCCGCCATTCTTCCACTCTTGAGACGCAACTGCGAATATTACCCCGATGATCCAATTTCATACACTCTCTTGGATTTCCAGCAGCTCTCGGATCGTGTCGCCGTCAATCTCCTCCTCTCGCAAACCGGTGCGCGTGACACAGAACTCCCGTTTGTTGGCCGTGATCTCAAGAGCATGATTGGGCCTTGGTTGTTTAGTGAATCAAGATGGAAGAGGAAGAGAAAGGCGCAAGGCGCAAGCGAGAGTGCAGAGGACGACAGTGTTTGCCCCGGCTGGGAGCAAGTCCTGGAGTGGTTGACTGCTCAAGCATCCAAAAACTGGAGGGTAGCTGTGAGCGCAATCGAGCAATGGGACGGTCCGGGAGATGTTGATCTTGGTGGTTACGGAGCGATGTGGTTTAGCGATGACGAGCAAGACCATTTGGAGCAACGGTACGCCCGGGCAGCACTTGCTTCTGCGTACGTTATCCCGGAAGCCTCTCAAGAGGCGCTGGGGGGCGCATACAGCATAGTTGCAAAGATTTCGGGGCTTCTTGACCAGGATATGATGGCTCCTTTGCAGTCTGCCCTGTCAATATTACCACCGTTGGCGGAACATGTCATTGACACTGCGACGGCTGCTGGCCATGCGACTTACATGCGAAATGACCTGTTAGACAAAAAAAACATCCTGACCTCGCCAACTGCGGCATCAACGACATTTCTACAGGCCCTCATCTTGAGCGCCATCCTTTTGACACGATCAGGGGCCCCTTGTACCTTGCGGAGGGCCGGGGAGCTCGCCCTTTTTCAGGACGAACGAGAGCAGAGAGCTGAAGCAGCGAAACTGATCCATGCTCTTGCCAGCAAGGGGCCTAAGACAGATGATAGGTTCTGGATCAAATCAAGGAATGAGATACTGTGGTTGAAGGATTGGGGCGCCGAAGATGTCTCGACGCCATCAGAGCGGAAGGCAAGGGGCGTTTTCGGGCAGGTCAAGAACGAGTTTTTGGAGGTTGAGATTCTGAAAGCTCTACTTTCAAATACTCGTAAGCACCACACAGAGCTGTTAGTTGTTGATTTTGGTTAACCCATAAGACAGGTTACACACTTGCCCGCTCAATTTACGAGGACTCGCCTGACCAACCCCTGAGCAAAAAAGCCCTCCAAGATACCATCTATGCTACGGCGTTGACGGCATATGATAACGCTTCCAACCCCAACCGAACTCGCGGGGGGTTGAAGAAGTGTGACGAAATGTTAGCTACGCTAGATCCATACGCCCATTAATGTGTTTACTAACAAGTGGACAGAATCAAGGCATTTCCGAAGACCATTGAGAAGTCTGCCCCCGCCACGAAAAAGATCGAGGCGCTGCTTCAGGCGACCCACGCTCTTAGCGAGTACCGTCTCGTCTTGAAGCAAGGAGAACCTTTTACACCCATTGTGCTGCGCATCCACAGTGACCCCATTTCCATCGTTGGCAAAATACTCGAGCAGAACCCCAAGAGCTATACAAGGATCCAAGACCTGATCGATCTCGGAAACCGTATAGTACAAGCGGGACTCACAGGCCACGACAAAAGCAAGAGTTCTTCTCACAGCGTGATATCCGATGAAGAGCAACAAAAACAGCAGTCCATCGCAGAGAGGCGCATCACAGCAATGTGCATAGATACTGCCCTCACAGAGGACGATTTTGAGACCGCCTACTCGTACGTCGTCAACCGCCTTTCCCCCCTCAGCACAAGCACGGCTGCCACGCCAGACGAATACCTCTGGAAAGCCGCACTACAAGCAGGCAAATACCGTCGCACCACCCGCACCCTCCGACCAACACATCTCGGCACGGCCAATGCGAACCCTGAGATCCGCCACCTGGAGCAGCGCATCGAGTGCCTCTCGGCCGCGCTGCGCATCGCACCAGCCCCAACCCTTCAGGAGATCATCAACGCCTTCCGTCGCGCCGAGGAGGAGCTGGAAGTAGCCATCAAGGCCGAAGACGAGCAGGAGGACGCCTGGGACACGGCTGGCGATACAATCCACGGTCATATCCCTGGCGGCTTTGACGTTCCCACGACATCGCCTAGATCTGCCACGTTCAACCAAACCACCGCCGCGCCGCCTCAGCGTCGTCAAAAGACCGAGGATGCGCCCGTTTCCTTGTTTGAACTGTCCAAAGCGAGTGTCATGTCGGCCCAGAGAAACCTCACTGCGCTTTCAAGCCTGCAGCGCTCCACGGGGTTGGGAACCGGACTGGGGAGGAGTAATACCGTGACGAGCGACGCCAGCACTGATCATATGAGTGGAGATGATAATGAAGAGCAAAAGAGGGTCCGGAAGCGCGATCAGCTGAGGGAGGCGGCGATGGGAACGCTTGTCAGCGGTGTTGGCTGGCTAGTTGGTGCCCCGGCTCCTGCACCGGAGAGGGATTGATGTCATGATTTCTGTATATAAAGCTAGTCAAAGGCGGAATGAAGTTCGTGATACCAAACTTTGCTGTTGAGTTGAGTCTGCAAGTACTTGGGTGTTGTGTCAAAGTCAATCGGACTGGTAATCCTGCAAAAGCGCTCAGCAAAGCCCATTATGTTGCGCGTCGAGAATGGTAGGTTTAGACGGAAGCATTGCATATTGCACCAGCGCCAGCTACAACTCCTATGAAAGCTACGTTCGCCCTTGTATTCGCCCGCCATGTGTATCATTGCCCAAACTCCTTGCCCGTGAAGAAAAAAGATGCGTGCTGAACACGCTCTGAGGTGCCATTGCAACCCTCTTGAGAACCCTTTCTCAATGCTAGCCTTCCTCGGCACATATTTTAAACACAAAGGCTAAAAGCGCCTGATTCAAAGTCCCGGTCCTCTTCTCAAGAGAAACCCGGTAGAAAAAAAACCCTTTTCTCTAGCCCAGTCCCCCACCTTGCCCACACTCCAACAGGTCAGCCTCACGCAAACCCGACATCAATTACTCCGAATCAGAGTCGCCGTCCATACCCAACAACGTCTTGTCGACCTCGTCAAGTTCATCCTCGACCTCTCTCTCCGCCTCGTCACCCTCTGCCTCTTCTTCACCCTCACCATCACCCAAGCCAAGGAGTTCTTTGTCAACATCGTCGAGGTCATCGCCATCGTCACCATTACGTTGGATGCCGTTTGTCTTAGACTTCTTGTCGAGTTTCTTTTGGATCTGGCGTATCACTGCATCCCCCTCGTCTTCAGTCTCGGCAGGGTCAACATTGTCTTTCGTCGGACTCCCATCTCCATCATCATCGTCGCCATGACCTGCACCATTTGCCTTGGGTCGCTTAACCGGCGCGATGACGCCAAGAGGCTCACCTTCATGGTTCTCCCATCGGAGGAGCCGTCGGTGAGCCCTCCGCAGAGCAGCGGTGTAGGAGCTGAACTCCTCGCCAAAGTCCTCCACGTCGTCCTTGAGCTGGCACAGACCGCCGTAGCCCTTCTCGCGGAACGGGAACGTCTTAGACTCCATATTGGCGTTGGCCACGAGGACGGCATTTTTGTTGTGCTCGACGATGTCTTCATCCTCACTGTCGGAAAATGGGTTGGTGACCTGAACAAGGCGGTTGAGCGCTCGGATGATGGAGCCGTCTTGACGACGAAGCTTGCGGGACTTGTGATGGCTCTTGCGGAGACCGCGGTCGAGGATGTACTCGACACGCTGTGACCGGTTCCGCTCAACGGCCAACTGGTGCGCGGTAGGCGGTCGAGGCTTGCGCGTAACAATGCCCTCGATCATCTGGCCACCGCCAGGAGAAGAGCCCTCGAAGATTTGGTACTTTAGAGGATTGGCGCCTCTACGGCCAGTGCTGAACGCGCCACTCTGTCGACCAAGCGCACGAGGTGGCGGAGTCGACCTGACACTATCAAGATCGCTTTCATGCTTGGATGGTCTTATCCGTGGGAGGATACCAGTCGTTGGGCCGACCTCTTCACCAGCAGGAAAGACACGGCCTCGGCCTCCGCGCTTCGTCTGACTGTCGGCCATGAACTGTTGATCTGCCTCGATGATTTTGGCGCGCATTCGTTGCTTTGCATAACCGAAATCGATCTCTTCCTGTGGGTCGACGTTCTCCTGCGCTTCCTCTTCCGGAGTCATCTCTTCCATGACGGGAACGCCCTGGTTTGCAACATCAAGCCCATAATCAACACCAGGGCCGAATGGATTTTCCTCGCAACCTTCTTCCGTATAGTCCGATTCAAGATAGAACCACATGATCCACAGAAAGGCGCGCGCACGGCTTCGGCTGGTATAGTTGGTCTTCATGATGAGGTCATGGAATTCTCGCTGGGCCGGAAAGTGAAGCTCCGCGACCTTACTGGCAGAATGGCAGATGAGAAAGAGGAGGTTGACAGGATTTGTGCGGGGAACCTTGGACCACTTTAGTTCGTCGAGCGAAGTTGGTTCCGAGCGGTCTTCGGCGCCTCCCTTCAAGATGGACTTGAGCCGGGGAGCATCTTGTAGCTGTTTGTAGGCGTGAGGGTCTTGGCGGGCCTGGAGTGAGGGGATCGCATGGTAGGTACGGAGTTGCGCTCGCATCTCGGGGAAAACTAAGCAGTTTAGCATCACCAAGACAAGAGCGGCCACGCGAAAAGGGTAGCTTACAGTTCAAAGTGGTGTTCATACGACCAATATTGACCAGGAGGCAGACCATGGCCATGCCCTTCGCAGCATCGCGATCACTAAGCAGCTTGTCTCGAAGAACTTTGCTGGTCTTGCTGCTCCTGGACATCGTGTCGATGTAAAGGTCGGCAAAGCATTGCTTGCCAATCTTGTCGGGTTCGTAGCTGTTGGTGAAGACCTTCTTCTCGTCGTCAAAGACGGCCTTCAGAAAGTCGTATTGGATGTCCTTTCGCCAGAGCGGCTCGCCGTCTTCTTTTTTGAGATGCCGAATCTTTCCAACGACGCTGCCATTCGAGGCGTTTGCATCATCGCCTCGCGCGCGCTTCTTACCGCGGGGATGGCGCTCGCCAGGCTCGGGTGTCGCGGTAGCCATCTTGGTGTCGTCATCTTCCGTGGCGACGGTCATGAACGATTTTTCGACGCGAGGGGGAGAAGAAGGATCAACGTCGGACACTGAGGCACCTGGGTTTGGCGATGCGGCGGCCATTATTAAAGGCCGGACGTGGCGGTCGTCCGAAAGTAGGGAAAACTACTCAGGTTAATTTTTACTGTTTGACGGCTTGACGGAACGACAAAGACTGCAGCATCCACTGTGCCGCCCCTCCTCTTGCGACGCAGAAAACGACGAGTGGCTGCTGCACGACGGGAACACTGGAAATAGATGTTGAGAGGGATGGCGGAAAGGAAGAAAGCGCCAAATGGGAACGAGATGCGGAAGTGCAAGTACGCGTTGTAATTTTTCACATTGGGGAAAACATGAAAACGGAAGAATTGGTAACGAGAAGTTGGCTGATGCCAGATTTAGCGGCTGCACGCTCAGGAGGATGATGAAAGCGCGGATGCCGACCGCTGGTCGCTTGGCCACTGCTGCCCCGAGGGCATCGCGTTTTGGTGACTGAACACCCAATCCCGGGTGACGTTGGAGCTGCTGGAGCCCCACTTTTCGCGCTCCTCCCCTTGGGTCGCAGGCCCCTGCCAGTCCCCTGACCTCCTCTGAGAGCTGAACCTTCGAGGCCTTGTAAATGTGGTAAATCGTAAACTGTCAGGTCCTGGGACATGATACATTGCTTTATTTCACGCCCTTTGTGGCACATAAAACTCAATTCTCAAATTTACACCTACTCAATCTCATGGGTGCTGTGAAACGCCGCGCCATGTAGCATAGTGGCTGGATGTGTTTTCGTGATCAATGTGATTCCCTGAGGCGTAGGTAAAAGTGGGGTGTATTTCTCGGTCAAGTTCCCCTCTGGTGATAGGCAACGAGGTGCTTATCAGTCGTCATTCATCCCTTCATTCTTCTACAAACGAAGCCATCATCTTCTCGTTCGCACTCAAAGCGTAGCTTGAGATTTAGAGATGGCACAAGCTGCAAAGATTCCTGTGATCGATATCTCCTCCAACGGTGAGAATGAAACTCAAATAGCAAAGGACCTTGTGGAGGCGGCGGTTGAGCACGGTTTCATCTACATCAGGAACACCGGCAAAGACATCCCCTTGGAAGCCGTTGACGGCGCATTCGCCCTAGTATCTGCCCCAACCCATGCGAAGGCTGTTATATTGTGTCTAATATATACGCAGGCCAGAAAACTATTCGCTGCTCCGCTCAGCGAAAAGCAAGCATGCACAATTCAGCAGAACAACCGGGGTGTAAGTACGGGTTCCCATGCTGCGAAGCGTTTGTTGATAGGAGAAAGTGGTCTGCCATGCAATATGAAACTCTCGATCCCAAAAACCAAAGAGTAAGATAAAACCTCCTACTGATGCGGAAAAAAAAACTTAGTGACATGGTTTCAGGTTGGTGATTTTAAAGAGTATGCCCGTAACTTTCTTCGTTGGATTCGTCCAGTTGACGGGAAACGGACAGGGCGTTCAACTTCGGCGAGTTCATTGATGGCAAAGCCCAGCAGCCTATCCCACCCTCCATCGCCGAAGATGAAAGCCAGATCAGTACCTTTCGTGACTTCTGCTACGACGTGACGCTCAAAATTAACACACTCCTCGGGATAGGGCTTGAAGTGAGCGCCTCTCTCGACCGTGTCTGCCACACGGCATGCTGACATGGCTGGCAGGTCGACCCCCCAGAATTCTTCACAAACGCCCACCTCCGCTCCAAGGGCCCTTCGGGGACCACCCTTCGTTATCTTTACTATCCACCTCTCTCGTCAACGACGGCAACACCGTCCCTTGACGTCCGGGCTGGCGCCCACTCGGACTATGGTTCCATAACAATGCTGTTCCGCTTGAAAGGTCAGGCTGGCCTGGAGATCTTGACCCGGGACAAAACATGGGCCCCGGTACCCGTGTGTCCACCTGGAACCGAAAACGACCCGGCTCCGCCGATTTTGGTCAATATTGGGGACCTTCTCTCGTACTGGACCAATGGACTGCTAAGGAGCACAGTGCATCGAGTGGTCTTTGGGGGCGGGCAGGGTAGCTTGGTTGAGGGGGAGACTGACACGGAGCCTCGGTATTCCATAGCCTACTTCTGCCACCCAGTCGCAACAATGCCGTTGACGCCAGTACCGAGCGAGCGGGTCCGGGTATTCAAAGGTGATACGGCTGCAGGAGATGGGGGCAACCCTTACGCAGAGCGAAAGGTACTGACGGCGGATGAACACTTGCAGATGAGGTATGTACCCTGCTGCTGGGACATGCTACCCGGATATAACGTGAAGGGTTACTGACCTCTCTCCCAAGACTGAGAGCTAGCTACCTGCAGTTGTATGAGGAGAAAAACGGAGGAAACTCTTGACTATCGGGTTAGGAAACGTGTAGTTTCCGTCGAGAGATATCTTGCTCCGCCTTGGTGGTCGTTGAGTTATCACTTTTTTGTCTCTGGGGAGAGCCAGATCTGGCGTCGGTAGCTTGCCGCATGTTGTCGAAAGGCACGGAGGGCATGTAAGTTTTGTCAAGGCGAACTGTGAATGCCAGCCAGATTTCAAGAAAAACCCATGGCTCGAGTAAACCATGACGTTATGCCCCGTTTTCCCATGGCGTCAGCGAATTCCTTGACCGACGCCAACTCCCAAAGCCCTGGCTCGTCATGAAAGGCTAGTTGTGGCCCGATTGACACTGGCTTTGCAGCCAACTGAAAGTCTTTGTATCTCAACCTCTGAAGTTTCATGTAAGTGGCGGGTTTGGCCAATCGCAGCAAAGTGGCGACTGACTTGGACGGTGGAAACCCATTCACGAACACCCTCTTCCGACCCTTTGCAATACATGATGCCCGGGCAGGCTCCACTGCGCAGTAATGCGAAGCAACTGTGCTTATCGGCTGCCTTGCGAAGGTGAGCAACCTTTTTACGCGAGGTAATGTGGTGGGTCCGGATCAAGGCATGAAAGGTTGCCATCTGACTCTCATTGCAAAAGCAGCAAGTTTGCAAACACCCCGAGGTTCTGTTTTCCAGGCGGTTGAGACTCGGTCTCTCAGTCTGGCAAAGCGTAAGTCGTAGGAAATAATATGCTTGCGCTGCCAATCAATGAGCGCGAGCTGCAAAGGAATTGGCGAGGTGCTGTGAACAAACCTCCAGATGCACGCCTGGACCCAAAGTGGTTGCCTCGAAGTCTCCGCTCTCAAAATGGTAGTGGCGCGCGCTCACGTGCCCACGTGCTCCACGCGACAGCATGCCAAGAGAGCGAAGCCCAAGACCATTCACCTCAGGCGCGAGATCCTTCGTTGGCCTCCAGGGGTTCCTGGTTCCTTCCCATCAATGAAGCCTATTCAGTCCGAGTCGCTGCCTGCAGGAGATCTTAACTTTCTATAAAATACCAATACATCTGCGCCGGTGCAGCCCTCTTCCCCCAACAACTCATGTGCTTGCCCCGATCAATGCGATTCAAATCTCATGTGTAGGCTCGAGAACGATGCCTTTTCCTTTTTCCTATGTCTGTGCACTTCTGCAGTCCCTAGAAGACAATGTCCAATCGAAACGAAAGAGCGATGTCGAAATTATCCAATCATGGTTTCAGACACACAAAGAGCTCCTCGACCGCAATGACCACGGCATTGAGGCGCTCCTCTCGACCTTGTTACCGGATAAGCGCCCTGATCGCATGTACATGATGAAAGAGAAAAGGCTCCAGGCAGTGATTGCCCGTGGTCTAATCCTCGGGCGGTCACGGATCAAGCAACTTGGCCGGTGGAGCGAGAGCGGCTCAGGCTTGGACCTGGCAACTTGCGTCGAGAATATCCTTGAGGAAACGGTAAGATCTCACAAACCGGTTCTATAGTCGGCGGTGAAACGCTGACGCCAAACCACAGCCGAATCCAGTCCTGCCAGGAAGTGGTGCTGCGGTTGAGGAAATCGACAGGCTGTTGCATACAATCGCCGCAGGTTGCCGCTACAGCTCGCCCGCTGTCCGCTCCTCAGCACCTAGCTCTCGTCTTACGGACTCGGAGTCAAACCTAGGAGAGCTTTACAGACGCCTTTCCGCTCAGGATGCGAAGTGGCTGACGCGCATGATCCTGAAGAACTATGAGCCCGTTCTACTCGACCTTCAAGTTGTATACAGATGTTACGATCCATACCTCCCCGCCATCATGAAAGTTCAGGACGAAAATGCGGCGGCTGCCCTCGTTCTAGGCAAATTCCGCGCCGACAAAGCCGCAGGTAAAGCGAATCTCGCCGAATACCTGAAGCCGCGCCTCGGAGTAAAGATTGGTCGGCAGCCATGGTTCAAAGGCCGAAGCATCAAACATTGCTTGGACATGGGACATGGTCGCATGAGCTGCGAGGAAAAGCTGGACGGGGAATACTGCCAGATCCACATAGATCTGAGCAAAGGCCGGGACTGCATCCAAATATTCTCCAAAAGCGGCAAGGACAGCACTCGGGATCGCATTGCTTTGCACGGGTACGTCTCATGTAGGCTCACTGTGCCGTCTCCGCTGACATATGGTAGATCGATTCAAGAGTCATTGCAGATCGGCGAACCTTCGTGTCCTATTCGAAAAGGCTGTATCCTTGAAGGCGAACTAGTGGTCTATAGCGACAAGGTGAGTTTGGGTGGGATATTTCAAGGGGGTGTAGGTCTGACAGTTCAAAGGACAAGAAGATACTGGACTTCCACAAGATCAGGAAGCACGTCTCGCGCTCTGGTGCTTTTTTGAACACCGATCAAGACTCTCAGCGATACCCATGGGAACATTTGATGGTTGTCTACTACGACTTGTTCATGGTCGACGATGAATCCCTCCTGCCTGTACGACAATCGGAGCGCTTCAGACGACTCAAGGAGCTCATCACGGAAGTTCCTGGGCGGTCCAGCCTCGTAAAGCGAGAAATCATCGATTGCGACAGACGTTCCGCCAGGTCCGATCTGCGTCGCGCCTTTGCTCGATGTATCGTCTCTCGTGGCGAGGGCTTGGTCCTCAAACCTGATGACCCCTACTTCGACTTCAGCGCGTCACGAAAACCTTTCAGCTGCTGCGCTATCAAGTTGAAGAAGGAATACATCGGTAACTTTGGCGAAATTGGCGACTTTGCAGTTGTTGGGGCTCGCTTCGACGCCGCGAGGGCGCAGACTTTCAACATAGCGAACTTGAAGTGGACTCATTTCTACATCGGCTGTCTCGAAAATAAGGAGCAAGTTACTCGATTTGGAGCCACCCCGAGCATTGTCGTCACAAATGTCGTGGAATTGAACCAGTCGCAACTGCAGATGTTCGCCACTCACGTCAACCCGAACACTGTTCTTTCGGAGGACGAAATGGCAATCAAACTGAGGATCGAACCTGGCATTGACAACGGGAAGCGTCCCTCATTTTACTTCACGGACCCGCCAGTTTTCGACATCCGCTGCTTCTCGTTCGACAAAGAGGGCAACACCGGATTCTGGGGGCCTCGGTTTCCTATGGTGAGCAAGATACACACCGACCGATCGTATCGGGACACCATTTCATTCCAAGAACTGCAAGAAATGGCAATCAAGGAAAAGGAGGAGCCTCCACCGGACGACAGTCAAGAGCTTCTGGGTTGGATAGCCGCGCTGGAAGATGCTGATCCGAGAAGAGCTGTCGGCGATATGACCAGTCAGTCCACGGTCGCGACAACGGAACCGCCCACCTCACCTTCGATTCAGTCATCATTATCGCAACGATCCGACACCACCGCAATTCCAAGCGTCTACAAAGGGATACAGCCGGCCGAGGGCGGCACGCCCACGCCAACATCGACCTCACAAGTTCCGAAAGGCCTGCCAACTCCTCCCAGGTCTTCCGCAGTCCAAGCGCAAAGCAAGGGCGTTGGGTCGCTTAGGGGCCGTAGCACTGGTAACGAAGGGAAGCGCGCGATGGAAACGCCATCGCAGCGTCCCCAGGAGAGGAACAAAATACGAAGACGTTCCGATGAAGGAGTTCAGCAAGCTACTTCCCCAACACAATCGTCACCAGGCACGAAAGCCTCACCCAGCCGAAGGAAACCACTCAGCAAGGTAAAAGAAACCTCGCCCCGTCGCAACCACGATAGCCACTATCGGCCACGGTTGGTTGGCGTACATTCTATGTACCAGCCCAGTCGAGAGAAAGAAGATGACGCAGCAATGGCGGGTGTGGTTTCGTCATCCCTACCGGCTTCAATGTCGTTCCACGAAGGTACAATGAAACCACCAGTCCTCCCCGCAACGCAGCCAATTGCAACATCCTTCACAACAGGAGACCAGACAAACAAGCCTTGCCACAGAACCTATGCTTCCAGTCATTGCGGTTGTCAATATCTATCGGCGGCATGCACACTGTCCAACACAACATTTTTGCTAGCTCCATGTATAGCCGGATTCCTTTGGGTGACCGAGGACTTACTGGGCTGCCATGGCATTGTGGACTTTGCGCGGGACCCATATGAGTGGGCAGAGCTACCTGTCAGCAGCGAATTGAGTCCATTGTTAGATGAGTCCCTGAAGAAGGCTAAGCGCAAGAAGGCGGTCCTGGTTGACACACGAAGAAAAGAGGCGACGACCAACTTCCTTGCTAGAATCCAGGAAACAGGACTCACGCGTCGCAAAGGCGGGCGTGACTGGGTTCCCATTTTCGATTGGAGAGTCCTTGAGGAGTTGAGGGAAGAGGAGAAGAGGATTGGGCGAACCGGGGAGAGACCTGACTCTCGGTTCGACATGAGCAGTGGCAGCAGCATTTGGAGGAAGTTTTGGGTTGGCTTGGCATGATGCCCCCGTACATATTTGTATTGTTTTTGTGTACATTTGGCGGACGGAAATGCATATTGCGATTTTGGCTCTTCTTATTCTTTGTCTCGGTGTCCCCTCGGTGTCAACACCAGACAAAAACTCACCCCTGAGATACGGGCAGCAGCTTAATACCGCTGGGTTTACCAATGTTACTGTCATCAAGGACAAGTGGCCGTTGAACCCGTGGCCGCGAGATCCCAGGTACAAGGAGATTGGGACGTGGGCGTCCGTTCATGTCTCGCAGGGACTCGAGGCGTTGAGCCTGATGCTGTTCACGCACGTCCTGGGGCGGTCGGCTGAGGAAGTGAAGGAGTTTATCGTTGAGGTGAAGGGCATGATCACCATGGGTATTGGCCTGTGTACGTTATTCCCTTCTACAAACTCACGGTAGCTGACAATGCCACAGATGCACAGTCTACGGACAGAAACCAGAGGAGACAACCTAGCCGTATTTGTAATCTCGATCGTTACATATATACATTCCCCAAACACTTTATTGCTCCGTTTACTTGGGAACAACAACCCGCTTACACCTCAAATTCTCCCCCTCAAACCCACAGCTCGTCAACTTGCCCCCTTGTTTCTCAATCTCCATATCAACCAACTTACTCCCCGTAATCACCGCACTCCCGCTCGTCCGAATCGTCAACTCGGAAAACACCACATCCGTAAAATTCCCCACAATCACCGGCAAACTCGCATCCTCCTCCGTCATATGGTCCTCCAACAACCACCCCGCCTCCGTCCTGCAAATCGATCCAGACGCCGTATTACCAACCCCATACGTAGGCGGCATGCTCTGCACCGGTTGCTTCCCCGCCGTCGTATCAACCTTGCCGTAATTCTCCGTAACAGCCGTAACAGTCGACCCGTCCGCCGTCGCCGTCAATTTGATCAAATCACCCGGCGCCACGTTCAATCCAGCGTACGCGAACGCGCCCAGGTCCGTCTCGACACCGTATTGGTACCACCCAAAGGGCTGCGAGACGTCGGCGTAGGCGTTGTAGAAGACGTCTATCCCCGCGCGGATGAGACCTGCGGAGGCGGCGCAACCGGACGAAACGCCGTAGCCTTTGCGCGTGCCGATGCCGATGTGGATGGAGAAGGTGTAGATGCCCCGCCGGTTGGCGTAGGGGCCGATCAGGGGGACCGAGAGTTCGGGCACGCGGAAGACGCCCGAGACGGAGGTGATGGTTTCGCCTGCGGGGGCCGTGTAGATTGCGCCGGCTTGGATGGAGTCTGTGGATTGGGCGAGGGCGGCGCCCGCGGTGAGGGCTACCGCCGCTGCTGTGAGGAGGTTTTTCATTTTTGGTTGTGGTGTTGGAGAAAATAAGGGGTGTTGGGGTAAACAATTGTTGGGGTCTCCTGGTGTGTGTGTTTGTCTAGGGGCCGGAGACGGGGATTATAAGGGGTGGGAAGGGAGTCAGGAACCGGAACGGGCGGGGAATGGGGGAGAGAGAAAAGGAGAGAGAGAGAGAGGGACAAAAAAAAAAGTGGGTTAATCATGGTATGGTATTTTTCTCGGTTTGGTTCTTGGAGCAATAATATTGAGATCAATATCGCCTATCAACCGTCTCGGCGTCGATATATTAGATTACTCGCGCTGGGCGATTCGGCGAGGCCATCGCCGTGAATTGCACCATATGTTGTGCGACCACCGTCTTTGTCTGCCGTTGGGCGTTCAGGGGTAATATTATTGTCGGTGGTCTTCCGGATTGCACAACCTACAAGCCATGTGGTCGACCACTTGGTCAATATTGTCACTTTGCGTTGATCTTCAAGGCGCCCTGCCTGTGTGGTAAACGACTACATGCCAATCCACTTTCCTGGTCGCAATCGACTGCTGCAGGAACCGTGTCTGGGCCGGGCAATAATCTAGCTCCCAGAGTCCGGGACGGACTCCGTGATCAAAAGGCCCAGGCCGGTCGAGATGGCTCAGTCCCGGTGAGTGGGTTGGAGACTCCCCAAGAACCCCCCCCAAGGCGGCTAAACACACCACAACGCCACAGTCTGTATAACCCAGAAGTCCTACGGGATATACCCGGTCCACATTTATGCAAAACAACGCAGCCCAGAACGGGCCTGTGTGCGCTAGAATAAGACTAGACTCGACATTTCTTCCGCGGGGCTTCCACGCAGCTGTTCTACATACGACCTGTTTATGCAACCACCACCTTCCAATCAGCCGCGATGCTGGCTCCTACCTTCTTGATAACCGCAAATGCAGCCCGGCCCTTGGCGGCGGCCGTGTATTCAACGTGAGCCGTCCACGTCTTGCCATCCGACTCCACCGTCACCTCCTTCTTGCCCGACCACGACGCCGGCGCGCCCACGACAATGATCTTGTCGACCTTGATGTTGCGCGCCTTCTTAAGCCACTCGCCCGCCTTGATGCTCTTGGCGTCACGACCCTCCGCATCCGTCGACGAGATGGTCTTGCCGTCCTCCAAGACGAACTTCCTAGTGATGTACTGGCCCCTCTCAAAGTCATAAGACTCACCGTCGTCCACGTACAAGTCACCCACAGCTGTCTTGCCGTCACGGCCGACCGTCACAACAAGCGTGTAGTCGTCCCACTTCTGGAGGGCGCTGGACCGGCGAGGGGTGTCGCGGCGAGCAAAGATATGGCCACCCTGCATCAGAAGCGGGAGCTTCTCCAGAGGGGCATCCAGTGTCACCTTTTTGCCCTTGGAGGTGGGGATGACGTCGTAGGTGAAGTAGTCGTAGTAGACCTCGTTGTCGGGAATCCAGATGTCTACTGCCACGCGGTTCTCGTCCGTCACGGGCTTGGCAAGGAGACCCGTGTTGCCAACGAAGAACTGATCATCAATCTCGAGACCCGCCTCCTCCGACGGATGGGTGTAGAACATGGGCTTGATGATCGGGCTTCCGTCCACATATGCCTGGTGGAAGGCAGTATACCACGCGGGAAGCAAGCTGTAGCGGAGACGGAGCGCGGCGGCAATGACCGACGAGTACGGCTCTCCCATCAGGTAGGGCTCGCGGCGGCGGGCATCAATGTGGGCGTGGCCGCGGAAGAATGGGTAGAAAGCACCAGCCTGGTACCAGCGGGTCAGGAGTTCCTTCTCGGGGTTGCCGAAGAAACCACCAACATCAGCACCCGAGAAGGGGAAGCCCGAAATGCCCTGGCTCAGCACCATGGGAATGGAGGCCTTAAGGTGGTCCCAGGCTGCCTGGTTGTCGCCTGTCCACATGGCACCGACACGCTGAGAGCCGGCAAAGAACGAACGTGTCAGCACAAAGGGGCGCTTGAGCTCACCCTTCTTGCGGGACTTGACGGCGTGGTGCGTGGCGTTGTGGAACGTCATGCCGTTGAGGTTGTGAACATCGCGATGCTCCCAGTTGCCGTGGTGAAGGTTGTCCTTGGGCATCGTCGTCTCGGGGCCGTTGAAAACAGACGGCTCGTTCATGTCGTTCCAAATCCACGTATTCTCCATGGAGCCTTTGAAGCGATCATAGTTGAAGAGGCTTGACCACCACTCGCGAGCGGCAGGGCTGAAGGCGTCGATCCAGTGCGATGAGCCTGGCCAGCACCAGCCCTCAAAAAGGTTGCCATCCTTGTTCTTGACGGCGAGATCCTTGGACTTGAGCTCCGAAACGACGTGATAGTTATCCACGTTCTTGATATGCGGGTCAATGATGGTGACCAACTTGCGGCCGTGGCTCTCAAGGTGCTTGCCCATGCTAAGGGGATCCGGGAAGCTGTGGCCGTCCCATGTGAAGTACTTCTTCTCATCTGTGTACTCGATATCGAGCCAGATAACGTCATAAGGCATCCTGAACTTGTCCATCTTGGTATCGACATCCTTGACATCCTCTTCGGAATTGTAGTTCCAGCGACACTGGTGGTACCCGATGGCAAACTCCTGGGGCATGGCCGTGGTACCAGTAAGCTCGCCGTACTTCTCGGTGAGGTCGCGAGGAGTGGGACCGAGGAAGACAAAGACATCCAACAGGCCGCTCTCAGAGATCCAGTGGGTGTGGGTACTCTTCTTGGAGCCGACACTGATGGCAAGCGGGTTCTTCGAGTCCTTGGCCTTGGTGATGTCGATCCAGGTCTCGGCAGCATTCAGCCAGAACACTCCAACGCTAGAATCCTTGCGGTGCGCTTGCATGAAAGGAATGGCGCCGTACAACGTCATCGGGCTATCGAGGATGTACTCGAAGACATCGGCATTGTACAGCCTGTACGGATCTTCGTAGTTGCCCTCGCCGCCACGAGTCTCCTTGAGAGAAAGGGGTCCAGCGTGGGACGGAATGCCATAGACATGCTCATAGCCCACAAACGAGATGTCCAGGGCCACGGCCTCGGGGCCACGAGGCTTGGTGTCTGTATTGCCGCCAAAAGTCTCATCCCACCAGGTGCTCTCATCCTCTCCCTTGGGCTGCTCAGCCACCTCTTCTTGTTTGGCCTCCTCGCCCTCCTCGCCCTCTTTTTTCTCTGGCGCCGGCGGGGGCTCGATCTTGGGTCTCCAGTGCTCCACATTCAACAGACCCCTGTCATTGAACTTGATCTGGCTGCTTCCATCGCGCTTGAAGTCAACAGAGAATGGCGAGAACTTGATGACGGCCTCAAACTTAGAGGATGGGCCGTACTGAACCGTGATCTGTGTCTTATCTTGCCCAGCAACCTTGGCCTCTTTGTCGAGGGCCAAACCACCCACGATGACCCATTCCTCGACCTCGTTGTAACGCTCTTTCCTCGCCTTGCTGTTGTGACGAAGTTCGATTTCGCCCTTTTGTCTTTTTTCCTCGTCGACGGTGACCCGGGCGGTTCCCGATTGAAGAAAAGAGACTGTGAGGGGCAATCGAACGGTTTCCCCCTTGTCGTTGATGGTCTTCAAAATGGTGGCTTGAAACTGGCCGTCCTTGAAGGAACCGGATTCGGGTAGGACATTATAAGGCGACTCCCAGGCGCTCGACCCAAGGGCGTGGTCTGCAAATGCCCTGTTGCGCTTGCAGAAACCAGACTGGTTACACTTCTTGAAATCATGCTCTTTCACCGAAACTGCGATCGGTTAACCATGCATTCGCCGATGCAATTGGATCGCGAAAGACATACCTGCTGGCGTAAATACAGCGCTCAGTGTGGTAAAAAGACAAATGTACGTTGTCCATTTTCCGGACAGCAGCCCTGCGGCCGGCATCTTGTTGTGCCCCTCGCGCGATGCGGCGCAAGGACAAGGGAAGCTGGAGAATCGCGACGGGAACGAAAGGGAACTGGACGGTCAAGCAATCGTCCTTCGCATCCAAAAAACCTCCAGGGCCCTGGAGTGGGAGTCGTCAATGGATATAATAGAGTCGCTGAGCTGGCCAGTCGAGTTTCCTCGGCAGTTGTCGAGGGGCTCAAAAGGTAAGCTGTCCCAAGTCCGATCCAAGCTTGTGTCGCTTCATCCCGATTCGGTTTGGCCATCTTGTCCTGAGACAGGGGCCGCCACCCCTGTCACCATGAACTCAGCCGGTAAGCCCCCATTATTGCATAACTGCAAACACACATAATCGTCGAGAGCACCAACTCATCTTCTTGCTGCTCTCGTTAAAGACGAAGTTTGGGTCGGAGCGAGTATCTAGTCCGAGATGTCCTAAGGTTCGAACACTCTTTTTGAGAGAACCCGACCAATTGATCTAGATGGGTAAAGCGCATGACAGCACAGGCCGACTGGCACCAGCACATTTACGTTATCTCTGATACCAAAACACTGCTTGATCCTCGAGACGTTGTTTATTCAGTACTCACTTTTCTACTGCTCGCTCGAGCTTTTTTCGGGATACCTCGGTGAGCTGAGGTTAATTAGCAACGTTGCGACTGTTTGCATTCCGCCAACAATCTCCCGGGAGACCACTGAACTGGGGTGCGTGCCTTCGGGAAACCATCAGTGCCTGATCATCAAGGTCTGCTTTTAAGATGCCCGAGGGCCCGCAACGGCAACGGCCCAGCCAACGAGAGGCGAGGCAAAGCCCGTGGAGATTTCTGGTGGGCGGGGTTCTCGTCGCAGCTCTGTCCATCCTGTACATATTTTCGTCCCACCCCCCAAGCTTCTCCCGACAACCGCCTCCTCCCTCTGTCCAGATCCCCAGTCAACAGCCAGCTCTTCAGCAATCTTCCTCCCTTTTTACTCCCGAACCAGAACCAAACACCAAAATGTCTACCGAGCAGACGTGAGCATCCCCAATCCCGCTGTTGCTCTGCCCCGCCATCGTCACCACGCGTTCTGCCCCTCCATTACCCCGCCATCCGCCATTTTTTTTTCAGCTCCCCGCCATTGAGATTCCCAGTAACTGACCTTTGCCCAGTTTCATTGCTATCAAGCCCGACGGTGTCCAGGTATGTCAAGATAGCGCTGTATACCTTGGGATCCCTTGCTTACAGCTGCGCAGCGTGGACTCGTTGGCCCCATCATCTCCCGCTTCGAGAACCGCGGGTAAGACACGATTCCGATCAACCCCGAAATAGGGGTAGCCCGAGATACTTCTGACGCCCGCATAGCTTCAAGCTCGTCGCCATCAAGCTTACCACTCCTGGCAAGGAGCACCTCGAGAAGCACTGCACGTCACCCAGCCATGCTGTCAGACCCGAACCACAACGCTAACGCCTACCAGATGAGGACCTCAAGGACAAGCCCTTCTTCGCTGGCCTCGTCAACTGTATGGCTTCCTATACAAAATTAGATTAGAATACCATTTCTAACTCTCTACAGACATGAACAGCGGCCCCATTGCCGCCATGGTCTGGGAGGGCCGTGACGCCGTCAAGACTGGCCGCAGTATGTTGCCTAGCTCCCCATTTGCTCGGAGCCATAACTAACAACGTCGTCTCAGCCATCCTTGGTGCCACCAACCCCCTTGCCTCTGCCCCTGGCACCATCCGTGGTGACTTCGCCATTGAGTACGTACCGCCGTCTTGAGACCTCCTTGACAGCTTGACTCACATCTCTTCTAGTGTCGGCCGCAACGTCTGCCACGGCTCCGACAGCGTCGAGAACGCCAAGAAGGAGATTGCTCTCTGGTTCAAGCCTGAGGAGCTCATCAGCTGGAAGTCCGCCCAGTTCGACTGGATCTACGAGAAGGCTTAAGGGGTGAATCACACATATCGTTTGATTCTCCAAAGTCGATATGTTCGATGAGCTCATGAGCCAAACCAACACAGCCCCTTTCAGGGGTAAAAATGAAAAGAACTGGCTGTGACTAAGCACTGCACCGTGAAGACGAATCGTAGAACCGCCCTTGCTCTGAGCTTGACACAATTCTGCTTTTCACACATCTTTTTTGCGAAATTGGGCCCTCTTATCACGTTTCACTTGGTCATTTTCTCTATCCAACAGTTCATATATCATCAAGTCATGTTTTCCGTCCCTCATACGACGCCCGCTCCTCATACAGCATTACTCACTGATCCCGTATCCTTGGACCGCTCTCTTCTACTAGGCTGTCGACCCCACCCCCTTGGTCGAACCGACGCACTCTCCCTACTCTGAGGCCTCCCCAGCCTCTCATCCAACGCCGTAGGAGTCGGGGACTGCTCATTAGGCGATTGATCAATCGACGACAACCGTTGAAGCTGCGCGTCTTGTCGTCGGGCCTGATAAATGTCCTGGAAGTCCATACCCGTCTCGACCACAGCAGCCATGCTATTGCCGCGCCTCCTGTTCGCGACAGGACTCGACATCGATGGTGGCGGCGAAGATACAGGCGGCGCCTGGTACGCGGGCGGAGGCTGCACCTGCGTCCAGTACATGGGCATACCGCGCATACCACCGGGCTGCACAACACGGGGACCCTCCAGACCCATGTCGTGCATCTGGCGCATGAGCTCGGTGGCAAACTTATTGTGCCTGCTGAGACGGAGCAGTTCATTCTGATAGTTGCTCTTGTGGAAAAAGATAATGTTCATGGTGACACTATAAACCTCATCAATAGTCTGAACTTCGGAAATGATGCGAGGCGAGTAATCGCGCTTGTTTTGGAGACAAAAGGCCAGCATGCGGGACTTGAGCTCTTCGATTTGGGCTTCGGTTGTGCCGAAGCGCAGCTTGAGGTTGATTGGATCGGCCAGCCCTTGGCTGCGGCGTTGGTTGAGGATGAAGAGGGTGTTGAGGATCGAGTTGGGGGCTTGGACGACGTGGCCTTCCATCTTTTTGAACTCGGTGTAGAGGAGGGATACTTCGAGGACGTAGTAGTCGTCTCCTCGCATCATGGAGCCTGTGTTTCCGTATATGGTCACGCGGTCGCCGACGTCGAATGGGTGTTTGACGAAGACGAAGATGATGGACTGTGAATGCGTTAGCCTTGGTGAGGGTTTCGATCTGAGTTCGTTGAACTAACTTGAAGAAACTCCTGAGCCGTTGCCTGCAGCAGCCAAGAAAGACCTAGGATAACCGTTCCAGTCGATGTCAGGGCAGCGGCGGCCGAGTTTGAGATGATGCTGATAAAGACGATGATAACAATGACCACGATGATGAACATGAATACTTCGTCGAGCTTCTCAATGACGGAATCGAGATCCTTGAGTGATGCAGCAATGGCTTTCTTCTCGAGATGTATCTCGTTGCAGACCATTTCGAGCTCTTCCATGGAGATGTCGCCATTGAGGTCCTTGTCGAAGATGCCGAAGCACCCATCGGCCTCCTCTGGGATCGGAAAAGCCGCTTGGAAGTCATCCAATATGATGGTAGATCTTCCTGGCTGGACAAACGTGCGGTAAAATACACGTGCGAGCGTGTAGCTGGACTGGGTGTTTCGAAGGAGTTCCAATACCACCTTTCGTGGGTGGTTGCCCCTGAGGATCTTCCTGCCAGTCAAGTCGCCAGCCATGCGAGTGGCAGCAACGCCCACTTTACTCCACGCATTTCTGGCGTTGTTCTGGATGGTCCTCAAGGGCGTGCGGCCACCAGAAGATTGGTTGCCGGCCGAGAAGCAGTTTGTGGCAGAGGAGTCCCAGACGGGGTCCTGAGCCTCGATCTGTGTTTTGGCATAGGCGAAAAGAGCGACCAAATAGTCTATCTGCATCTGGTTGTCTCGGATCCGATGCGAGTAGGTGCGGAGGTGGAAGGATGTTGCGATCCACTGGATCAGTATCTTTTCGACAAAGTTCAGCGTCGCCAGTGTGAAGAGGGCGATGATGATCTTGAACACGATGCCGATCCACGGGATGTCGGGGTTCGGGTTGTCCTCACTCGGCGTGTCACGGTGGTTATCAAGAATTGGATGGTAGGAGACCAGCACGGCAAGCAGCCAAAGAAACGTAGCGGTGGGAAACTCCAGTTGGCGTCCGATGTCCCTCCATTTCTTGTGGTTGCTGGAGCCAACAGCATTAGCGACAACGCCGAACGAGAAGGGCATGATGGAGGCAAAGATTCTCGCGGCCCAGAGAGTGAGCCAAACAACCTCTAGCCAAATGCCAAACCAAAGGAGCTGGACACCGCCATCACCGCCGACTGGCTTGTCCAAAACGAACAAGTCGAGAAACACCGGGATAAGAATAATAATGGCGGCGGGTATAGCGTAAAGAATGTAGCGAAGAACACGTGGGAACCTCTTTAGGGCGGCCCAGAGCTTGGTGAGCCATGTCTTATTCTTGCTGGTGGCTGGAACCATGCCAGTATTTGACGAATCTGTGTTGAACGCATCATCAACGTGGTTGTGTGTGCTTCTGTTTCTCGACCGCGAACGCCGCGAGCCATGTTCTTGATGTGACACAACCCGTTCGGCGCGGAGGAGTTCGAGATCGTCATTCAGCCGGTTCGCGGCCTCTCGTGATTCCCCGGCACTCAAACTGGCCCCGTCCGCGTGATCGGGAGCCAGATGGTTGTGGTCAACCCGAAAGTCATCTTCAGTCTTCTCCCCAACTCCGTAGGATGGCGTCTGAAGCTGGAGCTGTGGACGGACTGGGGAAGTGAGGGGAGGGGCTGTCATTGTGCTTCGTGGACATCAATCGTCAGATTTTTGAAGATTTCTCCCAACAGCCCGGAGGCCCTTTCTTAGGGCCCTTACGGCTTGTATTTCAGCGGCGGATGCCATCCTTTCGGCTTTCAAACGGGACACTGATCGGCGGTTGAGGATGACCGGCCCACAGCAATGTGGGAACCGTCTGCAGGCGAACCTTGGACGAGGTATCTTGGCCGGGGATAATCCCCATCTAATGACGAACTGGCGTGGGTGGCCGCAGGATAGTGTGTATTTGTGGAACGGCCCCTGACGGTCGATGCATAGTTGGAGTTCTGTCACACGCATTTAGAACGTGAGGTGGACCCCTGACTTCGGGATCATTGTGATTTGAGGGGAAGTTGCATCTCATCCGAGCTGGGAGGAGTTGATGTGCTTCCGTGCACTGCATGCTACAGGACCCCAAGAGCAAGAGATGCCGCGTTCTGGGTTTTCCTTGTCATTTCGGCCTCGAGGATTCACCACTAGGATTTCTCACTGTGGCTAGGACTGTCGGGCACATTCATAGCAAGCATCGAGTGGAACCTGACGTCATTAGCGGGTCTCAACGCCTACTTGAGTTGTGCGTTGAGACCCTCGGCGTGACAGGGTTGAGCTGCCGTGGCTGAAGTTTGGACTGATAAGTAACCGTTTATCGTCTGGCACCGTACGGATTCAGCCCTAGAATATAAGTCCATTGGGGTCTCTGGACTTTCGTCGCAGAAAGCATTGGGTTTTACAGAATGTTCATCCTTGTTGATAGATTATGGGTGTTAAGTGCTGCAGGCAAACTGAGAAGACGCCGGGCCTATTTCAGCAAGTCGATATTGGCCCTTGTTCACACGGATAAACATTTGAAGCGTTGCTGTTCACCTCTGGGAGTGTTGACCGAGCTTCAACAATGCGCGGGACAAATGCCAAGATGTTTCGCTGCTGGCGTTTGATAAGGGCTCCCGTCTCCCGTCTCGTCTGCTGTCAGAGTGGGGTCCCACGAAGGGGGAAATGCGGGGGAGGGGATGACTTTCTGCCGAGTTCAAGATGTGTTCGGTTCGGGATTGACGACGTGTGCCAGAAGGGTTGACTACAGAATGAACCTGATTACGATGAAGAGTGAGGGCCGCTCGCGCGGGAGGACCCCTTACATAATTGTTCGAGTTTCTATGATGCCGTTGAGCAAGGCTCTCATGGCTTCGTTTTAAAGTGCTTATTCGCTGGGCATCCCATGTTTAGGCCTAAACGGGTTGAAAAGCGCCCTCACGATGCAGTAGCGCTCAGCCGCACGACCCTTGGCGAGCAACGGGGAGGGTTTAATTAGGCACTGTGCCGTCAAGTGTCTCAGTCGTGGTGCCGGTCGGGTCCAGGCCCGCGCCTTCCTCTCCCAAAACTCGTCTGTCGGGAGTTCTGCAACATTTGTTTCTTGCGCTTTACTACGAAAACCTTCAACCCTCCACGGCGCCCTGACTCGACGATTACCCACGAGATGGAATTGCTACGACGCGACGGTTGACCGGCTACCATTTTGTGACAAGTTCGGCCTCAGCGGCTGATGAACGACAGCAGAGATGGCGTCCCTCCCTGAACACTGGGAATCCGACTATGACGGGAGTCGCTGGTTCTTTCGTTACAAACCCACTGGGATCATCCAGTACACCTTCCCGAAGCCTGGCGACGAGTTCCCCGAGCATATCGATGCCACTGCCGGGCCACTCGATCTCCCGCCCGAAGAGAAGCTGGTCAGTCAGCAGCAGGTTAAACGAAGAAGCACAACAGACGGTCAACCCGTCCAGCCGCTTGTAAATAAGGAGACAGACCAGGTCGTATCGGCGACACTGGCCAAAGGAGAGGGTGTTGGCTTCTGGTTTCAACCAGATTACATGTACCTCGGTCCGGGTTCGTACGATATCAGTCCCGTGAATGAACACGACGAGGAGCAAGAATTGGCATTTGCTCGTGGGGAGTCCGAAAAGAGAAACTTTGATCAGGGCGCGCCACAGTCAGCTGCCGGAGCGCCGTTGGGTCAGAGTATTCAACTTGCGGCACCACCTGGTAATCTCGCTGAGCTGCCAACGGAGTCAACCGCCCAGTGCTTGGAAGAGCTTCACCCGCCACCGGTTGAGCTGCCAGATCATCGAGTTATGGTTGACGATCCCAACCCATTGGCTTATGCAAATGCATTCGACATAGCCCCGGTTGAGCTCCCCACCGAATCTCAACCCGCAGATTATTACCGGTCTGCGCCGCAGACCGCCCAGCAGGTATCTTCCAGCGGCGCAGAAGACTGGTATCGGACACACTCTCAGGACACTCATGCTACCGCTGGGCAATGGGAACAGCCTGTCGTCCAATCATCAACGCCCGGCTCGTATATTGGTGCTCCAGGGAAGCCTCCGGTACAATACCAGCCCTACAACCCGACACAACGTGTCGCCTCAGAAGGCCATTTTAGCCAGCACTCTCCAGCGGCCAGCTACTCGGGGCAAATTGAACCACCATCTTCCATCGAGAAGGGCAATGCCTCCGAGAGGATACCAGTACGCTCAGCTCATTCGAACTTTCCTTCGGTCCTGAGACCACCACAACCCCCAGGCAACGCCGATACCTCTCGGCAATTTGGCAACCCGGCGTACTGGGCGCAGAGACAGAGCATTTCTGGTCCAATAACTCAGCAACAGGGGTGGGCTCAAGATTCCAACCTGGCAGGGAGAGTCCCTTCCGTCCTTCAACCGGCTCGCGGTCGACCGATCATCGCGCCTGACAACTCCGAGGCAAACAGACGGGTTTCTCCACCTAAAATATTCCAGCCTTATAAACCCTATCAACTATTGCACCAAAATGTCACGAAGATCTCCTCGGCGGAGAACCAGCAGCCTTATAGACCAGCATCGGCAGCCCCGGCTTTGCAACATCCTACTTCACAGCAACCGAGCCCGGCGGACGTTAGACCTGCAGCAACAAGAACGAACACGCTTCCGAACCATATGCCCTCGGTACCATTCATGGGAATGGGATCCCAAGCGACCGCTTCCGATCCACTAGTCGCTACAACATCAAAGCTTCCTGCTCAGGATAGATCTAGTCCTAGGGACCCGGCCCCGTTGACGGGGCAGGTTGATTTGTCTGCCTACATCAGTTGCTCATATCAGGGGTTATCAAATTCTTCCGACTTCCCAGCACCCCTGAGGGTGGTTCGCCCAGTCTCAGAAATGGATGCTACCGCTTCTGTTGTGTCGAATTCAACCACACCAGTGCAGAAGACCACTGTGGGGCCTTCAGGCGAGTCTGCAACGACGACAACCACACCGTCGTTTAACAGAGACTCTACAGCCACACCTACTCATACAGTTGCTCAACCCGAACGCAAGGATGCGACCAACCAACCAAGATCAGAGAGTCCTTCGAGCACAAGTTTGGCTAATCAGCCTACCGTTTCTGCGGGGATGCCTGCGCCGAGTCTCGTAACTCTAGCTGCACAGCTGAGGTCTCCAGTAGAAAGACCGTCAACTTCATTCAGTGTTGTATCGGATTTCAGTATCGTGTCCGAGCCGCTTCCCACTAGCGCTTCTGTTTCCAGAGACACATCTCACAGTTCCAGGCACGCTTCTGCTCCAAGCACCTCCGAAACCTTGGGTGGTTCAGTTCACAGTGCCTCAGGGGATGAACGATCCCCGCCTTCCACATTCGCCGACCCGCACGCCTTGAAGTATCCTGCAAGTTCGATGACATTGGGCGTGTCGGATTCCCAGCCCGGGGCTTCTGCGTTCGAGCTTGACGGACCTCTCGTAACCTCAGCTCATCGGGCCTCGGTGAGCAGCAACCGCGAGAATAAACTCCCGGATTCAACAACACCCCCTCGTCACCAGATTGGCCCACCATCCAATATTCACGGCAGAAGCCCGCGTGCTCAGACTTCCTCACCATCACCTCAACGGGTCGCGGACACAAGGACGCCGCCACATTCACGGAGGCAATCGCAGGGCAGCGCCCACTCCGCCTCTAGTCAACACCAAGCTTCTGTTATGCATGCGAGACAATCCACGGCAAATTCGTCTCATCACACCTCACCAGCGCATAGCCGGCCCCATTCGGTTGCATACGGACAAATCTCACCTTCCCAGGCGCAGGAGTCACAGCGACTACACTATCAGCGTCGAATGTCCGAAGCCCAGGGCCGGAACGTCATGGATCCGGCAACTGTCACTCAAATTCCAGCTTCAAGTCCTCCGTCACTCCCACCGAAAGAGCCGTTAGACTCACATCGCCAGCCAGTTACTGCTGGCCCACAAACTCAACCAAGTGTGATTCATCCAACCCAGGCGGTGTCGCCACCCGCTGGGTCAAATCTGTCACTTGGGACCCCGTTAAACCAAGAGGGGACTATCCCAGCCCAGGCCGCTCCTCAGGAAAAGACAAAACCCACGGTCCCGGGAGTCGCCCCGGCTGCACCCCACGCCCCTATTCAAGGACAGCCGACCAAACCTCAGACAGCTCATCAATACCCTCCCGGCACCTACTTTATGCCTGTTCAAGGTCGGGGACACACACCGGTGATGCTGGCTCGGGACCCTCGATTTCCCCAACAGCCAATGATGGCATATCAATGGCACCCCCAAATGGGGATGCAGTTACCGATGGGAGCCCAGCAGTATCCTCAGATGGCAGGGCGGCCTGTGTTGATGGCTCAGCAAGGAGGTCAACAAGGGGCCACGCAGCCGGTGCTGTCAATCAGGCCTGCGCCCCAAAGCTCCGAGAAGCAACAGGATTCGCCCGCCAAAGACAAGTCAAGCTGGTTCGGCGGGCTTCTCAAAAGCGGGAATGGGAAGAAGGCCGATGAGAACAGCCAGAATGCATCGCCAGTGGAAAGTGACCCAGCTCGGAGAAATAAATTGCAGAAGTCTAACATTCCGACAAACACCCAACCGACGCAACCGGTTGCTCAAAACTTGCACCGTCCCACTCAGATCCCAATGCTTGCGACCATTCAACCAAATATCCCAGCAAATATGGTGCAACCTCATCTGCAACCTTCCGCGGGCACTCGGCCACCACAAGTCCCGCAAGTGCCCAGCGGCCACCAATCTGTTCAGCAGAGACCTGTCCATCATCAACAACATCAGAGCTGGGGACATCAGAATCAGAACAATGCCCCTGTCCAGAAGCCCACTGCCCTCCCACAGGCTCCTTCAATCTACCAGCAACCCCAGGTACCGAGTCCATATACACAGGTTCAGGGTGTCCAAGCTGCAGGCCCCCGAGTCACACCTGTCAATGGACAAGCGATTCAAAGCATGCAAGGGCCACACCCACAATCACATACGCAAGTTCGTCAGCAACAAGGCTGGAACCCGTTATCGGGATACCAGCCGACTCAGTCGCCAATTACCTCCCCTCCACCGAGAAGTGGGCAATATCCTCAAACACAAAACGTTCAGCAAGCTATGCAGCCGCAACCTTTGATCTCGACTGCTCAGCATCAGATTCAAGGGCAACCTGCGAGCCAACCACCAGTGACTCTCAATGCGGGGGTGTCGCGACCACAATCTCAGATACAGCATTCTCGTAAAAATACAATGGACGCCCCACTCAGCCCTGGGCGAGCAGGCGCCAGTAACGGCAACAAAGCAACCCCCAAATCTACAGGAGGGTGGGGAAACACTTCTGGCTATGATGGATCTGGATGGGGAGATGATGATGAAGATTATTGATTCGGGCTCAATCTAGCGCCACATTATTGGTATCTGAACATTTCTGCCAATTTGTTTTTATATTTATATACCCACGTGCCTCACTCGTTCAGGCATGGCTTAGCAGATAACATCTTGTTGAAAATATACACAACCCGATCTTGGGTACTACCTCTTGAATAACCTCCCCGCCCTCCCCAGAACCCCCGCAAACCATGGCGTCGCCCAAACACTCCCAATAATCCTCACAGGTAACAAAGCCTTGGTAACCCCATACGCCAACGCCACCTCCATAACAACTCGATACCGCCCATCCCCGCCCTCCCACCTCGCAACTGCCTCCCCTTCCCCTTGCACCTCGTCTCCCTCTCCCTCACCGTCCTCTTCATTCCCAAATCCGAACCACCCCTTTTTGCGAAAATACCGCTCATACCGCCTCGCGCCCTCGTCGACGTACGTGCCCCACCGATCCATGACGCTTGATAGTGGTACGAGCTCGGTATAGTGGAATATGCTGAATAGGCCGAGGAGGGGGATTATGGCTGTGAGTTCGTGGAGGATGAGGAATGCAATGACATGAGATAAAGGTGCGGATCGGAGACGGCGGGTGTATTTTTGGAGGGAGGGGGGGAGGCGGGAGAGGATTTGAGTGACGCGTGTGGATGGGGATTTGGTGCTTTGGCGACGGGACCATTGCATTTTTGGCCATTGTGAGCGTTGTATTTGTGTGCGGTTGGTAAGTTTGCGGAAGAGATTTGGTGGTCGTTGGATGGGGCGGAGTGGGCGCATTTTGGGGCTGGTGGTGGTGGTTGTGGTGGTGGTGTAAGAACGCGGCGAGTGGTGAGAGTTGGTGATGAGTGCGGTGTTGAATGGATTGGTGTTGAGGTGGAAGATGTCTGTTATCGATAAGGTTGGGACCTGTATTTTACATAAAATTATTGTGTCAGTCGCCAAAATATTGCACTTTTCTGTACGTGGATGGCGACCTCCCAGCCCTCACAAGACCGGCATAGGGAGAAAGTCCGACTTGTTCGCTTCAACATCACATTCGCAGATAACAACCAGAATGAGTGTCATTCATTGCTACATAAAAACTAGCAACACCAATAACTACCTAACCAACCTGAAAGAACTCCCAACCCCATCGCTTACCACTGATCAGGATCCGCGTCGGCAAACACAGTCCCAAACGCAATCTCGTCAAACCAAATCTGCTTAAACGTCTGGCTGCCCGGCACGTAATTCCCATTGTTCCACGTATTGGCGTACAGCCCGACCCGAAACTGGAACGGATTGTTCTCATTCACCGTCGTCGGCGTGTCGTCCTCCTCGTACACCTTGACGCCGTCATACCACAACTTCAAGTATCCAGCATTGGTCGTCTGCCAGTTCGCCTGGATGACAATCTTGTGCCACACACCAGCCGTCACGGTGGCAAGCGGGTTGCTCGTAACGGTGGTGGGGCTACAGATGGATCCGTACTTGTAGCGCGTGTACAGCTGGTTGCCCCGGATCCAAACCATGGTGGTCGGCGCCCAGGCGTCGCACGAGCCGGGGAACTGGGCGATGAACTGGGCAATGTTGAAGCCTTGGTTGGGCGTGAACTCCCAGTTTTCGGACAGGCGGAACCAGAAGCCGTAGAAGCGCATCTGGCCTTGGACGTAGGCGTTGTACGCGTGGACTTCCGAGTGGTAGAGGCCCGTGTAGCCGGGGACGTAGGTCTGGGTCATCTTGAGGGCCGAAGGGCCCTCTTTGTAGACATTGGTGACTTGTTGGATCGTGCCGGAGGCTTCTGTCTGTGAGTTGGACCATCCGCTTGTTGTGCCTGTGTTGCTGAAGAGCTGGACGGCGGAGGCGGCGAGCGGGAGCGCGAGCCCCGTGAGGGCGGAGAGGAGGGTGAGAGGCTTCATTGTGGATGTTGGAGTGCTTGCTCACCTGTGCTTCTCAACGGCGGGGTTGGTTTCTCCATTGCGGAGGTTTTATACCTTTGCCTTTGCTGAACTCATCGTATTTCAGCCCTAGACGCCGGTGCGTCCTAGCGATGTAGTATTAGGCCTCCCGCATCCGCTTGGGGTTACATCAATCAACGGGAACGACCAAGCCGGAGGCCTTTTATTGCCTCCTCCACCCCAAACATCTTGAAATAGTCGGGTGTTAGCGTCTGGGGGGCATGGGATAGAGCTCGCTACCCTGGATTTGTTTGTGTGTGGGTTGTTGCGGTGGTTGCAACAACGTTCGGGATGGTTCTTGGCGCATCTGAGCACCACACCTCCTCTGCACGGTGATGAGTAACGCCATAGCAATTATTGCGGCTGAAAACGATATTTTGGACGCTCTTGATTTCTAGAGAGAACCTGGCGCCTGGAGAATCGTCTAGCTCGGACTGGGACCTACAGTGGCGTTGGTCAGTTGTTGACGCCAATTCGCTCACTGAAACAATAGTTCGCGGTTACGTAAGCCCGTTGGACGCATGCATCCTGCCTGCAACCCCTACGGCGAGAAGGTATCGGCATGCTGCATGAAATCATAGCCTCTTCTCAGTGTAGAGGTTCGAGGGTTAGCAAGTCATACCTCCTTCAGGTCGCTCAAGCCGTGAGAGGGACTGGTTGCAAGGACGACCGACTGCCAGTTTGGAGGTAAGGAACGATGACAGAGAATAATCACAGGTCTGAGAATCACAGGGATGGGAGCTTTAGGCGAAGTACTCCGAACTCAGGTTGACCCAAGGGAAAGTGAAACCGTCATTTTAGCAAAAAGAAAATGGAGAATGCCGACTGCAGCTTGAAGTACAGCAATCTTAGAGTTCGGTACAACGAGAAGTGAGAGAGTGATCAGTCTGAGGCGCTTCTGAGTTCACAGTGCACAGATCTCTCCAATTACCGACAAATTAATCATACCTCCGCTCCCTCATCGTCTCGTGAACCTCAACCTCCCTCCTTCACAAGCGTCAGCACAGCCCACTCCCATCCCAACAGGAATCAAACTCACGGGTTATAGTTATCGCGATCTCCATACTGTCGGTCGTACAGCTCCTCGGCTTGACGACGAGCATGATGCTTGGCCTTCTCACGGTCGACAAAGTCCAGACCCTTGGTCTCAAACAGCCGATCGGCCTCAGCACCAGCCAGCGCAGCAAGTGCTTCCTTGGCAAAGCCGTGGCTGACCTCTTTACCCTCCTTTCGCTGCTTGGACTCCCAGAGGTGCATGGCCTCGAAGGCAGCGGCGCCTCCGACAACCTCGTGGGAGAGCTGGGCCTTGTGCTCCTCCGAGTAGTCGTCCTGGTAGACTTGGTCGCGCGCTGAGGCGGCTTCGTCTGTATTGCATTGTTAGAAACTATTGTGGTGGTATGGGGCATGTGTGTGCGAACCAAAATCGAAAAAACCCATAGTGTTTACTGTGATAAAGGGGTAGTTCGATACACAAAAGTCGATTGGCTGGGTGATATTCTGAAAATGACAAGAAAAGTCAACTGTGCTATTGGAAATCGTCTGCCCATTTATACCCGTGGGGAGCGGGCACCTGAATCACCTGACTGACATCAACGCGCGATCATCTACGCCCGTGGTATGGCCGTTCGGCGACGGCGGCTGCATCGGTTGGAGCTGATTCAGCACGGACTAGCTGGTTGGATGGTGGTGGAGCTCGGTGTGGCCTAACGTGCAAAAAAACAAGCGCAAGATACCGAGAAAATCCGGGTTTAAAATTTCTTTGTATGCACAATAACCCGAGATCCGAGGAGAAGGTGGGCTGTTCGTATGTACACAAGAGAAGTTCCTGTCTCTCAGAGGGATCTCAGGGGTCATCCTTGGTGGAGATGAGATCGCCCACAGGGCTGCAGGGCACCAAAAAGCCACCCGTTGCTTGGCGATGCTTGTTTTCCGTCCCGCCAAGACAGCGCCAATGGCACCCGATGCGCCCCCTTCCTCCACCCAAGCAGTCCGAGTCCGTCTTACGGAGTCGTCGTGACGTTGACGAGCGGCCAGTTGATTCCCTTGTCGGCAGCGCCTGTGTTGCCGAGACCCGCACAGGTGTAGAGACCAACAGGGTTGTTCTGCGTGGCTCTCATGTACTGGAGATCGATGCATTGCTCTGAGAAGTGTCAGTTTACACTTGGAAGAATGGCGAAGCCGTTGGGACGCTGCTTACGGGGCGCAGGCGACAAGTCGAGGGCAATCCGGCCGTCAGCCTTGACCTCCCACTTTTGGCCGTCGGCAGTTTCCGAGCACTCTTGCAGCGCAATCGGGCCCATGTCCTTCCAGGCGGTTTTGGTGGCGCCCGCGTCCATGCAGAGCGTGGTGTCCACGAGCTGGACCCGGGTCTTGCCGTTCTGGAGCCACCACTGCTGCTCGGGCTTGCTGGTGAGCGTCTGCACAACCAGAGTGCTGCCGGCCTTGACGGGTGACTTTCCGACAACGACAAACTTCTTGTCGACGTTGCTGGTGATGTACACCTTTCTGTACCCAGCGGGGGCTGTGACCTGGGCGAGGCCAGTTGCCGCGAGGGCGAACACAACAAGCGAGGATCCCAACATGTTGATTATTGGAGACAGCTGAAAATCGACAAGGAGCTCGGCATCACCAACCGGCAAGGCGCCAGACGGGAGAGGGACGGGCCATTATGTACGCCGCCTGCAAATACCCTGGGATAACCCGAGTTCCTGAATCCTGGAGTGCAATTTGCCAATAATAGAGGCAGATCATGGCCTCGGAGTCAATTGTGCCAGGGCCAATCTGGCGATAGCGGCTTAGGTTATTAAAATCGGTGGAGGACGCAAAGAGGCGTCTGTTTGGGAGTCGGCAGATGTTTCCAGAAGAACGGATGCCAATGGTATGGCGAAGCTTGTTATTAGCTCCTCCGTGTAGATTCGTTGGCTAATTGGCCGTGATCAGGCTGGAGGGGATAATAAAGCGATGCACTTCATGTTCCGATTCATGCACATGGGGAGGAGAGTTGGGGTGGCAAGCAAAATGCGGGGGAGCTTGTAGTGGTGGGGGTGCCCCACTTGCGGTGCTTCAACATCGCCAAGCCCAATAATTTTTCTCCGACGGCAGCACAGTCACAAAGCTGGAACAACTGCTCGGTGTCGGAACCTACCAACGAAATCGAAGCGGCTACCGCGATGGCTCCGACATTACGAAATAAGGTCTCGCCATTTCTGGATTCGGGTCGACTAACCAAGGCCAATTCCCTCGCCATCATCCAACTCTCCCGCGATAACTTTGTTCCCGTGTATTTGCGCGAAACCACTGGCGAACACGATGGATACGCCGAAGGCGCAGTCGTGAACACTCGGTTCGGCTCTTTTCCTCACTCCACTTTAATTGGTGTTCCCTGGGGTTCTCAAATTCGGGCTTCAAAGGTCGATACCGGATCGCGAGGTCGCAAGAGAAAGAGAGTGCCAACAGAAGATGCGGAGGGCGCAAGTTCGGAAGCAAACGACAATACAAGGAAGGGGAAAAATGAGGTAGACGGGAACGCCGACGCCGCGAATGGTGTCAAGGAAGCTGTTGCTGACACCAGCGGCTTCGTTCACATCCTCCCACCAACTCCTGAGATCTGGACGACCAGTCTGCCGCATCGCACACAGGTCGTTTACACCCCCGACTACAGCTACATTCTCCACCGAATCCGTGCCAGGCCTGGCACGACGATAATCGAAGCAGGCGCCGGTAGTGGAAGTTTCACCCACGCCGCAGTCAGGGCCGTATACAATGGGTATCCCTCTGATGGCAAACGCAAGGGCAAGGTGATCAGCTTCGAGTATAACGAGGATCGCTACCACAAGATGCAGCAAGAGCTGTTGGAGCACGACTTGAAAGGCTTGGTGAAGCTGACACACCGCGATGTCTACAAGGACGGATTCTTAGTCGACGGCAAGAGCCCCGAGGCCAGCGCCATCTTCCTCGATCTCCCTGCGCCATGGGAAGCGCTGCCCCATCTGTCGCGGAGAAGACTGAAGAAGGCCGGTGACGAGAAGGATGACGGTTCGACATGGGTTTCCCCGTTGCACCCGAAGAAGAGTGTATACATCTGCACGTTTTCACCCTGCATCGAGCAGGTTACCCGAACAGTCTCGGCCATGAGGCGCCTAGGCTGGGTTGATATTGACATGGTGGAAATTGCCAACCGGAAGCTTCACACCCTGCGAGACCGCGTTGGGCTCAATCTTCCCTTGGATCGGGGCGTGAACAACTCTCCTCGAGATGTAGAGGAGGCTCTTGCGCATCTGACCAAGATAGAGGATCGTTTCAGGGAGCAGGCAAAACCAAAGGGTGAAGATACTGAGATGGCGGAAGAAGACGGCAATGACGCGGAGAAAACGAAGGACAACGATGAGACGGATGACGCCTCGGCTTCAAATCAGTACCCCTGGCACGATGGTCGATTGATAACACGAGGCGAGCCCGAGATCAAGACTCATACCTCCTACTTGGTCTTTGCAATTCTGCCGATCGAATGGATCGAAGAAGATGAGGCGGCGGCGCTGGCCATGTACCCAGTCAGCGGCGAATCAAAAGCAACTGTGGGGAATCTTGATAGGAAGGCTAGAAAAGAAGAAAGACGGGAACAGTTGCAGAAAATGCAAAAGCAAGGGAGCAGGAAGACGAGGAGGAAGGAAAGAGATGAGCAGCTGGCAGCTGAGACGGCATAACCCGAGGCATTCTACCAAGGTCAGGGACAATGATACCCAAATCGGTGATACGCATGGCTAGGATAGCAGCGAAAGTCAACAAAGTTTGGTAGAAACGGATCACTATAACGACTAT
This sequence comes from Cercophora sp. LCS_1, assembly GCA_036250225.1. Taxonomy (NCBI): domain Eukaryota; kingdom Fungi; phylum Ascomycota; class Sordariomycetes; order Sordariales; family Lasiosphaeriaceae; genus Cercophora; species Cercophora sp. LCS_1. Next base: position 801,959 of record JAPZLL010000003.1, read on the forward strand.
CCTCTAGATAAAAACATCACTCCGGAAATTTGGGTGGTGTTCTTCCGAACAATGGAGAGAGACTTGGATATATTTTCAGGGTGTTGGTCAGTATTCCAACACACGTCGAAAATGGTAGAATGGGCTTGGAGTATTTCATGTACACCCTTCGGGAATGATCCTACCGACTGGAATCGCTGGAAGTGACATTGACTGAAATCAAGTCCCGTTTGTTTCACCTAGTCAATGAAACTACTGCTTCAGATCCACAATGACCATGCTGACCGCCATCGCCGGTAAATACCTAATAGAAAGCTTCTCCTCCTCCAGCGCCCACGAAGCATTACCCCAGTGCGTACTCGCAATCACCGTCGAACCCGGCACCCGCACGTCAACCGTCTGATTGATGGGCACATAGCCGCCATTCACGACCGAAACCAACGCCTTGCCATCCTTGACCCAATACGCCGCATCAACCACATCCGCGCCGGGCACCCTGACCTCGACCCGGTTCGGTCGATCCCCTCCGACCAAGAAATCGACCACGGGCGATTTCGTAATCACGTTGGCCAACTGCCCGTGCGCTCGGCCGAGGATCTCACTCGTAGGGTACACCCACGAGATGATACTCTGCGCCCCATGGTTAAGTCCCAAAACAGCCATGACAAACGACTCGTCAACGCTAGGATCACGGAACCAGTAATCCTGTCCGTGGAAGCTCTGCGGGCTGAAGACCTTCATCTTCGGCCAGAGACCCAGCCACTCTTCGTAGCGCGCCAGATCGTCCAGACGGTCGGGGACGTCTTGGACAACGCCCTTGCAGTTGTCGCAGCCGCAGTCACCGTGGGTGGCGTTGCACGCGGTGCCCCATTTGGAAAAGGTCGAATTGATGCCGATGGGGTAGACGTCTGCCATGAGGATGTCGGCGCCGGAGGAGTATTCCTCGAAGTAGTAGTTTTGGCAATTGAGAACGACGGCAACGGGATGGTAGGGGTCGAGCGAGCGGATGAGATGGTATGCGGCGAGCGGGGCGGAAAAGGGGTCTTGCCAGCCGTCGGGCTCGTCGGCGGACCAGTAGGCGAAGATGGACTCGGCGTCGCGGGCGGCGAGCACGTTCTCGTGGACTTCGGTTAGGTTCTTGTATCGCTCGCGAAGGTTGTACATGAAGCGCAGGTTGATTTGGTCCATGAAGGCGAACTCGGCGGCTGAGTCGTCGTAGATGGTCAGCGGGGTGATGGCGTTGAGGCCTAGGTCGGCGTAGTGCTGGATTTCACTGTTGTTTTTGTTGCGGAGGAAGCCGTCGTAGGATGAGTAGAAGCCGTAGGCGAGCAGGGGCTCAAAGGTTTGGTTGGAGGCTGCATTGCGGAACCAGAGGCCGCCGTTGAGGTTGTCAATGCGGGTCACGCTGCCGCTCTTCTTTTCAGGGAGGTAGAAGAAGGAGGCTGTGGTTGTCCAGGCTGGGTTGCCGCCTTCGGGGGCGCCGTAGAGGACCAATTTGATGGGCTCGAGGCTCGGGGTGAGCTGGGAGAGGTCGAAGCGGAAGATATTGCTGGTCGTGTTGACGGTCACCATGTTCTGGACGAGCGGGTCGTCGTTCTCTACAAGGTTGATGGAGAAGATGAACTTGTTGGCGCGGGGTGAGGTGGCATTAGGCCAGACGGTGCCGTGATACTGGGAGAAGGCGGCGTTGACGATGAACTCGCCATACTTCTCGCTTTCTAGGTAGAGGCTGTAGCGTGGTTGGAACTGGACGTGTAAGAGCGGTGGGCCGGCTCTGGCAGTCGGAGGGAGAAGTTGACCGCCAGGATCAAAGTTGGGATATCCTGCTTCATAGACTTTTCCACACCACCTAGGCCAGTCAGCGTGGTTGCCCGTCTGTTGGCCGCTAACCGCCGTCACTGCGACCACCGCCAGCCAAGATCCAAACCACTTCATGCCTCCTGAGTCTTGTCGAAGGTTGACCGGGCGGCAAAGACATTGACCTCAGTGAGGGGATCTCCCCTCTTTAGATCAGTGCAATGCCAGGAGCTCGCGTCGCAGCTGCCGTGCTCTCCCACCCGCATCGTACCTTACATGGATATCCTATCTTCATTTATCTCCGTTTTACCCGCGAGTGCCAGCGCCTGTAGCTGGTGCGGGACCGGGGCCCAAGACGGGCAATTCTCGCTTGAAATCCGGTTGATTGGCATTCGCCGCATGGGAAAGTCTTGTCCCCGGAGAATTGCATTCCCCCTCCTCGCACCCACAGCTCAACCATTTAGACGGGAGACTCCACGTTCGCCAACACGACACGGTACCCATCTGGGTCCTCAAACGTCTTCCCGCTGCAATCCCAGTAAGGGTTGAAACTGGCGACAGCAGGAAAGCCACTCTGCTCCATTCGTGCTACAGCCTTGGCGAAATCATCGTGGTCCGGAAGATAAAAGATAAGCAGGTTATCTTGCGTTGGCGCTCGTCCGCTGTCGTGCGCGTGGGCCCGAGTAAACTCGAGGTGATATCCGGCGGCTTTACAGCTCAGCATGATGCCGTCAAACCCCTCATGGTCGGTGAATTGGAAGACGACTTCAAAGCCTAGCCCGTCACGATAAAACGGCAGCAGGGCATCTATATCGTTTGTTGGCCGCGCAATGCGCAAATGAGCCGTGGCCAATGCCATGGCGACTTGTCGTAGGCTTTTCAATATCGGACGAATCCCACAAGTGACGTCGTGATCATGAACCGCACCGTCGCAGCGATTGCAGCGGTCCCTTTTAGAGCCGCAGCTGAGCTTGCCCCACTGGGGAAACGCGCAGTGGATCAGGGTCCCCCCCCCCCTCCCCTGCCCGTGATCGCCGGGCCCTGGCAGCTTCTAAAATAGTGCCGGCGCCGCACAGCCCCTTGCGCCGGGACCAACCACAGCCCCCGTTCCCAACCCCTGGCCGCCGCGAACTCCAGGCGGGACGCGCAATCGGGCTGAGACGATTCGGACCGCGCCACAATCCCGAACGACTTTCAAAACGGTCAAACATTCCCTCATGGTTTTCTCCCAATCTTCAACCGCCCGTTTACACCGTCGCATCGTATCTAGCGCATTTATTGCCCGACCCGAACCTCGAAATCATGGCACCGTACCAGGACACCCTCCTGGCCGGAGCCCGAGCAGCCGCCCCGCATGTCGCCGAGCTCTCGACCGCCGCCCTTCTTTCCCGCCGTGACCTAACCGTGAACGACACCCAAAAAGTAACACTAGGCGTCATCGCCGCCTATACCGTCGGAATCGCCATTCTCTGGAACTTGCCCTACGTCCGATGGTCTCTCTGGCCCTTCAAGGTGCGCACACTTTCCCCAACCTTGCCTTCCTTTTGGTCCCGGACTGATAACCAAAACCAACCTAGATGCTAGTCATCGCCTTCCACGAATTCGGCCACGCCATCACCTGCGTCCTCACCGGCGGTAAAGTGGAGAGCATTTCCCTCGACCCCCGCGAAGGCGGCGTCACACACATGCGAGGAGGGAAAAACGCAATCACCTTACCCTCGGGGTACCTGGGGTCGTCGCTGATCGGAGCGCTGCTCATCTTTTGCGGATTCAATATTGTTGCGAGCAAAGTGGCGAGCATCGTTGTGGGCGTGTGCTTTTTGCTGACGCTGTGGTGGGGACGGAGAGACTGGCTGACGATTGTGACGATTCTTTTGGCTGTCGGGTTGTTGGTATGGAACCCTCCCATGCGTTGGAAAGTTGCTGAAGCTAATGGTTACAAAGGTTGGCGCTTGGTTCATTGCCGCTGGTGAGGCGTTGCGTTATGTTATTGTATGGACGCCCTCTTGACTCGAGAATTGCGGAAAGAAACGCTAACGATGAGTAGTTGTTCATTGGCGTCATGTCGTCGCTTTACAGCGTTTGGGATATTGTAAGCCCTGCCTTGAAAATACGAAATGCGAGGGTTGCTAACCTGTGCATCTTCAGTGCGACGATTTGATCCTGCGAAAAGTGAACAGCTCCGACGCAAGCGTCTTTGCCCAGCGTTACGGCGGTAGCTCGCAGTGTTGGGGCGTCATCTGGTCGATCGTGTCCTTGTTGTTCATGGTCGGCGGGATCATCGCGGGCATCGCTGCCTTCCCTCAGAACCTTGAGCAGCAAAGGGCCGACTCGGGGAACTTCATCCCAACAAAGTTTTGAGGAACCCCTTTGCAACGAATGGTTTTTCGGGCGTTTTTATTACTCTCTGGATGGACGTATGTAATGAACTGGGATGGCGTGGCGTGCACATGGGAGACGAAAGAAACGGGAGATGGATGATACCCTTGATCCCCAGCGAGCGAACGGGATGTATGGCGAACCTCCAACTGTATATCTATATCTAACGACTATGAACGAGTACGATGGGAAACCGGTGCTAGATGCATCTGTCATTTCATTCCTTCAGAGCATCATGGTCCCAGTTCTTGAGGCTCTTGCAGCTCTTGCTACCCGTGTTTTGCTTTGCTGTTCCTTCTTGTGCTAGATGCCTCTTGCAATAGATGACGACCTGTCTGCTATCAGCGATGATTACCGAGTCCGGAGGCTGTATTCCCGACGAACCTTTCTCTTATGCGGAATGTCAGCTTCATCGTAGCCGTTCGGATCCTTGCTCGGATTCCTTTGGAGAATATCAACGATATGTCGTCCGCTTTCATGACCGACGCTTTCGCCCGAACCGTCATCCTTAGTCCATCCTGATCCTGTGGACGCCGACGTCTCGAGCCAGTCCTCGAGTTCGTCCGACGTCATGTTGAAGAGTTCATTGAACTCCCTAGCAAGAAATCAGCTCGGGTGCTGAGGATTATGAAACATCAAACTTGCTGGACAACTGTTGCGATGCCTTTGACCATTAGAATTTCACGCGGTTGACAATGTCTCACATTCCGGCATTGCAAGAGGCTAGGTACTTAGGTTTTATGTCCTAGGAGACGACGTCAAATGCCTTCCGCAACCATCAGCAGCAAATAATCGCTTGTATTTCCATGACACCGAAACTCCCTCTAACGGCAAGCCTTTTTACCTCTGAGGAAATTCAGATAAATGCAGTCGGGCATGCAAATCTCTACCGCAAACGCCCCGTCGCTCCGTTTTCCCAGGCCCAAGTCAAGCGCAAGTGAAGCAAACCATTGATGCATGCCTGCTCCGTCCTCATCAATTCCGGCGCCAATGCATCCTACGTCACATGGCGCGTCTTCCCAGTCAACCCCGTCAACCATACTGACTGTGCCATCCCCCAAATCCCAAAAACGCCCAATGTGCAGTTGTCTTTCTCCCATCGATGTGCCGAACCATTCAGGACTAGGTTTGTAGAAACACTGGTCCTCTGATGATGCAGAGAGACATCGTATCGTATCGGGCCATCTTGGAGGAGCTGCAGTAATTATGCTCTAACCCATGATTGCCATCCCTTATTGTCGCTCAGGTCCGACGTCAAATGTCCTGTCTAAGCCTCCAGGTAGTGCTACGGCCTGGTCGCGAATCGGACTTCGTGGTGAGAAGGTCAAAGGATGTCTTGATCTGGAGTTTGGAGACACCGGGATTCTCGCAGCCAAACCACTCCAACAGAGCAGTCTTGGTAAACGTCGGCTTCTCCACGAGAAGGGCCTTCAGCTTCGCGTGGTACTCGTCCGGGAGCGGCCTAGGCTGCTCCGCCTTCCTGCCCCTATTCGTGGGTTTTGTCACCGGCGCGGACGCAAGCGCACCAAACGCGTCAGTCGGCGCGGGAGGGGGCGCCATCGCCTTCGTCGTCTTGGAGGTCGAGGGCTTTGCTGCTGCGGTCAAGGCAGCTGTTTGAGTTTCGGCCTTGGTTGGCACTTCATCCCAGTACGAGCTGGAGAATGGATCGATCTCGGAGTGATGAGCGAGAGAGTCTGTTGAAGGTGTTAGCGTCCACTGGTATGCAGCTCGTCAAGTCAATCCCAACTTACCAAGAATGAGTTCCATGCGGAACTTGTACATCTTCGCTGGGCTGCTGAGCCGCTTGCGATTTTCCCAGCAGAGACCCGTGCTTTCAGGCTCCATGCCTCCCGAGAATATCAATCGGGAAGGACCAGCATCCTCTGAATCATCAAGGAAGTCACTCATCTCCTCATCGTTGTCGGCCTCATCCTCTTCATCATCAAGGTCCTCCACATCCTCGCCATCTTCCTCCTGCCATTCGGCTTCCGAATCGTAGTCGTAATTAAGTGATGGAATCGCCTTGGCAGTCGGATGCAAGGCAATTAATCGAAGACTTTTGAAACCCTCGGGCAAGCCGCTGACGGTACCGATATATGGCGGTCTCACATCCTCTCTGAACTTGAGGGACTTGAGGGGTACTGCCTGTAGAGCCTCTCTGGTATGGCAGATCTGTGATTTCTGGGAATCTGTCGTGAGATCGATAGGGAGTGATGAAGCGCCTTGGTAGCCGGTCATGAGCTTTCTGACACTAGGATATACGCGGCCGCGACGGCGATGGGATGGAAGCTGGAGAAGTTCGAGGGCGTTGTCCTTCAGCAACGTCGGGGCATATTGGCGTTTGCCCTCCATAAACTCCAAGATGATACTGGCCTTGGTTTCCCTGGTCTCTTCGTCGATGCCATAGCGCTGATCGGCAAGTCTGACTTGGTCCTTGATGTAGAAAGGCTTGAAATACTGCAGATATGGAGAGACCTTGATCTCGGTCTTGAGTGGGGATGTTTCGTTCTTCTCGCAGTCGGGCTTCTCAAGATGGATGATGGGGGAAGCTTTCTTCGGAGTCACTCGGCCCTTTCCGAACATGTCAGAGATCTTCTTCTGGCTCGCCTTATCCTTCTCGGCCTGTTGGAGCTTTTCTGCTTTCTCGACCGCCTTCTTCTTATCAGCCTCTTCCTTCTCGAGTCGCTTTCTCTCCTTCTCAAGCTGCTTCTCTGCCTTCTCAGCAGCCTTCTTTTTTTCGGCCTCCTCCTTCTCGAGCTTTTTCTTAGCCTTGGCCTCCTCCTTTTCCTTCCGCTCGGCTTCCTTTGCTGCTTTCTCTTCAGGGGTAACCTTCTTCCGTTTTGCCGGGGGGTTGCTTGATGCCGGTTTTGTCGCCATCGTGCCCTTCGTGGTTGATACCTGAGTTGGCAGGGGAGCAGATGCAGCCATAGAATTGTCGATTTTGGATGACTTGGGAGTAGCATTGGGGGAAGGCGAGTTACCCTCCAGGGGGCTACTTCCTGATGCAGTCAAACCGGGACTGCGCTTTTCGGGGGAACACGAGCCGGACTCAGCAGGCGTCAACAAGGCGATGTTTTCTTCTTTGGCATTAGATGTCAGTTGCTAGACGGTGGGGAGAGTGACGCAAGAAAAGTAAGAGGATAGTGGAACTCACTGTTGCCCATCGAATCACCTAACTTGCCCAAAGCAGCCGGGGCTGCAGTACAGTGATCGACACCATCGTCCTTCACGAATTCATCGTGAGAACGCTTGCGGTTGAGGGGAGCGGCGCCCTGTGAGTTTGTGATGTCGAGAAGGGGCATCTTGACCCGCGAATCGCCCATGTTGACGCGCTTGTCGAAAGGCAGAGTCGTCGAACCAAAAGTGGAAGATGGCTACAGAATGATGTAAGGTTTACTGCACGTAGCAGACCATAACGTCAAAACCCCCAAAAAATTTCCGGTAACGGTAGGTCGGAGGATACTTCGAGGGAGTCGCAATCGGAAGATGTGGTGGTTAGTTGTTGCGGAGATGGTTGACAGGCCGCAAGTTGTGGAGGTGGAGAGATGATGGCGTCGGAACGCGAAGACCCTTGGTCGCGTTTATTAGAACGCGTCGGGGCGCGTCGCAAAGTGGGCGCTGCCAAGAACCCCTCTTAAGTGCCACAGCTATTTCCAAATTTGGTCGAGGGTTAAGGTTGTGGCGGGGTGGAAGGCAAGGGAGGCTAGTGCCGGCTGCAAGGTTGTTGTTGTGAGGAAGAAAGAAACCAAAACGAGAGTCCATATTGTAAAGTTGACTTTTTGTAGAGCCAGAGGCTCGGAGAAAAGTGAATTAGTTGACAACAGAACCAAGAGCTGGTGCTTGCGCATGGAAACGACGGTCGGATTTCCATTGAGGAGGTTGCCCCAGCCAAAATCAGATTGCCTCAGGAGTCGACCACCTCACCTGCCTCAGGCACCAATCCAGGTTCTTCCTCGACATTGGATAAAAGATACGCTAGGCTCCTGTGTGGCATTCTTTTGGTCCTTCTCAATTCAATGGCTTTGTGCTATTATCGTTTACTATTGTCCCGCTGACGCCGCCGGAAGCGCCTGTGGTCCCACCGAGCTGAAGACAACTCGATACGAGCAACGGTTACATCGCGTATTTGGCCGAGGCCTCTTTTCGGGATGCTTGCCATTGTGCGAAGAAGCGCCGGTGGGCACGATCAAGAGCTGCGTGCCTGCTACTGCGTCATCTCTATAATGGCGGTTTTATAGCAAACCAGCCGCATCCTGCATTGTTGCTCCCGACCTTGGTTCCGGACTGGGGCCGGAAACAAGGTTCCGCAGCGTCGGTGTTCCAGTTTTGAGCACTCTCCGTCCTTCCAACTGAGGTGTGGTCCAACATACGCCGGTTCGCCGTTGTCACCATGAGGCAATTGCCTTCTCCGGCCAGTCAATGCTACGGAAACAGTTGTTTCGCGTCCGCGAGACCTTCACTGTGCCGTTAGAAGTCGAGGATAATATTGGAGATTGGTATTGGGTTGCTTTTGCGCCTCCCTACTATTGTATCACAGGGAGTATATTGTCCCGCTTACAGTACCTGGTATCCCGCAGCCGCTTGAGCTGTCAACAATAAAGAAAATCCCGAGCGATTGCAAGTGCCTTTTGCCCACGCAGTGAAAATTATCCAGCCAAACACCAAACTGAAAACAAATGACCCCGCGCCAGAAAATGCCGCCAGTTCAGGGTACATCAACATATCGATGACCGGTATAGATAACAACGAAACCAGAAGCGAGTGATATATAGTGTGGTGATAGTCGAGCCCCTCTTGGGTCTTTTTGGTTTCTTTCGAAAGCCGCCCCGTGTGCTTTAGTCGGGGTTCGCGATGAATAGGCGGCCGGTAGTGTTCAGGGACACCGTGCGTTCATCAACACTCCCTCGTCTCCTAAGGTCGTCGGCGCCCTTGACACTCTTCTCTCTCGTGACCGTGGCATGCATCAAACTGTTAGAAGCTAGACGAGCCCCGTTGGCGTGGAGGTCCGGGACATTATCCAAGCGCTCTCCGCTGCTCCCACTCCCAAAGCTCCTCGCTTTTCCGCTAGCTGCGTCATCTGCGGCATAGATTGCCTCGCCCTCATGCTCCTGAACCACAAGAGAACCCGATCGTTCTGGTGTGTCCCCGGGGCTCCATCTCCTGCCGCCACTCAGTGAGCCTGAGGGGCCGATTCCCCCAGACGAGCGGTAGCCTAGAGCCCTCCTTCCGCTAGCGGTACTGCTCCGGCTGGAACTTCCTGTGCGGCGATGATGCCTAGTAGCCGTGGCGTCATCGTCATCGCTATCCCCTCCTTCAACTTCAGTGGCGCTCAGTCGAAGAGGCACTCCGCCTACGCCAACGAAGTTGCTATCTGGGGAGTACCCGATGACGGCGGGTTTCCCATGATGACGGATTTTAGCGGCAACCTTTCCACCCGCAGAGCTGAGTCCAGTTGACGTGCGCCCGGCACTCACGCCAAAGCCCAAGCCGGTGTTTGACCCGACGACCTCTGCGTGCGCTCGCATCTTCGCCACGCGCTGTTGAGCCAGTAACCTTGGGTCTTCATACTGCGCGCGATCGCACCACACCGTTGCCTTTTGTTTCCTAAGCAGAGCGACATAGCTCGTCGGCTGAGGTGACCCGGGCGTTCCGCCGGAGCGGCTCGAGGTAGATCTTCGAATATCAGTCGTAGGTGAGGTTTTGTACGCCGCCGGGGGGGCCATTCCGGTACCGCTCGAGACGGTGCTAAACGTATTGACGCTTGGCGACCTGCGCTGGTTGTTCGCGTGCGGCTGAATGAGGTGGAGAGGTATTTGAGGGTTCTGGTGGTAGGGGTTGCCGGAGGGTGTTTGTTGATACGGGCCCGGAAACGTGCCTGAGGATGTGGTTCTCGTACGGCTGTGCGCATACACGGGTTGGGAGGACGACTCAACTGGCAGAGGCCGTCGAGAATATTGGGAGTTGATCATCGTTTCGGTCAGTCGCGCGCCGAATGGGCGGCTGTGGATTGCACGCGACCGCCGTGAATTGTTTTTCCAAGCTAAGACGGCGCCTCTATGACAATCGCAGAGAAGGGGGGCAGAGCTGGGGTGTTATATTTCGTAGGCGAGGCGGTGGGCGGAGCTGGCGACTCAAGAACCCTTGAGGGCGGGGGGGATGATGTGATAGGGACTTGGTAGGCTGACAGGTGTGAATGTTGATTGGGCGATTAGCGCGGCGGGCGCGAGTCCCACCAACGCCTCTGACGACTGTAACCAAAAAAAAAATGCAACAATGGAATGCGAAGCCGACGTTGCGCCTGACGACAGAAGCCGATGGCAAGTTCGGGGCAGGCTTGAGGAGTTTAAAAAAGTTCCAGTTGGTTGCTCGGGCAGAGTGTCGGAAGGGAGACTGGAATCGACGGGATGGCGGGATGCGCGCTTCAAAAAGGGCAGCCGCAGCCCTGGACAAGATTAAGCTGGCCAAGCTTGGCGTTATCCCACGTTGCGTCTGCTCGTAGCCCTGGTTCGATGATGTTATGGTGGGCAATCCGTGCGTCTTGTGGGCGGAGCCCTGGTGTCCTCCCCGGTGGGTCGTGCAGCAGGGAACAACCCCAGTCGATCCTGATTGCCCGAGCGGACGGGCGAGCAGGGTGACGAGGGGTACGCTTTTCCTGTTTGTGGTGGTTTGCTGCCTTCCGTCCTGAGACACAACGTCTGGAACTCGGTCTGTGTGAGCGTCAATGACCTCAAGGAGTCGAGCTCCGGGCGGCAGAATTGCACTGTCATGCAGCAATCTGGAAACCCGGGGAGGCCCAGGCTCCCAATAAGTGGGTGACAAAGAGCCGAAGCGATCCCGAGCAGGTGGGCTCCCAGGCAAGTTGGTGACAAAAAAATACACACATTAAATCCGCCTAATGCCGCTTGGAACAGTAATAAACGGATAGATATATTCCCAACAGGGATAAATAAAAGGTATACAGGGCTGATAATAGTATTCCAAAGCCTCTGGAATACTTTTTATGCTCTGGAATATTGGGCGAGCCCCTCTATTCCGGATCAATAGGCCTTTGAACCTTTTGGTGTGCGGTTTATTTTGTCAGGGACTTGCCAGGCTCGACGGGCAGCTCCTTGTTGAGCTGAAGGTGCTATGCAAAAACGCGCGAACTCCACAGAAAGCAACCACCATTGGCAAGGGATCGCTACGCCGGGAATCTAGGAACGGCCGACCGGAAGATCTATCTCGTCACCACTCACACCCTCTTCCTTATCGCCTGCTCCGAGCGAGTGACCCGTGCCTGAGCGTCAATTACCTGAGCAGCCATCTTTTCTTTTCCAAATCACCACGACCCCGCCTCACCATCAAGCTCGGCTGAAGCTCAAGGTGCAACGCTCAACCCCGCCATCATGGTCGGCCACCTGGTAACCGTCGCCACCTGTAGCTTGAATCAATGGATTCTCGATGTAAGCAAAGCGCTCGCGATATCTGCGATCACATCATGCATTGCTCCATATCCACGTCACCGGGCTTGAGATCCTTGCATGCATGCTAATACCCCGCACAAACAGTGGGAGGGAAACCTCGAAAGGATCATTGAGAGTATTCGGCTTGCCAAGAAAGCCGGCGCTCGTCTCCGGGTCGGTCCTGTAAGCCACATCCCGTCGAGCGTCTTACCACCTCCTGTTTCTTCTGACGCCGGTCAAATCAACAGGAGCTTGAAATCAGTGGATACTCCGCCCTCGACCACTTCCATGAACTCGATGTATACACTCACAGTCTTGAGATGCTTCGCCGGCTTCTGCTGGACGAAAGCACCCATGGCATCCTGCTCGACGTTGGGTATGATGGATTGCTCTCCTTCGCAATCCAAGATGCTGGCTAACCCCGTAAACCAGGCTTCCCATTTTGCACAGGAACTTGAGGTACAACTGTCGGGTTATTTGTGCGTCTTGTAACCTCTTCTCGTCACCCGTTACGTAGCTAACGCCCATATAACAGGCCTCGATGGAAAGATCCTCTTGATCGTGAGCACCTCAAGATCGCCAGATCCGAGCTTGAAGCTGATGACTGGACAAACAGAGACCTAAGATGTGGCTTGCCAACGATGGCAATTACAGAGAGATGAGGCACTTCACTCCTTGGATGCGGCCGAGAGAGACGGAGCTCTTCCATCTCCCCAAAGACCTGGCGGAGGTCCAAGGCGAAACCCATGTCTTATTCGGAGATGCCGTGATCTCGACCCCTGAGACCGCTTTTGGAGCGGAGACCTGCGTATGTTTTTGTGGTGGAGGCCCGTGAATACGGCTAACACCCGCAAAGGAAGAATTGTTCACCCCAAGGGCACCGCATATCGTAAGTGTTATACGTATTTTACCCCTCGTCAGAACATGCAGTTTGACGAATCCGCGACAGGACATGGCATTGGACGGAGTTGAAATCATCACCAACAGCAGTGGCTCCCACTTTTCACTCCAGAAGCTGGACACTCGCCTCCAACTCATTATGGAAGCGACCAGAAAGTCCGGCGGCATATATCTCGTAAGTACACAAGAAAGTACGACTTTCGTCCGCTTTGCTTACCGATCCTTTTCAGTATGCAAACCACCAAGGTTGCGAGTAAGTGATGCTGCTGTCCATGGTGAAAATGCAGGACCTAATTGGCCCAGCGGTGAGAGACTGTACTTCGACGGCTGCGCCATGATCATAGGTAAGTTGAATCCTTGCAATTAACAATTTGGGGTGAGATACTAACGGCTGAAAGTGAACGGTGACGTTGGTAAGCAGAGTTCTTATACAAATTGGAACAAAGTATCTAGTCTGACCTGTCGCAGTTGCTCAGGGGTCCCAGTTCAGCTTAAATGATGTCGAAGTTGTTACAGCCACGGTTGACCTCGAAGAGGTGCGATCATACCGAGCCCCGATCTCCCGCGGCCTTCAGGCTGCCACATCAACGGCCAAATACCAGAGAATCCAGACACCTTTCGAGCTCAGCTTGGAGGAGGAGGATGCAGACGTCACAAGGCGTCCGTCTCCTCCTATCCAGCCAAGGATCCATTCGGTTGAGGAAGAAATCGCTCTTTGCGGCGGTTGTTACCTGTGGGATGTGAGTGTATTGAGCCCTCTATGTGGTGTGGCTGACATGTTTTGGTCAAGTATCTCCGCAGATCAGGAACGGCAGGCTATCTCGTCCCGCTGAGCGGAGGAATTGACTCTTGTGCAACTGCAAGTACGTGCAGGTTCTCGTCCACATCTCGGATTCAGTAGCTAACTGACAAAGCGATTGTGTATTCCATGTGCCGAATCGTCATGCAAGCTATTGAGCAAGGAAACCAGCAGGTCATCGAAGACGTCAAGCGCATTGCAGTCTACAACGGTGAGGGTGTTTTACCCAAAACACCTCAAGAACTGTGCAACCAGATTTTCACCACCATCTACATGGGCATGAAGAAGCAGAGTTCTCGCGAGACTCGGCAACGCGCAAAGGATCTCTCTGATGCCATTGGAAGTTATCACATCAACCTTGACATCGACGATGTTTATGAGGCTCAAAAGAAGCTTGTTGTCAGCACGATGAATTTTGAACCCAAGTTCAAGGTTGAGGGCGGCACCAATCAGGAGAACCTGACTCTTCAATGTTTGCAGGCTCGAATTCGAATGGTTACTGCATATGTCCGTAACTCTTGCGCCGGATTAGGCTGAAAATGCTGACTATCGGATAGGAGTTTGGGCAAATCATCCCAACTGCTCGCGGTAGACCTGGTGGCGGTAGCCTCCTTGTGCTTGGGAGCGCAAATGTTGGCGAGGTAAGACATCCGGTATGAACTGGCCCTGGGCTGGTACTAACGTGAATAGAGTACGTGATAACGACTATCGGTCATTTATTCTCAGCTACTAACCCGTTTTAGGTCTTCGTGGATACCTGGTATTGTTCCCCATACCTCTTTGCATAATCATCCAGACAAGTGTCTGGCACACAACCTCTCCATGCAACCCCGGGAAGGTGTAGTTTGAAACTGACACATGGAGTAGACGAAGTATGACTGTTCGAGGTAAGCGCCCCCGAAAGACAAAGGTACTGGTTGCATTTCTGACCACTATAGTGCGGACATCAACCCCATCGGTTCCATCGACAAGGCAGATTTAAAGCGCTTCATTGCGTGGGCAGAGAAGAATTTCGATTTGAAATGCCTGCATGAGTTCCTGGTCGCTGTGCCGACAGCAGAGCTTGTAAGTTCCAGCGGGCTTGTTACTCGCTGATCCAACTGACCATATATAGGAGCCTATTACCCAAGACTACGTCCAAAGCGACGAGGCGGATATGGTAGCAGGCCCCCTAGCCCTGTAACTTGCAGTCACTGACAAAGTGGTAGGGAATGACATACCAAGAGCTGACAATCTTTGGTCGACTCCGGAAGTTGAACAAGTTGGGGCCTTATGCAATGTTCCAACGGCTTGTTCATGACTGGAGCGCTGACCGCGAGGTTATTCCTGGCGATGACGCACCTCGCTACACTCCAGCGGAGACTGCCGCAAAGGTGAAACTATTCCACCACACATATGCCATCAATCGTGAGGAAATCTCCAGCTGTCTAGCGTATAATTCTAACGAAAAGCAGGCCACAAGATGACAACTCTCACCCCGGCACTCCACTGCAACGATTACTGTGAGTCGCACTCTGTGAACACCAGCCAACGTGTCTGCTAACTGGGTGGCGGTTCAGCCCCCGACGACAACCGATTTGACCTCCGTCCCTTCCTCTATCCACCCTTCTGGAAGAGCTGGAGCTTCAAGCGAATTGACATGGAGCTAGCGAGAATTGAGAAGAAGAGAGCTAGCAAGTAGGAGGAAGCACGAACAGCCCACCGATAGACATTCGACCTAGAATCCCTAGAGAGTACATAAGCCTTATCAGCATACCCAACACCATTTTTCGCCGCCAAAAGGCAGTGGTAGACTGTTCCTCGCACTACGGCCTGAAACCCCACTGTAGGATTAAGGTCTTGCTAAAACTACCGTTCGCATTGGAAATGGGCTGGTGGGGTTGGTGGCCCACCTTTTTCACGGGCGGGAACGCCGGCAGCGGTCCACAGCTATGGATACAACTAGGAAACATGGGTACACTGCCTCGCTGTGTATCAATGGGGGGCCTTGCAAAAGCAGCAACGGCTTGTCAGCTTCCATCCTTGGCAAGGACTCAGAGTGCGGTGAAAGATGTAAGATGTCATTACCTCCAAAAATGCACATCACGAAGATGCGCACAGCCGCAGTCCAACCAGATGATTTATCAGGCGGGAGACTGCACAACGAAAGCTCTGGAAGCGGTCTGATGACCAATGCATATACTGTTATGTACTGTGTTCCATCTTGGGTAGGGGGGCAGTCCCGCACGGGGCCGACGGAACAGGCAACGAACGGTTCCTCACCCGATGCCCGGCGACCGGGGCGATCCTTGGCTCTCCGACAGTGGGCCAAGGACCCGGGAACGATCCTCTCGTACCACTTGTCCCGCTTCCTCCGTCCTGACCAACGGCTCCCGTATTGCTGATCAGGCGCCTACCTAGTGAATACGCTTCTGGGATATCGTTTTCTTCCCAAAGTTCGGTCTTGGTGCCACGACGGAATAAAGAGCAAACAGCCATAGAAATCACGCAATCGTGGGGGAGGTCCGTGACGGAACTCCAGAGCCGAGACAGTGAGACCCGCGCTGTCAAGTTCCAGATTTCAGTGATATGAACGGTTCGTCGCTCTGCATTGTTTTATATCTACGGTCTTGGTAGGTCAAACGTTTGCTTGGCTGGATCGCCCAGACATGCGGTATGTCTTCGCCTTTCAACAGTTGCCCTGAGCACCAAAGCAATCAATCACGGCGAGACTCAGGCGACATTTCAGGAGCATCACCGTAGATGAGACTGTGCGCTTCCCCTCAGCCGATATTGGCGCGCTGTTTGTTTGACACTGAAAATAACCCGGATGGTTGCGAGGAGCCAATTGCGCGATGTCGAGGGAGGTGGTTGGGAGAGACAAAGAGCTCTTGTCAGTGGCTTGGAACACATGCTGTATAATTGCCACTTGTGGTTGCAAGAGGTGGTTTGTGACAGGCAGGAGGCAACTGCGAGGAGCGGCCCACGGCGCGACCCTTGTCCATCGGTTCCCGGCTTCTCAGCTGGTCAGGGCAGGCACACCGCATGGAACCAAGGGTGTGTGAAAAGTCATGGTGCCCCTAATTTCAAGCAAACTTGGCAACTGCGTCGTTGGGAGAAAAAAATCTTGATTCTGACAACGCGCAAGATGCCCCCGCCCGCGACAAACTTTCACCACAAACAGGCGGGGACACCTTTGAGCCAGCGACCCATCTACGGAGTGCCGAGTCGGCCTTATACGATCTGCGCTGTTCCCTTATTCGACTGATTTTTTCTCGGCGCCGATGATAGGCCTGACGTCATGAAGTAAGAACAGCTCCTCTGCATCGCGAGCCGTGTTCTTTGCGAATTGGGACGATTGAACTGACGGTACGCCAAGGTTTGCAAAGGAACTTGACCAGGACGCCGTTCCAGGTATGAGTGCCCGATTTTTTTCCTTCCTTTTTTTCTCGGTGCATTGCGGTCGAGACGGGTTGTACCTGTTGATTGCATCCCTTCCGCCGTTGTCGTAGACAAGACCGTGGTCTCTCGGCACGCCCTGCGGCTGGACCCGGATCAGCGTGGCGATCATCCCTGCAATCCGACTACGCCCGGCTAACATGAATGTACAGAATGGCGGGTCAAGTACCTGAACTACAAAGCTGGAAAAAAGCATATCAAAGCAGTCTCGAGGGCTATCAGCCGGGCCAGCGGCACGCCAACGTTGGGGAAATGGGGGGACATTCCTCCCCATGCTGGCTTCTTTACCGTTGGGCGGACATCAACATCCTCCCGGCGCACCAATGGAACCCTCTCCGCTGCATTTGAGGAGCCTGGGCAGGCCGGAAGCACTCCTGGTGTCGCCGGCCGTACGCCAGTCAAATCTGCCGCGGACGGGGTGAAAAGTGGCGAGCATTCGGGACTGGCTCGCTCTCCCGGGAGCGCCCTCCAATATGGGAGCATTGGACCGCCTGCGTCGCGGGCTAGTGACCGGTACGATTTCGCGCTCCCAGCTCCAGCCATCAAGGTTCCATCTCGTACCAGCGAGTCTGGATCGCCCAACGTCAGTCGGCAGCAGCCCGTTCGTAGTGCGACAATGATTCCGACTGCTCAAACTGGCTACCAATCACCGTCACTCATCGACATGCCAGCTGCTGGCGGGACACCAAAAACTCCTCGTCAACGGATTCACCGCATTTTCACAACCGGATCCGCTCTTGTGCGCCAAACCTCTTATAAAAGTGAGATTGGCATGGAGCCTTTCGACCAGGTCCGGGAAGCTGAGCGTGTGTTCTTTTCCTTTTTGGATAGTGAACTGGAGAAGATCGAAACGTTCTACAAGCAAAAAGAGGACCAGGCCACAGATCGGCTCCAGGCTCTTCGAGAACAGCTCCATGAGATGCGCAACAGGCGCACGGAGGAGTTGGCAGAGGCAAAGAAGAAAAAGGAGCAGGGGGGCGGCGAGCATCCAAGCGGCGAGAATGTCGGGGAAACCAGTAAGGACGACGGCCGTGACTGGATGAATCCTCTGAAATCGAGGTTGATGAAACCGGGGCCCAACTCTGAGGCCTTGCATGCCATGAGCCGGACGCCAGTCATGGCTCCTCAAGGCGCGGACGAAAGACGCGATTATGTCAGGAAGCCCTCCAACGACGACGTCCCCTACCGAAGCGCAAAGCGGAAGCTCAAACTCGCCATGCAGGAGTTTTACCGGGGCCTAGAACTTTTGAAGTCGTTTGCCATCTTGAACAGGACTGCGTTCCGCAAGCTCAACAAGAAGTACGACAAGGCGGTTAAGGCCCGTCCACCGTACCGATACATGAACGAGAAGGTAAACAAGTCCTGGTTTGTCAACAGTGACATCCTTGACAACCACATTCGTACCGTGGAAGATCTCTATGCTAGGTACTTTGAGCGCGGTAACCACAAGATTGCGGCCGGCAAGCTCCGTAACTTGAACCGACGACCGGGCGACTCCTCAGACAGCGCATTCCGGAGCGGCATCTTCATTGGCTGCGGTATCGTGTTCGCGATTCAAGGTCTTATCTACGGCGCGGAGCTGCTGTATGACGATGACGATGACCTTGCTGAGTCGACGAGCTTCTTGCTACAGCTCTATGGAGGGTATTTCTTGATTCTACTCCTTTTCAGTTTGTTTACATTGGACTGTCGGGTGTGGACCAGGAACAAGATCAACTACCCCTTCATCTTTGAGTTTGACACCAGGAACAATCTCGACTGGAAGCAGCTGGCTGAGTTCCCAAGCTTCTTTTTCGCTCTCCTTGGAGTCTTCATCTTTGTCAACTTTTCAAGGCTTGGCGATTGGGACGACCTGTATCTGTACTATCCGGTCATTTTGATATGCATCACGCTTGGCATCCTGTTTCTTCCAGCGCCAATCTTTCATCACAGATCGAGAGCATGGCTCCTCTACTCTCATGTATGTCCTCTCATATTGTGTATGCCGAATTTTTACTTACCCGTGGCCTTTAGTATCGGTTATTCTTTGCAGGATTCTACCCTGTCGAGTTCCGTGATTTCTTCCTGGGTGATATTTGGTGTTCGCTGACATATGCCACCTGCGTAAGTGAACATTGTGTCCCATGTGGGATTGAGGGATAACTGATAAAGTCTAGAACGTCGAACTGTTCTTCTGTTTGTACGCCAACGAGTTCGATGATCCCTCGCAGTGCAACTCGAGCCATTCTCGTCTGATGGGATTCTTTGGCGCCGTCCCACCAATATGGCGTGCTTTGCAGTGCATCAGGCGTTACCGCGATACGAAGAACGTCTTTCCTCATCTTGCCAACTGCGGAAAGTACGCCATGTCAATCATGACGGCAATCTTCCTCAGCTGTTACCGCATAGACGGCTCTGAGGCAAACCTCGGCCTCTTCATTACATTTGCCACCATCAACGCAATCTACTGCTGTAAGTTTGTTCTGACTTGCTTGGCTTGCAATCCTCTAACGACGGCTAGCTATTTGGGATCTGTTTATGGATTTCTCTCTCCTCCAGTCACACGCCCGCCGACCATGGCTCCGTGACATCACTGCCCTAAAACAAGTCTGGATATACTACGCTATCGGCGGGATTGACCCGGTTCTTCGGTTCTCCTGGATATTCTACGCAATCTTCACGCACAACAGCCAGCACAGCACCGCCATGTCCTTCTTCGTTGCCTTTTCAGAAGTCCTCCGTCGAGGAATGTGGACCCTACTGCGTGTTGAAAACGAGCACTGCGCGAATGTCGCCCAGTACAAGGCGTCCCGTGACACGCCCCTCCCCTACCACCTGGAAACCTCGCCCGAGCAAACGGGCGACGAGGCCCCTACTACTCAGGGTGAACAGACAGCGTCACCTTCTTCGGTTGCGATCAGCATGGGAACGACTAGGACTCGACCCGGCGGCTCGGTGCGGATACCAACTGCAACGGATGCTAGGCCCAGCCCCGCAGGTGGTCCTCAGCCGGAAGAGGGACGGGGGACGTTTTCCAGGACTCGCTCGGATACACTTGGCAAGAGGTCGATTCTGCAGGCCATGGCCGAGGCGCACAAGCAGGACTTTGAGAAGAGGAAGCCGGCTGGGGAGGTGCAGGCGACGAGACTGGATGACGAGGAAGAGCGGAGTGGGGATGAGGAGGAAGAAGATGACGATGACGAGGAAACTGGGAGTCTTGAGGAGGAACGCATGCAGATCCGGGAGTCTGAAGGTTTTACAAGGGACATCCGCGACGAGGGGACTTCGCATCGCTGAGGCTAGGGGTCATGCGTTTGGTTTGGTCGTTCATTGAGAGCATAGACAATGTTTGAAGAGGCGAGACGGTTGGGATTGGCATCGGTGCATCAGAGGTTGTTTGGGACATGCATTCATAGCGGGGAGCGTTGAGTGGACGGAATACCTGGGCATGAGGGAGTTGGAGTCTGGTATCAACAGAGCTGAATATTAACTGTGTTTGATCTTTTGTTCTCAGACTGCCGGTGAAAACCGGAGCGATGTGGCATACACTTCGCTAATAATCTACCTGTTCTACAGGGCGTAACCTAACAATATACACATGCCGTATATGCAAACTCATCTGTCATTCATGTATCGATCAACACCACCTCTTTCCCGGTTCATGGCGGTATCATGTACACTAATGCCATTCAGCATCAACCTTCTCCCAGTTATCCAGGAAGCCCTTGTAGAACTTCATGCCCAGACCTGGGTCCAAGCTGCCCGTGGTAGCCCGAATGCTGTGCATGCTCAGCTGGGGGATACCAACATCAGCAGCCTTTACGCCCATAGCGCTTGAGAGCATGGGCCCAACCGTCCCGCCGGATCTCGAGTCGTTGCGGATCATATGGCGCTGGTTGACACACCCGGACAGGTTGGCAATGCGGTCCAAAATGGCCATGGAAACACTGTCCGTCGTCATGTGCGCTGAGGCGTCTACGCAGAGCGCAACGCCCACGTTCAGCCTTGGTGAGTGGCCAGCCAGGTTGGTCTGTCCAAAGTTGGGATGGGCAGCGTGCGTGACGTCTGATGACACCAAGAACGACTTGGCGTAGGTCCGGCCCAGAAGGCCGGGGCCGACCGAGCCAGCGAGGGACTCGATGGCGCGCTCGATGGTTCCCGGGAGGAAGTTGCCCCGTGCGCCTTGGCGGAGGAGAGAGCCGATCTCCTCGTCGTCAAAAAGAGCTACGAGCTTGATGACGCCCGAGTCCTCGTCGTCCTTGGCATGCAGTAGAGCCATGAAGGCAGCCCAAGAGCACAGCTTGTCGTCGATTCGGCCAGCGAAGATGAATTCCTTGTCTAATCCGCCAACTTGTGCAGGTTGGGAGTCATAGAGTTCAAGCTCCCAGTTCAAGATAGTGCTGTAGTCTTTGATATCGAGCTCGCCTGCGATAAGCTTGACAAGTTTAGGGGGCTGGGTGGATACGAAGGAGCCGGCGCCGCCGAGAGGCTCGGCTGGGGTGGAGGCTGAGTCGGAAGAGGGGTAGAGATCGCTGTTATCGAGGCCGATGATGGGCACCATCTCAGTCTTGGTCTGTCAGCATCGGTGCGTCAAAGTATTGGAAAAAAAAAAAAGCCCACCTCGCGGTTGCTGTGACCAAGCATGCCAATACCGAAATGGGGTGCCAATGTCGGAATTCGTGCAACTAAGAAGCGTGTCAGAGGGCTTGTGCACGACTTGTCATCCACAGTGTGTCATACCGGGCCAGTCGATCTTTGCGAGCTTCACCGATGTCTTGCCCGTCTCCGGGTCTCGAACAATGACTCGGCCTCCAATACTCAAATCGCGATCCCACCAGGTCTCGTTCAGACCACCGGCATACTGGGCTACGCCGAGCTGTAGGTACCCGTTGTTGTTCGGTTTCGTGCTCGTGGGCTTCAAGCGCGCAGTGAGCGCATCGATGTGACCGGCGACCATTGCAATGCCATTCCCCGGCTTGTACGCCTTTCCTACGGCGAAGGCAATGATGGAGCTGCCATTACGAGTGACGAAATACTTGCCGCCTGGCGCAAGCTTATCTTCCCAGCTGTCGCGACTCAGGAGCTAGGGGATGACACAGTCAGCTAGACTGTGACACATGGGGAGTATTTGAGGGTGCTGCGTACCTCCTGATAACCGGCCTTGACCAACTTCTCCTTGAAATAGCCCACAGCATGGAAGACTGTTGGGTTCTCCGTCATGAAATCGCAGTACGGCTTGGTAAAGTCCTCGGGCCTGAGGTCCTTTGCATCAATCTTGGTCTCGGGCGCATCAGTCACCGATGGCGTGCGCGACGCCATTGCCTGCTCAAACGCCAGCAATCGGAGCGACACCTGTGCTCGGACAAACTCGGGGGTGTGGCGGGTCATGGTCGACATGGAAATTGAAGCAATGGATGATGAGGACAGAAGATGGGAAGAAGAGGGAAGAGGGCCAGGCAAACGGGACTTGGAACTCTAAAGTGGCAGGTGACCGCCCGGCCGGGGTCGCTTCGGCCGATCGACGCAGGGTTGGTACGTACCAGATAAGGCTGTCGCTGGGGTTACGTCTTATCAGCACTTGATGATGGGATCCCAAGGTGACACGGAATCAACTAAATACCCCTGAATCGCGGATGACACCACCTTATCGGCGCCTGCATTGTCCCCGGGAGTTGAATGCGCTAGGTTCGAATCACGCTGCAATCCAAACTCGGAGCTTTTGACGCTATGCAGGTACAGTTGTGGCGGCACATGGCAGCCAAGAGATGATGTAATCACATTCCGGCTTAGACTGGAACCGCTGCACTCACGTGCATCGTTTCGTCGCAAGATTCAACACGGAAGTCAGGGGTTGTGCACTACTACCCCAGATCACTGAGCCCAATTTTGCCTTTTTTTAGAGTGGAGCACAGTTTGCGTTGGTCGTGCGAATTTCGAATCTGGGCATTGGAAGGACCTTTTCCTCCGATGATGACGTCTCCATTTTCTGGCAGGAGCTCGGGGTGGCATCAAGTCGTTCATTGGTCAAGGGGCATCGGAGGCCCCGAGACGCCCGGGACCGTACCGTTTGCCCCGGAGCGGGAGCGAGAAGTTTTGTTTCAACTTCTTACTACGCTCCCACATTTTTTTAATCTCCCACCGACCCCCTAAGCCCTCATCATATCCTCAGACTCATTATCATTGTCACCCACGTGCGTAATTGCTGGTTGGGTGACTAAACTCCACCTCTTCTGATCCACCTTCCTTCTAGATAACTGGCTACCGTACCCAATTCGCTTGCAATTCAACCTTGCGACAGTATCGATTATCAAGACGCCATTTTTATTGAGAAAATCTGCGAACGGTCAAGAATAAGATGGTGACAGCACCAGGCTCTGCCGACAAAACGGCGTCGTTGTTCTCGCGCCTCAACCCGGTTCCTGCATTCCCAAACTACACCGGCCCGTATAAAGTCGGGACCGTGGACATTGAGCTCCCGGTTTCCCAGCTCTCTGCACCCAGCCCTGCACCCGAAGGAGCTTCGGCGATCCACACGGTCCAATTCCGCATATTTTATCCCGCTGTTCCGGAGGCTCGTGGGAAACGCATTACATGGCTCCCTGCCCCTCAACGGCTACACGTTGGGGCTTACGCCCAGTTTCTCGGAGCCGGGCCCGCCCTGGCTTCCGTCCTTTCGTAAGCCGTCAGCCCCGACATGCAATACCGACATATGCTAACCGGTCCAGATTTCTGCCACGACATGTGCACTATGCCTCTATCCCGGTGCTGAAAAATGCAAGTTTGCTACGCCCTGATCCCGAAAACCCCAGGTCAAGATGGCCAACCGCCATATTTTCCCATGGCCTTGGTGGTAACCGCAACACCTATAGCCACGCCGCCGGCTCCCTGGCGTCGCATGGTGTAGTCGTTTTTTGTCCTGAGCACCGCGATGGCAGTGCCCCTGTTTCGTTGATCAGAGACCCCCAGAACCAAGGGAGGTTCTTCGTTCGGAATACCCGTGCTGAAGTCCCCTACCAGCGGATCCCTCACACCTCTAATCATGAAACGTGGGAGCTGCGCAACAAACAAATACGCATCAGGCTGTGGGAGCTCGGCCTTGCATTTGACGCCATGCTCGGCATTGGCAAAGGCGAACAGCGCATCATCTCAGCAAACATGAACGCTAGCACCCCGGGGATGGCCGTTTTTCAGTTTGCCAACAAGTTGGACATTCAGGACCCTGGCCGCGTAATCTTTGCCGGCCACTCGTTCGGTGCAGCCACCATAGTTCAGCTGGTCAAAAGCACGTACTACGCAGACCGCCCCGAGATTGCCAACATGAAAAACCCCCTCTTTACCCCAGCGAAGGACTCGGGAATCCGCAAACAGATCACCGAGAAGAATCCCATCATCTTGTTGGACATGTGGTGCTTCCCCCTCATCTCGGCCACCGCCGCCCCGCTCTATAATCTTCCGCTGCCCGCATACGACGATATTCCCTCCGCCCCGGGAGGAGACGCCATTCTCGCTGTGGAGTCTCAGCAGTTCTTTAAGTGGAGAGACCACCTACATGCCAAAGCACGAATCCTGTCGCCTGAGCCATCACAGCGTGTTGTGTCGTCCTCGTCGTTTGAACGCCCCAACTCTGGTATCCGACTTAGCGAGCCCAACTTCTTTTACGTGGAGAACAGCGCTCACCTGAGCCAAAGCGATTTTGGCATTCTCTTTCCGTGGTTGACGAAACGGGTGTTTGGTGCTGAGAATCCAGAGCGCTGTCTACGGCTGAATCTGCGGGCCCAGCTGCAGTTGCTACGGAATAACGGGTACCACGTAGCGAGGACATGGAGTGGTGATATTGTTGACGGCACGGATACGCCGAAGCAGGAGGTGGCCGAGGAAGATATAAGAGGCGTCAACGATGGAGTCACGGACGACAAGATTATTCTTGACCGTGGGAGTGGTAGCAAGGGGCCGGTTGATGCTTGGAAGTGGATTGATATTGTGGGATTGGGAGCTGAGTCGGCGCCGAGTGAGATTGAGTTGATACAAAAGACGCGCACTAGGAGTGAAGAGCAAAGGGCTGAAGAGGGAGAGAGGGAGATGGAGGGAGAGATGGAACCTGCTTTGGATGACTCTACTCCAGAGGTGGTCAAGAAGGAAGTAGCGGCAGCGGCCGGGGCTGTCGGGACAACGAGTTGATCTGTGTTTATGTGATAATCCGAAACTGGTGGTGCTGAATGTCATTTGGGAATGACCGTGTATTGCACAGAGGAAAGCGATAGTTTTTTTTTTTTCTTTGCAAATACAGAGGAACCGTAAATAATTGTGTAATTTGAACGGATGGATGTTTACTTAGTCTTCTAACAACTCTGGGGAATCAATGTCTCACGGCGCTCTACACATTATCAGTTAGTTGTGGCGACTTTTACATCGACGCAAAAGGAAGCCCACAGGTATACATATCTATATTTATTGCATTGGAGACATTTTGAATGGTATGTATGATCCGAAGAAAAAAAAACCAAAAAAAAAAAACCTCCTCGGAATTACACAGGAAATTCTCCCCCATGTGCCCCGGGTGCAAATACCAGTTCGACCGTGGTCATGCATTCAGCAACCCTTTTTCCCCTCAAGCACGATGCTCGCTTGTTTACTCTAGATGCTTCCTGCAGGTGAATTTCTCAACAAGGAATAGCGACCATGATTTTAACAATTTGTATCTTTTTTTTTAAAAAAAAAAAAAAAGCCAAAAAGAAAAAGGGTATTTGAACAAGGTAAACAAACCATCCACGAGTCGACACAAGCAGACCCCAACCACTCATTACACCCCAAACAAAGGGAAATCCCAAAAACGATAGAAAACCATCACTTATAAACAGGTAACCCCTCCGAATCCCACCCCGCCGGCTCGGGCGCCTCCTCCCCGATATCCTTCAACCAAACGCGCACCCGCTTCTTGGTATCAATCCGCAACTCCTTTTCATTCTTGACCCTCTTATCCAACCTTTTGGCATTTTGTCCGCCATTCGTATGCGCCACACCTGGTTTTGCTAGCGCGATGATCGTGCCTCCCATTCCCATGCCACTTGCGGGTCGCTTTCCCGTCCCCGTGCCCCGCTGTGGCGACGGCACAGATAGCTTCCCGCCTTTGGTATTGCTTTTCACGCTTGGTTTCAACTGTTTTTTAGTGGTAGGCGCATCGAGTTCGATTTTGGAGAGATCAGATGGTTGGTTTTCAGACAGGATGCTTAGCGATGAACCCTTGCCTTTGCCTGTTGAGACGGAGGAGGGGAAGGTTGTTCCTGAGGAACGCGCAGCGACTTTAATGGGGGTGGTGTCGTCCGAGGCGGTGGATAGGGCGTCTTCTTTTGGGGGTGGAGGGAAGATGGTTGGTTTTGGGGCGTTTGGGTTTGCGGAAAGGGGCCGGGATATTGGAGGGGATAGAGGGGTTGTGGGGATGCCGAAGAAGAAGGAGGCTAGGGTTGGCTTTGGTTTGGGAGGAGGCCTTGGGAGGGGAGTGGTGATGGGTTTTGTTTCTGAGAATTGGTAGGTCCATGTATCTGTTGGGTGAGTTAGAATGGTGTTTTGGATGTGCGAAAGGAGAGGGACGGGTACCGTCTGCTTGTTTTCGGGCGCGCCAGTACCGTTTTTGGTCGCGGGTTCGGTGCCAGTCGGACCAGGGCCCGGCTTTTTTGGTGTCTGCGTCTGTCCCGGCTGGTGTGTCGATGATGATTGCGGGTGTTATGAGGGCTTGGATTGGTGCTTCTTCGACTATCGAGTCCATGTTTGAGCGGCGTTGGCGTTTTGAGACGCCAAAGATGGAGGATGTGGCAACAGACGGAGATCTAGATTTTGGTCCGGTCCCGTTTCTAGATGGCGGTCTTCGTGTTGCTGGTGGCCTGTTTGCGAGTTTTGATGCTGGTGAGTTTGCTGCTCGAGGAGGCGCCATGTTCGCTAGGGGAAACCAGATAAAGTCTCGGCCAGCCCACTCTGATGTATAGGAATCACGTCTCTTGGGGGGCATGTTGCGAAGACACGGAATTGTGGGGGTTTGGTATAAGTGTGGAACGTTGTAAACTTGAAATGGTGATGGTCGATGAATAAAGTGGTTACGATTTCTTAGCCTTGACGACTTGTATCACTGACAAGATATCGCAGCGAGTGGCTTGCAATCGAGACAATGTGCTGCACCACAAGCCACGGGCAACATGATATCCCAAACCGATCAAAATGGGAAAAGATACAAGTCCAACGTCCAGCCTGGTGGCGGTCTGCCTACATATAAACGCGGGTGACATGACGGGAGCCGACCCTCGGGATGTGTGATCAGCAAAAGGATAGGTCACTCGACAGACTCTCTATACCAATCAGTCAAAAAAGAGGAATCCCAATCAAGGCCTTTGGCATTTGGGAATGCGAACGAGCTGCAAAGAGACGACCCTATCACCCACGACTGCATGCTACCGTGGCTCTTGATGCCCAACCGGCGACTAACAACGCAGACGGAATGCGCATGACGGGAAGGATAAGCTGGGCAGCTACTGGACGCACATGACCCCAGCAAAAGAAATGGAAGAATCCCATCCGGAGACCAGACACCCGCCACCTCCGTACCATCTTGCCGTCCTCTCAAGACTGGGGCCGTCAGCGGCTCCGCACAGACCGACAGCGTCCCGGCTTGGCCTCCGAGACCTGAGAGGCCACGCCGCGAGTGTCGGCATGACGGGAGCCGCGCTCTGACTCAATGTGAGTCAATAACACGGTCCGTGACTGTAGGCGAAAAAAAAAAAAAGAAATGCGTCGCCGCAGAATCCGAAATCCTCAAATTATCGGGCGTCTGAAAAGTACGGGAATCAACCAAGGTTCAAGGTTGGGCGTTGAGGTGCCAGTCACTAGCCGAACCCATGTCTTCGTCTCCCGTTGGAGTTGCCACACCGCCTTCCCAAAAAAGTCAGGGCGACCGGTAAATCCTCGGTCGCAGTCCACCATCCATCCATCAACCGCATCGCGAATCTCAAGCGCAGCAAATCGGTCGTCGCGTATACCAATAACAAATCTCCCACATCCGCAACCATGACATCCACAATCGGCATCCCGATCAAACTCCTCAATGAGGCCCAAGTCAGTATATTTACCAAGTTCCCCCATCCGATACCTTGCATCTCCGAAAAAAGAAACCCCCACTAACCAACAGCCACAAAAACAGGGCCACATCGTCACCCTCGAAATCACATCCGGCCAAACCTACCGCGGCAAGCTAATCGAAGCCGAAGACAACATGAACGTCCAGCTCAAGGACATCACGGTCACGGCCCGCGACGGCCGCGTCAGCCATCTGGAGCAGGTCTACATCCGTGGGAGCCACGTTCGCTTCTTTATCGTTCCCGACATGTTGAGGTACGCTCCCCCCCTCCTCTCCCTCCTCTCCCTCCCACAACCCCCAAATGGCGAAGCTAATCATGGTATCACGCAGGAACGCGCCCATGTTCAGGAGTCGTAACGTTCGCGGACGGGGTGTCGGTCTCGCCAGAGGAAGGGCAACCGTGAGCAGAGCGCGCGCTGGCGGCAGGGGAAGCAGGCCTTAGTCGACTGGTTCCCTTGGGCCGGAACCTGAGCTTCTCCAGGGGACGATTCAGAAAGTGAAAGGAGCTATGGAACGGATGGACAGGATGGATGAGGAATATGAGGCGGAAAAGAGTGACAAGGCGCGAAAGAGAAAAAAAAGGAGGCTTGGGTTGGATTGAAACTCGGGTCTACGATACGATTTTGACGGAAGAAGCGCTCTTTTTTTTGGGGGGGGGGGGGGAAGTGTCTATACCCAGCTTTTCCAGGAATGGATGGCGACAAGGGCAGCGAGGATACAGGTCGCAAAGAAAGGACGGGAAAGAGAGTTACGGAATACGTTCGCCCTGGTTTACCATACCGCGGGGTACGTATATTTGTTGTTTGGTGCGGTGCGGCATCCGTCGAGCGAGATTCACAGGCGCTGACTTGGGACGCCACCTTGACACCTTTAAAGGCCACCGCAGAGATATTCCTGTTGAGTAGAGACAACCACGTCTCTCGAATTAGGTACTGGTATTGTACAAATGGTATACACAAAACCGGTGGGCGCTTATCTCAGCCGAGCCAGCGCGTCCTCCGCCCTCTGAATAATCTCCATGGCTTGTTGCAGCTCATGTAGTTGTTCGGTTCGGTCGCCTACTGACTGCGTTGCTCTATTGAGCACATCGGCTATGCTGGCCTCTGTTGCGCGGATGGCTTTACGGCCTTCTTCGCGCACTTCCCCTTCCCAGAACTCTCGCGCCTTTTCCCACTGCCTCTGGAGGCGACCTAGACTCCACACGAGGCCGAGCGCAGCGATCGCGCCGGATTCATAGATTCCCAGCGCCGAGAGATAGGTGAGTCCTGCCAAGCCTGTGGTCACGGCGGCTCCGCCACTCGACTGCAAGACCAGCTTTTGCGCGAGGGCTTGAAGGGCTGGGACCGTCTTCTCCTGAAGGTAGTTCCGAGTGAAGGAGATCTGCGTCGGCCACTTCAACTCTGACTGATGAACGACTGCTGTGCTATCCGTGGACGGCGTCGGGCTCGTGTACAGCGGAGGGTTTTCTTGCCCCCCAGAAATGCCTGCTTCCTGAACGCGACCGGCCAGGTAGATGATACCTCTCTCTGCGTCGGGCAGAAAGCGGGAAGCCACCATTTCCGAAGAGACCATGCCCACGTCATCAGCTCTCCAGAACAGCTTCCACCAACCAAGCTTTCGCCATGACCGACCGGTGAAGGCAACCTCCAACTGCTGCTCGAGCTCCTCGTGTGCCTTTTGAGCCCACTCTGTCAGCCCCTGGTTGAGCCGCGCCAGGGTGTGTGGCGGGATGCCTCCTTTTGTCGCCAACGACATGTCCCGAGCCTGCTCTTCCTGGATCACAGCGCTTGCATTCTTCAGCAGGGAGTATATAAGATTGCGGACAGGAGCCTTGAGAGCACCTTCATCGTTTGACGAAACGTTCCTCTTCAGCCACTCATTGATCCGACCAACATTCGACTCTGACCATAGAGCCTGGTACTTTATCGCATTGCTGACGCTCTCCCGGAATAGCGCGATACCCTCGCTACCCGCAGAAACATTGACCTTGACTAGTGGGCAGCCAGACAAGTCCTCATCACTCAGCTGCTTAAAGTCCACTGCGGCCGCAATCGTGTCACTGCCCTCAAGAATCGGGATCGAGAGAATCTCAGAGGCTCCCAAAACACCGTCGCCGACTAATAGGGTCATATGAACCGGCGTAGCAATGGGCGTGAGCGTCCCCTGAGGCGGGGTTGCTATCTCGACCGTCGGCGCAAGAATGGCGTCATCAACCGCCAAAGGATCACCAGAGTGTTCCGCCGCCGAAAGTGAGTCCGCTTCCAGGACAAGCATTTCGAGGTTCGCCTGGTTCAGCATTGGCGACGAGACTTCAATCTCGGGAATCCCATGCTCCTTGACCACTTCCATCGTCCCCTTCTGTTGCGCGCCCTCGACCGGACCAACCCGCACAACCAGCGGCTGCGATAGATCGTGAGCCTCCAATTGCGCTTCCCACCGCTCGGCCGGCGTCAGTGGATCTGCCAATGCCAATCTCAGCAGCTTCTTCGCCGTGTCCCCCGAGTTTGACCCATCCTTTAGAGCAAGAAACGCAACTCGAACAGACTCGTGACCCGGCGGTTGGGACAAGTTTCGGAGGGCGAGTTGCACGCGCGCAAGGTTGACATAATTGGGCGCTTGCTTTTGCAAATCGAACAGAGCATCCTGGAGGTCTCGTCTCGGATCGGTCGTCCTGGGCGCAGCTGTTGCGGCGGCATCTGTCGACTCGGCGCGTGTCCGGGGATAGCTCCCGACTAGCTTTCTCGGCGGTGATCGGGCTAGCGACGGGGCGGAGGGGCGTTTCGCTTGGGAACAAAAGAGACATATTGAAGCTCTGTTTTGCTTCAATGCGCCGCTGCGGCTGAGAGCCGGCCTCAGCCATGGAATTGGCGACATGGTCATTTCGAAGCTTGCCTTGTCGGGCAAGCCGTTGTTGAAAGCTCCAGCCCTGTGCCGAAGCAGCTCTCTTCTAGCGGTAATTTCTCGGGTCGGATCCCCCACAACGGAGAACGGACTGCGCGCCAAGACCACCCAATGGCCATCGAACCCCTGTCACTTTCGCGGCACCCCATTGACGTCTCTGACCCCTCCAAAAGCAGCTCCCCGCCATCTCCAGCTCCTATCCATCTAGATATCTGCTCACGTTCTTCAAAGCAAGTCGCTACAAACCAACCCTCCCTGACCAAAGAGAACCAGGCGTAATGGCCTCATCAACCGCCCACCGCCGCCTCCTCCAAGAATACCGCGCCCTGACAAATAACCCGCCCGAGGGCATCACAGCGGGGCCCGTATCCGAAGATGACCTCCTCGTCTGGGAAGCTCTGATCCAAGGGCCCGAGGGGACACCGTTCGAAGGCGGCGTGTTCCCGGCAGAGCTGCGCTTCCCCCGGGATTATCCGCTTGCGCCGCCGACGATGAAATTCCTCGGCGAGGTGTGGCATCCCAATGGTATGTTTTATGTTGCGCCCCCCTTCCTTTCTTTCCTAAAATCCAAAACCGGCGTGCTGACACGAGATAATAGTATATCCCAGCGGCCTCGTCTGCATCTCCATCCTCCACCCGCCCGGTGACGATCCGAACCACTACGAGCACGCGTCCGAGCGGTGGTCGCCTATCCAGTCTGTTGAGAAAATCCTGATTTCGGTCATGAGCATGTTGGCCGAGCCGAATGATGAGAGTCCTGCAAATGTGGAGGCAGCAAAGATGTGGCGTGAAAACAGGGCAGAGTATGAGAAAAAGGTTAGAGATGGAGTGAGGAGATCGCTGGGGCTTTGATTTTCTGTCGTCCCAAGTTAAAGGGGCTGGGGCGGCGCAGGATCTCAGGGGTTGATATGGGGAGGTTCCTGTCCAAATCCAGCGCTGGATTTATTTGCATGGCTGCGGTGTTTTACGGATGTTTTAACTTATAATCTGAGCAGTAAGCGATATATAGACACAAAGCTGGTGGTGGCGTTGTATCTTCATCTCTATTCAAGGCTCTTGGTTTTCTCCTGTCTGGCTCTGTCCTGTCAAAGGTTATTCTCGGCCTTGAACTTGTCCCAGGCCTCGTTCAGTGTGCTGAACACTATTGCTGCGATCATGCGGACTTCTGTGGATGCGTCTTGGGGAAGCTGTGCACGATTGTTAGCGCTGTTTTACTCTCGACACAACGCGCCCAACTTACCTTGTCAGGATGTGTCTTTCCAATGGCCTTCATGTAGATAATCTTGACCTTGTTGGCCAACACAAGCTCATGCAATCCAACCTTTTTCCACCCGCTCCCCTCCCACAACACATTCTCCATACTGCTCAGCAGAGCTCTCAGGTTTTCCCTCTTTCCATCTCTCCAAGCTGCAACCCGGGCATCTACCTTGTCCACGAGAGCAAACTTCTCGGCACCTTCATCCTCGGCCGCCTTGTTCGCCGCACGCAATCGTTCGACTGCCTCTGAACTCTTCTGGTTCGATGCCGCCGGTTTTGGGCGTTGGGCTGCAGGGCGCGCCGCTGGTGGTCGAGCCGCGGGCTTAGGCTTGGGAGCCAACGCTGTCTGACAACGTTGCCGGCCGGCTATCGCCAGAGCGCCACCGTGACCAGACTCTACGCACAGTTGCCAAACCGTCGCCGCGTCTCCCCACTTTTCCATTTGCTCGAGAGCTTCGGCCTTACGAGTCAAGGCCTTGCCATAAAGTTCTCGCATGTCCCGCTTCTCACCATCGCCGCTCTGAAGATCAACCTGTTCACCCTCACCCTTGATGGGCCCAATAAGGTTGATGGCTGTGTCAGCATCTTCAACAGCCTGCCGTGGCTCACCCGTCTTGAGGGCCGTCAGCGCGCGGTTGCAAAGAAGGAGGATGGCGAGGGGATGCGACTGCGGGATGGAAGACAGAGACGAGGAATACGAAGCATGAGCCGCAGCATAGTCTCCACGCTTGAAATGTGCTGTGCCTTCCAGGCGGTGTTTGGTGGAACTCTGAAGCGCGATGGCCGAGACGTTGGGTATCGGTCTCTGTGGGCGCGCCGCCGGCGCTGGGCGTGGCGCGGGCGACTGTCGAGGAGTTTGTCTAGGGGTAGGCTGTGAGGGTCGAGAAGGCAGCGTAGCTTGGGGTTTGGGTACAGGAGGAGGATTGAACAACAAGTCGGGCTCTGGCTGAGGAGGTGCACTTGTTTCGGGCGGCGGCTGCGGCGTTGTCTTTTTTCTCCGAGCCGGGCTGATGTAGGCCTGAGCGTGTTCTTCCTCGGCTGCTAGCTTGTTGAGACGCGATCGAGGGTCAAGGGGTGCGGATTGGCTAGTTTGCTGCCATTTCGGGGCTGCGCTGCTCTGTGGATGCCGCGAAGATGGGAAGGCTGGCGACTGGTCTCTCGAAGCTGTATTGCTTGATGGCCTGCTTTCTCTTGATGAAGGTCCCCGTCCTGGTCGCGCTCCTCCTTCTAGCATCATCGCTTCGTCCGTCACATCGGCACGCGCTTTCCCGCTGGGAGCAGAGCTATGCTCTTGGGCCGACCTCATCCACTTGGGCTGGTTCGGGTCACCATCTTGCTGAAACTCTGACACAGCCTTTTGAACCTTTTTCTGACCTTGCTTCCAAAAGCTATTGGCGGTTTTGAGCAAGCTGGACCCAACAGCAGCGGCAGTCTTGGTAAAATCGCCGTCCGCGGATGCTGGTGATCTGCTGTCCCGGCTTCGGGCACCTTCGCCGTCCCGCATCCAAGATGGTGGAGCGTTTCTGGATTGGCTGGGCGCGCGATCCTCACCGCTTGTTCCCGGTTCCCTGGAGCTTTGTTTCCCCCTCGACTTCTCCTTTGCCTGCCTGTGGGCGTCGTCTAGAAGCCAATTGACGGCGGCCTGAACGTTCAGCCCTGCGCCACTCTCCGTCAAGCCTCTCCTAGCATTCTCCGGCGTGAACCCGTAGTCTACGAGCTGGGCGACGGCCTTGTCGAAAGGATCGTTTGAAGGGGCGGTGGGGTCTGGCTCAGAGTCTGAAGATGAGTCCTCGATAGCTTTCCCCGGTTCGGGGGTTCGGGAAAACGCCGGTGGCTGAGGTTGCTGTTTCCTGACCTGATCCACTGGTTTGGCCAAATCACCCAGAAAGTCATCCTCGTCTACCGCTACAACAGGCGCAGCCACCGACTTCGGCTTGAGCTGACTCAGCCCAAAAGGGTCATCATCGTCGTCAATCAGCCCCCCTCCCCCGCTCGAGGAAATTCCCGTTTTATTCCATGACTGTGGGTTGCTCAGATCCAATGCGGGTGTCGGGGCAGGCGACGGCCGGTTTGAGGAGTTGGGTGGTGGGAAGTGACTCGAGTTGTCAACCTTTGTGCTAGCATTGAAAGCAGCGAATAGGTCTGCATCTGAATCGGTGTGGCTACCATTTTGTGCACCCAAGGCTTTCGAAGCCTGGGATGGGGGTGCTATCGCGGGCGAAGAAGTCCTGGGAGTGCCAGCTTGGCTCCTTCCCAGAGTATCAAAGAACTGGCCGTCCCCATATTGTGCCTGGGCCTGTTTGCGCCTCTCCTCCTCCTTTCTCCGTCGCTCAGCTTCAAGCTGGTCTTGGCGCTCTCGCAAGCTCAGATTCGCGCTGGACTTTGCGCCGCCAAAATTGACGAGGTTACTGAAGCTGTCCTGGGTCGGCTTTGGTGGTTGTATCTTGCCGGTAGCACCTCCGGCCGACGTTTGCGCCGAGAGGGGGGTGTTGCGGCCCGAGGCGAGCGGGGACGGAGTCGGGCGCAAGGGTGCGTAGAAGGATGGATTCGATGATGCCGCTGTGGGAGTCGTCTTGGAGGGCCCGCTGCCCGGGGTCGACCAGCTGAGCCCGGACAGATCATCCATTGTCGGAAAGGAAAAGGTGAACTTGGTGTCGTGTGCGAGATCGACCATAGCAGGTCTCAGCTCCGGAGGACGGATTGCTCAGGGCGCTTCAGGCATGTCGTTGGAGCCAGCAGGAGCCCCACTTCCCCAATCCCTTGGCGCTGCCAGATGGGCGATCAGCTAGGGACTGTGGCTGACACAAACGTGGCTGTGATCGGAGACCACCAGCCACAACTCCCGTCCCCCGGTCGGAGGGGCCGGAGAGAACGCCGACAATAGGTCAATCAACCATCCCGCCTTAGCCGGTCTGCCCCGTTGTCAAGAGGCAGTTTCCGTTCGGCTGATCAGGGAATATTCTCCCGTATGCTGGGCAATGGCAAGTGTTGCCGACCTGACGAACGGGAAAGGCCGTGATCCATGGTAGTACCGTCACGACATCAGCAGCACGTTCAGAAGAGCCGCTCGTCTGATCACAGTGCTAACAAGTTGCGGCGTTGCATGTTGAGCATGCCGATCCCCGGGCGCTAACCTTTTTTTCGAGGGCACCAACCAGGTCTTCAGGGCTGCATGAAATGCGACGGAGGCGCACCAGGGGCAAGACCCCGGGCCAGCCACAGCTCGGTAGATCGGCGGCGCCCAAGGGGCGTCAACGCCCACACGAATGCGATCGCGTTCTGATTGGCCCGGGACTGCCAGCTGAGGCCCCTAGCGGCTCTGAAACAGTTTCAAGATCATGGTCTCGATCCATCCCTGTGGGCTGCCCCTTCGTTTTCCCCGCCCTTCTTCAACGGCGAGCGAAGGTCCCGGTTCTGCAGACACTTTAACCATGCCGCTGCTCCGCGGGAGGCGATCGTGATGGGATGATGTTCACGGCAAGTGGGAATCTCACGGCTCACGAGAAAATCCTCATCGGCAAAATTGATTGCGTGAGCTGCCTGAGCTGAGCTCGCTAATCAAGTCGTACCCAAATTTGGCGGTTTGCGTGAGCTGCCTCGTGAACAGCAGAGGCGCAGCCAAATTCCCGAGATCTCACCTGCGTTGGCCGCACCCATTTTTGGCGCCTCAGGGGCCGGGTAAAATGCGAACAGGATGGGTTGACCGGTGCAATCTTGACCTGCAGAGTCACTTGGGTCTGCTGGGTACACGACTCGGGCTGTGGATGCCGTGTTGGCTATCGCGAACATTGTCGGTGAGTGTGGTGGGTGCTCCGCACCGAAGGTGATAGAAATGTCGTTTCGAATTACCAAGGAGTAGAGGCCCGTCGTCCGACAGCAAAGAGGTGACCCTGGTGTCTCCAAGACCATCTGGTCGGTGTCGCAGGCTAAAGCGATCCAATGGGCCTGGGTACCTTTTTAGAGAAAGACCCCTTAATCTAAAGAAGGGCATTGCGATCCCCCAGTGATGCACAGGGATTGGTGGCAGTGTCACCAGCCAAGGGCTCGTCAGGAACCCCCACCACGCATTCCAAAAGGGAAATCCATATCTTCACCCGCTCCCTCCCTCTCTCGCTCGCTGAACTTTTGATTCTCTGCTTTCTGGCCTTCACCACCAGGGCGTTTCCTTCACCGGGTCACCTTCCTTTGACATATCGTCTCGTCACTCATTTTCAGTGTTGATCGCATACATTCATTTCGTCCGAGCCTTTGAAGCAGTTGATCGATCGAGGGCACCTTCCGCCGTTCCCCGTTTCACCCACCCCGAGTTGCCCATATTTCACCCCAAGGGCCAGAGCCGAGTGTTGTGTTTGGACCTAGTGACTGGAATTCATCTCCGTTCCTTCTGATATCTCAGAGTCACATCACGCGCACTTCTACTGATCCACCACGCTGGTGCACGCGTCCCACACCCCAACCCACGGCTTCCTCGATCTGTTTCGTTTGCTCCTTCCAACGGTCAACCAGCAACGACCATTGGTCCACCACTCCTTTTTTCCTAGTTTCGACATTGCCTTCTCTCGACATATTCGATTCTTTTCAGTCACTCCTTAGATTCCCACGATGAAGAGAACCCTTTTCGCCTTGAGCGCTGTTGCTATTAATGGCGCGGCCGCTTTCTGGCGCATGCCGTGCCGAGGCCGTCTGGGACTTGCTCGCATGGACCCTCTCGTCTCGCCCGGTGAAGTTGCGCAGCATGTTCACCACATCCACGGATCGTCTGGTAGGCTTGCCTGCTTTGGTATTGCGGTTGTGTTGTTGACATCGATTAGGCTTCAGTGAGACTGCGGGCTACGAGGATCTGGTCAACGCAGAGTGCACATCTTGCGCTGTCACGCAGGACAAGTCAGTGTATTGGGCTCCGGCCCTCTACTTCCGTCACACCGATGGCACTTATGAGCTTGTTGAGCAGGACGGTGGCATGTTGAAGTAAGCGTCTCTTTGAGCAGTGGTGGTCAGGGTCCTAACAACAGACAGCTACTATTTCCTGTTTCAGGATGACAACAACCCGGACGCCGGCATCAAGGCATTCCCCAAGGGCTTCCGCATGATTGCTGGAGATAGTCTTCGCAGGAACTACTCGGTCGCTGGGCTCAGTGCCAAGGATAAGGAACCCGAGAAGTCGCTGTGGGCGATGCTTGGCCAGACAACTCAGGTTGATCTCGCTCAGCGCGCCGTTGGCTTCAACTGCCTCGACTACGACAAGCCCGCCGAGGGCACCCTGTACCGCCATTACATGCCCGAGAAGGACTACCTCGACGCCAACTGTGGTGACGGGCTCAGAATAGAGCTCATGTTCCCGTCCTGCTGGAACGGCAAGGACCTGGATTCTCCCAACCACAGGGACCACGTTGCGTACCCCGACCTCGTCATGACGGGTGGCTGCCCCTCTGGCTTTGATGTCAAGCTCCCGGGTCTTCTTTACGAGACTATCTGGAAGACCAACAAGTTTGCTGGCGTGCCCGGCGAATTCTTCCTCGCGAATGGTGACTCTCAAGGTGAGTTGTCATTACTGGTTTGGGGTTTTGGGTTCAATCTGACAATTGAATAGGATTTGGTTATCATGCCGACTTCATGATGGGTTGGGAGCCTGAGTTCCTTCAGCAGGCCGTGAACCAGTGCACAAGCAGGTCTGGCAAGATTGAGGACTGCTCCATTTTCGACATCCAGTCCGACGATAAAGCCCACCAGTGCAAGATGAACGTTCCATCCGCGCTCGCCAACGAGAAGGTCGAGGGGCGTGTTGGCATGGCACTCCCTGGAGACGTGCCCATCCAGTACGGACCAGAGCCGGCTACTAACCCAAGCCCTGGACCCCAGACCACCACCGTTGCTGTTCCCTCGGTGGGCTACTCAGAGGGTGCCAAGCCCACTGGCAGCGTTTACTTGCCCGGTCAGATTTTCAAGGAGACCTCGATCAGCACCGAGGCCCCGTCGAGCACTCAAGAGATCGCTGCCTTAGCCCAGCCTCCTGTCACGCCGGCTCCCGAGCCCCCTGTCGAGCCTGTTGACGACGGCTATGAGGTCGTCCGTACCGAGTACATCACGGCTGGCAACCTCGTCAGCATGATCATCGTCAAGGAGAAGGTCGAGTATGTCACCGTAACAACTACGACATACACATCAACAATGACGGTTGGCGCCCTCAAGGCGCGCTACACCCCACACATGCACCGCCACCAGCGCCGTCATGGTCGCCGCTAAAGAGCTCAATCCCGCCTTTGCATTGGCATCTCTCGGGGGACTTGCGGCTGTAGCATATAGGGGGGGAGGTACATGGTCATTTTATTCCCCATTCTTTGCCGTTTTTGGCAGAATTTTGATTTTAGAGGAGGATGGTTTTCGGGAATGCGCTGCGCATGTTGGATCCGATTTTATGGGTGGCCCCATGGAAGGTCGAGCAATATGGGGGGCCGAACTGGAAGCTATGATTTCGATGAATTGCATTGTGGCTTCGCATTGATTGCTTGTCACGTCAACTTTCATATGGCTGGCGTTCGGTGAATAGCAAAGATACCTCGGGCTTGATAAGAAAGCATTCAAACTGCAAACGGCCGCAACAAGGCTTCCTCTTGGCGACGTGAAACGAGATTTGTGCCCCATTGCGGACGCTGATCATCCATGGTAGGCACATTGCAGGATGCGGCGCAACGTCTAGCGCAATATCGCGAGATGAGCCCCATGTTAGCCCACGTGAGCATATCTCATGGTGCCGCACCATTACGTCGTCCGGTGCTACATGACCAAGGTAGACCGAGGTTGGCTTAGTCCATCAGTGTCGAAAAGGTAAACAAACAGAAAGGGGCAGCTTATCTCAACAACAATACATTTTACGCTGACAATCTCGACGATGCCTTGTTGGAACTTTTTGTCAAATTGGTTTTGCACAGCAAATACGTGGTGGGCTGGTGGACGTGGAAGCAATGTCTCACGGCAACCATGGACTGGCATGGTGTTGCTCAGCACTACGCATTCCAGTTGAGCTTCCGGCCAGCAACGACCTGCTTTCAGCTGAAGCGCGGGGAAATTGGAAACCTAAAATGCTCTCTCCAGCCTCTACGGGTGTTTTCTCATCCTCTCCAGTCGCTCTGCACCTTTTCTGCCTCGTGCTTGTTGTCGGGTTTGCTGGTTGGCGATGCGATTGCGAGTGCTCTAGTCGCCAGCGGCAGCAACAGAGGGTAATTGAACCATTTCGGAGAGAAAGTTACCTGGGAGTTGGTTGAGTCAACCGTCAAAATGGGTATTCTAGGTCGCTACACGCCGCCTACGCCGGAAAACTTCGACTTTCGCTCGACTCGGCAGAATTACATCTCGCTCGGCGCCCTCATCACCATTGTTATCTCGGGCACTCTGGCAACGGTGGCCCTGGCAGTCTTTCTTGGGCTTTGGTACTCGCGAAGGCGAGCTGTGCGGAAAGCCCATGGCCAGAGGGGTCAGAGTCCCAGCGTCGATGGCGACTACGCATTTGACGGGGAGCCACACGACGCACCGGGCGGATCTCGAAAGCTGAGAAAGGTTGGGTCTTCATCCTCAAATCTCAACGAGGCGAACTCGGTCGGCCAGATCCGGCATGGGCCTCTCATCCCCCGGTCCATCTCGGCGCATTTTACTCGCACGCCTTCCCGCAACTGGCAACCGGGGCCGGACAGAAGCAACTCACGCAGGAACCCTTGGGTCGACGAAGACGCCCTCCATGGCCCGGAGATGTGCAGCCGTCCGAAAGGATCCAAGCGAAGCAAGATTCGAGATTCGTGGCCGATGAACACCAGAGCGCCGACTCTGCCGAGACTGTATCATACTGTCCACGGCTATCCAGAGGATCGCCAGCGAGAAAACTCCCTGCTCGGTATCAATCACGTTAGAACGACCTATGGTCAGCTTCGCATGTACTCGCGGGTGCTTCCCGAGCCGCCAAGGCCTGCCCACCTTGCAAACCACACCAGGCAGCACACGAGATCAGTCTCCAGCGCCAGCCAAGGGTACACACTTGTAGACCCCCAGCAACACCAACGGATGATACCCACCATTGTCACCACCAGTCCAACGAGGTCCCTGCCCAGGACGCCCTCCAAGATGGGCCGGAAGCCTTCAACCGACTCGACGCTGACAGAGATCCTCAAGTCAACCGAAAAGAGGCTCCAGGAAGGGAAGAACAAGCTCATGACGTCCCCGGACAGGATGGGAACGGCAGGAACCAGCAGGGAGTGTCTCCTTGACCATCACGAAGACACTGTCACCGAGGAGCTACTGCCTCTAACATGCTCCCCCACCGAGCCCAAGACACCCATCCCAAGGAAGAAGGCCCCTGGCCAGCCTGTCACTATCAGCCACCAGCGTCAAATGTCAGACACGTCAATGATGTCCGAGTCTGATACTCTCCTCGATGAGCTTCTCTTTGAAGTCCCTGAAGGCCCAACAGGATTGACCAGCCCGAGTCGCCATCATCAGAAACCGGGGCCCGAAAGGCAGCCAGAAAGACAGGTTGCCCTGGTCCAATCCACCCGCAGCTCTGTGTCTTCGGCGCTCTCAACCGTGTACAGCGAGGACGAGAGGTCAGAAGGAATCAGGACCAACAACAACACACCGAGCGGCGTCGCATCCAACAACATCCAGTCCATCATGGTCAGTCCCGAGTCCATGGCCGACCCCTTCTCGCCCATGTCTTCGCTACCGTCCAACCGACCAACGACGAGCCTGGGATGGCCCACTAAGCAACACAAGTCGCAGGACCTCTTCCGGGCGACCCTCGAACGATCAGGTCGTCTCCGCAGAATGACCATTGGCCAAGCTCTGACGCTACCACCCGAGGTCAAGCTGCCTCCGTCCCCGCTCTCGCCGGGCCGCAAGTCCCAGTCCCTCTTCCAGTCTCGTCCAATCGACTACACCGGTCTCCGACGAACCGAGCCCATCGGTTCCCGCGCCATGAACCAACCAAACCCCTTTGGCCCCATCGGCTCCAAAATCCCCATCAAAGCCACCCAGACCCAGACGACGCTCCAATTCCCCTCGACCAGCAAACTACACTCCATCACCCTCCCACCCCCGTCCTCATCCCCCATCCCAGTCGAGACAGAACCAACAGACGCCGAGGAAGACAACCGTCTCTCCACCGCAACCGACGCAACCATCACCCCCTCGCGCATCTCCCCAACCCTCCACCACCGGGCAAGCATCTCCTCGTCCATCTACTCCCAAGACACCCCTTCCGCCACCGCGGCGTTTAACACGCAATCCCACCGCGCCAACTCCCTCCTCTCCACACCACCTGCACCTATTCAGCGTCCCCCATCCCCGACCAAGTCCCCATCTCCCATCTTCACGCAAGCCGACCTCCGCCGCATGCCCAGCTGCCTCTCCGCAACCTCAACCATCTCCAGCGCAACCGTCTCCCCGCTCCGCATCGCCAACAACACCTCGCCCACACCACAGCCCCTCGCCCTCGCAGTAGTAGACCAACTCCGGCGCATGAACAGCTGCGTCAGCACGGCCTCCAGCATCGACAGCTCAACGGGTATATTCAGCCCCGGTAAACGCCGCTCCGGAAGCAGGAACTATCTCACTCTTGGATCGCCACCGCGTCAAAAAGCCGGTAGTCCACTTGGTGTTAACAAGGGCAGCCCCGTGAGGCATGGTGCGAGGGCGGCTAGTCGGAAGGTTAGTTTCAAGTCGAGTCCGATTGTGTGGCGGATGGAGGAGGGGGATGGGAGTGATGATGATGATGATGATTCCATTCAAGGAGAGGTGGGGGGACAGGGAGGCGATGAGAAGGAGAATAAGGGGAGTCCTGCTTCGAAAGTTCCTAGGACCGAGTTCATGTTTCAGGTTGTGGGGGAGGATGGGACGCCTGTTAGGGTGTTTGATGGGTTGGGAAATAGTAAAAGGAGGAGGTACGGCGATGGACATGGACGGGCGGGGAGTTTGGAGAGTTTGGGGTTGTATGATCAGGATGGGTTTTTGATTAGTACGCCACTGAGGATGGGTTGATTT
This sequence comes from Cercophora sp. LCS_1, assembly GCA_036250225.1. Classification (NCBI taxonomy): domain Eukaryota; kingdom Fungi; phylum Ascomycota; class Sordariomycetes; order Sordariales; family Lasiosphaeriaceae; genus Cercophora; species Cercophora sp. LCS_1. The sequence continues at coordinate 843,978 of JAPZLL010000003.1, forward strand.
TGTGACTGGTTTGTAATTTGCGGGGGGGGGGTTGTTCGGTTGTAGATTATACCCTTTTTTTTTTTTTTTTGGACGAATAAGGTATTATGGTTTTTCGGCGTCTGGGCGATTGGTTTCGCTGGATGACGGCGAAATATTAACGTCTGAACTTCTAATCAAGAAATGCAAAAAGTCCAATCAACAACCATGCGCTTCAAGTTTCACTTTTTATTTGAGAAAAAAAAAAACCCCTATAAAAGCATATGTTTCCCATGATATCCTATGGCAGCCCCTCAATTTGAAGTCTTTGAGTAAAGAGAGGGTGAGGTGGTGATGTCGAAACCCCCTGTCGAAATTTGGAGCTGAGGCTTGGTGTTTAATTCTTCTTGATCGGTCTGATTGAAGCATACATACTCCTGAACAGCATCGTCTCAACCCAACTCCAGGTTGTAACCGTTGAGCCGAAAAGCGCAGCCAAAAATGAGTAGTGCTTTGTGACATGGCTGGGCAGAAATAAAAAGCAAAAAAAATACCAAGAAATATTCCCTCACCGGGAATCGAACCCGGAGCTTGTCGGTCATCGGAATGAAAGCGACATATGTTAGCCGTTACACTATGAAGGAGTGTGGTTTGGAACCAAGTTATGAAACAGTTTCCGAGTAGGTCGTCTTGTATGCTAGGCATTGGATGAAACTGCGACTTGCGATAGCAGCCTGCTGGGGAAACATTTAATCGGGTGCGCAATGTTGAGTTTTTTTCCCTTTCCTTTTAATTTGACATTATCAATGAGGGTTTTATGTTTGTTTCTTTTTCTTTAATAAAAAAAAAGTCTTCTGGGTCTGGATTCAAATAGATGGATTTGAGATCTGTGAGCTGAGTTGGGTGGTGCTGGGTGGAGGTTGGAGATCAACATCACCGCCTCGCCTTGAACAACAACTCCTTCGACGAGGTTGCGCAGAACTCGTGTAATTAAAACCGTCACGACTCCCAATAAAACAATACGGCCACAATGTCCTGTAATATTCTTTACAAACCTCAAATAAACCAGACGAGTTTTAAAATCCAAAGGTGTAACCACATCTCACAACCCAGAATAACCCTAACCCATTAGCTGAAACCACACACCATAACCCCACCTCCCATCCTCATTCATCCCAGCAACGCACCTGCACCCACTCACTCACACTCATCACCCACCCACTCACAACACGACCCAAAACAATGGCCCCCCTCCCACCTCACCAAAACACCCCCCGAATCATAACCTACTACCAAACCCACCACGACAGCTCTTCAGGAGCCTACATTTCAGTCCTCCCCCTCCTCAGCAAGCCCGCCATCGGCCTCACCCACCTCATCCTCGCAGCCCTGCACATCAACGAGGACCCCACAGCCCTAACCCTCAACGACCACCACCCATCCCACCCGCGTTTCACCACGCTATGGGCCGAGCTCCGCATCCTCCAAGCATCGGGGATCAAAGTCCTCGGCATGCTCGGCGGAGCCGCAAAGGGGACGTTTACGCGTCTAGACCAAGACGAGCAAGTCTTTGAGCGGTACTACGTTCCCTTGCGGGACATGGTCCTGGAGCGCGGGCTGGATGGGTTGGATCTGGATGTGGAGGAGAAAATGTCGCTGGCGGGGATCATCAGGTTGATCGACAGGCTACGGGCTGATTTTGGAAGGGAGTTTATCATCACGCTTGCGCCTGTTGCGGCGGCATTGTTGAATGCGGAGCATAATTTGAGCGGGTTTGATTATGAGGCGTTGGAGGTGATGAGGGGGAGGGAGATTGGGTGGTATAATGCTCGTATGTTCACCATCTTGATCTTCAGGGGGATGATGGTGAAGTGCTAACATGTGGTATAGAGTTTTACTGTGGCTGGGGTGATTGCAGTAACCCGCTCATGTATGAGATGCTCATGCGCAAAGGGTGGAGTGCAGAAAAGATTGTTGTTGGGCTCGTTACGAACCCTGAAAACGGCTCGGGGTGGGTGCCGTGGGAAGCTCTGGCTGGCGTCCTGCCCGTGTTGGTGGGACGTCATCCGGCGTTTGGGGGTGTGATGGGATGGGAGTATTTCAACTCGCTTCCCGGCGGCAAGGAAAGCCCGGTATGATGATGCCCCCGGTCCGTCTCCTTCGAAATGATGTTCGAGCTGACAGTTTGCAACTAGTGGCAATGGTGTCAGTGGATGACTGCTTTGCTCAAAGGTCGGCGAGCGGTCGACGATGATGCAGCTCGGGACCTTGCCGCCGCCACCAACATGACAAAACCATCGTCGTCGAGCGAGAAAAGGACCGACGAGGTCGATCCTGACGAGGACGCCAAGGGCGGTGTAACGCTCGCTCCGGTGCCGAAGGACTTTGAATACCATTCCGACGGGGCGGGCGATGAATAATGACTGCATTCGCAGTTCATGCTGCCAAGACTTTTTGCGATGCGCCCGAGTTGAGCAGACAAGACAGCCTTGAGATCCCCGACCTTGTATGCATGTTCTAGAGATCGCTGGCGTTCGAGAGGTTGGATGGATCCCGGTGATGCCATAGATGTTTGCCACGCGAAACACCACTAACGTCAGAGAGCGCTGTGCGCCTCGTATGCGTGGTAGCCCTCCATCTGACACCCTATTATGTCATAACGTTCTTTGTTTACATTCTGGGGGTCACCAACCCTCGAATGCGAGGTTCGTGATGACGGGACCACAAACAAGCGTCCCACCAACCGTCATTCAGTCGCGCAGAGTCATCGCGGAAGGGTGCTGGGGGAATAGGGGTCCTCTTACGTCGGTCGTTGCTCCATTTTTTGGCCACACAAAGTCGCCAGAAAAGGAATTGGATTGTCGGTGACGAAAGAACGGGCCGCTCGCGCCAACTCTGTTTCGGCCCGCAAAACACTCTGATTCCTCAAAGAGCTACGCACCTACGGTGAAGGCGAGCATTCTCCCGAGCCGTTGACTCGTTCTAGACTCAGGGCAATGATGATCTCTGCCCTGTGGATAAAGGGGTTTTTGTCGTCGCCCATGTCAACAAGACAACCGAAAGTGGGGCCGAGGGTTGGACCTGTGACGTCATGCCCATGGAGGTCCAACCCAGCGTTTTCATCCGACGTCTGCTCGAGTCGCCCACGGCCATTTGTCATGGTGAAGCCAAGCCCATCCTTTGAGCGGTTTGAGCTCACCAATTTGCATTTCCCTATTCCATTGCATCGGTTGAACCTGGCGCGCACCATGGCGCCCCGCCAAGCGGGAAATGGGATTTAGGATTCCAGCACCAAATAGCCTCAAGTTTGCGAGTGCCGCCATGGCAGAATTGGCTATGGCATTCTGATGGCATTTCCATGTTTCTACCCATGCGGTGGCCTTGGCAATGGACCCTTGTATTGTAACACTACGGTTTCCCGCTTGGGTACCGGTACATTGCCAACTTGGACTCCCCTCATGCACCCTGCAGCTTGAGCAAGCAACCTTCCTGCGTCCAAACCTAGGAACCGAGGGCCACCACCGAGTCCTGACCACTGACATCATGGGGCTAAGGCGCGAAGACCGCCCGAAGACGATCGAGACCGTCGATCATCGAACGACTTTTTGTTGGCCCCAGCCGATCGAGAGGTACCTTGGTTAGTGCCATTTGTTTTTCACCGTCGGGAACGTTAGCAATCGCGCCTGCCATCAGTAGTGGAGTGCCACCGTCATGACGCCCTCGCCGAATAAGCTTCCGACACCCACTGCCCCATCACCTCTCCGCCACCTGCGACTGGTCTCTTGGGATGACGACGGGCGCTTCTGCCTCAACGAAAGAATCTCGGACGGTTGCTGGACCACCACCGTCACCCTTTGCCTCCGTTTGCTCCTACCGACCCACCGTACGTCACCCAACGTACTGGATACCTTTCAGATGTTCGAGATCCGCAGGGTCTTGCCTTTCCTGGTCTTTCCTGTTTCCGAGCCCCCCACCCCCTTCCCCGCTTTTCGTTTCTTCTCCAGAACTTCTGATACGGCACCACAGGGTTCTCGATATCTCTCCAGCGTCCGGGAGGGCGGTCTGACCCCTCGCTTCTCCCCACCTGAATATCTTGCCGGCGAGTGCGCAAGGGGGTAAACAGCCACAGGGGCGTTTACCATTTACTACTGATGTTGTACGATGAAGACAGAGGTACAACAGCTTGAGATAGTGCTGACCATCTGTGGCGAATTACGCATGATTGGTTTGTCGGCGCTCAGGCCCACCCATGTCTTGCAATGCGCCCATCACCGATGATCAGCCATGAAAGAGGGCAGACCTGCAGCTGCAGGGTCACAGTGCCAGAGTGTTATCGAGCATCCATGCCGCCGGATGTAGACGCTGGTAGGTACCGCGCGGGCGCAGAGCCGGGGCGACGGCGGATCCTCCACGATGGCGGCTGACGAGCATGCGAGAATAAAGGAGGGTGGGTGGGATGGTGGATGGGTGACAAAACTGGGGTCCAATGCAGATCTGAGTGACGGAGGTGAGGTCCAGTCCCCGACATTCTCTCTCCCCCCTTTATGCCTGTCAGCGGAAATCTCTCCAGTCATTGAGAAAGCCCAACTTGTACATGTGTGTGTGTACCGAGTTACATACCAGTGTCGACCCTTTCCTTTTTTTTAATTTGCCTCTAGCCCACACACCCCGCCAATCCCCGCCTTATGAGATAGACTCTGAGTCTTTTGGCTTATAAGTTTGTCTGTTCCCCTCCCTAGCCGGACTGTCGCGGTCGTCAACTTTTGGTTCCGCAGCGGACTTTTACCGAACAAGACTAGCATTCCCTATCTTTCCTTTCTCGGAACTCTCATACTCGTCAGTCCCAACTAGGCCATCGTCACCCACCCAAAGAAGCAAGGCTCAAAGCTGCCCATCTCGCAACATAACCCATCTCGACTCTGTCACCCACCACCTCACCCTTTCTCCATGTCATCCTCACGAGAAAGCTACGCCATGCCTCTTAGCCCCCCGCCTCCCTCCGATTTGGGGACCTACTCCCGCTCCATGCTCCAGCACACCAAGCGGCAGATGCAGGCCGTGTCCTCGCAGGGCTCACTGAGGTCGCAAGGTGGCCAGTCCCAAAGCCCACCGCCGCTGCCTAACGGCACCTCATCCAGCGGTCGAAATCCAAGCGAATACGGCTATCGCACCTGACAGGCGCGACACTGCTCAGGTCGAAGGTAAATATCGGCTTTCAGTAGTGTGCATTTTGTCTGCGCTCGCGCGAGACATGGTATGGACGGCGATTTGTCTGCTTTTGAAACGACAGTTGCAAGATGCGCCACACAACAAAAATGGGGTTTCGGAATTGCGCTTGGTTGTTTTGGGGTTGACAGGTCTGGTCGGTTAGGTTACGCATGAAACTTGAATGGTATGACAGCATATTGGTGTTATTCTGGCGGAGTGATGGATAGGGCAGGACGGGGAAAGCATGGAGGCATACAGAGCCCGCTTCTAGGCGGGTAGCATTTGGCTGGGATTCGGTTGGGTTGTTGGAAACAGAGCAGGCGTTGTTGGATGGGTGTTTTGGTTGCGGTTCAAGTTGGTGTTTTACAGACTGGTTGGCGAAAAGCCCTTTGGAGCGTGCCAGATCCAGAATGACTTATGACTAGTCGAGTTGAGGAGCAGACGATTTGATAACATGATATCATCAGTTCGGTTGGTATAAGGGAACATGTCCATATCGTCCAGGGTTACCTCGTGAGACTTGATTCATATCCATCCTACCAACATGCTCCTAAACAAGGGGTTTCTTCTTCTTGATCCCCAGTAGCGCCGCTGGATCCTTTTTCTTCTTGACCTGCCGCTTAAAACTCGGCGGCGGCATACCCGTCTTCGCTTCTTCAACTGGCAGTGCAGCTTTCGTTTCAGCAACCGCACCACTCGAACTCGACGACTCTCCATTCCCCTCCCCCTCCCCCTCCCCCTCAACAACCTCCTCCCAACTCTCCTGCATCTTGGCAAACGCAAACGCCCGTCTCGCAGCCTCAGCATCCTCCTCCTCCTGCCTCCTCCGTTCCTCCTCCTCTGAAGTCGCAACCGTGCCCAACTCCACCTCGACCCCCTCCCTCTGCGCCTTGGCAATCCTCGCATTCCGGCTCCGTATCTCGTCCAACGCGTCCGCAACCGCCATCTCCCTCTTGGCATCCGCCGTCTTCGCCTCCAACTCGGCCATCGCATTCCTCTCCATCCCCGTGTCGCCTTCCGCCTCAGCCATCTCCCTCTCCAACCGATCCAGTCGCGCCTCGTCGGATTCCTCCAGCTCCCCTTCCAACCCCCGCCTCCAAGGCTCCGTGTTGCGCTTCGCGCCCCGTTCGACGACGTAATCAGCGTTTTTGGGATCCGTCTTGAAGACGATTTCGGCGGAACAGCGGGTGCAACGAATGTAGAAGCGGTAGATTTGGATGTTGAGGTATTTCTCGTCTACGGGCGTTTCTTTGCGCGCGTTGAATTTTCGGCCGCGGTACATGTATTCGCCGCAGGCGGTGCAGCGGAGGGAGAAGGGCGCCATGAGGCGGACGACTTGGACGCGAGGGCCGGCTTGCTTGGGAGCGCGGGTGCGGCCTATCGCTGAGGGGTCGAAGTCGGGGGGGTAGTATTTCGTCTGGGACAGTTAATTTTGGTGTTAGGAAGGGGGGGATGGGGAGGACTTACGAGGACTTTGCGTTCGGACATGGTGGGTGGTTATTGGGGTGTTGAGTTCGGTAGGTGGAAGGGTTGGGTGTATTTTTGATTTTTGAGGTTGGGTTGTCGACAGAGACTGGTGTCTGGTGCGCCTGGTGGTCGTTGAGGTTCTCGTGATGGGGATTCCTTCGCGTGTTGTATTGCGATGTGATGGTTGTCGCCGTCAATGACGGTGGAACGCGATAAGATAAGGATTTCTTGAGGCTAAAATCTTTGGGTTAGGGTTGCTGACCGGTGGAGGTTCAATGTTTGGGATCAAGTAAATCCAAACGAAGAAAAAAAAAAAAAAGACAAAAAAGAATCTTAATTAGCTGAAGCTCGTTTCGATCGAGCGACCTCCGGGTTATGAGCCCGGCGCGCTTCCGCTGCGCCATTCAGCTTATTCAACTTTGTTGAAGGTTCATCTGATAATTCCACTCATATTCGGCAAGCATGGAGCCCCAGTGGGGCGCTGTGTAACTTCTGACTCACAATTCCAAGGCAATATCAATGCTCTCTTCACTCTACTCCCGAATCCCAACCTCGAGCATCTCAGCCAGTAGGTCCCATTTCACAGCTGCCTCGTCCCGACTCGCCCGCGCAACCCCTCTCAGCCCCCCAGCAACAAATCGCAGATGCCGCTCAAATTCGGCGTGCATGTCCTTTAGCACCGCTGTGTGCGGTCTTTTCTCCCCTGGGTGCTTGCCAGTCGTCTTTCTAAGCACGGCGGGCCCCCACCCCGGATCCTCGTCGTCATCGGCATTATCATCTTTTGTTCTGGCCTTTGCCACCGCCGCCACATGCAACGATCGCCTCCCTTTGCTTTTTGAGGATGCCTTGAACGGTGACGACATGGCCGACAGTCTCGTGCTCTCCTCTTCCTCCTCCTCCAATCTGGCCATCTCGGCACGTTGGGTGTCTTCGACTTTAATTGCAAGGTCGTAGATGTCGAGAATGCCTTCTCGAATGGGCTGTAGCTTAGCCCCTTGGCAAGCTTCGCTGATGGCTCTGCTGATAAAGTTCGAGTGTGCCGAGATCATGTCGTCAACATCAGGAGCCGCTTTCAAATTCTCCCGCAGCCTTGTTGTGTTTGGTGCAAGCACCAGAGATGTCAGGTAGGTCATAATGGTGTTGCAGAACCATAACAGCTTGGTCCTGAGAAGATGGTAGACGGCTGGCTGGTCAGCTTTCCCAGCGCTACCAACAGAGAACCCAAGGATCGGATGCGTTAGCATGGAGATAGACCGTCGGGTCTGAAGCAAGAAAGTGAAAATGGCCTGGTATCCTTGAACTGCTTCTGCTGGGACAATCATCTGTATGGGCCAGTTCAACCGATATGTCAGCCGGACGGCAGGGAGACTGAACCTAACAGAGCTCCTAGATGCTGCTCCGCTGTGCGCCAGGCTTCGAGTGTCTATCTCCGCAGAGAGGCGGTATCCGTCAACAGACAGCGAGAATGCTTCCTGAGCAATCTCGGTCAGGGTAAAACGGTCTTTCCAGCTCGAGCTGAGGCTGTCCAAATGTCTGAAAATAGCCGATGCAAAATTGTCTGCTCTCGAACCATCAGACATGAGGTAGATGTGCTCGAGCGCGTTGAGTCCTTCGGAGAGTCCGTAGGAGCTGAAAAGTAAACCTCGGAGTGTGGTTGATGCTGTATGGTGCTTGCTCTGGATCCAGTCCTGGAAGGCGATGCTAAACAGCTCTGAAAACGGTGCAAACTCCATAGATTCGGGGCAAACGGTCTCAAAGTCCATTCGCGGCTCAACCTTGTCCCGTCTATTCTTCACGAGCTCATGATGCTTGAGGTGTTTGAGCACCACGATGCTCTTACCTGTTGTGAAGATGCGATGAATTGCCGGCCGGAGGAATCGCGGAGCATGGAGTGTACCATTGGGTGTCCGGAGAAGGTTGAACTGGCGCTTCCATACCTCATTGAGAGGAAGTTTGGTCGGTGTCTCCGAGACAAAGAATGTGCGATCTCCAGGTAATAATCTCCCTTCTTCCATCCACAATCGGATCGGCTTCAGGTATACCTGAAAGCAGTCGAAGAAGATACCACCAAGAAGTCGATAAGTCAAATCACTGCCATCCAATTGTGCCGTTGACACTGCGTCAAACAGAAGTTCGAGGTACCGAAACGCGTGGGAGTTTCGCTCCTCTTGAAGCTGTCGGATAATGTTTGATAATGTGTACAATGGTGTCAGCGAAGGGCTAAGTTCGGTGAGAATACTGGCAAGGCTGACAACCGTGTCTTGCTTGATTGATACGAACCGCCCTTGGATAAGTGCTAGCTGGCGATCAAGTGAGTGCAACACCCTCAATGAACAATCCCGAAAAACCTGCATCAGAGGTATTTGCTGTTTCCTAGCAGAAAATACACGCAGAGGCGCAAGTTTTCGACCACACTCCGCAAAAGAGGTGATCAAGGATTTGTATGTGTCCCATGACACACCCGCAAGCTGATAGTTGAGAACGGGATCGTAATTTTTGTCGAATAGGGTGGTTTCTAGCCCGCTGAGCATGAACAACGTCTCTCGGAGCAGTTGTGTGCTGGTGATTGGTGTTTTCTTTGACCGGCCATCGCCGTCCCTCTTTGGAGCCGTGTTTCTCCATACGTGTAGCTGGAGAATATCTGCGATCACCTCTTCAACGTTTGGTGGTTGAGAGAGCAAATCTTCAGCAGTACGCTGGTGCTGGTCTTCGGTCGATGAGGCTGTGGTCAGAGACTCATCCCTTGAAGTAGCTGACTGAGTCTCATCTTGCTCATCATCAGAGCTCGGCGAATAGTCAATATTCCGCCACAAGGCTTTGTCCTCATACCATCCATCTTCCTTAGCAATTTCTTGCCAGGTAAGATTCGGCTCATCATCGGATTCTGAAGAGCATAAGAGGTCCAAATCGCTGAGCTTCGAGTTTTGCGCTGGCTGGTCAGAAAGTTCCAGGAGAAACCGCAGAATATCTGGAGTCCATTTTGTTTGGTGTGATTCCAGCCTATCCCGGCGCTCACTCAGAGCATCCGCGAGTGCTTCCCGCCCAATGACACGGAAACGCTCCTCGAAACCGTTCAACTGGTCTTCAACGTCGAACTGGTTAGTGCGTAAAAAGTTGTGCTGTCGGAGACTCCGCAAAACGGCATCTCGACTGACAGTTTGCCGTTTCTAGCCAGATGTCAGCGACCGTTGAGCAGCATGAATAAGAACGGAGCACACATGTAAAGGGCTACGATCCGTGGTCGATGCGATCAGCTCATCGGCCAGGGCCCCGAGTTGCGCAAGGAACGCCATGCCGTTGCCTGTGGCCGAAGTGGGGCATCCTTCTTGCAAGACACAAAGCCGGTTGTGGTTTGTTGTGTTGATGCTTGGCCGGAGGTTTCCCGTTGTTTGGTGGAGGTCTCGAAGTGGAGGGAAACCCCTGTCACGCTGCTGGAACGCGTCTTGAGTGGTTCTCGACGCGACTTTTGCGGGGCACTTAAGCCAAGGGAACACAGGAAATTGGCTTATCGCTTATCGGCCAGGATGATTCAGCAAGCCCCCTTTCCCATTTCCTACTTCCCCTGACGTCTTCAGGCAGTCCCTCAGATTTTTCCCGCCAACGTAACGGTTTCAACGTGCCGTCTGACGACTTCCCCGGGCGCCACCTTCCGCGTGCCTCGAGTCGCGATCACAAAATAGATGAGGTAGCTTTCGAACGCCTAGGACGCCGGCTTACATCCGCGCCGAATCCGATCTTGAACCACGGCCGCATTCGAGCCACGGCCTCCCGATAAACTCGACCATGGCCATCGCTCGCCCGGTGAGAGCCCTCGGGCTCGCCGCCATTGTCATGTGGATTTTTTTCCTCTGGCAGATATTTGCGCCATCAGACCCGCGAACACAAGGCTACTCAGGGCCATACGAGCGGGACCCTAATCTGGACCGTAAGCACACGTATTCGCGCTGGGGCTTGCGCACCCGCGGCTGACAGGCAACACAGCGACCGGAGAACCGGAAGGGACATTAGCACGCGCATCCGACGACTACGCACCGGGCATCAAGGCGTCGGCGCGAATCAATGCCACTCTGCTGGCACTCGTCCGGAACGAGGAGCTCAAGGGGATGCTGCAATCGATGGAAGATCTCGAGCGGACATGGAACCACAAATTCAACTACCCCTGGACCTTTTTCAACGATGTGCCCTTTACAGACGAGTTCAAAGAGAAAACCCAGGCGATGACAAAGGCCGAATGCCGATACGGTAGGCGCAATACGAACGCACCGCCATTACGTCGGTCGGAGGTTTGCTGACGCTTGAACAGAACTGATTCCCAAGGAACACTGGGAAATGCCGTCGTGGATCAGCCAGGACTTATACCAAGAGTCCATCAAGGTTCTCGAAGAGAAAAAAGTCCAGTACGCCGATAAGCTTTCGTACCACCAAATGTGTCGCTGGAACAGTGGCATGTTCTACAAGCATCCCGCGCTGGCGGATACGCAGTACTACTGGCGCGTCGAACCCAATGTGCACTTCTTCTGCGACGTTGACTATGATGTGTTCCGCTACATGCAAGACAACAACAAGACGTATGGCTTCACCATCAACCTCTACGACTCACCCGACTCGATCCCGACGCTGTGGCCCGAAACACTCAAGTTCATTGCCGAGCACCCCGAGCACATTCACGAGAACAACGCCATGGACTGGCTAACGGATAAGGTCCGTCGTCCGGATCACAATAAGAAGGCCCATGGCTACTCGACCTGTCACTTTTGGAGCAACTTTGAAATTGCCGACATGCGGTTCTGGCGCAGCAAGGCATACGAGGACTACTTCAACCACTTGGACCGGGCTGGCGGCTTCTTCTACGAGCGATGGGGTGATGCGCCTGTCCACAGCGTTGCTCTTGGCTTGTTTGAGGATTCGAGCCGCATTCACTGGTGAGTACATGTGCAGTGGCTTTACAGGTCGGCATCGCTAACGAGGTATAGGTTCCGCGACATTGGCTACCAGCACATCCCATTCTTCAATTGTCCTAACTCGAAGAAGTGTAGAGGCTGCGTGACTGGTAGATTGACCGATGGCGAATCGTTCCTGCACAGGGAGGACTGCCGGCCCAACTGGTTCAAGTATGTCGGGATGGGCTGAGGCGAGACTTGATCAACTATTAGCTTTTCGCTCGGCCAACCAACAGGCGCCGGTAGCATTATCTGTACATCATGCCCACGAGGTTTGTGGGTTACCGAAACGCATATGGGACTGGCAAGGGGTTAATGGCGCAGGCGGTATCAAGCAAACCAATGACGTTGTGGATTAATGATGGGTAGCGTTGATGGATCTTGGCTCGATATAAATGATTTGATAAAGGTAGAGCCGCATGCAGGCATGCCCGGTCTTGGGAGCATGCGAAAAAAAACGGGCACCGGGTGGGATGTTTATTGTATATCACGACCACTAATGTATGAATACTCCAATATGCACGCATCCATGGTATTATGTTTCAACTCCAAACGCCGTGAAACCTGTCTGCCATCAGACCTCACCATACACCGTAACCACCCCCGAAGTCCCTCCAACGCAAAACTGGTTCCCAAACCCGCCTTCTTTCCACGCAATACAGCTGACCACATTCTTCCTCTCCTTCTCCTGTCCATCTCTCCCCACCACCCTCTTCCCACCATTAACCCCCGGACCCCACGGCACTTTAATCTTGGCAACCAACTTCCCCGTCATCAAATCCCACGCCCACACCGTCCCTTCATTCCCTCCATCTGTTCCCGGCGCAGTCATCTCATCCCCAGCAAGAACCCACCTCTCCCTCCCCCCCAGAACACTCTGCACCCGCAATTCCTCATTCCGCCACCCTTTGTCTTTATAAGCCCTCAAACAAACCCCATCCCTTCGATCCATTAGCCTCACCGTGCTATCCAACGTCCCAACCAAAACCGTCCGCCCATCCCTCCCCAAACACAAACTCGTAACACTACCCCCCATCGTGTCACTCACAACCCGTCCCATGCGCACATCGTAGCTCCGCACCCGTCCATCTACACTACCCGCTATAATCTCCTCGCCGGAAACCACCACCGCTGAGATGCTATCCTTTGCATCATCTAGAACCTGCACAGGCTTGGCGGAGCTGGATTTACAATCCCATATGCGAACCGTCGTGTCCAACCCACCACTTATCAGTAGACTATCGTCTGTCCCGGCGAACACGACGGTGTTGATGCGGGAGGAGTGTCCCGACAGGCCGCCGAAACGGCGGGTGGTGAGGGCGGTTGCGACGTCCCAGAGGTAGAGAGTGCGGTCGCCGCCTGCTGAGGCGAAGCGGGCGTTGTCTTGCGCGACGGTGAGAGAGAGGATTTCGTAGCCGTGGGAGGTGTAGGTTTGGATTAGGCGGCCTTGGGGGACGGGTGAGGGAGTGTTGGGTGAGGATGATGATGGTGATGGGGGGATGTGTTGGGACGAGGATGAGGATGGAGATGGGGAGGGGTTGTAGAGGCGGATGGAACGGTCTGAGGAGCCGGTTAGGATGTAAGTTCCTGGTGAGGCTGAGTATGCGAGGGCGTGGACGGAGCCTGGCGGGTTTGTTAGCTTGGTTTGAATGGTTGAGAGTGAGCGGAGAGAGGATATACCGTTTGAGCCGACGAGTTGGGAGACGGGGGTTTGGGGGAGGTCAGTCATTGTAGTTAGCGATCAACCGCGGTTGATTGAGATTGCGCGTGCGTTCATGATCTGCAACGGTTTGATGTGCTTTATTTCAGAAACAGTGGGTGGGTTTCTTCTGGTTGGATGGTGGCGGACGCACAGCCTTGTGATGGCTGATGGGCGACCAAAAATGATAACGGGCGCAGTTCATGAGGAAATATTCGTTTCAGTGAGCCAAGGTAGTGTAGGTGGCTTATAGGTGGCTTGACGTCAGAAAGGGAAAAATACCGTATCATTACACTACAACCATGTGAGGCAGAAGGCCACCAAGTCGGGGGCACATATTTATCTTGCGCAAGCTTCTTAGAAATCTTAGAAACATCAAATAATAGCCAGATTAAACCAGTAGAGAGACCTATTGTAAGTGTCTTTCCTATTGTTCCATCTGGTCTGGCTCATTTTTGCTGGGACTTGGCACCTTCATGGCTGGCTGCGAACCACCATAAAATCCCCACCCAATAAACCACCGACCTCCCCTTCCTCCTTCAACCACTCCACAGACAACCACTGCAACCACAGCCACCTCAATCAATCCTCTGCACAATCGCTTTTCTAAACAACCGCCCACTTGAACCAGCTCGCATCGAACAGCAAAGATGCCTTTCGAAAGCCCCAAAGCGAAGCAGGTTTGTATTTCCTCACCATGTATCCAGCTGTATGGTGAATCGACACACTGACCCTTTTCGCAGAAGCTCAAGGAGGCCCTCTGGTACCACATCGGCAAGTATGTGGACAAGGAGACAGCGCGTCGCGGCCTCAACGCGACCCCGCAGTACATCGCTGCGCTCACCGAGCTCGTCTGGAACCAGATCGGCAAGTCTACCCCGTATATCCTGCATTCGGGCGCATTTATTCTGACCCCCCGTGCAGAGACCGTCGCCAAGGACCTGGAGGCTTTTTCCCGACACGCGGGACGCACTACCATCACGAACGACGACGTTATGCTCCTGGCCCGCCGCAACTCGGACCTGCACCGCATCCTGAAGGAGATTGTCGATAAACAGGAGGCCCTGAAGGTAAAGCAGGCCCTAAAGGGGAAGAACAAGGCCTGATCTGTACCAACACCAACCGAGCTGGTTTTCTTTCTCTGTTTTTTTTTTTTTTTTTGGAGCACTCGTCCATTGTTCAGAAGTCTGAGAAGTGGACGGGTTCACATACGTCTGAAGTTCGACGGAATGATGTGGCGTTTTCAAGGATTATCACGACACGAAATTGGTTCATGACACGGCGTTCTGGGGCGAAGGAAATTTGGACTTGGTATATGCATGATTGCGTTTCACCGCACCTTCCTCATGATTATTCTGCGAATTAATCTGGTGACGTTTGACAAATATACTAGGTATTCCAAACCGTTTCCCTTACTTCCTCGTGCTCCTGCCTCACCCCACGCCACAAAGTCACCTGAACAAACAGAACAGGCAAAGCAGAAATTTCCGGCACATATACTCCTCAGTGAGAAAGGTACAGACCCGAATTCCCAAGGCGCCAAGCAACCACTTGACAGGTCTTGGGATATGATACCCATGCCTCATGGAAGTAATTTCACTAGTGAGACCTAGTGAAGCCTCACATCGTATCTGCCGCCAATCCGATCACCTCTCACCAGCCACATCGATCCTCTCCGGTTCAATTCTCAATCCACTAACCATTTACTAGGCGCAGGAGGACGAGGCCGAAGAGGACGAGGGCGAGGGCGAGGGCGAGGGTGAAGAGGACGAGGGCGAGGGCGAGGGCGAGGACGAGGGTGAAGTTTCGGTCGGGGCTCCCAGCTCGACCGAGGCGGAGCCTTCCTCCTCGGCCCCCTCCTCGGCCAGCGAGGAGGAGGAGGAGGAGGAGGCTTAGGCCTGCCTTCAGACACCCGGTGTCGGGGGAGAGGAGGGGGGAGGAGCAGACCTTGCGGTGGACCTTTTTGGGGCTAGGTAGCCCGCCCACACCACGGGCATTACATCTTTCGCCCGCGGTGTGGGCTTAGCCCAATCTAACACTTGCGGGCTATTTTTGTTTTCTTGTGTCGTTTTGGCTGCGATATGTCCGTGATGCGTCCGTGATGCGTGTTTGGATGTCTAACTTGAGGATCTAAAGGCCTTCATGGATATGTAAGAGAACTTGGAGTGGTTTCCGACACATGTGGGATAATCCTCAGAACTGGAATGCGAGGCCTGTGGGAATTGCGGGAGGGCGTTGAGGGATGGGATGCACCCATCCGGAAAACTCCTTGGCGTGTATGTTGGCCAAACGTGGTATGCGTAGTCATCTACAATGCAACCACGACGCCCCATCAGGTCTTGCCAGGGCTGCTGTGTTTTCAAAGACTGCACACGTTCACAACAACCGTCAAGCGTTGTTTCAACCGGTAAATTGTTGACTAGCTCATCGGACACACTCGGTGATGCGCGGTCGGAAATGGACGACGGCGGACAGGACGAGGAGCGAGCCCCGAAAATGCAACGACCACAAAGAAATGAGCCCGGCAATGGTTGGTATTGAGCGTACAGAAAAAGGCAATGCAAGCGGTATCTATCCCGCTACTTTTGACAGACCCGCATCTCTCTTTCCTTCAAGGATCCTCTGACGATGGAACAATGCCCATGAGCTTGTTCCACTCGGCATCCGTGTAGAAATACTTCCGGGCAAGTGAGACCACAGCAGCCCATATGCCACCCTGTAGAGTAAGAAACAAAGCCTCAAGCCCCAGAATGTTGACCCATCTCCTCCAGTTCATCCCAAAGAAGGGAACCAGAGTGGGGACGCACAAGGAGTCAGTGGGCAAGCCCCTGTTGGCCAAGAAAGACCGCGCAATCCTTGTCCAAACCAAGCTCTCCTCCTGTGCCATGAGAAGGCGAACCATTGCGACGCCGATAACGTCGGCGGCTAGAATCGGCACTAGTCGTACAAGAGTTGTATCTCGGTATCTGAGGCCCTGCTCCGGTCTGGCATCTGACAGGTTGGGTCGTAGCTCGGCAGACCACACGCCCGGCGTCGAATCCGTCGACTCTGTTGCCTCAACGTCAAAGCTAATAAGTGTGGCGCTGACCATATCGTTCTCTTCGTCGTCACTAGCGAAATCGTCCCCTCGAACCGAAACAGTACTCTGTCGTCGCGTGCCCCCTACCGGCAGGGCTTCGTTTTGAGGCTGCCCCTCCAGCGCCCTTACGTCGGGTTGGTCTCTGGTGATATCTCTCCCGTTTCGTGGTGCCTCGTCTTGCCCACTGCTAGGGGCTGCGTTGGGAGGAGCACTTGGCTCGTTGGTTGTCTTGAGTACCCTTTGCCTCCTTTCTGGGTTACGAGGCGAAGGGAGGAGGCTCAAGGCAAGAGCACAACTCATACTGCTCATAGCATTGTAGACGAAGGAGAAAGTGTAGTATGAGGCAAATGGCAAAATGCCAAAAGCACATTGAGACAGCCAGCTGGTCAGGCTCTGGATTGTGAAACTGTTCGGGAGTGGTGGGATGAAGATGGGTGATGAACTGGAGCCAGGTAGGAAGAAGCTCCAAGGTGGCAGCATGGCTGTTGAAGATACAAGCCCGACCCTTTGTAGGAAGACAAAGATATCGAGGTGTAACCTGATGTAGGTAGCAGCGTACCGAGAAGCTATTCGGAAAGCGCGCGGGGTTGAGAGCACTCTGAACTTCAGGACTAAGTTTTCGTCAACCCTTTCCAGTTTTGGAATGGCAACTGCAGCTGCAATTTCCGAGATGGGCGCTTCTTGGAGCACAGTGCTCAAGACAAACGACGGTAGTCCCGAAAAGAGGTAGGAGGATATGGACTGCTGGCTTCTGAGTATCCGGGATAGATCATGGAAGGGCGCTGTAGAGAATTGCTTGTATAGCTACAAGAAAATCAGTATTTGCAGTCAAGATGTCACCACCACGATACTCACCAGAATGCGCTGTCGCATACCGTTGATGCCCCAAACGACGGCGGTGTCAAGGATGCCACTAGCAAGGAACAACCTGCTGCCAATTCGGTTCTCGAACTCGACATGCTTCCGCCTTGCGGCTGCCTCAGCAGCTTCAGCGGCACCGTTGTCTGGCTCAGCAACACCAATGACCTGCATTACCTCGTTATGCGATCTTATCACATCCCGATTGATTCGCCTGGTATTTGGGTTCACCGGCCGTCCACGGCCATCGTACTCTTGGGGCGGAGCACGAGGGTTATTTTGTCCGGTGCCCTGGACGACATCGTCGTATGGGGAACGACCCTGCGTTGTAATTAGCCGCCAAAAAATGAGACATGAAAGGTGAATCTCACCAAGGCCATCGAAGTGAGAGGTCCCAGCCGCATTGTGGCCAGCTTAGACAACCGGATCGTTAGAAATTACAAAACGACGGTAACTGGTGGAACCCCGCTTATCCATCGCTCGGAATTTGGGTAACTTGGCTAAGGCGGTTTACGATGGCGGTTTTTGGACGGTTCCTGCTCGAGATTTGACAAACGCACTGGTGAAGTCGGGCTGTCGTTTCGGCGGTTCGCGGTAGCGTCTCAGTCCCTGGCTACGGGCAGGGGTGTGCATGACGCTAAGATAACCTTATTTTCCCCTGCTTATCGCACCCCAGCAAGGCTGTGGTCAAAAAAAATTGGGATCGCGGGGAGCAACGAGACAGTCGTTTCGCAAGCACGAATCATAGTTCCCATGGCAGCAAGACAAGCTCCGAAAACGACCTTTGAGGTCAGCAATGTGATCCAACCGATATTCTCGGGGGGCTCGGTAGCATTGGACAATGGCGCAAGATTGCTGGCCTCAACACTAGGCGAAGATGCAGTGCTCACCGATCTTGCGACGGGCAGGCAACTCGCCCGCATTGAGGGAGACGGCGAGCCCATCGCAACTCTCACAAGTATGCCGCCTCCCTGGGCTTCACTCCTCCGCTTACTGACGCTTGTTGGTAGTCACGCCCTCAGGCTCCCATCTGATCGTCTGTTCCCGATCCCTCACAATGCGAATCTACTCCATCAGGACATCATCAGACCTGGATTCTGCAGAGCTCACTCTCGTGCGGACATCAAAGCCGCATGCTACTCCTGTGGTGGTTCTAGCAGTTGATAGGACCAGCACTTTGCTTGCGACCGGTGCGGCCGACGGCGCAATCAAGATTTGGGACATCGTGGGCGGTTACGTTACCCACACGGTCAGCGGCCCCAGTGTGCTCGTGTCTGCCCTCCATTTCTTTGAGCTCGCAGCTACAGGGAAAAGTAACGGCGATGCCTCCGCTGGTAGAAAATCGAAGAAGCCCTCGCGGAAGGGCCAGGATGGCGGCGACGACTGGTCCAGCGCACAGTTCCGACTTGCGTATGGCACGCAAGATGGAAAGATGCGCGTTTTCGACCTCAACAAACGAGTTACGCTTCCGATTTATTCCGATCCGAAGAGGAAGAGGGAGGCGCACGAGTCCAATGTCCAGAGCATTGCCTACTCGCCGGAGCAGCATGCTCTGCTGAGCGGCAGCAGAGACAAGACAATGACGCTGTGGGTCTGGGCAGACGGTGGATGGAGTGGAAACGCCATGCTCCGGCATGAATCGATCGAATCAGTGGGCTTCCTCAACGACGGGAAGGTCATGTACTCCGCCGGCACAAGCGGTCTTCTCAGGTTATGGGATACCGCTACGCATCAGGAGCTGACAACGAAGCAAGACGCAAAGTCAGAGGGCGAATCTATCCTCTCCACTGTTTCACTTCCTCAAAAGTCGTTGATAGTATGCGCGCAGTCCGACTCCACCCTCGCCTTCTATCGCATACCCTCATCCATCAAGTCTCAAATTCTTTTGGAGCCCTTCAGGCGGATATCTGGAACCCACGATGAAATCCTCGACCTTACATACATCCTTCCTGACCGATCGATGATGGCACTTGCCACCAACTCCGAAGACATTAGGTTAGTTTCGGTCGCGGATACAAAACCACAATCGAATACGGATGACAACGCTGCCTATTTCGGCCACGATGTTGCTTTATTGAAAGGCCACGAGGACATTGTGATGTCGTTGGATGTTGACTGGTCGGGGCATTGGATCGCCAGTGGAGCAAAAGACAACTCTGCCCGGCTATGGCGTGTTGATCCGGAAAATAACTCGTATGAGTGCTACGCCGTGTTCACTGGCCATATCGAGTCAGTTGGAGCCGTTGCACTCCCCAAGGTAGTTCCACAAGAGGATTCAGAGGCATACAAGAACCCCCTTAATCACCCACCACCATTCCTTATCAGCGGCTCTCAGGATAGATTTGTTCAGAAGCGTCTCATCCCGAGACTCTCTCAAAAGGACGCACCATCCTCTGGACTACGAAGACTGGCCCACGAAAAAGACATCAATGCGCTTGATGTCAGCCCCTCCGGCAGGCTGTTTGCCTCGGCCTCACAGGACAAGACGGTAAAAGTCTGGGACGTCGAAAAGCTCGAGGTGCAAGGTATCTTGAAGGGGCACAAGAGAGGCGTTTGGACCGTCAGATTCTCCCCGCTGAACACGCCCGCAATTCAGGGAGAGCAGGGCTCCGTGTCCGGGAAGGGCGTCATTCTTACCGGAAGCGGCGACAAGACGATCAAGCTCTGGAATCTGTCCGACTACACCTGCATAAGGACATTCGAAGGCCACTCACACAACGTGCTGAAAGTGGTCTGGCTGAACCTGCCCAGTGACGATAAAGCGGCCAAAAAGCCAGTCCAGTTTGCAAGTGCCGGAGCGGACAGCTTGGTAAAGGTGTGGGATGCGAACCTCGGGGAGACGGATTGCACGTTGGACAACCACGAAGACCGTCTCTGGACCCTGGCCATCCACCCCCAAACAAACATGCTTGTTTCAGGCGGCAGCGACTCCAAGGTCACGTTCTGGAAGGATACAACTACGGAAACGCAAGCGGCAGCTACTGAGGCTGCTTTCAAATTGGTGGAACAGGAGCAAGAGCTTGAAAATTATATCCACGCGGGAGCCTACCGCGATGCCATCGTGCTGGCGCTTCAGCTCAACCACCCCGGCAGGTTGCTTAATCTTTTCACAAATGTAGTTACGACGAGCGAACCCGAACCAGGCAGCCTTTCGGGTATCCGAGCGGTCGACCATGTGCTCGCCCATCTCTCGGACGAGCAGATCTTCCTGCTCCTCCTTCGACTGCGAGACTGGAACACCAATGCTAGAACAGCGCCCGTAGCTCAGAGGATACTGTCAACTCTGGTCAAGAGCTACCCGGCCTCCAGATTCTCGAATTTGTCGGTCAAGGGAGCCAAGGGCCAAAAGAGCTTGAAGGAGGTTTTGAATGCGCTCAAGGTGTATACGGAGCGACACTATAAGCGGACCGAAGAACTCGTCGACGAGAGTTACTTGGTCGAGTACACGCTGCATGAGATGGACAGCTTGGCGCCACCGACAGTCGATCAGGATGTGGTTATGGCTGGGTGATTTAAACGGGTTTGATAGCTAGATACCACCATTGCAAATAAATGTGACCATCTCGACAATTCTTGAAGCAATATCGAGTCTCTCGATAAGACATAATTGTGAGGGTTAGGGTGCATTTGGACGGTCAGATGTAATCGTAACGGTATTTCAAGATAATTAGGGCAGCTCTAAATCCGGATCAAAGTAAGAATTGAATACTTTGTATTCCTTACTTTCTCACTGAGTGCTGGAACAGTGGAAGTCGTTGCTTGATGCCCCTGTCCGAAGATTGCGTGCCATTTCTTGGCGGATACAACGGCAGACGGTCGCAACCCTGGTCGTTACCATACCTGGGCAAAGTACAATACTTGCAACATCCCGCATCGCCTCACCAACAAACGCGACAGGAAACTTTTACCCACCCCACGATCACCGCAACCCAACAACAACTGCTCCCCGATCGCAGAGCCCGATAACCAGCGTTAATATGTCAAAAAGACAAGCATCCGAAGCTCTGGATGTGTTGTCAGACCGAGACTCGCCCGCGTCCAAAAGATCGAGGATAGACGATTACAACAAGAGCCTGACCCCAACAAGCGCATACGAAAATGGAAGCGAGAGCAGAGAGGAGCCGCACCAGAACGGCAATGGCAGAGGGGCAGAAGACGAGGATGGGTTCGATGAGGAGGACGAGGACATGGAGAGAGCGCCCATCCGGCAGTCGGCACCAACAGAAGGCTACAGCGACCTGTACCTCGACACGGTTGACCGCAACGTGCTCGACTTTGACTTTGAGAAGCTCTGTTCGATCAGTCTCTCCAACATCAACGTCTACGCCTGTCTAGTATGCGGCAAATATTTTCAAGGGCGCGGGCCCAAATCGCACGCCTACTTCCACGCGCTCGACGAAAACCACCACGTTTTTATCAACATGGGCACGCAAAAGGTCTATGTCCTGCCCGAGGGCTACGAGGTGAACAGCAAGTCCCTGGACGACATCAAATACGTATCCGACCCGCGCTACACAAAACAAGAAGTCATGGAGCTCGACCGACGACCGCGCACCTCGTGGACCCTCGCAGGCAAGAAGTACACGCCCGGTTTCGTGGGCATGAACAACATCAAGGAAAATGACTATCTCAATGTCATCGTCCAGTCACTCTCCCACGTCGCCCCTCTGCGCAACTACCTCCTCCTCGAAGACTTTGCCAGCTTCCCCGAGCTGGTCAAGCGCACGTCTATCCTCTTCCGCAAGATCTGGAACCCGCGCGCCTTCAAGTCGCACGTGTCGCCGCACGAGCTCCTCCAAGAAATCTCCCTCCGCTCCAACAAGCGCTTCAACCTAACCGCCCAGTCCGACCCGGTGGAGTTTCTCTCCTGGTTCCTCAACCACCTCCACCTCGGCCTCGGCGGGAGCAAAACCAAACCCGGCTCGTCCATGATCCAGCGCGTGTTCCAGGGGAAACTCAAGGTCGAGTCTCAAGCCATCACAGCCAAAGCCGACGCCTCGGACCGGCTCCGCTTCGAAGAGGCCGCCGAGGTCAAAGTCGACATCACGCGCTTCCTCCTGCTCACGCTTGATCTTCCAGCCGCGCCGCTCTTCCAGGACGAGATGGAGCGCAACATCATCCCCCAGGTCCCATTGACCACCATCCTCTCCAAGTACAACGGCGTGACGGCGCAGGAGCTCAACGCGCAGCGGAAACGCTACCGCCTCGTACACCCGCTGCCACCGTTTATGGTGTTCCACATCAAGCGATTCAGCAAGAACAAGTTTGTGTCGGAGCGCAACCCCACCATTGTGACGTTTGACCCCAAGAGCCTGGATTTCAGCCCGTATGTCGAGCCCGATCCCAGCCAGCACCCGCCGGGCGAGCCGATCTGGTATGACCTGGTGGCCAACGTGGTGCATGAGGCTGTCCGAGCCAAAGATGATGTGACAGATAGCGGGGACGAGAAAAAGACGTGGAAGGTCCAGCTTCGCGACAAGGCGACGGACGAGTGGGTTGTGGCCCAGGATTTGTTTGTGGACAAGATTAGGAGCGAGCTGTTGTATCTGGGAGAGACATATCTGCAAGTATGGGAGAGGAGGCGAGAACCGCCAAAGAAGGGGAAGGGCAGGGCATAAGTGCCGCAGTAAATAATAAATCAAGCATTCAGGATGGACAGTCGTATGATCTCAAACATTCTTTAGTCAACGTATCATGTGGTATTCGCACCAAGCCGGGTGTAGTACCCAGCCTTCTGCAAACGGTCCTCAGCCGCTGTTCCGACAACTAGAACTAGCACTAGCTATTATTCCCATGCCCGGTCGCCGCCCCCACGAGTTTGTGGTTTTCTGAGTTAGGTTATAGCTACACAGCACTACAGTTACAATCCAGGAATCCGCAAGCAGGAATAGTAAATCGCAAAAGCCGAACCATGATGCCTGCCTCCCAGTAGTTGATTGATTCCCCCATCCCGCTGCCCCGCCGCCAAAAACCCTGTCCCGCTGGGAACAAAACAAAAGCAAACGCTGTCCGGCTCTTATTCTCATAAACATCGTGTGTCCGAAGACGAGACGCTAGAATGATAACCCCACGTGGCAAAGACCCGAGGATCCATTCACTCAACACGAGTCTCGCTACTACCGGGTGGAACTGGTATTGTTGTTGTACACATTTGAGGGTCGATATAGTCCATGTGCTGAAAGCTGGTCTCTGACCCTTTGAACCATCCTTCTCTGCACCGCACTAGTGGGGGACTCGTGGCCGTTGCGGCCATCCTATGTATTGAACGAGCCCTTCTGATCGTCCCCCTGCTGGTGTTGCTGCTGCTTGGACGATCTCTTGTCGCCGTGATGATGGTTACTTGCCTTCTCACGGCGTGACTCCTCAATTGCAGTTCGTTGCTGAATACTGGAGTCGTGGCTCTTCCACTCAAGCTTTGTGTCCGCAGGGAAGGATAAGATTCGCTTCATGGTTTCACTGGTCCAGCGTTAGTGTTGTAATAAAGCAAGGGAAATGCAAGATGCATACCGAATCTTCAGAACCCGCTGGCCGTCGGAACGGGCCCAGATGCTGATGATATCCTCCCCATTACGAACGCTGAGGACAACGCCACATACCTCCTCACTCGCGTCGCCAAACTGGTCACCAATGATGCCGAGGAGTAGGTCCTCCCAGTACCTATCTGCCGCACCCTTCTTCAGTCTGACGATCCACTTGCCACCCTTCTTGTTCTCCTCATCCTCCCATATTGGGCGAATGCCCTTCTTGAAAAGATGGTAATCAGACACCAATGGCAGTGCCGAAGGCCGCTTCAAGTGCTGGTAAACGGCAAAGAAGTCCTCGGCCGTGTCACAAAACGCGATGGGATGCAACGTCTTTTCGTACTCGATAAACCCGTTTGCCTTTGAGATGGGTGGACGGAACCAGAAGACCCAGCTATTGCGTAGCTGGTGGCTAGATACCCCGGTCGACGAAGAGCTCCTCTCGACCTTGCTGCTCTCGGCCAAAGAGGCATTCGACGTCGGTTTGCCGACTGCCTTGCTGCCCAAGCCGCCCTCCTTCGCAGACTTCTCCGCAGAAGGGGTCTTGGCACTGGCGCCCAGGGACTGTTCGAACGGGTTGCCGGCGGGTGACTTGGGCGTCTTGGCCGAAGAGCCAAAGGCGGCGAAAGCGCCAGTGCCCAGGGCAAAGGCACCTGATGCGCCACCAGTAGGCGAAGCGAGACTGCCACCCGGCGTGGTTATGGAGTTAAACGGGTTCGACTTCCCATGCGAAGAGCTGTCACCGCCGAATCGCTTGGTGAATGTGGTGCGCCCCGAGGGGCCATCGCCGTGACTGCCGGATCCCAACGTTTTAAGAGAGAGGTTGCTCGAGCTGCACAAGCGAGAACATGTTAGTCCGCCACAGGTCTCAACCAGGGTTAGAAAGGGAAGGTGTCTCACTTCGCACGGCGACTCCATGAATTATCCATGAAGAAGTCGGGACCGGGAACCTCTGAAAAGGAAGGGATTCGGCGAAGAGGGTGCGTGACCCGCGAGTGGTGCACCAGTGAGGGAGCGACAGAATCTCACAGGGTGACTGCCCTGAATTAGGAAAGACAGCAGCAAGAACTCGTACAGTAGACCTGGGCGTGCAAAGGCTTTCGCTGGCGGGAGGACTTGCGAAGCAACGGTCGCGGTCGGGGTTGAGAGGCGTGGGGATGATGTCAGGAGGGCAGATGTAAATCGAACGGCGGGCAGCGGACTCGTTGGATGGATGGCAGGAAGCAGATTTGGATACAGTCGTCGGTGCGGTTGCGCAATCGGTTCCTCACGTAGGGTGTTGGCAAAATTGGAGGGTGGAACTGAGAGGAGGAAGGAGGGGTCTGAGGGTGTCGTGTATTTTGCACTGAAAGAATGGCGGACGGGGTTTCTGCGACGTTGTTTCAATGTGAAAAAGAACAAATCTTTGACCACAATGGGCCGGCGCACCAAAAGCAGCTTGGCGGGTCTCCAGGTCCCCGTCCCCACCACCGAACCTGGCGCCACGACTCGGCTCTGGCCTATGCTCCTTCCTGAGCCAGCCGGGCAAGAACGTGTCAGGCGGTGAAGCCGGCAAAACTCGTACGCCGAAAACGGTACAAGAAGCCAAGGCCGCATTTTTCGCCGCGGGTCTGCTCTTTCTTCCTTGCAACCACAGACCACATCTGCAAGATACCGCCAGCCTGCTACTGAACTCCTCCACGCTTGATGGCAAACCAGTTTCGTGTGTCTAGATTAACTCTTTGAAGCCCTTGCCTAAAACCATCATCACGAGTGCCCCGTCTGTGCGGCTCCATGATGCGATGATGACCTGAAGCAAGACTGGACATTTCCCTCCCCCCAACCCATATATATGTGCCTGGCGTGGACGGTGCATCTTTTCGTAGATAGCGACGCCAACCATACCCGATGAAAGTGACAGGATAGGCTGGATGACCTGCACGACAACGCCTCCTGTAAGTTCTACGCGCTTCTTCTGCCCTACTGCCGCACTGATGACGTGTAAATATCTGGTAAGCCAACTCAGCAATGATGGAGCCTTGCTGTATCCACAGTGAGGATTCCGAGATCATGAGTTGAGGATGTTGAAATATGGCTATGTCTGAGCCTCTTTTACGTGGCACCCCCTGTGTTAGCTATGTTTGTGGACGGCAAGGGCTAACCCTTGTCGTGTTATTAGAATCGAGTTCTCTTCCGGCTTTTGTCACGCTTAGTCTGAGGACAGCAAGATGTTTACAGATTAGGAACCACCCGCTCCTCTCAACGGAGGCCATAGCCAGATTCTCGGGCCGTCCGGTGATAATGGAGGCCTCAGGTATCCTGCCATGCCCCGAGCTACATCATGCATGCCTTTTGAGACCGGGGCCAAAAAGTTGTGAAGTTTGAAGACCCAGCAATCAGGCTTGTTGGCAGGTGAGAGGTTTGGTACGTTCGTTCTGTTCCTGGCATATCTCGACACACCTGGCAATAAGCGATGCCGCCAGGTCTTTGTAAACCCGTACCGGTAGGCTCAATGCACACATCCTGGCAACACCTCAGGCTATGTAAAACATTCCGCTCCAAGCCCTTGATGGGTGGCATCATACTTCCAGTCGAGGCAAAGGCACAGGACAACTCTGGCGGAAACGAGCGCCCGATGATTTCTTACCAATCAACTGACATATCACACTGTGAGGTAAGGTCCCAATGGACTGGAACGGGAGAAGGTAAAGGGATACCGAAGCTGCGGGGAGAACGTTGGACCAGTGGAAAAAGAAAAGCAACCAACCGCTCGTGCCGTCCCCACAAATACCAAGCCCGCGCCCAGCGATAAGATCGCTGTGTTCAACCCCACGCCTGCGGCGTCACATACGTAAAAGGTGGGGTTGAAATTCTGCATTCTCTGCTTCTGCCGCGGGAAACAAAGCGCATTCCGGCACCATACCGGCACCGCACACGACCATTCAAAAGGGGAATCTGCTGCTGCTGACCATTCGCCAAGATGCCGACGACGACGAACTCTTCCCACCATCCCGCCCCCGAGGCCCCTCCCCAAGATTCTTCGACATTCTCGTCGGTCCGTTGGGCAGAACGCATCGACGATCTGAGGAGAAACCTGAACCCGTCGGGTTCCGTGGGCAAATACATAGCAGACCCAGAACTAGCGGGCCTGGCACCAGGGGAATCGGCCATGGAGCGCATTACCGACAAGATTGCGGCACTGCCCGCCGACGCCAACTACCTTTCACTCGAGTTCTTCCCGCCCAAGACAGCCATGGGCTTCTCCAACCTCCGAGATCGGCTCGACCGGATGGCCAGGGCCCTACATCCGCTCTTCGTCAACGTCACCTGGGGTGCTGGAGGGTCAACGGCAACAAAGTCGCTGGAGCTTGCCGAGATTTGCCAGAGAGAGTTGGGCCTTACGACATGTCTTCACCTCACGTGCACGAACATGAGCCGGCAGCTCATAGACAAGGCCCTGGAAGATGCAAAGGCCCTGGGGATTCGCAACATTCTCGCCCTCCGTGGTGACCCCCCAAGAAGGTCGGAGTACCGCAGCGCAGATGAGCCGGAACTGAGTGACGAGGAGGACGAGTTTGTCTGGGCCATCGATCTCGTACGCTATATCAAAAAAACACACGGCGACTACTTTTGTATCGGTGTTGCCGCCTACCCGGAAGGCCATGCCGACGAAAGCCACCCTCTTGGGCAAAGTCTCGAGCACGACTTGCCCTATCTTGTTGAAAAGGTGCAAGCAGGCGCCGACTTTATCATGACCCAGTTGTTTTTCGACATCGCAGCATACGATGCTTTTGAAACCCGGCTGAGATCGCACCCGAGCGGCGCTTTCAAGGATATCGTCATCCTCCCGGGTCTTATGCCGATTCAGAGCTACCAGATGATCAAGAGAACCACAAAGCTCAGCCATGCCAATATGCCCGATGCCCTCATGGACAGGCTAGACGCAGTCAAGGGAGACGATGAAAAGGTTAAATCCGTGGGTGTGGATATTCTCAGTGAGCTTGTGGACCAGATCAGAGAGATCAAGAGCAGGACCCCTGGGCCAAAGGGGTTCCATTTCTATACGCTCAACCTAGAAAAATCCGTGTCATTCATCCTGGAGCGGACAGGCCTCATCCCCCCTAGCACACCGGAACCCGCGTTTGCGTTACCGATTCTACCCGGACCACCCGCCATCCAGGTCAACGGGTCTACGCCGCCCCAATTAGTACAGGATATTGGCAGGAGGAAATCATCGATTGGTTCCGACCCCAGGAATCGCATCATCGTTTCGGGGAGGCCAGCCTCTCACCCAGACTACGAAGCCACAGCGCTTGAGGCGAGCGTCCCCGCAGAGCCAGTGAACACGAGAGCTAACACGCTCGCCATATCCGAAGGCGAAGGCGTTCTCGGGCGCGAAGCAACCTGGGACGACTTCCCCAACGGCCGATGGGGTGATGCCAGATCTCCAGCCTACGGGCAGATTGACGGCTATGGAGTAAGCCTACACGTCACGGTTTCCCAGGCGTTGCGGCTGTGGGGGACGCCGAAGACAGCAGAAGACATCAACAACATCTTTATACGCCACCTCAAGGGCGAACTCTCGGCGATTCCCTGGAGCGAGGAGGGATTCAACGCGGAAACAGACAAGATCAGGCAGCAGCTCATCCGGCTCAACTCCAAGGGGTGGTGGTCTCTTGCATCGCAGCCGGCCGTTAACGGGCTCCGATCAAGTGACCCAACATTCGGGTGGGGTCCTCAAAACGGCTTCGTTTTCCAAAAGGCTTTTGTGGAGTTCTTCATCCCATCAGCGGACTGGAAGACGCTCCGGGCGAAACTGGAACAACCCGGCATGCACGATTCAGTCTGCTTCTTCGCAACCAACGCAGCCGGCGACTTTATCAGCTCGGACACCGTGGACCCGCCATCCGTAGACGCTCAAGGAAAGCCCCTTTTGCGTGAGGCGAGCACGAACGCTGTGACATGGGGCGTGTTCCCCGGCAAAGAAATCGTGACGCCGACAATCATTGAAGAAGTCAGCTTCCGCGCCTGGAGTGAAGAGGCGTTTGGCATCTGGGGCGAATGGGCAAAGGTGTACGGAAAGGGGTCAGAAAGCGAAAAGCTTCTAGAGGCCGTGCGGTCCGACGCATGGCTGGTAAATATTATCCACCACGACTTTGTCGAAAAGGACGCGCTGTGGGATTTTTTACTTGACTAGAGAGTCAAATCAGACACAGTCTATCGCTAGATACACTACCGGGATGACTCCTAGCAGCATCACATTCCCGAGCTTCACATCAAACAGATTTGTCGATTGTAACCTTTACGACAACTTGCACCAGTTTAGACGGCATGCATGTAAAAAAGCGATGCATTTATTCTATAGATCTCTTGGGCGGGCGATATCCCCGAAATCGAGCAAGCCTGATGGTTTACAGCGCTTCCCGTGCCACCTTGGATGCGAGGGGAGCAATGTATGCAAGTTGATCCAGAAAAGAAACACGGGGAATGAATCATGGGGTCTATTTGACTAAAGCTTTTGACATCAGACATGTAACTGTCAAAAATAGGTGGCACAGGCTTGGTCAATCCACTATCAAGCCTCTGTCAAAACGTTCACGAGGACCTCTATGTGTACACACAGCACCTGAGTCCCTGATAACCCCTGCAGTCGCTGTACCTGTACCTGTGTCCATGGCCTCTGCCCATCATTCACAGCACTAAAGCAGTAATTACGCCTACTACCTATCTTCGGGGATAGTTATGCACAACGACAGGAACGGTATGCCGGCAATGGGGGGCACATATTGGAGAAATGGTACGTACTACCGTTGTAGATGGATGGGGGTCATATCTGAGGAACCTTGGCATCGCGTTGGAGTCAATAGATAGACAACGGTCGCTCTGTTTTTGACAAGATCAACAAAACGTGATCTCATCAAGTCATCCTCAACAGTACCCATCAAGAAGCCCTCATCAACGCTCATATGAACAAGACACATTGGCAATGTCATCATCGTCACACAGTACAGCCAATTCACAGCCCATCCATGAAAGTTATGAGAAAGACGACCTTGACCGTCTGGTTGCTATCTACCATCCCGATATCTCGAAACCTCGATTACAGAGAGAGAGAGGGGGGAGGGGAGAAAACCCGAGCCCATTTTCCAAACGCCATGTCATCCACGTCGTCAGATACAATTGCAAGTGACAGAACTTGACTGTGTACCGAACCGAAAAAGTTCCCCTTTTCCCATCCCCGGATTTTGTCCCACGTCATCAAACCTGTCTGGATTCGAAAACCATGAGAAAAATCCCGGCCCAGTATGAAAGTCAAAGAAGATTGTTACCCCTTACGTTTTGGCGCAACTCCGAGACCGTAAGGAAAACAGACAGAAAAGGAAAAAAAAAAAAGGACCGTCCCATTTCCCATCCCAAAAGTCGGACCTGGCTCCAGCTATCCCTCCATTATCCCAATCCAATCCAATCCCATCCCATCCCATTATATAACAGGAAAGAAAAGGAATAGAATGAACAGCCGCTGTGGAAAAACCCCATGGTCGTGACAAAGAAAAGGGAGAGTCCAGGCCGTGTCGTGGCGTGCCACTATCCGAAATCAACCCTCCCAACCCCCCTCCCCAAAAAAAAAGGCTCAACTGGCAAGTTCCTGATCATAGCTGTCTTTTGGATACCGTTCTGGGTATACAGCTTTTGCTTTAGCCTGGCTGTCATAGCTGTCTTTTGGATACCCTTCTTGGTACACAGCTAGCAAGGGACAGAGAGAGGCGGCAGAGAACTTAGATATCGCCGGTGTCGTCGTCGTAGAAGCTAGCCACAGCGCCGCCAAAGAGCGAGATGTGCTCGCCGTTTGGGTCGTAGTCCGCGCTGTAGGGCGAGTTGAAGGTAGGTCTGGGCTCCCTACGAGGGGCAGCTGCAGGGGCTGTCAAGGAGGGAGCTATGCCGAAGGAGCCAGGGGCGTAGCTGGGAGCCTGGCTGAACGAGGTCGAGAAAGACGCCTGGGTGGAGGGAGCGCTGGTAGAGGGAGCGCTTGCATTGTTCGCCGAGAAGGAGTAGGTTTGACCAGCTGCGGCGGCTGCCTGGCTGAATGTGAACCTTCCAGCAGGAGCGGCGGGAGCGGGGGCGCCGGCGGTAGACGGAATAGGCATGCTGGGGTTGAACGGCGCGAAGCTGTTCTGGTAGATGGAGCCGCCGTTGGGGGCAGGCTTGGGGGCGGCCTTCTCGGTCTTGACGAATGTGATGTCATCCATCGGAGTCGAAACTTCTGTCTCGGTGCCCATGGTTGAAGCACGGCTAATGCCACCAGCGGGCATGGGAGGCATGCTGAGTGGACTCGGACGAGCTCGGTCCATGGCAGATTGGTCGAACGTCATATTGCGGGCTCGCTTGACTCGGTGCGCAGGCGAGGGCGAGAGATCCAGATTGTCATAGTCTCTCTCGGAGGACTCGTCGTTAGTAGCATCCTCCCTATACTGGATCTTAGCACTCCTGCGGCGCTGGGCAGTGGTAGGCGCTGCCCCGGTGGACATGGTGGCCGCGATGGGTGCCGCGTTCTTCGGGGGACGACCTCTCTTGCGACCAGTGCCCGGGACACTAGCAGGGACAGCTGCCGTGCCGCTACCCTCAGGCTTGATCGTGGGAGTACCAACGACGTGGCCAGCCTCCCAGGCTGCCTTCGGGTCGAGACCGAGATCAGCAGCTTCGGTCAGAATGCCAGCCTTCTTTTTGACGTCGCGGAACTGGAAAGCCAGACCATCAGGCGTCGACTCGCCATATAACTGGGCCATGCCTGGGAAACACATTAGTCACTGAGACTCGCCGACGTTTTCAGACCAAAATGAGATGTTCCAAGGTCGTGATGACGGCGGATACTTACCCTTGGCGGCCTTGGGAGGGTTTCTCTTCTTGGTAGGGCCATAGCCAAACGCGACAGCCAGGGCCGAGGGGTTGTCCATGGTCCTGGGGGACTCATCGCCGGCCTTGCCGGCTTCTTTGAGGTTGAACGACAGGGCGTCGATCTCGTCGACATCTTGTCCCTTCTGGTGTGCGTCCGACAGTGCTTTTGCGGCCTTGCGCAGAGGTCTGAAACGATGCTCGATCGCCGAGGTGGTGTTGTTATAGCCAAAGTGCTCTGCAATCACTAGGAAAGACAAACAAACAATAACAGGTAAGCCTTCCGGCCAAACATCCTAGAGCCCTAATTGAGAGTGTTGACTACTCTCTAGGGTGATAAAAAGGCAGAAAACAGAATAGCAAAATGGAGGGAGCCCAAAAGAGGTGACAGGTCACTTACGCTTGTAATCAATCCTAATGCCCGGATGGGCGGCAAGGAAGGCCGCGAGGAGACGATACATGCCCTCGTAGGTGCGAAAGTTCGCGGTCTTCTTGGGCGTGGTCACGTTGGAGGCCATCGTGTCGGATGGCGGAGGAGGAGTTGGGTGTTTGTACTGAGAGTTGCTGACAGGGAGAGCGGTCTGGCGATTGTTAGAGACGTCATTAACTGGTAGTTGGAGGTAAAGGAGGAAGTTGTAGGAGGAGGAAGAGCTGTGGAAGAAACAGAAGCTGGAGAGGCGATGGGAAGAGGTTGAGAGGTGTAAGGGGTGGAGGGAGTGGAGTAAATGGAAGTAGGGGAGGGAACGCGAAGGGTAGGAGCGAGGTGGAAATCAAAATTGGCAGCAATTTGAAGAAACTAAAACAACAAGCAAGCAAGCAATGTGATGGGGTGGAGGGGGAGGAGGGATGGACAGGAGTTCCATCTTACCAACAGGTCTGCTCGAGGGCTGGGAGGGAGAAGAGGTAGTCCTCCAGGTTTGTGTTGGATAAACCCAAAACAGAAGAAAGACGTGCAGGATTGGAGGAGAGCGAGTTAAAAGGTGGGAGGGTAGCCTCAGGAGACCAAAGCGTGCCTGATGGCTGAGGGATCAAGAGCTTGGACTGTCGTTGTCCTGGCAATTAACCGTCGTCCAACTCCAAGCTCAGACAGAGAATGCCAGTCCAGCCTTGAGGCCAGGCAAAGGGTACTGGGAGGTGGAGAGAGGAAAGGGCAAGTGCAAGGGAATTGAATGTATAACCGGCGCCCAGCTCCAATCCCAAGCAGAGGGCGCCAGCAGGTGAGTGGTGAATAGTAACGGCCAAGGGACAAGGTAACATGGATCCGGCACTTGACCGGCGTCCAGCTCCAAGCCAAGAAAGAGGGTATTGGCAGGTGAAGGGAGGAAAGCAACGGCTAATGGACAAGGTAACATGAAACTGGCACTTGACCGGCATCCAAGTCCAAGTCCAAGCAGTATGTGCGGGCAAGTGTATTGTGAATACCAATGGACAAGTGCAAGAGAGGTGTGAAACTGGACGGGAAGAGGCTGGGAATAGATAAAGCAAATATCAACGTACAGTGCGGCCGTCGTGGTGGTCTTGGACCACCGTGGTGTGGAAAGATGAAGAAAAGAAGAAATGGAGCCAGAGGCAAAAAGGTCGTGAGAATAAATACTTGTCAGCACCGGCGAGTGCCCCGGTTGTGATGCAAGCCCAAAGTTCACAGGCGTGCACTGAGCGCGGAACGCTCAAATCCTGAACGATCAGAAGGTTCCGGACAGACGGTACGGTCTCGGTGTGTTTTGGTGTCGTGGGCGCCGGAAACTGAATGGCGGTAGGGGTGTTGTGAGCGGGCGGGCGCCGGGACGCACACCGGAAGGGGGTTGCCAGAATAGGGGGCAACTTCCAAAGTAAACAATGACACACCTTCAGTATCACACACAAGAATATGCGCACATCTCGCACTTGCTGCCGCACACTCTTGATGCCTGCGAATGAAGGCACAACTACTCAGATAAATGTTATACAGAGAGGAGAGAGTTTTCGATTCGATTTGCAAAAATCCGCCATTTGCACCCTCCAAATCGCGGTGAAGGAGAGTGCGCCGTTGTTAGCAGACGACACTTCGCGCCTAGCTTTAGACACAACACCACACTATAAATGCAACTGATATTGGAGACAAAAAATGTCCTTAAAATGTCGAAACTCATCGTAATGCAATTGATGTCCTTGCTCGCCTATTTCGATGCAAATGGTGGCCCCCTGAGACAACAAGGCGGTGGCTGGTTGTACTGCACTAGCATGCATTCACGTACAAGTCACCTCGCTGGAGGACCACTACTCGACCACCACTCGAACGCCGTCCTGCACCTCTATTCTCGTTCGGGTTTGTCAATGCCAATCATGCTGCAAGGCTGAGAAACACTTAGATGCCTTGCTGCAGCTCGCATGTCGCAACCACTTGAGTAATCGGGATCATTATTATTTGAGCTGATATGTATGTATGTATGTATGTATGTATGTAATAGCCTCTAGATCTTCTTCTCCGTGTTTGACGTCCGCCTTCCCAGAGGCGTGTCGCGGCCACTCGTCACCGTGTTGGCATATGGGGCAGGATCTGCCCAATCCGCCAAGGGGTGCTCCTTGATCACCTCTTGAGCGCCACTCCCATACATCAGGTACTGTACCCCCAAGAACGAATCGCAGCAGGCCTGGAACATGCCGCAAAGCTTAAACGACCATGGGATCTGGGTTGACGAGGTGAAGAACCAGGCCATCTTCATGGCATCACCCGCCAGCCAGCTCGCCAGGACCGAGACGCGGAAGCCCTTGCAGGACCTCAACTGCGCATTTGCTAGAATCTGCGGGAGCGGCAGAGTAGCCTCGATCGTGAGACCAGCGTATCCAATAAAGGCCGAGTACGCCGGGTAGACCCCGCGCATAGGGGCAAGTATAAGTTCGCAGACCGTCAAGCCGATAAACAGTGACAGCACAAACTGCCAATACCTGCGCTGATTGTCAGTCATGGCCGCATATTCGCTCGACATCAGTTTCCAGGCCCACTCACGGCTTCGGCGACCTCCACTGCCAGAAATTATATGGGCGTGCCCGCTCCCAAAATGGCTCGTTCGCCCGCGCAAAAGGCACTGCAGCCTCCCCTCCCTTAGAGGCCGGTGCTGGCCGGTGGTCGAGCGCAGTCTTGAGGAGAATCACCTGCATCACCACCATGACCAGGGACTGGATAAGGAGCGCGACGTCGAACCGCGCTCCAGGGTAGTAAAATATCCTACAGCACCACATCAGCACTTCGAGCCCAAGAGGAGGCGCGAGAGGCCGCAAACCTGCAGAGCGAAGCTACTAGCATAATCAGGGGAATGTCTAGTGAGAACCCGGCACTCGACTTGTTTCTGTGCATCGACATGGCCTGGTCACTGTACGACAGCACCGGCGACAGGACCAGGAAGATGGGGGTGAGATACCCCGTGATCGAGGCGACCCAGCCAAACATTTTGTCGTCTTCCTTCGTCGTCGTCGTCGGCTTGACGATCGTCTCGGGGCGTTTGGAACTCGGTGGACTGTTTGCGGCGGAACGCCCGGCAAGGAGGGAAATTGGATGCGAAGAACGACCCCGTGGAGGAGAAAGCGACGAGAAGCGGGAAAACTCAAGTCGTGTCGCACGTCAATCCATTCTCCAACCAAACAAAAGCCCAGCAACCCACAACAAGACAGCCGTGGAACGATCGACGAAAGAACGAATGTGTCAATTTGCAAAATTACGGAGCGCGTAAGTTTCAAAATGCACAAGCGGAGCCGGCAGTCTCAGGCGATGCCGGCGCCAAAACTTTGAAGATCGGCGAGCCTGGAGCGCTGGACACGCGACTGGCTCCAGTCAGCAAGCTCCACCACACACAAACTTTCGGGCAAGGTGTCAACCGGATCCATACCCTAACCCTCAGCTACCACGTTAGCAGAATTAATCAAGACAAAACAGAGTTGAGGGCAAGTACGACTCGGTGCAACGCAACGTGGAAGTGGGAATTTGAGTTTTAGTCCAAGTCTTTGAGGCATTTTTCTCCAAACATGATGCTCACCGCCAATGCCAAAATCTTCACTCTCACGAGCGACCATGACCTGTCTCCATCCGACCCCACGACTCGGCATCACCACTGCAGGGCATACCTGGGATCTCTAAAAGCGGGAGCCCCTAAATCCATTCCACGATGGATCCCGAGGGGTGCACATGCGAAGCTTCGTCTGCCGCGGGAAGTCCCGTACCATGTCAACGGACAACGAGCCTCACAGCGCAGTCCTTGAATCTGTTCTCATCACGGCTCCGCAGGGACTCTGAGGGCCTCAGGACCCTGTTCTCCAGTGTCCTCTACCTCGAACGCCGCATATAGGTACCTTGGGCATATATTGAGTCTTCTCGCAACCTCGGTCGTGTGCGCCCGCGTCTCGCTCGGTCATTGCCGACCGCCAGATCGATGAAACCCTCCTTCTTTGGCAGCCGGGGCAATAATTCGAATGTCATCGAGATTCGAGAAAACATGCCATTCTGCCAGCAACAGATCACAGAGCCGGCTGGATCTGAGGTAGCGTTGAATTGGAGCCGAAAAGGGCCATGCAGGAACAGCACCCCAATGACACATGGACCGCGCGCCGTTGGGCCCGCCCGGGCCTCGGTGACGGCTCTGGGATATTGATACTGTCCATCTAGGAAGGACGTAGTGTTCTCTCCTTGTCGTGGCTTGAAGGCGTCAAAGTTGAAAACTTTTCACGGCTAGAATCGGTCTGAACCAAGGGTGCGTTAACCATAATGGAACGTTTTGTGAAAAAAAACTGCAAGCTAACCTTCCATCTCAGGATTTCTGTTGATAATTCTTGCGTTCAGTGGACCTACTAAAACAGCCAAGCAGTCGGATGGTGCAGTTACAGTCTCGCTCCCGCGTCTCTCTGATGTTCAGTTGAGATCGCCGATCGGCTTGTGCTCGATCATCACGCCCTGCCATTCCACGCCCCTCGGTATGTTGATTTGGCCTTGGATGTTGCATCCTCGACAATGATCTTGCATCGACCGGGCATGATAGTCGAATTCAGGATGCGGTTAACACTTCCCAGGTGGTGTTGAAGGACCGATGACCTGACCGCTTGATTCGACCTGCGGATTTGGGCTGTCTCTCAAGTCTCTTCCCGCTGGTGCGCGTATTTGAACCATCTTCTTTATTGGCCTGGATGGATCGGGAATTCGTCTCCTTCCTTGCCCGCGTCTCGAGCTTCGGTATCCCTGGAAACTGGTACGTCCGATGGCCACGTCGCGTACGTACGGCTCGCCGACTGCAACAACAGAACGGGTCTTTGGGTGGTAGCTCATGCTTCTTCCATGATGGAACTACGCCATGTTTGGTTCAGTGATTGGCTCATGAGAACACAGCTGATGTTCACGCCGGAGGCTCCGCAAATCCAGCTATCCCACGACAGAGGGAACGTCCAAACGTCCAGGGTCACTGTTCTGGCCACTCCGGACATCCGCAACTGGGGCAATGAAGTCAAATCCCTGGCGTTAAGGATCGATGACCTCCATGGCTGTTGTTAGGGCGACATCTGGCACGTCAATTCGCCGCACATCTCGGTGTTCACTGCTTGAGCCTGTGTCGCCTTGCGTCAGCTTTCGACCCACGGGCACCCAAGCAAGAACCCTCAATGCAGAAAAGACAATAGACAAGTCTCCTCCAGCATGGCTGTGGCTGCAAAACCTTGGACGGCTAGCGTTTGTTGACCAACCGGGTGGATCTCCCCAAGTCCCAACTCCTCCTCGCTGTGCCACGACTCGTCGGGCCGGGCGGTGTGCGCGGTTGTAGCTTTGCAACTTTTGCTAGGGCATCTCTTTCACACTCATCTCTCCGACCGGGATCATGTTCACATCTAGGGGAGGCTTGAAGGGCAGGGCACGATGGAAAGACGGTCGCTGTTTCTATCACCTACGGTGGCTGAGACTGCTATACTACGAATCAGTGTGCACAAAACGGACTACCGGGAGCACAATCCCGGTGAAATTGGCCGCGATCTGTCCGCGATCTCCAATATCACAGCCAGCTTTCATCGGTCACGGCCCAAGGCAGTTCTGCGGCACATTCAGAACGCTTGGGGACAGCAGGGTTGGGGTAAATACCGCCGGAGAAGCACCCGGCGGGCCAGCCGCCTGTTCGCAATAGCAGGAGCACATATTCAATCGTGTGCTGAACGTCTCATTTTCACCTACAGCCAGTGAGATCGCCCATGTTCATTGTGTGGAAGAGATCTGGCAGTGGCAAGCGAATACGAGTGTCGAAACCAAAGCCGTGGTCATCGACTGCCGGATGTGATAGGCAAACATCTTGGAATTTCCGGGTTATCCTGTCTCCAAGAAGCTGCCAGCATCGACCCCTTCGCGACGTCGTTGGTGGATTGTGGGTGTTGGCTGGGTCGTCCCCCAACCCACACCTCTTCGTCCGCCAGCATGAGCCGCTGGTCCGGGTGTCAACCACCCATCTGCTTCGAAAGCTACTTTCGCCTGAATTATCCCGAAGTTGATAACCTTGCGCCATGTTTGCTGTTTCTAGTGTCTCAGGTTTGGTGACCTTCCTAATAGACCTGGCTACCCAGGGTCGCTATCTGACGCCATGCATATTCCTCCTACGTCCCCACGGTGAGAAGGACGATTTGGCTTTTTTTTTTCGACTTCGCCGGGGCTGCATGGCACAGGCTCTCGTGTCAGCGGCCGTTCTTTACGCTCTTACACCTTGACGGAAGCCTGCCCGTCAGATCCGACCGGCAATTGTGGGTTTGTAGCGCGAATGGCAAACAACGCGTGGCCGAGGTTGACTTTTGACATTGGGTTGGTCGTAATCGACTTCGCCACATTCCGGCTGACTGACCACCCAACTTGGTATACTACTGATATCAACTGTCAAGACCGCGGGCCGTTTTGACGGGCGAACGCCAGTCTCGATGGCATCGGCTGAAAGGAGACGTCAACACGCGGGCTGGCCCCCCTGAACTGGGAGACATTGGGCATTGCCACGGTACAAAGTGACACTGACACGACGGCGGTCGTCGGCGGCCCCCTGAGCATCGCAACACTGCCATGCAGAGGCGCTTGCGCAGGGCCAAGACCCGTCAGATGCAACCACCTGCCCAGGAAGGCTGGCGTCGAATAATTGTTAGAGAGGGTGGAACGCGTGTTCTTGCAGTGCCAGGGACGCAGGTGGATACGGGAGCAACCATTGAGGCGCCATGCTCCCTACGGCGTTTGCTCCGTCTCCCTGCTTCGCGGTGCTGTGGGAAAGGCCCAAGTGCCGAAGTGACAGGAGCGGCTAGGGTCAAGACGGAAGGCCGAGATGCCCCTCGACGCAGCAGGTTGTTTTCGGGTAGGAACGGCGAATTCGGTCGTTTGGGGACAACGGGCCTCGAGGATTGCCTCCCAGGACCCGGTCCTAGTCCAATGAGTCCCGGGATGCCTTGGCAACACCGTGCAGAGGGTCCGGGGGAAGCGCAACTGGGGCCGTCTCTCCCATTTTTTCCCGAGACATGTGCCGGAGTCTTTGACAGACGACGCAGGCTTGTCCTGGACTCTTGGTGGGCATGTGTGTGTGCCTGCATGCTTCCCAGAGGGTACGGAGGGGCACTGGTCGGTTCGTGGTGAGACACTTTGAGAGAGAACCACGTCGTCCGATGGAGACTAGAGGCAATGCTACTCCATCCGAGCGGCCGCGATGGTCGAGACGGCGGCGGCGCTAACGAGTTCAACTCGGAGCGCGCTCGGCGGCTTTTTTCAGCGGCTGAAGTGCACCTGGCGCGTTCTCGGCCTCGCCAGCCGGTGCTTCTGCCCTCGGCCGGCTAGCCACGTGTAAGTTCGGGGCGGTTACACGACAAGACGGCTGTCGTTTCCGGTTCCTGGATCTCGACCCTTTTCCCTATTCCGCAAGAGGCGTCAGTTCACGAGGCTAGACAAGGTCGCTAGCTGCGTAGAGCAGGTTGGTTGGCGCTGGGCTCGGCTCGCATGGGACGCTTCCATTGAGCCTTCGCCGCGTGCGTACCGTAGTGGTAGTGATCCATGGCGTTCTGTGTAGTGGGCCAGTGGCAGCGTAACATGCCCAGAGCAGCGTAGGCTTGGTTTGGGTTTGAGTGGACGGTAAGGTAAGCAGGCATCAAGCATCCTCAACGACTCCATGGCACACTGCAACTGCAACCTGCCTCCAGTCCCGGTTGAGCCAGC
The DNA here is from genome assembly GCA_036250225.1 of Cercophora sp. LCS_1. NCBI lineage: Eukaryota > Fungi > Ascomycota > Sordariomycetes > Sordariales > Lasiosphaeriaceae > Cercophora > Cercophora sp. LCS_1. The sequence goes on from JAPZLL010000003.1 coordinate 883,750, forward strand.
ACCTGGACCCGCCACCACCATCTTCTCTCGCCAGGCGATCCCAAAAGTGCCGCATGCAACCAACCCCTCCTGTCGCCCCTCCTCCCCCCAAGGATGTGCAAACTGGGGGATTTGGACTGGACATGGACATGGAAGAAAAGCACGGAATCCACACCCAAGCACGTCGTTCTGCATTGGCCCGGGCCATTTCGTCATCCAATTTAGCGCGCCGAATGGATACCATACCCCGTTCGATGTCTGCCTGGAGCCTGGAGCTGGACTGGAGCGTCCTGGAGACAAAGTTCCCCTTTTACCCCTTCCACTCACTCCACAAGTCCACACTCGCCGAACCAGGGTACCGCAACCCAAAGAGGACGTGAAAGGCGAGCGGGAAGGCACGGCAAATGTCTATCTCCCCAATCCATGCCGACTTTTCTTTTGCAATTTTTTTTTTGGCGCACCCGCTGTGCGTGTGTCTGCGCTGCGCTGCAATGCGAGCCGAGCGCATCGTGGCAAACACCACGCACACGTGGTCGGTCCGAACAAAAATGTCAGACGAGCGAGCTACTGCGTACTTGGTGACCGGACGGCGAATTTCCACACCGGTCTGGGCAAGGCATGGTCCAAACACAAACGCCATGTGCGTGGTGGGTTGCAAAGTTATAATTCGACGGGTACTGGTGTGGGCGTGTGTCTGACATGACACAGAGGGCGGGATGCCGTACCTGCTAGACTAACCGCCTCTCAGCCCTCGCTCCCAGACAGCGCCGAGAGAGAGACAGGCCAGACCCAGACGCAAAACCGACTGCCGGCGGCTGTTGTCCGCACTTGCTAGTGTATGTATGTGTAAATATCACGCGGGTCTCAAGAACCCTCTCGACCCGTCGGGTGTCCACGTTGTCGTGGGTCCGGCCGTGGATGTCTTGGTGTATTAGCAGCAAGGTCGGTATTCCCCCACGACATTGCGTGCTCTGGCGATCCGGGTACCCAACAAAGTCCCGGTAGCCATTTCCTGGACCCCGTGCGGGGGTAGGCGAGGCGAGGTGGTGCAGCTCTTTGTGCTGCCCATTGATGCGGCTATCAACTGCGAGACGACATGACAGCTGCGGAAGGGGTGAGACGGGGCCCAATCACGGCAGTGCGGGAGAGCACCAGCCTCTGGAGCCGTCGATACCAGTCCAAGGACCCGGATTCCGCTCAAGGAACTTGTGCTGCTGCTGAAGGATCGCTAGTTTGCTGTTGCTTGTCATGGCCGAGGGATAGAACTGCCCCAAAGGGCCCTAATCGTGTGATGATTGTGCCCCCAATGTTCCGTATACTTGCTTTTCCCCCTCTTTCAACGGTCCCGGGCTTGGCTGCTCCACCCGCGTCCCGAATGCTCCCATGTTGGCATCTTGCTCGTGCCACACATTTCTGCTTTTCGGTCTTTGCCGTGATTGTTTACCTTTTTCTTTTCCTTGCTCCCGTCGTCCCTCTGCCGAACTTTAATGAACCTGCCATCCAGGGCGGGGTTCGAGGGGGGTGGTCCGGTGGGTGTTATTGGTGCTATTTTGAGCATCACACTCCCCTGTGCGAGGTACCACAGCAGGCTGGAGCCGTTAGACGGAATCGCTCCGCATTCCGCACGCGACGGGGGGTTGGAGAGCCGCTGGCGAGGTGCTGGTGCTGGTGCGATCCCGATGCAAAGGGCCAAACCAAGCTACAAGGAGCGACCTCGTCCGTCCGTCGCGGGGCGGTGTGGCCTCATCAATCTTGACAAGCTCACGAGAGCTGAGCCCCCCCTTTGCTTCGCACCCACTCCTACGCCGTAATCTGGGAGACCTTGTCTGGTGTGCTTGCCGAAGATCTGGCTTTACCAATGCATGCGCCCGCTGCCGAGCGTGCAGGTGCTCGCATCGCGGACTGCCTCACGGCAAATGACAGCTCTTGCCAAGCCCAGAGAAGGTGCAGCGGTATCCCCGACGGCACGCATTAGGGGACAGCAATGCGCCTTCTCTTGCCGTCAGCTCTCCATCGAGGGCGTTGTGAGCGCAGGCGCAGCACAGGCACGTCGCTGTCTGATACCTATGCCAAGCTCCTCAGTGACATTACCAGCGCCATGTCCAGGGCTCAGAAAATGCCTCCTGCCCATGGCCGTCCGTCCGTTGCGACTTGGGAGCGTGGCTTCCCCCAAGGGACACGGCGGCGTTGAAGCCTTGGCGTTGCGAGGGGAAGCGTCCAGAAAGAAGGGCATCGCAAACGGTAATCGTTGATTACTTCATGCGGTCGCAAAGTAGCCAATTCAGCTCGCCAGTTGGTCGATGGAAACGCGGTCTCCTGGCCCCGCCACTCAACCGTTGTCCGATAAGGTTGGGGATGGATGGGAGATCCGGGTTGGCTATAACCCCCCTCCCCGAATTTAAAGTCGGCGGGTCATCTCTGCCGACCTGACCGGCTTGTTAATTATCCCATCCCCAGATTCCCGTCGGCAGGCGGCCCAGCTTCTTTTATTAGAAGCCGGACAAGGTGCAACGGCCCTCGAGTCTGCAGGGCGTGCCTCACGAGCCTTTGCAAACAACCCCTTCTCTGCTGGCAACGCCCAAGAGGCGCTCGTGGGGTGGTGTCGAATTCATATGCGCTGGGCAGTCTTCCGTTCCAGACACAGGGATCCTGCAGGAACTTCCGTCCATCGACCTGCTTGCTGCCACACAACTTCAGACGAAGCCGGCCATCTGCTCCATTCTATCAAGGCGAGATTGCATCGGTATTGCTTATGCGGCAGACCAGCTGCTCGAGTCGCAAAATAGAACACCTCTCTCCGTGACCGTGTGGCGCCATACCATGAGAGAGGAGAAGCTTCACAAACTGGTGCAGGCCGCGTCCGTGGTTTTCGTTTTGAGGATTGTCGTCAATGCTGCGCGGCGGGTGGCCGAGTGAAAAGGAAATGAGAAAGTAACATGGCGGTCTGTTGTGCCCTATTCCGTAGAAAAACCAGCAACAGAAGTCATGGCGCCTCTGCAACCCCGTCACGGCGCGGAGCGGAATGCCGAACCTCAGCGCACGGTCAGGCGATGCACCCCTGCCGTACACGAGGCCCGGAACTGTCTGGGGGGTCCTGGGGTCCTGGGGAGCGATCACCTCACCGCCAGCGGAGACCGGCGAAGAGTCCTGTTTCTTTGCTTTGCCCGGGCCTTCCTGTCGTCTGTGTACAGCCTAATTGTTGTTGAAATATTACCGAGCGCCGTCGAAAGTGTTGAGCAACGCAGCAAAAGCCCGTGCAGGACCCCAGTGAGAGCAGTAGTAGACTGGCCATGAGAAGAGTAGCCTCTCTCATTTCCTGTGCCTTTACCGTGCCGCTCGCAACCAACCATGGCATGGCAGTTTGAAGGACACCAAACCAGAGAGTTCAGCCCAGGAGTGATGCTTGTTGAGTGTATCCATGAGCCAAGGGGAACCGAAGCCGGGCACCAGTCGGACTTCCTGTTGAGTTGTGTTGACGTCCCAAGAGCGAGCTGAATGCAACGGGTGATCGACGTCTATTACTAGCCACTTGGATGCGGCACCATGAACCATGACTCGGAGCTTGCTTTTCCTCTCTCTTGTTCGGGAATCGTTCAGGTTTACAACAAGCGAGCCGAGGTAGAGTATGTGGCCATCTTGGCTCTCTTCCTTTCCCACTCCATCAGACTATGGCACCTCGCAGCGTTGATTGGACCCGGGGCTTGACACACCCATGCAATGGCGAGTTGATGGAACCAAAAGAGAGACAGGCCGATCCAAGCCTATCCGCTAAAAATAGGTGGCCCTTCAACGTGATGTTGATATTCATGTGGGTTTCCGTTATCGATGCCGTATTGTCATAAAACAAACGGTTCTTACCAGGGTACAGTCGTCTACCCCTCCAACCCCGATCTTGGTGACCAAATCAGAGAACTGCTGCCCCCACCAACCACACAAGACGTAAAGTGTGGGGATGTGAAGACCCCAGTGTAAGGACGTCCTCTTATGCTATCTCTCTGTTCAGCAACCAGGAAATCGTCTTTGCCGACAGCGGAGTAGACGAGTTGAAACTTGGCAATTTGCAAGACCTGTTATTCGTCCTGAGAACTGGCTCGTCGCCGGGGCCTCCCGTCCATGTCCCTTTCAACCATGGGCGCAGTTTTTTCGCTGACAGAGGCCCCCGCCTTCGTATCCACGAGCTGACCCATTTGAGGCATGAGGCCAAGAGGCTGGATGCCGAGAAAGCGTCAGGGTGCGACAAAATCATCGGAAAGTAAGGCGCCTCTCTCCGGAAGTCCTCCCAGAAGCGGAAGTCAAGTCCCAGCCAACGGCCCGGCCCTGCATCAGCGTGCCATCGCGCGTCAAATCGAGTCGATGGCTCGCAGCTAATCTTTTCTAGAAGCCCGAATCACACAACCCTGGCCGGCAGGTAGCCATTCTTGCGCAACACTGACCACCGAGTGAACCCTGTATGTCTCAACAGCAGGCGATGCACTTGTCCATATTAAGCCCCAAGTCCCTTGATTCTGCGTCAGGGGTTCACTGAGAAGTTCCGTGCTTGAGGCGTGTCGCTCAACTGTCCATTGGTTGGCGCGGCTTGGAATCACACAGCAAGGTCAAGGCGAATTGCACGCCTCTGGACGCATCCTGAGACTGAACTTCGAAAATCCGCTCGCTGCTGTGTTGAGGGGCAGCCGAATGGGACAGCTTTCATCAGATGGCTCCACCTGCTGTTCATCCCAACAATAATCCGTAGTCCAAGGCTTTTAACGTCGATCTTAGCCCAACCTCCCTGCTCCATAGTAAGAGCCAATGCATGAATATTGGCTTGTCGGGTTGTTTTCGGCCGGGCCCTTGTCTGATGTTGATTGTGCCAGACTAGAGAACACTATTGAACGTCAACGGTCACCAGCCGAGGGGTGCAAGGGTGTTGACGAAATGACGGCATCCTCCTCGCATTCGATTCAATGGCGCCAAAACGCAGACGGCGTGATGCGGCGCAAAACCATTGCAAACCACAGCCCGTCTGCCGGTTTTATGGCGCGTGGCAGAGCAAGTCTTGCAAGTCAACAAGCAAGGCACCGTCAAGCTTGACATAGGGAGATGCCAATAGTGTTGGATTTCTGCCGCCGTGCAGAACACATTTTTCGATGTAGCTGTGCAGGGAACCCCAGCAGCGTTGACGGGAGATGGACGAGGCGATCACAAGTGTTCTTGGCACTGATCCGTGCTTTCTTTCACCCCTCTTTCGCGACCCCCCTGGACTTCGGCATGTGTCCTGGTGAGCGAGAAAATCGCCGCATCTGAGGAGAGATCGAATCGAATCTCGTCTTACGCTTACGCGGACGCCCCTTCATCCTTGTTGGCTTCGCCTTCCACACCCCCTCCTCAAGGCTTTTGTGTCTCGCCTCGCCGCGTCGACTGGAGGTGTTACTTTTCGTTGGTCTCTACAGTTTGTCGGTAGTGGCTGAACTTTTGCGGTGGACGATCCCATCAGTAGCTGCTGCCTAGTGGTTATGGAATTACCTCGGTGCCACTGCGCTGTGTTCGGTTGCGAAGGCTCGAGAGCCGGCTGCTGCAGGTGTTTCCGTGAAAGGAAAGCCATCAGAGCCTATCGGGTCATTGCTGAGGACCCCGGCTCTCATCGATCCTCAGCCACGTCTGACGATTGTCTGTTGCGTGGTAACTTGTGCAAAGTTAGAAGAGTTGGGTTGCGCAGAGGTGCTGGAAAGTGAGCGAAAATGGTCAGTTGGCTCGTGATGAAGCGGGCTGGGATACCCCTTGGAACATCAAGAGATCGTTTCCGATCTAACAGGGCAATGGCGTGACGGGATGGAGGTGCGATCTTGAGAGTTTCGAAAGCTACAGTACATGGTGTTGCTGGGTGGGCCTTTTTAGTCCGCAAAATGCTGCATATTCTGCAAGCATCAGTGGCAGATCGCCAGTGTCTGGTCTCGAGAAAGCTCCGAGGGTTGAGTTGCACAGCAGGATGACTCGGCTCTGAGCTTGACGCCATCCGGAGGCTCACGAGGTTGTCGGCCAATCATGGCTCCCTTGACGGGAACAGGACGAAGCGAATCCGATGACAACCCGAAACAACTTTCCCCAGGGCTGTCGTCGTCTCACCAAGGCCAAGGTGCTGTTGGAAGAGCTCTCCCGGTGCCAAGCTCAAGACGACACAGGTACAATACAATGTACACCGTTGGCTGGAGACGCGATTTGGAGACTGCCCTGTTACCTCCACCTCTTGACATCTGCCGAGTCGGCGCCGGCACAAAGCGGTTGCCTTCGTGCAAATCTTGTGGACAGCTTGGAGCAGCTCCCGGCCCAGTCAGCAACCTAGCTTGCAGGCTCCACAGTGCATCTTCGTCCATGCAGAACGGATCAACGGAAGAGTGCAAGGTGGTGGGTTTGTTCTCTCGTGTCGTGGTGATCATGATATTGGTTGGGGCTGGTTCTCGCGACATGAGTCGTAAACCAACAATGTTTTTGTGACAAGTTGAAGCGGTTGGCACTGGAAGATAATATATCGACGGTGTACGCAAACACTGTTGGCGGGGCGCAGGGCAAGAGTTGGGTGCACATGTTTTTTTGCTGGAGACGGTCGAATTACCCAAGATTTCCGGATGAATGCCCGGCTCTCGCCAGGGCTGACCCGGCACGATGCTGGCGGCTACTTCATTCCACAACCGCTCTGTCCAAGTTATCTCGGTAATCGTGCTCCTTGACTCCCATGCCCAGGGCCTGTCAACCGAGAGCGCGGCAAACTTGACCCCCGATCGCCATCTGACGAGGCCAGCTCGAATGAGTAAGAGATGTGCCCGTAGTGATGACCATCGGTGCGAGGTCAGCGCTTAAAGGCGGCAGGAACGTTGGGGTAATTTTCCCTATACCTTTTGGTAGACTTGTTGTGAAGGCGCTGTGTCGGGCCGTCTTTGCTGTGCTGCTGCAGGAGTGGTGCAGGAGAGGCGATCCCGGTCGGGGTAGTGGCGGCATCCGCAGCCGGGAGCAGCGAGTTGCGGTCTCCGCTGACGGCAATTGGTGAGACCCGTATAAGTGCCAGCGATCATTCATGCGCCTGAGCGGAATTGCACGAAAACTTGAGGGTAGATGGCGGGGAGTTGAAGAAGCTCTGGCCGGCGTCCATCTGCCTGTCGCAGAAGGGGAACTCTAACATCAGTCAGTCATCAGCCGTGCACGGCGGGCTGCTTGTGTGTAGTTCCACATCAGAGATCCCAGGGGACTGGGATCGAGCTAGCGACAACATGCCGAGCCCGTCTTATTAGCCTTTTGTTATACATGACACTGCAGGGTTTGTCGTCGTTGTCGTCCGCGGCACGCACAATCGAAGAGTTGTGGCTCAGCAGGCGCAGGATATGCGGTGTCTGCTAGGGGTTGTCTCTCTGTATGCGTGCCTGTGTTCAGAGGAAGCAAGTCTGTGGCCCAAGGGCGGGAGGTAAGGTTGAGAGCGGGCGTTTGGTTCACGGCAGGGTTGATGAAAATGTATTGCGTCAACCAGCATTTTTTCTCCTGTAAAGATCGGAGACAGAAATTCTGGAAAATAGGGGGACTGCGGCTGAGTGCGGTGATTGTGGGAGGAACCAGGACGGGAGGATCGCTCCTTCGATCTCAACCCCCTTCCCGATGTCGTTGAGGGGAATTCAGATGTCAAGTCACGGGCATCAAACCCACTGGAGGTAGGCGCGAGGGAAACTTCAAGCCGTGCGTAATTGCCAGTTTCCAGTTTCCCGTGTTGTCAATGCTGGCCCGCATGCCGAGCCCCGCCTAAATTTCCAGCACATCTCAGCTCTCCAGACCCGACGTCCCTTGTCCCTTCCTTGTCCGGTCCGTCAGGGCCAAGGCTTGATCAAAAGGGATCTCCAAGGCACACAGCTAAGCGATGGCATTATTTGCCGTTTGCAATTCACCCATCGAGATGCAGCCGTGGGCGTCGGGTGCTGGCGCCACGGAGTATTCCCGAGCCGTGGTTCGAAGAGAGGCAGGAGCAGTCTGAGGTAGGGAAGTTAAGGCAGGTGCGAAGGAATCGGGAATGGGATGAGCTGTGGCCACTGCCATTTGCACAGTTCTGGGTACTGTGGTGCAGGTGAGGTGCCTGCGTGCCGCTGCTACTCTACCACGGCATGCTCCACGTTATTATGCACCGAAAGTGTGCGCTTGATGCTGCCGCGGCCATTGATGTGATGCTGGACGCCAGCAAAAAGTCGAGGCCAATATACCCGCCCAAGTAAGCGCAGTACGAAATACCTCGCTGAGACCCCCCACCAGGCTCGGGCAGCTTCGGCCACAGACTCTGTGGTGCAGGGGTTCCCCAAGTCCCTCGGCGGTCTCTTTCTTCTCGCGGTTCTCAGCTCGCAGCCAGCAGCAGCAGCAGCTCTCGCGCCGCAGGCCGAAAAAGCAAATGCACGTCGAAGGTGCAGCATGTTCGCAAGGTGTGGCGCCTCGTCCGCTCAATGGACCCTGTCTCCTGAACAAGGTGCAACGGCGCGGAATTGGGGTGACCAGCAGCGATGCCGTTTCGAATCATTGACATGCGAAGAAGCAAGCAAGCGGATGTCCTCGACCTGAGTCTGGACAGAGAGGCGAGCCGCGCAATGTTCCCTTCTCCGCAGCGTAGTCCTGTCCTGTCTCGGAGACGGAGGAGTTCAGCATTGCTGCCACTGTGCAAGTTGGGTTATTGCTCTGGACTCTGGCATATGGGTGCTGGGCCGTGGATTCCGTCCGCCGTCGTCCGACTCTTTCTGTCGCGCTTGACTATAACGACGCCTTCGGCTGGCCTGTCCAGGCGGCCAAGCCGGCTGCCGCAATCACAACGGGCTCCGCCAGCAGCATCCAACACCCGGTCTGGTGAGGCCATTCCCTTATTCCCCTGCTCTTGGCGCTGGGAGCTTGGCGACGCTCGCTGGAGCCCCTGTCCCTGTCCCTGTCGCTCGCTGGCAGTCCCGGTCCCAGTCCCCCGTCCATCCACCACAATCACTCTCCTCCCTGCTCCTTATCTTCCCGAACCCTCTTTTCCTCGTGGAGCCTCCCCATGTTCACTCGCTTCGTCGCCCCGTTTCCGTTCTCAGCAGACGCCCCCCCTTTTTCCCCTCCAGGGCCCGGCTTACACCACCCCCCACCATCTCCCGCCCCAAGCCACCAGGATGGGCCACCCATGCAGCAGGCATTCAAACGGGGAATGGGATGAATCCGGGCAGTGCTAACCTCGATCCAAAATCCTTAGCTCGGTGGCCGGTTTGGAGACGTGTGGACAAGCCCCGGAGCGCTCCCCGCTGTGCAATGCAGGCTCGCCGGGATGCTCTCATATTACAAGGGAGCCGTGAGGATTGCGGTGTGAGGGCGTGCGGGAGTGACGGCGAACGCCATGCCGCGCTGCCGAAAGCCATCGGCTTGGTCTTCTGAACGCGGTGGACAGGGGGGCCTAGCCAGAAAGAAGAGAGCGGCGGCGGAAACGGCACGTGTGGGCGCTCTTGGAGAACTGGAGAACACGATCCATCCACTGGACCGGGCTTGTTGGCTTACACGACAACAAGGAGGCACCAGGGTCGCTCCCCTCGCACATACATACGTCGGTGCCCTTCCCGTTTCCTTGGCCCCCCTGTTCACGCAGGCTTCCTAAACCACTGCCACCGTACTCTACCCCAACATCCCTCGTCTGTTCTCACCATCCTCGGTGTATCTCACGGCATCTCTGCTCGAGAGTGACGCCGATAGTACGACCGGTCTGTCTCTCTGCTGGGCGGGTGCGGCTGCGCGAGGCCAACAGATATTATCAGCATTCTACCTGCCGTTGTCTTGTCTCTCGTTCCCTGCTTTCCTGCTCGAACCAACGCACCCTCTGCAGACACAGACAGCTCCGGACACGACGATTCGACCCCAAGCGGCCCCGTACATGGCTGTTACACCCCGTCCCGCAGTCTCCAGGCGCCTCACAACCACCAGCAGATCGCCCGTGCATCTCGCTTGACCACTGAATTAACCGGACTGTAGCTCACTTGTGCTGGGACTTGGCAGAGACGCCCGTCGGGTAGTAGGGCGACTGTACTGCGCCGCCTCTGAACCTTTATCCGGAGAATATCTCTACCTGTTGGCCGCCTTGCACCCTTTGTTCTTTGTGGACGTTGTTGCGCCCTGCCCCTTTCGTCAACAAAAGCGAGCACACCTTCACCACCTGTTGCTCTCGTCTCCGAGGGCCATGACAAGAGCACCGACACGCATCTAGCCCTGCAAAGCCGACGTTCGTCTCAATGGGTGTTGCATCTTGCCTCGACCTTCGATACCGCCTCGCCGTACCGGACACACCACCCGAGACCCTCACGCCAGACTCGTCCTCTTTTTCTGCCAGGCAATCCGAGGAACGGTCGTGGAACCCGTCTGCTCCTCTCTCCCCGCCCATGTCCAACTATGATCCCTTGGCCAAGGCAAGCGACATGTCTGCTGGGAAGGGGCCGGACGACGGCCATGTGCGGAAAGATGTAGGCGCTGACCAGGCCGCCCCTCGACAACAGCTTCCTCCCATCAGCAGTCTCTTCCCCTCGGTCCGCTCACCCTTCAACCCTCCCCATCTGGACCGTCCAGGCCACTACTCTGCCAGCTCGCCGCTCGACCGTCCTTCCGGGCCACTCTCGGCCCTGGAGAGGACGTCTTCTTCCCCATCATATTTTCCCCCAGTGACCACATTGCCACCTTTCTCACAGACACAGCCTCGCAGCGCTCCAGAATCACGGTTTGAGGAGCGGCCGCAGTTTCCACCGCTGCCCCGGTTTCCGGGGCCACCATCGCCTCGCTCCAGGGAGCACGAGCAACGGGTGACAGAAAGCCGGAGCGACTACAGTGTTGGGAGCTGGACCAGTCGTCACGAGAGCAGCCGAGACTACCCATATTCCCGCGAACCTCGCTCGTACAGATCGCCATCGGATAGGTATCCCGGACCGCTGTCGGCGAGCTCCCGCGACGAGGACCTCAGGGGCAGCCTACGTGAGCAGCCGTCAACACACAGCCTTCCCAAGACGCCAGATAGCGTGGCAGAGGCCATCCCAGTAAAGGATGGGCTCGGACCCAAGATTTGGACAGGGACGCATTTTCTGCCTCGGTTTGTGACGGCCAAAGAGGTGCCGGGCGAAGGCATGTGCTACTTTTACGACGACGGAAGCCACTGCAAAACAGTCATCGACGGGGAGGCAGTCAACGCACACTGGGGCGTCACCAAGGCCGGGAAGCCGCGCAAGAGGCTGGCGATTGCATGCGTGACATGCCGCGAAAAAAAGATCAAGTGCGACCCAGATTACCCGCGGTGCGTGCAGTGCGAGAAGTTTGGGCGGGTTTGCACATTCAAGAACGCGTAAGTCATGGAAAGAGTCGGTTGGGGTTCCCAGCCGGCCCGTGTCATCAAAACATTTGGAATCTAATAGTGGTGATCATGCTATAGCCCACGAGGCGGCCACAACACGTCTCCATCAACCCCACCGGCCGAGCCCGAGGACGTTCGCCGGCTGGGCGGTATCATCAGGCCGCCGCTTGACCATATTAGACCGAGCAGCCACTCAGGCGAGCCCATCTCTCCCCGACCATCGTTCCGACCGGCGAGCCCCGACCTGCCCGGGCCCATTCCCCCAAAGCGTATTCGAGTCGGCTACGATCACTACACGCCGACGACGGGCCCGCGGTCCCCGATGGCACCGACGCCCGACACAGCTCGACCGACGCTCTCGTGGCATCAACCTGAGCTGCCGCGTATCCGTGATGATGCTGCTTTGTGCCATGCCTGGCAAACTGACCCGTATGTAACCGACCCTCAGTCTGTTCGCACCACTGTCATGTTGTTTTTCGCCCACACCGATGCTGCAGCCCTCCGTTTTCTGCCCGAACATGCATTTACCTCCTGGGTACAGAATGGCGCTCACACAAAATCGCCAGAAGATCTGATGCTCACCTATAGCATCCTCGCAGCCGGAACTGCCCTTTCGGGTGGTTCCAGAAGCACGGCTCTCGAGTACGGGCGAGTCGCACAATACGCAGTCGACCGTTCCGCCCTGTCTCTCCAACTTGTCCAGTCACGGATGGTGCTTTCGCTCGTCTTTCTCGCCCTCTCACGGCCGGGTGACGCAAATGACATGTTGAGCGGCGCCATTTCAGCCGCAATACGCCTGCAGCTTAATATCGGGCCAGAGAGGACTCGGGATGCAACTATGGCGGTGTTCCCGTACGGCTTAACTAGGGCAGGCTATTCTGAGAGTCGGACACGGACTTTTTGGGCATGCTTTATCCTCGAGCGCCTCAGCGGCCTTTTCCCGACACGCGGGACCATGCTCAACACCGAGGACGTGTTTATCCGACTCCCCGCGGATCTGCCGAGCTTTGAAGACCAAATTGCGGTGGTCACCCCGATGTTTGAGCCTCATTTTTCTTCCCGTGGTCAAGACCGAAGCAGAACGGGAATCATGGGCTACCTGGTCGAAGTGGTTGCGGTTTGGGGTGACGTCATTGCGTCGATTTACAGGCTATCACAACGCGGAGCATACTACGGCTTCGACTTTGACCAGTTTTGTCGCACCACCATGTCGAGACTCGACAACTGGAAGTCTTCACTGCCGTCGGCGTTCGAATTCTCGCCAACCACACTGAGCAAAATAGCGAAGGAAGACCAGGGAACCTTGGTTTTGATGCATCTTGTCTTCCACCTTAGCGTGGTCAAACTCCATCGCCATGCCTACCCACAGGCATCTATCTCTCGAGTCCAGTACGCGCTCGTTTCCCAAGAGCACGCCTATAAACTATTAGAAGTGGTGTGTGCGGTGGCAAAGGATAAGAGTGTTGGTCGGACAAATATGCCACCACAACTCACCAGTTTTGCCGTCCTCGAGGCCATCGATGTTTTGTCTGCGGATGGCGATTTGCGGGACCTCCCACGACTTGTTGATGCCTTGGCAGTGGCACACTCTGTCGTGGAAGTTCTGGGCACCGTTTGGGATGACGCGAGGGTGCATCAAACGGCGATGGACCCTCGGCTCGACAAGCTAGTGAGGCTTCGCGAACGGGGGTTGAGCTATGAAAAGGTGGTTCAAGGGGCACAAATCCCGAGAATTCAAGGGTTGCGGGTCTACCTGCATGGCGATGACGGGTCGAGTGGGAGGAATATTGGACGGAGTCTGCGATGGCAGAGTCCGGGCGCGCTCGAGACTCGGTTTCCACCCGAGATGGATTCTGTGTATTCGGCTCTTCTAGGGGCCGCAGCCCATGTATGATGAAGCCAACGGCCTGTTTATGGTTATAAAAGGGTAGGAACGGGGTGGGTCAGGACTGGACGGGTCATCGGTTGCCGCAAAACGCTCAACCGCTTTTTTTTCTTTTTGTCTCTTTTTTTTTTATTCGCTTGTATATTTTTTTTTTTACTATGGTTGGGTTTTTGGTTTTTGTTTGACTTGCATTGCACATGGCGTTTTTGTCTTCTTTTTTGTGTGTGTTTTCAAAACAGACGGGCTGCGGGGGCAGAGATAACCTTGGCAGGAGGACGTTAAAAGCACAAGGGTTGATGTTTGTATTTGTATTTAGTCCACCTGAGGAGAGGTGGTGGTGCTCAAGTAAATACCCGGCAGGTAGCATCCACGAGACTTGGTGGTGATAATTCAGAGCAAGGCTAGAAAGCATTTCATCCTTCACTTGCGTGGCTAGTATGGGCGCTTGTGGTTGAATTATGCGCAACGCCAAACGAACCTCACAGGAGGCGGCCCCACTGGTTACTCTGGGGCGTAACCTGGTTGGTCAAGACCACGTCTTGCGCATCCGATCGGCTCACCGTCCCGTCGCGCCGTTTCAGGGGCGCGATCGCGTTCTGGCTGCCTTCTAGAAGCAACCCAAGAACCGCAAGCGCAACCGCGCCGCATCATGAACCGCAAAGCAGCGGCAACTTCCTTGGGCGGTTTCGTCACGAGCTTCAGTGCTCGAAGCTGAGACGCGTCGGACGCGTCGTGGGGGTTGATGACGTTGCCAGGCCGTGCAGCAGGAACCCCCCTCGGCACACTGTGTAGATTTGAGCAACAACTCAATTCCCTTGGCCAAGCAAGGCAGGTTGGGGATGAAAACATTTATCTGTTCAACTTGAGTGGCATCGGCTTTAACCTCATTGGCCGGTAAATCACAAAATGTCACAAAATGTCTGCACATTGTCGTCTTTTTGGAATACCTTGATCCGCCTGGGCCGGCTAACAGATAGGTTGAGGGTTGAAAACCCCAATATGGCAAACGCATTCAATACGGGTTCAAGTGCATTTCGCTGGGATCTGGTATTATAGTTGTGCTTTTCACATTTGGGTGTTGAACTTCGATCTTCCCAAGCAAACAATATGGCTGAGGATAAATCATCAATCTGATCAATGCAATGAAGGCTGGGCCGGGTGTACTCGCCTACTGACGGATAGGTTGTGAGGCACAGCGTTGGGGTTTTGCTCGCCCAGGCGCCGTACATCATGTTGTGTTTGCGGTTACCAAGTCATAGAGCGCAGGGTCTGCAAGAGGGTCTGGGATCTCTGCAGACAGAACTCGGTCGATATATAGGGGGTCTTTGTGTTTGTGAGTTGACTCTTGATCCAAAAACAGTAGTTGTGTCTGTGTGGTAGACCCGGCGGCATCTCTACGGATCGGTTTCTTCTTGCACTGGGATATTGCATTTCCCCATTTTCTTCAGCTGGAGGTTCTGGATAGAATGAAAAATTGTACAAGGGCATACACGTGAAGGCGGTTTAGAGGGGCAGGCCTATCAAGTCACGACACAACTGTTCTGTATATACATTTCTGTAACAATTTAAAACACCTGGACAGTCAAACATATTGTGCTGTGGAATATGGTCTGCCAGATGCAGATGGTATGGCCCAGATGCTCCCAACTACCGAGGCATGAAGCAGCTGTGAGCCATGTATCTTTCAGTGAATAATCTACCCGAGTAGCAAGTCTTGAAGTTGGGGGTAGTAAAACCAGTCCGTTGGGTTTGGAAAACGCTGGTCTCAGTTGTCACGGCTGGCAGGCTGAACGAAAATTGGTGTTGGAGCCATTTGTTGGTATCAATTTGTTGATACTCTCAAAAGAGACGCCTCAAGCTCTGCAACAGCGCTGACCGTTGTCAAGCATTCGATTCGCACTTCACTTGCGGAGATACATCAGGTACACCCAGTCCCATAGTGACATCTTAAGTTCTTCGGTCCTCTCCGTTTTCCTACGGACATATCGGAGCCATTATCGGAACCATTATTTGCTCGTGGCTTGAACAGCTGGACCTTTTCCGCTGTGTGTCTCTCGCGTCAAAAGTGTCTTGGCTTTCTTGACCCCCCGGACTCGGCGTTAGAATATCGAGTCGTCAATGCACCCCTGTCAGTCAACAGCTATGCAGAAAAGAACACCCTTGAAAAGAAGCGATTCCTCATGTTAGAGGAAAGCTGTGGGATTACCAAACGACCGCGGGGCGTAGGAAACGAGCGTTCACGGTGCGCGCTCCAAGCTTCCAGGTTTGCAGTTACACGACGCTAAGCGCAAGCCAAGCGATGGGCTGCAGGGGTGGGTCCCACTAATCTCACGAAACCGTTGAAGCTGCGTCACAGTTTTCGCGCAAGGTGCGGCGTTTCCGGGAGTCATTTCTATCCTCTTCTCCCACCACCTTTGCAATTTCGCCTTCTCATCATCCAATTGAGCCCTTATCGAACGTATAAACCCTACGGACACATCTAGGACGCTGCGCGCTACGACAGTCCCCTGATATCCAACCCGCGAGCCTTGCATCGTCCACTTCACTCCCAACTGCGCCGAACCCCTCGATATCACCAGGAGATCGCAACGATGGATGGCCTCATCAACCTTGGGGAGGCGGCGTACACCCGCTTCACAACAAATATTCAGGGTACATTTGCCAACATGACACCAGAGAAATGGATCCGGGTCGTTATTGTTGCCGGAACCTGTGCGTGCCCCCATCCGGCACTCCCGTTTACCATGCAATCGCTAACATCAGTGCGAAGACATGCTCCTAAGGCCTTATCTCCTCAAGCTCGGCGGGCGCCTTCAGATGAAGACATACGAGAAAGAATCTGCAGAGGCGGAGGAGGCAGCCAAGGCTCAGATCTCACCGAACAGCTTGCGCGGCCAAGTCGATATTCCCGAGGACAGCGACGACGAAGAAGAAGAGGCCGGTGAATCGACGTCGGCGGACTGGGGCAAGAAAGCGAGGAGAAGGCAGCGCGACATGATCAAGAAGATGCTCGAGGCCGAGGAGCGCAGGCTGCAGGAGACCAAGGAGGAGGAAGAGGACAAAGACATCGAGGAGTACCTGGTGAAGGAATAAGCTAGGTGCTACAAGGCAACTCTTTGGGCAAATAATTGGATAAGAATGAAAGACCGCAGCATCATCATTGGGGGCCAGGGGTTCGACCTGTCTGTTGGTCACAATGTGGGATCTGGTAGATTGGGACCATACGACCACTGCTTACGGACAAGGCACTCACCCTGACCGACCTCTTGGAAGCTAACGACGTATCATTTCGCGATATAGTGGCTTCTCCTCTTCAGATGCAAGGCAGCAGGCGTCCTGTCGCCTCAAAACCGTTGCCAAGATCATAAACACTAAGCCCACTCAGTTGCCTACTGTGCCCGAATGTCTGGGTCCAACAACGGAAAGGGGTGAAAAAAAAACCCCCATGCTCAATCCCCAAGGCAACCACCCTCACATCACATGCTGCCTGTCGTGGACTCGAAAGCTTGTCATCAAATGACTGGGATAATGCCCCGCATCTCGGGAGCAGCCGAGGACGAAAAAAAAGGCGACCAGTGAACCAGGCAGCAAAAAAGAAAAAACCCCTGACACGACACCCTTCTGGAAATCTTCGATGCAGCGCAGCGTGACCGAGATCTCACATGTGGAAGTTCCATTCATTTGGGGCTTTGCACCACGCACACGCACATGCGTACCCCAATCTTCTCTAAAAATAGAAACCACACAGTCGCCAAGTCCACGCACGCACACTTGCATGTGCATTTGAGAACCTTGCGACTTCAAACAAGGCGACATTTTCAAGCCCTCAAGGCAGACACCACGGGGCGCGCGGGGCTCAACACCGAGGGGACGGCGGCGGGGTGCCAAATGAACCCGGTCACGAAACGCCATCCCGTGCAGGTTTACGTGCCTCATCCTTGCCGCGGGGCGCCGCAGGCAGGGCTGAAGTCTTGAGATGAAAATGTGACACGAAGATCTGAAGGAATGCCTCAGGCCACCATGCGCTTCCCAGATTTACACACCGAAGCAACGAAGATTGAAACCCCCTGAAAATGGCCGACAAGGCTCAAACAAACCTGGAAGCTGGCGGAGTCGGCGCGGAATTCATCACGCAAAGACGCATCTTTGCAATGCCACTTGCTCCATTCCGTACTCGGTATTTGGACGGACACCGAGGTTTCAAAACTGACGGGACGTACGTCAACCCGAGGACGCGGCTATGGCTTAGACCTGGGCTGGCGGCGTGGCGACAACATCCAGCTCGCCACTCGTTTACGTGAGAGGTGTGGCAGCCTCGGCAAACAGTCACAGCTACAATGATGGTTGAGTCCAGACTGCAAACAATGAGAAGTGTTTGATCTGTATACAAGTGTTCTGTGCAGAGTATTCCTACACCCTGATCAGGTGAGAGAAGGTCCAGTGTGTCTCAACGTGGCTTCTGTCATCCGGTCATAGTTACCAATTTACATTGCTGATCGCAAAACCGTGTAAATCCTGACGGTGAAGGCGCAGCTGATTTCCGTATCCATCGTCCATCTCATAATCCCACATATCTGAACCTCCGACATATGACCTTGTCCCGTGGTATCCTTATTCCGGAACGCCGCGCAAAACAAAAGAACATAACCCAACAAAATCAAAACGAAGAGAAAAGAAAACAAACTCGAACAAGTGATCCCATCTTGTTGACTCCGGCCCATGCAATTGATCCCAAGTCGTCTATCCTGCCAAAATATGGGACAAAAGGAAAGAGATGGTTGAACCAGTGCATATCGCAGCAACGACGGGGTGAAAACGGATACGGCACCATGAATGGCAAAGTCTCCATGCTGCACAACCCAAGGCTAGAAGTACTCTGAGTGGGGTGTCAAGTTTCCAAGCATCCCGAGGGGTGACTCCGGTGACGAGGTCATGTAGCCAAGCTGCTCAGCGAGGCCCTGCTCGGGAAAGTTTTGTTCGGGCGATGGCAAGGTCCACTGACCAACTACGTCGAAATGCTGCAGCTGGAAAGGCTGCTGCTGGAAAGGCTGCTGTGTGAAATGCTGTTGTGGGAGGTACGGCTGGGAAGGGACCTAGACTCCCGGAGATACACCCAATGCAGCCTGTGAGTCCTGCTGTGCTTTCTCCAGGTCTCTGATACGCTGAACCAAACGGGAAGTTTGCTGTGTGAGTGCGTCGACTTGGGATTGGAATTCCTTGATCTGCTGGCGCAGACGTTTATTCTCCTCGCGAGGGTCCGAGCCGCTATCGTCGTCCTCGCGCTTCCGCTTCTGCCCCGCCGCGATTTCGCTCCCCGCGTCGTCCGTCTCAGCTTCCACAACACCGTTTTGACCGCCGTTCTGGGTGTGGACCCGTCGCAAATGCTCGTTCAGGTTTTCAGCTCGAGAGAAGCCTTTTCCGCCGTGTCGCTTGCAGTTCAGATGCGGACAATGGAATGACTGCTTGGGACCGCCGTGCTTTCCGTGGACCTCCCGTTCGTGTCTTAGTAGGCCGCCCGCATAAGTGAAGCCCGGGAGTTTCTCGCATCCGTCGGCAGCGCATTTATACGGACGATCGTGCTTGTCCATATGTTTGCTGGATTCGTTAGCAAGAGCTCATCTCGGCGGGATCGCAAGGTCAACATACTTCCATTCGCATTTGCGCCCAAACTCCTTGACTTCCTCGGTGCATTCCGGGAATGTACATACGAACTTTCCATCCCCATTCTTCGTGACTTCCCGATCGGGCTTCGGGATCGGCTTGATGCGAGTCGGCGTGATCGCGGTCGGCGAATCCTCCTTTACCGGCAAGGAGGAAGGTGGCAGGACCTCTGCTGCCAGGTTGAGCTGAGGCTCTGGACTCTCAACGAAAGTTACCGGCGCATTGAATGTTGCGACTGTCGCAAGGTCTGCAACAACGGAGTCGTTGATGGGATCCTGATGGTCCATCGGGGGGTACGAGTCGTCATGTTGCATGTACGCCCGATGCTCGAACACCACACTCATCTTGCCGTCGAAGTCGGCTCCCGCGCCGTCGTAGTCCTCCACGGCGGCGGTATATACTTGCGAAGTCTAGGTGTTGTTTTGTGGTACAAGAGTAAAACACCCCGAATCGTCGAGGGATGATGGCGCCAAAGCAGTGCGAGTCTCCGAAATCGAAACCGAGTTGGCAGGTCGCAAGAGGTGTTGAGGAAAGAACAATTCGAGGATTACGAAGCTGCCTTTTGAGATGCGCCTGCCGAGCTTCGCGAAAGATCCCGATATGGCAAGCTTCGAGTCGGCGCGAGAAGTTTGGCCTGAAATCTGAGGTCAAGGGGCAGGAGGCGAGGCATGCAGAGTGGCGGAGCCTGGCGTCTCGGGTAAACACTGGGTAACGAGGAGCGGGATGCTTTGTCATCCGCCGCCTGATTCCTGACGATTCTGTCAATTTATGGCCCCCAACCACACTTGATAAGATAACTGCGAGTTCTTGGCACCGCAGCGAGGCAACCAAGAGCAGAGACTCGGGGGCTCGGTGTGTCTCACCTTGGCATCGAATCTGCAAGCTTAGTCGACAACGGTCAACAATGTTTCGTCCACTCGGTCTGCGAGGTCGGAACAAGGCGGCTGGCACCTCATATTAGTATTCGACTCGAAAACGTCGCGAGTCGATAGCGAATCGCCCAACCGACGTGAATACGGTTGGTGCTGAGGCAGCCATGGCCCGCCCATGACTCATCGAGAAGGATACCGGCTTCGGCTTCGGGCTTCAAGGCTACCACACCCTCCTGAACATGGACGCCATAGGCTATCAGCCGCCAATATTGATCAATACTCGACTACCTCGCCCCCTCGCACAGTATCCCGGAGTGAAGACGCGACTGTCGCTCGGCAACGCGTTAAAGCCCAACTATTTCAGCCCCTGGATGCAACCCTGAACCGACTTGCCCAGATGTGCACAACGTCAACAGAGTCACATATAAAATGCAGCATGGGTCTGTCTGAGTCCTCTTGAAGCCGTCGCCACGTCCTCAAGGCGCCAAGACGTGGACAAGGCCTGCGGTATCGAGCATCGGCATCCAGTCCTTGCTGGAAGCCGCACTGAATACCCAACGGCGGACGCTTGAATGCTCCAAGGCGGCCGGCCGGACCTGCTGCCTTCCACCACCTCGTCAGGCAGGACCGTCAAAAAGCCACCGGGCAAGGAGAAAAACAGCACAAAGGTGGAGCTCATGCGTCCTAAACCGCGCGTGTGAGGGGCCTGTGGCCCCTGAAAAGACGTTCTCCCGGAATCAGAGACAGAAGCGTCCATTCGTCCCAGGACATTGATGCTACACCTCCGCCGCTCGGGAGGATCTGATACCACACACACTGTGGGGCGACAATCAACCAAGCACACAAAGGCGTCATCAGACATCGGGTGCAGGCAGCGCTCCTCAGACACTACTTCGCCAAGATCTTCTGGGCATATTCTGCCGCGACCAACTGGTGTCTTTCCCCAGCAGTCACTGAGCGTGCCTTGGTATCCTAGGACGCATATCTTCCAGGACGTGACTGATGCGTGGCGCTCTTGGGACTACCGTGCTGTCATGACACCAGTCCGTCCATGTGTGATAGAGCAAGGATGAAAACGGGGACTCACCGGTGAGTGTCACCTCCCCGAGCTGGATAACGCCTTGGTGAAGTTCTTGATGGAGAACCGGCCGGTGAGTCACCTGAAGCGGCAGACCTCCGTTTAGAGGTGACCTAGGTGTGAGCATGAGTGACACCTTTGCGATGCATCCATATCACGCACTCCATGCCGTCGAGGCGAATGTCGTATGTATCGCATCCCCACCGCCCAAGTATCTGCCTGCCCAGGGCGGCATCTTGCCTTATATGGGCAGCACTTCGCCCGAGTAGCATCATCCCAGCCCAAAACCACAGGAATGAATCGGCGTTGAGGAGAGTACCGAACTTTCACACAATCGTCAAGCTCTTGGAGCATGCGGGCGCCGCCCTCATCACAACCGTCGCATCTCGTGTGTCGTGTGGTCAGGGTCAAAATGATCAAAACGTACACATGAAGACATGAAGACATAAAACCATAGCATTCAATTATAAATCGCCTAGCGCTCCCCGCGGCGAAAAGGACTCGTCGTTGGTGACGTCGTTTATCATGGGTGTCAGATGAAGCCATGAAAGAGTTTGTCGGATGAGATATGACAAAACAATAGGCTATCGAGCACTGGACGTTGCTTCCTTGAATTCGAGGCATTGAGAGGCAACAAGGCTGCACTCTAAACTCAACAAGCGCCCTTCCCCACCTCAATCCTTGCATCCGGTCAACGGCCCACGGCCCGACCCTGCGGCAGTCCCGTCACTCTTCCGCTTCTGTGCCTTTTTGCAGCTTCGTAAAGTGAATTCAAGATGAATTGAACTCAATATTTCACCGGAATTGGTTCCAAATGGCAGAACGAAACATACCACAACATACCAACTCGGCATCGGGTATTCTCACGCCGTTATCATCCCCAGAAGCGCACGATGGAACGTGAGCGGAGCACGTCCGGATGATAAGCTCGATGCTCAACTCCCAAGAGGGCCCGCCACAAGCCGAAACCCCGCGCGCGCATTGCATCGGGCCGCCGTAAGTCTTACTAAGACGATGATGAAGCGGTTTGCAAGACAAGAAAACATGCAATTGGAAGACAAAGTCTCCGTTGGGCGGAGCTTGGGGCCAAACTAAGCAATGATTGTGCGCAATCTATTGTAAACCAAGACTGATGACCGCGCGCGAGCGAGAAGTCGTATAAGAAGGTCTGCCGTTGACGGAGCAGTCAGAAACGTAACCTGGAGACTACACCTACTACTACTACCTACTCCTGAGCACACGCGAACACGATGGCTACGACTGTCTCCGTCACGCTTCCCGAGCCGTTTGCAAGTATCCCGCGCGAGACGCTGACCTTTGGTCCCTCCCCCATCCAGCACCTGCCCCGCATCTCCCAAGCGCTGGGGGGCAAGGTGAATGTGTACGCCAAACGCGAAGATGTGAACTCGGGTCTTGCCTATGGAGGGAACAAGACGCGGAAGCTAGAGTGAGCTCGTCTCGTCCTACCCGCCTGCGGTCACCTGTGACAAGGGAAAATGTGTAGGTAACCAGAGAACAGATATCTCGTCCCCGAGGCCCTCGCCCAAGGATGCGACACCCTCGTCAGCATCGGTGGCGTGCAGTCCAACCACACCCGTCAGGTCGCCGCCACGGCTGCCAAGCTTGGTCTCAAAGTTGCTCTGGTGCAGGAGCACTGGGTCGATTGGATCGATCCAGGCTATGAACTTGTCGGCAACATACAGCTTTCCAGGCTTATGGGTGCCGATGTGAGGCTTGATCCGTCTGGCTTCGGTATCGAGCACAAGCAGACATTGGCCAAGCTCAAGGACGAGCTGGCTGCTAATGGCTCTCGGCCGTGTAAGTTATCCACAGCATACACGATTTAGTTTCTAACCAATTCAGATTATATACCCGCGGGAGCGAGTGACCACCCCCTCGGAGGCCTCGGCTTCGCACGGTGGGCATTCGAAGTCGAGGCGCAAGAGAAACAGCTAGGAGTGTTCTTCGACACGATCATTGTGTGCGCCGTGACCGGATCGACCATGGCAGGCATGGTAGCTGGCTTCAAGTTGGCCGAGAAGCTGGGCTCGCGCAAGCGCAAGGTGGTGGGCATCGATGCCTCGGCCAAGGTCAAGCAGACCTTTGACCAGGTGTTGCGGATCGCGAAGCAGACGGGGACAAAGATAGGACTCCAAGAGGATGATATCACAGAGGCAGATATCATTCTCGATGACAGGTATCACGCGGGGACGTACGGCATTCCCGACGCGGAGACAATCGCAGCGATCAAATTTGGCGCTTCGACAGAGGCATTTATCACCGATCCGGTATATGAGGGCAAGAGTTTAGCGGGCATGCTCGACATGATCAGAAAGGGGGAGGTTGGCGAGGGAAGCAACGTGCTGTATGCGCATCTTGGTGGTCAGCTTGCTCTCAATGCGTACTCCAAGCTGGAGTGAAAGTGCATCGTACTGGGAAGGATTTGGTGATGCTTGGCGAACTGCTTGTGTCGTTACATCGGGTGTTGGGGTTCGGTTCAGCCCTTTGAACCCCCACTCCCGAGTCGTTGATGAAATACAAACGCGGCTTCCGCGGATTGAAAAATCGAAAAATGTGTAGCACGAGTGAAGATGGCGGTTTGGTGGTGGGTCGGGAAGCTGTTGTTGGGTAAATTTTGTTGACCGATGAGGTAAGAGGTGTCTGCAGAGTGGAAACCGGCGTCTTGTCGACCATGGGGGTCGCCCAGCCCACAATCGACAACAGAAGCATGTGGGACTGCATGTGTCGTAGAAATAGAAGCTTCCCATCCACTTTTGGCATTCCCCATTCTTCCCATCCTTTTTTCCGTTATCCACAACCCGCATTTTTGAGATTCAGACTCACATCTCGTCAAATCCGGTCCTTGAGAACTTCGGCCCCGATCTCGGCCCACATCAGCCAGCCCTAATTTTTTGGAGTGCAAGTGCGATCACTAGTAGCTGGATTGGTGTTGGAGCAGACCCGACCAGAAAAGGCCGTTAGCAAGCATCTCCATTGCTTTTTGGCCCGAGTATGGCTCAGCAGGGGGCTGATTCGCCAGTGGGCGATGAGAAGGGTCGAGATGTTGAGAAGGTGCTGGCTTCTGAGGAGCATTCGCCCGACTTAGCCAAGGGCACTCCGCAGGCTGCTATTCAGGATTTTGACGTTGAAAGAGTCGAGCGCGTGTACAAGTACGGTATGGCTCCTTCTATGAGCGGCCCTTTTGCTGATATCAGTCCACAGGAAACTAGACTTTCGCATCATCCCGGCCTTCTGGGTGCTGTACTTTCTCTGCTCTGCCATCCGGTCCAACATTGGCATTGCTCAGACGATGAATCGGGATGTTGGCCACGATCTGATGTCGGTCCTGCGGTTGACGCCTAAGGACACTGCAACTGCGCTGACCCTCTTCTACGTGTCATACGTCCTGTTTGATCTGCCGTCCAACCTGGTCATGAGCAAGCTCAGCCCTCGGGCGTGGATGGCCCGCATCGTCTTTGCGGTGGGCCTGATAGGCACTTGCTTTGCCGCGGCCAATGCTGCCTGGAGCGTGAAGCTGCTTCGATTTCTGCTGGGTGTCGTTACTGCCGGCATGTGGCCAGGCATGGCGTATTATCTCACCCTGTTCTACCCGCCTTCGCGAACCGGCAAGCGAATCGGCATGTACTTCACAGCCTCGCAGGTCTCGGCCGCTGTTGTAGGGCTTGTGTCGGCTGGCTTCCAGCAGATGGATGGTCTTGGAGGGTTGGTGGGCTTCCGGTGGATGTTCTTGATCTACGGCCTCCTCGGCATGGTTCTTGGCGTCGTGTTGCTCTGGTGGCTGCCTGACCGACCACTGGCTCCTGGGGAGACTCGTACTAGAAGCAGATGGCTGAAGTGGCTCCCAACGAGCCCCGAGGCGCTCACTGGAGAAGACGCCATAGTTCACTACCACGATCTCCGGAGAGTCTACCACGCCCGGCCCTGGAATCTCAAGGATCTTGGATATGTCCTCATCGACTGGCGACTCTGGCCACTGGTTCTCATGTACTTTGGAGTTGTCGGTGTTGGAATCGGCACCCAGCTTTACGGCAACATCATCATCGCCTCCATCAACCCCCAGTTCACCGGTGTGCAAATCAGCTTGCTCTTTGCCCCGATCTGGATGGTACGTGTTCCTGGTGTGCCTGCGACTGGCTAGCCCGCTGACGAGCGTAGATGGACTTTGCTGCCATCCTGTTGGTCGTGCCGGTCTCTGACCGGTTTCACCGATACCGCGCAGTCTTCTTCTCGGCAGCCGTGTGCATCCAGATTGCTGGTCTTCTCACCGTCACGTTTGCCTTGTCCAACCTCTGGGCGAGGTACGGCGGCCTATTGTTGATTGGCTTTGGCCTTGGTCCCACGGTTCCGATCTGCATGACTTGGACGAACGAGATCTTCCAGAAGCGCCACAGGGAGGTTGGCGTCGCTGCCGCCTCCGCTTTGGTTTCCGGTCTTGGGAATCTAGGCAGCATCACGACCACGTACGCCTTGTATACGGGATGGCCTGAGGATGCTGCCAAGGGTCCGCATCAATATCGTCGCAGCAATTTTACCATGATCGGAATCCTCTGCATCAGTATTGCCAGCAGCTTGATCATGACTGTTCTCCTCAAGATCTTTGGCAACAACCCCAGCCAGAAGATAGCTGGTGTCAAGGGGTCGCCAGCCGAGTCGGCGGACGAGTTTTTAGACGGTGCTGCTCGCCGCGAGGCCCAGCAGAGGGGCTTCAAGCGGATGTGGTGGAGCAAATCTTAGGCGTCGCCCTTGAGAAGGGCAAAGGTGGGAGCTGGGGCGAGCCTGCGGTGCACATGTCAACAACCATCGCCATCCTAGCCGGGAAAGAGGAGGCTTCGTTTCACGACATTCGTTCGACAACAGGTTTCGGACTTATCAATATTTTGAATACTTTTCGTTTGAGTTTATGTCCTGGTCTGGCATAGACAGGTGCCTTTTCATTCGAGGGAGACACAAACGTTCCCGCTCGTCCTTCAAGGCGATGAGGAGGTCGGGCTGGGAACCCTCGATCGATGGAGGTTGGACACCTCGACAGTGACAGTGCCGCTGCGCCATCGCTGGGAAAAGGCGCCATGGAAAGCTTGGAGGGTTGAGGCGACAATGCTCTTGCGCTATCGCTTTCGACCTTTTCACTGGGATCTTGGCAAGGCGGTTTGGAGGGATTTTCCTTTGGTCGGGTTGCGTTGCTGCTTCATATGATACCCCATTTGTGTTTAGATACGCTGTCACGTCCGAGGTCTTCGCCACTCGACAGCGAAAGTGCTTTTACGCCATCGCTGGGACGGCGTGTTGGGACCGAGACTTTGGCTGGCGACAATGCTTCTACGCTATCGCAGGGTCGGTCTCGTGGGCGTTTGTTGGATACGGATATCCTGGAACAGAAGAGGGAGACTGGTCTTTCGTTGAAAGCTGCTCGTCAGGTTTGGCGTGGTATCATAATCGAGTCGTTGATCCCTCAAACCTGCTACTGTTCTTGAACCGATGATTGCCCGGGCTCCGTCGCCATGGATAGCACAAAGTTTCCAAGCGTTTGTTTAGCTAGGAGCGAATTGGTGTCCGCTCTCCACTCTTTTGATGAGTTTGGGCACGGACCAGCGATACTTGAGAAGAAACATGAAGCTACAGCGTGACGCCAGAAACGGCTGACATTACCCGCTTTTTATAATGCTGACGTCTTTATCAGCTAGTGCCACGAAGTAGCGCCAGGTAA
Source organism: Cercophora sp. LCS_1 (assembly GCA_036250225.1). NCBI lineage: Eukaryota > Fungi > Ascomycota > Sordariomycetes > Sordariales > Lasiosphaeriaceae > Cercophora > Cercophora sp. LCS_1. The sequence goes on from JAPZLL010000003.1 coordinate 910,297, forward strand.
GTAGGGTGACCTGACGCATCAAGGCACCAACGTTTCGTTGCTCCAGCACGTGACTCCTCTAGACTCAGCATTTTCCCGGTCCAACATTCTCCTCCATACAGGATCATCGCCCGCGAGCTCGTCCTAAATTTCCACCTTGCCTTCAGCAAGGCAGTTTCTGCGTGTCGCACGACTACTTTCCGGAGGGACGTGATTCTCGTGCACACCAGCGGAAACACCGCCAATGAACATGCCTCGAATTATGCGCGGTTGCCGCCTGGCGCCTGGCGGATAGGCGCCCACGCGGACAAAACGCCCAACGAGCGGGGTTGGGCAGAGGCCTCTTGACGACGACGACGACGACGACGACGACAACCGCCTTCGACTCCCTCAATCAGACCGACCGAGATTCAAGCTACACATCTCGACAGCTGCTTACGGTAGGTACGTCTTGTCTGTCTGGCAGCTGCCACAGTTTCAGCTGCTGATTAGTTGTACCGACAGTCCCGCGCACATTAGCCGTCCGGTCAGGCGCCTGCCTGCTTTTTCCCACCGCCGAACATTCGTATGGATAGCTACCGAGAGAACTGAGCTGGGCGGTGTTGTGCAATGCGACTCCTGGAACGTGACGATACTGGTGGGGTCCGGTTGACAGAGGACCTCCCCAACAACAAGATTCCGCCGTATGCGATACTTTCACACACATGGGGCGACGGGGAGGTCCTCTTCAGCGACATGATGGACGGTACAGGCAAGAACAAAGTAGGCTACGCTAAGATTCGATTTTGTGGAGATCAAGCCTGGCGCGATGGGTTGAGATTCTTCTGGGTCGACACATGCTGCATCGACAAGTCAAACAGTGTTGAGCTTCAGGAGGCGATCAACTCAATGTTTCGTTGGTACCGCAATGCAATCAAATGCTACACCTATCTCGTGGACGTCTCAATCTCTTCGTCCGACGCTGATGATAAGTCCATCTGGGAGCCGGCTTTCCGAGTGAGCAGGTGGTTCACCCGGGGGTGGACTCTTCAAGAGCTCATTGCTCCAATATCAGTCGAATTCTTCTCTGTGGAGGGAGTGCGTCTTGGGGACAGGACGACTCTGGAGAAAGTTACTCACGATGTGACGGGGATTCCACTCGAGGTCCTCCGAGGAGTGCCTCTGTCAGATTTTAGTGTCGATGACCGAATGACATGGATCGAGAACCGTATGACAACACGCGAAGAAGACATGGCATACTCGCTTTTCGGCATCTTCGATGTCCAGTTGCCTCTTCTCTACAGTGAGGGAAAACAGAAAGCATTTAGACGGCTGCGAGAGGAAATCAGCAAAGCTTCAAAGACTGAGCAAACTTTCGATGAGGCCGAAGCTCGCTGTCTGGCCGATCTGCATGTCACCGACCCACGCCACGACAAGAAGCGTATCGAAACGGCAAAGGGCGGCCTCCTGAAAGACTCGTACCGTTGGGTCCTCAGCAACACCCAATTCCAGCAATGGCACAACGGCGAGGACAATCGACTTCTCTGGATCAAAGGCGACCCCGGCAAGGGCAAGACCATGTTGCTTTGCGGCATCATAGATGAGATGGAGATATCTGCCCCGTCCTGCCTGCTGTCCTTCTTCTTCTGTCAAGCAACCGATTCACGCATCAACAACGCCACTGCGGTTCTACGCGGATTAATCTACCTCCTTATCAGCCAACAACCAGCACTTATCTCACACGTACGAAAGCAGTATGATCTCGCAGGGAGAAGCACATTTGAGGGCACGAACGCGTGGGAGATCTTGTGCGAGATCTTCACTGCTATCCTGCAAGATCCGGTGTTGAAGACGACTTATTTGATCATCGACGCGCTTGACGAATGCGTAACAGACTTGGCGCGGCTCCTCAACCTGGTCGTCCAGTTGTCATGTGTATCTTCTCGTGTCAAGTGGATAGTCTCAAGCCGCAACTGGCCGGAGATCGAGGAACAGTTGGCAATGGCGGCGCAGAATGCCTGGCTAAGCCTTGAACTCAATGGCGAATCCGTGGCCACCGCCGTTGCCATATACATCGACCACAAAGTCCTTCACTTATCCCACCTGAAACGGTATGACAACAAAACGGAGACCATTGTGCGCGATTATCTTTCCTCCAACGCGAATGGGACATTTCTCTGGGTGGCCTTGGTCTGCCAAGCACTTGCGGACCCCAAGGTTCGGAAGCGGCAAACCCTGGCAAAGTTACGCACATTTCCGCCCGGGCTAGATTCACTGTATGCGCAAATGATGGAGCAGATTGTTCTCTCCGAGGATGCAGATCTCTGCAAGCAAATACTTGCCGTCACCACGATTGTTCACCGGCCCATCAGCCTTCGGGAACTTACTGCTCTTGCCGAGATGCTGGACGACATTGCAGATGATCCGGAATCCTTAGAAGAGATTGTCAAGGTCTGCGGTTCGTTCTTAACCCTTCGGGAACAACTCGTCTACTTTGTCCACCAATCCGCCAAGGATTTTCTGTTCGGCAAGGCCACACACCAAGCTTCTCGAGACGCTTTCAAGTGGACCTTTCCTCTGGGGGTGGAAGTGGTAAACCACATCATCTTCTCAAAGTCACTTAATGCAATGTCTACGGTCTTGCGGCGCGACATGTACGACTTGAAGGCACCGGGATTCCCAATCGACCAGGTTCAAACGCCATCTTCAGACCCACTAGCCACAGTTCGGTACTCGTGCGTCTTCTGGGCTGACCATCTCCGCGACTCGATTTTCGACAAAGACATGCCGCAATACAACACACTGGATACGGTCCAGACCTTCCTTGAGAAGAAGTATCTTTACTGGCTCGAAGCTCTCAGTCTACTCCGAGCTATGTCGGAGGGTATTATGGCCATAAGACAGCTTGAAGGCCTACTTGTAGGTGTTAGTTACTAAAGCTAAAGAACTATACTAACAAAGATGCAGGGGCGTGCTGATCAAACACATCTAAAGGCCTTTGTTCGAGATACATATCGGTTCGCTCTCTCCTACAGATGGATAATTGAGCAAGCTCCTCTTCAAGCATACGCTTCAGCCCTCGTATTTGCACCGGCTTGCAGTCTGGTGAAAAGGAAATTCAAAGCGGAAGGGCCCAGCTGGCTCAGTACGAAGCCAGTAGTAGAAGCGGACTGGAATGCATGCCTACAGACGCTCGAAGGCCACAGCAACTGGGTTAAGTCGGTTGCCTTTTCACCAGATGGCCAACAGCTTGCATCCGGTTCCGGCGATACTACTGTAAAGCTCTGGGATCCCGCTTCGGGGGAATGCGTACAGACGCTCAAAGGCCACAGCGGCTCGGTTAATTCGGTTGCCTTTTCACCAGATGGCCAACAGCTTGCATCCGGTTCCTACGATACTACTGTAAAGCTCTGGGATCCCGCTTCGGGGGAATGCGTACAGACGTTCGAAGGCCACAGCAGCTCGGTTAATTCGGTTGCCTCGTCGCTGGATAATTTAGGGGGATACAGGTACGGTTTAGGAAAGGACGGAACGTGGATTATTTGTAACCGCCGGAACGCGTTATGGTTACCACCGGAATACCGCCCATTCTGTTCTGCCGTCCAAGGGCGGATGATATCCATCGGCTGTTCATCGGGACGAGTCTTTAGCATCGGCTTCTCGCGAGATGTTTAGTACATTTCAACTCTCTTTTCCTTCATCCTCTTTATTTCTTTTTCCTAGCTTGACACCAGAAGGGTCCGGGAAGATGGTTTTTTTTATAGATACTATGGAAATTCTATCATTTTCCATCGATGTCGAGATGATTACGTAGTTTGCTTTGAGAAGGCAAGATAAACGGCTTCAGTTCTCTTGACGCCACATGTGATATGACGGAGGCGAATTTGCTTGCGGCTGTTTCCCGGCTCGGTGAGTCATCCGTCGCGCGAGAAGAGACATCGCCATTCGCGCACGATCTGCCTTCGCTCTGCATCTCTCGGGCAACGGATCCAGACGACTCCGCAAATGATTGGTCTAGCAGCGACGAGCCGCAACACCAACTTCATAATGCTGCTAGTTCCGCGAGACAGCCAGTTCGTGGCGCGAGGTTGCCGCAGCGGAGTGAGTTGCGACCTGCTCGCAACACCCTCCCTTTCGTGCCATATGAGGACTGGGCCCCAGGCCAGTCATATGAAGAACACACACCCACTTGCATGCACTACATCATGGAATGGAAGTTGACACTGAACAAGAGAGTAGCGGCTAAGCAGACCGAAGAAAACCTTGTGGTTGCTCTAAGCGATTTCTGGTAGAAGGAGCTGGCATTTAAGATCGCTAATATTGTGCAGTCGACGGGCAAGTCGTATAGAGCCGACGCAACGACGATTGTCATCTCCGTGAACGACCGCTCCGAGAGGGATATAACAAAGCACTTCAAAGAGCTGTGGAGAGGCAACTCCAATCGTGGGGCCACCTTCTCTGCATTGGCAAGACCTTGCGGGTCAACGTCTCGTTTAACTATGCGGAAAGTGGAAAAACGGGCCGTACCGCTGGACGGGGGGCTACTGCCACTCAGCTCGTCGAGAGGGATGTTCGGCTCGATGCGGAGCAGGTAGCCTCTGGTGCGCCGGACGCCTGGAGGCAGGTGTACACAATCTTTAGGTGCCTAAAACCCCCGTGCAATCGGGGACCCTACTGTTGGCAGGATCCCAATACCAAGAAGCATTACAAACCCATGGGTCATCACTTGAGGAATTTTGCCAAGTTCGTACAGCAAGGCTGCACACTGGAGAGACACAGCGACGTCCTACAGGACATCCGGATGCAGCTTTATGCCGAGGACCAACTGTCACGACCCAGGTCATGACCTCAAGGAGGGAGCACGGACCAACTATGGAACGCCAATCATTGGGCCCGGGGTGCAACGACCCACAAAGCCCCGGCGAGCCAATCAGGATGGACCCGAAGACCCGGGGCAAAGAGCCCGGGTCCTCGGGGCAGGGAACCACACAGAACGGACCCGGAGACCCGGGGCAAGAGGATCGGGTCCTCGGACCCGCAATCAACATAGGTATCTAGTTACGATAGTTGTGCCCACAACTGTGTGAGGACTCTTGGATCCTCACGCTAGCAATACATTGTTCTTGAACACCGCTCAGTGAGACCTATTGTCTGGGACCTCTGGGTCTACGATCCGCTTAACAGTGTATCCCCCTTCGAGAGTTGTACTAGCCTTCACTCAGTCACCTTGCACCTACCTTACTTAGAGCATTGGACCTTGTCCGCTCTTACGATCTGTCTTTACCAGGGTCACAACGGTGGACCTGGAGCAGGCCGTAACACTATTTTAACAGTTATCTTTTAGGATTACTATTATTTTGTAGTTTACTGTCGATTATGCTCTGAATTAGAATGCGCTTGTGGAGAGCGATGTTTGGCGCTATTATAGTTGTGGTGCGGTTGATGGTGCGATAGATGATGCTGCTGTTAGTAGCGGAGAGGTGAGGCGATAATACAGTGCGTCCCAGTTCTGGGCTTCCCGTAGTCCCAAATTCAGGCGCTCATTTTTTTGGATTGGGAAAATCCTAATCCGTCGTGCCCGTCCATGAGTGGTAAGTACTGCGTGCGAATAAAAAATGAGTCCATACTGTGTTAGCGCGTCCGTGTGTCTGTAACATATGAACAGAGTGCACGCGACCAGACGCCCATTTCGCTCCTAGCTGTAACGTTGTCGTTGAGGAAGGAACACTAAGACGCGTCACATAAATCCTTATCTCCCACGCCCCGCAACAACTTCAGGTGGGTTCAGCGGATGGCAAACTTCTTCTTCGCGTCCAGAGCCAAAGCCCCAGAGCACAATGAAAAAGAGAAAAGAGACACGGCCGGTCAGACTTCCACCGATACCCACCCCGCCTGAGCGCCCGAAGGCAAGACCTCAAAGGCAGGGTACAGATCATCGCACACTCTCTATACAGCCAAGCCGTAAGGCAAGGCCGCCACCTTTGCAGGCAGAGCGGGAGTAAAAGGGGATGCTAACTGTAGGGCGTCGAGGAGATAAATCATCAACCCGGGTGGGATCTGTGGCTCCTTTAGGGAACACAAAAGAGGACGACTACTATAGAAATGATTCTATGAAGTATTGTCGACATGAAGAAAAAAAAGAGAAAAGAAGTTGGAAAGGATGGGAGGGAGCGGAAGATTATATGCATGTTGGTTCTTGGTCTGTGCACGCCTGCATTTTTTGACGTTCACAGGCGCAGAGATTTTTGGTGGGGCTGGGTGGTTGGGTTGGGAGCCGCAGGACCCACTGGGCGACTTCACCTGCCAAGATTCCAGGAAAAGCTCATGTTTTGCCGTCCTGGTGTGCCAATTCTGGCTGGCCTTGACCAGATCTTCTTGGCACCCTCAGGCACCTAGAGCTCGGGCCACCAAGCACCTACCAAAGTCTCTCGACAGCTCAGGAACTCCAAAGCGGCATCCCAATTCACGGCTGCATACCATCGTCTTAGAGCCAGAATCCCGGAGCATGGTGCTCAAAAAGATTTAAATTTGAGATGCTGTCCTATCGTGCTCGTTTCTAAGAAATCCTCAAGAAGAAGAAAGACAGTTCTGCTGCGATTTCTCAAGTGATCTAAGGAAAGCGTACTCGTGCCGCAGTGCTGCCTCTTGATATTTTGCCTTCTTTTATTGAACATTTTGTATTTTTGCCCCTTCACTTGCATCTTACCTTCCTGGAAAGTGTTCTAGACTCTGTGGCTCATTGTAGCTGGGAACTATGGCTTGACTAGATAGGAATGAGGTTTGCAGCGTTTCGAATCATCGCGACGCGCATGTGTGCGGCGGCGCGTGCACGAATTTTAGCGCCTTGGCAAAAGCGCCTTGGCTCAGTCGCCCCACCTTAGCCAAGCGAAGCTTTGTGCCTCAGCAATGGTAGGGTTGGCTCTGCGGAGCCAAAACTCTATTCTCGATTGGCAAAGATAGAATGCCACCGCTGGCCTACCTCCCTCCCATTTTCCTCCACAGACCGTCTTTGACATCCAGCCGCCGTCTCGCACACCCACCCAACATCAGATCATCACACAGCTGAGCCCCTAGCCTCCACCGACCTACCAGACGGCCGTGGTACCTCGTGTGCCACGACGTGGTCTCCGCCCGTCTGTTCTGCGCCACAACAAACTGACCACAGCAATTATATACCTGGGTACCAACACGGTCCAGAAATGCCCTTGCTCCACATTACACCCAATATTACTAATATGTCCTACATCAGTGCCCGTGCCAGTGCCACTATGGCAACCAAGTCCATGGCTCCCTTGCCCCGGCACCGCATCCTGCACCATCTCCGCCTTGAATGGGAGTCACATCACCGGCGACTGGTGTACAAATATAATGCGGTCCACTCCTTCCTTTACGAGCCCGACATTAAGGATCTGGAGGACCTCGCCGCGGGCATGACCCTGGAGCAAGCCGATTTCTGTTGTAATAAGTCGGTTGCCCTTTACATCATGACGGCGGAGAAATCACTCTTCCCTCGGGCTTACCTACTACTCGAGATGCTCCACAACCACCTTTACGACAAATGGTTTCGCCCCTACCGCAGGGAGCTTGAATACGGCCAGTTTCTCGCCAGGACCATCGTGCCTCAGTGCCCCTCGCTCCCTACCGGCGCAAGGCCTGGCGACGTGGTTGACATCGTTATTCCCGTTCACGCGGCTATTTGTAACAGAGCGGAGGAAGCTCGACTCGCTCTTAAGGAGCTCGGGCCCAGCCTTCAGAGTAAGTCTGTGCTTAAACCCAGACTTCCTAGGGAATACTGGAGGGGGCTCAACAGAAATCGGTCCCTTTTGTCCATCATTCGACATCAGGAGTTTTTTATTCTCCAGCCACTCTTCCGGGCTCTCGCCATTGTCATCCGTGGCGAGTCGTTTAACGCTCAGGTGTTGGATATCGGGCAGCTTAGTGTCCTGGTCATCCGTACCGGTGTAGAGGAAGGCCTAAGTGCCCCTATCTCCTTTGACCCAATCGCCCACCAGATCAGCGCGTTGTTCCACGGCTCCCACCGCGAGACAGCCGTTGAGACGGCGCTCGATACTGCTGTTGACTTTGTAATGGATTTGGAGGAACGCGAAGTGGCGGCGTTTGGTCTTCGACCTGATCCTGTCGCCTCAACTCGTGGTCTTGAGGACGGATGCTTTCGAGGTCCGAGTTTTCGACATAAAGCTATCCAACTGGGGTGGGCCCAGTGGGGAGATGACCCCCTAGTGGGGCCAAGCTCTCAGTGGGTTGACCTAGAGAAGCACGAGGAGAAGCCCCGGTGGAGCGAGCGCGAAGTTGAGCGGATACAGGCCGCGGGAGAGCTCAAGGTAGCACCAGCTCCCGGGCAAATATGGAGCGAGCGCGAAATTCAGCTCTGGAACGCGAGGGCGAAGGAGCGGATGCGGGCCGCGGGAGAGCTCAAGGCAGCACCAGCTCCTGGGGAAGTGTCAGCGGTTTTATCGCCAGTCTGAAGGAGTGGAACAGAAGGCGCGAACGGGGCACAATAGCTGGTACGCGGGGCACCAGGAATGAGTGACAAATCCAGGGTCCGTGCGCTGAACTGTGATTGCTGGATGCTGCGGCCAGGCGAAGTGCGGCCGACCACTCAGAAAACGGAAGCCTCGATGGCAACACATGGATTCCCAGCAAACTGACTCGCACCACGGAGACGAGTAGATGCGTGGGTGCGTTGAAGCATCACGGGCCAAAGGTTGAGGGCTGCCGATTCGGGAGTCTGTGTCTTCTCGTCATCCATGTCGTCTCTCCTCGTCATCTATGCAATCATTGATGCCGCCTCATTGGGTCAACAGCGTCGTCACATGGTTGATATCTCGCGAGGTCGCTATCGATCTTGGAGTTTGGTTCGGAAGGCGCTTCTGTTGGATCCATATCTCGTGAGATCGCTATCGATCCCGATGGGGAAGGCGCATCCGTTGGGCGCAAAGCCCAGAGTCAAAGTCGTCCACTGTTGAATTGATGGCGAGCTCGTGACTGCATTCTTGATGATCTTGAAAGTATATAGAGGGGGGTTCGAGAACAGAACTTGACACTCGTTTCTTGATCTGCGTTCGCTTCTATTCCCCCCCTTTTTGCCTTGATGGCTTTTTCTTCAGTACCTTTCTCTTGGACATACTTTTCTACTTCGGTTCTTTTGTTTTAATACAACCTATTATTTGCCAGTTCTGTTACGGCCACTATCTCGGACCCCCTAGTTTGAATCTTCTCGTCCTCGTCCTGGTGATGGTATGGGTGATGACATGGGTGATGAATGGTGATGGTACGGGTGATGACATGGGTGATGGTATGGGCGATGATATGGGCGATGATATGGGTGATGATATGGGTTATGACATGAGTGATGGTATGGGTGATGATATGGGTGACGACTGGTGACGGCACGGGCGACGATATGGGCGGTATGGGTGATGATATGGGTGATGACATGGGTGATGGTATGGGTTATGACATGGGTGATGGTATGGGTGATGATATGGGTGACGACTGGTGATGGCACGGGTGATGACTGGTGACGGCACGGGCGATGGTATGGGTGATGGTATGGGTGATGACTGGTGATGGTACGGGTGATGACTGGCGACGACTGGTGATGGTACGAGTAATGACATGGGTGATGATATGGGTGACGATATGGGTGACGACTGGTGATGGCACGGGTGATGATATGGCGATAAGTCCTAGGGAGTGATGGGAGGAATAATAAGAGGGACGGCAAGAGGGATAAGTTGGGAGGGATGACTCGGGGATGACACGCAAGAACTGGCAAAGGTTCTGGGATGGGGCTTGGGGTCTCGGAGTTGGTTGGGAACCTGGAGTTGGGCTGGGAACTCGGCGTTGGGGTTTCGGTTAATTGATTGGAGGTGCGGAACACTGATGGTATCACCGAATCAAATGCTGTTGGTCCCTTTATCTTGTTTCGTATGTGGCTATGCTACGTTTCCTAAACCCGACCACGGTCCATCTTCTCGACAGCCAGCGCATTCCTGCTTCCCAGAAAAGACAATTCACCACCCACTCCTCAATCTCTCAGCAAAAAACTCCATCAAAGGCACCACCTCCTCCCGAATCCTCGGCATGCCATCATCCGCCTTCTTCCACCTCACCTCCCTCACATCCTCAAACATATCCCTCACAACCTCAACCCCCTCCTCATCCAAAACTTCGCTATCCCGTCCGTGACAAACCAAAACCGGGGTCTTTGCCTTTTTCGCTCCTCCCAACCCCCCACTCATAGACGCAACCATGCCACCTCCGACGGAAACAACGCCCTTGAATCTCTTGCCTTTATCCCCATTTCCCTCCCCCTCCTTCACTTCCTCCACTCTCCCTCCTCCCGCAAGCCTCGCCGCCAATCCCAGCGCCAAACTTCCACCCTGCCCAAACCCAAAAACCAACACATCCTCCACCTCCCACCCCAACTTTTGTACCAGCACATCCCTAACCAACCCCCCCAAAACCAGCCTCTCCGCTTTGTGGAAACCCGGATCGGGATCTAACCCCTCCCCGCTTAGTCTGATATCATCACCCCAGTGGAAATGGTGCGTTGGACCGCTGTCTAATGGGAGCCCTAATAGGGCCGGAGGCAACGGGTTCACACCGCGGATGGAGATGGCGTAGACGTTGGGGAGGTTGAGGTTTTTGGCAAAGGATAGGAAGGGGGCTTCGTTGTCGCCTAGGCCGTGGAGGAGGAGGAGGAAGGTTGTTGTTGATTCGGGGGGTGAGGGGGGGTGGAGGGATAGTGTGAGGGAGAGGGAGGTGAAATCGGAGGGTGTTGGGATTCGAGGGGGCATTTTCTTTCTTTCTTTCTTTCTTTCTTTCCCTTCCTCTTTTTGGCTCTGAGTTGCTTCTCGATATTGAGTGGGCGGGGTTGGTTGGAATGGTGAGGGAATGTGTGATGATCCTGGAGGGTGGTTTGAATTGGTGGAGTTTTTGCAATGCGAGAGTGCGTCTGGTGGTTGGAGAATGAAGTTGAGATTGATTCGGGTCGGGCCGTTGCTAGGTGGCGGGGTGGGGTGAGTCGGCGGCGAGAGCTTAGATTGACGTTGACTGCAAGCAATGGACGGGAAAAACACTATGCGAAAGTAGGATTAGCACGCAGAATATTGATGCCTGTTAATAATGTAATCTTTTAGATTTGGTCCTGGTAATGATACATGTGCCCGCCATCTAAACGCCTGCTATAAACATCGCTTTGCCATCCCACCAATGAGCTATCATCTCTTCAAAGCAGCGACAAAGTCCCTTGAATACTCCAACTCTACCGCTCTTGTCCGAAGTTTGGACGGACCGGGCACCATCTCGACCCACTCTCGCTCCGTATTCCAGATGCCTGCCTTGGTGTAGTCCAGACTCGAACTCCCCTGCATCCACGAGAACCGAAAGTACTCGTTCTCCGCCACGCCAGCGTCTCTGGTCCACGTAAAGTTGGACACAGCCGGTTCATCTGTAAAATAGGCCCTGAACCGTTCCACGTCGTTCACAAGTACGCTGATGCCGTCATATTCCGGGCTCGGTGGAGAGCCCCAGCCAAATGTGATGCTCGAGATGTTTTGCCCCACGGCAGCCGAGATGCTCGGCAGAGCTGATCGAAGCTGTTGGTCGCCCTGGAGAGCAAAAGCCGTCTGTAGGAATGGATCCCATCCCCAGCGAGCGATGCCGTTGAGGAAGAATCCCATCAGTAGCCCCTGATACACCAGAGAGGGTCGCGTCTGCAGGCTTGTTCCAGGCAGAAGCAGCAGGGCGAGGATGTAGTGATGAATGCGCAGCTTCAGCTGTGGTAGCAGCACGCAGATTATCAACCCTGCACCGAGAAGAATGTAAAGTTGCAGGTACCGGATCAGACGTCCCTCCTGCTGGAAGAACCAGATCTGCGTCGCCGTGATGATGACCAGAATAATGATGATAATGGCAAGCGCAACGCGAGCTCCGGGTTGTTGCTCGAGATCGTGGCCAGTCAGACGCTGGATCGGGATGAAATCGAACGTGTGGTTGGTCAAGGCGCCGACCCAGCATGCACCGAGCCAGAGGACTGTCTTTTCGATCTGAGCTTTCAAGCCGCTCAGTGTCCGACGAACTCCCATCCTGTCATACATGACCCAAGCGGCGAGCATGGCCGGCAGGTAAAGACCGAGCTCGCGGGAAAACAAGGACGGAACGTTCGAGTAGTTTGGAGCGTCAGTTGCCAGCCCCACTGTCCAGAAGATTCCGGTGAAGACGGAAAAGAAGAAGACCCCCGGGGATGTGGTGAAGAGTGAGAGTAGGGACGAAAAGACAACTGACACGGCGAGCAGCGGCCATTTCATGTCGCGCGCCTCGCACTCCACCCTTTCGAAGGTGAACGAGAGGGGAAAGTACGAATCAAATCCAAAACTCGAGATTCCGTTTCTCGTCGATGCGTTGAAGTTCCTCTGTGTCCCAATCAATCGCAAAATACCACAGCCGCCTTCGGCATTGGAGATAACCCCAGCATGTATAGCGGAGCCACAGATGTACGAGTCGCCGCGATAAACAGCACTGCCATCTGACCCTGTCGGCGGCCCTCCAACGATCAAGGGCTGGTACAAAACTTCCTGGTCCCCCACGGCACGCGGATTCAACACCTGGTAGCTCGCACAGCTCGCGGGACATCGGAAGGCCAGTCCAGTATTATCAAACGGCCGACACAAGTTCCCATCGATCCCGCAACCGTTGTTGTAGTCCCAAAAAGCCGATCCACACCCAAGCTTGGTCGGGGCTCCAAAGGGCGCAATATCACTGGCGAGTAGACCTGAGCGCATAACCAGAGCGAATGTGACGATCCACATGGCCAGCCAGAAGATCAAGAGCCATATCCTGTGCTTCTTTTGCGGGAGCACCTTTCGAAGCATGACGACAGGGAACTGTTGGATCTGTGGGAAGAGTGGCTCGATCTTGAAAGTGCGCGGAACCGGCGGTCCCTGGGTCCAGTTCACCGTAACCTTGGTGGAGCGCCGGATGGGGTACGGCACCCATTTGAACTTCTTCCAGCTGTTCTCATCCTGAATGAAGCGCGGCGTGGGAGGTGAATGGTCCTCGTCGACTCCTCGAATCGGGGCGTCGGAATGTTCGACCGTGTCGCCGACACCAATGGTTGTCGTACTGGCACTTGCGCTGCCGCTTGCCTGGCGCTCAATGTCGCGAACCTGCGCGCGTGTTGCCGAGTCTTCGCCCATGGCGGGTCGTACCACTGTTTTCCCCAGCCCGTGCAACTCGTTGTTGCGCACAAAACAGGCCTCGATCGGGTACGGTGGGACGATAGGGCGGGTTGGGAATTCGAGACGTTGAACAAGAAGGCACCAAATCACTCAAAGAAAGTGTAACGGTCCCGTCGCAACAGACTGATATACGTTGGAGCGAAAGTGGTCGGGTGAAACACCTCGACGGAAGAATGCAAAGAGAGAGAATGTGGACGGGTTTAAGGCATGGATGGGACAACGACGAGAAGCTTGGCCAACAGTCCGGCTGGTTACATTGATCGCATCCCTGAACCTAAGACCAGCTTAGATGGGGTGGGGGATTCCATCGGCTTTTGACACGGCCTGGCTGTTTTTACGAGCGGCTTGCCTCGAGGGGCGGCGCTGACGCGGGTCAGCAATGGAGGCACCCCTCCTCGCCATTGAACGTGCCAGCGAGCCGGGTTACAGGGCGCCGCCAGGAACACCCGTTGTGGTGGGGTGTCTCACCCTAGGAACAAGGTTCAACCATGGCGCCTCAGGCACGACTTGGCATTTTGACCAACGAAGACTCACAACATCTCATTGAACACCGGATGAATTTCTAGCTATTCGGTTTGCAGGGCTCACATACAAGAGATTGAGATCCCAAAAACATCAGACCCAGTGCCATCACCGAGAGGTTTGCTGCCGTCACATCTGGCAGGGGTTCAGCCCACGTTTTCCAGTTTGCAGATCCCTGCGTGTCTCTGATCTTTTTTTGGCGCCGAAAATCACAACCCTAGCAACTGAACAACGCCCGATCTCTCGATTAGGTTACCAGAGCCTCTTGGGACCATGACGACCGACGGTGGAGAGGAACCGACAGTCATGGGGTTCAAGGTACTGAAATCCGCCATAATAGAAGGATCGGCCGCGAGACTGGGCCGTCTCGCGCTCGCTGGCCGTCGAAGCATTGAGACGCCCAACTTCTTCGCAGTCACTTCGCGGGGCGTTGTGCCGCATGTGACCCCTGACAATGTCAACAAGCACGTTCACGCGGGCGGCACCTATGTGGCGCTGGAAGACTGTAAGCCATAATCCATTCATTCTCGACCTCAATTCAGGCCCTCACACAAAACGCAGTCATCGAAAGGCCTCAGAAAGATCTCAAGAGACCACCGCCCATCTACAATGCCCCCACCACCCAGCAACGTCCCAGGGCGCTGCACAGCTTCACAGCCATGTCCCCTTCCATCGTGACCATCCTCGGCGCCCGCCGAATACCCGCGGTCCCCTCACCCATGGGCAACAAGAACGCGGCCATCTCAGTCTGCACCTCAACCGGCTTCCAAGTCCTCACCACAAAGGACTACCACTCTGCCATCTCCACCCTCCGGCCCGACATCGCCATACCCCTGGCCGACTTGAGCCATACCTCCATAACCCCCAACTCCAAACGCGCCCTCCGCATGGCCGAACGCACCGACGACTGGCTCAAAGCCTACTCCACCGACCTCGACCAATGCCCCTCGCCACTCGGCATCGCCACCTTTGCCCCCATCCCGCCAGTATCATACTCCATTCAATGGGAATACATCTCCCGCCTCTCCGAAGACCTGGTTCCCAGCCAAACCCTCGCCGGTCTAGCGCTCTACGACCCGTCCCTCCTCCCCGATATGCTCACCGACTACCCCAACCTCTCCCCGCTCCCACGCCTCTCCCTCTCCGCGCCGACCACACCGCAGCGTATCTTGGGAGAAATCGCCCTGGGCGCAGACGCATTTGTCCTCCCCTCCATCAACACCATCTCCGACGCGGGCATCGCGCTGAACTTTACCTTCCCTGCCCCTGATGCATCCTCCGTCCCTCTTCAGAACGGGACACGTCTCCTCCCTCTAGGGTCAGACCTCTCTTCGCCCACGTACAAATTCTCCACCGCCCCTTTGTCAGAAAACTGCCAATGCTACGCCTGCAAGCGACACAGCGCAGCGTATGTGCATCATTTGTTGTCAGCAAGGGAGATGCTAGGCTGGACGTTGTTGCAGATGCATAACCACGCTGTTATGGATGCTTTCTTTGCCGGGGTGCGTAACGCGCTGGCACAGGGACAGGCTGCTTTTGAGGAGGGACTGAGGGGTTTCAATTTGGTGTATGAGCCTGAGTTTCCGGCGGGGACGGGCGAGAGGCCGAGGGCGAGGGGGTATCAGTACAAGAGCGAGGGTGGGGATGCGAAGTTGAACAGGCCTGCTTGGGAGAAGTTTGATACGGACAAGAAGGAGGAGGTTGGGGTACAGAATGAAGAGCCGGGCGTGCAGGTTGGTGGAGGACAGAACGAGGGTGTTGAGACGCCGCTTGTGTTGGATGAGGTAGAAGGGGGTGGGAAAGAGTTGGGGAAAAAGGGGTTTGGGGGCGCTGTGAGGGGGTGATACCTTGTAGCAACAAAAACACGGAATAAAAGGATCATGGGACAGACACGCACACGTAGGTGGTTTAGTTACTGTCGTTTATGCTGTGATTCCCATCATGCTTGCTGTTTTCGTTTCGTGTGTTTGACGAGTTGTCTATCCGCTTGCTCTATTTCAACTGCCGCCCGCGCCATCGTCTAGTTGCACTATCCTCTTCTTCTTTTTCTTCACCTTGACTTCACCTGCCGCGCTTCCCTCAGCAGCCGGCTCTCCACCCTCCACGGCGGCAGCCTTCTTTTTCTTCTTCTTGACCTTGGCTACACCTTCTTCTCCGGCCTCGGCACCCTCTACATCCGTCTTGTTCTTCTTGGGCTTCTTTCTCTTCACCACGATGCCCTCCACCGGCACACCCTGCGCGACTTGTATCCTCTCGTTGGCTCGTTGCATCTCAAGCCGAAGTCTCTGCACCTCCTTCATTGCCTGCACCATCTCTGCCTCCTCTTGCTGCTGCTTCTCGGGGTCGTATCCCACTTCACCCGACTGCCCGGTCGCATCTAGGTCTAGATGGCCAAGATGGCTCGAGTCAACCTGAAGCAGCGACTGCTTGAGCTTCTTCGCCTTGGACTTTGTAAAGCTGTCCGAATTATTTTCCGACTCATAGTGACGTGGAGTCGACGGGCCGCTGCCCAGGGACTCGTCCGCCGCGACGACGACCCTTTGCCGGGGCTTTGGTCTGGAGAAAGGCGCGGACAGCGGGCGGTCTGCCGTAGCCCTTTTCGCTATACTGGTATCCACGCTGGCCAGATCAAGCTTCATGATTGGAATCGAGTCGATATCAAGATCGGGCCCGTTTTCCTTTTGGAGTATGTTGTGGATCGGCGTGGACGTGCCTCCAGGCCGGCCCGATTCCTGGATGTAGAACGGGTCGTCCCTGTTGCGCTCTTGCCGCTCCACTTTCCTTCTGGCGATGATGTCTGCATCGAGATAACTCTCCTCGCCGGCTTGCTGGTAGGACCCGGACACTTCTTCTGGAGCGTCTGCGATTCGGAGGATTGCCGGTTCACTTGAAACGCTGGTCGCTGGAGGCTTTTGGTTATAGTACGCCTGGAATTCATCATCGTCTTGCTCGGGAATTATCAACGAGTCTGCCTGTGCCAACAAGCTGTTGAGATTGGCGTGAATGGGCTCGTCTAGGTCGAGACCGTTTGGAATCGGAACGTTCTGCTGGGCGCCTCGGGCGACCGATTTTAGCTCCCAACCGTTGAATAGAGATGGTATTGCTTGTGTGAGAAGAAGAGGCGGGTCTTGAACAAGCTCGTCTGTTGACGGTGCCTGCCCAGAAGCCGCTTCCGCCGTCAGCTTCAGGAGCTCGGTAAACTCGACAGCCCGCTCCTGAACTTCTAGGTACGGGTGGGATGCTAGTGGTTCAAGCGCACGGATGACGCATGCCATCAACAATGACATTGTAGACTTCCGTTCCGCTGTCCACGAAGCACGGTCGTCCCCAGCAACATACGAGAACAACTTGATGACAGCCTGCAAGCAGGTTGTCAGAATTTCGGGGTTGCCAATTCGGGGAAGTAGGTGCAACAGCTGTCCCAGCGTGTCATCTGCAGACGACAGCTGGAATGCATACTCCCCAGCCACGTATGCGACTGGCTTCAGGGCACCCGAGACGACCTTGTAAGACACTGACTCGGAGCTGAGTCGGTAGAGGCGAGTGATGATTAGTTCAGCCGCCTGGACAGCAGTGGGTCTCATGGCATTGACTTTGACGGCGATGTTCCGGATCTCGTTACCAACCTTCTCCGAAATATCCGTTGCAGAATGCTTGGGAGTCTGCGACGAGAAGTCGGCGTCCAAATCCTTCAGTCGTGGCGCGGGAGCTATCCGAACCAACTGAGCTAGGACATCAAGGTACCAGTCAAAATCAACTAAGCTGGCATAATTGTCGTTCGAGCACATGTGCAGGATACGACCAATCACGTCGATCGTGTAATCCTCCGGAAGTGGAGGCGGTTGGTCCGGGGATTTCGGCTTACGACCTCCCGCGGCGCTTGCCTCATCACTTGAGTC
Source organism: Cercophora sp. LCS_1 (assembly GCA_036250225.1). Taxonomy (NCBI): domain Eukaryota; kingdom Fungi; phylum Ascomycota; class Sordariomycetes; order Sordariales; family Lasiosphaeriaceae; genus Cercophora; species Cercophora sp. LCS_1. Next base: position 927,941 of record JAPZLL010000003.1, read on the forward strand.
CGTTTCGGTTTCGGCCTTGAGGTGCCCCTTTTGCTGTTGCTCTGCCAGTGAAGAGGATATTTTGAGTTGTCTCATCAAACGGCTGACGATGGACACCAGGTTGTCGCTGCTCACCATGCCCTGGACGAGGTCGAGGGCTTTGATCCTGATGGTTATGTCTTCACTGTCGATGCACTCAAGAATGACGTCCTCCTGCTGGGCGACCAAAAAGGGGTGGGTGATTACAATTCTGTTGAAGGCCAACAACGCCACATATTTCACTGTTGAGCCAGGTATTAGAGACAGGATACTCACACAAGTGTTTGGTACAACTTACGGTTGGGGTCGCTGTTGGTGGATATCATTCCGCGCAGCTTCGAGACACACAGCGAGGCAATTTCCTCTCTTTCGGAAAAGTCGCCGGCATCGCCAAGGATCCCTCCCTGAATTATACCATTGATACACTCGTATAACAGTGACATGGCCGGAGTTGTCTTGATCAAGTCTGTCAAAGGTGGGAGAAGCTTGCGAACTAGGCGTGGCTCGAGGGGCGTTAGGGTAGCAAACTAGAATCGGGTCAGATCAAGTCGACCGAAGCAGAAGAGGGGAGCAATACAAGTTTGATCAATTTTATCGCCATCCAATTGTTACCACCGTCCACCAGTAGCTCGAAAAGACGCGGCGCTAGGGGAAGAAAGTCGTTGGGCCTTCGCCATCCAAGCTCACAAACCACGTTGACGATCGCTGCCGTTACACTAGGATCCTCGCCCTTGTCCATGAGGCGCTCCTTGATCTTGGGCCATGCTGCACGCAACGTTTCGGGGTACACGAGTGCGAGTCTGTAGAGCGTCACGATTGTCTTCTTACGGATGGCGGGGTGTGAGTGGCTAAGGCGAGGCAGTAAATCAGCCAGAACCGACAATGCCAGGGACGGCGTGATGATGTGTGGTAGCGCGGCGATCGGGAGCGAGATAACAGTAGGCGCTGTGGCGCTCAGGTCCTTCTTCAAAAGATTGGTTGCCAGCATGAGAACCTCGGTGTCGGGGCGGAATGTCTGAACTGCGCCGAGATACCCAACGCGCTTCTGGTGGTACTTTGCTGACGACATGACTTCGAGGACGTGGAAGGAGGCCCATGACATGTCGTGGCCAACCATCTCGAGGTATATGAGCTTGAGCAAGGCGGTTGCCTTGAGATCTGCACAAATCCCGTCAGAGGTGGCGAGGCACATTCGGGGGTCGCGAGAACCTACCCATGTCCTGGCTGCGAATCTCGGTCCGACATTCTTTCAGGCAGTTCTGTATGTACTCCTTCTCGTTGCCCTTGTGGTTCCGAAGCCCTCGGATGAGGTCGTAAAGTGATTTCTCAAACATGGCGCCGGTTTAGGGGCGCTGGGATCGAGTCCAGCTTCGCTCGACGTCTGGTCCGCTGCTTCGGTTGTGGTCGGAGCTTGCGGCGGGGTGCTTCAGCGGCAATGGGTCCTGGTTGAAATGGGGGGGAAGTGCGTCGTAGGCATCCTGTCGTGGCGGGGTCTACAGTTAGTCGAGGCCTCTTCGTTTCGAGGAGGTCAAATGCGCCTTCACCGCGGCGTGACACGGTGAACCGTCTCCTTAGCTTATGCGATGGATGGGGACCTTGGTGGGATGTCTCTGGTAGCACGTCACCGTACAGTGCAGAGGAGGCCCCTGCTTCAGTCGTCGGGGCGGAACAAGCTAGCGCCGGGGCGCCGAGATCCCGCCCGGCTGGCGGCTGGCGGCTGTCGCACGGGGCTTGAGCCAGCTGGGTTCGGTGTCTTTGGTTGGTGGGCAGGTGAGGTGGGAACCACCGCGAGCTTGGAGCTCTGATTGCACGTCTCCCATTGCGATTCCCGAGTTGCATCCATCATCACCCATCCACAACGAGCGACGAGCTTGACGCATCGCCACGTCAACAACAGCGATTGAGGCATTTCCCCGATAGAGCAATTACCAAGCGAGATCGACCATGGCCCCCTCTCTGCTCCACCCTCCGAGCCAGCTCTCCCCAGGCGACGCCCTCCAGCTCTCGCAGCAGGCACCCTCGGTCCTGCAGAACTCCGCGAGCACGACATCTTCGTCCCCGTTCAATGCCTTACTCTCGAATCCCGAAACGGCAGACCAATGGGTTCAGCATGAGAACCTGCTGTTGTCATGTCTTCGAACTGGGGATGAAGTGGCCGCCAATCGATGTCTCGAGAAGCTTCTTGCCCGATTTAGCGAAGACAATGAGAGGGTTATGGCGCTCAGAGGGCTGGTGAAAGAGGCGGAGGCGCAGAACAACGGCGAGCTGGAAAAGGTCCTGCATGAGTACGACCAGATCCTGAGCAACAACAACACCAATATCGTGCGTCCTGGCCTCATCCGCCCGCCCCATACCTACTGACCACGGACAGCCTATTACCAAGAGACGAATCGCGTTGCTACGATCGATGGGACGCCTCTCAGACGCGGTGTCGTCCCTGGTGCAGCTTCTTGATTTCCTGCCCACTGACGCAGAGGCTTGGTCCGAGCTGGCCGACCTCTACCTTTTGCAGGGCATGTATCAGCAGGCCATCTACGCAACGGAAGAAGTCCTAGTATTGGCCCCAAACGCATGGAATGTATGCATTCCCCCACCCCGATCACAGCTCGGCCTTTGCACTAACATCTTTCAGGTTCATGCGAGACTTGGTGAGATATTGTACATGGCTGCTACTGCCCCAGGTGCTGCTGGTGGGTCGTACCAAAAGTACATGACCGAGGCCGTGAAGCGGTTCTCCCGGAGTATTGAGCTGTGTGACGATTATCTCCGAGGTTATTATGGACTGAAGCTGGTTTGTTGGTTGCGCCCCATGCAAATGCCGACGTCCTAATGCTCTTATAGGTGACCAACAAACTGCTGAAGAACACGGGTAAGGCTTCTGGAAAATCCGACGAGGGCGAGTTCACCCTGCCAGACACGAAAACGACGGAGCGCCTCAACCAACTAGCCACCTCAAAGCTGTCGGAGATTATACGGCGGAGCACGGCACGGGAGACCGGATGGCGTGGCTACGACGAGTTGGAAGTCGAAGCAGCTCGGAAACTTCTCTCTGAGGAAGCATCCGCAGCGTCTGGAATTGAGCGGTGATATTCGCTGCCGGCCGTGGGTTGAACGCGACAGGAGGTCCAGTGACGCGTCGGGCATGTTTGCGGCAACGTGAGTCACGGCGGGAACCCTCGATATTGAACCAGAGCCCCCCGGGGGATGCCGACTTGTTTTCGGGGCCGAACAACAGATCCGGGGTGGGTGTGGTTGCGGCCCCGGCCTGATTGGTGCCCTATGACGCGTGTTGAGCCGGCGGAGTGGGTCATTGGGCACGAAGACGTGAAGCCAGCGGCTGCACGTGGCTCCAATAGAAGGGGGCCTGATATCTGTCGTGCAGGCGGTAATGGGCGGTGCGGGCCTCAGAGCCCAACCGGAATGCGGCTCCATTGCGTTTCTGCGGGCTGACCTAATTCGGATCATGGAGTTTCTTGGGCAGAAAACATGTTCATTCTTGGGCTAGAGCGGGCCCGAGTGGCCTGCTGCAGAAACACGCGCCGCCGCGATTCTCGTTCCACTGCCTTCTGTCGAAACATAAGCTCGTTGTGCCTGAGGCGTGAGGTAATGCCCCCGCGACCCACAACCTAAGCAACGCGGATGCGCAAGGTACTGGCAGTCGTTCTCGCAACCACAAGCCCTAGCTGGGGATACCTCTGCGGGGCGGATTGACGTGTTCGCCACCATTGCTTGGGCCTGATGCTTGTGTTGTCATCGCCGAGAACAGCAGAGTTTTCTATACACGGCGTACTAATCGCAAACAGACAGGTGATGTGATCTGTATAAGACTAGGCTGTCCGCAGGCAGCAATCCCGATGTCTCCACATCCGTCCCCGTCTCCTCGAGAGCCGAAATCCACCACGGCGTTGTCCAACCCCTATTGTGAGAGATGCTTGACTTGGTTGATGCGGGCTGCTCGTGTTGTTTGTGCTCCAAACCCCCACAAGGCCGCATCCAGGACAAACCGCACTCGAGATCTGATTCTTCCGCCCACGGAACCAAAAGAAAAGAAAAAGATCATGTGGGACTGGCGAGGACGCACACCAGCTGCTCGCGAACCACCATCAAAGCCAGTGAAGCTGCAACATCGTGTGGGGGCTGAGCCGGCGTCGATGTTCTGCCCGGACAGATCTGGCAGCCGCCTTGTCTGTATGGTTCTTGTTACGATTCCTCCTGACGCGACCTGATGCCCTCCGCCAACGCCTGTCTTGCCCCAGACTGAATTCCCCTACCTACATGTCACCACTGCCTGGTCTCCCTGGCCTTTGCTGCCCATCTGACAAATTTACTTGGGCTCTGGTTTGCGGAGGGAGGCACACATAGACTGCCAAGTCATCCACGCCGCCTCCCCTGGAGCCAGAGGACAAGAAAAAGAAAGGCCGGGTGTGGGTGTAGGGTGTCTCGAGCACACATCGTGGTGTAAGTGCATGCATTTTCTGTAGGCAGGGCAATGGTCGGAGTTGACCTTTGGTGCGTGCAGCTCGCCATGCCAGCACTGGCCAGCCCACCTCCCCCGTTCCTGCCTGCAGTTCGCTACAGACAATTGTCCATTTTCCATGACATTTACCGTGCTTGCTGCAGCTTGTCACTGACCCGGCGCCGGGGCCTCCCGCCATATAACAACAGGACACCGACTCTCTTGTGTCTTTGCTTCACGAGATTCCCGTCCCGTCCCCTTTTCCGCTGTCTGCTCTGTCTCTGCCCGGCAACCGCATTGACAACAATCCGGCACATCCACGACATTATCTACGGGGATCTGCCGCACGCTACCGCGAGAACGCCAGCGCCATCGGCTCCGTCCCTTTTTGATCACGTTTTTTTCCAGTTTTTGTGGCCGGTGACGGGAAGGGATTCTGACAAGCAGGAAACCAACCAAAACCGTTTCATCGGCCGTTTACCCCACCATTTTGTCCCTCCCGGCCTCCCACCCAACCTCGGCCTGTCACCCGTTGCCCGTCGCTGGCAACACACACACCACGGCGGCTGCTTGCACCTCCTCACCAGGTCAAGCTCACGGTGTGCCGCGTCGGACACCAGGGTTGTGACGGGACCACCAGTTCTCGAATCACGGCAACCTGGGTCTAAGCTTTTGCAGGTACGGATACGTTTTCCAATAATATCAGTAACCGTTCCCAGCTGCTGGCACTCTGAATCCACTCTTCCCCGTGTCTCCCTTTCTGTGGCGCGTTTTTCGGTCGTTTCATTCAATCCGAGGGAGCCAGGGCTCCTCCAACTCGGGAGTCCTGCATCTCGAAAAAGTTGCCCCTCGGCTTGGCGGAAGGTGGACCGTCTCCGGGCGGCAGCGTGAGGGGTGAGCCACACTGCACACTGCGGAAGGGGCCCCCGCCAGTCCAGCCCTCCTGCCCCAGACCTGCCGTTGCACGAGGAACAGGGCAAGGCCACTCGGCGACACGATCCACGATGGCATTTTGGATGCCGGCCTGGTGGGTTGAGGTGGACGCCCAGTCATGGGCATTGACACGGTGTCGCACCCGCTCCTCCCCTCCCGACCCTACGGCGGCGGCGTTCATCCATGTTCTATCCTCCTCCCAATGATTCTACCTATTTCAAGGTGCAACCCCTCACTGACGCTATGCCAGTTCTGGGGCGTATATTGGCCGTGCTATGAGCTGCCCCTTGGAAGGCACCCCCGATCCCGTCTGCTCATCGACGCATTCCAGACACACACCAGTGACCACCACTGCCGCGACCGCCATCTCCCGTCTCTCAGCAGGTCACGAGGCTCAGCCCCCAAGCATCGAAGCGACACATTACACTAGCACCACAGCAACCTCAGTCTTCGAGACCCAAAGCATAAACAGGTGGGCACCTCCCCAGTTCCTTGACCTTCGTTCCCCACAACCGCAACACCATCCGCCGTCCTTCGTGTCCCATCTGGTGATTGCTGCAGAGCTTTTGCCCTGCAATGGCAATCTACCTGGGCTGAGGACGATTCTCCTGTCGTCTGTCTCCCAGGTCGCACTCTGCCCTGTCGACGGGAGCCTTGGCTCACCGACTCGCCCCTCTGTGGATTGCCCTTTTTCTTCTGGGCCGCTGCAGCGTTTGAGCCAGCGTCGCTGACCGACCCGACGACCCAGACGAACCCAACCCGTCCTTTTTTCCCCTGTCTCACTTTTTTTTTGAGCCCAACCCGCTTCTTGCCAGTCTCTTATTTATTTTGCCAGGGAACCCGGTCAGCATCGCATCACACCAGGACTCCCTTCACCCAGCAATTGAGTTTGGTCGTTTTGCTCAAAGGACGACCAAGGAACAGCTCCACCCGACATCGCTAAGCAGCCGCCCGCCGACAGCTCACAGCTTCTCTCACGTCCTGACCGCCGATAAGCGCCTGCGTCGTCTTTCGCCAACTCCCTCCTCACTTCCCCTCCTCAGCCCAGCAGCCCGCTCAGCCACGGTTCCCGCTCGTGCGCACCCGCATCCGCGCACTCACACCGCCAAATATCTCTTGCTCCCCTAAATCTGTCTCCTGTCGGGACAGAGCGGTTGTTATTCAATCGACATACCCTAGCAGCACGCGGATTCCCACGATACGCCTTTACTCCGGCTTTCTCCCCGCAGATCGTCGCGAGTAAAGGGTGACCAGTCAAACCATTCCCAATGTCGTAAGTGGCCTCCCTCCCGTGTTTTTGATTTGTGCATGAAACCGTGCCGTCGCAATCTCCCCGTCTCCCTTGCTTCCTCCCTGTCTTGCCCAGAACCTTCCCGCTGACCTTGAACTTTTTTGTTACCCGCCTGCAGCAGACGACGTATGACAGTGACCATTGATAATAGTGCGCCGAGATCAACAAGTTCATCCAGTTTCTCCGACGACGACGACGGCTCGTCATCGCAGCACAGTCAGGATTACACCGAGTCCTTGGTGGACCACGACGACTGGGCCGAGGACTACGACGAGCTCGACCCCTCTGATTCCGCATCTACCCACGATCCTCCTCACTCCGGCTATCGCCAACCGGCCCCGCGATCTCACAGTGCGCGGCCGTCGCGAAGCGGGTCGCGATCACACAGGATTCCTCCAGGACGCCAATCTTTTGCGGGAAGCAGCTATCGCGCTGCTCCAGCGCCATCGCAGCCGCCGATGAGCCTAGATCCTTCCGACGAATATGCGTCGGCCTACAACGGGGGCTACGGGCGCCCCCCGCAGCACCCTGGCGCTTTCTACGGTCACAGTGCTAGAGGAGGTGGCCACCATCCCTACCCCCAAAGCCATGTTGGAGGCTATGCGCCCACGCCGTCACCTTATGCCCAGGGACAGATCGTGCCGTATGGTGATTACCGGAACCCCTTTGCTCCAATGAACGGCCGGAATGGCAACCAATTCTTCGGAGACCACCAGCAGCAGGAAATGACGCCGTATTACGGGGGCGGCGGGCCGAGCGGGTTTTACGGGCACGGTGGGGCTCACGGCGGCGGCGGATATCCCGTTCCGCAGCATATGCAGCAGTACATCTACAGCGCCCCACCTCCGCCGCCTACCGAGCACCCGGGGCCGTCCACCACGCCCGCTCCGCCCGTGGAAAAGAAGCCGGACCCTGAGGTAGAGGCTATGAAAATGCAGCTCCAGGCCTTCAAGGCAGAACAGCAGCGCAAAGAGGAAGCGGAACGACAGAAGGAGATCGAGGCCAAGATCCGGAAAGATGCCGAGGAGGCGCTTCAGAAACGCCTCGAGATGATGAGGATACAAGAGGCGGAAACCAAGGCGAGCATCGAAAAGGCGAGGATAGAGGCTGAGGCGCAAGCACGTGAGAAGATTGAGCAGGAGCGCATTGCTGCTGAGCGCCGGCGGAAGGAGGAGGAGGAGGCCAGGAGAAGAGCAGAGAGAGAAGCACGGGAAAAACTCGAAGCCGAGCTGAGGGCTGAACGCGAGCGAATGGAAGCGCAGCGTGTGGAGGACGAGCGACGGAGGAAGGAAGTCGAAGAAGCGCTAAAGAAGGCTGAGCGGGATGCACGCGACAAGTTCCAAGCGGAGCTGAGAGCAGCAGAGGAGGCTCGCAAGCGCGCGGAGGACGAGCGTGCCCGCGAGGAAGCCATTGCTAAGGCAAAGCTCGAGGCCGCAATCATGGAAGAAAAGGCCAAACTCGCCGCCAAGATGAAGGCCGAGGAGGAAGCCAAGGCTGCTGCCGCTGCGAAGGCCGCTGAGGAAGAGGCGAGGCTAAAAAGGATCGAGGATGAGACCAAGGCCAAGCTAGAAGCCGCCATCAAAGAACAGGAAGCAAAGATGGCCTTGGCTCTCAAACTCGAGCAAGAAAAGCTTTTGGCAGCACAGAAGGCCGAAGCAGAAGCCAAGGAGGCGGCGGCCAAGAAGGTGGCCGAGGAAGCTGCGTGGCGAAAGCAACTCGAAGACGAGGCCAGACTGAAGGCAGAGAATGAGGCCAGGGAGAAACTGGAAAAGGAGCGTCTCGCGGCCGAAGCTGCTAAGGTTGCCGAGGACGAGAAGAAGGCTGCTGAGAAGGCCTTGCGCGAAAAGATGCTACAGGAGGCTCATGTCAAGATTGAGACCGACGCCAAGAAAAAGGAGAAACTCCCCATCAAGTTCAAGGACGCCATCGGGCGAAAGTTCAGTTTCCCATTCCATCTCTGTCAAACTTGGACGGTACGTGCAAGCTCGCTGCTCTTCTTGTTATTGAACCCTGCTAACGAGAACCACTAGGGCATGGAGGAGTTGATAAAGCAGGCTTTCCTCCACGTCGAGATTGTCGGTCCTCAGGTCCAAGAGGGTTACTATGACCTCATTGGTCCTGACGGCGAGATCATTTTGCCGACGGTTTGGGAGCGGGTTGTTCAGCCAGATTGGTCTATCACCATGCACATGTGGCCAATGGACAGGATACCACAGCAGCGGGTGCCTCCGGGACATGGGGGCATGGGGATGCCGCCGGGTGGTATGCCCCGACCTGGACCGCATGGCCGAGGGCAAGGGGGCATGCCTCCTCCTGCTTTCATGATGGGTGGGCGTCCTATGGGAATGCGGCCCCCTGGAGTCCCGGGAGGCCCTGTTGGAGCTGGCCCGCCGCCCCCTCCGCCTGTCCCTAACGGTTTCCACGGCGGACGGGGGATGCGGCCTGCGATGATGCACCCTGACATTGTTCAGGTGGAGCCTGGCAAGCCACCGAAGAAGGTGGTCAAACCCACAACCACTGTTCTTGGGTGGATGGCCGGAAAGCCTGGGAAGAGTGGCAAGAAGTATGTTGGCCCTGCCCCAAATAAGCCCCATTCATATTACACCTCACAACACATCAAACTCGTCTCACACAAGTCCGTCCCTACCCTACACTGCCCCTCAAACCTTGACTACTAGGGCAATTTACTAACCCTCTCACAGGAAGAAGCACTAAGCATTAGCTTGGTCATGGTCATCAGCAAACCCCTGCTTGTGGCTACATACATGTGCTCCTTTCACACATGCGCAACCGTATATTCCACTACTCTCCTATATTTGTAGTCAAGGTCGCATCGGATACACTTTTGGCTTTTATTTGATACCTTGTCGCCTAGTTTCTCGTTGTCATTTTCTACTACATTTCTGGATCCCCTTCCCACTCCCTTCGGCGGACCGGGGCTATACTGCGAGCGATCTCTGTGCCCTCTATTTGATCATGCATTGAAGCCGGAGTACGGGACATGAGAGAAGCGGGCAGGTCCAGCGGTGGTATTTGAAGGGTTTGAAGCGATGGATCATTTGTTTTAGGCTGGGTTTGGAGCAGGGACCGTGATCGGCGTGTTGGGCCGGCAGTTATGATATTATTGGAACAACCTTTGTCTGGTCTGGCGTGAAACGAACTCTTCTCTACCACTCGTTCATTGTCAGTCGGCGAACTGGGAGGGGTGTTGGTATGATGGATTCAACTGATATATTCGTCTAAACTCTCATGTATGCTGTCGCTGTTTTATCAAAGTCTAGGAAGAAAAAACGAACAAAATGTACATGCTTATATACAACGCTGTCTATACAGTTCTGGAGTCGCGAGATTGACGATCCTTTTACACGATACAACCCAACCCAGCATCTATCTCTTTCATTTTCTATGCAACCTCCGAGCCCTCTCCTCAAACGCCTGCACCATCTCATCAACCTTATCCCCAGCAACCTGCCCAACAGCCAACCCCAGCGCCGGGTTCGAAAACCGAAACTGCACCCTCAATTCAACCTCCGTATTCTCCCCATCCAAAGCCCGCACCGTCCACCTTGTAACCAAACTTTCAAAGATCCCTTCTACATCTTCACCCCCTCCGCTCCTTTTTTCAATATCATACCCCACCTCCCTAAGCTTCGAACACGGAATAGTAGTATCCGCCCATCCGCTTACTGCCTCGACTACCGAACCAGGGATGCAGTATACCCGTGACGTGTAGCTTTGTGTGAAGGGACCCCACCCCACCGTCAGGTCGGCGAGTGCTGGTAGCCGTGGCGTTGAGGACGTCCAGGCTGTTACGCACGAGGCGGTGCAGTTGGGGAGGAAGAAGCGGTAGGAGTCGATGTCGGAGATTATGGTGTAGAGGTGGAGAGGTGGGTAGGGGAGGGTTCGGCGCGTGTGGAGGGTGATGGGGGTTGAGGATTGGGGAAGGATGGAGGTTAGAAAGGGGCGGGAGGGTACTCTGGTTCCGACGGGTTCTCGAAGGAGGTGTGGAATTGAGAGTGGTGGTTTGATGGGCTGTCGTGGGGTTGAGTATGGAGAGTATGTCGTTGCGAGCTGTGGTTGGGAAGCGATCGGTCGGGAAGCGGTGAGGGTGTGGATGGCGATGGAGCGGGAAGGGGTCGGGACCAGGAGGAGGGCGGCGCGCGTTGGAGGTTTTAGGAGGGCCATTGCAGGTGGTAGAGCGTCTGGCGCATACGGGTTGGGTTGAGGCTATCGGGGGGTGAGGTTATCGCGAGATTGAGGGAGCTGGGAGGTGTGGTTTTGGGCGCATTGTCTGTTTTGGTGGTTGGGCTTTCGGACGATCTTTGGGTTATTGTCGTGAGGAAGCTATCGGGTTACTGTGGATCTTCTTGTCACTTGAAGGTGGGATTGTTGACTTTGTGATCCTGGTGTTTTTGCCGAGGGAGTCGAGATTCAAGAGTTGCTGGGGCTGCTATTCGCACTCTTGCTGGGGGCTGCTTGTCTTCCCCTGAATCTCGGGCTGGAAGCTGGTGGTGCCCTTGTGTGGAGTCTGGTTCTTTGCTAGATTCTTGGTATTGACACAGTGTAGATTACTGTACAGAGCTAAGTGGGTAGAATAGAAGTTTTTCTGTCACAACTGCTGAAATTCCACAAACGGCGGTTGGATTTCTACTGAAGCAACTCTGAGCTTCCCATTTATCAACACGCTACCTTACAATTTATTTGTTCCCGACCGATATCTGGGAGGGCATTTAGGTCTTGCTTCTCGCCCCGCGCCCGCCCCGGCACCTGTCGCAGAACCCTGAGAGCCGTCTGAATTTTTAGAGTGGGTCCAAGGTGAGAATTCAATCTGCCCCACCTTCCACCACACGTTTTTAAGGAGCGGTTGGGCTCGTTTCTTCTCTTTTCTCTTCTCACACTTTCGAGTCGGGAGACTGATCTTCCACGACATGCTGCACTTCTCACTCAGCGCCATTCGATGACCGCTGGCCATTGCTAGCTATGCGGCGCGCTAATTTCATTCCCAGGACAGACGCATCCCTCAATTCGCAACATGACCGCTGCAACAATGGTTGCGCCTGCTAGCCAGGCAGACGAGAAGGACCAGCTCGCTGCCCAGGTTTCTTGCTTGGAGATTTCTGCAGATCCCATGGCAGTTGACGAGGAGCAGAAGCCCGCCCATCGATCCCACGATCCACAGTTCAACCAGAAGAGAAGCGACCCATTTCAGTTTGGCTCTCGCTACCTCCAAGAGGAAGACGACGTGTTCGAATTCAACGCGTGGGATCACGTCGAGACTGATGACACATACAAGGAGTATGCTGAGCAACAGTTTGCGATGCAGAGGGCGTCACCGGTGTCTGATTTCGATAAGTGTAAGTTGCTTTTCCCCCCCTCTTTTCACATTGCTCCCCTTGGGAGCTGGCGATGTGATGATTTACATCATAAGCATAGTTCATCTGAATTATACATGAAGACAACTTTGTATTTTATAGTCTTTCGTCCCCATCTGATCCGCCATTCAGCATTCCCAACACCAGTTGCATTGCTTCGTTGACGCAGAAGTGCTAACCTGGAACCAGATCGCTTCAACTCAGACCCCGCAAAATGGTGGAATCTTTTCTACAAGAACAACACTGCCAATTTCTTCAAGGACCGGAAGTGGCTTCAGCAGGAATTTCCCATTCTTGACAAGATCACAGAAGAGAATGCTGGGCCTTTTACCCTCTTGGAAATCGGAGCGGGTGCTGGTAACACGGCGTTCCCCATCTTGAGCAAGAACAAGAACCCACTGTTGAGACTTCACGCCTGCGATTTCTCCAAGAAGGCTGTCGAGGTCATGCGCTCACACGAGTCGTACAACACAGATATCATGCAGGCTGATGTTTGGGATGTCGCTGGTGAAGAGCTTCCCCCGGGACTCCAGGAAGGCTCGGTCGACGTAGCACTCATGGTTTTCATTTTCTCCGCCTTGTCCCCATTGCAATGGAAGAAAGCGGTGGACAATGTCTATCGTGTGCTCAAACCAGGCGGCGAGGTTTGCTTCCGAGACTATGGAAGAGGTGATCTCGCCCAAGTGCGCTTCAGAAAAGGGCGGTACCTTGAAGAGAACTTTTACATCCGTGGTGATGGCACGCGGGTCTACTTCTTTGAGAAGGACGAGCTTGCTGATATCTGGACCGGAAAGCTCGACGATGCAACCACTGAGGGTAGCGAGGCTACAAGTCAGTCACGGTTCAGTGTCGAGGAACTCGGGGTCGATCGTAGACTACTCGTGAACCGAGCCAAGAAGCTGAAGATGTATCGTTGCTGGCTCCAGGGCCGCTTCAAAAAAATCTAGACAAAAATGAAGGCTTACAAACACTATTCATCTGTTTCACCTGACCCTTTTCGATGAGTTTTGCAATTGACCTCCAAACCATCCATGAATTCCATTGTTGCTCTGCCCGAACGCAATCCTCGCCTCGCAACTCCCGTCATTGTTTGTCGCACCTTGCGGCTGACGACTGGTAACGCCCAGACCAGCCTGGCTCCGTTGGAGGTTGGTAAGTTTGTGGGGCGTCGGCTGCTTGACCGCCCGTCAAGCCTTGGAGCTGAATGGCAGAATCGAATGCGACAAAGCACCCGACCTTCCCTGTACCGGCCCGTGCTCAACTCCAAGAAACATCGTCGATCTCGAAACGACCGAGATCTCTATTCTCCCCAAAGACAAGAATCACGCGATTATTCAAGAACTCCTTCGCCTTAAGCTCAGCCGCGCAAGAGCAACCGCATCGCCTGTCGTGCTCCCGAGCTTAGTGGCATACTTGGTAATTCCTCATCTGCACCGTGATTCAACTGTTCTCCCCGCGAATCGAACGAGACCGAACCCCCGATCGATCGTATCGCTCGCCGCCTCACCGATGATTAAATCCGCGAAGCATGGAGGCGCCTGCTAACAATCCCTTCGGGGTGCCTTCTCAGCAGGCAATATTCGGTTCATTTGGCGCGGCGGGCGCGAGGAGAGACAATCCATTCGGCACAGCACCGCAATCCGGAGCTCAAGTCGCGAGCAACCCGTTCGGCGCGCCGCCTCCAACACAAGGGTCTCTTGCTGTACCCCACAATAGCTTCACGCCATTTAGCACACCAGGAGGTTCCGCAGTGCATTCTGCAGCTTCCAGTCGCCAACCGTCTCCCGCACCGGCGAGCTCTTTCGCGAAAGCACCACAAGCTACTTTTTCGAATCCATTTGGCGTGCCATCCCAAGCACAATCCGCGCAGAACCCATTCGGCGTTTCTTCGCAGAACGCGCCCGCGAGCACATTTTCCGTCTTCGGAGGCACGAATGGAGCCGTGAGCCAACCATCGCCGTTTGGTTCGGGGTCACAGTTGGGAGGAGCGCAGTTTGGACAGGCCCGCTCTGGAACGTCAGAAACGGACGACATGGCGCGTTTTGGGAAAAGAGGTGGGAAGAAGGACGGGAGGCAAGGAGAAAGGGGCCAGGCACAAAACTCGCCCTTTGGTCCTGCGGGACGCAATTCGAATACTCGCCCAAGTGCTGCTACGACGAATGTCCGACCTGCGCAGAACAAAACACAGGTCCGCTCGGCAAAAACCTCGGCAGTCACCTTTAACAATGGCGGCGTGCGGGGGGGTCCAGCGGACGAGCCCACCGAGCGAACTCAGTTGCTCTCACCATTTGCTTTCAACTTCGCCAAAATCCTCTACGATCACCTGCGAAAAGAGAGCATCCGAGCCCCAAAATGGCCTTCCGAGATCAGAAACATGGATCCCGGCACCGCCGACGGGCTGAAGACTGCTTACAGGAAGTATCGCGAGCTTGTCTACAAGTCGTTGAGGAAAGCCGAGATCATCGATGACCCCGAGAAGAGACGCAGACTCGAAGATGCCCTTCCCTTCAAAGGCATCTGCGAGGAAATGTGTCCCGAGTATGAGCAAATTCAACGCATTGCCGAGCACGATGTCATGAGCGAGGAAAAGGACGATGGGAAGTTTGACCGCTCGAGGATGGTCAAGAAGTTTGGCCGATCAGCAGCCGGCCAGGATGCGCCACTCCCGCAAGACGTCCGCTCAGTCGACGCTCTACGGAGGACGACAGACTATCTCTTCAACGATCTCCTCAACGGCGAAAACCTGGCGAAAATCCACAACTTCCTATGGGATCGAACCAGAGCTGTGCGCAGGGACTTCACATTTCACTCACAAAAGTCTCCCGAGGAAATGAAGGATCTTGTGTACTGCTTTGAGAGCATCACCCGCTTCCACGCAGTCGCTCTGCATTTGCTGTCACAGAAGGGGGTCGGCAAGGCTGATTTTGACTACAAGCAAGAAATCGAGCAGCTGGGCAGAACCATCCTCTCCCTGATGGAGGCCTATGACGCTTGTCGCGAGATGAACGTCACATGCGAGAATGAGGCGGAATTCAGAGCCTACTATCTCCTCCTCAACGCCCAGGATCCATCAATAGCACAGAGGATACCATCGTGGGGCAAGGAATTCTGGTTCGACTCGGAGGAAGTGCAAACTGCCCTGTCTCTCGTCAATGCCATGGACGATGTCCGCGAACCCAAGGGACCGATCAAGCCGAAGCGCGAGACGACGCTTTCAGACGCGGGCTTCGCCAATTATTTCTCGATTGTCGAAAACCCCAAGGTGTCGTATACGATGGCCTGCGTTGCAGAGATCCATTTCACCACAGTTCGCCAGGACATCCTCAAGAACCTGGTCAGGGGATACGCTCGTAACAGAGACGCCCCACGAACTGTCACTGCCGAAGATCTCAACGGTCTGCTGAAATTCGACACGGTGGAAGAGGCCGAAGAGTTTGCCAAGGAGCACGACTTTGTGTTTTCGACCGAGTACCCGCCAGGAAAACCCCCACCAGCCGCGCCGTATCTGGTGCTGAATGATAGACGAAAGCATATACCGTCACCACGAATCCCACAAGCATACTCGGGAAAGCTGGTTGAGCGCAAACGTCATGGGCAGTCGGTTTCGTACGCCATCTACAACACCATCTTCGAGGAGGTCAGCGAAAAGCCAGGTACGGACAGCCCGGATAGTCTCTTCGTGACCCAAGATGAAGTCACTATGGACATGGCCCCCGCGCCCCAACCCTCAAGCCCTCAAGTTGCGGTACCGTCCCTCCCTGGATCACCATTCGGCACACCAGCTGCCATTCCGAGCCCGTTCCAGTTTTCAGTACCTCCAACGGCCGCGGTGGCGAAACCTACACTTCCCAATGTCGTCGATCCGTTTGTGGACCCCCAAGGCGGAAATAACGCAAGTCCATTTGCAAATCCCTTTCAAGGAGCCAAACCAAGCCTGTTCGAAAGCCCCGTTCAACAAAACAAGGCAAGCCCCTTTCAGAGCCCGATTCAAAACAACAAGCCGAGCCCATTCGGCAGTCCTATGCCGGGAAGCAAGTCGAATCAAGTTGGCAGTACCCTGCAAGGGTCGCACATTCCCGAAAAGCCCGCCCAACCTGCTTCGCCTGCGGCGCCTTCTACTTCCATCCTGAGCCCTGTACGGCAGCCCAGTCAATTCGAGAAGCCAACCCAGCCATCGCCTTTTGCAGGAGCGACGCCTTCGCCAGTTGCCACACAACCCGAGCCAAACGGACCCAAGACCTCGAACCCATTTGCGCCTACGGATGATCCAACCAAGCAACCATCTCAGATCGTTGATCAGCCGCGGCCCAATTTCACATCAATTTTCGGGCAAAACCAGAGCTCTGCCCCCTCCCCAGCGGTCCCGGGTGCGGCAGCAAACCTTCCCCTGCCAGCCGTCCAAAAGCCGCTGCCGACATTCTCGGCTCCTGTCCCGTCAATTGGAGGTGAGCAAGTTGCTGCTGGGCCCCCAGCGACTCAAAATGTGCTGCCGCCGGCTCAGCCATCGGTCTTGGCCCGTCCCAGCCCCGCGAGCATGAGTTCGGGACCGCCGCAGCTCGGGCCGGTGACGAGCACGACTACCGCTTCTCTGCTCAAGCCGTCGCCGGCCTCTGCGCTCCCCGGATTCGCACAACTGCGAGAGGTTGCTGCCCCGTCGCCGGCGGCAACCCCTTCGCCCGCCTCGAATTTTGGTATCGGGGCACACGGCACTGACGCCGGAGGGCGCCAACAGCCCTCACTTTTCCAGCCGGCACAGCCCGCCCAGGTCCTGACGGTGCCCCCTCCCGCAGCCGCCCCTGAGAGGGACCTCATGGGGGATTTTGCCAAGTGGTTCGCCGTGGGCGACCAAGGTGTGATGGAGCAGTGGACCGAGCACGTGGTGTCCGAACTCGTGGCCCAGGCATTTGACCGCTGGGTCCGTGAGGAAGAAGAGAAGAGGCGCCGAGCGGAGGACGACGAGTCCTGGAGGGAGGCGAGGGCATACCGGACACACAGCTTGGGGGTAAAATACTTTTACCAATGGCGTGAGGCAGCCCGGGATCTCGCCACAAAGCGCATCCTCTTCCAGGGCAGGGACAAGATGCGAGCCTATCGGGAGCAGAAGATGTTGGAGAAGAAGGCTGCAAAGGAGAAGGCTGCGCAGGCCGAGCAAGAAGCAAGGAGAGAGGCAAGAAGGAAGCTAGCTGCAGATCGACTCGAGCTGAGCATGATGGCGTCGGCGGGACTCGAAAGACGGGTTGATACAGAGGAGCAACTCTTGGCTAGCGGCATTTTCAAGGGTTTTCCCAATGAGCGCGCCGTGGCCCGACGCGTTATGCGCGACGTCGACAACGGCACGTGGGCAAGTACTTCCGGATATCAACCCTACGGCTATGCCGAATCGGACCTGGCTCTTGAACCGAGAAGACCAGCCTCCTCCACCCGGGGCCCTACCTTCACTCCTGACAGCAGCGTCTTCAAGCCAGAGAAGGCCGAAGGATGGAAGACACGTTCCTTGCGAGAAAAGTTTGGTCTAAATCACAAGCGTAGTCGCTCAGCGGGGAGCTCAGTCACCGGCTCCTCCAGACATCGGCAGTCTCTCCCATCGACGAAAACGACCAACTTCTCGCGGAAGCGATCGGCAGACGAATCTTCAGAGGAGGGCCGAGACCCCAAGCGCAAGCAGCAACCCAGCCTCACCAACGGTTTCAAAACGGCACACTGGGACATGCGCAGAAGAGGCTTTGTCCTCATGCCCAATGGCCAATACATCCCAGAGTCTCTTGCCAAGAAGATGCGCGAAGGAAAGCGATATCCAGGTCTCGGCGACTTTGGTCTCGACTCGGAAAGCGTAGCACAGGGCTCAGTCGCCGACTACGAGATAGAAAGCGTCGTCGACGATAACGATAATGATAACGACGACGATGGCATATCGGCTTCGAGTCTCCAGTTACGCCTCGCTCAGCTCAGGCGCTCAGCTGGCATGGACACCTACGACTACCGCTCGCGCAGCCGCTCAGTGAGCTACGTCGACTCGCCCCCCGTAGGCGTCACAAAGAGGAAGAGACATGCTGCCGCGGAACCGATGGAGACAGACAGTCCCTCGTCACCCTCGGCGCAGAAGAAGTCGCACATTTCAAGGGAGGAGTCGCAATCCATGTTGGCCAATGTGCAAAAGATGGTGGGTGAGCTCAAGGAGGCAATGGACGTGTTGGATGGGGATCGGGCGTTTTTCCGGGAACAGAGCGGGATATTGGGGGATGAGTCGTGATTCAAGGAAAGGAAGGGGAGGTCCGTCAGTTCAGCTGGGCGGAAAGTATATATCGGGAAGAAAAGGGAGGACTTGTAGGCTATGTATATTGAGAGCGAAATGGCTTGCTTACTTTACTGCATGAGAAAAAGCGAGCAAGCGAGACTGGGAAACTTGTCATGTCATGTTGGGTTTTAGGTGGGTGGACGGGCACAAATTTGTCTTCTTTTTTCATGAAAAACTTGGACTGGCGTTTTTAGCGGTGGTGGCGGCGGTGATGGACAAGACACCCACACACCTTCTTTTGTTGTTTGTTGTATGTGCATGTTGGTATCATTCATCATGGGCGGTCAGAAAAGGCGCTTGGGTTCAATCGGCTTCAAGGGGCTTAGGGTTTGGCGCATTGTATGGATACTTGCCGTTTTTACCACAGTTTGTTTTCAAGAAGATTACGGGGAAAGATATACCCTGGTTTTTTTTTCCTGTTTCTGTCCATATACTTGGTCTCATGAGATGTTTGTTTCGTGATTAGAAGGGGGTTAACGTCATTGAAAATGGGCGACGTTGGTCAGGGCAGGACCGGGAGGATATCACAGGTATGGACGAAAACGCAGGTCGCAACTACGAATCACAAGGATAGATAGATGAGCATCGCTCAAATGAATACCGTGTGAGGGATGTTGTATGATTCAAATCAAATCGATTCATCTGTCGTCCATCTCACTTGGTATCCCTCCCTTTGACACCTCATGTGCCCCTCGAGCGCCCATAAACTCCATAGGATTGATAAATCCAACACGTTTGTTCCTCCCTCATCCCCAAGCCAAGCCGACTGGATATCCATCACAGGGCGGTAAGTAGTAATCGTACAGATAAAGGAAATTATACAGATCATGGTTCGTGACCAGCGTCGTTGGGTATATACATCATGCGAGACGAGTAAACAAAAGATTATAGGTTGTTGGTAGGTTAATTATCACCGCTTAGGCGGAGGCGGCGGTACTGGAAAGGCGGTTTGCACCTCCCAGGACTCGACGGGCGCGCCCACACCCACATTGGTATTAGGTTTAGTGGTCGTCTTTTTTGCGGGCGTCTTGATCCACGGGACGGCAGGCGGCGGTGGTGGTGCCGTGGTTATAGCGATACCGATTCCGGTGGTAGCAGTGGTAGCCTCGTTGAGTTGACTCTTGGGCTTATGCTGCTGTTGTGGCGCCTGCCAACCGTTGTTCCTGCCCATCAGTGGGCTCGCTGTCATGGCGGACACGGGACTGCCAAAGGCGCTGATGCTCGGCGGGGTGGGGCTTGTTTGTGCAGAGTGGACGCCGTGCTCGGCTGGGACGTAGGGCTTGAACCCTCCGAGGAGGGCCGTGGTGCTGCGCGTCGAAACGGCGGACATGGGCGTGCCAAAGTCTTGCGGGCTGTTGTAGACGGCGGCTGAAGACGGCGACATGCGCGCGTTTCGAGGGGCGCTGGGGACGTTGGTCGATATTTGCTGCAGCGGGGTCGAGAGGCCGACGACGGTGCCCTTCTTGGGGGCGGTGAAACCCTCGTAGTAAGGCGAGTCGCGGCCCTTTTCGCTGGTGGATTCTAACGAGTTCTCGTACGACGAAATGGAGTTATGTGGCTTCCACAACGACGACCGGCGGGACTTCTCGCCTGGGTGCTGCTGCGTTGGCCTCTGCTCATCTGCCATGACTTCATGGACTGACCTGGCTTCCTCGCCTCCTGGCCAGAAGCGCGGTGACATGGCGTGGGTCTGGCACTGGAACGAGATGGACGACTGGTGTCGGTGGCGGGCTTGCGAGTGGCGGGCGGCTTCGAACTCGGCGCGGGCACGGCGGTTCTTGCGCTTTCGGTAGCAGATGAAGAGGATGGCCGAGAGGATCAGGAGGAAGGCTAGGGCACCTCCGACGATACCGGCAATCGTGGTGCCCGGCAGGCCCTTTTCCTCGGGGGCCTTGATCAGCGATAGGGGATCGATAATGGTGATGGTCGTCGGGGCAAAGACGGTATCGTTTAGGCCGATAACTTGGCCAACTGGAGGTCGCTGCAGACAACCGGCTTTGAGAGCAATGACATCTGGGCTCAAGTATTAGCGCACACACTAGGCATGGTTGAGATATGTAACAGAACTCACAGTTGGCCAGATACTCGGTCCTCCCCTCGGCGCTCACACACGAATGACATCGATCGTAGGTGGGCGTATCCTTGCCGGAGCCGTCGCCAACATCGCAATACGAAAAGGCCGTCATGTCTTTCTGGTTGAGGATGCCGTGCTTGACGCTCTCTGCCAGGGGTCCGCAGGCCATGGATGTGCTACATGGTGTCGATCCAGCGCCAGTCGCATTGGGATATGAAAACAAGCAAAAGGCAAGACTGTATCGCATGTTGTCTAGACACCAATCAGCACGGTCCATGTTATGCCAGTGTCCAGTCGCTGTCTACTCACACAAAAACCACATCTGGTCGTTCTCGTTGCCCTGCGAAAAGGTGCTCTCTTGCAGGCACGTCATGCAGCTCTTCCATTTGGTTCCCGCGGGCCCATCGTGCAAGGCGTCACGACAAAAGATATCGGTGTTTTTGGTGTTGGACGACAGGGGCGCCGACACATCGAAGTCGGCCTGGTCCTGACATATTGAAGCGCACGGCGAGTTGGGAGTCACTTGGAGAGCCAAAGCCAGAGGCGACACGAGGGCGAGAGCCGCAAAAGCCCATGGTATTTGTCGTCGAGGAGCCATGTCGTATGTGTGATGTTGTTGAAGACTATTGTGGGAACAGTCTGTAGGCCGTGTCCGGGGCCGGCCTAGACTTTTGAGGGGTTTGCGAAAGAAGAACCAGGTCGACGCCGGGTCACACCTCGGGGTGTTCGAAAGAAAGCCGTCTAGGGTCCACACAGAGCGCGACGACACATCTCCTGGATCGACGTCAACCTTCTGGGGTATTATGGTAAACTGCGATTACAAGACACGCAAAGATAGAAGCAAAGTCGATTCGGAAAGGAGGAGCAGAAACAGAAGCACGACGTGCGGCCCGGTATAAGCAGCGTTATCAACTTTCAAATACCCACCGTCGCACGACATGCAATCTCGTGCCGCCTACTACAGCCAAGTACATTTTCTCCGATGGGGGGCCATCGAGACTATCGACACGGCACGACCTGGTATGTAGGGTCGACGAGCGGGTGTGATGGCCGGGGGGGGGGGGGGGGGTCCGAGCCAGGAGGCCAGTCGGCTGCCCAGCTTGAACGCCGTGTGTGCCTGTCTAGACCGCTTTAGGCGTGTGACGAATTGACGTGCTGCCGCTGAAGATCCTGGACAGGGGGCCCCCTCGCCGGCGCCAATCAACGTGGGGTACCACAGGGCAGAGCGGACGGACGGCAGATGCGCCCGTCGCTCGGCCCCTCCTGCCCCCTCACCTTCACGGCTCTACCCCCAACGCTGTGCGGGCGGGGAGACGGTCGTGCAAGAGAGGTCGGGTGGGAGACGATGTCGACTTGCAATGCAAGTGGAGGTGGAGGCTGGAGAGCACACCCGAAGGATTTCCAGTCTTCGCTCTGGCATAAGAATGGCCCACCTCGCTTCGCCATCGCTGCGTGCCCAGTCGCGCGCTGAACCGATGAGCAAGCTGGAAAGACTTGCGCCTCCCACAGGGCTGGAAAGGGGTCGCCGACCGTCAAACGAAAGCTCGCCGCATCGCCATGGGAAATGAACAGATGCCAAGTGGCCATGTTGCGCGGCCAGTCAATGGCCAGACCGGGCGATATCCTGTTCGGTTCCAGCAGCCCGGAAGAAGACAAGGAAGAACTCGTGGCGGGTGGTCGCAGCGTTTCGCCAGCTCGAAAATCGAGTGTCGAGAGAAGGGGCAACGCGGGGTTCACTCGGGTCCGCCGCTGGGGTGCCAGGGTGGGCGCTTCGGGGTCGCTTGTTCGCTGGCCGGGGTGTGGCGCCAAGACACAGGCTAAACTCAAAGCGTCAGCGCCGTGGAGGGAGCTTGGCGAGACTGCAGTAAGCTTTCTCTCTCTGGAACCTCCCATTCGCCCTGCAACGCAAAGCAAGACACCACCATGGCAGAGCGAGTGCTACCCGCCGAGGCGCTCTGTAAGCATCGCAGCATCTTGCACGCAGAACAGCGTAATATCCAGCGGCACAAGACCTCCCAATCCGTCCGAGATGATATCGCAACGGGGTGCATTTCCCAATTCGATTGATTGTGTGCAGCCTCTCCTAGGGAACTTGGATGCGAGCGCAAAATCGAGAAGAGCCGAATCCGATGGGTGTCCCCCTGGGCGATTGCGGTGTAAGGTCACAGCGACGGGGGCTCACGGGAGCACAGACGGTCGCGCAGTCGTTTTTGTTTCGTTTCCTTCCCGCTGTTCTCTGCAGCGGCAGAGCGACACACAGATGCTCAAGATGCCCGATCGTGCCGTGGTCTGATCCCCGATTGTGACGACACACAGACAAGCTTCTCATGGGCAAAGAGAGATGAAGTTCACACATGTTGAGCCGACGAGTCAACATCTGATATGTGCGCTATATTTAACCATTCCAGAAGATCAACCCAATCAATCACTCCTGATAGCGTAGATAAGGCTGGAATCCTTCCTGTGTGTGACCTCACCCTCTTTTTATCCTTCGTCCGTCCCGGATACCGTTCGATACCCTCCCCTCGGGACTTGCAATCGCCTCACACGTGCGTCTGATGTTACTAAAATACCCATCCTGAACGCCAGGATAGCCTGCCTACCTTGTGGGTGAAGCGATGACGACAAAATAAGCTGGTCCGGCACGATCCGCTTCCAAATCCAGAGCTTGAACGTTGGGGAAGACAACCAGTTCGGATGAATTCCCAATTCATCGCTCCCTTGTGCGTCTTCTTTTGTCATGTATCCAAAACCAGAAAGTATCGGTTCGATGCGCCCGTAAGGCAAATATTCGAGGTGTTGTCACCAACATTACCGACAAACACGACCCTCCAGGCGCTTATTTCTGGCCGTTGGCTTCCTCAACGGCCACCACCCACACCACACCACATCTGGTCTATTGATATGGGCGGGACTAGATGCGGCCTAGGCGTTATCTCCGTGTTTGCGGGGGATTATTCTACGCTCGAATCATGAGAAGACCAGGCCAACAACATGCACCTGGCAAACATCACGCATGATTTTAGCTGGTGGATGAGCAAGTTCTTTTTTACGTTCTGCGCCGTGAACAACCCGATTCCGTCGACAGAGAACGCCAAACTCGTTCGGCTCCGGACCTGAATCAGTTCTCCGACACCATCACGCATTCCCCATCCCCTGCGTTCCCCAGATCTCGTGCCTCCTCGAATCGTAGTCGTAGCCGCCCCCAAACCAACCCCGTCACTAGGCCCGAGATGTGACGGCCATCCCCTCTCTCCATCCAAACCCCCGCCAAGACATTTTTCCCCCCCCCCTTTCCCAAGTCAACACCAAGACCACAGACATGTTCACCCAACCGACATCGCCCCCCCGTCAACAACAAACCTCACCCCAAACATACACCTCCCAAACACGCAGTCCGCGTGAAAAACCATCCACCCATCCATTCCCTCTCCGACCGTCGCCCCGCCCGGCGCCGTCAAATTCCAATCCCCAGTGCCAATCAAAACCCCCCTCTTCCTCCACGGCCCCGTTATGGCTCCTGCAGTCGCCCAAGAGACGGTATACCCCGCGCTATCCCAGCAATGGTTGCTATACAACATCACATACCCTCCTCCACCCAGTCTTGTTGTCCCAACGCTAAACAAACTGGGCGCCTCGACAAGCGGCCCGTCCTCCTGCCCCCTGTCCAGCACCTCGTTTGGCGCTCCCACCTTGGTCACCCCGTCCTCCACCTCCACCTCCTGCACCACAATCGGCGTTTGCCTAACCGGTTCCACCCCGTTGTTACAATATCCCCCGTTTCCAATCGCATTCCCATCTACTTTGTAAACGACATATCTCCTCCCTGTTCTCTCGTCAAAAAACCCAGATGGATCGATTGCTCCTCCCTGTTCAAGTGGACAAGCAAATGGTTCGTCCATCGCTGTGTACGGCCCTGTGATGACCGAAGCCGTGGCTACGCCAATGCAGTGAAAGGAGGTATTGGCTGCTACCTGGCCCGAGTAGTATAGCACGTAGCGACCTGGTGAAATGACGCGCACGTCGGGGGCCCATGTGTTCGCGGACGAGGCCCAGGGGCCGGGGGACGGGAGGATGTCATGCGACAAACGGGTCCAGGGACCGTGCGGAGAGAGGGAGACGGCGCCTTGGATGTTGATGGGGCCGGAGGCGGTTGCAAAGGCATGAAAGGTGCCGGTGAGGTCGCGGGTGATCGAGGGGTCGGGGAAGTCGTGTTCTAGGAGGAGGGTTGGCCGGGATGGTAAATGGGAGGAGAGAGAAAGGGTGGGTAAGAGGAGGAGGATGACGAGGAGATGCATTTCTGAAACAAAGGGGAGAGCGGAAGGGAAGGAGATGGGGGAATGGGGGTTATAAAGGGGTTTTTGATGGTGATGAGGTGAGTGTTGTTGTTGAGGTGATGGGTGCTAGGACATTTGGGACTTGGAGAAAAAAAAACAAAACGGTCGAGTGCTGAGAGTAGTCGTACTTTGGTAGAGGACGACGTGTGAAGAATGGTTGGTTGCATATGTGCTGTTCGGAGTAGTGGCGGCTTGTTTACATCATAAGGGGCTGAGCGCGCATCGACAAGCAGGAGCTGTCGATTCCAGTCGTGGGTGAAAACCAAGATGAAATGTAACAAAATAATGAAGACGAATGTGTGTCCCAGAAATAGACAAAGGGAACAAAACTGACTGCAGAGCCAGAATGTGTCAACTTCCGTCGCTATTTTCGTTTCGGGGCCACCACAACTTCCGAGAACCTCCCGTTGCCGCCAGCATTGATCGCTGCAAGCCATTGAAGCCAACCCTCAAGAAATCTTACCGCAACTTTGCGCAATCATGGAGAACTAGAGGGATGGACTCGCATTGCATGCACTGTCCGAAACTACCCATGCGACGCACTGCCGCCCAACCACCGCCCCAACCTTAACATTTCGACCGCATTGCACAGTCACTCACAAGAACCAGCGTTTTATGAACTTCTTTTGGCAGCTATGTGCTTGAATCCGGCAACCTTCCAGGCAAATCAGTCGTTTACATGATGCGGACGACTAAACCACCCAGAGTCGTCTGTGAGATCGTTTTAAGCAAGCCCGTTGTCGTATCTGGTCAACTACCCGGTAGGGTCAAATGCCAAACCTTGACAGAAAAAACACAACCCCAGCGCCGAAAGAAAGTGATCAAACCTGCCTCAACGCCGTTTCCCCATGTGCTAAACATCCAGATGCAATGCCGAACGCCGTTACCTGAGGAAAAAGAAAACAGAGAAGCGTCTCAACCGCGGCGGGAGTACGCAGCCGGGACCTAGACGGCTGCCGCCTCCGTCTTGTGCTTGCTGGTGCGACGGCCCTTCGGCTCCTCGCCCAGACCCCTCAGCTTCTCCTTATGCTCTTCCTTGGGCGGCTCCTTGGGGGGAGCCACCTTGGGAGATGCCGACTTGTACTTGTTGGCGCCGGCCGATTTGCCCTTGCCCGAGGAGCGCTCTCTCTTGCGGGGAGCAGGCGCAGGAGCAGCAAAAGTGCGGGGGCCCGGGGCGGATGGGCCAGGGGAAGCCGAAAAGGTGCGGCCCACAGGAGACGGAGCCATCGACACATTGTTGCGCATGAAGTCGGCAAACTTCGGGTCACCAAGGCCGGTCCCGGCGACGGGAGGGACCGGCATCTGGCGTGTCGACGCCGTGGAACCAGAGGCCGCCATCTGGTTGAGAGACGTGGCCGGGAACTAGGCGGCCGCGGTCTCGGTGCCGAGCGACTTGCGCTTCTCCTTCTTGGCGCGCTTCCTCTCGGCACGCTCCTCTGGAGTCTCACCCTCATGCTTCTTGCGCTTCTTTTCCTCAGCCTCAACTGCAGGCTCTGGGGCAGACACCTCGGCCTCAGCCTTGGCGGGCTCGGCAGTCGGGGCGGGAGCAGAAACGTTGGTGTCTGCGTTAAGCTTGATCCATTCTGCCGGGGTAGCCTCGTTGGGTCTGCCGTACTTGTCCAGTTTGCCGGCGGCCTTGAGCTCCTTCTTTTGCGAAGCATGTGGACCCATGCCCCATCTCTTAGGGTAGAGTTCGCGGTCCATGATGCAGCGCTTGACTCTGGCAATGTGGTTGTGGTCGAGGAGGTGGATCCTGGAATACTGTGTTAGTTTAATTCAAGCAGGCAACTGTCTTGGATAAAACTTACTGAGAAACGCTGACGAGCGCATATGCAATTGCGATGGCCTCTCCCTTGGTCGTAACGAGAACAACCTCGTCGTTTTCCTGAATGTTGGTGTCGTAGCGCAAAAGACCTTTCTTGGAGAGCTTGGCTCCGTGGCAAATGGCCGAGACAGCCGTATCCTTGACAACCATTCGCTTGTAGGTGGTAAGGAGAACCTCCATGGGCATAATGACCTTGCGGAGAAGGCTCTCGTCGCCGGTGTTGTCGTAATGATGCTGCGCGTCAAGAACATCATGAAGGGTGACGAGCTTTCCGTTGTCCTCGCTCATGACACCACTGCGGACGCGACGGAGCTCCTGCATGTGCGCGCCAACACCAAGCAGCAAGCCAAGATGGACGCAAAGGGTACGAATGTATGTGCCAGCCTCGCAGGAGACCCAGAACACGCCAAGGTGACGGTCATTGTCAAATTCGATGAGGCGCGACTCATGAATGGTACGGATGCGAAGCTGTCGCTTGACTGCTGAGATGACCGGGGGTCTCTGGAACAAGGCACCAGTCAAGGTCTCCAGGGCCTTTGCAAAAGCGGCCTGGCCGCCGGGAACAGTGTCGTGGAACCGGATAACAGCAACGTACTCCTTGCCGGCGCCCTGCTGAGCCTTGACAAGACGTGTCGCACGGTCAACGCACACAACTATTCAACTTCTTGTCAGCAATAAGCCCAACACAACTTTAAGCTTTGTAAAGACAAAAGAGGTACGTACTCAAGCAGCCAGTGACCTTGGGGTCCAAAGTGCCCGAATGGCCAGTCTTTTGGCAACTAATTGGAATTGTCAGCAGCAAATAGAGACACGCAAACAAGGTCCCCCTTACCGAAGGATTCTCTTGATCCAGGCGACAACTTCGTGTGAAGAGGGGTTCGACGGCTTGTCCTGCAATGGGTGTCAGCACTGTTGCTCTTCTACAAGAGCGACGTTCCAAAGACTTGAGATTGGAAGAATGTGCAAGTCAATGGGGAATTGGGACTGAGCAAGGACTTACCAAGTTGATGACGCCACTCTGGATATACGACTGGAGATCGCGCTTCATGGGGTGCGAACCAGCCGGAATGGGGGTGAAGTTCGATTCGGCAATTGCCATCTTGTCGAAATCCTTCAGAAGCAGCTCCCAATCGGCCATGTCGGGGCTCTTCGTCTTGCCAAACTCGGGCTTAATAGTGAAGCTGTCGACATCCATGGTGTCTTGCACCGTCTTGGAGGAGCGTCCCATTTTGAGAGACTAGCGACTTGAAGTCGGATGGACGAAGTTGGAGAGTGTAAGAAGAGAGAGGACCGTGATTGAGACAGGGGAATTCGAAACAGAAACAGTTCAATATCTCTGCTAGCGCAATCGAGACGACAACGCGAGCGCGAGGAAGGAGAACGCCGTTGCGAAAGTCGAGATGGGTTGGGTTCGCGAAAGCTTGGAGGAGCTACCAATTTTTTTTTTGCGCGGCAGAAAAGATTAGTGGGGAGGCAGGAAGAGCCTTGTCGTCTCGTACCGCTAACCGTTATCGCATGGCGCCAGTCCTTATCGGGTATGGCGCCTTGGCAGCACGCTGAGGCTCAAGAGCTTCAATCAGCTCGCGTCTCACCGCCTTTGATCAATGGCAATTGGAAATGCCAGCAGGGAAGGGGAGGAGGAGGAGGGCTACAGCAACCTGGAAAGGGAATCACGAAGGCATCACGATGATACGCATGCACTGCTTCAGAGGACCAGACTTGGGAGCAAACAGCAGCAAGCTTCAAAGGTTGATTTCAGACCATTTTCACCTTTTGGAACCTCAAACGTGCCGAACAGCACCGTCTTCTTTCATCACATTCTGGTTCTGATGGAAACAATCTGGCAAGCCAATCTAGATCATACGATGTGACGACAACCGGGCTGGCCCCTCTTCACAGTGAATGGCTGGCACTGATGTTCTGTGAGATGAAGAAGATCGGATCAATAAGATTTGGAGTGTTTCATATTCTCATCCACGGTTCTTCAACTTATATATACCCTGGCGACCTATTGGTGGTGCCTAGAAGCACTTCTAACCACATTTCCCATGCCGATAAAGCTAATCCCCCTCCCAATGTAACAAGTCTCAAAACTGTTCAAAAACAACATTTGCCAGTCGCCATTTGACCGCCTGGTGCTAAGGTATCTCGCCCCCTTAAAACTCCGGGTATATTGTCCGACCAACACGGTAAACAAACACAACGCAACCAAAGCTATTAAAAGGGGTTAAAACAAGAATGCGGGCCACAGATATTCATGGTCCCGCCCGACCCGACAGGCGTTGCCGTCCATAACCGGGGTGATGCAGCACCGGGGCATCCGGCTCTGCCGGCATCTTATATGCCGAAGGATATGTGTTCCCTGCACTATAGGGGCTCTCAACCTCGTGCATCTCATACACCTCGTCGCGTTTCTTCCCCTTGCCACTGGTATTCCCATCGACATTGAAGAGGCCGTTGGTGTAGGGGTTGTTGTTCATACTCTGGTTCGAGTTCTTGGATCGCAGGCTTGCCTCGTCTCCCCCAAGAGCAAGGCCAATGGCGATCTCATTCTGTCGCTGTTCGTGATGCATCTGGATCATCAGCTTCTCTTGGGTTGGGCTGGGCCACTGCGTAAAAGCTGGTGGCGGCGAGCCGTGCGCCGGTGATTGCGACTGGATCAACTCGTTGAGGCGCTGTGGGGACAGCGTGGGCCACGCAGCTGTGATGCCGTCGGTGGCGCTGACGGGGCTATTGTAGTTGCTGTTGTACGGGCTGAAATAGCGAGGCACAGCGGTTGTTTCCGTGTTGGCGCTGACGGCGCTGATGGGGCTCTCGTCCCAGCCGTTGAGAGGCTTCTGGCTGGCGGGCGTCTCGAGCATGTCGCCATTGCCGCCATACCGGCCCTTGGGATGGGACCAGCCCTGACCACCGTTGCGCCGCTCCAGATCGCGCAAAAAGGCTCGTCTCCTCCGCTTCCCATTGCACACGATGAAGAAGCCCAACAAAATGAGGATGAAGGCAAGACCACCAAAAGCAATGCCCACACAAGCACCCAGGGATACCGGTCCGTAATCGGGAAGCGGCAGGGACTCGTATGTTGGTGATGGGGTAGTGATGACGACCGGCGTGGTCTCGAATGGGTTGCCGGCAAAGGATATCGTCGAGCCGTTTCCGGGTTGCTGCTCACACCCGGCCTCCAGTATGGTCACAAAGTTCGACAGGAAGTGTCCGTCTTGAAGATTTGCCAGGCACGAAGTGCACGCGCCCACCCGATGCCGCTCCCACCTTTCACAGTAGTCAAAGGGACCGACCGACTTGGAGTAGTTTCCGATCGATACCGCGTCCTTGAGGGGCCCACAGGCCATGCTTGTCATGCACGGGTTGTTGACGAGGTCCTGATTGCCCAAGTCCCCGTACAAACAATAACCCACGTTGAAGCGCAGGTTGTCTACCCTATATGTCAGCGGGGAGCGGAAAGGAGGTGGGGAAGGGGTGCTCTGGTGGACTCACGGAGAAGCCATTGCAAGTCGCTCTGTGCCCCTGATTCGTAGGTGCTCTCGGACTCGCACTTGATGCAGTTTCGAAAGACGGTGCCCTGCGATGTCCCTGCGTATGCCCCTTCTTGGCATACCATCTCATCGGGGCTGGTCGACTGAAGGACGTTGCCACATTGCGAGGAGCAGTGTGACCCTGGGGATACGAGGAGTGCCGTTGCGAGCGGTGCCGAAACAGCCGTCACCACGGCGAGCTTTGGTAGTGAACACCGCATGGTGAACCCGTAATATTCAACTCGATGTATCAAGGAGGAGAGGGCCAGAAGGATGGCAGGATGGCGGATGGCGGGTGGCGAGTATAGATCTAGATAGACACGCGCCCGGCCTGCAGGCTTTGTGTCTACAAACCCGTCAGGTGTGCCGGAGCGGTCCTGGTAGCCAAATGAGCCGGGTCAAGAAGGTTATCGCCACGCTAGAGTGCCGTGTGGTATAACCATGGCTTCGCCGTTTACAAAGAGGTCGGTGGATGTCGACAACCAAGAAGTCGGGGCAGGCCAAGCTTTTCTAGATATACGACGTACCGCGTGCCCGGCGTGCTGGGGACAAACAATAAAGTACGGGCGCTATTGCATATGGCTTTTGCTTTATCCTGAATAAGCGCGCACAGTTTGGAAACCGCAGCCGTCTGGACTTTTGCGTATCGAGGGGGAGAGAGAGATGTGATAGTGATGGAGAGAACAGCAGCACACCAGCACAAAGTAGGTCTACACCAGACTCAAGCACGCCCCAGGCCAGCCCCGGCTTTCCCTTGCCAGCCCCGAGTGAGGGGACCACTTGCAAGTCCGGGTGTGGGTTGACGGGGATGGTCGACGTGATTTGCGTGCCAAGACACAGACGCACAAGCATGCAGGCCCCCAATGCCAACCACGGAGGGCCGCCCGGGGGATCAGCCCTCTGTCGAGCTAGCCCAAGATGCAGGTGCGAGCAGCCTCCAGGCTGGATTGGCCAATGACAGCGGCCCGTCGTCAAGCCTGTCTGCAAGTCAGCTGGTCCTTCACACACACCCTGGCCGTTGATTCGATGGAGCTTTTGCCGATGCTGTCTTTCCCCAAGTCCAGCTCCCGATTCCGACCACCAACAGCCATGCAAAAACGGGCGAATGAGCGAAAAAGAACGCGATTTCCCATCGCCTCCCGCCCCCAAGTGCTGAATTGCTGGCAGACCGGAACCAGGCCAGATCGCTGGGGCCGTGCAACAGCTACTGTGTAGGGCAGCTTCCCGGCCTGCCATCCCGACTCTCCAGATCGAATCCATCCCGACCAACCTGGCAAGCAATCGAGAGCCGTCCCGTCTTCGCAGCGACACACCGCATAACACGGCCTTTGGACAGCAAATCTTATCGTATCCATGGTCCGTCGACAGGTCGGTGTCCGTCCGCAGCCTCCAGGGCAACTGTCAGCAAAAGACGTACCACAGCCTGCCAGCTGCCCTAATCGCCCCTCTCCTGAGTGGCGTCCCAGGACGCTGGGTGCAGGTCGCGGCAATATGCATGAATAACCACAGTGCTACCCATTTCCTCTCAAGCATTCTGCCCGGTTGCAAATCTCACCCGACCCCTCCGTGCGCCGAGAAAGGAGTGGGGGAGAGCACAAATGCTTGTTTCCTTCGCCTCCTTTCGCGCCCGGTAAAAGTCGCAAAGCTCTCGAGCCGGGAACACCACCAAGGCGGGTAACACAACCTTGACGACCAAGACGAAAAGTAAGCTCGAGCGAACAACGGCACTTGCAAAATGTCAGCTCGAGCCTCCCCAATACGGTCCAAAGCGTCGAGACCTCTGCATGAGATAATTTACACCGCGCAGCCCAGAACGCTTCTGCATTGTCGAAGCCATGGCAGATGCGCCTCGTTCCCCCGCCTGTTGCCCCTCCAGAATCGGGTATCCCCAATCAGAATCCCATTCACCTCTCTAGCCCCGCCATCGCGCCCGCACGCATCCGATAGTCACGGCGGCAAAACCGCCCCCAAACTATCGGTGACTGCGTGTGAGAGAATGCAGTTGACGTGACCAGTTGTCCCAAAATCCCCTCGCTTCATTGGCCAAGCCCCCTCTGTGCCATGCGGCAGCCCGCCTGCAGCAAGAACAACCTGAGCAAGACGAGCAAACCAGTCGCAGCGCCTGCGTTTCCGGTGCTTCCATCTCTTTCCCCTCCAGATGGGCGTTTCATACAGTTGAAGCACTGTTTCGCTCTCCCGCAAACACACCCCCCGGCGGCGGCAACGGCAACGGCAGCATTCCTTCCCGTTGCCATCGGCGCCAGACGGCGTGATAAGGGGTTGGTTCCTTTTCTTCTTCCCCTTTTTCTCCCGGCAACCGAAACAGAAGACGTCGTAAACAAGGCGAGGAAGCCATTCCCAGTGAAGATAGCGGTCTTGGCCATACTCTCTAGTATCTAGCAAAGCGTGATGGAGATGATGGGCGTGTTTCTCGATTCGCGCCCGCGAACAAGGGGGGGGGACATCACTCGTCACTCGGTCACATCGGGATAGCACCTCGGCGCCGTCTGTGGGGAACTTGTCATGCCTGTGTAAATTTGCGCCGGAGGTGGGCTGCTTTCACACATTGTGGCATTTCACTCACCCCATGGTCTTCCCGCGAGAAAACCGATCTTTCCCATGGCGTGGTGGGACGAGACTTCCCAACTTGTGGCTTGATCACCTCGAGCAACAGCGGTTCGAACGCAACCGATCTGCCTCGACAAGACAGACCAGCGTCTAAAGTAAACGCCTGCGGCGTCGCCGAGAAGTCAAACCTAAACAATCTAGACAAGGCAAGCAATCTATCATGGAAGCGCAGATTGCAAACGACATGCTGGGCGTCAGCAGCTGCTTGTTCGTCTCTCTTCTCTTCTGGCGTTTCCATGATTTGCCAGCCAGTGAAGCAGCCATGACCACGGGCAGTGCGGTGCAACCCACCCACTCACTCACAAAGAAAAAAACGCTACTCGGCATCTCGCTCACCTCACCGGCAGCTATCCAGCAAGACTAGCACAGTATCGGCAAGGCGAGCAGAGCAAGCAGGCGCCATCGGAGCGAATAAACGCCGTCATTCAATCAAATTCTTCATCAATCATACATGTCTGTGTTCCTCCAACGTTTCTCGAGGGCTCCGCGCCGCCCCCTGACTTGAACTGACAACAAGATGCCTCCACCCATTCCCACCGAATCGCTATGCAAGTGTATTCAAACAGGAACCACCAAGGCGTCAAAAATATCCAAGAAAACGTAAACGAAAAAAAGAAGGGCTACCATGAAAGCTTAAGGCTCATCAAATCATCCTGCAACCCACTCCTCATCATCTCATCCTGAAGACGTAACCTACCCTCCGTAAGTTCGTCGTGCATCATCGTCATCTTGTTGCCGAAACTCTCCACTTCCGTTGTACCGATCCTCGGTGACGTATTCGCATTTACATTTACAATGGACGGTTCCGGCGTCGTAGAGAACATGTTGGGCGTTAATGGTTCCGGGCTGTTCTCAAATGGTGACATGGTGCTGGCAGATAACAGCCCGGCACCACCGGCAGATGGCAGCCCCGTGGTTGTGGGTGGTGGTAACACGGAAATCCGATACGGGCTTCTCACTGTGTGGCGGCTCGGCGAGTCTTGACTTCCGACTCGCGTTGTCGTCCTTGGTGATGATTCCTGGGCAGCAGAAGTCATGCGTTTCATCATCTCGGCTCGGGGAGAGGCTCGTCGCTCAATCTGCGGTGTGCTAAAGGTGGAACTGCACGGGGATGGTGCACCAGTATCGGCAGTGTCGAGAGGGACCGCGAGATTTCTTGTTATTACATCGCCACCACTTCGCCGCGGAGAGATGGTAGGGTACTGAAGCTCACTACCTGCCACAACGCTCCGGTATTTTGTCGAGGGTGTTGATGATTTGAGATTTTGTTCCGAGTGTCGTCTCGATACTCCGCTGTTTTTCCTCGTTGGCGTTGATAGCTCTACTAAAGTCGCTTTGGGAACTGGTTGCCTGCCGCGGCTGACGTTTCTGACCTCAGGACTCTTTATGGAACGAAGATCTTGCTGGGACATTTGCCGTCTGGTGTGACCGCGGTGCTTGGGTTGGGTATCCATTGCCTGAGCAGACGGAGAGCGGAGCAGGGAACGCGATTGGCGGCTTTCTGCCTGATCCCGATGTCCTATGCTTGCGCCCCGAGGTGCAGGTAGGACTGCGTCCTCGGCGACGGGAACGGATCGGCTTCTCCCGGTATCGAGCGTGTGGCGCCTTGCAACATGCTGCACTGGCGCTGGCTCCACGCGCTGACCCGGGCGGCTTGATGGTCTTGCGATATCACACGAAGTTGTGTCCATCGTTGCCTTTGGGGGCTGTATGGATCGAGGTCTCCAGTCTTCTCCGGCTTTCACGGCGATTGGGATGAGATCGCGCAAGCTTTCCTCTTGCTTTTCTGGGACTGGATTGGCCAAATGCATCAGGCGAGACAACGCGGCGCTGCGCAGGTCATTCCGTGGTTTCTGGGAAGATGGCCGGTCTGCAGTTGGCTTGCCGGGATCTCGTGCCTTGACTGGTGATGATCTTGACCGTGGCCGTACCTGGAGAGTTATAGGCAGGCTGTCCAGGTTGTCGGTCTTCGGGGATGCCTCTGTTTCTAGCTTCTTGTGGGTTGCTATTATCTTCTCGGTCTCTTCACTTGGTATATCTTTGGCTTCTGCTCTGACCGCATCGTCGTCATTTGAGGGCTTGTCAGAGATCTCAGTCAGAAAGGCCTTGGGGGAGACCGGAGAATAAACCAGGCTGAGCTTCTTGTCCTGTGCAAGTGACAAGGACAAACTGGAAAGTTGTTTGAGCGCGGGAGATGCCTGCTTTGGTGGCTGTATGACACTCGGTGCGGCCTTGAGAGCCCACTTGAAGACCTCCTGGTGCTGCACGGGTTTCGGCAACGCTGAATCAATCGCTCCGTCGAGGTTTTGCGGTGTAATCGGTGTCATGGCGACCTTTCCAGCCAGGTACTGAGGTTGGACGCCACTATCTCGAGGAAAGGGGCTTGCCTTCTTGCTGAATCGCCAAGGGGCTGATGGGATCGTCAATCTCGGCAAAGCAAGATGCTTCTGCGGGCTGATCGGAGAGCTTGAAGGGTTTGCAGACGGGTATTTCTGAGGAATGGAATTGCCCATGATTGCTTGATCTATCGAGACGTGGTTTTCGTCAAGTCCCCCCAGATGCGTTTTTGATTGTGCTGGTTCATCCGTTTCCTCGGGTGCCTCATTGATTGGGTGAAACGTCGAGGGTTGTGATCGTGGCGAGGAAGATGATACTGGCGGGAACGACAGGCTTGGGGAGAGCGATGAATAGGGAGCGAAGGGGGAAGTCGCAGTATCGGGGCCGGCGGAATGAATTGGCGAGAGGGAGTTGGTGAAATCCTTCGCCTTTGCGCTCTCGGCTTCCGTCAGTTTGCTGACGGGCGGTTTGCTGGTGTCGACAACAAGAAGATCCTTCGCCCCGCGACCAAGGATCCCATAAACGAACACCTCTCCCTTCTTTACCCCGAGAACCGCACTCGTGCCAGTGTACATGACGTCGTTTTCGGACCCAGTTTTATTGCAAACGACGACGATGACTTCCTCATCCGTGTCCGCGGAAATCAACGGCTCCAGCCGTTGAACCCAGTAGATCAAAGTGTCAAGGTCGGGTTCTCGAGGCACACAGCTGTAAAGCCCAAAGCCGGTGTCGTCTTGAGAGCGCCACGCCATAGTCAAGATGACGACGTTGGCAGAAGCATCTAACGCATGGTATCCAAACTCAAAGGCGTCCCAAGGAGCCTCGAACCGGTACGGACTATGTTAACCGTTAGAATCGCAACATTTTCAACCGCCAGAGAGTCTTACTTCACGTCCATGCCAACTCCCAAAACAACCCTGCCCATGCCGTTGATTCGACGCCGGAAGAACTCGCGGTTCCCCTCCAAGGCCCACGTCTCATCGGCATGGTCAAGGAAACGCTTTCGATAGTTGCCGATAGTGTCGCCGTCATTGCTGACAACAATGGCCGAGTTGTAGTATTCCGGAGAGGCAGGCCATTTCGCCGAAACATCAACTTGCTCGGGATACCCAACAACGACAGCGCAATCGTACTTGAGAGCGGTAGTCCTGGCCCATAATGAACTGATACCGGCGCCGCTGGGCTCTAGAAAGGGGGAGATCTCTCGCAGTGACTTGAAGTTCGCGCCCGAGAAAGCGAGTTCGGGGAGGACAAGCAGGTCCAATCCCTCCAGATCCTGAACATTGGCCTTGTTGAGGACGGCATCGGCGCGGGTCAAGTTGTTGTCGATTTCCCCCACCCGAGTCGCGAACTGGAGGCACGCGATCTTCATGGCGGCGACGCGACTCTGGAGATGTGTGCGATGATTCCAAGGGTTTGCGACGTCAAGAGTGTCAGTAACCGCGGGCTTCCCGTCCTTTCCCCAGAATACACTAAGTCACCACCAAAAAAACTGTCGCGGATTCCTGGCAGAACCCGGTCAATTCACTATAATCCTCTTTCACAAACCATGACGGGTGTCGAGGGGCTCGGGAATCGTTATCGTGTGGCCCGCGGAGTGAGGGCGAACCTGAAGGAAACGACCAGCAAAAGTCAGAAACAGAATATCAGCAACGGCAAAATGCCCGGTGCACACAGGATGCGGGGGTGTATTTGATGCAGCGCCCTCGAGGAACACCTGGAAAACGTGGCGGGAGAAGCACCGTGTGCCATCGCTATTCTTAGGCGCCGCAGCCCCTGTTTGCCCAGCAGTTCCGGGCAACGTCCGTCACCACTCTCGCCTTACATAACTCGGCTCGATTCCCATGGTAATGTGTTTGCTGCCGTGAAATTTGACCGAGTGCTTTCCGCTATTTCAAGCGTTGGCCGCAACAATATTGTGAGCAAAAGTCATGTCAAGAAGATCTCCAACAGTTTTCTACACCATCCTCCTGCAGACGGGAGGAAGGCCGCCAACGCTCGGCTTGCGAGCAGACCAGCCCGCCTTTGGATGTGGGTGACAAGGGCGCCTGCTGTTTGACGTGCTTCCCGTCCCCATCTGACCAGTCGCGACTGCCCGGAGATCCACTGGTCGATTCGACTTTGTGGGAAGACTCTACCTTAGGTTCGGTCGCTCCCGAAGTCAGCTTGGGGTGGATTGTGGAAAGCGCAACTCAGGTTCGTACGCGCCTGCACCGCTGGCGATCTGAGGGCGCCCCAGAGTCCGTGGGGTAAAGATGCAAGGGGAAAGCCAATCAGGGGCCGTCGCACGCAGACCTCTGTAACATCGCGAATGATGATTGGCTATCCACGTTGGGACCACGCTAACGGGTGAAAGCTAACAAGATGCGCAGACGCAGAGCTGCCGGGCATTTCACAGAGTGGCAGCTCCCGCCTCTTTGCCTGCCACTCGCGGCCGGTCAAAGTATGATAACGTGAGCTGATGAGGGTCGACAATACCATTGCGATAGGCCCGCGTGTGTCGCGGCCGGGTCTGGTCGTCCCTAGCCTCTGCGGCCATTCCTTGCCCGCGGGCAATGCGGCCAGGCGATGACAGACACCACACACCCACTTCTGGCCCACATGAGCTGGTCCGAAGCGTTGATGACCACCCACCACATCAACAAATCTCCCCGACACGATTTAGCCAGAACCGGCCAACGGCCAAGTGTGCGGCCAACAGTATTCAGGTTACTTGGTCTCGGCCCGATCTACCAAGCGAGAAGAGCTGCTTGATTCAACGAGCCTCATCCCGACTATGGTGATGGATAACGAAGTGGCCCATTTTCTGTTCATCAAAACCCCGAAACATGTTTACCAGGCTGCGATGTGCCCAGTCGGCATGTGGATGTGCGCTCTCGCAGCTGGTAACAGGTTTCCTGTCGGGGATTTGTGCTTCGAGACTTTTGGACGGCGGTAAAACTGCCGGAGGGCACCATTGCCCAATCAGTGTCCGTCCCCTGAGCGTGGAACGCTGTGCCGCCCTCGAAGCCAGGGGTCAGAACATTCAGCCTTGGACTCTTTCGGCTACGAAAAGGGGCGGTCATGTTTTCTTGCGGCATGATTCTTCGATCGCAAGTTGTCATTGTTTGCAAGATCTCACCAGCCCTTGAAATGCCGAGATATGTCAAGTCCAAAAAAACTGAAGCTTCATCCAGTTTCAATATCTCATCCAGACCTGGGGACATACGCTCTACAGTCGTCCAGAAGTCGGTTTGCCATGGTCAGGGGGGCTATGCCATCTTCACCCCCTTCGTAACACGCCTTTAAGGGGCTTCTACCGTCCTGTGGGCTCCGATGTGACTGAAGCCTCCCACACTGCAAGTTGGTGCGTGTGAGCCGCCCACCAGCGGCATTCCCAAACAATAGATTCCACATCCGTCAGGGTGAGGTGACTGCGAATCGCACTACCCATCCTCCACTGATGCTATCCCACCGTCTGCTTGTGCTATCAGTTCTCATGTTTCCCGTCGTTGTCACATTTCATGGCACGGGACAGTAAAACTCAGCTTGCAGCTAGCAGCTCCCAAACGACATATACGCCGCATTAGCCCTCATATATTCTCCAAAGACGACCGGAGAATAACCCACCATGGTTCGACAAAACAAAGTCAACAAGGTGAAAACCACACACCTCACCCCCAAAGGCATGCGTACTGAGCCCTCCAAGCATCATGGTACACAACAATGCCCACCCTACCAGCCTCCCACCTCCCACCGCGCTCGTCAAACGCAACCATAAACCCCTCCTCTGTCGCAGCCATCGCCGGAGCTGCCATATTCCTATCCCTCAGCGTCATCGGACTGTACACGTTATACCGCCGCCGAGTATCCGCCTCCCAAAACATGACGACCAAAGCCAAAGCCAAAACACCACGACCGCCGTGGGAAGACCTAATCCTCACCAGCCGGTCTTCCATCCCAACGCCCAGTGACACAACACCGCCGAGCCCACCTCCAAAAGACGGGAGGATATCAGGATCCTGGGCCCCCAAACCAAAACCATCGGGGCCATCGGGACCGCTGAAACCAGTAAAACCAGTAAAACCACCAGTGCCACCAAAGCCAGTGTCGTCGCCACAGCCGGAGGCCCACTACCTCAACCCATCCGGTGACCCCTGGACCAGCGTCCCACCGCCTACAATCCCCCTCCCACTTCCACCAGTTCCTGACGCTCGCTCACATCTACGTTCCCAATCATTGACTCAACCACGGCGGGGAGCCGAAGGAAACTTGATGGTACCCAGAATTCCGTCAGTAGCATGTCATCATCAGCCTCGCCAGTCACGGACACGGACACGGACACGGTCACACAGTGTGCCGGTATCAAGGACGATACCACAACGCGGTGCTACAAGACAGATACCGGAAATGACAGCTTAGTTTGTTTCCTTTTTGTGTGCCTCTTAGGTGCCTACCCATAGAGCTATCGTGTGTGGGAAAAAAGGGGGGAGGTAAAGGGGGGAGAAGAGCGAGAGCGTTGAATCGAATCGACCTCCAGTCGTCAAGCTAGGTCAAACCATTCGACCTGAATAAACTCTCCATAGCAACAAACACACCACGCGTCGCTGAAAATATATCAAACTGCCAACCTGGTATCACGCTGGTCCCTTAAAATGTCCCACTCAGCCTAGCCTAGCTTGTATAATATCACCGTCTTCCATGATCAAATTATCCAATGTATCAACCAATCGTTGCCCTTAATAATAGGGACAGACGTTCCCCGAAGGAAAAATACACCCAGTGAGCGAATAGAATTGA
The DNA here is from genome assembly GCA_036250225.1 of Cercophora sp. LCS_1. NCBI lineage: Eukaryota > Fungi > Ascomycota > Sordariomycetes > Sordariales > Lasiosphaeriaceae > Cercophora > Cercophora sp. LCS_1. The sequence continues at coordinate 967,816 of JAPZLL010000003.1, forward strand.
AGATGGACCAAGTTTCAAAAGAAAAAAGTGGGCTGGATCCTCTCCACAGGCTTTGTATTGGGAAGCGGTGCCCTTTCCCGGCTACCGGGTTGCGTGCGTCTGCCCTCGCGCTTTTCTCGCCAGGTTTCGGCCCTGGCCAGAGTCCGGCCGAGAAAGGCCTCATCCGCGGCTAAGAGAGCTTGAAGGCCCGGGTGGAGAGTATCAATACTGTGTCTGGCGGTCATTTTGGCATTCGTGTGACCCGTGTCGTGCTGCGTATCCGGCCATCGTGCCCCCTCGTGACCCCTTCCCCTTCCTCTATTGGGACCCGTGCTGGGCTCTTGACGGCTTGTCTCATTGCGCATTTCGGTGCGTCCCCGAGTGGACCAGACACTCGAAAAGTCGGCAGTCATTCGGTGATTGTCCTGAGCGCGAGTTGGATGACGCTGAAACGGCGCAATGTTGGATGTGGATTTGCTCCTTCCTCGGCTATGACCTGGCCGAGGCACAGCTTGTGGCTCTACAGAGGTCTCGCCCTCACGAAGCGAATTCTTGTAGATGTTGGGGTCCACGACGATGGGAATGGATTCCTTGAATGAGGAAAGCAAGTTCTTGGCTGCTCTATGTCCTTCGGACGAGTCTGAGACCTTGTGCTGGGCCTTTCGGGCGGGACTCGAAGACCGTGCCCTGCCAGAACGGGCTCGATCGAGAGCTTGGCCGATGTCTGAGTGCAGGGAGCGGCGGTGACTTGTAGGTGAGATTATTGTTGGGTCTTCCCGCGGTCTGCTGGGCTCTCTACTTGGGGCGCGGCTTGGGTGTCGACTTGAGGCACGGCTTGGATTGTTGCTAGCATCCCTGGCTGGGCTCCTGCTGGCACATCGGCTGGCTGCTCGGCTCGGGTTCTTGCTTCTGCTTCGACTGGCATCCCTACTTGGAGCTCTGCTGGACGCTCTGCTCGCCTCCCGACTGGAGTCTCTACTTGCGTTCTTCGTCTTGGGTGAAGCGGGTCTGGGTGGAGCGTCGGCTTGGTTGCTGAGCCCGGCCTCTCTGACTGCAGCTTTGAGAGCACTAATGTCCGTATGGCTTGCTAGCCTTGATTGAGTATCTATGTTGGACTGCGGACTGGAAGGAGACCACATCCTCTCGGTTCCCGGGGACCGTTCTGTCATCTCTGACCGGGATAGACGCTTCGACTGCGGCTCAGGCATGTGTATCTGACTGCGGGTGGACGTTCGCTTGGAGTAGGAATTAGTCGGGACGTCCACAGGCCATGTCGGCTCGTCAGGGGTGATCAGGTTGGTTGGAGGGGTGGTCCAGGGATAGTGCGTAGGTGCGTGCAAGGTGTCCAACGGTGTCGTGACAACCTCGTCAATAGCACTCATGGGGGGTGTGGAGAAGTGGCGGGATATGAGGTTGCCTGAGCTCGTCTCTTTGGGAGTTCCGGTGGAGATTGCCAGCTTTGGTCGAGCGAGAGCAGGAGCAGGAGCGAGAGCGGGGATAGGAATGGGGTTTGGGGTGTAAACAAGGGGCTCCAAAATTTCTGACATACCTCCAGAGTTACTTTCGGACGGGCCGTTAGGTCCATGGGGGTGTTGGATTCCAAGACCGGAAACGCCACCGAGTTGCGAAGGCCCCGTTGTTCCCTCGGAATGCTGTTCTTTTGAAGCCTGGGATTCGCTCCACGAGCTTCTCCATGGAGAGGGTGAAATTTGTGTCATCTGTGGCGACTCAACCACTGTATCTGGGTCGAGCGGTGCAGAAACTTGGTTGGCAGAGGTTGTGGGGATGTCCGTGGGACTCTGAGGCTCCTCCGCTTCGGGCAAGTCGCCGAGTCTTTCCTTGGGTGACGGCTTGCCAGATGATATTTGCGAAGGCGACACTTGTGGTGGTGATGGCGGCATTGACGGGGGTGCCCGCTCCCGCACCTCGGTGATGTTGGAGCGGCTGACCAGGTTTGCAAAGGGTGGGAGGTCGGTATTGACAACCAAGCTGAGAAAAGTGTCAGCCAGATCCCTGTTAAAACGGGATCACACCCACAGTTCTTTGACACCCCGGCCGAGCAGACCATAAACAGAAACCTCTCCATGTTTGACGCCCACAACCGCACTCGTTCCGGCATACACGGCGTCGTCTTCGATACCACAACGGTTACAGAAGATGACAATAATCTCGTCCTCAGTGTCAGAGCGGATAAGTGGCTCGAGTCGCTGGACCCAGTAGCTGATTGTGTCCATGTCTGGGTCCTTGGGAAAAGGGGTAAAGGTAGACCGGTCCTCAAGAGTGAGCCAAGCCATGGACAAAATGACGAGGTTGGCCTTGACTTCCATAACATGAACGCCAAACTCGTAGGCATCCCATGGTGCCTCGAACTTGTAAGGACTGTTTTTTGTCAGCGATGCCAGCGAAAGGGAGGTGTTAAGCCGAAGCATACTTGATGTCCATGCCTAAACAGATTAGCAACTGTATCATTCCAAAGTTTGGTCGGGGGGATCTTAGACGTACAGATGCCCATGGCAATCTGGCCCAGCCCGTCAATCTTGCCACCGAAGAAACCACCACCTTCTTGGGCCCAGGTGGCATCGGTGTAGTAAAGAAACGACTTGCGATAGTTGGCCAGGGTCTCACCATCGCCATTGACGACGATGAGTGAGTTGTAGTACTTCGGGCCAGAGTTGCGATGGCGGCGGGATGAGTCGACTTTCTCAGGATAGCCCACGGCAACTATGCAGTCGTGCTTCAGGGCGGTAGTCCTTGCCCAAAGAGCACTAATACCGGAGCCAGATGGCTCAAGGTACTGCATGATGTGTTCTAGGGATTTGAAGTTGTATCCCTGTAAACATGTTAGTCTTCAAGTTTGAGGTTACACAAAGAGTGGTCTACCGAAAAGGCCATCTCGGGTAGGACGAGAAGGTCGAGATTGTCGAGCTCCATTGGATCGGCCTTGGACAAGACCGCATCGGCGCGGTTGAGATTGTTGGAGACATCGCCAACCTGAGGGCTGAACTGGAGGCACCCAATTCTCATCTTGACGAGGGCCGCGGTGCGGCAGGCTCTCCAGGGCTGGGCACTCAGGGGTTGTTAGTGACAAACCGAGTGACCGCCCAGAGGCACTCTCCCCGACCCGGACCGAAATCTGACTTCCGAACGGATCGGGTGCTAGGAGGGAACGGAATAGCCTTATGAAACAAGACCCAGTTGTAGAAACTCACCACCTCTTCACACGAAGCACGGCGTGCTTCTGGGCACCAGGTCGTGGGTGATTCCTTGGGGGAGCAATTGGATATTTTTATCTGTTTCATGGACCATATCATGGCCTGAAAATGAAGAGGGAATTTGGTACGGTAGCATCCATGGATTGTTCGCTGATGGCCCAACCACAGGAACCTTCGGTTTGAGTTGGCTTGGGGGCAGGAAGGGCAGCAGGACGGCAAGGCGGGGTGAAAGGAACACGGACCCCTGTCACTTGGTAACCATATACCGGGGGGCTACCTGCTTGGCTGGGACACTCGACTGCGTGCATGCACCACCAGCTGTGTGCTGGAAGCGGGGCACTCATCCGGTCATTCACGACCTCTCCCAGTTGGGACTGATGCTGCGAAGAAAGGTTGTCCTGCCTTGGCCATTTGCTGAACCAGGCATGTGGTGCCAATCCCATCACGGAGCTAGTGGGATGAGGGAGGCCGAACACGGCATCCCAGCGACCGACTAGGAAAAAGCTAGACCTGCCCGCGGCCAGCGTCCCGGAACAGCCGTCGGTCTCTGATTGCAGCATCGAGATCTCGGACTATTGAGTACCAAGAGCACAGTCAACACGAAGCGTTAGCTTTGCACCTGCCGGCGTCTCAGGGCAAAAAATGAGAGATGATGAAAAGCACGCTTTCCTCCCACCCAAGCGCATCGATCAGCAGAGTGGCCAGTGCGTCCCGTCCTTCCGTCATTTTAGCGTGCAAGACAGGGATACCTCTGCCTCCAGAAGCGGGGCAATCACGACTAGGCATCCCCCTTTGGGATTGCCAGCTCGTCCTCCATCATCAACTTATCGTCCCAACGACATGGAGCTAACCTCCCTCCTACCAGGCACTTGGTTGATTTTCCGAATAATCCGAGGTACTGGTTTCTTATCTCACGAGCTTCTGGAGTATGATCTTTTTCGGCTTGTGACGAGGGGGTCACTCTCCCGCCATGTTTGCCGCGCACGACAACCGACTCTCCTGGCGCCACCCACACGCATCGGACCTGGTTGCTCACCTTGCCATCTGGTTGGCTCTTTATCCGCACGCCTTCGCGCAAAGTTGGCTGTGCCCAGCTAGCGTACCAAGCGAGAGCTGCCCGAGGAGGAGAGGGACACCGACCAGTTGGAAGCCGAGGAAGCTTTGTTTCAGAAAGTCACCCGCCCTTGCATATGGATTTCGAGGCTTACATTCGTTTGTTCGGCCTAGGAAGACCGGCTGGGGCGTTATCTTTCTTCCTAGCTGCTTGATATGCCGAGCGGAAGGATTCCGACTACGCGGCGCGAACCTCTCGTCCTGCATGTCATTGACCTCTCGATCCTCTCTCTTCTTGCTTGACCAGTCGGTGTTGGTTGCTAACGCCGTCAACTCTGGTGGGCCAAAGGTTCTCCTCGCCACTCTTCTGAGCCGAACGAGTTGAGAGGGGGTTACATGCAGCATGCTACAGATGCTCAAGCGAGCGCTTAACATGTTGTGCCGTGAGGATTGGCGCGATACTAGCGGGACGGCTCAAGATCGACGAGGCCTTTGGTGCGACCACAGATACCGCGCGGCAGTCGCTAAGCTGCTCTTATCTCACGTCTTTCCTTTTCTTTCTTTCCTCGGTATTGGACGCCACCCGCGCTCTGCGTCTATCCCGTCGTGGCCTTGTGCCGTTGGATGCAACACACCGGCACAGACAACCCCCAAAGACTCTGAGTTGCAGAATATCTTCCCGCTACCGCTTTTCGCACCTCATGGCACTGCCAGTGGGTGGCAAAGTCTCAAGTCCGAGCGCTCCATCGCGGCTGTCCAGGTTGCCAAGTAGAACAGGGCTGGTGGATAGGGCCGTTTTCTTGCAACCACCTCTTCCCGAGCGGCGTCATGGCTCCTTTGCTTCCTTCCCACCGGGTTTCTACGTTCGGCACCGTCTGATACGTCATTTACCAGGCTGCAACCAGCCACCTGTGCACTCTGGCGCTAGTCAAGCAGGTTTGGCGAGTGTCGGCCTTGTGAAACTCGTTTCCCTTACGCTCTTCAGGCGATGGTATGCCGGTCCGGACCCCAACAGCGCCTTTCATGATCGTGGCAGCTTCTGGGTGGCGTCAACTTCGCACCGGAAGAGACACCGCCTTCCGCGTGCTCGCGTGTGCTAATCAGACGAATCTATGTCATGTCGACCGCACCACTTCGGCATTGCTCTGCACCGACTGAGGCCGCCACCGTCCGGGAACTTCTACACCCCCCTCGAGTCAATATGCATCCTTCGAGCCAGCGGGCCAGTCTCTGCCCTGGACTGTGTCGTCTGGGCGCACGCTATATGTTGGAACCAACGCACCCCCATCGAGAATCCGATGATTTCCTGCTGTCGTGGACCCAAGCATGGCCATGGGGGCAAAGTCAGCAAGGGGGTTGCCAGGCCTTCGGCAATCTGATCCATCGAAGCGCCGTCGGAGTTGCGCCTTGTCTCTACGTGCTCCTTGGCCCCGAGAACTTCCTGGCCGTGTAACGGACTCTGGTTCCGGGTGTCCCGCCCGGTTCCCTTCGCAACCCTCGGTAACGGTCGCCGGTTGTTTGTGTGTGCCTCTTTCAAAGGCACATCACAACGATCACGGGCGTGTGGCTCAGTTGGTAGAGCGTTCGCTTAGCATCTTCTACGATGCGAAAGGTCCTGGGTTCGATTCCCAGCTCGTCCAATGTTGCAGAGTCAGAATAATCTGGTTTGCGGTAATTCTTTTTGGACGACCTTCTTTTTGTGGCCGGGATGGAGTGGGGAGAGTGGAGCACACGCTGTCAGGGTTGACCGGTTCGTGTCCGACACTCGGAGCGGTCTTTGTGGGAACTTTGTTCGGAACTTCAGAGATCAAGGAGCATGTGCTAACGAGGTAGTTGCGTCGGTCCCAAAACGGTATCTCGGGGAAGTCAAAGCACACGACTTTCTGGATGGGGCAATATTTTGGTGATACGTGGACTGCCCCTCTTTCGGGCGAGGCAATTCCACATGACCCATCCATGTGGCCATTGGACTAGACCGGTGAGGTGACCATTCCTTTCGTCTCTTATACAACGTTGCCAGGCTCTTTCGTTGTCATCTTCTTTCCAACCTTAGGGCAGTTTAGGTTTCTGTTGAGACAAGAACCACAGACCTCTGAACAAAACGAGAAAAAAAAAACATGAGTATTTGGCAAATGAAAAGGTGGGATGTTGGCAGAGGGGTACAGGCGGTTGTGCCGCAGCCATATCGAGCATGGTTGATGTTGGTGGTGTACCAGCCAGTCGCTCCGGTTGGGAAATCAGGGCGGAAAGCCTTGGCCAAAATGAGTTGAGTGATTGAATCCTGCTGCAGTGTGATATAGCAAAGAGGAAAGGGGAGTCTGTGATTCCCACCTCTAGATACGATACCATGCCAGATGGGCGCCGGTCGAGTTTCTCAGAATAGTGACTGTCACAAATGCTCACGCTGGGGGCCGATGAGGATCTGAAACGGCATCCTTTTAATAGATACTGGCCTATTTTTGTTGTGTTTGTGTTGAGCTTGACACCTATAAGAAGAGGGTTATGTCTCCTGTTATGTTTGATGTTTGGGATGTCTACCAAGACCGCGGAGAGAAGATGGGGAAGGGACACCGGCGACACGTCTATGATCTTTCACCATCCCATGCGTCATGGCCTCATTGCCGCAACCACGTACATCCACGTTTCTTTTAGACTTAGCTATGTACGCACCTTACCTCCTCACTGCCATTCAACACTCCACGTCTTCTCCCCCGCCCGGAAGGGCACAATCTCGGCCTCCTCACCCTTGAGCGACTCGGGAATGGTCTGGCCGTCCCGCTTGAGGACAACGTTGCGTGTGGCCTTGGGAATGCTGTAAAAGGTGCGTCCGAACTCGCTGAAGAAACCGCGGAGCGCAGAGTCAGCGATCAGGTCGGGTGATGCGATGTCGCCGCGGGTGAGGCCCTCTTCCAGGGCTGTCAGGACGTAGCCGAGGGCAAAGGGTTGGGTGAAAACGCCGGCTGCGGTGTTGCCTTTTCCTTTTTTGGCGGATATGTCGTGGGCTTTTTGGGTGGGTGTAGGTTAGTGGTGGGGAAACGAAAAAAAGAAGAAGAAGAAGAAAAAAAAAAGAGAATGTGGGGCGTGATAGGTTGGACTTACGAGCGCTGTCTGTGCCTAGGAAGAATTTACCGTTGCTGTTGACTACAGCGTCAAGGAGGGCCCGACGGTCCTCGGGGCTTTTGGCTGAGGGTTTGCAGTAGTTGTTCTGAATACTCTTGTTAGTTCATCAAGGTGTGTGTGTGTGTGGGAGGGGGGGGGCGGGATTTGGGAAGGAGATACGTACGACGTTGGCCGACCAGTCGTCTACGAGGAGAGAGAGATGGTGTGCCGTCTAAGAGGCATGTTAGTATATACCGCCGCAGTACAGACGGAGCGAAGCATACAACGGTGCCAACAACGTTGGGGCCAAAAGACCTCACAGCGTCGACCGCGTCGGCCGTGGTGCAGTGCTCGAGCACAATCTTGAGCTTGGGGAACTTTTCGACAAGACTTCGGAGCGTGGGGAGGAACCTGGACTCGGCGTTCATGACGGTCACGCCGTCGGCCGCGCTGCTGGGAACCTCGCCGTGCAGGTTGAGCACTATGCCCTCCTCCTCCATGGCCTTGAGGACGTCGTGAAACGGCTCAAAGGAGACAACGCCCCACTGCGAGTTGGTGGTTGCTCCCTTGGGATAGGCCTTGACGCCGGCAATGCCAGCCTTCTTGGCCGCGCGGATCTCGTCGGGCGTGATGCTCGAGTGTAGGTACAGCGACATGAGATAGTTGACGTCCGGGTCGATGGCCTGCAGGTTGCGCTTGTACTCCAACGCCTCGGCCACAGACACAACTGGCCGCGGGGCCAGGTTAGGCATGACGAAGACCACATCGATGCCGGCTTGTCGGATGGTCGGGGTGACGAGCTGTGCAATGGGCCCCGGGGCGTTTCTCAGGTGGACGTGCATGTCCGCCGCGGCGGGAAGCACATATGAGTCCTTCAGGGGCATTTTGAGCGTATGGAGGGGCACTTGGAGGGGCAGGAAGAACGAGGGGCACGCAGATTTGTGGGCTACGCGTTGGAATATGACCACAAAATGGCGCCGAGATCTGGGTTGCTCAATAAGATCAGCAACGGGAGGTACCAAGGAGAATAGCACAACCGCGAGAATTTTTTTTTTTTTTTACAGCTGAGACGAGAGGCTCATCATGGGTGTGGAGATTCGATGAGCAAGATCTTGGCACGCGGTTTTCACGATAACAGGGTTAGGGTCCGATTGCGGAGGGAATCTCTGGTTTTTCACTAAATTTCTCTCATAGGTAGAAGCGCCCAGCATTTTAATTCGAATACTTTGCTCTAGGCCGTACTGCGTCACTCCGCCGCTGAAATTACTTCGTTGCTGGGAGGGATTTGAGGTCTTGGTGAAGAGAACGAACGTTGAGGTGCTCCACTTTTAGCATACCCCGCGATCCGGGGATGGCTCCCGTCAGCCGGGGTGCACTACCGGGGTGCCGAGTATCCGATGTCTAAGTTCCCAGCCTCGATAATTCCCGGCTCCAGGGGATGACGTGTTAGGCAGTTTGTTTTCAGCACAACTGTATTGTCCCCGTTTGCAACCACACCGACTCATGACACTCCAAGGGGTTTATTTCAGTTCATCATAACGGTAGCCATGGGCGGAAACAACAACGGGCAGCTACTCGTGCTGCCCCAGGCAGAAGATGCTGGTGACAGCTTCTCGACCTCACCGACACCTGCCGAAAACACGCCTCTCCTCCGGTCCGAGACCGCCAGTTCACACACAGCTCGCGATGGAGTGTCTCTCCAGAAAGATGAAGCCCTCGGCTGGAAGAGGACGGTCGCGATTGTGCTCAGCATGTGGATCCTCATCTTCCTGCAGGCGGGCAACATGAGCGGCATCTCGACAATTCAGTCCACCATCGCCGCCGAGCTCAACGCGTATGAACATGCCATGTGGTTCACAAGCTCGTATTTGATCACCATGAGCTCGGTCGCGCCGCTGGTTGGTCGGCTTGCCATGGTCTTTTCGCCTGGTGCCATGATTCTGTTCTCATCCGTCTTCTTCTCCATCGGCGCTGTGGTGACCGGCCAGGCCCACGACTTTGTCACCTTCATCCTCGGGAGAGTTTTGGTCGGTATTGGTGGTGGAGGAGTCATGACGCTTTCTCTCATTTTGGTTATCCAATTGACCTCCAAGAAGAGGAGAGGCTTGATGATAGGCTTGACCAATGCGGTATGTTGACGTCGGCCACTTTGTTGATGTTCAGAACTGATTTATCGCATAGGGATTCACAATTGGTCTGTCCGTCGGAGCTGTGATATTCGGCACCCTGCTCCCCGTGATTGGCTGGGTATGTCTCCCGCTTCGAATGGTGGTAAAATCTCTCTGACCTGTCGCCAGAGAGCCGTTTTCTGGGCGCAGAGCCCAATGGGTCTGATCGGCGGACTTGGTGTTTACGTCAGTGCGACCCTCTTGTTTACTTTACCCCTTTTTGCTGGGACCAAACCCATCTGACATCCCACAGGCGAGCATGCCCCCTTCAGCCGCCCACCCAACCTCCAAATCCAAAACAACCCTCCAAAAGCTCGCCAGCGTCGACTACCTCGGCGCAACAACCCTGACCCTCACCATCGTCCTCTTCCTCTACTCCCTCTCCACGCCCCAAATCCAAACCCCCCTCCTCCTCCTCTCCATCCTCTTGTTACTCCCCTTCTTCCTCCTCATCGAATCCGTCGCCTCAACCCCCATCCTCCCCCTCCCCATCCTCGCCCACCGCGGCATCCTCCTCTCCTGCCTGTCGCAGCTAGCATTCATGGCCGCCCGCTGGACAATCCTCTACTACTCGCCCGTCTTCGGCCTTGCAGTCCTAGGCCTCTCCCCCGGCGCAGCAGGCGCCATGCTCATCCCAACCAACATTGGCTTCGGCTCAGGCGGTTTGGTAATCGGGCACCTGCACATCCGGCGCGCGGGCTCCTTTTGGCTGCCCTGCGTTGTGTCCCTATTTTGTTTCGGACTTGTGCTGTACAGTCTAAGCTTCGTCTCGACTAAAGCGGCGCCGGGACCGTATCTGTACGTTTTTACCATTTTCTTGCACGGGATATGTACAGGCGGTGCGTTGAATTACACGCTTGCGCATCTGCTGCATTTGTCGGAGCCGGGGACGCATTTCATCGTTACGGGCTTGTTGTCGACGTTTCGGGGGTTTGCGGGTAGTTTTGGAACGGCCATTGGGGGTGGTGTTTTTGGACGGACGCTGGCGGGGGTTTTGGAAGAGGGGTTTGGTAGGTTGGACGGTAACGGTGGTGGGGGACTAAGTGAAGCGAGGAAACAGTTGATTGTAAGGTTGGTGGGGAGTCCGGCGGCGGTCTATCAGGTAGGGGTTTTGACAGACGCTGAGAGGCTGATTGCTATTGGCGGGTATGAGACTGCGTTGAAGGTTTTGTATCGCGGAGCGGCGGCGGTTTGTGTGCTCGTTTTGTTTTTGCAGGCTGGGACGGGGTGGACGGGGCCGGTCAGTGAAGAGGAGGAGGAGGAGATTGAGGAGGCGATTGTCGAGCATGATGGGTTGATGGAGGCTTAAATTGTGTGAGACGCTGTGGTTGTTGATAGACAATACAAGTGGGGATAGAGATTAGATCTCAGAGTAAGGGGTGAGTGCTTCACTCCCCCGAAGATAAGATGTCTATATACTAGGTAGAAACTAAAACAATATTGCTTTGACAACAGAACAGAATGGGTATCTCATCTATCTAGAAAAGTCTCGCCAAATAAGAGCAAATGCAAATGTAAATGCAAATGCATAAAGTCATCAGCGTTGCAAAATCCTCGTGTCCAAAATCTGTCTCTCCCATGGCTCCTCTCCAGGCCGTAGATCCCCCAAAACCTGCTCTTGGTTCTGCCCACCAGCGGCGGGTTGCTGTTTCTGGGCCTCCACATCCGTATTGTCCCTCCCCCATGGCTTTGTAAGTTTCGCCAAGAAGTTCCCACCGCTACTACGTTTGTCTTTCTCCATATCCCTTCTTCGGGCGGCAATGATTTGATCCACCGTCAAGATCGTATCCATTCCTTCGCTGCCTCTCCGGATCATCATGCCACTATTCCTGCCTGGCCCGTCCTTCGAAGGGTCGACCATTGTCTTTGCGTCTTTGACAAGATGCAAGAAGATTGGATAGACCAACGACGCTGCACTCAAGGCTAGGACGACGAAGAATGATGTTTGCACGCTTCGGCCGGATTGCAGGATCGCATATCCCACAAAAGGCCAAAATGCCGGTCCGGAACCACCCATTGTTAGCCAGGCCGCCGCTCGCTTGGTCCGCTTTCCCTGTCCACGGATGGCAAGGCTGAAGGCGAGAGGCCAGATGGGGCCTTCAGCAAAATAATATAAAATTATCGGTATCGCGATGAGCGTCGGGTTGGCCGTGGGTTTCATGACGATGGCGATGAGTATGAAGATTGCTGCAGACGCCACCGACATGGTGAGAACTGTTCGCGGCTTGGGGATCAGCGGCGTTTTCGGGTACTTGACCGAGATGTAGGCAAGAAAGCCGGCCGCGAAGCGGGAAACGGCAAAGGCTGTGTGGGCGATGAGGAGGAAGTTGAGCGTCGAAATAGGGAAGCCGGGAGGGTTGTTGCTCCCGTCGTATCCGGGCACGAAGGCTGTGATGAGCGCCTGGAAATATAGGCTCATGTTCTCCTGGGCGGCGAGGTAGGTCCACTGACAGAAAACCGCGAGAATGATGGCCCACGTTTTCAAAGAGATACCACCAAGCAGAGGTTTGGCGGGGTCGACAGGTAGTCGCTTGGCAAGACGTTCGAGTTCGGCATCCGTTACTTCGGGCAGTGGCATGTAGTAAAAGAAAAATGCGAGCAGGACCGAGAGAAGCGTGACAGCCAGGTAGGTCCACTGCACGTCGATGAGTGTAGTTGAATCTACCGAGCGTGAATCGATCCGGTTGAAGAAGACGTTGTTGGCAAGAAGACCGCTCAAGACACTGCCAACTCCCTGAACTCCCTGTGCCAGAAGAAGGCGAGCATCGGCGTATGCCGGAGGACCGCAAAGAGCCAAAAAGGGATTGGCGGCTGTTTCCAGGACTGCCAGGCCAAAGCCAATGACGAAACTACTCGCCATGAACCCTCCATAGCTGTTGAGTACAGCAGCTGGCCAAATCATGATGGTTCCTGTCCCATAGATCAGAAGCCCAGTAATGAAGGTCGCCTTGAACCCGCCAACCGAATCGGGTTCATGCTTTCCCCTGCGAGTCCTATGGTGCTCATCGTGCCGTAAGACCCACTCGGCAACCACCAAAGGACCAAAGAAGTAGCCGCCTCCGAAGTAGATGCTGGTTAGACCGAGTGTTTTGGCTTCACTCATTTTTAGAAGATCGGCAACCACGTTGTTCAGCGTGTTGAGCAAGCCATACGAAAGCCCCCAGAGGAAGAACAGAATGCTGACGACCGTGCAATACCGAAATGATTCGGCGGCCGAGCATCTGATCATACTCTTTGGCTTGTCCATGTTGACAAACCCAAAGTATACAGCACGATCGGGGACTGTGGGCGTCATGGAAACAACTCGCGGGTTCGACGGGAAGGACAACCTGTTTGGCCGTGGGCTTGCTGCCCCAGGCCTGTCTCCCCAGACTCCATTGGAAAGGAATTCTCTGATCGAAACCTCGTCTGACTGCCTACTCGTGGCCGTGGGTGCTGGGGGCGTCGGAGTTACGGACCCATTGATGGCCGAGGAGGTGCTGGGCTGACTCTCGTCGCTGCTTGTCGGCTTGTCGCCGCCTAGTTGGCCGGATCGCGCTTGGCTGCCGCTTCTCCGGGTACCATCTGGGTCGACAATCATGACAGGGAGAATCTTGATGATCAAGGGCTTCAGGGTGGGGATACAGGCGCAAGTAATCCCCACGTTCACCTCGACTGCCGACCACATAAGTGAGAATGATGCGTTCCAACTGAAGCCGGGGCTCTGGCCAAAAATGGCAGAAGTATCGGGCGAAGGGTTCATAGGCGCGTCGATAGCTTGCTGCAGATAATAAATCCTGACAACGTCCACCACTGTCACGAAGAAACCGAGTGCGAATGTGATCACGAGAATCGTCTTCTGTCTCGGTGGCAGCCGCATCCCTGTAATAACGGGAATTGGAAGAGCCATGATTGCAAGGTCTGTGATGACGTTCACAGGGCTGCTACAAATGAACTCAGTTAGAAGCGGGATGCAGCTCTCGGGGGTAACATTGATATCCCAGGCTGCGTTGATCGGGCGGCACTGGAAGATGTTCATAAAGGTCAGAATGGTGCCGGCGACGTTGACTATCCCAAGAACTGCCCAGGAGGCGAGCCGCAAGATCTTTTGCGTGTTTCTGGCAAGTCGGAGGTAGAAGACCAGAATTGATGTCTTGGTTGCCATGAGCGCAGGGTTCTGAGGAGTTGTTAGTGACCACGAGGAACACAAACCGGTAGAATCACCTACATAGAGGACGGAGAAGATGTATTCGCACATCCTCAGGCCGGGCTTTTGGGCTGGATCAATGTGTGCATCGTGCCGGCCGAGGCCCCTCTTGGTGCCGAAGTCGATAGATAGACAGAGAAAGAAGGAGACCAGCCAGGCAAATACGACAATATAGTCGTCCCAGGAAACGCTTCGGACAATACCGATCCTGGACACCATCCTAGCAGCCACAAAAACGGTAGCCAGTACTGACGTTGCCGTTGTTACAGCAAAGACGGTCGGACCCCGGTCCGGGAAGGACATCGCGGTCTCGGTGGTCGTCATGATAGGCAACGGGGAAGTTCCGTCCGCCTCGGTTGAGGCCGACGGCTATGTGGTCGACAACGACAACTCGAGTACTCGACGTGGTGTTGTTGGAGCTTTCGCCATAGTCTGTCCAGCCGAGACATGGGAGGGTGATGGTATAGCAGAATTGGGCTCAGTGGCTGTGTAGTGCATCGAGTTGCTGCAGAGGAGCGACTCTAGCGGTCGTGCCTTTTGAGGAGGCGTCACTGCTCGGCCTTGTGGTATGGCTTCTGATCCATGAAACCAGCTTTGAGCAACCGGAATCCAGCCCTGTCAAAGCTTCCAGGGTCTCTCGATGAGATCCGAGTAGCTGTCTGCTAATCGATGGAGCAAAACATGGGGCCTATCGAGTAGAGGTAAGGCGAGAGGTCGGTGGCAGATTAGGCGTGGACTCCGGCTTGTTGATAACAAACCGCACCAAGCACGGCAAGAAAAAGTCGGTGAAAAAAAAAAGACGGGAGAACGGAGATGGGTCATGCGTCAGCAACCTCAAAGTCGACCCGGTAAGCGGCCCAGAGACCCTCAACCGATGCGACCTTCGGCCGGTTCGATCAAAGCGCAACTGCGAGATAATAAGAAATTTGCACCTAGCAGAACTCAATGCTTGACTGAGACCGCCCCAAGATGCCGGGTGGGGTTTCGCTCAGCAAGTGCCGGGGCAGAGGAGGCAGAGCCGGCTGTCCACTTGGACGCCGAGTCTGGTCAGGTCTAAGAGACCTCGCTCCCAACCTGTCCTCCCAACCTCGTCCCCGCTCGCGATCCAACAGCGGCTGCTGTGATGACATCGCTGCGGACCGGCATTGCGACCAATCAATGCTGCCATTCACGGAACCAGGCGGGTGGCTCGTCAATTCCCTTGGCATTGGCTGTCCGCTGCCAGTAATTGATTGAAGCGTGGCATCGGGAGCCTGCATGCCACACACCGAAGCGCTGCGAGGACTCGAGAACATGGAAATCATTTTTGGGCATTTGCGAAAGAGGTGTGGAGGGGTAGCTTTGGTGATTGGCACGGAGGTCAGGGGGTGGGGGTCCAGGCGGGTCCAGGTCGCACGGACAATTGCCCGGCAGGTGCTGGTCGCCAGGGCTCGCAAAAGATTTCCCACCAAAGTCCCACTGCAGCCCACCCACTGTAGGATAGACAGATATGGCTGATTGCGATCGCGGATACGGTCAAGTCTCTTTTCCTACATGTTAATTCATGCAACTCGCCGAGGCTCGAAGCTGACTTGGAATTGCTGCACTATTGATGACGCAATGTTGGTGTGAGCTCCAGCTACCGAGAATCCTCGGCACCCGTCTCGGCAACCTGGAGGCCCGGAATTTCCGCCGTGGCGGCAGACTCATTGGTAGCTCAGCCGATTCTCCCACGTGTGAACCAACTGATCGACACAAGCATCCCACCACGAAAAAGGGATCGAGAAATCTTGGTTATACATTACAGTGCTTTGGGATTAGATATCCATGGTTTGGTCCGGTGTTCCAAAGTCTGTGGTCAAGGTACCGTTCAAAACCAATATTCATGGTCGATCGTGGTCCGTCACTTGCACCAATCGCAACAACCAGCTCTCCAGCCTCATCTCTAAGACCGTTCCACAGTTTAGCCAGCAAAGATCCTGACCTTGCCCACTGTCCCATCAACGCTCCCAGTGGCCACGACACATTGAACTTGAGTGCTCAATGTCGCATTGCCATTGGTGTTTTTCTTCGGCGTCCCACCAAGAGCAGTTGCGCTATCGGCCGAGTCCTTGATAACACTGGGAGCCCATTTCACACAACTCACAAAACCTTCGTAGACGCCTGTCACGGCTTGAACGCATTTGCCGCCCTGTCCCAAGTCCCAGCATCGCAGCGTCCGATCATCGGCGACGGAGACGAGATACTTGCCTCCAGGGTGGAAGACGAGGGCGCGGACCCAGTTGTCATGCCCTATCAGCACCTTGATGCAGTTCCCGCGAGCGTCCCAAAGCCGTATTTGTTTGTCTCGTGACCCAGTTGCCATGAACTCAGCTGAGCTACTGGCTGGTGGCACCTTTTCCAGCCCAGCAAGAGTTGCCAGGTGGGGGTACGCCGCCGCCGGGGCAAAATCGCAGCATAACTGGGCGTCCATCAGCACAAACTCTAAATCTCGTGGTGCATACTGACGTTGGAATTATCATGGCCGAATAGGGTCAGTTTGCATTCCGGATCTCGAGAGGAGATGTCCCAGAGCCTGACCGACTTATCTGAACCGGTGGACAGGATATAGCGTCCGTCTACCGAAGGGCAGACAGCCCGCGGCCAATCCGTATGGCCGTGGATGGTTTTTAGACAATACCCGGTCGTCACGTCCCATATTTTCAGTGTATTGTCCTTGCTGGCGCTCACCAAAAGGTTCCCTGAAGCTGGGGCGCCGGCGGCCCCCGATGGAATGAATCGAATCGCGCTGACAATGTGATCATGGCCGGGAAGCGTTCGAATATTCTTGTACTCGTCAGACGGATCCCAGAGCTTGATTGTGAGGTCGGAGGAGCATGACGCCAGAAGCGTGCCACCGCACGGCCCACCAAAATCAACATCAAGCACGGCCTTGGTATGCCCCTTTATCGTCCGCTCCAACTCGCCAAGCTCCCAGTCCCATATTTTGATTGTGGTATCATCTGATCCAGAAGCGAGCGTGCTGAAGACGGGGTGGAATGCAACACAGGTCACGGGTAGCCTGTGCGACTCGAGGACGTAGCGAGGGGGTGCAATGGGTAACCAGTTGGCCGGGTCATGGTTGCGGCGCAAGAGAGACGACGGGGTCACATTCTCAAGTTCGGCCTGAAGTGTCAAGTTTCGGGATTCGAGATCGAGGATCTGGCGAAAATCGTGTTAGAGGGGCTTGCTATTATTGCCTTGGGCAGCGGCTTCACCGACGGGAACCGAACCTTTTTCTGCAAACGCACAACGCTTGTCCATTTCTTTTCAAGCAATCCTTCATATTTCTTGGCCTGTTCAGCATCAAAGGCGGACTCCCCTAGCACAGCCTCGGCTCGCAATGCTGCAGCTGTCTGGGTGAGGTTCTGGGAGTTGAGATATGCGATCAACGACTTGTGCCTCCAGCGGTCGGAACCGTTAGCGACGGGTAAGGTAGCTGCGTGGAACGCTGACAAAACTCCACTCACAGCTCCTCGGCTTGCCGACTGGTCAATGTCTGGGCCATGCTCAAGACCACACACCCGTGTTGGCTAACGCCCCCACACGACGTTTGTTTCAACGTCGATGTCGCATTTTCTCAAGCCTCGGCGCAGTTTACAGGCTGCAAGCTCCTATGTCGGCGACGGAAAAAGGGGTACATGAGCAAACACGAGCAGGAGTCAACGCGCCCAACAGGCCCAAATAAGTGTCGTTGATGTATTAATAACACATATCATTATAAATGAAGAGCCAGAAAATATCCTCATGTTTAAACTCGAAACTCCATTGCTGAACCCGCTTGGCCTTTTGTTTGTTCGATTCGTGCGACCCATTTTCTGTCACCAACTTCTTGGGTCGGAATTTTCCGCTTATCGCTATCGGACTTGAGCTCAGGAGCAACACCTTTTCACAAACAACCTTCCTCCACCACAATTGAGACTTAAATTGTCGTCTTACATTCGTTAATATTTTAAGATGAGTTGAATGTCTCTGTTATTAAAGTAATTGGAGTATTTGGCAATCTATCCCACTGATATTTGGGGCGACGTATGAACCATTGCCGCTTAGAGGCGACGTGACAGGGGTCAGGTATTGCACTTGAGCTTCACAACAACCCCAACGATGCTCGGCCACATCCCAAACTCGTCCATCTTCCGGCCAACCGCACGATTATTACGAACACCCAGGTTGTTCTATAGCACGCAACCTAAACCTTCGGATCCCTTGCGTATTCTCTTTTGCGGGTCAGACGAGTTCAGCTGCGAGTCCCTCAAGGCTCTACACGATGAGCAACAGCGAAATGCGGAGCTCATCCGCTCCATCGACGTGGTGTCGAGACCCCCCAAACGAACTGGACGAGGACTTAAAACACTCCGAGAAGGTATATTTCTCAATACTAAACTTATCACTTCCAAATACAATCCTAATTGAAATCCCGTGATAGTCCCGATCAAACAAACCGCCCACCAACTTGGTCTTCCAATCCATGAGCGAGACACCTTCACCGGGTGGGATGTGCGCAGTTGAATCATCCCCTTTCCACAACGATCTCACTAACCAACTCTCCGCCAGATGCCCAAACTAGATGGCTCACCCATCAATCTAATCGTCGCCGTCTCCTTCGGCCTCTTCGTCCCACCCCGCCTACTCCGCGCCGCCGAATACGGCGGTCTTAACATCCACCCCTCTCTCCTCCCCGAGTAAACATCTCCCATCCCGTTCCTTCCAAGGTAGCCCAAACTAACACCACAAAAAGCCTCCGCGGTCCCGCCCCGCTCCATCACGCCCTCCTCAACAACCACAGCCACACCGGCGTCTCCCTCCAGACCCTCTCGGAGAAGACCTTCGACGCCGGCACCGTCCTATCCCAGACTCCCCTCCCCGGAATCCCAATCCCACCAAACTGTACCCTCCCAGACCTACACGCCCTCCTCGCCCCCGCCGGCGCAGCCATGCTCATCAATGGTCTACGATCCGGTCTCCACGTCCCACCGTACCACAACGCAGGCTGGACTCCAACCCCTTTGCAGCAGGAAACGCTCGCTCACGCCGGTAAGATCACGCCGGCGGATAGAGAGCTGCGGTGGCATCATAAACGAAACAATATTCTTCAGAGAGCGCGGATCCTTGGTCCGCTATGGTCAAGGGCAGCGCCCACGGGAGGATCGGATAGGTCGCCACTACGCGTGATATGTGAGGATTTTGAACATGTTACGGATTCGCCAGGGATTGATGATGCATCGGCGAAGGGGGAACACACCCGTGAAATCACATTTATACAGCAGGCACCAACGGGAAACGGGACCTGTGAGAGTAGCTCTCCTTTTCACACAGTGTATTCTCTGGTTGGTAACGATGCACAAACTGGCGGCGTTACCATACGTTTGGAAAACGGTGATCTTTTGGTGGTTAGGACCATCAAGGTCGAGGGGAAGCCGTCGAAGCCAGCTTGGCGTGCACTGAATGAAATCACCAAGTCGGCAATACATCGATAAGGGCAATGTCTACCTGCCATGGGTATAATCAAGTGTATGGGACACAGCAGTCACTCAAATGGACTTTGAACGTTTTCGCCGCAGGGAAAAACGAAGCCATGCCATCGCACGGGGGCTCACCCCCGTGAATACCCGTAAATTCAATAGTGTACACTGCGGTGTGCCAACCGCAACGCAATTGACTGCTCTTTATTCGAAAGCAATTGCGCGTTCCTCCAAAACCATGTGTGGTAGTCAAATAGAAGACTTCCCATGCCAGTCAGATGTTCCAGCAAAAGAAACGCCCCCCGCCAAATATATTTGGATCCTCGCAATTCATGATGCAGGTGACTGGCCTCACATGGGGGAAATGCCGTTTCTGACGTCTAGGCACTCGACGAAGTCTCCGTCTTGGTGAGCTCGTCCTCATGCTCACTCTCCGGCCCATGCATGCTCTCCTCAAAAACAGGCTCGGGCTCGTTGAACTCGAACTTAGTCTTAAGGTTGTCGAGGTGGTTGGAGAAGCTACTGCTGTTGGAACGGCGTCGGGCATTGTTGAAGTTGAATGGCTCATCAATCACTTCCTCGCCGGCGCCACCCCTGTGAACATTGAATGTTAGCATAAGGTTGCGATGACGTAGCGGGGTCATTGGGTGGCTGCGGCATCATGACGAGTCGATAGAAGTCTCAATGCCAGTTGAGTTCTGATAAGGATTGCAGATGAAAGACAGTTCTTACCAATTGCCTTTTCCAGCACCATTCTTCTTGGTCTTCTTGGGATCAGTGTCCGCAAAACCGTTCTTGGCAAAGAACTTGGGAACATGCTCCTGAGGCAGGACTGTGCCGTCAGCGAGACCGGCGTGGTCCTTGTCGTTGAACTTATGCGAGCGAGTCACTGCAGGATAGCAAACGGCTGGTTAGTCTGGGATAATGTCACAACCGGGGAGCGGGGAACACGGCTTGACTTACTCTTGCCGGGTAGTTGTTGAAACGGGGTTGGTAAGGGTTGGAAAGGGTCGAGTTTTACTCGCAGATGTCGTAGTCAAGCTGATTGCTCTCAGTCAGTGTTGCACAGGACATGATGTGATGCGGGGTTGCCGGGTCCGAGAGGAGGGACTACGCCATGGATGGCTATGGCGTGACATACCCTTTGTTTGTTGACTGATGTCACAAAGAGGAACAGGATGTGTGTTGGGAGATG
Source organism: Cercophora sp. LCS_1 (assembly GCA_036250225.1). Lineage (NCBI taxonomy): Eukaryota > Fungi > Ascomycota > Sordariomycetes > Sordariales > Lasiosphaeriaceae > Cercophora > Cercophora sp. LCS_1. The sequence goes on from JAPZLL010000003.1 coordinate 988,188, forward strand.
GACGAGATGAAAAAGACAATCCGTTGATGGATGGTTGATGGTTTGATGCTGTGTGTCTGGAGGATGAAGGAGAGAGAGACGAGATGCATGGTCGGGAACCTCCTGGCTTTAAAGGAGGGCAGAAGCTCCAATGGATTCGATCAGGCGAGCAGCTCCAAACGGCAGGACAAGGGGTGGTGCGGTATGCGGCATTGGCGGAAGAGCAAGGAGGCGCTGGATTGGCGGTCGCGTGACTTGGAGGGGAGAGACCATGAGACTGGGCTGACCTGGGTTGCCTGGGGTCTTGGAGCTCACCTTCCGAAGAAGCGATCCCCCGATTGCATTCCCAAAACGCGTATGGATTCCTTGGAAGACACCCGTCTTTGGATCTCCGCAGTAGCTGCATCTTGACAGCTAAACGACCAATTTATCCATAGTGAGATTTGCACCCCTTTCCCTTTGCAATTGACATCTTTTTTGCCCATCATTCGGGCGGCTGTGGCCCTCGCGAGCTCTCTCAGCTTCCCTCTGTCACAGCAGTCGCCATCCCGAGCGTCCCAGTCACCACTTCGGTCTCCCCACAGCTGACAGGCTGCAGGCCGGATGCGTGTGACATCAGGGCCCCACAGAAGTCTCTGGGCCTCCCGGTCCCTGAGAATGCGGGGTATGGAGACCCGGCCGGCGTTAGGCTGTTGCTGGTTTAGCGCCACTGACCCGTTGAGCGCGATCCTGGGGTTGCTGAATGTCTGTGCTCTCAGCTGGAAGCTTCCTTCCATCTCGAAAAAGCTCCTGAGGACCTCTCAATGTCTTGGACAGCTTGCAATTGAAAGAGGGCGCATGGAAGGTCGACGGAGCTTCTGTTTCATCAAAAGCCCAGCTGTGGCGGAAACTCGTTCGATGCTTCCGACACATCAGACCAGCAAACGCGTTCGAAATGGAACCCCACCAGGAACCCCACCTGTCCGGATTCGTCATTCTCCAGGATCCATGGTTGCTGAATGACTCAATCTGTTTCGAGACCTTTAAACAGCTCTTGGAACTTTCCGGCCCTGAATGCTCCAAGCTGAACCGCATGCTAGAACGGATGGAACTGATGGTTGCTCAGCCGCTCAGATCGGCCCTACTTGACAACAGAGCTCACTGCATCTTGGCGGTGACATTTGTTTTGGTCAGGTGGCAGTCTCAGCTTCCACGGAAAGTTCATTCTCCCAATTGACGTTGTAGGCGTCCCGACACGGAGGGTGTTTGTCGTGCAAATCCGAATGCCGATTCCACAGAATGACCTTGGCTTGTGCTGTTGGTTTTGTGAGATTCCCATCTCGGAGCGGGCCGTCTAGTCTGACCGGAAAGGGTGATCTTTTGATCTGCTGGAGCCTTGAGCGACCACCAGGTACGATCGCAAGCTAAACAGTTATTGGTGCTCCGGTTGGCTCTTCCCAGTTAACATCTACCAAAATGCCTAGGCTGAAAGACTGGAAGGCTTTGGAGCAGTATTCAAGGCCTCTGAATTGCGCTCGAAGATCTCTACCATAGCTTGTATCTTTCTGCCACATCAGAGAGAAGCCCGGCGTCTCGAGGTTTTGGTAGGTCGTTTATTGCGTCGTGGGCTTGAATCGGACAGATAGTCGTTCAACACGTCGGCGGATTCTGCCAGGAACGGAATTCACAATCTGCTCGTGGCGTGCTGTCATATCGACGCCCTCAGGTTGTCATCGAATGTCTTGGACTTGACTTCTGTGGGGCCAAAATCAGCCGACATCGGGCGGTGTCCGAAACCATCCCACGTTCACTGCGGCGGAGCCTTCCGTGGGGTCTTTTAGCTTTCAGCACTCTACACAGTAACGGGGCCTGGACGGAGTTGACAGTGGGTGGCAAGTTCGCTTTGTAATGCAAACCGCATCTCCGGTCAGAGAAACTTGGCCAAGAATTTTTCTCCATCCCCGCGATAGCGCAACTGACAAATCGCATTCGGGAACCCCGCGACACACAGCCAAACCTCTCTCTTTGCGCTTTCCACACACTCCTTTGCATCGATCGCAGTCGGAAATCTCGCCTTCCTTATTCCTCTCCCCAAACCTCGACGAGAAACTCTGCATCCAGAGCCAACCAGCAAAGATGTCTCCCATCGTCCTGGACGTCGTGTCCGATTTCAACCCCACCAAAAATGACCCCTCCCCCGCCTCACAGCAGCGAACCCTCCTCCTCGCACCGCCCTCGCTCGCCTCGCACGAAGAGCGTATAAGCGTACTCTTCTCGACGTTCGACCGCGCTGCGACAGATTTGCATATGCTCGACCGTCTTGCCGCCGGTCTCGTTGCCCTCCCCGCCGCGACCTACGATCTCGTTCTCATCCTCGCAGATCCCAGTGGCGCTGTCCCAATCGTTGGTGGGCGCGACGTGTGGGCACGTTTGGTGAAGTCAATCAAGGCTGGAGGAAAACTGCGTAGTGAACACGGTCTTGTTCCCGACTTCAGGGAGGCGGTGCTAGCAGGGTTGCTTCAAGGGACCGACGGGTTGTTCGAGAAGCCCGATTACGCAGAGGAGGAGGTTGTGCCCCTCAGGTTTGGTCTGAAGAAAAAAGTCAACGGTGCCACACCTGCGCCCGCACCGGCGCCTGTGCTGGCAGCGCCAGCAGGGGTTGGGTTCGTGGACTTTAGCGATGATCTTGATCTGGATGCGGATGATGACGATGGCGACCTCATCGATGAAGATACGCTTTTGACCGAAGAGGACCTGAAACGCCCGGTTTTCCAACCCCCAGAGTGCCAGCCCCAGCCAGGAAAGAAGAGGCGGGCGTGCAAGGACTGCACTTGCGGTTTGGCAGAGCGTAAGTTTGGATTTGGCTCTGGACATGCGTTTGACTGCTGACATTTTTCAAATAGGTCTCGAGGCTGAAGATAAAGTACGAAGGGACAAGGCAGACAAGGACCTCAATACCCTCAAGTTTAAGGCGGACGACCTTACTGAACTTGATTTCACGGTGAAGGGAAAGACAGGCTCGTGCAACTCGTGCTACCTGGGAGACGCCTTCCGTTGTGCCGGTGAGCCACCTCGAACTCATTACCTTGGATGCAAGACTGACAGTGTTGCCTATAGACTGCCCTTACATCGGCTTGCCAGCCTTCAAGCCTGGTGAGGAGGTCAAGATCATCAACAACGTTGCCCAGCTCTGATTGCGGGAATGGTATTCGATTCTGAAATGCGGCTAGTGCACGACAGAATACGTTTGGCTTTTAAAGCATCACCAAAGGAATTGCTGCTACGGTATGGCCGGGAAAGAGGCAGCTTCGTCATGGAGTTCAGGTATTAGGTTAGATTTCACATCACCTCTAGCATTGATAAGGGTATGACGAGATGCTTTCATGCTGATGTCAAAAGCATCACTGGGTGTAGGCTGACCGTGTTGTCAAAGTCTACAAGATCGTCAAATAAATGCCTCCGAGGGCTCAAGCCCCGTTCTGTCCGAGTATGGTATACATTGAATCTGTTGTATGGTTGACTTCATGTGCCGAAACCAAAAAGAATTTGCCCCCGTGCGCCGTTGACCAAGAAATGTCGAATGCTCAGTAGACACTCACAATCCGACTCATACTCGGCTTGCCTGTCCATTCCCTTTACCCTTTTCTTTCTCGTCCCCTGACTCATCACTTGTTCCACCGACGCTATATCTTTCGTCGTGGTTGGTGTCCGTCGGTGTTCGTAGATGTAGGTCATCCAACTCGCTCTCGTCAAAGTCTCCTGCTTCGAGATCCCGATTTCCTCTTTGATTTCTGAAGTTTTCTAGACCACCTGTTCTCCCTCTCTCAACTGCGCCGTGCCGTCTGGAGTGGCCACTGTCGGCGACAGCAAGGGCCTGGTAATCGCGACGCTTGCGACGATCCCGCCAGACATAGTAGCCCCAGGCCGCCGCGGCAACCGCTACAATGACCAGCACGATCTCACCCGACTTGCGGTAAGCCTCCCACTTGGCCGCGTCGAGTTTGGCTTTCTCAGCGTTTTGTTCGGCGGTGCCGTTACCTGCAGCGCCGCCCACAGTGGTTTCGGGACCCTTCTCACCGTCCAGACGACTATCGGTTGGCTGGCCTCCAATGCTGCTGATATCAACACCCATGAAGCGGTCGAGCATGTCGCGTGTGCGGCGGGCATAGTCGAAAGGGACCATGTGACTACTGTTGTAGAAGAGGACATATGTCAGGTTGCGCGCTTCTTGCCAGAAGCCGGCGGGCTCGCCCTCAAAGGTCCAGTCGCGACGCGGTGCCCAGTTTCCGGGCGACAGTTCAAAGCCGCGCCCACCATTCCAGGCCATGTTGCTGATGAGCGCCTCGGTGCCGAGGTGGTTGCAGATGAGATCCTCGGCCCCTGAGAAGAGAACAATGGGCACCTCCTTGAGCAGGTCGGGAAGGAATTCGATCGAAGGCTTCGACTTGCTGGCGCGGAAGTTGGTGCCAACATTGCCGTCGCATTCGTGCCAGCCTGTGGTCTTGGCAGGGTTAACATGCAGGGCCTCAATAACATCTTTGCGGCGCAGATACGGCGTCACAGAGGTCAGGTCTGGGGGCCAGTTCATGCCACATGAAGGGTACGAGTCCTTCAGGCGAACGTCGTACATGTTGTAGCACTCAAGCTGCCCGTTTTTCCCGGGTTTGGCCGTCAGCTGCAGCATGTCCTGAAGAACAGCTTCACATGAAGAGTGATCCACCTCGTTTACGGCCAGTTCCTTCTGACAGATGCGGTGTTGGACTTCGAGCTTGTTGGCAACATCACTGCCTTTCTCAACCAACCCCTTGGCGTAGGCAAATTGGAGATAGGCTTCGTACTGCTCCTTCGGCGAGATCCAGCCGTTGCCGATCAAAAGACCCTCGAGATTCCACTTGTGCTTGGTAGTAGGAAGTTTGTTGCGGGAAAGTATGTGCTTAGCAATGTAGGGGATGTGTTGGCCAGCATACGATTCTCCGGCGAGGTAAATCTATTAGAACTAGGTTAGTAGAGGTCCGCCAACGGTAGGGTCCTACAGCCACTCACGTCGTCGTGTTCGTATTCAGGAAATAGCTCGAACCATTTCTCCAGGAAGATAACAAACTGCTCAGCCATCTCGTCGAGCTCATGGACGTAGGCATCGGTGTTGACGTAGCTGAACCCAGTTCCAACAGGGTTGTCGACGAACATCACATTGGCAAACTCGTTCCAGGAGCCATCGTTGTAGACCAGCGTGTGGTCATCCTTCAGCCGATACGGTCCAATCTCCATCAGCGCGCCGTCCTCGGAGCTGCAGCCCGGTCCGCCGTTGAGCCATATCACTGTCCGCTGCTTGTTCGCGATGTGTTTATTTTGAAAGTGCCAGAAGAATAGGTTTCCATTGTGTTCGGGGTTGACTTCGATGTGTCTGGGAATGCGCAATGTCTTGTCAGTCTTATCCGTCCGGGCCTCGAACCATGATGGTTGCACGTTCAAGAGGTGAAGCCTTACCCAGCATGCATCTTCAGCAACGGGCCTGGAGGGGCGCCCGGCAGGGAGTGGACGAAGTAGTCGCCAGCTAATGCAGCAAGCACCGGAGTCGTCCATGATAGCGCGAGGGCGGCGACAGCAGTATGAAGCTGCGTCCAGCGCCGGGATGGGCGACCGGCAGCCATGGCTGGAGTCGTCAATGGGGTCGCGCGGGTCTCAAGGTGACCCGACAGCGAGGAGAACGCGAAATCCTAAGAACCCCCCAGTTGGTGACGGTATCTCTCTGGCTACCTATCAGGCGCCGACAGAGTCATGTGGAAGTGGGAAATAAAGGGAAGCAAAGGAAGGAGGGTAAATTGTGAGACGGGAAGGCGACGGCACAAACTCGGATTGACAGATCTGTCCTCGACACATCCAACTCGGGGCCGGGGCGGCAAGGTGGAGTTGCCGCGCACGGAAGCTGCAGGCGCAAGCCAGCCCCTAAACGGCAACAAAGGACAATGGTGGCCTTTGGTGATTCCAACTGTGCGCAAGTCAATAAAACCACTATTCAACTTTTGAAATCGATAAAGTAGTTGAGGCGGGTGTCACAACCATTCAGAGTTGAACGTCCACAGGGCGCTGGTCGTAAATGCTTACGTCGCCCTCAATTACCTAAGCTCGCCCCTGGCCGAGGCGACGAGACAAAGCGGACAGTCACCGAATACAGGATTCAATAGGACGGCAAGATTGTAACCTTGAAGCTGCGCTACTGTGGTAATGACTACACAGTTGCCTGAATAGCCAGAAAGTAGTCGGAAACCCGCCATCTTGTATTGCCAAATAACGCGTTACATCTTAGCTAAAGGTTTAAAACCCAGGATATCCAGATGCCCTGAAGGCGCTGTGTTTCTCTTGGGACCATGGCGCCGCCCGCGCAAGTGCCTACTGCGTAGTCTGTGGGGGGATTGGCGCGTTTCAAGCGCCTCACGGTGAGAAAATGTGTGGACCCGAGCGATCGGGCGCGGCAAGCCCGCATCAACCAGATGTCTTGGCAACGTGGGTGGAACTCCACAGACGATTGATCTCTGAAAAGGCAAAAAGCTCTGGCTTCGGAAACGAGACTTGAAGGTGGAAGTACAGCAACTCAAGCCATTACGCTACTTTTCGTTGCCATTCTACGCTTACCCCATACCCACATCTTTAACGACAAACCAGTGGAAGATCCGGCAGAAGCGATCTCCCCGCCGGCTTCTTAGCTGCCCGACGGATTCCCGCTCTCAGGTGTTGTGAAAATGACTTCAGGTACCAGCAAAACATATATCGTCGAGCATCTGGACGAGGAGCTTGGGCCGTGGTCGGAGTTGGAGTATATTGCCATTGCAACCGAGTCACACGATGCTGGCGCAAAGTTCCTGCTCTCTTCTCTTCCCCAGGCATTCAAGGTCCCTGATGCTCTGAACGCCGCACCCGCTTTTATCGCGGAAAATCGGGGCGTGGAGGAACTCTATGCCCATGATAAGTTACGAGTGTGTCTTCTTGACCCATCGGCGGCCAGGGATCTCGCGCCTGAAGATGGCGATACTTTTGATGTCTTTCTCTTCGGAGGCATTCTGGGTAGGTAACTGACAGGAGTACGGGGCTTGCATTAACACTTGCTACAGGCGATGATCCTCCCAGAGGTAAGAAATTACTGCTGCAAAACGTCTCATTATCTCACAAGCGACTAGACAGAACATCGGAGCTGCGTAAGAAGGGATTTGAGGGGCGCCGTCTAGGCCCGGTTCAGATGACCACCGATACGGCAGTCCGTGTCACCAGGCTTGTTGTGGAAGGCAAAAGTTCGTACTCTCTCCGCTTGCACAATGGCTGCTCTGACTACGTTTAGCCCCCGTGACTGATATCCCCTACGTGGACTATCCGGAACTCAAGTTCAACGAACACGAGAGCACCCAGATGCCGTTCCGCTATGTCAAGGATGAGGCAGGGAACCCAATCATGCCCAAGGTGAACTCCTACCCCACCATGTCTTGCAATACTGACTTCTCAGGGCATGGTGGATCTGATCAAAAAGGACGCCGACAAGGCCATCGATGACCTGTTCTGATCTATTGCATTTCCAATATTTGAACATGCTATGGGGGCTGGAAATGGTTTAGATTTAGGATATCACCGACATGTCCACTCCAACCTCAAGTGGGGTTTTTGCTGTTATCTTATCTCCCCCGCAGAACCAGCAACCCCGCGTCTCTAGCAAAGGGCAAACACTATACCCAGTCCAATCTTCATAACATCGTTCCTGGCTCTGAATAACGTGCCCACTTGCCGGTGTTGTTGACTTTGACTGACAAATCAAGCAATTCGTGCCACTCTCCCTCTTGTCATGACGCAGCGAATCCCGAGCTTCGAGATCAACCCACCTCTGATCAACTCGTCGAACCCGTGGGCTACCACTCTTGACGACTTGAGGTCCTTATATGCATGCACATCGACTGGCGCTGTGACCACTCGGACATCCCTGATCAAAGGGTTTGACCATGATGCCACCAAGCATCAATATGCGTTCTTCGACGCAGCCAGTCACTCCGTGTCGAAACTCAGTTCTGGTAAGGAGAACGCAAGCCTCAACTGCCTCGGATATAGCCCGATCGGATTGGAGACCTACCTCGGGTTCATCAAGCAAATATCCGACGAACAGCTCACGGAAACATCAAAGGGATTCATTGTTTCCGTCACTGGGACAGCAGATGAGGTCGCTGAATGCTATAAGCTGATCGCGTCCGCTCGGCCTTCACTCAAGTTTCCGGTCGCTATGGAGGTGAACTTGAGTTGTCCCAACATTCCGGACAAGCCCCCGCCAGCATTTTCAGAGGAGGCTCTCTTGCAATACCTCAACAGTCTCCGGAAGATCATCGAAGCCCACCCTACATTGTGCCGGATCCCATTCGGCTTCAAGTCGCCGCCATATACGTACTCGACCCAATACGAAGTATTCATCGGTGCTTTGGATCAATCTGCCGCGTCAACAGGAGTGTCCCTGGTCAGTTTCATCACAGCCACAAATACACTGGGATCATGTCTCGCCCTTTCTTCGGACGGCGAATCTACCACCAGCTTTGCGCTGCCGGGGCTGGGTGTTGGTGGAATGGCAGGGGCCCCATTACGTAGGTTGCGCGAGGCAGTTTCCCAATAAACGGAGTGCTCAACAGCTGACTGTTTTCAAGACCCTCTGGCCCTCGGAAACGTAGTGACACTGCGACGCATGTTAGATGAACGGAAGGATAGGCTCGGCCACATCCGAATCATCGGCATTGGTGGAGTCTTGGATGTCGGTGGCTATCAGAGGATGAAGGCCGTGGGGGCGTGGGTCGTCGGTATCGGTACCGGCCTAGGCCTGAAAGGTCTCACGGTATTCGAGGAGATTGAAAAGGAGCTGGGAGGCAGTTGGTAGGTGAGCTCTCTCCTTACGGTAACGGCCCGAAGACGGGTTTGCCGGTAAAGACCGGGTCCGTCCGGTGGGCCGAGGCAACCATGGAGGCTCGGCTGCTGCAGGCAAAGGTATTTCCTCCAATCTGACAGCCACATCTGATCTGGCAACCCTGGGTCCCTGGATCCTGGAAAGGAGGTGCAGATTGGTGGGTGACACATGTCGAGTTTGTTTACTCTCCCTCGATAAGACCCAAGGGTTAGGGTACCCAGGGGTCTCGATGGGTGGGTTTCCGGGCCAAGTTTCTCCCCTTCGGCCTCGAAATAGTACGGATAAATTTGTTCCTCTACAACCAGATCCAGTTCTGACGCCATCCCACGACTGCGGAAGAGCCGTGAAAAGTCGGAGCATTACAACGAGTTGGACTGCGGACCGTCCATGCAGGGCAATCTACTGTTTATCCGGGTAGATCTCTGTGTCGTCGCAACCCATTCAAGCGGTTGTTCGTCTCGTGCTTGTTGCCAGCAGTTCCTTCGACGGAATATTCTTTTGATTCAGGCTGAATTGCGACTGGATAACGGCTGCTGCGTTTCGGAAACGGAATGCGGCATTGCGTGCGGCGCTACTGCTCGAGGTGCGTCGCTGCGACTGCTTGGGTGCCGTCCCCGTCCCTCTTGTCGCCCAACTCTGCCGACTTTACCACTGGATAAACACTGGTGCGTATTGTACAAGGCTGAGCTGAGAGCAGACTAGGGACCCCAAGAACGCGAGACTCTCGCATTGAACGATCCAGGTCCATTTCCAGCCAAGCTCGGTCTGCATGAACACTGGGACCGGTCGCTGCTACCCTCGAAGCCCAACTAAAAGGGCAATTGGCGTGCTTGCCATTGGCGGAAGTTGCGATCCCAGATTCTCCAGACATGGGGAAAATTGTGGAGGGGCAGCGGGGCAGCTTTGGTGGGCTTTCATTCCACCGAAGACCCGCACCACCCACCTAGGTCACCCTGTCAATGTCAGCTTCCCGGGCGCGGGATGGATCTATGGCATTGCTTGAAGAATCCACACTGACTGCATCTCATCAAGGTGCCTGCCTCTTGATGATTTCCAGCCCACAGGTCCCATCCGCTCGTGTTCTCCTATTTCTCATGCCTCTGCCATCTTCGCCAGGCGCGGTCGAGACCCTGTCCCATCCCCCCTCTTCCACCCCCTCACTTCTTCGGGTTGCTTGTTGCTGCTTGCCGCGCGCCGGATGACAAAATTGAACCTCGACATTCGACTGGTTGTAGACACCGGAACTGTTCCCCGAAGCGCCAGGAACCTATCCACGCTCTCGCTCAGCCCTGAACATCATAACCACCACCACTACCACCGCCACATCCGACCTACCTACCTCAACCTGGAACAGCCATCCATACCTGCTGATTCCTCGCTCCGCCCGCGCCACTGACGACGCAGCTGGCTGACTACTGGCAACCTGTCGATCCAGTCCCGCGCCTATCCCGCGTTAAGGGCCCCTGGCTCGGTAGCCAGTCTCTCTGCCCGACTACCCTCGCGGCTTATTTGACCGCCTGCGTTCGGCCGTCCGTTGTCGTGCGTCACTCTCCCGGCCGTTTGCCAACGGTGCTGCTGAAAACGGTCGGGCCAAATACCTTCGGCAGACCTTGGCGTCTGCAACAGAGCAAATATACCCTATCTACCTGCTGCTTTTCGTCTGAACTGTCGCAACTCTCGCTCTGCCCTCTGGGGTTTCGATCTGTACCTCCCAACGCCATGACACGACGTTCAACGGCTCAGCCTCACGCTTTTCACCATCGCCGAGTCTGCCGGTTGTTGTTCTAACCACCTTTTATCCGTTCCCGCTTCGCCGGAGACTCTTCATCAATCCCCGACCCTAAAGCAACATACGAAATTCGATGCTCTGAGTTCGAGTACCTAGTCCCTAGTTACTGGACACTTCTTTTCTATCCGCCCTTTCAGCACCTTGCTCACCCTCTCAACTGTTGGAATACGAGTCCGCTTTTATCTCTGCGCCAGGTTCGCTGCGTTCGTTCATCTGAAATCTGTGGACACTCGGCCTCTCAAGGTGGATAGGACAGAACGGCCACGATACTGACCGGGGTCTGCTGATAAGAGCCGACATTTGGTTGATTTCTCTAAGCAGAAAGCCAGTTTCCTTGACCGTTACACCAACCGCTCCGCTCGCACGACGTCTAACGAAATCTGGTACACCGGGAAAGCAACACACCCTACGATTATTCGCGGTGCCTCCCCGGTCTCTTTGGTTGTTCGGTCTGGCTTGCCATGCACACTAAGTTTCCTGGATGAAAACCGCCTCCCCTTAGTCTGATTCGGTGGAAGCAAGGCCTTAAGTGGGGGAGTTTGTGAGCCTCGAGGTCGACCGAGTGTGACGGATCAGTTTCGAGAGTCAAAGGCTCGATCGAAAGAAAGAAAAGCCGCCTTTTGGTCTCCGTTTGAGAAGAGGGAAACATAAAATGGCGGCAGTCCAGCAGCTGGAGCCATTGCCAGCACCGGCACGGCCCCAAAGCATCAATGGCACGTCTCACGCCATGAGTATTGACATAGGAGTTGCGCCACCACCAGCAAGGACCGATATCCCGCTGAGCAGTGGGCCTCGAAACGGAGACCAAAGGATAGTGGTTATCATGTACGGACACGGCCAGGAGAAGATCGTTGGGGTCTTTGCCGAAGTTCTGGGGAAGCCATACAGGTTAGGTGGTGGTTTCAAGGATGTGGCTCGGGAGGACAGAGAATTGGTTGTGGGCATCTCTGCAAGCGTTGCCCAAACTGACATTGCCACACGGGATAAATCGGTCGTCATCGCCATCAACGCCCACTGCACCAATCTGGGTATGCCGCCTGATGTTTTCCTTTCGGCCCACTGCGATTTCGAGTTCCTCTATACCGAAGCCCCCTTTTTCCGACGTGATCTGGCCCGCTTCATATCACACACCCTGGGTCAGATTGACCATCATGAAACATTGATGGCCAAACCGAGAACATTTTTTATCTCAACAACCTTCCCTGACGTGCGCGCTGCGTTACCAAACATAGACATTCTCACTGTTGGCTCGGACGCCGTGGAGATCCGTGTCGATCTTCTCAAGGAACCGCTAGGCGATGGGGCCTTCTCTCCAATACCGAGCCTGAGCTACGTCGGTGAGCAGGTCATGCTATTACGACAGAGGACCGAGCTGCCCATCATATTCACGACGAGGTGCACAAAAGAAAACGGCAAGTTCCCAATGGACAACCCGGATTTGTATTACGAGTATTTGTATCGGGCGATACAATGGGGCGTGGAATACATTGACGTCGAACTCTGGCTTCCCGAGGCCATCAGGAAGAGGTTGTACGACCAACGAGGTAATAGCAGAATTATGTCCGCCTTCCATGATTTCTCTGGGACCTTTAAATGGCCTTCGAAGCGAGCCGAATCAGTCTTCCTTCAATCCCGGCGCTATGCCGACATCATCAAGATGATCGCCATTATCACCGACCACAACGAGAATTTCGAGCTCGAGTACTTCCGCTCTAGGATAAAGAACGAGTATCCAGACTCGCCTCCCCTCTCGGCGGTGAACATGGGGGAGATCGGCCAGTTTTCCCGGACGCTCAATAAAGTTTTCACGCCCATCACTCACCCTCTACTCCCGATCATTGCCGCGCCCGGCCAGCTCAGCGCTGCGGAGATCAACCAGGCACTTGCCTTGCTTGGGCAACTGCCGAAGAAGGACATTTACGGCATCACGAGCCCGACGATGCGAAGCGGCACTCCACAGGCACCGTTTTATGAGAAGTGCTTTAACGAGCTGGGGCTGCCACACCACTTTGCGGTTGTTGAACGACAACCAAAAGGGCCTGGCTGCATCGAAACTTGGTGCAACCAAAGAAATTTCGGAGGAGCCTACCTCAACCCGGCGGTTCCAGTAACGAGCTTGACGGCAAGCAGCGGCTTCTTTTCATCCCTGAACAACGGAGCCGGGCCGGTGCTGAGCGAGGCAGCCCGGCTTATTGGGATGGTCGATACTATCGTCGTGCGGCCAAATTCATCAGGCTCGACATCGTCGGCACCGGCTTCCATCCCCTCCAGCCCGCCTCGGCATCAGAACGGTGATTCGTTTGGCGCATACACATCGACACAATCAGGGTTGCCACACAACACCTCTCTCGTTCTCGATAACGCGTCGTGGAAGGGTATCCTGAGCACGCTCACTCGCGATCTTGCCCCGTCAGCGTATTTCGGTCGGGCGGCCGTGGTCCTCGCATCTTCACCAGACGACGCTGCGAGCGTTCTGTTTGCTCTCAAGGCGCTGAAGGTTGGCAAGGTGTACACTGTCGGGTTTCGGACCCCACCAGCACTCTCAAAGGATCTTGTAATCGAACCGTTCAACAGTCTGGAGAGTCTCCAGCGAGCACGCATGGTGGGCTCCGATGGGGGGACGGGAGGGGTCGGTTCGCCGTTCGTCGTTGTGAGCGCCCTCGGACCAGAGAAGGCGAACCTAGTGGGAATGCTGGTTCGGGTATTCGGTTCGCGGGGGTCGGGGAATACGCGAAAGGTGTTTTTGGATCTTGCGGATGGATCGGTTCCGCGGCGGGGGGATCCGGCCTTGATTGCGGAGCAGAGCGGGTTCGCGGCGTACGGAGCCGCCGACGTGACCGCCTTTACAACAGTTGAGACATTGAGGTTGTTGGTTGGCCAGAACGTGCCATACAGCTTTGTAAGGTTGGCGAGTGGCAGGGTCCTATTTTGAGAGACAAGTTGACTCCGCGGTGGCAAGATCCGACCTGAGAGTCAAAAGGGGCACCCCAACAGGGCGAACACACACCGAACTCGACGAGATGGCACGATCGATCGACCTACTCTTTAAGCACGCCGACTCTGTCACACGGCATGCCCGGCAGCGTAAATCGAATCGCAGTAGATAATGCAGCCTGCCCAGTACCATGTGTTGGTTTATTCGCTGTCGCCGATTCAGTGGCATCTGGTGATTTGAGGGAAAGGAGAATGTCGTGTCTCCTTGGCACATGGTGTTTCGCGGGCCGGAACGGGAGGGAGGTCATCCCGACAACGGGAAAGGAAGCCATGTTTCAAGTTGTGCGGATTGTGGATACCCGCAAAGATGGCCCGATTCCGGTTTTGTCATGTCAGATGGCATCAGATGGATGATAATTGTGTGCATTTGAGATTCCAGAGAGAACTACATGGTAATGACTGTTGGAAAGACCAGAGATGGCGGCAGTAGGGAAGGTCTGCCGCGGGGACAAGCAGACCCAGATATAGAGCTCTGTATACCACCACAGACTTCGTTACCATGTAACAAACCCACATGTATGTCATCATTGTCCAGTTTTGAAACGCGGGGGAGCACTTTGCACGCAACATGCGATGACTAGAACATGCTTTTTGCTTGGGACGTGGCGGCGTTTCGGTAATCCTTTCCAGATAACCAAATGAATTGGCCCGAATGGATGAATAAAGTAATAGTTCATGTGCTTTGTCGTGGTTGTCTTTGTATTGGTTGGAAGGGCCCGTGTGGTTTGCCCCTATCTTGGTCATTGGCTACGTTCTTACCATATATTGATCTCAAGTGAGCTGGGTCAACCTTTTCGCTGTGCAGAAGGAGAACTGGGCTGCTGAGCTAGGTACCGAAGCCGCAGAGGATGTTGAGATGCTGAAATTGGAGCTTTTCTTAGACTGGAAACTTCATAACCTTGTAAAGTCATTATGAAAGGGCTGTGCGTTGAAGGAAAGGTCGCCAGGGTATCATTGTCCTGAATCATGTTTTCGAGGTTGAGGCCCGACTCTTGAATCTTCTTTTGACGTGACCGCTGCACTTTGGTACATGACCTCGGGTCAATATCGCGACACCGAGAACGAGCTCGGGGTCCTTGGATCCGCGATGCCAGGGTGTTGGGCCCACACTGCCGCTCACAAGGGGCGGTACGAACGCGGAGAGCAGCTCTTGGAGGCGGCATCATCTGGGGAAGGACGAGCCTCCCCTCGCTGCACTAGCTCGTAAGCCACTGGTACCCGGAGAGGCCCGGGTTCTCCGTTACATCGGGCGGTCATGGGGTGTTGAGTGCCGGCTGCTGTTGCATTAGTCGGAAGAGAGCCGCCCCATTCCCTTCCCATCTTGACCCTCGGCCATCAGTAATGGGTGGCATGCCCTCATCGTTGGAAACAAGCTCTGGTGATTGTTGTACTCGAATACAGGGTTGAGCATGATGGCGAACCAAAGAACAACAAGAGGGTTTCGGGGCTGCTGACTGTCCGCCAACAGGTGAATGCCAGGCTAGCGTAGCGAGATCTTGTCTATCTTCTGAAACTCGGTATTGGCGGGAGGGAGCGCCCGAGGAGCCGCCCACTGGGCTCAAGCTTCGCTGGCGAGGCGGTATCATATCAGACTAGGGTACTGCCTCGGGCCGATAAGTGAGGAGATGTAGCGAATGGGGTGTAGCAAGGCAAGTCTTTGACAAAATAAACGGCACATGCAAAGAGTTGAAGGGATATTCGCCCACTAAAAGGGGGTAAATACAAAATCCCAATACATTATTCGATATTCAAACATCGAAACCAATGTTTAAACAGGCGCTGAGCCTTTTTGTTGATGCCTGCTGGAATTTGCATCGCCTGTGTAGACCACCTGTAGTGGTATCGGCGGGTTTAAGTGTACCAATTATTTCGTCACCCAGTTGCGAGGGTAGGAGACCCTCAGGCGGAATGCGATCCTCGGCGCCAAAGGCTCCATCAAACGATCTTGTCATGCCCACGTGTGAAGGGTAGGGATCATAGAAAGATGGTCAGATTGTGCTTGCGGGGCGGGAGCTCGCACCCAGAACAGCATTTGATATCTTTGGACCAGCGCTTCCCCGAGGCCGCCTGCTGGCCTCGGTGGTTTCCAGCTAAGCCCGGCCATAGAATCTGTGAGAGTGTTGATTACCCACGAGGTGTTATCGCGATGCCGGGAGCTTTGGCCATATGCTTAACCGTCACGTTCTAGGCGGTTTGTTATAGGCGGCGTTTCCTGCGCCTGTTTGGTGAGAGAGCCACTCAATGACCAGGGCTGGGCCTGATCTTACCAACTTGGGAGCTTTGATACTCGCATGGCGAAGGACTGGACATACTGGATCATACCAGAGGAACCCTTTCGCTAAGGAGGCCGTCATGGAGGAGGGTCCAACCCGCTCCGGCAATTGCAACCCACCCCTGAGATTTGGGCGCCAGCCCAGGGTTTCATTCTGATCGGAACCGGTATCAATGGAGCTTGACGGAGCTTGACGAGCGTTGGAGAGGCTAACGCCCTATACCGCAGCTATTATGGGGCTGAATGTGGCATATGAGACATCCCGGTTGGTTTCTGCCTGCATGGCCATGATTTGCTTGTGTCGAGCCTGAGAAATCAAGTTAGAATTGGTGTTGTGCGTCCCTCTTCAGCGTTCGGCTCCGAGTTCCCGGGCGAAATGCTGGGTAAAAACGGTTTGAAGGCTGTGCGAGGTCTGTGCTGATTGAGTGGTTGTTGATTTGAGGCAGAAAAGCTGCTAGTAGGCGGGATGTTGATTGGCCTCTCTACACATTTGGGGGAGCTGTTTCCGAAGTCCAAGGTAATTAAGTTCCATCTGATGGCTCGATGGCTCGAACACCTGTGCAACGGCTGTGGCGTGGGATTGAGAGCGGAGCGTTCATTTGTTGCGACCGAATATCAGCAGCAGTGGGCGTTGGATGTGAGCCTGAGCCCCGCATTGGTCAGATTTCACTTTGACCTTGCCAGAGTCAATTGGGTGTCCAGTCATTCTGTGAGGTTGAGAATACGCTTTTTGGCGGGCGTTGTGAGGTGGTGGTGGACCTGCAAACCCACGCAAGGCACGAAGCCGCTCAGTGAAGCAGGAACAGTTTGTGGGGTGTGCTATGTGGGGTATGCGTCGGGTGACTAGGGTCATCAGGTCGCTTGAGCGTGGTGCTTGCGAGATCCCGGGGTGACCCCTGTAACGTCTCGGTGGTCTCGGTGCAGCAGCATTCAAAATCGAGGTCGTCCCGAACGCCAAGGAACACCGTCATGTCTCCCACCCTCATTTTTTGTGATTTGTGCGGCTCCCGGCACGGTAACGCCGTCCGAAACCCCAGCGGTAGATTTGCTGTCCTCGATCTGGATCTGACAGTTCTCACAGGCTCCGCGTCGGAATCTGGGAAACCGACACCCGACCGCGACATTCTCGTGTCGTTGATTCAACATGGCCCCTCTATTTCCCCGGTCTTCGGCTCTTTTCCTTCTGGAAGGTCTTCACTGCGTTTCCAATGATGCTTACGAGCAAAGTGACGAAGCACAGAAGAGGGAAGCCTTCTAGACGCGGCTGAAACCAGACTAGCTGTGGAACAGGTTTGCGTCAATATCGCTGAGTATCAACGACAAACAAGGGTGCACCTGGTCTTGTGAAGGTGGCAGCAGCCAGCGCATTGATTTTCGTGGACCACGCTGCCTATTCGGTGGGAAGCCTGAAGGCCGTTGGTAGGTTGCAATCCAATCGGCCACTTCGTGGGAGATATTGTGTCCAAACTCGATGAGCTTCCATATTGAGCCGGATTTCGCGACCCTCACAACAAGACTCACATCATGATCCTCTTCGGCGCAACCGCGGGCACTGCTGGTTTATCCAGTTCAAGGCAAGAATTTCCCAAGATTGCACAATGCGCGCCAAAACGCCAGAAGCATCATGCTATGTCGTGTCTGCTCGCGTGGAGTCATGGGTGTGACCGTGGGACTGGGAGGTTGAGGGATCTGAGGCTGCCCCAGATTCCCAGGTTTCAACATAACTATGTCGTCGGCAAGCTCTACCTGTGACGGCTCTCATTAAAAAAGACTAGACCCGGCCCCAGATGTTGTTTGGACGGCGAAAACGGATCAAGGCGGCCGGACTGCTCGCTTATTGGGTTATTGGGGATAAGTGCCTCGATGCCAATGGCGGCGGGAGTCCAAGAGGCCTGGCGGGGCTTTTCTGCTTCCCTCCTCTGCAGCGTTGCACCTTCCACCCCCGCATGCCACTCAGTGCCCGCCCCCTGCCCGCCTGCACTCAACATTGCTTCCATCCTTGCGCTTTCCTCTCGCGAGCTGTTTTCTTGTTGCCAGTAACGGCGGCGCCGCAACCCCGCTTATTATATCGTCAGCATGCTCCCGAGAACTGACAGGTATCCTGTAACTTCGACCTGATTCGCCTTTCCTGCCTTGCCGAAGGTATCCTTGGAACCAAAACGCCGCCCCTGGGGTTGCCTGGGGTCTTGCAGCAAACAAGGACCAGCTCCGGGGAGTAAAGCCGCCTTCCAATCCTGGGTTCGGGCCTTCGTATGTGGATGGCGGGCGTGTGTCTCACGACTAGAGCAAGGCCTCCCCAGTTTTCCATCTCAAGGACAAGCTTCACGAGCATTGCCAGCCTGGGGTAGTTGTCAACCTCGCTTCGTTTCCCACCCCTAACGTCACTTCGATGTTGAGGGACCACACCCTCCTCGTCCATCTCGCCTGGGGTCATTGTTCCATCAACGCTGCTTTACAACCGCATCCTGACCAATAACTCGGTGTTCGGCTCAGACCCCGCTCCTTCTGGCGGGTCTCATTCCCGACCTCTTCCCCGGTCTGAGTGGATAACGCAGTGAGGTTGTCCTCGGTGCTATATTGCAGCCGGCCAACTCAATCATTCCACCCCTACCTACACTTGGGTGGCTCGGTGCATCCGTGTCTTCACTACCTCCCGAATCGCCCCAATCGTCTGGAAGCCACACCTCAGGGACAGTCTCCCTAAGCGACTTACAACATCACGCCCCAAACATACACACGCAACATTGAACCCAATGCCGGAATCCTTGCTGGATACTAAACTCAGTTCTGTAACGCACTCAGCCTGGGAAAACTGGACTGGCGGTCCGGGTCAAAAAAGGGGAGAGGGGAGCCATGCTTGGTAGCGCACAACGACCGTCAAGCTCACGGGCTCTTTAAACCGTCTTCCTAACACTCCCATTCACGCATTTCGTTGTGGAGCGCCCAGTGGAATACCCGAGCATGGCTGCTCGACAATATGAGCCTGGCACGGTATCTGCCCTGCCGGGGCTTCATTCGGTAGCAATGTCTCGCCCACAGGTCAGTATCGAGCGACTACCTACACGTCGGATGAGCAACGAGCCTCGGGAGTCCATGAACTGCAAATCATGTCGAAAGAGAAAGGTATGGGGGCTGCAGCGAGACCATGTCGTCCCCTGTGGTTGCTAACGACAACTGTCAGATCAAATGCAACCGCCTTCGACCCGCGTGCGAGGCATGTCAAGTTTTCCAATGCCCTTGCATATACGGTACGTGGAAGGTCCTCCATGTTAGCCTATAAAAAGTGGCTACAGTCGTTCCCCTTTCTTCTTGTTCACCGTGCTCACGTTCGTTCCCCAGACGCCGTCCCCAAGAAAAGGGGCCCAAAGACAGACGTTTTAGAAGCTCTGCTCAAACGAGTAGACGGACTAGAGGCCAAACTCAAAGAAAAGAAGAACGAGCCGGAAACTCCAACGTCCGAAACCGCCCTTGTCGCTGGCGCTGATGAGCCGCTGTCTGCTGCGTCAACATCCCATACCGCAGCTGAGATCAGAGCAGGACCATCGCAATCGGATGCCACTAGTCGTGATGACGAAGCCGCGGAAGTTTCCATTGTATCTCCCACCGAACCCAGGTAAGACAACCGCGCACTTCTACAATTTGCTGGTGCCCATCGGCTGCAAGATTCCGACTGTTGATACTAAACTCGTTTTAGCGAGCCTGTCCCAACAGTTCAGCCAGACGCTCTCTTTGACACGTACTTTACTCGTTTCCACGCCAAACCCTTTTATGTTCTCGATGAGTCTACTTTACGCCAGCGGTTGCAGCTAGGCCAAGTGCCTGGTTACCTGATTCAAGCGATTTATGCAGTCGCTGCCAGGTATACACCTCACCCAAACGGGCACCAGTCGGCCGTGAAGCTTAGTGAGGATTACGCTTCTCGGTCCAGGACAGAGGTCGACACGGATGAACCGTCCGTTGACGCATTACAAGCCCTTATGCTTCTGGTTATCGCGTTTACAGCCGCGGGGAAGGGAAAGAAAGCATACATGCTTTTGAGTATGTAGATATATCCAACTCCTGGTCCCAGAACTGACAACGTCACTAGCAAGCGCTGCGGGTATGGCCATGGCTTTAGAACTACATCGCGAGCTGGACGTCAACGCGCGAGTCACTCCCGTCGAGCGAGAGGTACGCCGAAGGCTGTTTTGGAGCTGCTATCTGCTTGACAAGTTCATGGCCTGTGGCTCCAAGCGGCCATCTTTGATTGCGGATAATACGGTTCTCTTGAGACTGCCCTGTTGGGCGCCCAACCCAGTCTCACTACCGATCGAGGGGGAGTTCTTCCAAAGCGGGTCGAATCTGCAGTACCTACAGAGCACCGGGAAAAAGTCGCAGGGCAGCAACGGTATGCTCATCGACATCTGCAGGATCCTAGGGACCACCAACAGGTATCTGGCAGCTGGGGGCGTCAAGGGCGATTCGCATTTTCCTTGGCACTCGCTCTCTAACCTCTCCAAAATCCGCCAAGACCTGGATGTTTGGGCCTCTGGGACATCAGACGTATTTTCCAGTTTGGATTCCCTTTTTGGACAGGCAGACTCTACCGTCTTGGTGCTGAGCAAGCTCATCTACCATCTGATTCACTGTCTGGTGTATAGGCCATTTCTCCCCATCGACCTCGCCGAACTAGCCGGTACGGGCCAACACCAATCGTGGCAGATCGAGGCGACAAATATGTGCTTCCTTCACGCGAACGCTATTGCAGAGTTAGTCGAGCTTGGAAATCAGGCGGCATCGATCGAATGGCCAGCATTTGTGGGCTACTGTATCTGCACGGCCGGCACCGTCCATATTCACGGTGCGCACTATACTCGGGGCGGAAACACGGGCGAAATGAGTGTGTTTAGTTCGTCGGGCGAGTTTCTGTCGAGGGAGATGCAGCAGTTGAGCGAGTTGCGCTACGCTTGGGCGAGTGTGCAGCATCAGCGCGAGACCCTCCAGGGTATCTTTCACGCCCATTCCGAGCTTGTCAAAAGCCTGGCCAACAACCCTCTGAGATATTCGCCAGCTTTCCATCTGGAAGACTTTTTCGATCGCTATTCCAACATCGATGGCCCTGGCGGGCAAACATTCAGCTTTGACGCAGCAAATTTAAGTCTTTCTGACGTGATAGTAGACTTTACTGCCGACTCGTATACAGGTCCGGATCTCTACGCACCCCGTCATGGGAGCACCGATATGGGACTGAACCGTCCCACCCTCAAGCGCAAAAATACAGCACCCTCAGGTCGAAAACGGCCTTCGTTTCTTGGAAACCTGCAGCTCGCTTCAGGGGCGGGCTCTTCATCACAGTCACGATCACCTTACCCGTCAGTTCCGACGCCATCCATGGCATCCCAGATGTCTCCTGGAATGCTACGCTCGCCGATGTCGATTGCCCCCCGTCATGACCTGCAAGGGCGAGGTGGCCAGATGACCATAAGCGAGGCTCTTACTCCGAACACGCCGATGGTGACTTCCACACCAACCTTCCCTCCTGCTCCGCAAACACACGCCCAATCGAGCCTCGGCCAGGAACCGGCCAGCATTCCAAACACAGGCTTCAGTCCATCGTTCAACTTTGCACAGCTCCGGTCTGCTACTCCCGGCCCAAGTAACACACAGCAAGGGTACGATCCAATGTTTGGGGAACTTCCAACGAATGCCTTTTCAAGTCCTGCACCGTGGCATGGAGAAGATGGGGGCGGCGGTGGTGGCAGCAAACCAGCCAGAGCCATGAGCCCGGGCAGTAAAAGCCAGAACGGAAGTGCAGTGTCTGGGCCAACAGAGGAGAAGGATCCCTTCCTGAGTCTTCTTGAACAGCTAGCCGAGAATGAGTCTGCGATGGGAACTGGAAATGAGCTGGATTTCTTCCTTGCTGGCGCGCCTTCTGGGAGTTGACGGCGTTATATGGGATCCAGAGGTTCTTGGCTACATTTTTCCCGCTCAGCGAAGCGACGGGCGCGGCGTAGGGACGGGAAGCGGGTGCTCAAATCGTTGTGATTATCTGGAGGACCATAAAATTGGCGTTGGATGGGACGATTCACCGGTGACCATTGTGGTTGTTTGGATGTCAATATACAGACCGTCTTGGTACATACATAGGTTGGATATTTTCATTCATCTGTAAAGGGATGAATTTGGGTGCTACACTGAGCGGGATATACCCATACATAAATTTACATATCTTCTTATCGTTCATCACCCGTCTCCTTCCCTCCCCCGAACAACCTCCCACCGATATGCCACCGCCCACCTCCCATCCAACTCAACATCCCACGCAGGTGGCATCACACTCACCACGCCTCCCTCCACCACTGCATCTCTCCTCCCACCGCCCAGACCCTCCACAGAATTCCCATTCCCACCCTCCCCAGCCAAGATTGCCCTCGCCAGCGGCCCAACCTCCCCGTTCTCACCCAGCACCTGCCCCAGTATAAGCCTCATGCCTGGGCCACCATTCCGCACCTCCTCGATACCAAGCCGCACCGAGGAATGCGGCTGCTCTGCATCGACCTCACTCTCTTTAGCCTCGATCAGCCAATCGCGTAATTCAGCGGCCAAGCCACCAGGGAGGTAGCGGTCTCCACGTCTCTGCGGGGGAGAGAAGACGTTGCTCATATCAGGCTGCGCTGCAGCTGTGGTTGCGGAATCACCAGGGACACGTCGGAAGGCAGGTGGCGGGCGGAAGATTGGTTGTTTTTGGTTTGGGGATAATGAGGTGTGTTCATTTTGGTTTTGAGTGGGTGAGGATGGGAGGGAGTGGGCTGGCGAGGAAGCACCGCTGACGGAAGCATCGGAGATATCGTTGAGGGTTGAGGGGATGAGGGGGTCGTATGGGAGGTCGGCGAAGGTTGGGAGAGGGTTGTGGGAGGGGGTAGGGGAGCTTGTGATCGAGAGGGTTTCTTCTTGTCCTTGTTGTTGTTGTTGATCTTGTTGATCTGAAAAGTGGGAGGGTGTAGGGGAGGAAGTGATGGAGATTCGGCGCCGTTTAGGGAGGCGACCTTCGCTGTGGCTGGGCTGGTTGATGGGGGATTGGGAGATGTAGGAGGATCCGAGCTCTACAGGCTCGGGGAGGTGGTAGTGGTGGCTCTCTTGTTTTGTTGTCGTCAATGAGGTGACGATTGTTGGAGAGTGGCGAGAGGATAATGGTTCGGGACTGTCTTCTTCGTCATCGATTACGTCCTGGGTTGTTCTGAGGCGTGAGGTTTTTAGCGTTTTGAGAGTTAGAGACGGGGTTGTGAATGCGGATGTTGTTGCCTGGCTGGCTGGTCCGGGACGGGGGGTTGACGATGTGGAAAAGCGAGGTGTAGCACGGAAGTTGTTTGGCCCGGCTGACGTCCTCTCCTGGTTGTCATTGCGAGTTTGTCCGGGTGTGTTACTGACTCGTTGTAAATTTTGTCTTTTGATCGGGGGCAGAAACCGGGAAGGCGCGGGTGTCTGGGATGTATCAGTCAGTGACGTGAACGGTGAGGTGAGTGAATTACCAGACCTCCAGCGGGGGAACCATCGGGATATCCTATATCAGGTCTCACTTGAGTTTAATGAAAGGACCATTATTTTTTGTGTGATAATGTAAGGTATTTCAGGTTGATGCTTGTGAAGCACAGGTGAACATTTCCCAAGTGCCGTGAGTGCCTGGATTCACAACCCCAACCCTTGAGGAGATGGGGTTAGGGTTACACTCGGCTGTGACATCTT
Organism: Cercophora sp. LCS_1; assembly: GCA_036250225.1. Taxonomy (NCBI): domain Eukaryota; kingdom Fungi; phylum Ascomycota; class Sordariomycetes; order Sordariales; family Lasiosphaeriaceae; genus Cercophora; species Cercophora sp. LCS_1. Next base: position 1,011,846 of record JAPZLL010000003.1, read on the forward strand.
GTCTGCTATCAGAGGCATTGGGAAGAGAAGAAAGAATTCGCATACACGGAGTTGGTCTTATAACATTGTCTCAAGATAATTAGAAGTGCCACGGTTGTCAATGATCCAGAGTGCAGTTCTCACACTGCCAGCAACCTGTGAAATAGATACCCCCGAACTTAGGTACCCCCTTGGTTTGGAGGATGAGGATGCAGTCTTCCCTTGCATTGCCGCGGGCCAGAATCATGCAGTCCTGCAGAAGACGAAATATCGAAATGGCGAGCACGAAGTTGGGACTGATGGGACCATCCCCCAAGCTCTTAAACGTCACAAAGACCACGCAGGGAATCCGACCAGCCTCGCTTCCAGCAAGCTTCTTGAGGAAACTGGCACGTTCGTCGTCAGAGACTCGTCCGCTGGTGACGAGGAACCAAACAGAAGGCGGGTTGTTGGAAAATAAATTACCGTCGAAGATGATCGAAGGTTTGGTCTCCCCAGAAGACCTGACGCGGTCCAGGTCGTTGAACGACTTGAAATCCAAGTATTCGTGATTCCTGGTACAGTAGTGTTAGATCTGTGACCAAGATCATGGCAGCAAGAGACAGGACGTCAACTTACCAGGCCAAATAGCGTGCTAGCTTCCGCCCCGAAAGAAGGCGAACAGACCTGGTGTACAGCGCCTCGACTTCCTCTTTTCGGTCGCGAAGACACTCCTCCATGACTCTCTTGACAAATGTTTTCTCCCCTATGAAATATTGTTAGCTTGATACTTCCCAGGTAATCAAACTACACGGCGAAACGCAGGAAAGGGGTAAACGACAAGAGAGTGAAACTTACACTTGAGCGATCCTCTCGTGGCAGCTGACCGGTCGACTGTAAAGACAACATTGGCGTCTGTGAAGAGATGAGACTCGAGTTCCTTTTTGTCGTTGGTTGTGAGTTGCGCGTCATCCTGGGATGCTGGAGGTGTCGAGGTACCAGGCAATGCCGCGGGCTGTGTGTTCGTGACTGGACGAGAGGGAAGTGGGGGTTGGGTCAGCTGCAGGACAGTCAATGGCAGCGTGGAAGGTGTGTCCGTGGCTGTTGTAGAGGAAAGAGTAACCGTGGGTAATGTATCCGCAACCAGAGGAGAAAGGGGATTGGCCTGCTGCGAAGCAGTTGGCCGTGGTGTGGACGATGAATCCGCAACAAGAGTAGAGGAAGAAGAGACCGGAGGCGAAGTGGGTGCGGTCAGTCGCGAGGCGTCCGGCAATGCTGTGAGGTTTAGATCCACAGCTGAGGCAGGGGAAGGACTGGTGATGGAAGATGTATTCACAGCCTGGGTGTAGGGGCCGCCGAATAGGGATGAGGTGGAGGAGGTAGGGAAAAGACTGCTGGCAGAAGACGCATCCGGGGCCCGAGTGTGGGGGTTATTGAACAGGGATGGGGTGGTTGAGGTCGGGAAAAGACTGGTGGTGGAAGATGTATTCGCAGCTTGAACGTGAGGCCTGTTGAAGAGGGATTGGGTGTCGGAGAAAGTCCATGTGTTCGCAAACGGGCTAGTGGATTGATCGACTTTGAGAAATGCTTCCGCGATCGGTGTATTGGTAGGGTTTGCCGGAAGCTGGGGCATTTCTGAGCCTGTCATTGGGGTGTCGTTCTCCGGAACAGCCTCCGGAACAGCAAAAGTACCCATGGATGAAGCCGGCACAGGTGGAGGTGTCGGAGGTCGCGTCTGGGGCGGCGAGGCTGTTGGCATCATGGAAAGACGAGGCAATGATTGGTGATCTCAGAGGTTTTGAAGATGGCTGAGGGACAATATGAGAATCTCGAGGGCGAAGAGATAGTGTGTATGCGTGGAAAGATCCGCTGTTGGAGTGTTCGTCCTTCGAGGCGGGGATGACACAGGGGGTATTTATGTTCGTTCTTGAGTAGGCTACACTCTCCAGCATGTTTTACACTTTCATTGTGTGACTGAGAGCGCCCATGCCTATCCTACTGCCCTGAGGTTTACTGTTGATGTGTTGCAGTATCCCCTTGCATTCTTATGTCTTAGGCGTCCTCATTCTGGTGGACGAAAAGATGGCAAATTGCCGGTTCTGTTTTGTGAAACCCCGAGGACAGTTATTAGTGAGAGGAGTCATACGATTAAGGTAAGAGGCTAAAAGTCTGAGGTGAATCCCGAATGAAAACAAACGAAACCGATCATAGCAGCGAGGCAACCTGGAAACCGAACAACCTGGAACCAAAAGACAAAAAATTGAACGGCGTGAGCCACAGAGTTGTCAAACACGCTTCACCCAAGTCCAAAAACGAGAAAGCATCAGTGATCCGCCCACCATCCCTCGACCATTGTGTATGTGTCTAACCCAATCCCAACACCGTTGTCTAACCCATTACGCCCTGAGGCTCTTCCCCAGTTTCATCTCGCCCTCGATGAGTCTTGAAACTTCACAACCTCCCAAAATTAAGTCACCAATCTCCGAAGGCGATTCCGGAACAATACATGCGTGGAGATGGAACAGTTGGCCAGAACGGAGGTAAAGCTGCTGATATACGTGTCCAATCGGCTGGAAAAAGCCACCGCATGGGTTTGGAATCTTCTTCATCGGCACAGGAACAAAATCGACGCCCCAGGCTTCGAGAGAGGCGACAGGGACAAATGAGGCGGCACAGTTTCGCGAGGCGTACACTCTTTCGAGGCGGATCATGTTTCCCCCCTTCTCAGGACGAACGGCGACATTTCGCACCCTTTCCAACTCCTTTATCTTGAGTGGAGCGGTGGGTGTGGCGCCGTTTGGCGGGTGACTTGATATCCGGGTTGTCGTTTCCTGAGTCTCCATGGCCGACTCCGTATGGGATGAGGTGCCTGACGTCGACTGAGGCGGCTCACTATCTTTGCACCCCCATTTCTCCCAAAGTTCCGGGATATCCGAAAAACGCCACCTGTCATCTCTGAGGCGAGTGCGCCGGAGATTCTGGGAGGGTTGAGACTGAGGTTTTGAGAAATCGAGCCTGATGGACAGGGCTAGGCTGCTTGCCAAGTGGTCAACATCATCGGGTAACCCCTTGTTTGCCTCGAACTCGGCTCTTTTCCTTAACTGCTTTTCCTTTGCTTGTCGGTTCTGGAACCACACCTAGTTGTAACTCGTCAGTATCAGCCTCCCCGTTATGGTGATATGAACAATGAACAAACATTGATTCTGGCGAGTTCGACCCCAAACTGCTCCGCTAGCTCACGTTTGGCACCAGTATTTGGCTTTGGATCCTGAGCGAACTCCCGTTCCAAGAGCGCAACTTCGCCTTCAGACAGTCTGAACTTCCGTTCCGTTTGTTGTAGGGAACTGTTCGTCATGAGCCGGATGTTGGTGCCTTTTTGCGTGAGACCACGTCCATCTGCCAAATTCGAGTCATAGGCGCTGCTCTCAACCTCCGAATGGTCGGGGTCGCTATCAATAGAACCCAACTGCATGTTATCCTGCTGTACTCCGAAATATTCCTGGTCTCAATAGTTGGTTGATCGCCGCGTTTGGCGTAGGCACCGCAATGAAGCAGTCTTCAACCCTTCGTCAAGCTCGGCCAGGCGTGAACCTCACTGAGAGGCCTCTGTGAGTTGGCGATCTTTCAGCCTGAAAGGGCAAAAAGGCTATGGCTGTCGTTGGTTCCGTTCCACCCGATGGCTCAAGGCATGTAGCTTCTAGCGCCAGTTCTGGAAGTGCAGGAAAGTGAGAGAGGCTTGCAAGTCTTAGACAATGTGCAACTCAAAGCTCTTGATGTTCTCCGGTGAGGTAAAATGACTCATGCGATTTGTTGACTGGAGGTAGGAATCCAACTCGCTATATACTGTATAATCGAGAGAAAAGATATTTGGAGAGTGCTTTGGGAATGCTGGTTGAGGGGAACGAGGTACACAAGAGAAAGGGCTACCCGTGGGAAGGGAACCAACAGCGGCGCGGCCGTCCACACAGAGAACAGAGCTGTTCTTGGTGGCTGTGTTGTGATGAGGTAGAGCAGCTGCAGCTCCTGCAGCATAGGAATATCTTGCGATGTTACTTGCGAGAAAGCGCCTTGGCGCTTGTTCCCTTTTCCTCTCTCGACGGGACGCCACTCTCTCGCAGTCGCGCCATGCACCATGCATCGCCAGCGAACGAGCTGTCTCAGTTCCCTACACTTGTGATCATGTGGCCCAGTCACCTTCTTGGACCCCAATGCCGGCTTCGTTTGTAGGAAAGAGTGTCTTGCTTTTGTACTTACCCGAGACGCCAACCATATCCTGGGAGAGCTGAGATAATAGCCACTGTCCAAAAACATGGCGGGGAAGATTATCATGGATTGGCGTCAGACCCCCGCAACAGCAACGAGAAGACTTCCAAGTTTCCGCTGCGACACTTTGCTCAAGCAACCACCACAACATTGGCAGGACCTATTGGGGCCTAAGGGTTGGGTAGAATGATTGATCCAAATATAGCCAAGTGCAAGAAGACGGCACAAGTAGCGGTGGAAGCGCTAAGAAGGCGAGGAAGTGGGCAAGTGGCGGGTCATGCTGCGAGGGAAGAGACTCTGGCGGATGACACGAGCCCATTCATAATCATCTCGTCGTGGAATTGTACTTACAAGTCTCGGAGTCTGCCCACGCGGTAGGGCCGGCTCCCTCTTCGGTGTGAGCGGATCGGTGCTCTTTCGCAACCCTGGTTCCTAGTGGCGTTTTTGATGCAGTCCGCTGCGGTGAGTGACCTGTGGATATATCGGAGAAAACCAACGATCAAAAAGAACCATTGGCGATCGTGAGGATGAAGCACACAGCAGCTCGGCTGAGCCATCCTCCCCTTGGGCTGGTATTTCAGCTGTCGACAAGATCGTGATAATGCAAGAAAGCGTGGAGGTGTGCCCTCCATAATCCCGGGTGGTGATGGGAAACTGTCAAGTTGCCGCTGTGGTCAAATGTCATAAGGACGTGTTTACGTCTCGGACGGTGTCTGCAAGACGATGATAACGTGTGCTTCGATGGGGTTGCATCAGTCAGCCTGGACTGGGGACAGGACAGGGAAAGCGCAACTTAAGTGGCCTTTGATATTTTTGTAGGAAAGAGTGTGTTGTATTTGTGACGAAACAAGCGTCTTCCCACATCCACTGCAAGTGGTTTGAGCCGACATGCGCACTTCCAACACCTGTTCGTATGATATTTGAGGAATAAAAGGGAACGATTCAACAATCATGGAATTCAATACATTGAAATGCTAGATGTGTCCCTTCCTTGCATGCAAGTATCACTTCGGCGTTGCTCGTTCTTTTTTTTTTCCTCTTTCCTTTTTTGTTGCGAGAACCTTTCCGGTGGGGCTTTGAAGGTCAATTGAAGAGCCTGTGCTTACGCTTGGAGCGCGTGACCGCGTCTTCCTGCTTACCGAGCAAGCGCGGCGCGTCAGCTAGCTCCCAGCGCGTTGCACTTTAATTCCAACGGGCACCCGCCTTTTGACTGTTCCCCCACCACACTGCTTTTCCTATCGGACTTCCCAGCTTCTTCACTGCTCAATCCACAAGAACCACATCATGTTTACAATAATGTCACCTCGAATGTTCTCCGGCTTCGACGCGTCTGCATTCCACCCTGCCTTCTCATCGCCACTCAACTCCTCATCACCAATTCGTGCCTCTTCCGAATCGCCGCCATCTCATGCTCTCTCAGAACGTGACCCGAACATTCTCCCACGTTTCCGCGAGATTCAATCCTCCCCAATTACGGCAAAGCAGCAAAAGTTCAAGTATGCAACGCGAAACGCACGTCCAAACCCTGTCGTAAAGCGGCGCGAGGACGCCCAGGAGTGTAGGCGGAAGCTGTTTCTACAGAATGTACAGCAACGAAGGGAAACGCAGAGATGGGAAAACAGAGGCGGGGAGACCGAGGTATGTTCTGATGCAACATAGGTTGACTTGTATTCTAACGAATTGATAGCTTCTTCGTCTTGAGTGGGCGCGGCTGAAACGCGAACTACGCGAAGCCCAAGAGTCCGATGCCAGTGCCTTCATGAGAGAAGAAGAGCTTGAGGATGAGCCTTTGCTCGACATGATCGACGAGGATTCGATGATGCTAGATGATATCGAGCGAGAAGAGCAGGCCCAGCTTGACGCGCTCCTAGAGTCGATGCCGGAGACACACATGACAGAAAAGGGCAAGCAGGATATCGCCCAGTTTTCAGACGAGGCCGACTATGACGCGATATTCGAGGAGCTGCTAGCTTCAGAAGACGTCGGGATTACCGCAGCGCCTTCGCAAGATGTCGAGATGGCATGATCATTGAGAGTTTGAAGCATTGCATGTATACAGCAGCAGGAGTTACGGACTATTGACTTATGGCGCTGGGCTAATCGCATTGGGGTTTGGTCTATATTATTCCTTGCCACCGGATACCAAGGTGTTTATTACAGGGTATACCAAAGGGATGTCCGGATTTTATTGAGGATTACATGTCTCGTCAGGGTTGAAGGCGTCCTGGGCCGACGGCATATCGCCTACCAAATCGGGAGGAGGCGATCCTGCCGCTTGCATCTTTACAGGTGTTATTTATTGTTTAATATAACGACCAACGGGTCCACGTACCTTTTGCATCCTGTCGACAATGTACTCGCGGTCTGCCGGGTTGGCGTCTGAGTATGTTGTTTCTTCGAACTTGGCAACGATCTCCTTGACAAGGCTCTGCTGCTCTTCGTACCGCTGGAGATCTTCTTTGGAGGTCTTGTCCTTGTTATTCTTCAACCAGTCGGGGAACTTTTCGTCAAGCTCTTTCATCGGTTCGTAGAGTATCTCCTTGTTGGTCAGCTGTTCCATCATCCCCAACAGCATCTTCGAAAAGTCCTCTTCGCTGCCTTCGCCATCTAGCCCCCCAGCTTGCATCTGCTTAAGGAGTTCTGCCATGAAGTCGTCGGACCCCTCTGCTGCGGCCGCTGCCGTGGCCTGATCACCCGACGTTTGCATTCGCTCCATTGTCCGCTTGATGGTTTCCTGGAATGAGGCCTCTGCGGCCCCGGGACTGGCAGCGCCAGGGGTAGGTATGTTCGAGGCAGCATGGGCCGCAGTGTCAGTAGCTGCGGCCCCCAGCTCTTTGAATATGCTCTCGAACTGTGCTTGGAGCTCGGGCTGGTGCCATTATGGGTGGTCAGTTTCTTCCTGGTGTCGCGCGGTTTCTTGCTTACCGAGCCCTCTACTTCCCCAAGGAGGTCGGCCATACCGGCCTGCAGCTGCCTCGCGAAGTCATCATCGGACAAAAGATCGTCAAGCTTGGGCTCCTCAGGCAAGCCTGCTGTCGCTGGCCTGCCTGACCCGGACACAGCTTCTGGGTTTTTGGGCTCAATCTTCACCGAAGAGAAGTCCTCAAGCATGTCTTAAAAGTCAGGAATTGGCTTCCATGGAACATAATGTGGAGGATTCTCACCATCCAGGTCGTCAAGGTCGTCTTCGTCTGGGTCAGGGACATCCTCGACGTCTTCCACAGTTGCGACCTTTGGCTCGGCCTGGACAGCCGGGGCCGCCGCGGAGTGCTGGGGTGCAATCTCATTCGGTGCGCCGATATCGCTGGTGGCGGAGGCCATTTTTCAAACAATATACAGTGTCGGGCAGGTCGATGGTGATCGTTACGAAGGGGGGCGTGTTTGGAGTAGTGGTGGTGGTACCTTACCGAGGCCTCAGGCGCAACCCCACGCAAGTAGCATGCGCCAGCACTTGGAATATGCGCGGTAAAGGTCACGGACTAATGCGAGGTGAGCGGGATCTGGTGTAGGTCAAAGTATGTGTGGCTGATTTCGTGGGGTGAAGAGACCGATTAATAAGGTACATTAATCAGGAAGCAAGAGATGAGGAATTGGGGACTCAGAAGCTGAGGTGAGGTCACACTTCAAGGACAGGACATACCCCGGAGTGGATTGACATGTGCTTTGCCCCGCGGCTTCCACGCCGTTATGGCCTGCGGTTGTGGGCGGCCCAATCCCACGCTTCTCCACACCCAAGAGGCGGGTGCCCGGTTCGGCCCCATGGAACTTGTGGATGGACTCAGCCGGCGAACAAGAGCTGTTGGTTTCCGTTGCCGTGGTGAGCTGTGAAGGCTTCGAGAGTGGAAGAGCTGGAAAGCTGAGGAAGGCACCTCCAGCTTGCAAACCGCAGCTGCCGTTGCTGCCTAATTTTGGGAACCAAGAAAGTTATTTTGCCTCCCACGCTCCATTCCACGGGATCTCAAACTCAAACCCTTTTTGTATCCTTTCAGGTTACAGACCAGAACGTCCCATTCATTTCACCGATCCAAAAGTCTACCCTTGTCATCGGATTTCTCCTGGCATTGCGGCCCCTGGCTATCCTCAAGGTTCTTCACCCCGCATCCTAAGTTGTTCCCCGCCTTCCCTTTCGGGCGGCTAGCAGCCGCTTGACTTGCCGTGACGGAGGTCAGATTCTGAGGTCATTGGACTTTTTTCATCCCCCATCCACTCCCCACCAACACGCTTCACCGCGCAGCACCGCCGAGGTCTTTGATTCCCCGGACCTGAACATCCTCTCGGTAAGTCACCCCCATCTTTCGGCACGTCCTGTGGGTCTCCCATGCACCTATCGCGTCGTCGATCTGTGTCTGACCTGCATCGGACCTTTCCACTCCCCACTCTTGCCTTCCCGGCAGTCGCGTCCTCTCTCCCGTGACCAGCTTTTGAGCCGCGTCCCCACGCATTCGCGCCGAGAACTCAGACTGACGGTGTGCATATCGCTCAAGTCCGACGATCCAGTCGGTGTCTCCAAGTCAAAATGGCTCTCTGCCAGAACCGCCTCCAGGAAGAACGGTGAGTTGGGACCAGCCTCCAAGCTCAATCCACACTCGGGACCCAATTCGCTGACTTGGTGGTTAGCAAGCTATGGCGCAAGGACCATCCTTTTGGGTTCTATGCTAGGCCGCAGAAGAATGCCCAGGGCGTCCTCGATCTGAAGGTCTGGGAGTGCGGCATTCCCGGAAAGGAGAAGACGATTTGGGAGGGTGGCCTCTTCAAGCTCACGGTTACATTTCCCGACGGTATGCGTCGCAACCCCCAGACTTGCTAGAGAGGCATTTCGCTGACCGGTCTCTCACCTGCAGAGTATCCCACGAAGCCCCCAAAGTGCAAGTCCATCCGGCTTCCCCCACAACGACACGTAGATGGTCATGAGACTAATGTGCAGTTGTTTTTGCAGGCAAATTCGTTCCCCCCCTGTTCCACCCCAACGTTTACCCTTCAGGTACAGTGTGCCTTTCGATCCTCAATGAGGAGGAAGCTTGGAGGCCTGCAATCACGATGAAGCAGATCCTCCTCGGCGTCCAGGATCTCCTCAACGACCCCAACCCAGAGTCACCCGCGCAGGCCGAGGCGTATAACCTCTTCAAGAGGGACCGGGTTGAATACGAGCGGCGAATCAAGCGTATTGTCCGCGACAATGCCGCACCCTGAACGACGATAACGATGGAGGGCCCTGTCATGTGTTCGATCACGACCAAAAGTGGTAGATGAGGGATGGAAGACAGGAACGGAGTTACGGGATACCAGGTCGTTTGGGGCATACGGATGGGAGTTCAAGGTGGCATCGCCGGATCTAACTGCCAATGCTTGCCATTTCTTTGGGGGAATATCCATGCTGTTACAGCGAGGGATTTCAGGCGAATCGGGCTGGCGTAAATAAAACGAATTCCACACTGACCCGTCAACAGCACGGGAGATCTGCCCAAGGAAGATTCAATTGTTCTCGTGATTTGCGAGTGGCTTGGATAACTGGCTCCCGGTTGGCTGTGTCACCACGACTCCCTAAACCTCGAAACTCGCAGCCCACGTCATTCCACTCGGTGTGATCTCTTTTGGGGGAGTCCAGCGGCAAGCCCCCACGCGGGAAAATGTGAGGTCTCACTTTGTGGGGAAGGTCGCGGCCATGGCCTGCTAGTCTAGACCTCACACGCCGAATGAGAGCTCTCGAGGTGTACATTGTACAATACAACGGAGTGTCCTCCTCCCACAGATACGCCTTCTCACGTGGGCCACAAAGTTGCGGCTTCACAGCGCACTGCGGCTGCGGCTCCCAGATCTCTTATCAGCCCGCTTTAGGTAATGATGGGGCCGAGGTTTTGGGTCGGTGGGCCAATCGCCGCCGCACCCGACATCGGCCTCAGTGACTCGAAAGAGCTCTTTTTTCGCCGTTTGTCTAGCTCCCCCTTGCCGGCAAGGTGGCCCCTGTGGCCAACAGGTTGTTATGGATTGTCAATTGGACGGGTGGGATCGCTGGGGCGAACCTGGGGGACTTGGCCTCTAAGATCTCTGTTCCTTAGTCAAGTTCTGGAACCCGTTGTATCAAGACGTCCCGTCAAGCCGAATTTGGGTCTCAACCACACACAAAACATTTTCTTGGGGTGTGACTCTTTCTTCTTTTCCACACTCCTCTCCCTTTTCCCTCTTCCTCACACCTTCTCATCCCACTCGCTCTGCAGCCTCGAATCTGCGCGTGCATCCCACTCGACGTACCTCGCTCCTTTGCGTCCTGTACCTATCCCGTCACCAGCGCACATCCCGCATCGAGAAGACGGCGATCAAGTCAAGCTCGACGGCCGCAGTAAGTATAAAGCCGTCCGTCTCGACGCTGACAGTGGAAACAGGCTCCGCTCTTCAGCGCCGCGCAGCTCCCTCAGGTTTCCCATAATCACACTGCCCCGAAGACAGCAAGAGATTCAAGATGTGTGGCATCTTCGCTTGCCATAGGTGAGTCTTGCCGAATTTTTGGTCCCTCGGGCGCGCTGCCCCTTCGCGATCCCGCCCCTCCTTTGGAGGGGCAATTGGCCCCGCAATCTCTCCGTCTCTTATCGCGATGCGTCACAGCTCCCCAGTCGCCTAAAAAAAAACATTGGATCCTTGATTTTTCAACGGCCAAGCAGTTCTAATTGATGCAAATAGTCACCCTGACGTCCTCAAGTTCAAGCCGACTGCTCTGAAGCTATCCAAGGCGTACGTGCTACCCAATTGAACCTCTCAGGCTTCATGGAACCGCTCAATTGACGCTCTTATCTCCAGAGTTCGGCATAGGGGACCTGATTGGAGTGAGTTGGACCCCTGATACCCCCTGACTTGTCTCTCCAGAGATTATGCACGAAGATAAAGCTCTCCGTTCATTAACACATTTTGTCACCATAGGCGGCAGCGTTATTTCTAACAACACGAGTATGGCAAAACCAACGGGGGCCTTGAGCATCCTCCCAATTTCTCCCTCACCCTTGGATTTTGATGTGCTAACGACGCCGCAGTACTATGCCATGAACGGCTCAGTATCGTCGGCGTTGGTGGGTCGCGCTCAGTGTATCTTGCTACGAAGACAACATCTCACCAGAAAGCAGAGAGCGGAGCTCAGCCACTCACCAATGCCGATGAGAGCATTGTCCTTGCCGTCAATGGCGAGATCTACAACCACCGGTTGATCCGGAAGCACCTGAAGAACCCCTATCACTTCAAGACTACCTCGGACTGTGAAGTCATCATTCCCTTGGTGAGTAACGCCACTGTAACGGTCGCCCGTTGTGTGGACCGAGCCTAACGGGTGACTTTATTAGTACCTGGAGCACGGCCTTGATGCGCCCAAGTATCTCGATGGCATGTTCTCTTTCGTCCTATACGACAAGAAGCTTGACCGCACGATCGCTGCCCGCGACCCCATCGGCATTACAACCTTCTATCAAGGCTGGTCCTCCTCGCAGCCCGATGCGGTCTACTTCGCGTCGGAACTGAAGTGCCTGCACCCTGTCTGTGACAAGATCCAGGCCTTCCCTCCGGGTCATGTTTACGACAGCAAGACTGGCGAGACGACTCGCTATTTCGAGCCTACCTGGTGGGACGAACACAAGACCCCCCAGACGCCCCTCGACCTGAAGCTACTGCGCGAAACCCTGGAGAAGTCGGTCAGGAAAAGACTGATGGCTGAGGTTCCATATGGTGTCCTTCTTTCCGGCGGCCTGGACTCGAGTTTGGTTGCTTCCATTGCGCAGCGCGAGAGCCTGCGACTTAGGAAGTTGCAAGAGGAGGCCAACGGTTCTGCAGAGCCCCAGGCCGGGGACCTCGACAAGGGCGAGGGACTGGTTGGCATTGACGATGACAACAAGCTTTCGACCATGACCTTCCTGCCCCAGCTCAACTCGTTCTCCATCGGTCTCCCGGGCTCTCCCGACAACAAGGCCGCTCTTGAGGTTGCCAAGTTCCTTGGGACAAAGCACCACGTCATGACCTTCACGATCGAGGATGGCCTCAACGCTCTTTCGGACGTCATTTATCACCTTGAGACTTACGACGTGACTACCATCCGTGCCTCGACCCCCATGTACCTGCTTTCGCGCAAGATCAAGGCGATGGGCATCAAGATGGTTCTCAGTGGTGAGGGCAGTGACGAAATTTTCGGTGGTTACCTCTACTTCCACGGTGCCCCCAACAAAGAGGAGTTCCACGAGGAGTGTGTCCGCAGAGTCAAGAACCTCCATCTGGCCGATTGCCTTCGCGCCAACAAGTCTACCTCGGCTTGGGGTCTCGAGGCCCGTGTTCCTTTCCTGGACAAGCAGGTGAGTGACTTAGGGGTCTGCTTGGAAATGAACTGAAGCTGATCTTGTTTCCAGTTCCTTGAGGTTGCGATGAACATCGATCCCAAGGAGAAGATGATCACCGACGAGAAGATCGAGAAGTACATCCTCCGCAAGGCCTTCGACACCTCGGATGACCCGACCGCCGAGCCTTACTTGCCCGAGAAGATCCTTTGGCGCCAGAAGGAGCAGTTCTCGGATGGTGTCGGTTACGGGTGGATTGACGCTCTCAAGGACAATGCAGAGCTCCACGTCACCGACGAGATGATGAAGAACCCCAAGCCCGAGTGGGGCGACGACATCCCGGACACCAAGGAGGCGTAAGTGCAAGATTGTTCCTGGTTTAGCAATGATCAACTAACGAGAAATAGCTACTGGTACCGCACGATGTTCGACGAGCACTTCCCTCCGTCGTGCGCATCAACTGTCATGAGGTGGACACCCAAGTGGTCCAAGCAGACCGATCCCAGTGGAAGGCAAGTAAACTAGTCCGAGTTGTCTTAGTTAGTGTTCTAACAAATATTTTCAGAGCGATCGCGATCCACAAGGCCAAGTATGATGATGCTTGAATGCGGCGGGTCTGAGTATCTTGAGCGGGTTGTAACTTTGCTTCTGATTTATCATTTGAGTTTCGTACGAGTATACATATCAAGAGAAGATAGAAGGAAAGATAACTACGATGTGTGTTGCCTACCTTCAAAGCGCTTCAAACTCGATTCTATGCTCTGATTTTTGCGAGGTAGGTCATGTCAAGGTTGCCACTGGCCCATTTCTAAACAACTCAATGTACCCCTATTCGACAAGCCGAACGGCTCTGCCGGGCTACTGATGGCTTGAGAACTTGTAGCCCATATTTCCTTCCTCTGGCATTGTACTGTACAATAGCTATTTCCCACAAGATCTTGAAGAACGTGGAGAGCCAGATTCCACGGCTCTTTTCTCATCACTGAAACGACGTTGCACCGAATGGCGGATGACTCGGACGCTTGGGAGTGCAAATGGAGAGCGTGGCAAGAGGTGTGGTGTCATCGGGACGGCGCAGAGCACAATGTTTCATGGCGCATGAAAGGTGTGACGCTGCATGAAGAAGTGCTGTTTGACCGCAAGGACGGAACCCAAAACAATTTCAGGGTTGGGGTTCGACGTGCATGTTGACGGAAGACCGCGGTCCACGTGGTTCCAACTCGGGGGTGTGCTTGCCAGGGGCCGCAACTGAGGCCGTTGCTGGAGCTGCCAATCATCATGCTCCGAGAATTTCTCGCCTTTTCTTCTCAACAAATTTCCAGATCCATCCCACTTTCCAGCATCCGACTCACAGGACACACAGTTTCGCCTTTTGCATTCCCCTCTCACCTTCAACCCGATACCCACACAACTATTCAAAATGTCTATTCCGGCTTTCTCTGATATCGCGAAGGCGGCGAACGACGTAAGTATTCTCAAGGGCCGGCCGCTGTCGGGGAAACGGAGCTCCATGGAGCGGGATTTCTAAATTCCTAGCGGTTTTCACCGCACCACCTCGTAGTTACTATCGCTAACCTCAATTGCTTCGCTAGCTTCTTAACAAGGACTTCTACCACCTCTCGGCTGGTACTCTCGAGGTCAAGAGCAACACCCCCAACAACGTTGCCTTCAAGGTGACGGGCAAGAGCAGCCACGACAAGGTCACTAGTGGCGCGGTATGTGCAACCAAGTCTCAGAGTGACTCGAGCAGAGGCGATACTGACATCTGGTGGCTCGCAGCTCGAGGGGAAATACACTGACAAGCCCAATGGTACGGATAAATCCCAGTGCTCTTCAGTTTGCGACCAAGTCACCTTGCCCCGTCCACCACCCCGTCCGCTGCCAGAGAGGAACAGGAGATCTCGGAGGGCCGGGTTCACACCGCAATTCTCTCTTGGTAATATCAAAGGGCTGCGGTGTTTCGGAGCAGTGCCCCGGGGGTCGATAGTAGTGACGCCACAACAAACATACCTGCTAATACAATGGTCGCGTACAGGCTTGACTTTTACCCAGTCATGGAACACCACCAGCGCCCTTGAGACCAAGGTCGAGCTGGCCGATAACCTCGCCAAGGGTCTCAAGGCTGAGGGTATCTTCAGCTACCTCCCCACCAACCAGACCCGTGGCGCCAAGTTCAACCTCCACTTCAAGCAGCCCAACTTCCACGGCCGCGCTTTCGTCGACCTCCTCAAGGGCCCCACCGCTAACATTGATGCCATCGTTGGGCACGAGGGCTTCCTCGCTGGCGCCTCTGCAGGCTACAATGTCCAGAAGGGCGCCATCACCGGCTACAGCGCTGCTGTTGGCTACCAGGCCCCCGCTTACTCCGCTGCCGTTACGGCCACGGACAACCTGAGCGTCTTCGCTGCCACCTACTACCACAAGGTCAACAGCCAGGTTGAGACCTCCACCAAGGCCACCTGGAACTCCAAGAGCAGCAACACTGTCGGTCTTGAGGTCGCCACCAAGTACCGCCTGGACCCCGTCTCTTTCGTCAAGGTACGTACCCCGAGGCGTTTCCGTGAAACGATATCTAACACGACGTAACAGGCCAAGATCAATGACCGTGGTGTTGCCGCCGTCGCCTACAACGTCCTCCTTCGCGAGGGTGTTACCTTCGGTGTCGGTGCTTCTTTCGATACCCAGAAGCTTGACCAGGCCACCCACAAGGTCGGCACTAGCTTCACCTTCGAGTCGTAAGCATTTAGGACTGAAAGCGAAGGCGTTGGTGGATTGGTGGAACTTTGCAACTGGATCTGGCATTCGCCGGTGTCCTCGGATGGGATGAGGCGATAGAGCCGTGTGTGTACTAGTCTAGAAAATTCTTGCCCGGGTTTCTGTACCGTGCTGTAAATTAGACTATTCGTTGACAATGCCAGCCAGCGATGCAATTTCTTTTGGAGCATCTAAGTCTTCGCTATCTCAATCCGAGGCGGTTCTTCTATTCCCGCTTGTGCTAGGTGCGAAGACCAACTTTCCAATCAAGAGAGGCCCAAACATAACAGCACACAATATCGCCGCGACCAAGAGGAAGTCGGCCACAGGTGTGCCCTCTGGATCAAACGGATCTAGGCCCCTCGCCTTTGCCATCCTCCTGGTCCTCCGCTCCTCATGCCTCTTCTGTGTGCGCTCGTGCGCCTCCCGGTCGAAGTGCGGGATATCATAGTTTCTATCATTTCTTGCCTTCCATGGGTTCTGTCCCGGCCCCATGCCCCCGGTACTTCCGGTCCCCGCGGCGCTCTCCGACCCGGTGTCGGAAGCTCCGGTGCTCTCTTCATGAGCCGCCTTCCTCTTTGCCTCGTAGGAGCCCCAACCCCCGGACCGGAAGAAGCTTGGGGGTGGCCCTGTAAATGTTCCCCTCCGCCGGGAGAGTCCTGTCGCGGGTCTGCCTCCAGCTGGGTTGTGAGTGGAGTGGTATGAGCCCTTGTGGTGATGATGCGGTGGGTGCGAGTGGAATCGCATGACCTCACGGTCGTAGCGTGTGCGCTTCTCGGCGTGGCCTAGCACGGCGTAGGCCTCCGAGATGCGCATGAAACGCCGCGAGGCGTGGGGATCGGCCGGGTTGTGGTCGGGGTGGTGCGCCTTGGAGAGGGCAAAGTAGGAGCGCTTGATCTCGGCGTGCGTGGCATCGTGGGCGACTTTGAGCGTTTCGTAGTGGTTCTTTGACGGGTCATCGTTATGGCGGTGGGAGGGGGTGAAGAGCGTTGACGTCGTGTGGAAGGGCCGGATCGTAAGTCGAAGGGTAGGAAGGAGGAGGGCATGGGGGCGCAGGGCCGGGCCGAGGGAGGTGTAGTGGGGTGGCATTCCTCATCCCGGGCGTTTCGGCGGTTTTTTGTATTGGTTTTGGTATTTTACGGGGTGGAGGGGTGGTGTTGGGCCATGGTTGAAGTTCTGATGAAGGGGGGTGCTCAGGGGAATGCTGGACACCGCGCAACGGACCAGTGACGAAATCGATGTGCTGATAGCAGCCGGGAGCTTGCTGTGGCATTTGCCAATCGCTCACATGTGGCTTCAAGCTGGGCAGTGGCTTGTGGCACACGGGACTCTGCCCCGCGCCAGACCCACCCGGTGCACGCAGCTGCGCACACGCCCTTGAGAAATGACATACCGTTTGCGGATGGTGGGGGTGGATTTTAAGGACTTCTAGAAGCTCACCCCGCTGAGATTTATCGCCAAACGCCAGCTTTCAGGAAGGCACACATTCTTTGAAGTTGCTATACGACACAGAGTAGTAGTCATGGCAGCCCAAGCTCCCACAGACGAGCTCAGCAAGCTCTCCAGTGTGTCACTCAACCGTCCGCCCTTCGCTTGAGGGTCCTTGGGCTAATCTTTGGGCTTTACAGTCAGTGAGGCTGCTAGTGCTGCTGGTAAATCTGGACCAGATACCGCGACGGCCACGAACGGGAACCTGAACCGCGACGACGATGACTCGGACGATGACGCAGAGGATGGTCCTGAAGCTCCGGCTGCCGGCGCAGCCAAGAAAAAGAAGAAGAGAAAGCCCAAGAAGAAGAAGAAGGCTGCTCCTACTGCCCAATCAGACCCTCCCCGGGTTCTGATCTCCCAGTTGTTCCCCAACAACAGCTACCCCAAGGGAGAGGAGGTGGAATATCTGAACGAGAATAGCTACCGCACAACGAGTGAAGAGAAGCGCCATCTCGATAACATCCAGAGCGAATTCTTGACTGATTATCGTCACGCCGCCGAGGCGCATCGGCAAACTCGCCAATGGGCGCAAAAGAATATCAAGCCTGGCCAGAGCCTTATCGAGATTGCTGAAGGGATCGAGAATAGCGTGCGCGCTCTGGTTGGCCACCAGGGCTTGGAGGAGGGTGATGCGTTGAAAGCCGGCATGGGTTTCCCCGTGGGATTGAGCATCAACCACTGCGCTGCTCATTATAATCCCAACTCCGGTAACAAGATCGTTCTCGAGCAAGACGACGTTTTGAAGGTGGATATCGGCGTGCATGTCAATGGTCGGATCGTCGACAGCGCTTTCACCCTTGCGTATAATGAGCGCTACAATCCTCTGCTAGAGGCCGTGAAGGCGGCCACCAACGAAGGCATCAAGCAGGCGGGTATCGATGCCAGACTTGGTGAGATCGGTGGTGCTATCCAAGAAGTCATGGAGAGCTATGAGATTGAGCTCAACGGCACGACGTATCCGATCAAGTCGATCCGCAACCTCAACGGGCATACTATTCTGCCCTACAGCATTCACGGCACAAAG
Source organism: Cercophora sp. LCS_1 (assembly GCA_036250225.1). Taxonomy (NCBI): domain Eukaryota; kingdom Fungi; phylum Ascomycota; class Sordariomycetes; order Sordariales; family Lasiosphaeriaceae; genus Cercophora; species Cercophora sp. LCS_1. The sequence goes on from JAPZLL010000003.1 coordinate 1,029,639, forward strand.
AGCGTGCCCATTGTCAAGTCGAACGACCAAACAAAGATGGAAGAGGGCGATGTCTTCGCTATCGAGACATTCGGCAGCACAGGGCAAGGCGTCGTGCACGAAGAGGGAGAGATCTCACACTACGCAAGACGTGGTGACGCAGGAAAGGTCGACCTCCGCTTGTCGTCAGCCAAGTCCTTGCTGAAGGTTATCGACAAGCAATTCGGCACGCTTCCATTTTGCAGGCGATTTTTGGATCGGCTTGGCCAGGAGAAGTACCTTCTTGGAGTAGGTTGAACCGGACAAAGCCATACCGCAGCCGCTGACGAATGTTGCAGTTGAACAACCTTGTTTCCAATGGTATCGTCGAAGCTTACCCACCACTAGTGGATAAGAAGGGCTCATACACGGCCCAATACGAGCATGTAAGTCTCCCCACTCGTTGAAGTCAAAGCTCCATGTTGACCCGCGCTACAGACAATCCTCATCCGCCCGACTGTGAAAGAGGTCATCAGCCGCGGTGATGATTATTGAGGTATTGCATGCAGTGATGGTAACGAACCGGATAGTGGTCCATATCTGCCGACGTTCGCTGAGAATGAATGGGCTTTAGAGATGGACTGGGTGGATCGGAACTGATGACTTGTTGCAACCTTCTCCTAGCTGCGTTAGATAGCTGCCAGTAGGCCTGGTAGTTTGACAGAATCTAAACATTGTGATTGCATGCACCTGGCTTGACAAAACGATGCATACGGTTGAAAACTTGTCGACAAAAGTTGTCGCAATCCAGAACTTGAGCGAAGCTGTTGATGGTAACATACCGTTTGGTGGGGTGAACCACATGTCCAATGGCCTATGGGGTAGAACCATTCCAAGCGCCAGCAAGCGTGCTGAATGGCTCGATCCTCCGCTACCCACTTCGCCAGCGATTTGGTACGATCGGGTCGCAGAGGGGCGAGGCTTCGACTAAGTTCTCGATTGTCGGAATATCAGTCCTACGATGGTCGAATTGCGGTCGAAGACAGGGACGATCACCGCGCCGATGATGGGTGGTGGCGCTCGGGGCGCCGGCGAGCATGTGGCAATGAGGTCAGCGATCGTGCGGATTTCAGATGGCATCTTCGGTGTTCGTTCGGCTGCGAATTGGCCGGAGTTGATTGGATTCCGGCCTTGACCGGGGCCGCTGTGTTCCGAGGCTTTTTCCATGTGCCTGCGCGCTAAGTCTGTTTCCGGTTAGCTCACGGCGCCTCCTGAGGGCTCCATTCCGATAAGATTTCGTCGCCCCCACGCGTCTGATTGGTGCACAGAAATTTTTGTTCCTGCCGTTAAATCCCGCCTCCTCCCTCTCCAGGGTGAATCGTGTTTGCCGCCATTCGGTGAGGAGCAGAATCTACACTCGCTCAACGTACAAACAACATTTATAACAGTGAATTTGGCCTTGACAACGCGAAGGTCGTTTGTCAGTTTGCATTGCTATTTATTGCGAGCAAATTCCAGTCCGTTTGACAAAACCCACCGCAACCGACCGCCAACCGTCAGCGCGATCGGAGATCCGGTTATTTAACCTGCCCTCTCCCGCTCTCGACAACTCCATTCCCCAGACCACCGCCCGAAAGCCCCGCGGCTACTAGCCTCTACCTCGCCCCGAGGAAACACACCAAAAATGAAGGTGTTCTCCAACACAGAGACGTTTGACTACTCCTGGGAGGAGGTATCGACAGCCAACTGGAGGAAATACTGCCCGTGGAACGACAAATCGACACATGTCGTGGCTGTTGACACGATAAGCCGGACGGTCGACCCGGCCACGGGCATTCTTCGGACAGAGCGTCTCATCACATGCCGACAAAGCGCCCCAGAATGGCTGAAGAAGTTGCTGGGCGGGGCGGAAGAGTCGCAGGTTCTTGAGACATCCTACGTTGACCCGTCCAACAAGACAGTCACCATGGTTTCCGCCAACCTCACGTTGAGCAACCTCATCAACGTGCAGGAGACAGTCGTCTACAAACCCCTCAACGACCACCAGACACAGTTCGTCCAGGACGCCAAGATCACGGCCCTCTGCGGCGGCTGGCAGCGCATCAAGAACAGCATTGAGGACTCGCTTGTCAAGCGCTTCCGCGAGAACGCTATTAAGGGCAAGGAGGGCTTCGAGGCCGTGTTGGAGATGAGCAGGAGGGTGTTTGCTGAGGAGCGGGAGCGCGAGAAGATGATGATGATCATGTCACAAGCCCCCAACATCCGAAGAGCCGCAGCTTACTGAGCAAGGGCGGCGGACGACTGTTATGACACGCCTCGACACCACCTAGAACCTATGGAAACGACGGACGTGGTTGCATTATCCCCGGGGTTCGGTTGAATTATGCTGCATTCGCCCGTGGCTGGGCCGGTTACGAAAAAAAGGGTTGTTCATTAAAGGATATAGAGGGGAAGCGGGCGGGCGTCAATGGCGAGGTCTTTTGCATTTACAGCCGTGTGTGGCACTTTTCTCTTCTGGCTTTCGTTTTCGCCATTCTTCAGGAGTCTCGGAAATACCCCTTTCTATTGTAATCCTTTTTCCTCGGAGGGGTTGATGCGTCGTCAAACCGTTACCGACCGTAACAACGACTTGAGCTCCCCCTCCGACATGGCGGCTGTTTGGTGATAGAGAGATTTCTATTTCGGGGTGATGCTTAGACAAAGAGGCTGGTTGGCTTGAAGTATGTCTTTGTTGGGGGCGGTGAGCTAGATCCGTCGATAGAATAAAATGGGGCCCGGAAGGAATCGGGGTTAGAAGGGAGACAATACATCCACTCCTTCCACTGTACACACTTCACATTGTCAGTGCTGTCACTGTCACGCGTAATTTGGGCCTTGATCTGGTTCAATGTGCGTTTTCTACACCTTTGATCCCAAAGGAGAAGGAGACCCATTCTGTAGCCTTGCCGCGCACCTTGCCTCGTAGTGTCTGAGTAGCCGCTTCATGTCATCATCGAGGTACAACTCCCCGCAGCCCTCATCTGAGAATATTGCTTGCACGAAACGCACACCTTGGTCGTAGCGACGGAAGAAGTAAAGCTCTTCCACGGCGTGTAATAATGTCTGCAAATCCGGCTTGCTTACTGAGGGGCCAAGTGGAAGCGTGACAGCCGATGAGATCTGAAGAACGGATTCATGTAAGTATTCGCCATCAGACGTGGACAATCTATACACTTGATGGATCGTTGAGTGGGACCATACCTCTCCGTTCTCGACCTTTGCTCTGTATGTAGCCTTGAGCTGTTGAAATGCAGCCTCAGAGAGAGCGGTCCGGTCTGCCCGTGTTGCACCTGCGCCTTCGGCCGGCGTTGAAGTGCCATTTTCTGGTTCAGACTCGGAATCTGAAAGCGCGATGGCCAACAGGCCAGAATCGAGTGAATCGTCTGCCATATTGTTGGCCGTAAGTTTCTCTCGTGCGAGTGGCAACTTCTTTGTTTTCTTTCTCAAGGCGTCTTTATATCACCTATCCTTAAGCTTCCAATCTAAAGGCTAGCTTGGTTGATATGGTTTTTGGGAAAGGGCGAAGGTTGAAAGTTGGACGAGAAAATCGGGTTGTGGTGTGCGGAGAAACAGTCACAAAAGCTAATCTCCACTTGGATCTCATTCAACCCAACGACCACAAGCAACTAGGCACACGACCGTCGTCACAAGAGTATATCACCAGCGAACTGAGTCTCTTACAATAATTGGCTCATTTTTTTTTTCTCAGCTGCTTTATTTTTGAACAGGAAAGGCATCGCTGAGCGGCGATGGAAGACCAAGTCAATCGCCTGGCGGACAAGGCATGGAATGCCTTTCAGAAAGTGGAACATGAATCAGCGAGCCGCCTGTTGATTGCAATCAGCGGGATTCCTGGCTCAGGTGCGTCCGACACAAGTAATCGTCAAAAGATGACGATGCTAAAGGGTAGCATTAGGGAAAACAACTTTGTCCAAGGTTCTCACCGACGCTCTAAACACCCGTCATAAAAATGAAAACCCCTCCGCTCCTCCCATCGCCGTGTTGGTACCGATGGATGGCTACCACTTCACTCGAGCGCAACTCGATCAATTTCCAGACCCTGCCACGGCTCACGCACGGAGGGGGGCCGAGTTCACGTTTGATGGAAAGGCATACCTACAGCTAGTCCAAGCCCTTCGCGAGCCTCTGACACAAGCAAGCCAGACCATCTGGGCACCTTCGTTTGATCACGCGGTCAAGGATCCCAAGGAGAATGACATAGCCATCGAACCCACGCACAGGATCATTGTTATGGAGGGTAATTGTAAGTCTGCCCCTCTCCAAGCAAAAGTCGAGACTGTTGACACAGCCCAAAGATGTCCTTCTTGATAAGGCGCCTTGGTCGGATGCAGCAGCTCTGATGGACCTCTGCTGGTTTGTGTCAGTCGAACCCAGCGTCGCGCGAATTCGCCTTGCCAAAAGGCATGTTGCTGCTGGGATTGTCTCCAACCTTGAAGAGGGAGACAGGCGGGCTGTGGAGAACGACTTGCCCAACGGGGAGGAAATAACCCGTCTCAGGGTTTCGAGTGTTGATGAGATCGTAAGCAGTCGCGAGGACAGCAACTGGGTGCATCAGTAGTTAATGCTTTGCTCTAATCATGAGTTGCTGGTTGCGGGTCAATATGATCAATCTTGTTGTGTTGCTGCTACAAGTTGCTTATAAGCACTCTTGCACAACCTCACTCACAACAAATCGGGCCCGGCTCGATATAACTCAATTCCCTCGTGGCGCAATTGGCTAGCGCGTCAGACTGTTAATCTGGAGGCTGTAAGTTCGATCCTTACCGAGGGAGAAAATAATTGTTTTTTGCCTACTTTTTGCAACGTTTTGTGTGTCAAGTCAAGGCGTGGTGAATGGAGCATTGGTGGATCGGGACTGGAAGCTCCCGAACACTGTGCAGACTCAGGGTTAGGGGCCACACACCATAGTAGAACCCCACGTTCAACGAGCACTGGGCTGCTGGGGGATCCCTGCACATGCCACTTCAGCCCCGTGCGCCCGCCAATGAACAACGGACCCTTGACAGGGATGCCGGCGGTGCTAGGCCCGAGGTTTTGGTCAAGCTGTCCTCTAGAATTGGTGGTTCGCGATTGTCCTGACGGCGGCTGACGGCGGAAGTTGAAACTACTTGGGTGGCGTCACTTTTTTCTCTTTCGATCATTCCTTTTCAGTTGATTGATCGGTTTGTGTGATTGACCGGTGTCTGAGGCTTCCTGCAGCGTAGCTACTCGGAACATCCTCTCGACACCAAATGCGCCTGTGAAACCATCGATCGCAGGGTCTGCTTGCCAAATTCCATTCCTCCGTCACGACGAACGAAACCGCGAGACTACCGCACGGCAAGGGTCGAAAGCAACGAGTTGGTGGGATATTAGGAGCTCTTTTGAGCTGGGGAGTTCTTGGGACGGAGCATCGTCGGGGGCGCATTGGAACAACGGGAGCCGGAGAGCCTCGCGTGAGGGCTCTTGCCAACCGCGGCCATGATGAACGGCTACGAGAAAAACGAGTTGGATGAAGATAGTTTCGGCGCAAAGGGAAATATTGTCAGCGCCTTTGATGCATTCCGTATGCCTCTTCTCCCGCCTCTTGTGCCCACGATCGTTTGCTAATCCCGGTCATCCAGCTAAATCAAAACCACAATATGTTCAAAGGACGGCGGGCGGCGGTAAGTGGACCGTCGCCATGATCATCATATCAGGGGTGCTCCTTTGGTCAGAGTTGGGCCGGTGGTGGCGCGGAACAGAGGAACACACATTCGCCGTCGAGAAGGGCATCTCACAGGTTCTCGACATCAACCTCGATATCGTCGTGGCCATGAAATGCGCCGACCTGCACGTCAACGTGCAAGATGCTGCCGGCGATCGCATCCTCGCCGCCTCCAAGCTGAAGCGCGATCCCACGAATTGGTCGCAGTGGGTGGGCGCCAGGGGTATTCACAAGCTGGGCAAGGACGAGAACGGCCGGCAGATCACCGGCGAGGGATACTCGACACACGACGAGGGTTTCGGCGAGGAGCATGTCCACGACATCGTTGCTCTCGGCAAGAAGAAGGCGCGCTGGGGCAAGACTCCCAGGCTATGGGGCGCTGAGGGCGACAGCTGCCGCGTGTATGGCAGCTTGGAGCTGAACAAGGTGCAGGGAGACTTCCACATCACGGCTAGGGGACACGGTTATATGGAATTTGGGGAACACTTGGATCACAACGGTCAGTACATGCCGGCGCCCATCTGAACAGCTATCCAGAATACTAACCCGCACCAGCATTCAACTTCTCGCACATCATCTCGGAGCTCTCCTTCGGTCCCTACCTCCCGTCCCTTGACAATCCCCTGGATGGTACCGTCGACACCACGCCCGCCCACTTCCACAAGTTCCAGTACTTTATGTCTATCGTCCCCACCATTTACAGCGTTGGCGACCCGCACAGCCGGGGTGCCCGCTTCATCGTCACCAACCAGTACGCCGTGACGTCCCAGAGCCGCGAGATCACCGAGCAGACAATCCCTGGCATCTTCTTCAAGTACGATATTGAGCCGATCCTTCTGAACATCGTCGAGTCACGCGATAGCTTCTTCGTCTTCCTCATCAAGGTGATCAACGTTTTGAGCGGCGCGCTCGTTGCCGGCCATTGGGGCTTCAGACTGTCTGACTGGGTTACTGAGGTGCTTGGGAAGAGGAGACGCAGCGGGCATAACGAAGGCATGCTGGGTTCAAAAGGAGCTTACCATGAGTAAGTAACTCGGAGGCTGGGGCTGGGCTGTAAGGGTACATACGGAGCTGCGTATTGGGTCAACAATCTTGTGCTATACCATGTTTCTTTCTTTTTAGAACTGGCGAATGGGCGTCTTCAAAAGAATGAGTGTCTTTGCTCTGCATAGAAGTCTCTGCCTTTCTCATCGTGCTGAAATCAATCTGGAATGGATCGATAAACTGCTGCTACCTACTAAAAGGCAACACCAGTCGCAGACCCGTCGAGATGAACGAACTCATGCTTTTAGTAGCGCTCCATCAACCACTCCCGTCTCTCCTCCTCGCCCATCTTCCCCAAGAAGTTTAGCTCAAACTCCTTGATAGCAATATACCTCTCGACCAGCTCGTTGCCCAGGCAATCGACAAGTTCCTCGTCCCCTTTGAGCGCACCCAACGCCTCCTCAACGCTTAGGGGCAGCATCTCCGTCACGCCCATTTCCTTACGGTCGTTGTCGGTCAACTTGGCCGGGTCGATCTCGCAATCTCCCCATACCAACTTTTCCTTCTTCAGAATCCCGCTGATGCCGCTGAAAAGCACGGCTGCCATGGCAAAATACGGATTCGCCAGGCCATCCATGCATTTCATCTCCCAGTGGCTATCCTCCACCTTACGTAGCGGCGTTTCCCTGTTCTGAGTCCCCCAAGTAACCCATCGACCACCAGCCCAAACTCCATCCTGAAGACGATCGAAACTGGCCGGATTCGAGTACGTAAACGCGGTGATGGCCCTCAGATGGCGTAGGACGCCGGCGTAGAAAGGTTCGTACGTCTCTGGGCGATTACCGCCATCAGAAGAAATGGACATGTGAGTGTGGGCCGCGGTTCCGCAAGCGTGGGCAAATGGTTTCGGGTGAAGCGTGAGCTTGTAGCCCGCAGCCGTGGCAAGAGCGGTCATGACATCACGCGTGTGAAGGAGGGTGTCGACGGCTTGGACTGGGGGGTAGGGAGGGAGGATAAGCTCGAATTGGCCGGTGGCGGATTCGGCGTGGAGTTGTTCGACGTAGATACCCATGTCCTCGAGCGTTGATACCATGTCGCGGAGGAGGTGGGATATCTTGGGGTCGGCGAAATAGCGCGAAACAGACCAAGCATGGCCATCGGCGGTGAGAGTTGCGAATCGAGGCGAGGCAGCCCCGGCCGCTGTGCCATTGTTGCTAGGGCCAGGTAGACGGTGGACAAGGACGAACTCGATTTCGAATCCTAGAAGAAAAGTGAGATTGTTCTCGGCGCCGAACTCGACGGCACGCTGAAGAAGGGACCTTGGGCATAGCGCAACGGGGGTCCCGCTCTTCTCGCGGAACTCGGCGAACATGCTGACATGGCCGTCGGTCGGGCCCTTTACGAGCGACGAGAAATCGGGGTGGAGTCTGTACTCCCCCGTGGCGGCGACGGACGGGAGAAGCCAGTCATTCTGCATGAGGCCGAACACGGCCTTCGTAATGCCGATGTCCGTCGATTTACCCTCAACCAGAAGTGACATGAACTTGCGATATGGGACCATCCTCATCCTAGTTTGCGCCGTAAAATCGTTCCAGCATATCCTGATAAAATCGGGCTGATCCTTGTCCTTCATAAAGACTTGGAACAGTTCCAAGTCCGTCAGCGAAGGGCCTAGTTGTGCACTAAGATCCTCTTCCAGCTCGGAGAATTCGAGGCCAAGACGGTAGAGCTTGTTCGAGTTTCTGAACAAAACGTCACGGGTGAGATCGATCGCTGCCCGCCAGCCAATATGCCCTTTCCGAACATAATCGCACAAGACCTGGTTTCAGGGTCAGCTGGAGTGAACGCCCATGTCCAATATGCCATGGTAAACCCACCGTCTCAAACACCTCGCGCATTTGCATGTTGGCGAGGAGATAGGTCTCAGGAAACCAGTCTAATACAAGTAAGTCAATGTGCTGTATGGTGGTCATAAGACATGAAACAAACCGCCCACACTGGGGGCTCGAGAGGCAAGAGGAGAGGAGCACGAGGTAATGACTTACGGCCATCGCTGCTCCAGAGAATTTTGGACCACGGGCAGAGCTCCAGTATCTGCCGGATGACTCGCTCCTGGCCATCTTGACTAACAGCGGGAAATACCTCCCCGATGTCTACAACCGTTGAGTATCTGACATCCCAAGGCATCTCGGGAAGCTTACCTGCATAAACGTTTTCGTAGACAGATGCTAGATAGCCGGCCTCGCGCGTAAATGGATAACTTGCATGCAAAAGAACGATTGGAACCGTACAGTACTCGCGTATAAAAGGCTGCAGGTGAGATGGTGACGACTTGGACAGTGTGATGTCGTTGTCTCCCAGGCCAGTGTGGAATTGGATGGGCTTCTTGTGCCGTGTTTTGGAGTCACGGATCAGGGCAGCCGTGCGGTGGACCACCAAGTCGTTGAGACTGACCTCCTGAAGTCGTTTAAAGTCAAGAAGTGCAAAGTTGGCAATGATTTCCTTGAAGGCCTTGCGGGCGTCTTCCTCATCAGGCGTCGCGAGAATGTCCAGGCCGGTTCGGTAGCAGATGACCGACTTGAAGGCGACGACTTCGGGGTCCTCAATGGCGGCGATGATATGGGCATCAAACTCGCGAATCCACTCATCAAAAGCCTCCTCAAAGACATCGTTTCCCGTTTGCGTTGACGCATCGCAGGAATTGCCCAGACGGTTGATAATGTCGGCAGCAACCTTCTCGATGCGGACGATACGCTTAGACTTGCTTCGCACGTAGTCATCGAAGAAGGAGTAGTCTTCGGCGTCTTCGCTGCTGTCTAAGCCATCATCAACAAGAACGGCCTCGATGCCCGATAGACAGTGGGCAGCCCAATCCTCAAAGGCATCGATGCGCTGCTGTTCGATGGCCGCAACAACGGACTCCCAGGTGAAACCGCAGTTCAAGACTGTGGCCAGCTGCCTAACGGCACGGAGATGAGGCAGGGAGGTCGTGGCTGCGTGGATTGCGTCTCCGGATGCCTCAGTGTGTATCGACAGCAATGGGTGCTTTCCGAGCGCCTCAAACTTGAGAAGCGGATGCGCGTGATTGTCGACGATTGGCGTTCTGCGAATTGCCCTGGCCACAGCGTCGACCTGTGACGGTGTCACCGTCGAGCGAACTCCTACCCATGAAGTCATGACGTTGTCTAGCAGCCTCGGAAAGACATCAAAGTGTGGATGAGTTGGGGTCCTGGAGCTTTTATTTGATCATGGCCGCATGATTGCGCAACAGGTGCCAGCACATGTTGATCTCATGTCTCACTGCAGGTCGCGCTTACTTCCTCTGTTTCCATTTCCGAAACCAACCCCCTCGACACAGTATTCCCACCTGGGCCAAAGAGCCGGTTGCGGAAGCAGTCAGTGTACTCTCTCGTCATATCAGTGATTTTCTTGACCTGAAGTCCTGCGATGCTAGCAAACAGTCTGTAAGCGCGGTCAGCAAGTTTGTGGGGATGACCCTATGCACAGCTGACCCTAACCCTTCATCATCAATGATACCTGTCTCCTCAAGAGAAATTGTAGATGCCTATGAGAGATGACATATCTGTGCGTTTTTTCTTCCTCTTCCTCTTTGACAAGAATTTGTCGGCAAGTACAGCTAGCCCTTTGAGCGGGCAAGTCCCCTACAACATGAGCGAGCCATCTAACCTACGAGGCGCATCTCTTTTCTCTTACATAGAGTTAAGCATAATATTGTGACGATAAATAGTGAGTACGATGTGTCGAACGTTATTCTAGAGGCGTAGAACATTTTTTTCTAGGCATTACGTGCCAGAGCCAACTATCCGGCTAGAGCCTTTCCGCGCGCTAGTACTGTCCTATTGTCCACCGGGTGGGTTTTGCCCATGCAACGAGATGGAATGCAAGGAACAGTTCGAGAGTGGCGTTTTCCATCGTTGATTGGGCGGGATTATTCGCGGCCATTTGTGATGTTCTTCCAGTGAGGCGCGGTAGCACGGTGTTGGGATATCATCTTACATTACCGGCAAAACCCATGGCTCTCTAATCTTGACCAGCAAGAAATGCTGTGCCACCTGGTACCTTTCCGGGGAACGGCAGGCGAATCAAACGGCAAAGTCCCACAGCCGATCTACTCTCAACAATTTGTCCACACGATACCACCATACCCCTATTTCGATTTTCGAGCGGTATTGTGGACACTGTCGTTGGCCGTGGTCAAGAACTCGACCCCTTGCTCTCTCCAACAGGTCAAACGCCGGCGTGGGGCTGGGTAGCTAGCGCTCGTGTCATCTTGGCAGGGATCGCCAAGTACTGATCAGCGGGGGAGGGATCATGGTGCTGACGACAAGCTTTTTGGCCAAGTTCAGGGCGTCGGAGATCGCCTTGTGGCTTGACAGGGCAGGTGAACGACGCAACAACCCACCTCACCCCTCGTATGGAATGGAGACAGAAGCATCGCGTCTAGGACACAAATCGTTTGGGTAGCCCGGTGCCTGGGTGACAATGGTGCTGCCGGATCCTCAGATCGCAAATGACAACCTAACAGGTATTGTACCTTTCGTGAATTACAGGGTCATTTGCAGCTCCATGCATGGTCATCGTCCCCGTGTGAGCCGAGATGGGACCTTGCTGCCCATTTCCGTCCGTTAAGCATTGCTGCATGCTGACTTGCATTCACCTAACTGCCGGGACCAAGTGGGATAGTACCGGAACCTCCTTCCCAAAAAAAACCTGATTAACACCCCACCTCCGGGCATTCCGTCAACATTGGGTACAGTGCTCAAACGTGGGACCCAGTCAACTGCCCACCACGTTTGTTTCCATTTCTCTTCTCATTGTTGCCTGAGACAATACCACGATATCGATTGTCCGCATTTTCCACCCAAGACAACGGCCTTTACTCCCCACCCCACCTTTGATGGCTGTGATCTAGACGTCATTTTCTCAGCCGAGACTTTGGTTTCCTGTCTTTACTTTCTTTAGATCTGTCTCTGTCACTCGTTTACTGCGCGCCCCGTCAAACATGATTTTGTCAACGTCGCGGCTTCTAGCGGCCGCCCTGCTCGGGGCCACCCAAGTCGGCGCCGTATACAGCATTGCGTCAGCCTGTTGGTCTCTCCCTCTTTCGCCATTGGAACCCAACTTCTATGGTCAATGCTAACATAGACGAATGCGCGCAAAGCCGACATGAGAGCGACTGCAAGGCAAATTGCATGGGATCTTTTGCAGTACTACAAAGGGAACCAGACCGGACAGACACCAGGCATTCTCCCAGGGCCGCCCCCAGCGGGTGATTACTACTGGTGGGAAGCGGGCGCAATGTGGGGGACACTGATCGACTACTGGAAAGCGACTGGCGATGCGGCCTACAATGATCTTATCACGGACGCAATGCTCTGGCAGGTCGGACCCGGGGAAGACTACATGCCGCCCAATGTAACAGCCTCACTCGGAAACGACGATCAAGGGTTCTGGGGTATGTCGGCAATGCTCGCCGCGGAAAATGGGTTTCCCGATCCGCCTCACGACAAGCCCCAGTGGTTGGCGCTGGCCCAGGCCGTCTTTCACACGCAGGCCAACCCGGATCGCCACGATACAACATGCAACGGCGGACTCCGGTGGCAGATCCCACTATCCAACAACGGTTATAACTACAAGAACAGTGAGCACCCGCGGCTGAAAGGGCGAGGCGCAAGACAAGGGGGCTAACGGTAACTAGGCATTGCGAATGGCTGCTTCTTCAACTTGGGCGCGAGGCTTGCTCGATACCTCAACAACCAGACCTACGCCGACTGGGCGGAAAAGACATGGGACTGGATGGTGGGCGTCGGATTCATGGACGGCGACTACAACATCTATGACGGTGGCCACGTCGAACATAACTGCACCGACATCAACCGCGCCCAGTTCTCATATAACAACGGCGTCTATCTATTGGGCGCTGCTTACATGTACAACTATGTGAGTCCGTCCCCACTGGCATCATATCTCGTGGCTAACCCCGATTCAAGACCAACGGAAGCGACATCTGGCAGGATCGTGTTTCGAAACTGACCGAGGCCACCATCAAAGTCTTCTTCCCCGACAACATAGCTTTCGAGGTCGCCTGCGAAGAGCACATGTCTTGCACGACAGATATGCTAAGCTTCAAGGGCTACGTTGCACGCTGGATGTCGGTGGTAACACAAATCGCCCCCTTTACCGCAGAGAGAATCCTCCCGGTTCTTCGCACTTCCGCAGAGGCTGCGATTTCTACCTGTACTGGGGAAGCTAACGGTCGAGCATGTGGCTTCAAGTGGAGTTTGAAAGCGTATGATGGCAGTCACGGAGCTGGTCAGCAGATGAACGCTCTGGGCGCGGTAACATCTCTCCTTGTCCCGGGGACGAGGGCCCCGTTAACCAACACCACGGGAGGTACGAGTAGAGGCAATCCGAATGCCGGCAGCCAGTCCAACACGTTCGATGGCAAGGTGACGCCTCCAACGACAGCCGACAAGGCTGGCGCCGGAATCATCACGATTATCCTCCTTGCGTCTGCGGTAGGAACGTTTGGGTGGATGAGCACAGGGGTTTAAGGGAGGCATCGCATTGCACATATCGATTGATACTGCATAAAGCAGCAACGGCGTTGGGGCGGGGGATACTTTGCAGATTGCTTCCTTCTTCGGAGGCCTTGGCGTTAGGACAGACGGCAGTAATGATGTATTCGGAAAGGGTGAACAGGGATAGAGTCTCCATCTAGGCGTTGAGTTGTCTCAGCCTGGGGCGTCCACTGTTGGATATGTAATTCTTCTGAGGGTGTCACTCATCCAGTTTTGGTTGGAATGCCGCACATAGCTTGCGGCCTGGCTGCTGCCAGGTGTTTTGTCGATATATGTGGTCTTGGTTGACGAATAAATCATGCAGGTGCAATATGTTCTAGAAACAAACGCCAGATCTCTCGACAAGAGTTAGGGAAATATCTCCCTGTCTTGGTCAGGGTCCTTGGCGAAGTATTGAGTGGCACAGAGGACCATCGCGTTCGTGTGCATCATCAGTGCACAACACTGATATGGGGATACGAGATATTTTCAGATCACCTGCGTTGCGAACGAGATCATCAGTACGGTTTTTTGGTGGGACATTCCCACAAATGGCCGTGTCGCCGGAACCACGTTTGGTGCCAACTTTGGTGCTTGGTGAGGACGATGCCTCGTCGCTGCCTCATTATTTCACTGCAATTTTCACCCTGAAAGAGGGGCTGATCATAGCCACCACCCCCAACCTCAAGCGCTAGACCAACACCACCATTGAGGGCCCGGAAGCCCGTACATGACGTCCACAACCGAAAATGACGATCAGATTAGATCACTGTCCTCTAGCTGAACAGCAGAGATGTCGACCCAGCCCTGTCCCTCCATGCGACCGTGTGTACAGCAAGTCCCGACGCACACCTAGGACCGAATTATCTGGAGCTCTGTCCAGAATCATAGGCTTGCTGAATCCCGAAAAGAGAGCGATGCCATCCCCGGTGCAAACATCTCCATCCGTGAGGCCGATGTATCCTTCATCAGTGGTGAAAGAACGTATATCCCGCAACAGCATTCCAGATACGGAGGTGGAACTGACGACTATCGAAGTCATTGGGGGGTGTGAGGTTATCTTTTACGATCTTGTTTTTTTTTTTCGCTGAGGGCCCCCTGTTAGGAGGAGGTGATGAAATGAGTTGCCCAAGCGGGTTTTCTTCCTCTTGAGATGGTTTGAGAAAAGCATCAAAATCTCCTAAACAAAGGGGTCGATCCTGCGGCTTGCTGCTCTCCAAGATTTCATAAGGGGAATCCCCCGCGAAAGAGGTCCTGGTGATTGGATCGTTGGAGTATGTATACAGGAAAAGTTCGGCCCATCCAACGACGACTGGGCACTCGTCACTGCTGAGTTGGCCTTGGAGGACGGTTTCGATAAAGGCCTCGATGACTGAGAAGCCCGAAGAGTAGGTACTCGGAGTTGCTGCTGCCATTCTAAGCCATGGCGAGAGGACCTGGTCAGCGTGGTGTTCTTTCCAGCCCCCGAACTGGGGTATTTTGGCTTTGGAGACGTGCTGAATGCTGTCGATGATGACGCCTTGGACGCGAAAGAGTGTGTCGTTGTTTAGAAAGGAACACGACGAGGTTGATCGGCCCGCGGCGGTGAATTTCGAGGGGTCAGGGGGAAATACCAAGGTATCGGTATGTGAGGTCCAGTCGGGTACCCAGGATGCAAGATATTGATGTTCGCCCCGTCTTCGGGCCATCCCATGTGCGCCATGGAGGATGTCGATAGAGTTCCAGTCGATTGGTTTGGCGTGTCCATCGTAGATTGAGCATCGTCTCGCAACTGCGACTTCTTGGACGGTCCATATCCGGCAGAACCATGCTTTACAGAGAAGGCCCTTGATGGCGCAGGATATTGGATCTTGCTTCCCTATCAACCAGTTAATTTTAATTGAGATACGATAAGATCGCTTAATATACGAAGAAAGCCTTGTTTTGCCACTCTGTTCGTCCCAAAGATCCACTTCTTCACGCTCAGGTTATCGTATGCTCTGGGGTAGATGGACACAACCGACTCGTATCGTTTTATTGCCTTCTTGGCGGGCCCGGAACTGAAGCCACGCCCGAGCCATGCCAGAACACGATACGCTCGGTGGTATATATCTCCCATGATTGCGACTTGTTGGCCCCGCTCCTCTCTGGTGTTCTGATTGATGCAGATCGAGTCTACCCACAGGAGCCGTTTCTTGTTCTCGTAGAACAGCCGTTGAAGCGCCTGATCGCAGTTTTTGGGGCATTGCATCCATTGAGTGCGGGTTACCCCGTTGTAGGTGAGATGGCATTCGATCTTGGAATGTTGATCTTGTTCGCCTTGGGTGTGGTGTCATCTTGTTGGGCGTATTCGCCTCCCTAGGCGTAAGAGACGGCCACATACGCGGGCGGGTTGTCAAGGGGTGCTGTGACAAACCTGTGCTTTCGAGCTGAGCCCATGGAGCGCTTGAGTTGAGGCAGTCTGATGGTGCTCGGTTTCTCGAGCGGGTAAGTGTCGTATATGCCCATGATGCAACTTTTTGATCGGATTCAGAGGTCGATTTGGCGCGATCATGATGATGAGTTGCCTAGATGTATTTGAGAAAAGGATCATGCCTACGTCTTCAGGCAGTTGTTTGTTGCTTTATCTATCACGAGGCTGGCTGCGTCAGTGGTAGCTTTAGCCTCAGTAAAATTTGGAGGTCGCATCCTCGGAGGACATGAGGGGCTCCTTCCCCCATTCGGCCGGCTGAATGTAGGAGTGATTCATCATCAAGAAGTTGGATGGAGGCTTGTAAAATCCGAGAAAAAAGAAGTAGTAGAAGGAAACTGGGATTCACAATCATCATGTCTTAGCGGGTAGTTTTTCCTGCGGTTGAGCACCCCCTGCACCCATGCCCGCCTGGGCGATCCGGGGCCCCGCAACCGCCAAGGCCCGGGGCCATCACCGCAGGGCACCTCACTTCATCTCATCTCTCACCAATATATCCCCAAGTGAAAGGTGCTCTCCCCTCACACCACCAAAATGTCTATCCCCGCTTTCACCAACATAACCCTCTTCCCCTCGTTCTCCACATGTCCCGAGACCACGGCTCCCGCGCCGGCGGAGGACTGGTTCCTCCTCGCCCAAGTCAAGGACGACATGACCATCACGAAACCGACACTAGTCCTCTCGGACCGTGATAGCTCACCCTTCGCACTTGTGTTTGACGGACTCGAGCGTGATGATCTGGATCTCAAAAAACTTGGGCTCAAAAAAGGGAATACGGCTGTCATTCCGCGGGCGAAAAAGACCCCGCCCAAGGACGACACCAAGCGCGGGTTTGTGAGCGTGGAGAAGGGGAGGGCAGCCGAGGTGAAGGTGATCCCGGGACCGTTGGATAAGGTGTTTACCGTTGGTGCTTGGCTGAGGGAGAGGGAGAGTAGTGGTGCAGAACCGGTGTGTGAGACGTGCGGGAAGGAGGGTGAGTTGATGAAGTGCACTGGTTGTGGACGGGTGAAGTATTGTGGAAAGGTGAGTTGCGAAATTGTTCCTGTTGCAAAACCTGTGACTGACAGCGGACAGGAATGCCAGCTCAAGGGGTGGACTGAGAAACACAAAGGGGAGTGTAAAATCGTCAAGGGTATTAGTGAGATCTGGCGATAGCAAACATCCAACGTTTACCGCTCCCCCGTCACCTCCTTCTTATCATCCACCAACTCATAGTTGGGTGTGAATCTCACCCTTACCTCCCCCGTTTCCCCTGTTTACCTTTCAGCTAGTGGCCTCAGGAGGCGTGGACTGCGTCCACAGTCCGGCCTGGAAGGTTCCCTCTTTGTTCAGTTAGATGGCCTGTGTGGCCTTGCATGCAATATGCGTAGAAGGTCCTCTTCTTACTAAAAGTGGAAGGGCAACCGAATATTGAGTACCTTTCTACATCAACTGGTACATAATGTCTGTCCGCATAGTATATTTAACCCCCTTCTTCACATCATCGCCCGAATGCAGCAACCCCCTTTGCTGAAAGATCAAAACCCTTCCCGCCCTCGGATTCACATCAATCCGTCTCTTCTCGTCCCTCGACAAAAACGGCGTCGCGCCCCCAACCAACTCAGCCGCATCACCAACTTCAGCCTGGGAGTCATTCAGATATAAATGGAGCGTAAACAACGACTCCTGGTACCTCCCATCCCCTGTCTCCTCACCATACGACGCATCGCGATGCGGTCTGAAGAACTCGCCCCCCGAGTACTTGAGGAAGCGCATCCGGTTATTCACCCTGGCAAAACGCATCGCCGAGTTCTCATCTCGCCTGAGCTCATAGCGTCCCTGGCCCAGAACGACCGGGTCCTTGATAATGGCGGTGGACAAACTCTCTTTCACCCCCGGCGCCAGGAGACATCGCGCCCAGATCCGGTCGACAATCTCTTGATTATCCCAGATCAGACGATCCCCGTTCCGATAACTCGGAGTGAAGACTTCGTAGCCGGCGCCGACGTTGACCATTGCACGTCTCCATGGGCTTTTTGAGACGTGTTAGGGAGTTGAAAAATGCTGAACAAATGGGGGATGGTATACGTACGAACCGTCCTCGCCGAGGGACGCATCAGCTACGCTCGCTTCGGAGAGTTCCAAAAGTTTGGTGCATTCTGACGCAGACAAGACGTTGTCGAGGATGACGGCATAGTGGCCATCATATTCGGGGACAGGCGAGTCCTTGAAGTTGATGAGGTTCGCGGTGATGGGCTGAGCGGGCGGGGACACGAGAAAGTCGTCAGGAAGAGGGACGTCGTTTGATTCGTAGACGACTTGGGCTGGTTTGTTGGAGTTGCGCTTCGGTTCCTCCTTTTTGCCTTTGATGGCCTCGGAGAGACCGTTGACGATGCGCTGAAACATGGCTGCTAAGACGGGCTGGACTGACTACGAATATTGGTATCTGGTTGAGCTCGGATTGAAGTGTCGATGGTATTATATGTTGGTATGCATCTGGGTAGTTATATCTCTCGAGGGAATTCAATTCGTAGGTGGCCTGTGCAAAGGTCCTCGGCGTTGAGGACAATCGTCCTGTGTCGTGTCCAGGGTGCTTCGCCTCCCCGCGCCAAAAGATGGCTGGCGACGATCGCGGTCGAGCTCAGCCGCAGCCCCTGAATGAGTCGACAGGCACACCACTGCGCAGCTTGGCAGCCTCACAATTCTCAGTAACAACACACAAAAGGCCAGCTGTCCGAACTTGATGAGTCAAATAATCGCCCGAGCTGAAAGAGCAGGACAGTTTCGTTCTTGAGGCTGATTCAACCAACAACTGCAAAAGCAGGAAGCTGGTCTTCGCAATGTATTGTACCTGCATCTAAATTACTCTATGCTGGCGTCGGCATGCCTAGGTCTATAGTGTTTTGATATCCGAGCACACGCTTGATGCTGAGCCAAAGTTCAAACGCCTCTAGCTTTACCTCTACCCTCACAAATCCAAGCCATGCTGCCAAAAGCCGAAAGGCATTAGGAGGCCAAATCAGAGACCCCGCCTTCCGGATACCATCCAGCTGCTCGTGGAAGACGGTCCTCATGCAATATCTTGCCAAAATCAAAAACTGCCGCGCCGGACCTTGCCGTGTCTGCAAGTTCTCGTCCAAGCTTCGAGTCAGGTCGTTTGTCTTGAGGATAAGCAAGATAATACGTGGCACTTGACCAAGCATCTGGACCAGGTCGACAATTAGTCCTTCCTGCAAGGCCGTACTCATCGTCTTCTGCTCGCTCTCTTCCCTAGGCTTTGTGATCGATGAGCTCACAATGCTAAAGTCTCTCCCTGTGATTGCCGAAGCGAAAAGCGGGAATTTGTCTTCCCCAATTCCCGAAACCTCGCACACATATTTCTTCATTCGCTCCAAGTCCCCGTCGATGATAGCAAGCCACATCTTTGCGTAAGAACGTCGAATGTCTGACGGTATATCGCGGTACAAGCCGTGATCATACAAGATGATGTCGAAGTTCGCCCCACGCCGCCGGTCGTTTTTGCGAATGGCAATATTCCCTCCGTGTGGGTCACAGTGCAGAGGGGCACCTTCGCCAAAGATCATCTCGTTGAATATGCGCGCGAGGGTAGCCGAGACCTCATCACGGTCGATTCCACTGGAATCGATATACTCGAGATCGTCCAGACGGTGACCGGCTTCGCACGCCATGACCAAAATGCGTTTTTTAGCCCAAAGGACCTCGGGGATCAACAGCGGCAACTCTGGAATTCGTGCAAAATGTGCCTTCGTCCGCCGAGCATTTTCTGCCTCGCACTCGAAGTTGAGCTCCAGGGGAAGCGAAGATTCTATCTCCGACGACAACCACTCAAGGTCGTACTCTGGGAAATATCGTTTGAGGGTCGAAAATGTGAATTTGGTGAGTGACATGTCCAGCGGCGCCCATTGTTGGAGGGAAGGATGTTGGACCTTGACTGCAACTTTGCGACCCGTTTCCTTGATGGTTGCCAGGTGCACCTGCGCCAAGGAAGCTGCGCCGATAGGCTCCGGGGAGAAATCTGAAAAGTAGTCCCACAGCTCTTCGCCGGTATCCGCTCTGAACATCTGCTCTATCGAGGTAAAAGAGGAGACGGGGCACTTGTCCTGAAGCGGTATGAAGGTTGTGGTCCATTCGGTCGGTAGGAGGTAGTTCATTGCGCTCTGTGAAGCCCGGTCAGCATTGAGCCTGGCAGAATCATGGGAGGAGCCCGTACCAAGTGCTGACCAAGTTTTATAAAGATGCCGCCATTTTTTTCGAGCACTCGCAACGTTCGAACCGCACACCGCTTGTGGCAGGCCTTGAGAACACGCTCGCTCTCCTCAGGGTCCTCAATCAGTTCACGCTTGCTGAGCGTGATCCGATAGCTGGCAGGTTTAGAACACGACACTTGCCAACAGATTGTAAACTTGGGCTCTTACTCGTAAATGCAGACCAAGAGGGCGTACGCAACCCTTCCAGATCGTTCAAGCCTCTCATAGTTGTTTTTAATATCATCTCCGAATGCCAGGCCTCCGACGACAGCACCTCCGGTTGCCGCAAAAAGAACGGCTCGACGACGTGGGCGCTGTTTGGAGCCGGGTGGTTGAGACCTTGAGGTGGCATACTGCCGCGAGACGGGAGTTTTCGAGATGTTGGACCTCGGCAGCTGACCGCGACACCGAGCGCATGTCCATCCGAGGCTTTGGAGACGCCGCGCTGCAAGCGCGGGAAACGTGGAGCCTATCATCGGTTTGACGAACTCATGGGGGAACTATCGGAGTGTGCCCAAGTGTCGGCGACATATCGTAATGGCTTCGTCAGGGTCTCGCAGAAAAGGAGGCAAACCGGCTTGAACGAGATCGGACGATGGGGCCATTGGAAATGACATCCTCAAGCGACCCACACCCCCTTGGTCTCGGTCACTGCGATTTTTTTTACGACAGGGGTCTTCAAGCACTTGGCAGGGTTAGGGTCACACAGTGCAATTGACCTTGGCACCGCCAGCCAGAACTTTGGGAAACCACATCTCAGACTGGAGACAGGCAATGGTGAGCAGCTCAGTCACTTGCAGTATCCATGGTTAGGGATAATCTGGTCTGTTTAGTGCCAAGAAATATAAAAATATCCCCTTTTTTCTTGTCACACGTTTCGTCCATGCACAAGCGGCCAAACGAACAGGACCGACCGAATACGCAACGAACTGATGAATTGCAATAGGCTGGATCGCGATCACTTTGCGTATCCCGCACTCGAACACATCCTATGTCCGTTATCGCCGCCCCTAGCTAATCAGTTGCAAGTAGCCACAACCACAGGCCTGTGTCAATGGATGCAATTCCAGCTCTGTCTAAACTCCGCAATGGGCGATATGTCCGTGAACGTGTGACGGGGTATGAAGCTATAAAGAGGCATGGCACCCCCTTGATCTCTCCGGATATCACCCTTGGCTATGGTATAGTTTCCCAACCCTCTTCCAACCCAGACTCCGAAGCAACATGTCAAGACTACCCTTCTTCCTGCCAGCCCCTGAACCGCCAACCGAGCTCGGGCGGTTCCGCATTCTTAGCCCTACCACAGGCGTCAAGGTCTCCCCTATTTGTCTCGGTGGAATGTCCATTGGGAACGCCTGGGAGTCTGCCCTTGGATCCATGACCAAAGACGACTCGTTTAAACTTCTCGATGCGTACTTCGACGCTGGCGGCAACTTCATTGACACAGCAAACGCCTACCAGTACGAGCAATCGGAAACGTGGATTGGGGAATGGATGTCCCAGCGCAATATTCGAGATCAGGTGGTGCTCGCAACCAAGTACACCTCCGACTTCCGCTCTCACGAGGTCGGCAAGGGAAAACATCCGAACTGTGCTGGGTATGTTGATCGACAGTCCACGTACACAACAGACAGCTGATAAAGAACTAGAAATTCACGAAAGAGTCTCCACATGAGCGTTAGGGAGTCACTAAAGAAGTTGCAGACCGATTACATCGACATTCTATATCTGCACATGTGGGACTGGTCCTGTTCTATTCGCGAGGTTATGGACTCACTGCACATACTTGTTGAGCAAGGCAAGGTCCTCTACCTCGGTGTTTCCGATACCCCGGCGTGGGTTGTGAGTGCAGCCAACACCTATGCGCTTGACCACGGCAAGTCGCCCTTCGTCATCTATCAAGGGCGGTGGAATGCAATGCTCAGAGACTTTGAGCGCGACATCATCCCGATGGCGCGGTCATTCAACATGGCGCTGGCTCCTTGGGATGTCTTGGGTAGCGGGAAATTCCAGAGCAAGAAGGCTCTCGAGGAGCGCAAGGCCAGAGGCGAGGGTCTCCGCAACATGATTGCGAAATCTGAGCAAACCGAGGACGAGGTCAAGATGAGCGAGGCACTTTACAACGTGGCACAGCAACATGGGACTGAGAGTGTCACCGCTGTCGCCATTGCTTATGTGATGAGCAAGGCAGCCAACGTCTTTCCCATTGTTGGCGGGAGACGTGTTGAGCACATCATGGAAAATATCCAGGCGGTCAACATCAAGCTCACGGAGGAACAGATCCGGTATCTGGAGAGTGTGAAGTCATTCGACCTAGGGTTTCCAGCCAACTTTTGTGGAGAAGATCCCAATGTTACAGGGTTCAGTCAGTTGATGGATCGATCAGGAAAGATGGCTTTCCCAAACCTACGTAAATAGACAGAAGCATCCGATTCAGAAACTGTATACGCTACTATTCGAGTCAGCCATCATCACTTGTGTGGGACGATTGGTTGCGCATGCGATGCACGGTGGTGAGGTCGGATCGGAATCCATCGGCCGGTTCCTCTCCTCTCGAGTCCCGACGCGGCGCCTCAATCGAAAGGGGTCGAGTAAGAGGCTTGAGGTAATCGGGAGATGTTTTTTATCGGCTTTCGGGCGAAGATTGTAGAAACTTCAAAGATGTGAGCAGAGACGTGAAGAGCAGAGCGTGACAACGTCAGGCTCACTGGGACTGACTTCAATGACGTCACGTCAACCGCAGCACTCGAAAGTCATTCACTGATCGAATCTCCTACTTATTTGATCCCGCCTCCCAAGTGAAAAAAGAATTCCCAATCACTTTGGATCATTCACAAAGCAAAGCATTCAAACATCAGACTCTTGGTTGCACTCGACGCATCACATCAGACCATCTCCTGTAAACCAGCCTCTCTAACCCGGGTACGCTACCCGTCGATGCTTGGCGGTGTAACTAACACAACAGGCAGTCTCCAAGCAAAACACAACCATGCCTCAAAGCAAGGTCGACAAGATTGAACAGGCTAAGGCCAACCTACCTCTTCCGGGTCAGCCCCCGGTGGCCTCGGATTGGAACTCGGCGGATACACGCAACGTGAATGTTGGCAGTGGAAGCATTTCTAGCGACATCTCTACTGATGCTGGAGCCACGTCTGGCCTGAGAGAGCCGGCTACCAAGAGCTCGGAGAGTACTGATATGAGCGGTATTGGCCGTCAGGGGAAGGATAGTTTGGAGGGTCCCCCAAAGGATGCGAAGGCTAAATGATGAGGCACGGTAACTACATGAATGGGGAGTTCAATGACGTGGAGGAGAAATTGAGGAGATGCTGCCTCATTGGCTAGGCTCTTATCTTGGCAGGGTGTATTGATATGTCAAACAGACATGTGTGACGATATATGGGATTTTGGGCCTATTAATGGGTGGACTCAACAGGCTGTCGGAGAAGTACCTGTCTAGTTTAAGGCAACCTATCGTGTCACATGATCATCTCGCGATGTAGCAACAACAGGACCAGTAAATCGGATAGGACCTTTGAAGACTTTGTCTCGGTCATGCATTGTGGATGTAAGACACAATTGTGTCTGTTCAAAGACGTGTAAGTCAGGTTAAATGTCTAGTCAATGGCGACAAAATCAAGGTAAAAAAATGCACTTCACATGATACAAGACTGGGCAGGTGGGCTCGGGTCATTGGCCGTACATACTGGGCCACAAAGTATTGTTTGTTTACAAAAGCTCGCGATGCCTTCAAACTGGCTAGTTCTGCCCGAGAAACGAGAGAAAATGTACATATATACCTGCAGGTGCTTAGGTTCATGGGGTGAATGAACAATCAAGGAAGGGGCGGTCAATACCCAGATCGACTAGCCAACCGCCTCGCCCAGCTGCCATCGTTCCTTCCGGTGTTGTTCAGTCACTGCCCCACCTCTTGAACTGCGGCCTAAGGTCGGGTGATGGTTGTTTTTCTAGCCCTTTTGATTTCGTGACCATCTTCCTCTTCCCACAACTTGACACCCGCACAAGTCTGGTTTTCTCACCTCCCTCTTCGGCGATTATCTTCCTACCTCTGTCTGCCCGGAACATCTTGCGAAAGCACAACTTGACGAAGCCTTTTCCAAGCCCAAATCTGGCGCCGTAAGTACAACCTGACCCCCATGAAAGCAGTTGTGACGAGAGCGCTTTGCGCCATCTTCTCTTCAGCTTGCCCCTACCCACTACAGACACAAAAACCTCTCGTTCGCCAACATTAACGCGTCACCCACCAGCCTTGGGCAACTTTCTGTTGTCTTTTCCCTCTCGCTCAGCTCTTGTCTTCCCGACTCCTGAAGTTTATCTTGACGACGTGCTTGATCTCTCCGACTGAATTCTTCGACATTCCCCTCTGGTCACCTAGTCGGCATACTGACTGAATTTATCGTAGAGGACTCGCCGATACGGACAACTAGCCTCCTCCCGTTTAGAAATCGGATATTTATCTGGATGCTCGCTTGCGGATCGGATTTCCTTTTAGAGGCGATACTGAACCCGCGTTGTTGCTCGGAATTCGATCATGAGTAAGGGGGCTAGTAACAACAACCCTCTCCCTGGTGGTCGCACCAGGGAGGAGGAGGAAGAAGAGCTCCGTCAGCAGGCAATCAGACAGGCCATGATAGTAAGTTGCTCGAATCCTTCCGTACTTCGTCTGTATTTCTTCCCAATGTCTCATCGATCAGCCTTTAGACGACAAAAAGGAATCAACTAACTGGGTGCACGATAGGACGATATTGGCCTTGGAAGACTGGAAGAACTTCCGCTGGACGACAAGAAGAAGGAGGATGACCATCGCCACAATTATCGTGGAGGCAGAATTACAAATCATCGTGCTGGTCAATCTTCGGGGCGGGCTCCACGGCCTGGCCCCACGGCTGCCAACCTTTGGCAGGGTAAGAAGTCCTGGCGGGAAGAATACCGAAGATCTAATGCTAATATATTTCCAAGCCGCCATCAACAGCGGAGTGTTTGACGACGACGACGCCGAAGCTGTCAAAGGCTTGGATGACCTTGGAGGTGGCAGGCTCTATGGACGAGTGAGGGACCAGAGTCTTCAAATTTTGAACCAAATGCAGCCACCAAACAGACGTCTTATGTGAGTTCCTCCTGGGCCCGTCCTTCTTTTGTTGGGAGAGTACTAATCATGTATGAAAAGTCACCATCCGGCGAATCATCCCAGGTCTACTGGTCAACCCAATCGGTATCAGGCGTACAATCAACAGACTCCTCAGTCCCAAGGGACCCACCAGTCCGCTCAACTGCTCGCACAAAAGCAGGTAGGGAAAGCTCCAGTTCAGAACACACCTGTCCGGAAGGCCTCGCAGCAACAACCTGCGAGGGTCCAAGGGCCCCACATACCTGCAGCCCGTCAACAGTTCAAGCCAGGCCAGATCACGCCCAGCAACCAGAGGACGCAGCCCTCGAGACCGCCAGCCTTGGTGCAGCAAAAACCGGCTAGGCCGCCCCAGAACCTAGCTCAGGGATATTCGGCCATAACTACGAGCACAAAGGCCTTGTTCTCAGCGGAGAAACCTGGACATGAGCCGCCTAATACTGTATTGATGATGAAGGTGGGTTTTTACTCACAGGGCGACAAGACCGCGGAGGGAGCAATCATCTACTTGACGGTCGGTGCCCCTGGGCCTGCACAGCTCATCGTCTTCAGAGGCGGTATTGAGGTCTTTCGGGAGTCAATGGCGCAATTTTCGAATGTAATGACCGGCCAAGACGATGATCACCTTTTGGCTTGGATCGAGTTCAGACGTCCGAATGGCTTGGTAGTCCTGCATGCGCTCTATTTTGAGAACAGAGAGCACCAGTTTCGGTTCGTCAGCAGTCTCAGGAAGATACAGGGCCAAAGGATTGCTGTCCAGTCGCCCGGCCAGGAGCTCCAGACTTCTACGCCAGCGTCCGCACCGTTTAAGGCCCCAGAACCACCGAAAGCCCCAACTCAAGTTGATCCAAGTTCCCCAGTGGCTACACGGCCTCGACCTACTGTGCGCCTTCCGTCAAACTCACCTGCCGTCAGGCCCGTTTCGACACATGTTGAGCCGGCACCTTCAGTCACGGTCGTTGCAGAGTCAGTCACTTCGGATCTAACTCTCATCAACGCTCCGTCTGAGAGCGATACGCTTGTCAACCTGGAAGACGACGAGGTCTCCCAAGTTGGGTTGCAGCAGTCGGCGACTGAACTACTCGCGACACTCGAGCCATACAACTGGGATGCTGAGTACTATCACCACCTTGAAAGGGTGTTTACGTTTGCTGAGGGAGCAGTGGGCTCTGCTGTAATGGACTCTGCTGCAATGAAGGAAGCCATCAAAGCGGCCATAATCATCCACAGATTGCAGATCGATGAAAACATCAGCCGAGAAAATGCGGTCAGGCTCGCCGACAAGTTCTTCACAAACCTTGAGGGTCGTGCACACCAACCTGTTAGGACACCAGCCCAGCCTACTGATATTTCAAACCAATCAGTTGGCGCTGCGAGAGATGCTCAGAGGCTCCCAGACCAACCTGTCAGGACATCAGCCCAGCCTACTGGTACTCTAGGCCAGCCTGTTAGCCCTGGGAGGGAGACTGAGAGGGTTGCAGATCAACCGCAACATGACGTCAAGGAAACTGGGAGCCGCAAGAGGCGTCACTACTCACGGGAGCAACTGTTTGACTGTCGAGAGCATTCCGTCGAGCCGTTCCCCCCCCTCACAGAGAAGGAGTTTCTTCCGTTGCCTCGTTGGGCCAGGCCTGGATTGCCTCCTAAACCGCCTGCCCCTGCCCGGCCAACCCCCGCGTCGGGCTCGAAGAGTCTCGCTCAAAGCGGAGGTTCTATGGCATGGGCGTTGGAAGACCAACGTCAGGAGCTCAGCCCGGCGGCAGGCGGACAACATGCACCAGCAGCAGTGTCAGATATCCCAGAGGCGGCCTCAAAAACAACGTCGGATGTCGCACGGCCGACCGCGACAACGAAACCTCAAGGTCCACTTATATCTGTGGCAGAGAATGTTGATACTCTCAATATGGAGGATCTGGACATTAGCGGGACTTCGAACCCCAATGAAACCCAATCTCCAGCTGAGCCTGCAATGTCAGTCAATGGAACTCAGATATTCGGCACCATGATGAACGGCCTGAACCAAGCCATTGGCCTTGCGGGATCCAGGTGGGCACCCCGCAACTTGAGATCACGAACATCATACCTGGACGAGCTCGCCGGATTGAGCTTTACCCCCCGGGATTCGCAAACGGCAACAACTAGGGCGTCTCGACGGCGATTGGTAGAGGAAGCGCTTGCCCAGCAGGCTTCACAGAACGTGGCTACGGACTCTGGTCGTGCTGATGCCGCCTCTCCTTTTCAGAACCTTCAGGGTTATACTGCTGGCTCAGCCCCCGCTCCGAGCAGACCTCCCTCTTCTCATGCTGGCTCAGTTGCTGGCTCGAGCTACCCTGCCTCGAACCAGACTTCCAGCCCGCAGCAGCGGCAGCCTTCTCAGCCCCCCCGCCGCGGTGGGTTGGTAAATTCTCGACATGCCTACTGATTGGCCTGGCGAGTCCACTGACCGGGAAACGTGGAAAAGGCAACAGGATATTGACAAGGTGACAACGGGATAGTTTGTCGGTTACGAGATAGTCTCAGAGTTAGCCTCAGAGGTAGTCTCAGAAATCGACGTGGCGTCGAGGTGACCAAGATGAATGAGAGCAGTAGTGTGATCGTCAATTTGATGCGTAACTACTCCAGTAGGCGCGATGAGTGCCGATATGACCAGATAACCATTCTTAAAAACCCATCCCGCAATCTAACGCCCAAATCAGCCTCAAAACGCCAAGCTTTATGTGCCTATTCCCGTTCACAGGCGATAATCCCCAACTCCTCGCTATGAAGGTCTGACAGAACCTGACGACAGAACCTGACAAACATGAAAGCGAAGCTCCCACAACGGATGGGGTCGCGCAGTCGAAGCTGAGTTACAATACCACCAGTTACAATGCCATCCATCCCTCTGCTTGGTCATGCCGGGCACGTACAGCTAGCTACCCTATCACAACACCTTCAGCCAGTTCTCTGCCTCTTAGCGTCCGGCCCATTCACCCCGCTAGTCCCGGTTACAGGAACATTATTCGAAACATCAGCTAGCGGTGGGCGGCCAGCACCAGCGGGAGGGATGCCGTTGTCATTTGGCCTTTTCATAGTTGGCGGGCGGTACTGTCCCCGATTGGCAAGTGGACTAGATTGCCCCGGCGCTCCGATCCGTCTCGTCTGATCTAACTGGGGGTTGATGATGTTGCCCCTCGCCATCGGCCCCGCTGCCGGCCCTGGTCGAGGCATCGGTTTGGCTCCTCCTCCCGTGACATTGTCCGAGGTCGGGTTCGGTGGGACGTGTTGTCCGCCCTTGGAGACGGGCTTGGATTTGGTGTGGTCGATGCCTGGGGTTTTACGAATCGAGGGACTCTCAGCTTTAGGGTTGAACACTTGGTCGGCCTTGGGAGCAATGGTGCCGCTAGCAATTGCTTCCTCTGGAATGTGCTTGACGGCTCGCGCCGAGAAGAACCCTACTGTTTCTGGGACTGCGCCAGCTCCTGGCTGGGCTGTGGGCTGGGGGTTTGCCGAAGCTGGTTGTGGAGCATGGTTGTTCTGGGGAGGAATAGGTGGCCGGTTGTTGTTAAACTGCTGCGGTGGTCTGGCGCCATTGGTAAACTGGTTATTTTGTGCCCCGGCAAATGAGTTTGTGATAGGTCGGGATGGTTGCTGTTGATGCGGTGTGAGGGGTTGTCTTGGCTGGTTAGAACCCGCTGAGCCCGACCTTGCAAGAGGTCGAGGAGGCGGTGGCTTCATGTTGTTCCCGTTGTTGATTTGTGGATTTGGAGCTCTCTCGTTAGAGCTACCAACGTTGGAAACAGACAGAACCACTTCATCAGGGTGGCCTTCATCTGAAATGTTGAAGTCGGCCTCATCAATGTCGATGTCTAGCACAGTGGTTAGCTCAGCCTATTCCACAGCTCGAATCACACGTACCCCCAAGGAAGTCATCAAATGACTCTGCGGTCAATACTGCTTCTAGTCAGCGCCTTCATCGCCTTCAATTTGGGATCCTCGTTCGTACATTGTGGCGGAGCAGCCGGCTCAATTTTGGGCGGAACCTCAACAGATTCCTTCTTCACCACAAAATCTGCATGACGATGTAATGTATCGACGTCAAATTTCTTCGTAGGGGCTGCCTTCACCTTGACGACCTTGGCCAGGTAGTCCTTGTCGTAAATGCAGTTCCCCAGAACATTGCCGAAATTACGAAGGGCGCGCTTCAGCGCGTCAGTCGTGCCCTCCTTCTTGGCCTTCTCGAATGCGGCGGCTTTGCCCTTGCAGTTCTCGATGTGACCGTAGCCAATATCCTCATGATATGTACCATCCCGCAGCGTCACACGAACAACCACAGACAAGCCCAGGCTGATTTTGAGTGTCTGCGGGTTCTCGTCCACGAAGTCGACTTGGATGTTTTGTATGCTAGAAGACCATCCGTTGAAACCGAAGACCTCGTTGGCGAGAGCAATACATTTTTCAGCCGCCAGATAGTGTATCTTTTGACCCGAGGGACCAGGACGGGAGGATATGTACTCGGGGCCGAGCTGTTTCTCAAGCCTGCTCTGCAATGTCGCAATCTCCTGGGCAGTGTACTCCGACATCCGCTTCTGCGGCTCCTCGAATGGGTTGGCAATGGCGCTGTGTTGATCACCTGGCCTAGAGTGCATGCCAAAGTCAGCTTCTTTTGCTCCTGCGGAGACGCGGAACTTTGGCAATCCAAAGTTAGGGGCGCGATTGAAGGCAATACGACGTACGCAGGCATCGTGGCGATTCTTCACCGTAATTAGACGGAGAAGCAGGTCATTGATGGTCCCAATACACGGCCCGGAAGTTGGAGGCAGCCCGGGCAGAGGGTAGGGTGGCTGATGAAGCGATGGGAGGGAGGGGGAATATTTGGGTGTGGCTGCGTGAATCGCCGTGACGCGTCGAAAGACGTTGTGGGCAGCCGGCAGACGCGCTGGTGGAACGTCACTTACATGTTGTCACGTGATGAGGCTGCCTGATCCAGTGGGGCGAGCCAGCCATCAAGTCGTGTGAAAAAAGAGTCCGACTCCCTGGAACCGTACAAGAAAGGCCGAATAACTAGTTTACCATCGCAGCGTCAAGTTTGTTTAAGCCAGAGCATATTTTTCGATAGACATGGGAAACATCTTCGACGAAAAAAAATATATTTAAAGACATCGAGAGTATTTTGAATGCCTCCAAATATATTTAGGATTTTTTTATGCAAAGAAGTATCTTCACACCACTTGAGCATGAATGATCGTCTTAGCCTACCTAGGCCTAACTTCGATCCGTAGACCCCGCAGCAACCCAAATGCCGAAGCTGGGCTCATGACTTTTGCTGAGTTTGCAGATCAAATCTACGTCAAATCCATCAACGGGGCCTCATCTGTCTCCTAAGGGGTTGGGGTTATCATTTTATGGCTTCAGTTAGGGAAGGGTTCCTATCGCATTCACTCAGCTTAGAGAGCGTGGAGAAACCAATCCAGTAATCCTACTAGATTGGAAGCTATGCTGCCAACTTCTCAGCGTTCCACAATCGTTGATTCGAAGATGCCACTTTAAAATCTACTCGACACATTTGAGAGACGGAGCCGGACACGGACACGCATATAACGCTTTGTGGGCCTGGCTAGTGCCACGCCAGCCAACCTCCTCGACCAAATTGGGAATCCCACCAAACTCGTAACCTCTGTTCTCATAGGCCCCTTTGTTGGCCTTCGTGTGCCACAATGCTCCATTCGTCCTTGCAAAACGTTGTGTCCAGGTGAGGTGACGCTTCCCGTTGTATTACAAGTTTCTTCATACTCCAAGCCACCAGAAAGTGAATGAAGGAAATGCCGTAATGGATATCAATAAGCGAGAAAATACAAGAACGCCGCGGAACATGTGCCGAAAACCCCAGAGTCTATGCCGCCAGCCCACCCGATGCAAGTCGGTCAAAACCAGACACAAAGGAAAAGTCGTCATCAAGCTCGGTTCATGACCCTATTTCATCCTCCAGTCGAAATCCATGTTCTGTCCGTCATCAAAATTCTACCAGGGCCCAACGCGAACGGGAGAACCATAAGTCCCATTAATCAGTTGGTTCAGGATCGAGTTGGGATTCGAAGGGCCGGATGCGGCGGCATTTGTGTTGGCCCCAATCCAGCCAACCTCCATTGCCATGGCGTTCATGGCGTGCTCGAGACGGCCTTGGGACTGGTGGTTGTGCTTGGTCAGAATCTGATCCCATCCACCAGTGTGCAACACAATGCCGCCTCCTCGCTTTGAACCCTCCGTGATGACCATCGCCCAAGCTTTTGAAATCTCATCGTAGGCGTTGTCCTTGTGGTGGCGATATTGCTGATTCTCGAAGTCGGGGAGTGCATGGATGACCTTCGTTGCGCCATCAAGGTAGTGCAAACAGGTATTCGTCTGCTCGGTTGGCGGGAGGTACTGGGGAGTAAAATCCGAGATGGCGTCGGTGAGGGCGACCAAGTGCTGTTTCACTCGAAAATACATGTAATCGGGACTCGAGCTTCCGAACGGAACTGCTGCCCGGAGCTTCTCCTGGTACTCTGCCAGCACGCCTAGGGCTGAAGCGGCGCTCGGCTTCGGCGCATCGTTGACCAACTCCTGACTGATATCGGGGTGCCGCTCGCAGATCTTCTGGAGAACTGTCCGAAGCTGGGTTGTATCGAGCGTCTCGAGGAGTCGCGGCAGCGGGAGGGGGCGTCCGTTCAGGTCCTGGCCTGCTCTGACTTTCTTTGACGGTCTCGCAAGTTGTCTGGAGGAAATAGCCGGCGAGCTAGTAGGAGAAACCGACATCTCATCGTTTTCATCGTCCGCCTTCCGCTTCCTGGAAGCCATATTGTATGGCGACACTGCACATGAGCTCGTCAGTCAACTCGCTTCACCAGATTGCCACCCAACGAGACCACGACAACAGAGGGTTCATTTCGCTTCAAACTGGAACAACAAAGTCGCAGATTTAATTGATTCGGGGTACTTACTCGATCGAGGGGGCGACAGCCGGGCAGCGTCGTGCTGGTGCGGGAAAAATGGCGGTTGGGGAGAGAGAAGGACGTTCATCGTGATCCCGACCGAGGCCCGCAAACCTGAGCACTGGCAACAGCCCGCTGATGGAAACCTCAGGTTCTGCTCAATGCGTGCGTGGTTGAGAGACCGAAAGGTTGCGAGAGGGGAAGGTGGAAGCGGAAGGGCGAAAATGAGGAGGTGCGGGAGTTGGTAGGAGCAAGTGTCCGCAACCCTAGTCTAATGTCTTGCGGCCTGGGTAACTGGGCCAGTCAGGTGTGATGTGCTGGTCCAAGAGGTTTTTTGGTGTGTCGGAGAGCAACAAGGGCAGAGTGGGGACAGGCTCAAGAGTCGAGGATCGCCCAGTCGTTTGTCGCTGGACTAATCCTTATCAGGGCCGGCTCACTTAGCTGCTAGCTCAAATAGGTTATCTTTGAGCCTCGCTAGTCCCAACTGTCACGGTTGCCATGCATGCAACGAGGTGGGCACGGTGGGTTCGGTGAACCACTCACTGAGAGCTCTGGCTGTGTTTCTCCTTCGCCTGCCTGAGGAACAAAACCTAGCGGTCAGGGCATGAATTCAGGCGCCAACCAACAGCCAGTGATCAATCGCTCAGATGTGTGATATCGATATCAGATCGCTGACATGGATTTTGCCAGTCCAATCACTCATATAGCACGTACTTCGTCTTTGGCTCTTCTAAGCAGGCGACACGAATACCTTCGATTTGCATTTGTCCAAGTGAATCGGCTGGGCGCTTGCTTTATTCCTGGGTCCCGTTCCCTGCACGAGATTGCCAGGGTTCAATCATTACTGTGTACCGCCAGCTGGAACGCAGATGCTGGCCAAGTTGTAAACGACCTCTGCACGTAGTCCGCCCCCTCCTTCCCCCCGAAATTGGCCCGTTGGTATGACGATCGAACGGCCTTTGCTCCTTTCATCTCAAGCCGCCCAGCGACTGACCCGCCCCTCCTTATTACCCCTAGGGTTCTTTGTCAAGCCGCCAGGTTTCCGAAAACATGGACGGAAACTGTACTCACCGCCTTACAAAATTCATATTGACTTTGTAAAGTTCCAATTGCTGCAAGCTATGTCTCCTGGCCTTCACGGTAATGTAATCGAAAGCCAGGAGCCTGAATGATCGTGCTAGAGTCAGTTGTCCTGCGGGGCAGGCGCCCCTCATCGCTTGCCAAGTGAGCGTTGCAGCGGTTCCCTCCCTAGCTGCAGCACAAGACCAGTGAGACGCCAGCCAAAATGGTCTTCAGCTATGAGGTCAACCTCAGCGAGGCTACCAGGGCAGAAAGAAAATATATACCGATAGCTTCAGCCTAACATGCACAGCTTCGAAACAAAGTTGTTCTGGCCGAGGTGGGACAGTCCTGAGCGGGGGAGGCTGCTCCCGTTCCCCGCAATGCGGTGGGAAGTGATGAACCGGGAAAACGGGAAACTAGTTAGCGCAGCTTATCGCTTATCAGCAACTAAATTTTCGCCCACTTCTTTTTACCACGCTGGGAGCAACTCTTGAGCCTCTGCCCCTGGAAAATCGCCTCGTTCATCCACTAACCATGGCGCCCAAAGACCCAATCTCAAGTGACGAAGAACCTGTCGTGGATACGACGTCGTCCTCCTCCTCCAAAAAACGCAAATCAACGGCCCAGAAAGAAATCGAAGTCGACCTGAACCTCCCCGAACCACCGTCCAAGAAAGCACGCCGCGCTCTGAAGAAGGGCAAGACTCTTCCCGCAAAGCCACAGTCCAGCGATGATGAAGCGGGCGATGACGATGACGAAAAGAAGAACGAAGAGGCCAAGACCAACAAGAAGAAAGAGCGATCACCATACGGTGTATGGGTCGGCAACCTGCGTTTCACCATCACCAAGGCAGAGCTCAGGAAGTGGCTGGTAGACAACTCTGGTGGCGCCATCACAGACGATGCTATAACGCGCGTGCATATGCCCATGAGCAAGCCTGCAGCTGGCGCGCCCAAGGCGAAGACATCCGAGAACAGGGGTTTCGCCTATGTCGACTTTGCAACCTTCGAGGCCAATGTGGCGGCGATCGCCCTCTCGGAAACCGAGCTCCTCGACCGCAAGCTTCTCATCAAAGACAGCAAAAACTTTGACGGGCGACCAAAAAAGGAGGTGACTGAAGAGATTGGAGATAACGAGAAAGAGAACGGGGCTGGGGGGGTCACAGAGGCTCCCAAGAAGAACCTCAGTACCAAGATTTTCGTGGGCAATCTGTCCTTCCAGGTAACCGAAGATGACCTCCGGGAGCATTTCGAAAAGTGTGGTAAGATCCGCTGGATCAAGGTCGCGACGTTCGAGGACTCTGGAAAGTGCAAGGGCTACGGCTGGGTAAATTTCGAAGACGCAGAAGCAGCCGCTTGGGCTGTCAAGGGCTTTGTCAAGATCAAGGAAACGATTGACACACTGGAAGACTTCATGGATGAAGGAGAGAAGCCCGCCGAAGATCAATCCGGCGAAGCCGCGGAAGAGGATGAAGAGGGAGAGAAGAAGAACAAGAAGAAGAAGGCACAGAGCGCAGATAACCAGCCGAGGATCAAGACTCGGAAGTGGTGGGTCAACCAACTATACGGTCGCCCTCTCAAAATCGAGCTGGCAGAGGATGATCAGACACGCTACAACAAGCGCTTCAGGGGCAAGGGGCAACAAAGAGAGCAGAGAACTGGCGATTCGGCCGGCGCCGGTGATGGTGCTGGGAGGAGGATACAGAACAGGGAGAAGAATATGTCTGTCTCAAATGATATCAGCGTTGCCAGGCTGACTGGCGCTCCGGTGGCTCACCAAGGAAAGAAGACTACATTCGATTGAGGAATTAGAAATGGTTGAATAGGTGTTGACAGACGCAAGCTCTTCTGTTGAGTAGCCGACTCTGATACCCAAGACTTTCAAGAATCACTGCACCCTTTCGCAACGCATATCATTGATTAGCTGCCTCAAATGAACCTGCTGACTTTGTTGCATGCCTTCTCAACTCTTTGCCTACAAGACTTTGTATTGACGTGCAACGTATCGTCCTAGCGATGATAGTGAGTTCACCACACAACGCTCCACACTTTAGGTGGTCCGGACGAATATGTTGAATATTACTGAACATCGAAAAAGTGTTGCAATGCCTTGTAGGTATTTGGTGTCTGTGAGCATTGAATTATCAACCGACAGCTCTAGATTGCGCATTTACCCCTTCTCAGGAGATGGATATCCCTTCTGTTTTTGTGTATGTGTGTGTGTGTGTGTGTGTGTGGCCGCTATACTGCGAGCGCGTTATTTTGAGGGCTGATAATGATTTCAGTGGCCCAAACATGTTTACCAAGATATTTTGACAGTGACCCGTTGGCTATACCTAGCTCGGACACCATCTTTTCCCTGACACCTTCCTGCCCGGGTGTGCATTTCTCTTCTCCGACCACACAAATCACTTCACCAGAGAACCAGCGATGCGGATCCCACATGGATTTCGAGAGCTCAGTGAATTCATATTTTTAACCTAAGGCCTAGCTAACTCAATCTGGAACAAGTAGGTACCTTGGTAGGAACTGGCTTGCAGACATTGCAAACGACGTTTTACCGGCCAGGCGCTGTTGTGATCGTCCATATATGATCGATATCCTCAACAACCGATAAGTTTCAAGGCCTTGGACAACCCGACTGGGTGCCGCCAACATAGAACAAAGATTTCCAGCCCAAATGCGTTTCGAAAACCGAGTGAAGGGAGCGCAGCCCAGTAGGGGGGTTTACATATTGTCAAAACACAGAAAAGAAAAAGGAAAGCAAGGTGTCCTGTGAATCCAGCCTCAGATCAGCACTCCAGTTCCCTAGCTCCCATAAAGCCACATGTGATGTCCTCCAGAACTCCATAGCTTATTTACCCTCCTAGTTCTTGCCGTGCTGTTCGCCGTGATACTCCTCGTCGGAAGCATCGAGAATGTCGTATTCGTCGTCGGTCATAAAAGTCTCGGAGCTGTCCTCAGCCCACTCCTCATCTTCAGCACAGTCCTCGAAATCGTCATCAACCGAGGGAGCCGCCTCTCGCTGAGGCTCGGAATGCACGCTAGCCTCGGGAGATTCCTTCTCCAGCTTGGGGAAGATCATCTGGCTCTGGTGCGGCCCTGGGACCTTGGGCTCCGCAGCCCCGGTCGTCTTAACGAGCTCAGGGACGACAGGGGTAGGCTCCTCAACCACAACGTCACACCACAGGCGGTGGCCAAACTTGAGGCCATCCTTGGTGGTCAAACGCCAGTTCGACACTACTCTGCCACTTCGTTGCGGGGTACGGAGGAAGACGGTGAAGGGAACTTCGTCACCCGGAGCAACGGACGAGTAGCAAATAGTCGACTCGCACGACTCCTCAAGATCCTGGGTGGCCGCGGGGTGGGTCGAGTCAACGTGACCCATATAATCGCCGCCGACATATTTGACGGAGCAACCGGCCGGCCATGCGGTGGTGCCCTCGTTCCGGAGAATCCATGTCTGCTCAAAGACGTGGTCGGGCCCATAGACAGTACCATCGGCAACTGTGTCGCGCACAAAGACGGCGACAAGCTCCTCGGACACGACAGGCTGCTTCTCACTCTCAACCGGCTTCGCCTCAACCTCCTCGACCTTGATTTCCTTCTCCTCAGCCTTGACAGTGGGCGAAGGCTCAGATGGCTTGACATCAACGACAGTCTGAATGTTCGTGAAAAGAACATTTTGAGGAGTAGTTTCCGTGGAGCGAGAGCTTGTGACGCTCGTGCGAGAATGAATACGATCTCCCATAGCGGGCATGAGCCGCCCGTTCTCGTGCTCACCAGTAGTGCTCACACTAACATGGCGAACAGGGGTCTTGAACTTGATGAGAGGGTGGGTCTTGTTGTGGTTGTTAGCGGGACTAGCCTCGCAGCTGGCACAAAAGTCGGTATCGTGGCAGACAGCACACTTGTACCGATCACCGACAATGTAGGTCGAATTGGAGCGGGCCGACATGCACAGTGGGCCATCACAGCAGATACCGAAGTGGGTTGGTCGGCTATAGACGCGAATGCGAGCGTCGCTGGCAAGCTCGAGGGGCTCATAAATAGGGACGAACCGGTGACCGGGGTGGATAAAGCTGCTGTTGACCGCGCAAGTCGAGCAGTAGTCCCAGTCGGGGCAATCCAGACACTTGTGGCGGATGCCCTTGATGGCCTCATCACAACCATCGCAGATGGCGTTGTGAGGCTGGTCACGGCCAGCGGAAAGGCGTCGAGACACGTCGGGCTCGAGTCGGGTGCCTTCAACAGCAGCAACGAAGGCATGCTTGGGGTGATGGCCGTGGCGATTCTTGGCAAAGCACGACCGGCAGAGGTCAAAGTCCTCGCAGGTTGTGCAGTGCACAAAGTCAACCTCGGGCAGCTCCTGGACACAGCAGTTGCACGTCCGAATGCTAGAATAGAGGAACTCGTTGAAAAGCGGGATGATGCGGTCCTGGGACACTGGCGCAGGAATGGAAGGCTGGTCAACCGATTGCGGCTTCACTTTGGATTTGGGGGCAATCCGCTCGGTTGTGCTGTTGATAATGACGCCATGCTTGACGAATCTCTTGATCAACCAGTGATCGGTACCATAGCAGTTCTTCCCTTGGTCAACACACTCCTGGCAAAGATCGAAATCGCCATCGTCGCACGTCGAGCAATGATAGTGGACCTCGGGAATGGTACGGTCGCAGCTGTTGCAGCAGACGGCGTAGTTCGTGCGAGCAATCTTGCAGGGCAGAACTGCGGGCGGTGGGCAGGGAGAAGGGCTTGGTGCCCTGATCTGGTGAGAAGTTGCGGCCATCGTAGCCTGCAGTTGCTCCAGTGTACTCTCCATCGAGGCCAGGTGCTCGCGCAGCTTCGGCGCCATCTCCTCGACGATCGTCGTGGTCGAGGGAGCAGCTGTGGGCTCCTGGACCTCGGGGACGGCATTGTGCACCTCAGTGGACTGCGGGGTGGCGGTTTGCTCGGCTTCATCCTCAACGGAGACAGGCTGGGGGCTTCGCTTCTCGCTCTCGGCCTCGTTGACGTCTTCAACTGGCAGCTTGACGGTCACACGAAGCTTGAGCTTTTGCTTTGCCTTGGCGGCACGTCCGAGCTGTTTGTAGACCGAAATGTTCTTTTGGTCGAGGACAACATAGGCGGCGGCCGAATCGGAGTAGCGTTCAAAGATGGCCTCGGCTTCAGCGGGGATCGCGAGGATCTCGCGGAGCTATGAAAAGCGGTCAGCACATATGT
The DNA here is from genome assembly GCA_036250225.1 of Cercophora sp. LCS_1. Taxonomy (NCBI): domain Eukaryota; kingdom Fungi; phylum Ascomycota; class Sordariomycetes; order Sordariales; family Lasiosphaeriaceae; genus Cercophora; species Cercophora sp. LCS_1. The sequence continues at coordinate 1,067,981 of JAPZLL010000003.1, forward strand.
CTACATGCAGCAGGCAAAGGACAAAACGACGCCGGAGAGTAACACTCAAAGCGAGCATACGTTCACGGAATCATCACTACACATACCTTGTTCTCAAGAACGTTGATTCCCAAGTCCCGCATCGGGAGCTTGTAGCGTCGGCTGACACCATCAAGAAGAATCTTGACGGTGATTTGGGTATCGGGCGTCGTCGAAGAAGATGCCATGATTACGACTGTATCGCTGTAATTGGGGTGGAGGATGGTTAGCGAACAACCTGTCTGTTCGATGGTTGATGTGTGCGGATGGGATGGGAAGGGAAAGAGGGGAAAAAGGCGGCAAGCCAGACGAGGGGGGCGGCCGCCGCTGATTGGCGTTTCGGGCGATCGGGTTACTCACAAAGGATATCGGTGACGGATACTGTCTGGCGTCGATAAATGGTGCCTCCTGCGAGATGTCTGTCTGGGGCAGACAGCAGACTCGGCAGCGAGACTGTCGAAAGAGGGCAGATTCTGTGCAGCGTCGTTGGTCGTGAGGCGGCGAGGGGAAGAAGGTGGAAGTGGGAAAGAGGAGACTCGGGTGGTAAAAGGCAGACGAGGAATGATCGGAAGGTTTGGGGGCGACTGCCTGCCAGACCTTGGCCCGAGCTGTGCTGTTGTGGCAGGATGGAAGGGTCGCGCGAGCGCGCGAATGTACGGGTACTTATGAGTGCTAGACGCGCAAGCCAGCTGCGACCAGGCAGACGGCCGCCTCGCAATGGAATGGCAGCGAAATGTGGGGAGGGAGGCAATCAGGCTAACAAAAGGCGGTAAGAAGTACAAGCTACCTCTGCTCTCTCTGCTCTGCTGGACTGGTTGACTGGTTGGCCTCGCTAACAGAGCTCTGGTATCGGTCGGCTGGAGGGCCTACACTAATAAAGTTCCAGGCTCGCCCGTCTGAGGATGAGCCAATTGTCTCATCGGGCGAGGCGGCGCTGTGCACGTCTGGCCACCGCCATTGTCAACAGACACTATCCAGGCACTCACGGCGACTACGTAAAGTCGAGGAGACCAAGGCTACGTGATACCGCGGATGACATGTGTCAGCAACACAGAAGGCGGTCGAAGACTCCGAGGACCAAAATCATGTCTTTGACCGAGGCCCTAAGCTCCGAAACGTTCGCGGCTTCGGCTGTCAGCAGCGACAGCCGAGCACACACAGAGAGGACAAAAAGAAAGAAAAGAAAACGCCTGCACGAATGCCCGGTTTAGGAACCAGAGTGCGTCAGCGAGGCAAAGTCCGGAACCTCGCCAAGGCGTCGCTGGAAGTCGAGGGCCTCGTTGCGCTGTGCTGTGCATCCGCCCAGCCAGATATCCGTCATGGGCCCCATCCGTTCACACATCGGGATACCGCAAGCTTGTTAGTGCGAGATAGCCAGCCGTCTGACCCCTCAGGCTGGAGCCAAACGGAAGGACGCGAGCGCGGCAAGCAGCAGGGAGCAAACAACGAGTGGAAGGCGGGGGGAGGGGCGAGAAGTGGGGAGCGCACCCGCCTTCGGTGCTGCAGGCTGCCCCTCTTTTGGTGTTGATTGTTCGTGGGCTGCTGATCAACGCACAGAGAGGCGGCAGGATTACGTCGTCGGCTCAGGTGGCTCGAGTGGACGACGTAGACACCTCGTCTTGTCGTCCACTTCTGCACACAACACGGGCACTCATCCACATCGCTCCCCCAACTTGCGCTAGTTGGTCCGCTCCCTAGTCCCGCCTCTGCATCGTGCCATGCACTGGGCCTCCATTCCGCCCGCAGTCTGGACTGGCATTTCCCTCCTTCTCCATTCTTTCACCATGGCGCGTGTCCCCGCTGTGGTCGGAGTTCGGAGCCGTGTTGGAGCGATGCTCGGTGGGAGAGGAGACGACGGGAAACGCAATGCGGGTGCTGCCCTGGAGCTGAGGGGGTGGAGTCAGGTGGCTGGCTGGAGAATGGAAAACCACGGATGCTTTCTCAACTGCCAGCCAGCAGGCTCCCTCGCATACATATGATCAGGCTATGAGACCGCCCGATCGATCGACCAAGCTCACCAGCTCGTACCTTGAGCCTCTGATCTTTGCGGACCACGCCGCACCGATCACCAGTTGCGAGCCGGGCACACATTGGTGGGGACTTCTGCCAGCGTTGATTTGCGGCCCTAAGCTCCGACCACGCAGCGTTTTCAACCCCCTCCGGAAACGCCCACGCCTAGAATGTTGTGATCTCACCCGTCGTAATGCGGCAGAGGGTGGCTTGCCAGATAGCCGGGCTCGGTCCCGATCAATCTGTTCCTTTGCTGAGCGTTTTCTCAGCTCTGGTTTCCACTGTCATGGCTGGGCACTCAACTCGCGTAAATGCGCTTCTAGCCGCTGCGATGCAACCAAGGGCGTGGATCTGTGATTTCTCTCCGTGATATCTACCATGCCGCTTGCCGTTGCGAGAAGATCTAGCCCCTGCTGTGTCTCCATCCTCCCCTTTCCAATGGAGGCTGTCGCAAGTGCATAGACGAAACATTCTCACGAAGAACCACCCCCATGAAATCAGGCAAAGCCAGGGCACCAATCTTCCCAACGAAACATATTTCGGGGCCGATCAATCCCGCGCGGGCTTCGCATCACGACGTGACGCACCAGTGTTCTGGCGTCGGGGCTCGTCTCTTGCCACCAACGGAGCACCCGGCGTATGTGCATTTAGCTCACCGCTTAGTTGCCACACTGATGATTACTACCTATCGATGTCACCCCCTCAGGATCTGTTGTAGATCGAGAAGCTGATATCCAAGGCTGAGGACGGACAGGACTGTCAATCGGTCAACCCATTTGTCTGGACCTCCTAACCACGATTAGCCGGCTTGTTCGTGTTCCCTGCTGATCGCCATGCCCCTCACCTTCGGCAGGAGGCTCTTCGAGCTGAATCACAATGCAGCTTCCTGAAGAGCGATTGTCGTCTGACTTGTACATAAATCGCTACCAAAACTATTGCTCCGTGTAATCTATAAATTATCATCCAATCTATATTACAGACAGACTACCGCTGATCGCTTGATTACCTACCACCTTCCACAACGGTTGAAGACCATACGCTCACTTCCAGAAGGCCCAAAGACCACATCAAGAGTCCATGATCTCCGTCAATGCCTTCCCCAGAGCCACTTCATCATACCTCATCATGAATGTCTTCCCGTCCTGAAAAAGCACCCCATCCACCTTCACACATTTGATCCCAACCTCCTCCAGCTCCTCGGTATTTACCTCGGGCACCCCCTCGCCCTCAAGGTAAATTAGATGACTCACATACTTATGGAAAGTTTCCTCAGCAATTTTGAGATGTGGCCCAGTGGGCTGAATGACCATCTGACTGTTTGGCTTGATGGGCTTGGGACCGCACGCCTCGGCAATAGCTGCAACAAAGTCTCGGGCCGACATCGGGTCTGTACTCGGCCCTGTTTCCCTGTCCTGTTTTGAGTTGAGCAGGAGTATCTTGTGCCGAATGTTAGGGTTCAAAATCGCCTTCCCGACGCCTCTAAGCACGAGGTTCGGTACAATCGATGTGAACAGACTGCCAATGCTAAAGATGACAGCACTGGAAGATTCAAGCGCACCAATAACCTTCGGGTTCACTTGCGGCGTTATTTCTTCGCCGTATGGATTGATATACCACACCCGACTAATCCGCGCGGGGAGCTCTTCTTCCTCGTTTTTGTCAAACGCAATATTGGGTCGGCGAAGCTCCGGATGGGCGCCCGGAAGGTTAGCATCCTCGAACTCGTCAGTGGAGTCGGCGTCTGGCTGAGAACTGAATTTCAAAGGGTGGCTGATGTTGGCTTGCCCGGTGATGATGGTGCCGTTGGTGAGGCTTGCGGAGATATGATGTGTGAAGTTGGAGTTGATGGCAGGAAGCACCGAAACAGATCGAGGGATGGAGCAAATAACCGAGAGCAGGTAGATGGCTGATTCCAATGAGCCAGAAAAGATGCGTGCGCTTGAAACTGTCAGTCCAGACATTAGACGTGGTCGAATAGAAGAGACTCACCCGGTTAGGAAGAGGTTCCCAATGCTGGCTCTGGTAAAGTTAAATGTCGACTCGGGCGGGCGCGTTCTCTTGACGATCTCGAGATTCAAGGTGTTCAAGATCGAGCGGATGAGCTCCTTCTTAGGGCTGGAGATGGATTTCCAAATAGGGTGCGTCGATTCAACAATGTCGCGCCACTCGTCCTTTGCCTGTGTCTTATCTGAGGACAAGCGATGCTCAAAGAACTTTCTGAGCGCCGAGAGCTCCGGATCATCCTCGTGGCCATCACCCTCGCGCGTGGGCATCAGGCGAACGAGCCGACCTTAATGTGTCAATCTCCGACATGCTAGTAGCCCGAGGGCGAGAGGGAGAGGGAGAGGGAGAGACAGAGAGACGCCGACATACTGCGAATATCGCCGACACCTATGCAGATTCTGGTTAGTCATGTCCCAAACATATGAATGGGGTGGGAAAGAGCCACTCACTCGGACCTCCAATGAATCTGATTAGCTCTGATGAGCTCCCGCCGTTGTCGCTGATAGGGATGACGTAGGTGAGCTGCGCTCGTTTTCTCTTCGCAATCCGTTTGAAAACATCGACGAGACTATTAGCGGCAGTACCTGTAAGACGAAGGAAAGGGATTGTGAGCTCCAATTGTCAAAAAAAGGGGTTCAGGCGTGTACCTCCGGAAAACACCGTGATCCCGGGCTTCTTGCCATTGCCATGTCCATTGGTGTAGCCATTGGCAACGTCGTTGCCCGGGCTAGAGCGAGCCATCAAATCTTCACGTCTCGATCTTGACTGTGAAAGGGTAACGAGTGACTGTTGATCCTGGCTGTAAAGAAATGCTGAATGACTGCATGCGTTTTCGTTCTGGTGACTGACGCTGGCCCTCGGAGCTCAGATAAGGTCGTGGGGCCAAACCGCCAATTTATGGTGCACACCTCACCAAAACAGCAGTTCCGACCGAAGCCGTGATCGCGCAATCACCCAGCCCCAACGTGTCAACTTCGTATTCACTTCGAGGGCCCTGCAAGTTCATGAAATCAAGAATGTCCTCAATAATTGTGTTTGCATCATATCGATCGGACCGACAATGAAGAGTCATCGCTGGCAAACCCGTGGATCCGGGGGGTCGCAGCCAGCGCTAATTTAGCAGGCCGCCCCTGAAATGCCGCCAACCCCAACAATAGGGGCTGTGTAGTGGAAAGTAAACACGTCACCTTTGATCATGTCCTCAATCGCAAAACGCAAACCGTGCGTTTCTCGCACCCAAAACAATCATTGCAATATCAGTTTTTAGACCATCCAATCAATGACTATTTACAAGTGAGGTAAAATCTGACCAAGAGCGAAAGTGTGGGGGTCGATGCTGGTTGGAAGACTTGGAAGGAATGCAATGTCGCCCTCTGCCAAACGCCTCGAAACGCCATGCAACAGGACCAAAGAAATTTCATCCCTGGGAGGAGAGTAAACGTGGTAGACGCGGGGTAAGAAGACATGAGAAACACACATCCAACACGACAAGGCCCCCGAGAAGAGGAAACTTCGTCATTCCACCATCCACTCAATTAACCACAAGACACAACTCTAACGTAGCGTGAGGGAATTCGCAGGATGCTTTTCATACCCCATATCGACCAAGCGAGAAATTCGACTTGCGCAACGATACCCGGAAAAAAAACACCAAAAGAGATCCGTGATAATCAGTGTAGGGGGAGTGAGAGAATGCCGAGTTTATAGGTGATGCACAATAATCAGCCAAGCAACCAGATCCTCCAATTCCCAGTTCTTCCTTCCCCACACGGACAAAACCAGACCGAGAGGTATAAAAGAATGATCATATCACCACCCGTCGCCACCATCGGCAATCGCCTATCCCTTCTATCCCGTCGAGCACCAGGGCCACCAAACCAGGGTCAAGCAACTAGAGGTAAAAGACACCTGGTCACCAAAGAGAGAATAAACTCAACCGGTCAACCCTGTCGACCGACAAAGGCATGAGATACATCAGGCTACTCCTTCCCTCAGTGCTCGCCAATGTCCCGGTTTTCCTCGAGGCAATGCTGCCGCATGATAATAATACAACAACACAAGACACACGGCAGCAAGGGCGGCCATCCTACAGCCCAGAGGCAGCCAGAAAACCAAGTCCGGAAGAGAAGAGAAGAGCCTCCGTTGATTCAAACATTGGTTCAACTCGATACACAAAAAGCAACCCGTACCAGTGAAGTTCCTCCTTGAGCCCTCTCAGCCCACTAAAATGATTCGCCACCGTAGTCACGCGTAAGGAAACCCGACTTGCTTTAAATTCGCGTTCAAAAAACCTCATCGAACTAAGCGGTGTCGGTGGTATGTCGAAGATTTGTCTTCATTAAAAACGTAGTGATGATAACCGTGTTGCGTATAGAAACTGGGGGCTGGCTAAGTCCGGTGCTCGGCTTTCGATAGCTTTTGGGTGCTTGGACGTTTGCCTTGTCATTTGCCATGGGGGGGGGGGGGGGGGGGGGTAAACTGTATGGAGCAGATGTTCTTCCGCCCCAGCGTTAGGCTTCGCTGTCCGATCTCTTCCTTCTCGCCTCCGCATGCGGTACCTCAACCGAGGCCATGCGTCCTAAGACGCCTGGAACTAGGGGGCGTAATAGATAGGTGCCGGCTGCTGTTGATAATAGTAGCCATCCGGGCTTGGCGTCACCATGCCGTTCATGCCGACCACGCTTGGGTTATACTGCTGCGCTTGGGGATAAGAAGGAAGCCCTGTCATGGCAGGCAGCTGGTTGGGATCATAGAAGTAGTATGTGCCGTTCATTTCCTGGACTATCAAACCCGAAGCAGATGCGGCTTGTCCGGAAGACTGAGGTGGCTGGGCATCACCTTGGCTGGGGTTGTAGGGCGCAGGTTGAGTTTGCTGCGCTGCTGGGACGAACGGGGGGGCGCTTGCATTCGGGGCCATGTTGACGCCATATTGTTGGGGATAATAGTAGCCTTGTTGTGGCTGCATCTGTTGCATCATGGGGAATGGCTGGTTGTAGAACCCAGGTTGGTTGTAGGCGTTGGGTTGGAATGGGGCCGCGTGAATAGCCCTTTCCGGGATTTGGGAAAGTGGCCCAGGAGTGTTGGAAGAAGGCATAGACTGGTACGATGGATTGCGAGCATGGGCATCGCTGGTGTAGCTTGTCATCTGTGGTGGCACCTGATGATGGAAGGCTTGTTGGTAAGGTGGCGGCGCATTCATAGCCAGTTGCACCGGGGACTCGATATTCTCGACAGAAACAGTCTTCTGGGGTCGAGGTTGATGCATCGGGATAGAGTTTGGCCTGTTCTCTTGGAAGGCGGGCTTCTGGGGAAGCGGGTGCGTTTGAGGCTGCGGCAGATCATCTATAGACGTCCCCAGCGCGGCCGTTTGCCTGTCCCCAGCCTCTGCTTGCACCTGGTACTGCAGTGAAGCAGGTTGTGGCTGAGCCAGAGGAGGCAGCCGAACAACAGGTCTGTTGTTGTCGATTGGAAGTGGTGCTCGCGAGAAAGTGGAACCGGTTGGCGACAGGAGAAACTCCCGTCCAATATCCGGGGCAATTGACGAACGCCGACTCATTGCGATACTGGGAGAGTAGACGCTGCCATAGTGGCTACCATAGTGGCTTCCATAAACACTGGTTCTCCTCGAAAACGGCCCAACTGAGCCTCCCATGATCGACCGGGGGCCCTTGCCTCGGATCCGTTGTTGGTTTGGCCTCATCGCCCGCGGGATGAAGATGAACGACCTATCATTCGCAGGGTAGATATAGCGTGGCATAAGTGGGGCCAGATGCTCTGGAATCGATATCCGCACGGGCTTGTCCCGGCGGAGAGGGGGGCGATGATCTGGGAGCTTGGTGTATTGCTTCATCGGAATGTGAGGGAAGAACTTGGGTGTGCCAATCACTGATGGGATATAAACCCGGATGACGACGTGCCCGACTGAGCGTTCGGTTGACATGGCCCTGTTGATGGGTGTCTGGCTCAAGGGTGCCGTGGGAACGATGCCGTTACCGTTCAACGGTCCTTCGTTGTCTGGCAGAAAGCGGTTTTGCCTATGGGGTGGAGGTTCGATGACCGTTTCGTGCATATCGTGAGCCCAGCGCCCCGTTGTCGTGGGATCGGAGACGTTTTGCAACTGACTGCAAGCAACGGTCAGCACCACGCGTAACATGAGAAGGGGATGGCTTGACATACCTGACCGGAGCGAAGGGACCCCCAAACCCGCCTCGCCCTCGACCGCGAGCACCTCGTGGGAATGGGCGAAAGCCGTTTGCAGAGGGCCCCGCGTGTCGATGATCGTGAAGGAAGAAGCCTCCCCTATTGGGAACGAACGTGGGATCTTGGTCCCTCTTCCGCCGGTATTCCTCATGCTCCCGGCGTTTGAGGTCCTGCGTCCGTTGATCCTTTGAGATTGATTCTGAGCTCACAACAATGGGTGCAGCGTCCTTACGTGCACCGTTTTGCTGAACGTCCTCAAAGTTGATCTCGGTAGCTGTTTCATCCTTGTCGGCAAGTGACAGACGGTTAAGCATGATCTCGTTGTCGGCCATTGCCGTTTCCATCTGTGTTGCCGATGGCTTTGATGCCGTCAAGCCGTCGCCCTTGCCCCGAAAGCCAGGTTTTGCGCTTCCATTCCCGACAGATTTATGGGCATTCGGCGTGGTTGGCGACATCTCATCGACATTGCTAGTATCGCTGTCATCTGCCTGGTCGTGCTCGTCACTGGCGATAGACCCGTCTGTCAACGAGTCATCGTCGAGGTCCAGAGCATCCGGACCACCCTCCTCCTCAGCCTCATCCTCAACCCGGCGGCGATGGCCGATGATCTTTCTGCGTCGGGATCCGGCAGCGGCCATCGTGAGGGATCTAGCTTTGGACGGCGGGGGGCACGGCAGAGAGGTGCAGCTGGGGGAAGGGGTGCAGGAAGCTGCAAAAGGTGTGGATCTGCGACCTCATGCGTTGGTGGGGAGAACAAGCTCGAGCGTGTCGGTCTCGACGAGGATGCGTTGGGCTGCTGTATCTGGCACTCGACTCGGCGTCGGCAGCAGGAACCGCGCTGCGGTGTCGATCGAGGATGGAGCTGGACAATCTGAGCAGAAAGGAAGCCAGGGAAGCAAATACAGGCCGCAGGAGGAGCGTGTTAGGAAAACAGCCAGAATGCGGCTTTGATGGAGTGGGCGGCCCCAGGCTTCAGACTGGAGCAACGCTGCAGAAATGGCGAGGGTAAAAATCGATGCCGCAACGGCGGGCGAATTAGCTCAACGAAGAGGGCCCGCTTGACAGCACCCTGACAAGACCTGACAGGTAGCCAACGACAAGAATTGGGCAAGGAATGCCTTGGGCAGGCCACAACCAGTGGGTTCGTGAAATCGGGCAGGTTCGACGGGAGAGGCGGATGCCGCTGGTTATTTTTTTTTGTTGCGGGATACGGGAGAATGGCGACACGAGACCGGATTGGATTGAGCGCAGCGGGTGGTCATGGTGGCCCTTCACCCACGCCTTCGATCGGTCTGGTAAATTTCCCCCAGCTGGGCAAGCTGAGTGGCTCGTCATTCGGGCGCCGTGGTCCGTTCGCACTTACTCCCTTACCAAGCGACCGCGGCAGCACTTGCAGCTCCGCGCTGTTGTCACTTCTCGAGCGCCTCGAACCCCAAACCTAATGACCACAGGCACGAAATAGCAAACGCAGCAAACAACACTTCGGCTACGGTATGGCGTTAACCACCGTTGGTTTTCCATCACGCCAAGTTACCCGTCGTACTTTGCGAAGTCCTCGACGTAAAGCCATCCGCTCGGAACGTCGGTTCAAGATGCGTTAGAGAAGAATGGGAACATCCGGGGCAGACACAGAGAGGCGTTGGATGGTGCGACGAGACCCGAAGGACATGTTTTCAGGCCCCCAAAATACTGCATTCTGCCCATGCCTTCCCACCATCTACCATGTGGGTGATGTCCCTTATTGAAGTGGCATCTGGCAACAATTGTGGTTGGTGAACGCATCTTTTGATACTGGTGCCACTTTGTCTACCCCAACACCATCTCCAAACACCCCTGTTCCTACCGTCTTGAGCGGGCAGCGCACCCGTCATACCTGGAACCACTTTGCTGTCTTGTTCGACTGTCCAACTGCGAAAGGTAATAAGGGTCATTTTCTGAACAAGTTTGACCTTATGCCACGAATTATCGTTCCAAGCAAATCGAGCAGGCTGGCGGAAATGCAGTGGCTCTGGACAGTCCGTCCAGGATGACTCTGCAAGCATTGCACATTTACGTTTCATCATGAGTCGCGTAAGGTAGGGGTCATGGCCAACTTCAAGCTTTGGCGCGCCACGACAAGACAGCCAGTCCCTGCATCGTCGCAACAAGGGAATTGGAAGCTGACCGGGTTGGCGAGCGATGTTACAGTTCTATCCCAATACCCATCTGATGTTTTCATAATAAGAGTCATTGCAGCCACACGAGCTCTCCCCATCTGAGAATCTGACCGAATGAGATCACGAAGCTGATGCAATGTTGATCGCTTCCGCCTGGTCCGGGCCCTTGTCGAGAACACCCATCCATGCGCAACGTAGAATGTCACCCACAGCACCTCAGCGCCCCCTCATTGCCATCCCCAAAGATTGACTGCATTGCCTCCCACACGGTATGTCGATAGCCGAGTGAGTTAGTCACTGGTGCCACACCTCCAAGAAGTCTCCCAGATCAACTCGATCGCTTTGCCCCTCCTAAAGCTCCCAGAAGCATATCGTTCTATTCTGCAGTTATCCGACAAAGCGAGCACAGCCATACGCCGGGAAGGCAGGCGTCATGTAGAGATCCCCGGCTTTGCTATGTTGCCTACCGTTGAAGTCAGGTGCAACCAAAATTCCGCTTGATGCCGCGCGGTTTTAAAGATTCAAACAAGCACTACGTCAGCGTGGGCAAATTTACCGACAGCATGGATACCCCCTCGATAGGGCCACAGGAATCTAACTTCAAAGGAAGGTAGGGTACGTAAGGAGTCTAAGCACCCCCACGTTCAGGCAAAGCTCTAGCACCCTTGTCCATCCACCAAGAAACCTAAACTCGAAATTCCCTCCTTGAACTCACCTTCAAAGGCGCGAACGGGGAGTTACTCCCGTGATACCGACACATTGTTTAATCCCTTATTCACCCTTCCCCCATTTCACGCTTTTACGCCTCAGACTGATGTTGCCTTGAAGTGTTCATCTGAACGTGAAATTAGAAACATTCAGGCTGCCTGAAAACCCCGAAGTTACTATGCCCAAGGTTGTATCAGCACCGGCGCACTGGACACCCCGGCAATGCCAATTTTGGATTTCAAAAACGCCTCTTGATTCATTCGAAGCATGCTGCTATTGATGAACGGCGCGGTTGACTGAAGCATGATTTGATGCGTCTTCCCTTTCGTTGCTAGGTAGCCGTTTCGAGGTTCCAATTTTGTTCTCAGCCCCTTGACGTCCCTCATGATACAGCTTCCATAAAAAAAAAATTGCCCTGAAAGTCGTGTGTTGGACCATCTAGTCAACTTGAAGTGCGGCGTCGTCAGACGATCTTGATATCACTTGGCCCAGATGCCCCTAATTGCACGAGGTCATTACAAACACGCTTTTTGGAGAGGAGAGTCATTTATTGAATGCTATAATAACATTGCAGGACGGCGCGAGCGAAAGCCGTAATCTCATTCCCAACCGACAGAAGGGTGCATCCAGTCATGTTTGTCAGCTTACAGCGATGTTCAATGCTCCTGGCATGTCTGGATACTCCCTAGAGAACCAGGCCAGCTAGAGTGCGCGATCGGTACCTTCGGCAGTCTGCTTCTCACCCTGACTGGGAGGAGCTGAAGTGTTCTGAAGCTTCTCGATCTTGGGGACGGCGCCGAAGCGGTTCCGGCCTTGGTCCCAAATCTGAGCGTCTGGTTAGCCGTGCTCTTCCCCGAGGGGTTGAAGGTCACTTACGGCATATACGGATTTCAAGAACGTATCACCAAGTATGTCAAAGGGATTCTGACCACGGGACTGAACCCCACCGTACCAGTTCTTGTCGTCAGCCGGTGCGAACAGAAGATCTTCCTTCTGAATGGCGAATTCCTTGCCACCAACCGCAACCCTGAAATCAGGCAGAGCATCTGCTGTGATGGTGTTGGGGATGAGGTAGCCCTGGTACTTCTCGCTGTAGGTGGCGCCTGGGATTTTCTCATACAGGGCGTCACATACTTGGTCCGATAAGAGAGCGAGCGTGGTGCCGGTGTCGGCGATTGCCTTATTCCGATGGAGATGAACCTTCTGGCCGTTGATGGTTACCGTCTCGCTCGGGAACATCCAGAAGCCCTCAGAGTTGTCGACGGGTGCCCAGGCAATCTCCTCCCCAGAAGACTTGACCAGATCCTGGTCGATCCATCCGAATGTGTAGAAGGACTCCTTGCCTTGGTCGCGAGAGCTGTAGAAGCAAGACGTGAAGAGCTCTGCGTCTTTGGGGATATCATCTTGGAGGATCATGTTGACGACTGGAGTCGGCTGGGGATCGTGCTTTCCCTTGGTGGTGATCGTATTGATCTTCGGGAATGCCAATCCGAGGAGGCCATCTCCAGCGCCGGAAGAGAATTGCGCGGACATGTGCTTGGCGAGTTCAATTGATTGATTTTGGATAGCTAGCCCGCCAATCGTTACCACATCTGTGCCAACGTCTCCTGAGGCGGAGCTACCGTCGCCGTAGGTAATCATCCACGCCTTGTCAGGCTGTGGCTTGTAGGTCGACGACTTGCTCGGGCTGAAAGCATTTCCGCCATGGAAAGCCTGAGATACCAAGTCCCTGGAGCGAACCTGACGATGACGCGAATTAACGAATGGTGACGGTTACCGGGCAGAGCCAGGCCTGGTCACTCACCCAGAGATCAGAGGAGCCTGTGTCGAAGTCCAGCTGGACCTTCTGAGGAGGGGTCCCGATGCTGACCTCGCACAGGTACATGGAATCGTTCTGCTGATCCGCAGCAGCCACCTCACCAGCATGGCCGTTGTCGAGGCGCTTCACAAGAGCCGAGTGCCTTCGGGAATGGCTAGGCCACTTGAAGTCAGGGTCGAGGACATACTTGTGGACATAGCGGCCGGGTTTTGTGGGCTGGAAGCCAAATCGGTTGAGCAGATGGACATAAGACTTGAGTCCATCCGGCTTGTACTTCATGTTGTGGATCACCTTGACCTTGTAGAGGCCCAGATCCTGACGCAATCCTGAATACAGAGAAATTAGTCGAACGCCGTTTGCGGGAGGTATAAGAAAAATCATAGGGGCGTTCCAGGAGCACCCGAATATTGCCCCATGTAGCGGTACTTCGGGGGAGATGGGAAAGCTGGTGGAATCACCACTTACTGGCTTGGACTTGAAAGATGGCTTCCATTGCGACTCGAGACTGGCTGAGCAGAAGGGATTTGGGCGCGGACTGGAGAGAGGGCCAAGAGAGAGATGAAACGGGGAACTAGAGAGTTGATGGTTTATCGATGAGTGTTTGGGAGAATGACCACGATGAGGTGGTAGTTGGTGACTCAGGAGGGAGGATGACCTGTTGGAAACACACGACGGGGAAGGTGGGCCGGGAGGTGACCCCCCGGTGCTTCTTATTCAACACCAGGGGCAAGAGCAAACCTAGAACTCGACGCCTAATCGAGCTCGCAACTGGGAACCTAAGAAGTTACCAGCAGTAATAATGGAACGTACATCAGAAAAATCACGCGCAGTATGTGCGGGGCCTCGCGGGTCCGCTTAAGGAAGGCACCTGCGTGACTTCGGAGGTAAGTACTCTGAGACAACCTTTTTGCAGATGCTAGAAGGGATACTCTGCGTGTGGCCGACCCATCGTGGCCACTGGGAAGGTGCTTCGGGTGTTAAGACGCCCAACCCCCTCCTGCCTGTCGGCACTCTTCAACAAAGAGTCCCAACTCACACGTCAATCGAGATATGGGGTTGAATGTCCTGGGAGCTGCAGAACTGTCAAATATCGTTGAATCGCTACTGTTCCTACACATGGACGCTTCCCCACCAATGTCTCCTTATTGAGAGGTAGGTACCGGTTGTGATGTGATATTTGTCCGTAATCCCTTGCACCTCGATGTTATCGACCACGGTCATACGGGGTGTTTGAATGGTGGAAGCTGCATCCAGTGAGTTGTTTTGTAGAAAGTCATGTGCGATCCGGCAAACGAGGACCTTGGACCGTGTAGCCATCGACTCGGGGAGGTGCCACGCGGACCGAAGGTGACCCTCGGCCCCGAGCCCCAGTCAGCGAGAACGAGGTATGTCATCAGAGACATTCATGGATCGTTACTTCCCGCTGTTTTCCATGGCCGCACGGTAATGGAAGCGTCGGGGCGGACTCGGTCCCGGAGCGGATATTGGCTCACGCCCGCAAGTTAACGGCGAGGAGGGATTGAGTCGACGCGACGGAGACCAATGTCACTCGTTCCTTTACGGAGTTCAAAGACCCGGGCCGTTGACGTGATTTCGCTTCAGGTTGTGAATTACAACTTTATTCTCCCAAAAACGAAACCCCTGACACCATTGCTCAACCAACACCCTTCGCCATCAACAAGGGAATCCCTTGAAATGGTTCCCTCCGTGGTTAGACCACTGTATGATGTTAGAGTCATGCGAAAGGTACTCGAGGGGGTTTCATGGCGCACCTTTCCAAAGCCCATCTTCTGCTTGTACCGTCTTGACCACCGTTGCCGGTCTGGGGGTCATATTGCTTGCTGACGACTGGTGTGACCCATCTCGAGTTTCTCCAGAAATAAGGTGTTGTTATTGATCCTTCCATGATCGATTCATCTGCATCATTGACAAGAAGCACTTCCTTCTGATCTGGGAGCCCGATATGGGCCCTTTGTCGTGCTTTCTCATACATTTCTCGCTGAGTAGTCTTGAAATGCGTGTACTCAGATTGAGAGGTTCCGATGTCGGCAATCACAACTTCGTATTCCGGGGTGGTTGATGGCAAGGCCGAAATCACATTGACTTCACCCAGCTCCGCTTTTGGAACGGGCAGGTTCGGAGGATAGAGGTTTTGAAGGCGAGTTTCGGCGATTGGAGAATAACTAACTCCCATCTCTCCATGCTTGGAGATTGTTACCCTCACTCTTAGGGGTTTCTCTTTCTGGGATTCCTCTATACTGTTCAAAATGAGCTGGGCGAGCCGCTTCAACCCCAGTTCGCCGGCCAGGACACTAGTCGCTACGTCCCAGCCCCAGTGCATTGCAGCTTTCAACATGCGATCGCGGTGAAAATCGAGCATGTAGAGGGGTGAACTATTTTCATAGTTCCAACCATTGTTGACAAGGTTGCTGGTGGGAATCTGCAGGAGCGCGGGATCATAACGTAAAGAGGAGAACAGCTGGAAGCCGGAGCTCATATTGGCGGAGGGCTTAGAAATGATCTGTAATGTTTACTTGCTCCTCTTTTGTACATATATGTGACTTCAGAGCAGTGTGCCTGAGTGACCACGGCTGGTCTTACATGCGGTCTTGGGGCTATTGGCGCCTGAGGCAGGAAGGCCTGTTCGATCTGGTCCGCGCCATTCCTGACTTGGTTAGACCCATACCTTTGCGCCGCAGCGTTGCCAGCGCCAGGTCTTGCTTTGGGACAAAAGCGCGCTAAGCTATTTTTTTTGTCCGCAGCTTCAGCAACTCAACTGCGGGCCTTCAACTGCTCTCAGCGGATCTCAACGTGCACCACCACGGAGGCCAAACATCACCAATTGATCTCATTCCGACCTGCATTTCTACTTCTTAGTTGAAATTGTCTCTCTTCGGCTCAATACGACCATTTCCTTGTCAGTACTACCGCAGCCATGGCACCCGCTGCGTTTCCTCCTATCCCCCAGGCTACCCCGGTAACCGTGCCTGCCGACTCGTCGCTTTGGGATCGCATTTCGACCTGGGTGTCTGAGAACAAGGCTGTCGTGTACACGATAGCTGGTGTTGCCGTTGTCGTTACTGGTGCTGGTGCTGTTTACTATATTCGAAGTAGCTCAGAGTCCAAGGTAAGCCTTTTTTTCAATGACGTCGCCACCCCGACTATCTAGGCGAGGTTGCTAGGTGGTTCCCAATCACCGGTGTTGGCCTTGGATCAGGACCCCTCTAACATGGAACCAAGGACACCGAGCCCAGGCCGAGCAAAAAAGAGCGACGGAAGCGGAAACAGGTCGAGAAGGAGGCTGAAGCCGAGAAGGCCGCCGCTGAGCGAGAAACTGCCGCCGCATCGACACCGGCCCAGGGCCAGACTGCCAAAGTTGAGTCGGCCGATGATCTTCCGGAAATCGACGAAACAACTGTGGAACGCCTTTCCGCTGCCGAACGCGAAGAGTACGCAGGTAAACTCAAGGTCCTCGGTAATAAGGCCTACGGCGCCAAAGATTTTCAGAAGGCTATTGGTCTGTATTCCCAAGCCATTCTTTGCAAAGCCGACCCTGTCTACTATTCCAACAGGGCAGCTTGTTACAATGCATTGAGCGAATGGGAGAAGGTAGTCGAGGATACGACGGCAGCGATCCAGCTTGACCCCCAGTACATCAAGGCGCTCAACCGTCGCGCAAATGCCTACGACCAGCTGGGAAAATATAGTGAGGCGCTCTTGGATTTCACGGCGAGTTGTATCATCGACGGGTTCCGGAATGAGCAAAGCGCTCTTGCGGTTGAGCGGTTGCTCAAGAAGTTCGCCGAGTCCAAAGCAAAGGAGATTCTTCAGACCAAGGAAGCGAAGCTCCCAAGCCCGACCTTCGTCAGCAACTATCTTCAGAGCTTCAGGCCAAGACCACGTCCCGATGGCTTGGAGCGGTCAGCAGAGCTCTCCGAGAATACCGGAAAGGGTCAGCTACAGCTTGGCCTGAACCATCTGGAGAACAAAACTGGCACCGGATACGAGCAAGCAGCAGCAGCTTTTGAGAAGGCTTTGGAGCTCGGGGACATTGAGGGGTATGAGGCTTTCGCGTATAATATGCGAGGCACATTCCGCTGCCTGAAGGGGAAACATGAGAAGGCACTCGCCGACCTCACAAGAAGCATCGAGCTGGACCCAACGCTCACCCAAAGCTATATCAAGCGAGCAAGCATGAACCTCGAACTGGGTATGTGGTGTTACCTGGTCTCCCAAGTTTTGATTACTGACTGATGGTACTAGGTCACCCTGAGAAGGCGCAAGAAGATTTTGCCAAGGCCAAGGACCAGAACCCCGACGACCCCGACATTTATTACCACAGGGCTCAGCTCCACTTCATTCAACAGCAGTTTGGGGACGCTGCCAAGGACTACCAAAAGTCGATTGATCTAGACAACGATTTCATCTTCTCTCACATTCAGCTGGGTGTAACCCAGTACAAGATGGGGTCCATAGCCTCATCCAACTCCACCTTCCGTCGATGCATCAAGAACTTCGAGAAGATCCCCGATGTATACAATTACTTTGGCGAGCTCTTGCTCGACCAATCCAAGTTCCAAGAGGCGATTGAGAAGTTTGACAGGGCAATTGAGCTGGAGAAGGAGATGAAGCCTACGTGTATGAACGTGCTGCCTCTCATCAACAAGTCTCTTGCCCTGTTCCAGTGGAAGCAGGACTATTCTGAGGCCGAGAAGCTTTGCGACAAAGCTTTGATCAGTAAGTTTTCCCTTCACATCGTCTTTCGCATGTTGATTAACGCCTGTCAGTTGACCCCGAGTGCGATATTGCCGTTGCTACAATGGCCCAGCTTCTTCTGCAGCAAGGCAAGGTCACAGAGGCGCTGAAGTACTTTGAGCGTGCGGCAGACCTGGCTCGCACGGAAGGAGAGTTGGTCAACGCTCTTTCTTACGCTGAGGCAACTAGGACACAGATTCAGGTACAGGAGAAGTACCCGGACCTTGCAATGAAACTTGCAGGGTCCTCGGCCATGGTCAGGTAACCTGCGGAACAATTCTTCCCGTATCGACGTGAAAACAACAATGCGGTCTTTTTCATTCAGCGCCAGGCGGAATCAATGCCTCTTGGACACGCTTCCTCATGACGGAGTTTAGATTGCCCCTTGGCCATGTACAACAACTGATGTGAGTAGTATTTCATTCCCATGACGTTACTGGGACTGGATGGCAGATGTACATAAGTATATAATAACAAAAGCGCTCTTCACACCAATCGATACCAATGTGTGCCGTGGTGGAAAGTGGCGTATGATGCCAAACCCATGATACCACGCCACCAAGAGATGATTGTCAGAAGGCGAAGAGTATATACACTGTAATCAAGCCTAGAATTACTACTAACTAAAGCTGTTATCTAACGGCTGGAGCCCTTCACCTACTCCTCCGGGGCTGCATTACTAGATACTGACTGCCATACAACAAAAATGACACACGAAAAGAAACCGCAGGGTATTTTGGCAGGCATATCTCACCCACCAACCGACATGTTGGCTAAACCAACTGACTGCAGTAGTAAAAAAAAAAAAAAAGGAAGGGTAAAACTGTAACAACGTGATTAACGCCCCTGGTTCCCACAAGATCAGCCTTCTTTTGACTCTCTTTACTCGGCACATCACGTCCTTCATCACACCCGCTCCCCCAAACCCTCATACGTTGGAGTTTTAGATGATCGATTGCGCTTAGTTTGTTGCATTTTGCGCAGTATTGGTTGCGTTCCTTGTCAGAGCAACACCCAGCCCAACGCCAAGAGCAATTGCAATGACAATGAGAACAACAACAAACAGGCACCACCACTTGAGCTTGCGGCGGCGGCGGGCTGAGTCGATGCCCTTGTCAATGTGGACATTGGCGTTGACCAAATCTTGCTTTGTTTGCTCAGCCATGGTAGCTACATTTTCGACAATGGGCTCCTGCAGCGCAAGCTGCGTCTCCAGGCCTTGGAAGAGGTCGACAAGTTCCTCGAGTGTGCGGCGGATCTTCTCCATGTCGTTGTGCTGAGCGCGGACATTGCCGAGAACAGCAGATGCTTGACCGGAGCGATTGGATTTAAGCTGTGGCATTGTCAGAAAATACAAGTGCGTTGAAAAGGGGCAAGACATACAGCAGTTTGAAAGATACCCTCATTGCCCCAGTCAGCGTCAGCGGCTTGCCGCACTTCCTCCTCTGAGGCCTGGGGGTTGATGATGCGGTATTGGCGAGAAATCTGCTCGCGGTAACGTTCCTTGTACTGAGACTCCTCCTGAATGAATTTTTGGATCGCCGCCTTGAACTCGTTGTTGATGATCTCGTATTGGCGCTTCTTGAGCCCAAAGCTCCCGTCGGTCGTGCGCTCGGCGTCGCTCTTGAGCTGAGAGATTTGGCCCCTGATCGAGGTGTTCCTCAGCTGTGTCTGTGCTACCAAGTCGTCCAATTGCCGCTGCGCCGAACCGTCGTTGCTCGTGAGCGCACGCTGGTGAAGCGTCGCGATGTTCTGGATGTTCGTGCCCAGGCCTTGGATGTCGCTCCGGATGGCCGAGACCCGCGAAAGAAAGTCGCCTTGGGACAAGACATGGCCGGTTGGTTGCTGGGGTTGATCGTACTGCTGGTCATAAGGCTGCAGCTCATGTTGCTCCTGCGCGGGCGCCTCATGTTAGCTGTCAGTCCTCTCCTGAATCACCATCGCATTGCGATCGCCTCGGGTCGGCGCCGGGGCATCGAGACTTGAGCCGGAGCCCAAGCTTACTGATCAGACCCGCGAATGCCGGACGAGGCACGAACAGACGAGAACGAAGGAGGGACCTACCTGTTGACCATAGTTGCCGTAGCCAGCCTCCGCCGAGGGAGCCTGGTTGTAGGGGTTGTAGGACATGACTGGTTCTAGACCTGCTCAATTGATGGGAAAATTTGCAGTCGGGTCTGTTGGTTGTCTTCAGATGGTGCTCTTGGGGGATGACACGGGAGCAACCAGTCGGTTGGCGACTTTCTGAGCGAGCCTTGGCGCGCCTGGGAGATTGACCAGTGCAGTCCCTTTGGCGTCGACCAATCGTGAGCGTTGAGCTTGGGAAGTGTGGTGGCCAGGCTTGTGGTGTAGGATCCACTAAAAACCCTGGTTCAACTTCCGAACGGGCGCAGGCTAGGGCGGCCGCTGCCTGGCTCAAGTCACCCGCTGTTCACAAGGCTGTTGCTCGCTGCAACTGTATTTTTGCGTTGACTTGACACAGAACAGGTTTTTGCGCTAGAAAACAATCGCCACATCTAGTGTATGCGGAGTGGTCTTATGGGAAAAAGGCTCAAAGACATCACAAAGCGTGCAAACAGGTCAAAGCAGAGCCCCTTCCAAGCTGGCGTTATGGTGGTTTAGTGCCAGGCTTTATTTCTTGCCAATGCTTGCCGGATGCCACGAGCGTTTTTAGGGGAGCTGGTGGCAAGCTGATCAACTTTCAGACGGCTAGCCGGAAGTATCTCCATTCGTTCGGATGGTCATCCAACCTGCGTCGTAACGTATGAGGCTGTGAATGTGGATCCTGCCAATCGTTCCCGTATTACGTACCTAGCACGCACGCGTCTTTTCGGCCCCTCGAAGCTTTCCAAGTGAGCAAAACGGCAATTTCGGAGGAGACACAATTCCCAAACCCAAGGTCTATAGCTGCTTGGTGAGCTCACGTTTCGATGACTTTGCAGTTCGCGTGCCATCCTCTCACACTTCTACACTGTGTCTTGTGTAGACATCCCGACTATATCTTCGGCGCGGGTTCGCAGAGCACATCTTTGCGGAATTGAGATTGAACGCTGCCAATCTCGGGTATCTCCTGTACATTCCCTTCCCCTCTCAGACTTTGAGCCAGCTGCAAAGACTAGAAGTAGTTCTTCTTCCTGCTTGTGCGCATATATTGGTTGAGATGCCATTCGACATCTGGATCCTTCTGGTCAAGAGTCCCCATGTTGATGGCGAATGGCCTCATTGTGAAACGCGGCCCCACTTCACTGAGCTCCACGCTGTCATAGCCCGTCCGTACATATACGTGGTGTCGCACTTCGATGCAATCGTCCTGATTCACGAATGTGATGATGCGATTACCCTCGCTCTTTTGTGCGGTTGCCTCTCTTGGAGGAAACAGGTGCTTCAAGATGGTGACAACTCGGAGTCCCTGTTTTGTGTTAATCCCAAGATATTTGTCATAACGATGCTACCTACCAACGGTGTCGTAAAGTTCTCAAAGATAAGGTGTGGATACGATTCGCTGACTGTTCCTTTGACGGACCTTGGGATATCAGCTCGTAGCACGACATTGTGGAGCGATGCCATGAGGGTAGGCCCGTGTGGGAGATGTCCAACTGTGATAGCAGTTGGGGTGCCGCTGTCTGGAGTCAGTTTGGCTCATAGATGACCTTCTGCAGGCTGGATGAATGCATACCGATGCTCGTGAAGAAGTACGATATCGGTCAGGCGCTCACTCTGCGCTGAGCGAACAAGATCCGGAAGGACAAGGTTTCCTCGATTGAGCCGTATCCCCGTTGGGAAGAGAAGCCTCACTTCTTTGGAAAAGGACATCAACCTTGAGCTTGGATCTCGGGACGTTGTCACCAAAACTCTTGGGTCTATGTTGTTCTCGTGTCAGCGCCTTGTTATAATACTGGGAAATGCCAAGACCGGCCGTACCGACGACGCCTGACAACTCAGAGTATTCATCGTCGACATCCAGACTACCCTCTGCTTTCAGATCACCTGCAACGTCGTAGTCGAAATCCTTCCTCAGCTGCTTGTCGTTTGCGATCTCGGGGTCTAAAGGTCGCCCAGAAGCCAAGCTTGCTCGTAACTTTGCCCGTTTCTCACTGACTTCGGCGTCGCGCAACTGGAGCGCTCTTCGGTAGAGGTAATCCCTCCTCTGGCGGGCTTGTTTGCGCTCGAGGCGTGTCAGTGATGTCGTGTATATTTTTCAAGCACAAAAACTTACAATCATCTCTGGTAGTAGGTAATTGTTTTCGTCTTGAGCGCGACTGTCTGTAAGGAGCGCTGTCTCGATCCTCTTTCGCAATTCGTAACTCGGCCAGTCGCTGCTGGTTCTCCAAGACAAAACTTCGATGCCGACGCCGATAAGCTTCTGGATTCCTTATCGCCCAAAAAAGTTTGGCGCACGGGCCGTTTTGCTGGAGCTGTCCGCCACTTTCTCCTTTTGGTGGAGGCTCCTTCGGCTCAGTGCGATCCAAGGTGCAGTCCACACTCCAACCAAAAAATCGTAATCCGCGCCGACGGCAAGCCAACCTCACCTCTACTCGGCAAATATAATACACACGCCCCACGAGCATAATCTGCGGGCTCGCAGACTCCGGTCATTTTTGCCAGCGATGATGTGACCATCCAGTCACTTGGAATTCCTTCATCCACTTCCACTTCGTTCGAGTGCGACAAAGCTGCGCCGCGGCTGCGACATCAACTTCTCCTCCCTGACAACGTTAGCATCTAGGTCCGTTCGTTTTGCTCTACCCTGGCCCATCGTCACTCGTTCGCCTTTTCTGGAGCCAAAGCCCCGCGTCAGGTCCATTTTCCCATCTTTCACAGCTCCCTGTTCTCAGCGCGGGGCTGAACTACTTGCACTATCCTTGTGATTTAGATCGTGTTTGCTAACTTGACGCGTTGGCGCTAGTAAATCCTTGTGTCACTCACTATCTTGTGGCAATAATGGAGGGCGCCTTCACTCACGTTGGAAACCACCTTGTTTCCGATTCGGCCGCCGCCATCAAGGCTGGCGGCTCCGACGACCTCTCTAATATCGACCCAGAGGAAAGCCTTCTTTACAGCGGTTACGACAGACGTGGAGGGCGCGGTGTCACAGGAAATGCCAGGCGCCGACATGACGACGACGACAACGAGACCGAAGTCTTTGACGATGATGACGAAGAGAGCTTGGCAAGCGTTCCGGTTGATGGTATGAGGGGCTTGAAGTTTAATGCCCCCGAAGAAGAGAAGGAGTTGCCTCCTCATGCTTGCGCGTATGCCAACCGTCCGACCCTCGATCCTCGTATGTGGTTTCTGATCGTCTTCATAGGTACTGCGGCATCCATAATCCTGCCAGCGTTGTCAAGTGTTTGGGGTGTAACAAGTGGTTCTGTAGCGCCCGCGGAAACTTTTCCTCGTCTCATATCGTCAACCATCTTGTTCGAGCTCGACATAAAGAGGTCCAGCTTCACCCCCAGTCTTCTCTTGGCGACACTGTCCTTGAATGCTACAACTGCGGGACGAAGAACGTGTTTATGCTTGGCTTCATTCCCGCCAAGTCAGATACCGTGGTCGTCCTCCTCTGCCGCCAACCTTGCGGGGCCAGCACGTCCTCTAAAGATATGAGCTGGGACATTTCGAGATGGCAACCCCTTATTGAAGACCGGTCATTCTTGACTTGGCTTGTCCAACCTCCCTCAGATGCCGAGCAACTGCGCGCCCGGCACCTTACACCCCCTCAGATCGCAAAGCTGGAGGAGATGTGGAAGGAAGCCCCAGGCGCTACAGTTGCTGATCTAGAGAAGGGTGCGGGTGTTGATGATGAACCTCACCCGGTGCTCCTGAAATACGATGATCCTTACCACTACCAAAACATCTTCGGCCCCCTTGTCAAGATGGAGTCAGACTACGACAAGAAGCTAAAGGAGGCACAGTCAGAGGACGGGCTACAGGTTCGCTGGGACTATGGCCTCAATAACAAGCACCTCTCCAGTTTTATTCTTCCGAAGATTGAGTCGGGAGATGTCAAGCTTGCCGTGGGCGACGAAATGCGACTCAAGTACAAAGGAGAGCTTCGACCTCCCTGGGAGGGCGTTGGATATGTCATCAAAATTCCAAACAACCAGTCGGATGAGGTCACTCTCGAGCTGCGCAAGTCAGCCAACGACAAATCGGTTCCGACGGAATGCACGATCAACTTTTCCGCCGACTACGTTTGGAAGGCAACCTCGTATGACCGCATGCAATTTGCCATGAAGACCTTCGCCGTCGACGAACTCAGTGTCTCGGGTTATATCTTCCACAAGCTTCTCGGCCACGAAGTCGCAGTTGCCCCGATGAAGACACAGCTTCCGAGGAACCTTCATGTCCCTGGTCTACCTGAGCTGAACCCCCGTCAAATCACTGCGATCAAGAGCGTCTTGGCGACGCCTCTCAGCCTTATTCAAGGGCCTCCGGGTACTGGCAAGACAGTGACGTCTGCAACGATTATTTACCACCTTGCCAAGATGAATAATAGCCAGGTACTCGTTTGTGCTCCTTCGAACGTTGCTGTAGACCAGCTGTGCGAGCGCATTCATCGCACGGGCCTCAAAGTTGTCCGCTTGACGGCAAAATCGCGAGAGGATGTCGAATCTTCTGTCAGCTTCCTTGCCCTTCACGAGCAAGTCCGCATGAACGACACCAACACCGAACTAGCAAAGCTCATGCAGTTGAAGAATGAGCAGGGCGAACTGTCATCGCAGGATGAAAAGAAGTTTAAGCAGTTGACAAGAGCTGCCGAGCGAGAGATCCTGAGCAATGCGGACGTCGTGTGCTGCACCTGTGTGGGCGCGGGCGATCCTAGGCTCGCCAAGATGAAATTCCGGAATGTCCTGATTGACGAGTCCACCCAGTCTGCCGAACCCGAATGTATGATTCCTCTGGTTCTCGGTTGCAAGCAGGTTGTTCTTGTTGGTGATCACAAGCAGCTTGGGCCCGTTATTATGAACAAGAAGGCAGCCAAGGCGGGTTTGAACCAGTCTCTCTTCGAGCGACTGGTCAAGCTGAACATCACCCCTATTCGCCTCAACGTGCAATACCGCATGCACCCCTGCCTCTCCGAATTCCCGTCCAACATGTTCTACGAAGGATCACTCCAGAACGGAGTTACTCACCAAGACAGGCTCCGTCCGGATGTGGACTTCCCGTGGCCCGTTGCTGACATGCCCATGATGTTTTGGTCAAACCTGGGCAATGAGGAGATTTCGGCTTCGAGCACATCATATCTCAACCGCACCGAAGCATCCAACGTGGAGAAAATCGTTACTCGCTTCTTCAAGGCCAACGTCAAACCGGCCGATATTGGTGTCATTACTCCTTACGAGGGCCAGCGAAGCTATATTGTTAGCACCATGCAGAATAGCGGCACTTACAAAAAGGAGCTCTACAAGGAGGTTGAGGTGGCCTCGGTTGACGCCTTCCAGGGCCGAGAGAAGGACTACATCGTGCTGTCCTGCGTTCGCTCCAACGAAAACCAAGGCATCGGCTTCCTCTCGGATCCTCGCCGCCTCAACGTGGCGCTCACGCGTGCCAAATACGGCCTTGTCATCATCGGAAATCCCAAGGTTCTTGCCAAGCACGAACTCTGGCACCACCTTTTGATCCATTTCAAGGACCGCAAGTGTTTGGTCGAGGGCCCTCTCACTAATCTTCAGACCTCGCTTCTCCAGTTTGGCCGACCCAAGACCTCGTTCCGACCGCAAAAGTACCCGCAGCCGCAGAATGCCGCTCCCGGTTATTCCAATGGCCGCTTCAGCGGACCCAATGGGTTGGGGCGAGATTATGAAACCGGCTCCATGGTCTCATTCGGAATTCCCGATGACGTGTCGTCCGTCAACAGTTCGTTTGGTGCTGTTGGAAACTATAGTTCGGCCTTCCCGCAGGCATTCTCAAGCTTCGATCCCCGGCAGTGGCCCGGTCTTCCTGGTGCCGCACCCGGTTCGCGCCCTGGGGCGAAGGGCCGTGGCCGGGCTACCGAGAGCATTGCTGGTGAAAGTGTGGCCAACAGCGAATTCACAGACGCCAGCGCCAGCGTGATCGGGGGCAAAGGAGTAGGACAAGGCGGGGCCAGTCTTGGTGCTGGCTTGAGCGAGGCGATCGGATCTGCCCGTCCAACATCTTATAGTCACAGCGATCGTCTCAAGCAGTACGTCGAAAGTGGCGGGCGGATGGAGTCCGGAAACGGATACGGGCGACGCTATGACGACGATGAGAAGAGCATCAGCACCGCTTTCGCCAGTCAGCTTGGGGCTGGGTTCGACGTGTAGGCATTACCCATCCATGACTGCGGGCAAAAGCAGAAGCAAGCAAAGCAAACACGCGCTGCTGGTTGCCCCCGCCGTCAGCAGCAACCCCGTCAGCCGTAGTGCAAAGGTGCCACGCATCTCTTGAGGACCAATTTGCGTCCATTCAGGAGACTGCTGCCACCAAGAGTGTCACCGGTCACCAAACAGATGCTCCATTTTTGGGCAGCTGAAAGCCGATGCCCGCTATGAAGCGGTCTTTACACCAGCTGTGAGATGGTCTCTGGCCGATGTCAAGCGCGCCGCCGTGTGGGTTGGACCGGACGACCAAGAGCCGGTGCTCAGGGGAGGTGATGAATCTTAGCGTTGTCTACTCGGCACCGGGGCAAGATGGAGGACAGTGTGTCGAAATTGGGCCGGATAGGTGTGGCAAGCATGCACGCCGCCTGTCTGAGGTCAATTTTTGACGCGTTGGTCGTGTGTTTGCAACCAATTTCAGGTCAAGCCGAAGGCACAGCGAACATATTTATTTGTCAAGGGTTGCGGAGGCATCGAGGTACCGATGGGCAGATAGATGGTCAGGTAGTCGTTGACGGTCAGGCCCTGGGCGAGCCCAAGTTCACTCGGCTTGGGTTCCTTGGGCACTCGCCTTGCCAAGCCACTCGCTTCTTGAAATGGTGGTTGGGTTGCGAACCAGAGCCATGGAAGGACAGCTACTCCGTAGACAGCTAAGCCTGCAGAATTCAGTCATTTATCCAGAGTAGTTGACACAGCCATGTGGTTACATATACAACATGTCAGCGAGGTAAGCACAGGTGATGCGCAGGGGCTCATGAATGCAACATGGCTAAGCAATCCGGGTCGCCTTGAAGGGTTGGTGCCAGATACCCGTATCCGGATGCAACCGAATGGCGGAAAATCTTGGCGTTGCGGTGTCCCGCTGGGCCGCTGTCGCAGCGCTTGGGACTGTTCAGATGGCGTCAGAGGCGCCGAAAGCCCCTGCCCCTGGGGTGCGGAGGGCGTCTGCGGGCGGTCATTGGATGGTCAGACGCCGCTGGAGGGCGTGGGCTGAAGACGCCCGAAAGGCCTTTGACAAGTCGGGTGGCGGAGTTGAGCTCGCAGGACAAAGCGTGAGTGGTCCAAGGTCGAGGTGTGTGTGCACAAATGGCCATTGCATTTCAGGTTTTATGTTCTGCTTCACACCATTGGTTTTTCCGGGTTTCATTTTTTCTTCCCAATCCCATGTTTTCTGGCTCCCCTGGTTGTATAAAACACGCCTGTGACCTCATCCCCCGTTTGCCCACCACAATACATCCTTCCGCAGTTCCCCATTCCCAACCACCATCCGTGCATCTCGATTGCCAAGACCCGTTGGTTGCACCTCGCCGGCTTTCACAAGAACCATAAACCGCCACATTTTCTCCTTACAGACGAGTATTGCCCGCGTCTGACAGCAAGTGGACCTGCACGTCCAGACAGTCCTGGGGTCGTAAAATGGCGGCGGAACCGGAACAGCCAACCGCATCTGCTGCACCTCCACCAGCCCCGGCGGCGGCCGAGAAGAGCGACGACACCAAGGCCCCGCCAACTACCAAACCAGCGCCGGAAGCCGTTCCAAAGGCCGAACCTGTCCCGGAATCAAAACCCCACAAACCAGAACAGCCCGCAACGACGGTGGCAGCGGAAAGGAAACTAGCGATAACACCGCCCGTTACCTCCGACGCCACGCACCACTCCCCGACCGAATACAACAACGAAACGGTAAACCCGCCCGATTTCGAAGGCGCCGTTGAAACCAACAACGATCTCCCGAGCGCCGAAACGATCAAGCGACTGGAAAACTACGTCCTACTAGACCGCGATGGCAAGACACACACATTCAAGTCTCTGTACACAGGCAAGCATGTCGCACGCCGCGTGCTCGTCATCTTTGTCCGACACTTTTACTGCGGAGTAAGTCCCCGCCCTTTTTTTCCCCTCCAGAGACATCCCCGGTGGTTAGCTAACAAGAGGCACGCAGAACTGCCAAGAATACCTCCGGGCACTCTCGACATCGATAACCCCGGACGCGCTGCTCCGCCTGCCCATCTCGACATTCATCGCCGTCGTGGGATGCGGCGACCCTGGCTTGATCGATATGTATGCTCAAGCCACGGGCTGCCCGTTCCCCATCTACGCGGACCCCACACGCAAGATCTACGACGAGCTGGGCATGATCAAGACGCTCGCCCTGGGGGCGCGCCCCGCTTACATCACCGACGGTCTGCTCAAGTCGTCTGTTGCTAGCATCTTCCAGGGGCTGAAGCAGATCAAGGCTGGGTTGGCCACCAAGGGGGGAGACGCCCGGCAGATCGGCGGCGAATTCTTGTTCGAGCCGTTCGACATACAGTCACCCGTTGGAACGCCGTGGGCGGAGATAGAGCGGAAAATGGGTCACCGGACGTCGGATACCAGCCTTGATGGGAAGCAGACGGGCCATGAGTTTGAGGGGGCTGAAGAAAAGAGAGTGACGTGGTGTCATCGGATGAGAACGACGCGCGACCACGCCGAGATCCCGGAGATCATGGAGGTGCTTGGGCTCGATGGGCAGGGAATGCCCATCAAAGACGAGAAGAGGTGGAAGAAGGCGGTCGAGTCCAGGAAGGGGACCGGGCTGAGTATGGCGGGCCAGATGAAGGCGGAAGCCGCGGGGAGGTTGTCTTTGAGCACGAGCGCTTAGGCGGGGCTCGTACCGAGACTGAGAAGAGGGCTGAGCCTGGCAAAGGGGAGAGAGGGTAGGAAATAGAGAGGAACGGATGGCCTCGAGGGGCTTGAAGAATGAGAAAGTATTGGTTATAGGCAAAGCAAGTTTGGTCATGGGGGGTATGTGTTTATTCTGCTTAAAAGGGGCGTTTTGCGCCTGGATGGCGATGCATTTTTAATCTGTGTCTCAGTGACACCTCCAATTCTACTGCGTCGGCAGTTTAGTCTGACCCCCTCCGGTCCCTTGGCTCGCCTCGTTTCCAAACCAGCTCAGTGTCCGAGATGCTCGTCAGCGCTAACCACCGTCGGTGTCCGCAAATGAGCACGACGAGGCGAGCCGGGCTGTGAACCCTCAAGACTTGTGATATGTGACGCCGCCTTTGAAGACTCTCGGGTAGGAGACGACAACGACGAAGGCGGTGACGATGGCGGCGGGGATGACGGCGCTGGAGGTTTGGTTGTAGGGGCTGAGGATAAAGGTGGGTTTAACGGAGCAGGTGACGTGTCGGGGGCGGCTGCGGACAATGGCGGGCTCTCGGAAACAGACGAGTAGTAGGCCGGGCCGATGGCTACGGGCTCAGGGGCGGGAGGGGGGAGTGGCGGGTAGCAGGTGTAGTACCATATTTCTGACGCTTCACCTAGTCAACCGTAAGCATTCCTACTCTAGGTAATCACGGAGCCCAACGATCCGGGGTGACTACCTACTACTGTTGCTATCTCCCTCACTAGCCAATAGCCTTAGAATGATCTCGGCAACAACCATCAGGAGACCCAAGAGGCCGAGAAGAAGAGGTATCAGTTGTCCCGGAGCATTTGCGCTGTTGACGTTCTCAATGTGGTTCCATTCAATCGTGAGCTCAACGGCGCTGACGACGATGGGGGTGACAAGCAAGTCGAAAATGGTTTGCAGCTGCTTGAAAGCTAGAATGGCTAGCTTGCTAGTTGCCGGCTCGTAAGTAGTAAACTCAAACTCAGGGGTGGAGAAGCCTACCTCATTCTCCGCCATCTCCGGTTCCGCCCTCTTCTCCGCGCCTCTGACACTCTCCCGCTCGATGAAATCAAACCCGCTTCGGCCATTGACACGACGATTGTCCCTCCCACGATTGCAAAAATGAGCACAAGGTTGAATGCCCTAAATCCAGGACTACTCAGAGCAGCAGGCCGGAACACGAAACCAACCTGGTCCTGCAGCTCGCACGGGACGCCACCGTAGTCTCTGCCGTTGTGGTGTAAGTCAGACGACTCGACGCCCGAAAACCAGAACCACATCTGCAGCCCAACAACACAGGCCATAAAACACGTTTCCATGACCCCATACACATAGGGCCCGCTCATCGTCTCGGTATCGGCATCTTTGAACCCGAGGTGGTAGTAGTAGAAACCGCTGTCCATTTTCTTGTGGAAACAAGTGGCGACTCTCCAGATATAGTATGGGATTCGAACGTAACATGCGAGACCGGAGATCAGCACCATTGTCAGATACACCTCGGCGGCCGACAAGGCAGTGCTAGTCGTTATCGTGATGACCAGGCCCAGAAAGACGGCGCAAGCATAGATAAAATGCGTGACGAGCAGCACGATGAAGAGAGTCGGCTCGCAAAGCCATCGTGCGAGAGTAAGGCCGGCCCAGAGGAGGTAGAATGAGACCCGGATCCCGATGCCGTAGTATTCGGGCTTTCCAACGATCTTGCAGAGCATAGTGAGTATTCAGGCTGCAAATTTGGCCGTTCGATTCTGCAAAAATGTTCAGCACTGAACCGTCGGGGTTGGTTGGTCAATGTTGACATTCCATCCTCGGTGAGAGATATGTGAACCAGCGGTGTTGATGCCACGAGGAGCTTGGAGGAATCTAATTCCCAAGGGGATTTACAACGTGGCACCGGACGGCGCGTTGCTGGAGGGCCCAGTATCACCCCGTTCTTCTTTTCTTCGGCGCCATCCCCGCTTCCAATATCGGCGTGGAGAGGTAGCCCACAATGTTTTCGCTCACGCAGTGTGACAAGCCCACCTTCATCGTGCACAGCTTCGGACTAGAATGGCCATTGGCATATCTTTCAGTTGTCACTGGAAATCAGTGTAACGAAGAGCTAGATAGCTCCAATCAGCACCCTACCTCGGCGTCAATCGGGAGCATGCATTCCGAATCCCACTCGGACGATGGGGACCGGCTGGGAGTGGCAAAAAGAGAGAGTTCGATATTTAGACGGGTTTTGTCTTGCAAAGGCCCGTCAAGCTCCTGACAAAATGAACGAGCCACCAACACACAGCACGTGTGTTTTCCATGTTACTAGGGAGTGGAATAATGCATCTAGGTTACAAAATAATCTAGAGGCCTCGGTCGTTTTTTTCTTTTAAAAAAAAAAAAAAACATCACAATTTCAACCTAGGCATTCAAAAACACAAATCACTGGGAAGAACCGGCTCAAGTGCCAGTAGCGAGCTATTTACATCGCTCCCTTTTTTTTCCGTCGCCCGCTTGTCAATCTCTGTAGATGGATGGCGTTACGTTTTTCAGGCGCTGTGATGAAGAATTGCCATATCAGACCCACCTGCTGTGACAAAAACACACATTTTCGTGGTTTGGCGATCGTGGAGAAAAAAAAGCTACACGTACCTACCTAATACCGTGATTTAAAATAAAAGTAGAAAAATCTCACCGCCGAGCCTCACTTCCCGGTGGAAGTGAAGGCCGACGACTACATAAACCCGTGGGGTTCAAGTCCGAACTGGGCCCTTTTTCAGGCATATCACGACTTCTGCTATTAGGAGGTGCCGAACTCAGTGCCTACCCCACGGGCCGGGGCAGGCCTACGGCCAGAGTGACTTCTCGTGGGGCCATCAGTCTACAGTCTTTTACCACGGCGCCATCTGTCCAAGCCAGTTTTGCGTCCGCCGTTGAAAATAGAGGTCCTAGGTCCAATTCATGTACCCTCCTGCGAACTGCCACTTTGCCAGCTCCTGAAAGAGCATGTTCTTTTGGAGGGGCTTAGCCGCAGATTTCATGAACATAAGCCATGGTTGCACCTTCCTCATGAGTCGAATGGGAGCCGCATCCCAGGCGTACCTGCTCTTTTGACCACTTTTTACCTTCTCAGGTTGCTTCCAGATCTTGCAGTCTTCCCTCCGCTCCCTCAACTTCGACTGCCCTGGTCCTCACCCACCAAATTTTTGCTCGTTCTGAGTGCCGGAAGCCATCAACAAGCGCGGCCCTCGGTGGCCTTTGTAACCCCGATAATTCTTTCTCATATCGCCAGCCATGCCTCCTGCCATTAGAACTACCCCTGATTCTGACGAGCCGCCCATCAAGCGGCTCCGTGTGGAGAGGCCGCAACACCCTATTGTTCCTCCCTTAGTAAAGCTTCAGTCCCCACGGGGCACATTTGATAGCGCGAGGGAGTTTGCCTCGTCGTCATCCAGGAAGCAGTATCCAGACCGAGCCATCTCTTTCCGCGGCCTATTGTTCAAACAGAAAAAGCCCGAGGCCACCCCGGATCGAGGATCGGCTTTACGCAAAACACCTGGTCCCAGAACCTCGATTGCGCCCATCTTCAAGCAGAATGTTGCCTCCGCTTTTGAGGATGAAGATGCCCCGAGTCAACCTTTTACCTTCACTCTACAGCCACCAAGGGAGCCGACGCCAGACACCGACCCTGAAGACATGCTTCAACAGCTCAAGAGTATGCTCCCTGTTCCTGGCGTATGAAACGAAAATCTGACCATGGGCTTCAGAGCATTATGTAAACACAGCGGAAACGCTCGGTGAGCGTGTCCAAATGCGGATGGACCAGGGGCACGACGCTCTTTGCCGCAAGCTCCTCGATGCCGTTAAAGGCGAAGACGCCTTTCTTGCCGAAATAGACAAGCAACACAATATCCTCTGCCGTCCCTTGTCAGAGTATGTCATTCGTTCGACACTTGTTGATCCAGCCAGTGGCGAGGTTGACCCGGCCCAGGAAATCATGGTTGATAAACTTGTCACTGATGCTCAGCAACAACTCATCAAGTACGAGAGAGAACTTGGAGGACTTTGGAAGGAGTGGGAAGCTGCAGAGGCTGAGGTGGATAGGGTGTATCGCGAGACAACCGCCGAAGGGCATTTTGGACAAGGAGGGAACAAAGGCGTGGCTAGGATCTCAGAGATGCTGGATAAGTTCCGGGACGCCATAGAGAAGGAAGTCGAGGACGCAGAGGGAGACATTAACGAGTTGAGTAAGGCGGCCTTGGCAATGGCCAAAGAGATTGAGAAGGTGAGTAGCCAGTCATGGTGGGATGCTAGATCTCGAACTGACGTCTGCCCAGGATTACCGAAAGGCGACATTGCCCGATCTTCGCGTCTTCTTCCAGTCGATTGACGAGCCCTGAGCCAGTCTACGGGGGCTTTCAGTAGTTGATAAGCCCAATCTGGGAAGCTAACTTGGAGTTTTCTGCTTGGGAAGTTTTGAGGTAAACCTGTGGGGGGAGAGCATGCTGAGTATGAAGCTCGTGTAGCTTAATGGCATTTGTGCAATGCAATGACAGGGCGAGACGGAGTTGAGATTACAATACGGGCTAATTTGCTACACTATCCTCACAACCAGACATTTTCCAGTATCCCAACACCTCGTCAAGCCTCCCTATGCTCTCCTCCGAAAGAAGTCCTCTAATGTATCCCTTACGAATCTCCCCACCTCTTCTGGCCGACTCAACATGACCGTGTGCCCACCTTCGACCTCCCGCAACGTCGCCTCCCCGCCAGTATCCTTCACCAAGCCAACCAACATCTTCTACATCTCAACAGGCAAAGCCTGATCCCCCGTCGTAGCAAAAACCAACTCGGCGCATCTATCCACGCCAACGCCTTCAAAGACTGCGTCCCTAGCCTCGCCACCATCCTCTCCTGCTGAGGAGGCAGGCAAATCATGAAAAAAAAAAAAAAAAAAAAACTGCCTAGGATCAGCAACCAACACAGCAAACCCACTCTCGCTATCCGCCTTCCACGACGGAGGCGGCTTCCCGCCCGTTGGATCGAGGAATGCCATGCGCGTTTGCGCGGATCCCGTCGTGGTCATTGCGAAACCAAGAACGTAGCCCTTTCCTGGCTCCCGGTCAGCAATGGCAGCAGGGAGGGTGGGGCGCTTTGCTGCGCTGTGACCTGGTAATGCGCCGTATGAATGGACGACTAGGACTACCTCGTTTCCGAGGGCAGTTTCGGGTGTGATGACGGTGCGGACGGCCGTTATGCCGTCGTGGACGGTGCCGTGGGGGGAGTCGGTTGCTACGGAGGGGATGGAGACGGATATGGTTTTGAGATTTGGGGGTAGGTGGGAGACTGCGGTGTCCCAGACTGTGGGGGGGAACCAGGCGCCGTGGATGTAGATCAGAGTTGGGGTGGGCATTTGTTGAAGGGGACGAGGGGTTCAGGGGATGGGAGGAGGAAGTGAAGGATAGAGGGGAGGAAGAGAAAGAAGTGAATGGCGGGGAGCAGAATGTAGTGATGTTGGGGGAGGAATAGATGGCTTTTTTAATCTGTTTGAAGGGAGGTGGTAACGTGGAGTTTGGCGTGGGCTGGCGTGGACAGTAGACCACCTACAGCGTGTATGTCAACTGAATGTTATGTGAACCCGGCCACTCCCGGACCGGCAGAGTCAAGAAAACAGGGGCCGGTTCCGGGGTCTTCTCGCCCCGCTGCAGTCCGTCGTGTGTCTTGAACCATCTGTTCCCGTTCTTGGCGCCCCGAGGGCTCGCAGCTTGTTTTCTAGCTCACGATTTGCGCGCGGCGAGATATTGATTTCCAAAAAAGTTCTAGATTCAAACGCAATGCTTTCTGTAGATGGGCTGGACAATATCAACACCTCCAAAACGCCAAGCCTCGTGTCATGCCGCCGCCGACCAACGATGCTGAATGCTCCTATTTTGATCCTACTCCTTGGTAACCACAACGCCCCATTCGTGCTGTTCGTTTCCGTACATGATATCCATCATCCATCCCTTCAGCTTGGCTGTGTAGTCGCCAATCTCCCCGGTATTACCCATGGGAATCGACACATCCTTGCCACGGTGGTGAATCAGCGACACAGGGCAGACGAAGAACTAGCGGGTAGTCAGTAATGAATCCATATAGGTGCTTCGAGAGGGGAAAACAGACAGCAGTGCCGGCCGCAAAGGCCTCAACGATCCTTCCTTCCCGATCAGCCTCGAGAACTTCGTCGATCGTATATCGTCGCTCCACAACCTCAAGATCACCACCCAGCCTCTCCTTTGCCAACTCGACGATGCTACGGCGTGTCACGCCGTCCAAGATCAACCTGTCATCGAGAGGGGCTGTCACCAGCTGCGTCTTGCCCTCCTTCGTCTTCCAAACCACGAAGAAGTTACTCGCGCCAGCCTCGGTGCAGTATGCCTCGGGTCCATACAGCCAGAGGATCTGACCGAAGCCGCGCGCGCGTGCCTCCTGGGTAGCAAGGAGACTAGGCCCGTAGTTCGCGCCGACCTTGGCGTAGCCGAAACCACCAACCCAAGCGCGGACCATGTCCTCGGGACTGGTGTGGAGCCTCATGCCGCCGGCGGGGGAATCCATGCGCGGCATGAAGCTGAGAGTGATGAAAAGCAGGGCTTCCTTGGGTGCCTGGACGCCTAGTTGCGGCTGCGTGCCGATGACGGCCGGCCGCACGTAGAGGAAGGAGCCGGGACGGGAGCGAGGCAGCCATTTTGGCCCATCGACTGCCGCGAGCTTGATGATAAGCTTCTCCAGCTCCTCGGGCTCAAAGCCCGGAAGGGAGATGCGGAGAGTCGACATCAGCATACGCTTGGCGTTGAGATTGGGACGGAACAGGCGCAGCTTGCCATCGAAGCCGCGGAAGAGCTTGAGACCCTCGAAACACTCTGTTGCGTAGTGAAGCACTGAAGCCGTCGGCATCAGGCTCAGGGGCCCGTAGGGCTTGAGCTCAGGGGATTCCCACCCAGTGGCAGCGCGCCACGTGCAGGTGATCATATGGTCTGTGCAAATAGTCTCGTTCCCCGAGTTGGCAGTTGCCTCGTCTGGGACCTCACGCGCCGTAAGGTCGGCGAGCTTGACCGTCAGCTTGGAGGCATCGAGCTCCCCAGGCTTGGCCGCGCTGCCATTGGTGCCGTTGGCGTGGCCGTTGGTGTGCCCATTGGTTTTGCCGTTTGTGGAGGGCGTCTGCTCAGCTATCCTGTGATCGAGGGCCGACGAGGTGAGGTCTACATCCTGCTCGCCCGCATGGTCCTTGGGCGTCGTTTGAGTCATCATTCTGACTTGTGGTGTGGGCCGGGTGAAAAAGCAGGGCAGGGTAGGGAGCGTGTGTCGAAGGAGACAAATCTAGACGGTGCCTGGCCTGGCAGAACAATGAGGGAGGGACAGTCGGCTTGCGGGACGTGGCACAAAGATATGGGAGATAAAAAGAAGACCACGAGGGGACAGGTGACCGAGAGCCGTTGAGAAAGCTTCCAATTAAGGTTCTGGAAGACCAGATAAGTAAAACAATGTCGGCTCTAGGTCGGCACGGCGGTGGCAGGTGACCCATTGGCCAATTGGCGCTTCCTGGGGCTCCCCAGTCAAGTGGAGGGCGTAGACGAACATGATGTCAAAACTCGATGCACCCCTGGAGGAGCCGGGGGCCACTTGGCGCCCTAAAGCAGGCAAAGTATCGGTCTGGGTCCCTTCTATGCCGGAGGTAGGCGCTATGTCCGCTTCTACAACCTGGCAAGCCGACATAAAAGGACCCGAGAATCCGCTCGTGCCGTGACAGTACCGCAACGTCCGGCAAAGGTGGCATGCTATGGCCATCCCGCGGCAAGGACGGCTGCGGCGTCATCCGTGGGGCTACTGTTGGCGATACCGGTATATCGTTTCATCTGTCCGAGCTCGCACCGTAGCCCCGATCGCGGCAGCGCGGGAGGCGAACATTGTCGCCCTCTGAGTCAAGAGGATGGCACAACATCCCGAAGGAGGCGAGCCTTGCGGAGCCGCACTGCTAGGCTCTGCGAGCCCACAATATCTCGTTGCCGACCTCGCACATTTGCTGAAGCGTTTGATCCAAGCATGGTATAGAGAATAAATTCCCCACCGCCTCCCGGTGAATTGACCATTGAAGAGCATGGGACTGGATGAATGACCGATACAAGACGCGGGCAAGCGTCGTTGATGGAGTGTGTGGAATTTTCCGAATCAGTGGGCGGAATCTGTGATTTGACGGCGATTGGGCCGAGGATAGCCGCGACCCCGGCGGCTTCTTTATCGCGACCTTTTAGCGCCATTCCCCGAACAACGTCAGCACCTTCCTTCCGTGCCGCCTCCACTGCGGGATGCCAGCTGGCGGATGGATTGGGGGTGAGAGCTTGGGGGTCGAGCCTTCCCCGGGCTTGACTTCCTTCCCGGGGTCAAGCGCTAGCCACACCTGAGGCCCGATCGGGTTCGGGATCGCAACCCACCGGAACTGTGCCGATCGTCCTCGATTTCCAGATAAGAGACCTATCCCGCTGCCAGCTTGCCGAACCCGTCCTGCCGTCTGCTGTTGTTCCTCGGCAGCTCCAGCAGGCACGTCCACGTGGAAATTGGGCTGTCCAGGCGGACTGACACTGCGTCATCCCTCTTCTCGTGTCGACCCGTTGGGGCGCTCATCGAATGCCAGCAAGCACTCTGTCTGATGGAGTGTCATCGCCCCTGCATCGACTTGACACGCAGCCATGACAGTGGCTGTGGCTTGCCTGAGAAGGTCGCCGGGATGGACCCGAGCATCCATCATCCGCTGGATGTTGTCGAGATGAGGACGAAGCCTTCCGGTGGGTGATCCGTGACCGGCGTGGTGTCGCCGCACTCTCGTTTTTTCTTCGGGGTGAATCCTGTCGTGCAACGATCCTGTAAGCGTGGAGTTGACGCGCTGACCAGACGCTCTCCAGCCAGGTTCAGAAGAGCCACAGCTCGCATACCGGATCCTGTTTTCCCTTTTTCGGGTAAATATATGCCTGTCATCTAGTGATGCCAGATGGCACAAGCCGGAAGCGCTATGCTGCACGTCTGCGTCCTGCCGCCGTGATTGGCCCCCTGAGCATCACCAAGTCGTGTGGTTGTCGCCCAACCTGCCCGAACCCCAACCCCGAACCGCAAATGCTCAGGTACTTCTTCACCTTGAACTGCAGTCTGTATTCGCTGCATTTTTAAACCGTGTATATCGCGCAGTCCCCCATGACCGGGTCATCCGCCAAGTTACTTTCTTTTTCTACGCCTCCTCATCTGTCGTTTGCGAGAAGGACCCAGCCATGTCGACCAAGGATTCAAAAGAGTCCAAGGAGCCCAAGGAGCTAAAGCACCGCCCCGAGGCCCTCCGGCAGCCCCAGCGGAAGGACTCGTTCACCACGGTCCTGACGTACCTGCAGGGAAAGACGCTGCCCCCTCGAGTGGCTTCTACACCCTCGACAGCCTCGTCCACCCCGACCCAATCCGCCCCGGCCTCACCGGTTCAGGGGTTATCAAAGCCACGGAGGCACAGCCATGGCCCCGACATCAAGAAGAAGGCACGTAAAAGTTCAACTACGTTTCGAAGGTTTTCCTTGTCGAGTCTCGCAGGGATCCAGGAGGGAGCAGGTACTAAGACAAAGCAATCGAAGGCGCCAGAAGGACCACAGGGAACAACAGCAACAACGACAGCCCCCAAGACAGCCAAAAGCGGCTCTTCGGAGAAAATTAATAAGACGATCCGAGAAACACCGGAGCTTCGAAAGAAGAAGTCGCAAAATGAGCTTGCCGGGAACGGCCAGGAGACGAAAGCTCCAAGGTACAATCCCATCACGCCAAGTTCGGGAGCCGGGGATTGGACAAGACTGACCATGCTGGTATGCAACTGTAGGTCACCTCCACCGATGCCCAAGTCTATCCTGCGCGTTTCAAGCCCTGATGGGACTAGACCGCCCCCAAGGCACATACGCTCCTATTCCACCTCGGCAGCGAATCCCGAGTTTGGGCAGCTAGCAGACGCCACCGGATTATGCCCCATCTCCCCTACTGACTCTTTGTTTGCCGGGTCGAACCCGGAATCTGGCACCCTGTCACAACCGACCTCGCCTGTTCTCCGGCCTCTGTCACCTGGCGCCACTGTGCGGTTCGCCAAGGCAACCGTACATCGAGTAGATGTTGGGCCTGGGCGACGTTTCGCCCCAGTAAGACGCAGGAGTAAGAGCACCGTGACATACATTGCGCCTTTGGATCCCGTGTCCAATGCGCCCAAGGTCCACTTACAGAGCCCCACAAAGCTTCGACGCCACCAAGAGAACCAAAAGGCCATGGGCAGGTATTGGCAGCGCACCGAAGAGGAAGAGGCACAGTGGAGAGCAGAGGCGGAAAGGCGAGCGGCCGAAGAAGCAGAAAGATATCGTGCCGAGCCGGCAAGCCCCCCCTCCAAGGCAGTAGAGCCACATCAGCAGTCCTGGGCGGCGAGGCTCACAGCGCTGGACAAGCTGCCCCCTTTAGACACTGTTACCATTCCACTCCTGGACAAGACTGAGTCGTTAGCCAAGTCGGATGCCGACGACAAGTTGGAAACCGTCCTGGCATCGGATTCGGATGATTCTGATGCCGAGTCGGACGGCGGTGCGAGCACTGCCGTGGATGATTTAGACGTATCGATTAGCCCGGCAAAGCCGATCGCTGCCCGTGAAAAGGGACGCAGTGCCGCTGAGACGAGGAAAACCGAGACGGGAGGATCATCTAACGCAGGAGAAGCTTCAGGAGGATCTCAAGGAGGTGCTGTTTTGGCCCCAGTGGAGCCAGAAAGGGAACAGGGAAAACAGGGGCCAGAGGAGGACGACAATCCAGCTACAGGGACCTCAGACAATGTCTCGACGGAGAGCGCCGCGACGCGGGCTCTCGCACAGGAAACTACCACAAAGGTCGGCACGCAGGTTCAAGCACTGGCACCAACAGCGAAAGCAGCCGAGCAACCAAAGGCCGAGCCAATAGCCGGGGGTGCGGTCTTGGACAAGCCAACAAAGCCAGAAATGAAGAAGGAATCCGCGACAGCCCCCGCCGTATCAGTAAGGACAGACGGAGTTGCTCGGCCACTCAAGGCAGAAACGCCTCGACCACAAGCAGCTCCGTCGGCGATAACGAAACCATCACCCACCACAACAACGACCAAAGCACCAGTCCAGCCCGGGCCCGAAAATCCTAGGAGGTTTAGCCGGCACCTGGAACGATCTTTTTCTCCAGAGCCGTTCAGAGAGAGGTCGCTGTCCAGGCCTTCATCCCCGGCCCTTAAGCACAAGAAGTCCATGGCCTCTCTTGCAGGTGGAAATCACCTCCATCTGTCCGGAAGTCGAAGGGCCCGACGGTATCTTGGTGACCAAAAACAAGAGATCGCGGCGTAGGCTTTCCCTTACGGGCCCCCATCCCATCGTCCACCATCACTCGTTTTTGGGCTTAAGTGTGCAGCATAGTGTAGAACCCAAAAAGCTCCTTTGTGTAGTGTAGTAACATTGTCATCGTGTCTCTCAATACAGCAGATACATCTTCGAACCTATCAAGACAACGCTCTTGCTCCCAAGTGCCTGAGACGGGGTATATGAAGCAAATCGCACCGTCACGGTCATGCTTGCCCCCCGTAAATGACCAAAAGAAATCGTGGTATCTAGATCCAGTAAAACACAGCCAACCCAATCCTATCAACCAAACTCCGGCTCCCATGTTGTTGTTGAACTAACCCCAAACGAGATGATGATGATCACATCAGACCTCCTAGCACTACCTTCCCTACGTTTGCCACCTCGCTCTTGACGCCAGCCCTGCTGGTGTCCTCGAATTCTTTGATGATATTCTGGATCAAGATCTTCCTGACTCTAGCGTCCACTTTGGAGAACAGGTCTGCCACGTTTCCGCTGCATTCCCTCGGCGTAGGCATCAGTACCAGCAGCCTTGTGTAGGTATCGATCAGGACATCACACAATGTGGCGAAGGTCTCAAAAAAGTCGGGGTCAAACGGCAGACTGGGTGTCAAAAGATGCGTATACTCCTCGCCTGGCAACAGGTCCGTCTCGGACGACGCAAAGTTGATGACGCTTGCGGGAGGGACTGATGGTGCGACACTGCCGCCGCCCGAGGAGCTCGGTAGGGAAACGGTGCTCCCCGGGTCCGGAAGGTCGAGCGGGAGACCCGTATCTAAAGCAACAGGTCCGGAGCCAGCGCTGACGCTCCCCGAAGTGGCATTGCTAGACCGTCGACCTTTGGCGAGGGACGGCGTGGTACGGCGGAACATGTGGGGGAGGCGGGCGCGGGAGAGCGACGAGGCCGAGGTGCCCGTCTCGGAATGGAGGGCTTGGAAGGCCTCGAATTCTACAAAGAGGGTGTAGAGCGAGCGGAGGAAGTCGGCGGCGTTGTTCGAGTTGAGATCGGTAACCGTCGGGAGAGAAATGCCAAGGAGGAGGTAGTTTGTTGCGCGGCGGGCGAGCTTGCGGCTGTCAAAGTAGGCCATCCGGACGATCTCCGGTTTGTCGAACTGGACGGTATTGAACCAGTACACTTTTCCCTCATGGCTAAATCCGCGTATTAGTCTCTGCTTCAGAAGGGCGAGGGTTGTGCGGAGGCAACATACGCTTTGCGGAGGTAGTCTAGGGTTGATATTCGCTTGTTCACCGTGTCGAGGATGTTGTTGTGGATAACGCTCAGCTCACTCGACTGGCCGGGCAGGACGGAGGCGGGCGGCCCCAGCTGACCACCCGAAGCGGCCGAGTAGCCGTTCACCGGGGTGGGCGCGGTCCGGCTCAGCATTTTCGAGAAGCTGTCGATCGAGGCAGGCGACTGGAGGGCTTCGGTGTCACGCGAAAGTTTGGCAGCGGCGGCAAGTGCAAAATCGGGAAGCGGCGGGATCGAGTTGTCGCCAGAGGTGACTAGCTGAAGGCCAGAGGTGGAGCCATTCGCACCCGACGAGTTGGCGCGTTTCTTGCTCGACTTGCTCGGGGATGAGGCTGAGAAGGATGCTTTGCGGCCAAACGAAGGTCGCCGGTCGCGATCCTTGTGGAGAAGATTGGGTTGGCGGGGGCTGCTGTCGATGCCTGCAAGAGACGCAGACACGGCGTCCCCCGAGCTTGTTGTTGGTCGCGCTTTGGACGGAGAGCCTGAGGTGAGGTTGCTACTGCCGTTTCCGCTACCGAAGAGGGATGAAAAGAATGGAGCGGCGGCCTGTGTCGGCGTTGCCCCCGACCGCTGCATGTCTTGTATTTCGTTCTCACAAAGACACCTTGTAATTATGAACGCTGCGCCGTTTCGTCATTCGGTGCCGCCAATGGATTTAGTGCGCCCCGTTTTTGCACGGCGGTTCAGCGTTGAGCGCGTGGTGATTGGCGAAAATTAGGGGGGTTGATGCAAGGAACCGGATCTTGTGTTCTAGGGGACTGTGGGTTATGAGGCTGGGTATCGGCATCCATGCACGAGAACACTTTGTCGGTGTTGGCGATCAAAGGTGAAAAGCGGGATGAGGTCTGGAAAAGCACCTATCTTATTGCAGAGAGTCGTCAACCTAGAAGTCTGGGGACGGCCTTGGAGAGACGGCAAGACCAGGGGTTTCCCATGTGGGTGGTATGGCTTTGAACCATGGACCATGTGGTAACGGGCCGCTTTGATGGTTCCAGTCGGCGAGCCTTGGATGCTGTTTCTCAGGGAATTTGACTTTTCGCGGAACCCGTTGCCCCTCTTGGACTTCCATGACCAATTCAGCCGCCAGCTGATGGGACCAGTTGCCGGGGAGAGGGACGAAGAACCCGGGAATCACCTGGGTGAAGAATCGGTGGGCGAGTGATTTGGCGGAGATGGGCAGCTTGCCGTTCCCTCGTTCGATGAGTTTGGCTCTTGTCATTGAGCTAGAATCATGGAAACCAGGCAGGGCCCTGGGTCAGGAACCCGGGCTTCCTTGGGCGGCCAAAGACCGATGCGGGGGAGGACGGATGGCGGCAGGTGCAGTGGGTTGTAGCCCCACCAAGTTTTTAAGGTGAGGCGCCTGAGGGCCCGACATCGCATGTGATTGTGTCGATCTGCTTCATGAAATCTCACCGACAGAGCTGCGTTTTACTTCGATACCTTGTGCCTGAAGCAATAGCCATATAAAGCATCTACTTTCTGGTCATAGTTGAAGGTACCACAATTTGCCGACAATCAGAATACGCGAAGTCCACCTCTTGTGCCAACCTAGTCCCAGTCCAAGCCCAAACTCAAACATCAAAGCGCCGACCAGTTACTCAATTGGCCAAACCGGAGCATCTCCAAACATGGCCAACACAGATCCCAAGCACCCACCTGGGGACCCCGCACTCGAACTGCTTGAAGGGCGGCTCTGGGTCGACGGCTGCTTTGACTTTTTTCATCACGGTATGACCCTCTCGTTTGGCCAATGAGCATCACTAACACCCCCCTTTAGGACATGCGGGTGCTGTGGTTCAGGCCCGTCAACTCGGGGATGAATTGTATGTGGGTGTGCACTCGGACGAAGCCATCCTCGAAAACAAGGGCCCAACAGTCATGACACTGCAGGAGCGGCTGCTGGCCACCGACGCGTGTCGATGGGTGACCAAGTCTATTCCGTATGCCCCTTACGTGACCCAGTTGGACTGGATCAGCCACTACGGTTGCAAGTATGTGGTTCACGGTGATGACATTACCTCGGATGGCAGCGGTGAGGACTGCTACAGATTTGTCAAGGCCGCCAACCGGTTCAAGGTGGTTAAGAGGACACCCAGCATCTCGACCACCGACCTAGTGGGACGGATGCTTCTCTGCACTCGGGGCCATTTCATCAAGTCTCTCGAGAAGGTGCTAGCCGGTGAGGAGGGACATGGCACAGAGGCCGAACGCAAGGCAACCGGTGAAGCGATGAAGGACCGGATCAAGCTCTATGCCACTGACGAGACAGCAAAGAACCCCGGGGTCGATGTTTGGTTCTGGTCTGAGAACGACGAAAGTAAGAAGGAGAACA
Source organism: Cercophora sp. LCS_1 (assembly GCA_036250225.1). Taxonomy (NCBI): domain Eukaryota; kingdom Fungi; phylum Ascomycota; class Sordariomycetes; order Sordariales; family Lasiosphaeriaceae; genus Cercophora; species Cercophora sp. LCS_1. Next base: position 1,111,608 of record JAPZLL010000003.1, read on the forward strand.
CCGAAAAGCCGGGTGGCTTCTTCAAGGAGCTTTTCAAGGGCAAGGGACCGCGGCCTGGCCAGCGAGTGGTTTATGTCGATGGTGGCTTCGATCTTTTCTCTAGCGGACACATCGAGTTTCTACGTCTGGTCACACAGGCAGAGGAGGACCTCGCCAGGAAAGAGGGCTGGTATTCTCAACAGGCCATTGACGAGAGGAAAGGAAAAGGCGCCGACTATGGTCCCGTTTACGTCGTTGCTGGCGTGCACGACGACGAGGTTATCAACACCTGGAAGGGAGTTAACTACCCCATCATGAACATTTTCGAGCGTGGGCTCTGTGTTCTCCAGTGCAAGGTAAGTGGTTGCGCTGTTTTTACACCTCGGAAACTGCTGCTGACCTGGCACAGTACATCCACGCCGTCGTGTTCGGTGCACCTTTTACCCCAACCATCTCATACCTGACCTCACTTCCCTGGGGCACGCCGGATGCGGTTTACCATGGGCCAACGTCCTTCATGCCACACAGCGAAGATGTTTACACCGCGCCCAGGGAGTTGAAAATCTACCGAGAGATAGGCCGCCACGAGTTTAAGGATGTAAATGCCGGAACCATCGTGCAAAGAATCATGAAGAGCCGAGACCTCTATGAGGCCCGCCAGAAAGCAAAGGGGATGAAGGCTGACATCGAGGCTGCCCACAAGCGGAGGGAGCAACTCGAGAGCGAGCAACGGCAGAAAGAGGCCAACCTGAGATAACGTGGGAGTGCGCGTACCTCATCAAAGAGCGTGTGATATGTTAGGAACCGCATCTGGGTGTAGAGTGGAGGCATATGAAAAAAACGACGAGTCCTTCAACGGGCTGTGATGCAGGCAGATGGACGAACGCATTGATGTGGATATCAACTACCTAAGATAATATATATAGAATAAAGCATGATTCGAGATTCATCAGATACCATAACGCATTTGTAGTCCTCAATGACATTGCGCGACGATTTACGCCGGCAACACCTCAGAGCTTGACTCTATAATGTAGATATCATCACGTGAATCTGAATCCCCCCAGAGCTCACTGAATCAACGCTGTCAAACGCACCTTTGGGTAGTGGCGAAGGACAGAAGGCCTCCATCGAAGCCCAGAAGTTTCGGCGTCCAGCCACTTACCCGTCAGGCTAGGAAGACATTATCGAAAAGAGTTTGAAGAACCCCTCGCACCAAGAATAAGCCCCGTCGAGTAACTCGGACCTCGGAAGTCGAGCAATCGCATTTCTGTGAGATCTTGACGAGATTTCTCGAGCCAACTTTGACGCCTCCAGTCCAGACTGTCAGCGTCAACCCACCATCGAACCAACTCCTACCGTGAGGGCAGAGCATCCGCCCCAGCAGCCAGAGCGCGGACTCATATCTTCGTCCATGTGGTCTCTAACCCGGGAATGTGAATGCCTGCTACTCAGCAGGAAAAGAGAATGACGGTCGACTTCGCGATGGGTCGGGCTGAACAAGACAGACAAAAGACAGGCGGCCGAGATCAGCCGCAGTGCTTCTATGGCGGCGCGTTTCCGCAGTCTGCTTCAGTGAGTGGCAGATGTCCGGGGACTTTCTCCCAAAGCGTTGGTTTGAAAGAAGAGCACCGAAGTGCCTATCTCTCCGTTCGTGAGCTTCGAAAAGCGATTTGTCGGACGAGGGGTTCTTAAAGAAGAAGAGAAAAGTTGAAGCAGATGCGGCTCTGAGATTTTCTTTTAACCTCCGAAAATTCGAAAGTGGGGCCATGCTTCTGGCCCACCCCACCATTCAACAGGCACCACCAGCGCGGGCAGGCAACTGTCCGGGTGTGCGTATAGCGGCCCGAGCTTTCAAACTTGGCGCGGCGCACGCGCTTGGCTTTGAAGCGCTTCGCAAACCGCCAAACTTCGCGAACCAAGCTTCCTGCCACCGCAACTGACAAGTTGGCGAACGACAGCCAGCTCCAGTCCAGCTAGCGCCCCGAAAGAAACCGTTTCGAACGACTACAAGCAAACTCGGACTACCGGTTACTCGGCAGTCTCCAACCCGTTTTGAGCCGCGTTTGCCACGATGTCGGGCCTCTTTGGAGCATCGTCGACCGCGGCGACGAACACGCTCGGCGACCTGAAGAATGATGTCGAGCTGGGCAACCCGCCCGAGGACAGCATTTCGGATATTGCGTTTAACCCAAACCCTACGGATCCAAAGGACTTCCTCGCTGTGTCCAGCTGGGACAAAAAAGTTCGCATTTACGAAATCCTGAGCAACGGTCAAGGTCAACCCAAGGCGCAGATCGAACACGATGCTCCTGTATTCTCGGTCGACTTTTCCAAGGTGCGTCTTTTGAACCCCCCATGCCCCAACTGAGAATCCCGCTAACCTACACACTAGGACGGCACAAAAGTCATCTCCGCCGGCGCCGACAAGCAGGCCAAGACCCTCGATCTCAACACCGGCCAAACCGTACAAATCGCCCAGCACGAGCAACCCATCCGCTGTGTTCGCTACTTTGAGGCCAATGGCACACCAATGGCTGTCACCGGGTCCTGGGATAAGACGGTCAAGTACTGGGATTTTCGACAACAGACCCCCGCAGGGAATCTGCAGTGCCAGGAACGTGTATACACGATGGACGTTCGAGACAATCTTTTGGTGATCGGAACCGCGGACAGATATATCAACGTGGTCAACCTGAAGGACCCAGTCAAATTCTACAAGACACTGCAGAGTCCACTTAAGTGGCAGACACGAGTGGTGAGCTGCTTTACCGACTCACAGGGCTTCGCTATCGGTAGTATCGAAGGTCGTTGCGCCATTCAGTATGTGGAGGACAAAGATGCCAGGTTAGTTTCCGTGCCCATTCAACCGCGGAGAGCTCGCTAACATGCAATAGTCTCAACTTCTCTTTCAAATGCCACCGTGACCCCCCACAAGGCAACGTCACGAACGTGTATGCTGTCAACGATATCTCATTCCACCCACAACACGGTACGTTCAGCACTGCCGGTAGCGACGGCACCTTCCACTTCTGGGACAAGGACGCCAAGCACCGTCTCAAAGGGTACCCCAATGTGGGCGGCAGCATCACAGCAACAACGTTCAACAAGACGGGAAGCATCTTCGCGTATGCTATCAGCTACGACTGGAGCAAGGGCTTCCAGGGTAATACGACCGGCTACCCGAACAAGGTCATGTTGCACCCCGTTCAACCTGATGAGTGCAAGCCGCGCCCGAGTGTTAAGAAGAGGTAGAACCAGCATATTGTGAGGGCCCGTGTGTGAAAATAAGTTGGCTGGAGAGTGGAGCGAGTGCTTGGAGGCCCAGGGCTTACCCTGGTGTTATTTATTGCGACTGGGAGATGATTGGTATCAATGGGAGGTGATCAAGTCAAGGCTTTAGGGGGCGGGTTTGAGTCCGGTGCTCGAACTGAATCAAGGAAGCGTGAGGCGGGCAACAACCCAGGGATGCGGATACGGGCTGACAACCATGGAAACCAGAACAATTTGATGGCTATAGGCAGCTTTTTCTGCTGTAGAATAGATAGGTTAATATTTTTTCACAGTGGCAACTAATTCCATATCGGATGTTGCACCAAAGTAGTCCTTGAATCCTCAAAGGACGCAGATTACAAACAAATAAGCCAAGTCGTCAACTCATCCCACAAGATATATGTGCCGGTTTCAAACCATCACAATGAGTGATAGCTGCCTCAATGGCCCAAAAAAAAAAAAAAGAATGAGTGGCACCAGCGAGTCCTGTTCACCCACGGATCACCAAGCCCGGGTGCGCCGCTTAAGCCAGCGATTTTTTGTCTCCAAAGACATCATCCACAAGCCCCTTCCAGATGTCTCTCAACATGCCTTGGCCCTCTTCGTCCGGTTCCCTGTGGAGGTCGTGGGCAAATTTGAGCTCCACGCCATCCACGCCCATCCCTTCTACCTCAGTCAGGGCTGAAGGCAATACCAAGTCTGGGTTGGCAGCAACGACGCTGATCTCTGCGCGCGGAAGTGGTGCGTCAGCGGCCTCGGGCAGATGCGTGCCGGCCGGAGGGGAGCGGTTATCCGGGAGAAGAGGAACGCGGATGAAGAAGGGATCGGGACCAGACGACTCGGGGGAGAGATCTGGGAGAATGGCACTGTCCAGGGGAGAGGCGGTGAACTGGTTGGGACGTGATTTGGGAGCCGAGGTGCGGAAGCCCTGCATCAAGGGCACGGTGCGGACGGTAGAGGGTACGGGGCGATGCGGGGTTGATGCGGTGGAGTGCGCGCGGGTGGTCTGAGGTTTAGGATGTCAGTTGATGTGTGCTCTCTTGGATCAGAGGAAAATTGGCAGCTCATACCTCGGCAGAGGGTGAGTCCTCGGCGGATGCGCTGGAAGCTAGCTTGGGAGCTCTACTTTTCCTGCCCGTCTGGGGGCCGGAAGCTGTTGCTGCCTTTGCTCCATTGTTGAGGAGATGGGTAGGTCGTGCGATTGAGGGGGTGGTGCTGATTGACCGGGTGAATTTGGAGATGGGAACTGTTAAGCGCGACGACATGGTAGACGTGTGCTGCAATACGGCACAGCAAACTTAGGATTGGCAAAAGATGATGGCTTGATGGGGGAGAACGGTGCTTCGCAACGACTTCAAACGACAATTGCGAACAAAGAACTGAGATGACGAGAGCACACGCAAGCTGTGGATGAACAGCAGGAGAGACCAGTGTGGAGGGTGGATGCAGAGTTACGATTCAGGCATGAAATTGGAACGAGGGTGAGGGGAGGGTATCGGTATAAGTGATGACGGTCCAGTCAGATCGGAGGTCCGATCTTGAACCCGTCCCGACTTGGGTTGGCTCCAGGTACCTTTCCACTGCTGAGCCTCCCTGAAAGGTACACGCGTTGGTACCTGTGGATCATCCAATTTGAGAGTCATGATGGTTTCACCAGTCTGCGAGATAAGAAACGAATCCGAAGGCCGATGCCATTGATGCCATTGCGGCCGTTTGCCTGTGATGCACTGGCGTTGAGCTTAAATGTGCTTCATCTGCGCCTCTCGACGTCAATACCGGAGCATAAACCTTCTCCCGGGACGTCTTCGAGTCCCTGATCTCAAAGAATGATCACACTCACGCTCGAGCAACGACAACCCGCGCTGGTTCTCTTGTCCCATCCCCAACCAACCACAAATGGTTCGCAATCGTGTCAAACAAAAAAAAAGGCGGTCAGTCGAATTGTTGAAGGAGCTTGGGCCACTCAGCCTTAACAAAGCACCCAAGCGGCAGGAGAATCGCTTCTTGGGGTTTAGCGTTCATGTCAACAAAAATCTCGGGGATAAACTACCGAATCTGTTGTGGGTCTCTCTTCTTGGTCTCGATTTCCTTGGGAAAAGGTGAACCGAGCCAAGATTCTGACCGTGTAAGCCTCATTGACAAAGTGATTTTTACCTGTTGTTACCTGTTGGTCTCGTCAAGAACTTTGATTTCTGGTGTTTAACCGACGACAACAACTTGATTGACCACGTGGTTGATGAACGCATCCCCATTGGTGTGACGCGCATAACCCTAACCCTCGGTTAGAAGAGAACGCAAGTAGCACGACCTTTCAGTTAGATCCACTCGTACAAAGGTTTATCCCGGACACCTCTCAAACATAGTGTGCAGGAGAGGGTTGTCGTGGGCACCTGTCATGACTGATGAAGCTCGGATGCCGGGGAAGGGGGCGACTCCAAGATGGTACCAGTCCTTTATTCGGGTACCTATCAAGACAAAAAAAAACTTTCATCGAGGGCCTCACAGGCAGAGCTCTGAACACCCTTGCAACCTTCTCTTGGAAATTGTCCCAAACATACCAAGCACGTGCTTTCTTGAACTGGCAGGTCTACAGTCTCTCCGATCCGTCAATCAATGTCGAAATAGTCTCGTTCTCGTATTGGTAGGTAAGGCACCTTACTCGCATCACATCATTCAGCGAGCTAGGGACTGGTTACGATCGGCGGGCTGCTTAGTAGGATGAATAAGACTATTTCACGCAGAACGAATATTAGACATTTCTGGTCTCCTGCTCTGCCGTTTTTGAGACTGTATGCTGGGGAAAAAAAAAACAGAAAATTCCACGATTGTGTGCCACGACAGCTTCCTGTCTGTATGACTTTGAAGGGATTCTAATTGGTTGTTGGCTGACAGGGGTCATCAGTTTGGCTGTTGCGCCGCACTGTGCGATCGCTTCAGAGGCTCGACATCCAAGTCGAGAGAAGCGAGAAAAAGAGTGATAGAACGATGAATAACACACCCATATTCAAATTCAAACGTGTATTGGTAGTAAAAAAAAAGAAAAAGAAAAAGAAAAGAAAAAAAAGGCGTGTGTGATGTGAGAAAACGGCGTGCACTGCTCTTATGTACGGTGCGCGGAAGAGGGGATGGGATGTGCCATTACCCCGGAATCTGGGGGTCTCGCCGGTCCGGGCATCGGAGACCTTAGCGGTCTTGGAAGCGGGCGACAATGCCGCAACCGACTTTTTTTTTCCCGTTGCAAACCACCCCGCCAACTCGTCACGTCGCCGGCCACGAGGGACCACAATGAGGCCAATTGATCTCGCCAGTCGATCTGGCATTGCCCTCAAGGTATGCAACCCTCTCTTGACCGCTTCCCCGCGTTTGCAACTGACCACCACCCCTCCAGAGGGCATTCCACGCCCAGCGGGCACGTCGGCTCGTGAGCACACGACACTACTCTAACGGGCCCCTTTTGCCACCGACGTACGAGACGCTCTACAACAAGTACTCCGAGGTTCGCCGTGTACTGGGTGCGCAACGTCTGACCCTTGCGGAGAAGATCCTGTACAGCCATCTCGACAATGTTGAGGAATCGCTTCTCACCAACACGACCGGCGGCCGGGACATCCGCGGCAAGGCCAACCTGAAGCTCAAGCCCGACCGTGTCAACATGCAGGATGCCTCAGCCCAGATGGCCCTTCTGCAGTTCATGTCGTGCAATCTTCCCCAGACCGCCATCCCCGCCAGCATCCACTGTGACCACTTGATTGTAGGCGCTCGCGGCGCCGATGATGACTTGTCAGCCGGCATCAAGACGAACCACGAAGTTTTCGATTTCCTCGAGTCGGCCGGCAAGAAGTATGGTATCGACTTTTGGCCGCCCGGTGCTGGTATCATTCACCAGACCGTGCTCGAGAATTATGCCTTGCCCGGTCTGATGATGCTTGGAACCGACAGCCACTCGCCCAACGCTGGCGGCTTGTGCACAATCACAATTGGTGTTGGTGGAGCTGACGCTGTTGAGGCTCTCGTCGGCGCCCCTTGGGAACTCAAGGCGCCCAAGATTCTTGGAGTCCGTCTGACGGGCAAACTGAACGACTGGGTGTCTCCCAAGGACGTCATTCTCCACCTGGCTGGTCTTCTTACAGTTCGCGGCGGCACGGGTTACATTGTCGAGTACTTTGGGCCTGGTGTCGAGACGCTCAGCTGCACTGGTATGGCAACCGCCTGCAACATGGGTGCTGAGATTGGCGCGACGACCTCCATCTTCCCCTTCACCGAAGCCTCGGCCCGTTACCTCAGGGCCACGCGCAGGGAACAGGCCGCCACGAATGCGGAGCTCTTCCAAAACTTCCCTGGCGCTGGTTCCGCCGAGGACTCTTTTTTCAAATTCAAGGCCGATGAGGGTGCCCAGTACGACGAGCTGATTGAGATCAACCTCTCTGAGCTTGAGCCCCACATCAATGGTCCTTTCACGCCTGACCTGTCAACCCCTCTCTCCAAGTTCAAGGATACAGTCAAGCAAGAGCAATGGCCCGAAAAGCTCTCCGCCGGCTTGATTGGCAGCTGCACCAACAGCTCGTACGAAGACATGACCCGCGTCGAGAGCATGGTGAAGGCCGCCGAGGAGGCTGGCCTCAAGCCTACGGCTGACTTTTACATCACCCCTGGGAGCGAGCAGATCCGCGCAACGCTTGAGCGTGACGGCACTCTGGAGACTTTCACTGAGGCTGGTGGAATCGTCCTGTCCAACGCGTGCGGCCCTTGCATCGGTCAATGGCAGCGCCAAGACGGTGTCGAGAAGGGCACCCTCAACGCCATCCTTACCTCGTACAACCGCAACTTCCGTGGCCGTAACGACGGAAACCCCGACACCATGAATTTCCTCGCCTCCCCGGAGATCGTGACAGCCATGGCGTTTGCCGGCTCCACGACATTCAACCCCATTACCGACTCCCTCACCACCCCCGACGGCAAAGAGTTCCGCTTCCCTGCGCCACATGGTCTCGAGGGCCCTAAGACACCTTTTGTGGCCGGTAAGGAGGTTTTCAAGGTCCAGTCGCAACCCCCAAATCCCAATGTTGAGGTTGCCATCTCTCCGTCGTCTGAGCGCCTTGCCCTCTTGGAGCCATTTGATGCCTTCCCTCAGGGGGATCTCACCGGCCTCCGGGTGCTCGTCAAGATCACGGGCAAATGTACCACCGATACTATCTCGGCCGCAGGTCCCTGGCTCAAGTACAAGGGTCACTTGCCCAATATCAGCGCCAACACCCTTAACACGGCCATCAACGCCGCCACCGGCGAGGTCAATGTTGCTTACGACCTGGACGGCTCCAAGCATACAATCCCCGACCTTGCAAAGAAGTGGAAGGAGCAAGGGCAACCCTGGCTCGTTGTTGCGGAGCACAACTACGGTGAGGGTTCCGCCAGAGAACACGCTGCACTCCAACCAAGATATCTTGGCGCGCGCGTGATCGTGTGCAAGAGCTTCGCGAGAATCCACGAGACAAACCTCAAGAAGCAGGGCGTTGTGCCATTGACATTTGCCGAGGAGGCTGACTACGACAAGATCGAGGCAGGCGATGAGGTTGAGACCGTTGGGTTGTATGACATGCTGAAGAACGGTGGTCAGGGTGAGGTCAGCCTGCGCGTTAAGAAGGCGAGCGGGGACGTGGTTGATATCAAGACCAAGCATGCTGTGAGCAAGGACCAGGCCGGCTTTATCCTGGCGGGAAGCGCATTGAATCTGCTGGCAAAGGGTGCATGAGCGAGCGGGCGTTGATGAAGTAATGTACATATATACCAAACTGGACTGTAAATACGGAACGTAAAAGCGATGTATTTTTCTCTTGCCGTGTATAATAACTCGGAAGATTTCTCTGTGGTTGAGCATTGCGTCGTGTTTCCATCATCATCATCATCATCGTGTGTTTACGCGGCCCATTCACCAGTGGAGCACGACAGCTACAGAGCGCGCAGTAAAGCGCGCACAAGATATACGTAATAAAAGGACCATTGTGTGCATTTATAGTCTTGTGTATACCTGAGCATATTGGGGGGTCGTTTCCTTGGATTCCTCGCAGATCCTTCTTCGCTGGATTTCCTTCCAGCATCACAACACGTCAGACCGGGCCGCGTGGTAAATAAAACAAGCATCCAAGACCCATGGCGAGAGTACTCAGTATCTAAGAACATACGAGTCTTTGGTCGGTCTACCAAAGTATGATTCAGCCTCTGTCGACAACTGTTCGGTTTCCGTCTCCCAAGCGCTCCGTAGTGAAACCGAGTCAGTTGGCGCCCCAGTTCGGGCCACTCGAAAAACCCCACAGCCGGAACACGAGAGGGTTGATTGTAATTTTCTCTCTTCGTTGCTAGCTCAAGAGGGATTCCCGCCATCAGCGCTTGGTGTTTTGGCGTTCAACCTGGCACGGGGCGGGGCGGAGCGGAGCGGCAAGGCTGTAAGTCGGCGCCAGCCTTGCGAGGACTTCGTTCAAGGCTACCACTGTCCGTCGCCAATACCCCCCCACCCCCCCCCCCCCCCCAAATAAGATAAGGCACTGTCGAGCTTGAAAACAATCTGTGCCTATAATTCGTGATGATGTTCTCATGTTTCTCACGTTTCACGCCCAGACGGGTTACTATCAGCCTCCCGAAGGTGAGGGCCGACCCAAGCTGGATCCGTCATGATTGAATTCAACTGGTATCAGCACTCCATTCTGGTACGCATTTTGCTTGTTTTAACGCTATCGAATAAATAGAATTACTAGGACTGGAACAACCCGGTTCTACTTGTTCGGCGAGGTTGCTTTTTATGCCTTCAGCCTTGTCCTGATATTGACGGCGCCCTCTGCTGCAAAAACTCAGGCTACGTTGAGAGACCACGGCGGTGTGACGCAACATTTCGTATGTAGCGGATTGCAGTTTGTCATCGTATCGTGTGTCCGGTTCCCTTGGTAGCATTGGGTGTTGTTGGGGTGTGGTTGTATTCAAAAGCAAGTGAGTTGGCAACCTTTCGAAAAGACTGAGCAATGACTACATATAGACTAGGCGAATCCTAGACGAAGAAAAACCCCAAGCAACAAACAGTTTCGCTCAAGTTACTCTGTAGCTCAGTAACTCAGTCAAACCCGACTCCTCAGCTCCTCAGTTACCCTCCTGCTCTGATTGTGCGCTCGGCGTCAACCGAGGCAGCACATTACTGTTTCAGGGTGTTCCCGCTCCCAACTATGTATAAAGCCTTCCCAGAGCAGCTTGCTCAGCTCGGCCCAAGTGGTGAGAAAACACTTTGATTCATCTCTCAGCCTTTGGTATTCAAAGCTGCCCCGTTGACAACACCATTCCCGTTCGTATGCCCGTTGACATTGTGATTCACGATCCCATTAACCTTGTCGCTCCCTTGTCTCTTCATCATACCTTTTCTCCCTCTCCCCGAAGCAGTCTTGTCACCCGAGTTGCCACTGTCTGCAGCTCCCTCCAACGTCCTGAGCATCTTAACCCAAGCCGGATTCGACGCGATCTTCTCGGGTAGCGTCTCTTCAAATGGAACTGGTTCAGCATGTATCCTTTTTTGCCTAAGCCGCTGTGCTGCCTTTCCAAAGTTGGCTTTCCGCCCCCCACGTGCCACGATCTCCTCAGCCTTGGCTTCGTACCACTCTTCGGAATGATCCTGCGGCCAATGGATACGGGGATCGATATCCATATACAAAGGCTCATCTGGCGGAAGTGGCTTCGTTGTTCGACCGTGTGTTGATATTGCTGGGCTTGCGAGTTCAGAGTGTGAGGCTGTCTCGACAGTGCGAGCCTGCTTGTAAAATATGGCGTCAAAAGCTTCCTCCGCCGGGTCTCGGATCGCGTTGATCTGGCGTGTGTGTTCGGGAAGTAGTGATGGTTTACTGGGGCCAAGCTCCTCAGAAACCCATTTCTCCGGTGGCTTGACATTTGGCTGCTTGACAACTTTTGTTTCCTGAGGAGCTTGCTTCCGTGATTCATCCCGAAAAATTCGAGGTTCTTCGAGGAAGTTGCACCCATTGGGCTTCCAATCCTGAACCGATTCAAGACGAGTGAAGCCGTTTGCGGGGCCATCTGCCTTCGAGGACGGTGGTGGCGTTGGCCGATAGAAGCTGTTCGGTTGCAAGTCCCGAGGGGGCCAGTTAGATGAGGTCTTCCTGCTGGATATTGGTGCCCCTGCGTCTCTTTTCTTTTCTTCAGAAGAATAGCTTAGGTTCATGCTTCCTTCGCGCCCAATTTCAAACGACGACTCGACCGTCTCCTGGGAGCGCCTATCCTCATCGTAGCTCAGTGGCAGGTTCCAGCTTGGCGCCATTTTCCTCATAGGACCTTTGCCTCTCGCTGTGAGCTTCAAACCAATTCTTGGGGCATCGTCCTGATTCTTCCTTGGCTGGCTCGACGAAAAGGCTGGTTGAATGGTTTGCTGCGAACTGGGTGGTCTGGCTGATGTAGTGATGGGTGCGTGGCTAAGTCTTTCCAATTCGGGTCGATCGACCCCGCTGGGCTGGGAAGTTGATGGAGCACCGACAGAAGTTGGGGACACGCGCGGTCGTTTTCGCGGCGGTTCCTCATCTGTTACAGCATCACCGTTTGCGCCAGGCAGAGTTGCCGGGCGTGTAGGTAGAGCAGTTTGCCCTTTTGGCAAATCGTCCACAGACGGCATTGCTTGCTTGTAAACGGGACGAGCGGGTTGAAATGGGTTGGCGCCGGATTTGCGGCTGACCCTGTTACCTTGGTCGCCGCTTAGAAGCTTCTTTTTAACTTGGTCTCGGACCAAGCGGTGGGCCGAGGCAAAATTTGTTGAGTGAGTTGATGGCGGCATGGTGTTGATGATGAAGGCTGGCGCATTGGCGGGACTCGGCGCTTCATTGATGGCAGGATGGCTTTGATGTGCGAGGCACCAGATTTGGTCTCTGGAACGTGGCTGCTGGCATCCGGGAAACGGACATAGATAAGGGTTACTAGTGCCGGGGTCGTGAGAAGCCACTGAGCCTGTGGAGATTGAAGACCCTTGGTTCATACTGTCGTAAGGTGGACCCTGGCGATGTAAACTCGACGAAGATCTAGAAGACGAAGAAAGAAAACGGTCGTATCGCGCCGACTCATTGTTGCGCCGAGATTTGGGGTCAAAATTCGCGTGCTTGGAAAAGCAGCCCTTACACGACCAGTTTCTGTGGTGGCAATGTGAGTGACCTTGATCGTCCGAATAGCTTCGACGCCAGCGCCTAATGAAAAGAAGAGCGGGGAGACGGAAATTGCGTCGAGAGCAGAAAATGCTATAGTCGGCAGCTGTCGCACGGGACTCGGCTGGGGCACGAAACGGAAGGGTAAGGCAAGGGGGGGCTACATGTGGGGCCGACGTCGAAAAATCGAGTGGTTCGCGGAAGGGGTTATGTACATTTCGTATGCGTGGTGTGGGTATTCAATCGGACAATAGGCCGGGACATGGAAGGGATGACAAGAGCTGATTGTGGGTAAAAGGTGAAGGAAGGGTGACGGTGGGGTGCTCCGCCGCTCAAGCGCTGAAAGGCGAGTGAATGAATAGTTGGGAGATTGAGGAGCGATGAGAGTAATACCTACATATTGTTTCGTGGCCGAGGCTCGCCCTTGTGACAAAAACCGTGGTAGTGGTCCTTACACTCGCTACATTGATACAATGGTTTCTCGATACCTTTTGCAATGTCATTGCAAATCTTGCACCGGGCTGGCATCAGTCCTCTTTTACACCGTTGCTGGACCAATCTGAGCTTGTGATAGAATTACAAGCGCAGACTACGTCTAGCCGAAGTGAGGTGAACCCTGCCAACTTGAATGATTGATTAGTGCCATCTCTAGGTAAAATAATGTTTGATTTTTTTGAATTGCGACATATGGTGCGTCAGGTCTTTTCAGTTTATTTGTTGGTCGTCACTCAGCCAGTCGCAACGGTTTTGGGGGGTTCCTTGGTGCGGGATGCCGAGTGCCTCACATGGGTTGCATCCATGTGTGTCATGTTTACCACGGCCTTTGGTCCCACATCCTCTGAGAGGACCGAGGATGAGGCTCCGAAAAGTGGTAGCCATGCCGAGACAAGACTCGGACATGTTTGATATATCTAGCTGCCGAGGGCCGCACCCTGCCGTGGAGCTCGAGGCAGCGCGCAGGCGTGGGACTTGGAAGCTGGACACGCGACACGCGCGATTGATCCTAACACCAGGAACCCCCAACCCCAGAAGGACCTATGGCTGTCGGACCTTTTACCGTATGATCATCATATACACCAAGCTCATAGGCTCGCACAACGACAGCATGGCTGAAGTGTGAAAATGTGATGGACCGTAGAGAAAGTAGTTGCTTACTCGGAAATGTTTCGGGACCTGCTGAGGTGACACCGGCGACGACCTGCCGCTGCAACCAATTACTCCTCGGTTTCACCATTGGGGGCGCTCTAGGGCGCATTCGTGAGGTGATGAAAAGAGGACGTCGGCTGCTTGGGCAAAGCAGCAAAAGATAATCAAATGACCGGAGAAGATTATGCAATATCCTGCATTGCTGAGAGCGAGACGCGCAATGGACGAGTGAGTGGGGGGATTGGCAGCGGCTGAGGCGCGAGAAATCCCGTCAGTGTGTCGGGTCTGTGCACGCCGTGGCAGAACCCATTGTAAAGCGCCACCGCCTGCTGTCTCGAGTTAGCGCATCTTGCAACTCGCCGATAACAGCTTGCGATTTGTGATAGAGACACGCTCCGCATCTACGAACGCGCACACGGGCGCCGGTTTGTTTCTCCTGTTCATAGGCTCGGCCCGGCCATGATCGATTATCCTCGAGCGCTGTTATGGACTTCTTAAAATCAGCTGTTGCCTCGGCAATCGCAAAGGGGCCTGCCTTCCCCTACACATTTGGCGACAAGGTCGATCTCGACCCCTCCATCTGGACCCTTTACAATGGCAACCGACGGGTCAGTTGCTCACCTCGCTGGCGTTACCATTCAGAGTAGTCGCCTGTATCGAAACAAGAATATCTACTCACATTTTTTCTACATAGGAGGACGGTTCCAACTGCAGCATCTTCTCCTTCGATATCTCGACCAATCGATCCGCCCTCCCCCTTGCGAGGAACGCTCTCAAGAAGCTGCGAACGATGCGACACCCAGGCGTAATAAAGGTGCTCGATACGGTTGAGGTAGGGAATGGCTAGGGAATATCTCGGTGGATTGCTGCTGAACCGTTCTCCATAGTCAGATTCCTACATATATATTGCAACGGAGCGACTGGTACCGCTGCGGTGGCACGTTAAACGAAAGAGTATAAGTCCGGAGACTGCGAAATGGGGGCTCTACAGTGTAGCGGTATGTGTCTCCAGTTACACAGCCCTGTGTTCGGAAAAGATAGAGGCTAACGCGACGGTAAAGAAAACTGTAAAGTTCATCAACGACGAAGCTTCCTCCATCCACGGTAACCTCAAGGTTGCTTCGGTCTATACCTCAGAGAGTGGCGAGTGGAAGCTTGGAGGCTTCGAAGTGCTCAGCAATGTGAAGGACGATGATGCCGTGATATACGTATGGCCCCCAGAACACCATGCCACTACCATTTGATACCCTAACTCTCATAACCAGACCTACGGCAGCCTTGTCCCAGACTCGGCCAGGTACACGCCCCCAGAACTGGCAAAGAGTGGCTGGGATGCCGTCAAGCGGAACCCCCATACTGCTGTGGATTCCTTTGACTTTGGGGCATTGATCTTCGAAGTCTTCAACGGCGTCTTCAATGGCTCCGACCAGGCAGGGCAGACCAAAAACATACCTCCTAGCATGCACTCCAGCTACAAGCGTCTAACGAACGCGAACCCCAAAGCGAGGCTCAGTGTTGGCCACTTTCTCGAACAGGGACAGCGCAACGGGTCCTTTTTTGACAGCCCACTAATCAAGTTGACCGATGGGGTTGAAAACTTGGGAGTCAAGACGGAAACTGAAAGAGAGGCCTTTCTGGAGTAAGTCTTTGATTTTCGTTTGTGAAACGCTGGCGTTAGTCTTTGTTCACTGACACAAGCTGGGCAGTGATCTCGACCAACTGACAGATGACTTTCCTGAAGATTTTTTCAAAATGAAAGTCCTGCCCGAGTTGCTGAAATCAGTAGAATTTGGTGGTGGTGGACCGAAGGCTTTCGCCGTGGTCATGAAAATCGCCGCCAAGTTGTCACACGACGACTTTGACGCGAAGGTCACACCAGTGGTGATTCGGCTGTTTGGAAACCCCGACAGAGCCATTCGGGTGTGTTTGTTGGATAACCTATCACTCATGATTGATAGGTTACCGCAAAAGGTGGTCAACGACAAGATTTTTCCTCAGCTTGTAAGCATGCCAGAACTGACCCACAGAGTGGATCGGGCTGGTACTAACACGAGTACCTAGGTGACCGGCTTTACGGATGTCGCCCCTGTTGTCAGGGAACAAACATTGAAATCCGTTCTCGTCATTATCACCAAACTCTCCGACCGGACTATAAACGGAGAGCTCCTCAAATACATTGCAAAGACGGCAAATGACGAGCAGCCCGGCATCCGTACCAACACGACCATTGTTCTTGGCAAAATTGCCAAGAATCTGGGGTCATCGACCCGAGCCAAGGTTCTCATCGCAGCCTTTTCTCGCTCCTTACGTGACCCTTTCGTCCATGCACGAAATGCAGCACTTATGGCCCTAGCGGCAACGGGAGAGTACTTCACTGAAGAGGACTGTGCCAACCGCATCATCCCCTCTGTCTCGCCCCTTCTCGTCGACAAGGAGAAGCTCATCCGGGATCAGGCAAACAAGACGATCGAAGTCTACTTGCAAAAGATCCGCAAGGCTGCCGCCTCGATGCCCGATTCCGTCCTTCCTCCAGAAACCAACTCTGTCGGAGGTCCTCGCATGAGCACGCCGCAACCTGCCGAGTCCTCCTCGGCCGCCTCAGCTTGGGCCGGCTGGGCCATTTCATCCTTCACCAACAAACTCTCTGCCACGTCAGGGGACATCCAATCTTCGTCAAACGGGTCGACATCAGCTCCTGCGCCGTCCCCCAAACCCCGGCTGAACCCGCCATCCTCGCAGACGACCTCAGCCCTCCACCGCCAAGCCTTAAAATCGCCAACACCCTCATCCGCACCACTCTCGCGCACGCCGTCTTCGAGCGGTGTTGGTGCCGAGTCTTTCTTTCCTGACCCCGAAGCTGGAGATGATGATGCCGATGCCTGGGGCGACATGAACGAAGGCGCAGGGGACAATGACTTTTTCGGCGAATCGGAAATATCACCCTCGTCCTCGACTACGTTGCCTAAACAAGGAGCTTCGGCAACAGCAGCGTCGAGTAGGACCGTAAGCGGCGGCGGAACCGCATCGGCGAAGCCTTTCGACGACGGCTCGGAACCTGATTTTGCCGGCTGGTTGGCTGCGCAGGCCCAGAAGAAGAGCACCATCGGAGGTGCAAAACCCTTGCCGAAGGGGTTGGCAAAACCAGCAACGTCGGGGGCGCCCAAAACCAGCACCGCAGCCAGGAAGGTGTTGCCTGTGTCGAAAGCTAAGGCGCCCACAAAGATCGATACGAAGCCTAAGGAGACAGGAGACGACGATGGGTGGGGGGATGGCTGGTAATTGTAGCTAGGATTGCAGTGTGGGCGGGCTGGTACCCCGATGAATCAAGGTATATCATGTCAGTGTGACGATCTCGCGAGTGACGGCCGCTATGATACGGGGCATAATTTTGCATATTCCACCTCGTGTATGAGTTGGACAGTAGGCGTTGGTTTGGTTAGAGCGGGCGAGTTGCTGTTACTGCTTGGTTGGCATACTCCGGAGTGCGAGAAAGTTGCCTGTCACAAGCTGAAGTCATTGTATCGTAACGGTTTATAAGACGAGGAGGGCGAGGAATTGCTCGTTCCACGACAATTTCCTTATTTCGCCAAACCACAAAAAGGCCGAAAGTTTCGGGCGAGAAGCAGCCGTATTCCCAACCGTATTCCCAATGCACAATCCCATGAACGCCATACCAAATCATTCATAGCCCTAACCCACTCGCTTGTCGTTGTAATACTTAGTGGCGAACCCGCATTCTTTCAGTAAAAATCAAGACCCAACCTGCCAGGAAGTGACGGTTCCCTTCCCTGCCGCGTCCGGAACCCGAGCTTATGTGGCTTTCCCAACTGCCTTAACTTTGCTCACCAGCAGGGGAACCGGTTTTCTTGGACGACGGGGTAGACCTACGACTGCTCGTAGACCTTGTGCAAACTTTGTCGCCCGCTGTCCGATGGGTCGTCGGGAGCGTGTGGCTATGGGATTTGGGAAGCTGGGGCCTGTGTCGATTCCGCGAGCCGTCCTATCGAGCCTCGGAATAATCATTCAAGGCAACACAAACAGCTCCCCGGTGGTGGCCGTTGTACTGGCGAATAATCTGCTGACTGTGCAATTCCCATAGGCGCGCGTAATGATCGCTGCAGGCTGTAACCAGATACGCACTATCGGCACTGAAGGCACAGTCCCACACCCATCGTTGGTGGCCAGTAAGGGTTGCTTCAAGGGGCAGCGGCTTGTTGTCCTCGCCCGGCGCAGATGGCTCCATCTCCTTGACCTCCCAGATCTTGGCCGTATGGTCAGCGCTGCAGGTAGCTAGCTTTTTGACGTCTGGCGAAAGAAGAATGCGGGTGATGGCGGCTTGGTGGGCAGCGAATGTCGTAACAGGAAGCAGTTGTGTTCGTTCGTAAGCCTGCACGAGTTGCCAGATGAACACCATTCCCTACAACACAAAGTTAGTTCGGGTTCCCACTAAAGATAGCTGGTCCATGGATCCATGGACGTACGTTGTTGTTTGCCGCGCATAGCAGAGTCCCATCGCTGGCAACAGTGACACTGGACATGGACACATCCTCCTCTGGGATCAACTGGTGGGCGCAGGTGTTTTCTGCGAGATCCCACAACCTAATACTCCCAGCGCGATCGCAACTGATGATCTCGCCTTGATTAGGATGGATGACAACGTCATTTACTGGTGAGCCATGGCTATAACTCCGCTGTACAGTGCCCGTCCGTGTTTCCCAGATCTTGACAGTGCCGTCCTCAGAGCTAGTGACCATCCATTTTCCCTCGCAATGGAACGCGACACCTGTGATGTTCCCAGTGTGGCCCTCGAAGACTAGGAGGGGCGCGGGATTGGTCGATCGGATATCGAATAGCTTGACCGTGTGGTGGCCAGCGGCGGCGAGAAACCGCTTGTCGGGGGATATACAAAGACGGTTGACCTGGGAGTCAGGGTGCTGGATGGTGCGAGAGCAGATTCCGGATAGCGCCTCCCAGAACCTAGGTCCACGTTAGTTGCCATCGTATACCGCGCTCGCCTCCTGATGCGAGGCATGATGGGGCTAGTGTACCTGATGGTGTGGTCGTAACCAGCTGCGCGCCTGTTATCAGCATCCTAATTCGACTGCGATTTCTGGCCGGCGCGTGGGGTAAATACCTGTGCACAATATAACAGACATAGTTGGATCCTACAAGCCCATCATGAGTTACTCGAAAACGTTTGCGGTTGGGGGTTGGTCTAGGACGAGAGTGGACTCGGATGTGATTCCGAATTGATGGAGTTTGCGGCTGGCGCAGACCAAGCACCCCAAGGCAAACGTGACCCCACTGCGGGGAAAGCCAAGCTCGACCTCGTTCCCGTCGGTACCCCTGAATCAGCTCCCTGGACAAAAGAATCGCCTCTCACCAGGAGCAAACGGCTGGAAGTGAAATCAAAATAGGCGTCCTCAAGCTCTCGAATCCCTTTCGTTTATGATCATCGATTTCAATACTTTCTGCCACATTCTCCCAGTCATGGTATTGCAAAGGCAGCTTCTCTTGGGAAAGCGCGAGTGATGGAGCGAACCCCCTCAGCATTGCCTATCACCCCCGTGTCACCATCTGGTCCGTCTGTCAATCGACATGTGCATGGTTCCTTCCGATGCATACTGGAAGTGATAAAAAGTTGTCCGCTAAATCATTCCCATCTGTCATTCAAATCACAAACCTATCTAACCCGAAGATGTTCCAAAGGCTCGAAACACAGCCATCAGAACGATCAAAGGTGAGTCCAACCCTTTCCGGCATCGCACTGGCATCATCGCACCTCATGAAACCGATGGTGAAGCCTTGCTCTTTCTGCACCTTGTATTTTCGGAGATATGTAATCAAGTGTATAATCAAGTGTATTATTCCTCCCGAGGCACGACTAGGCAAGTTGTCTAGCCTTTACTATTTCTTTTCTTGGTCGATATCGACAGGCACCGCTGGATTATCCCAGGTACCTACTTGGAATGTCTTATGTTCGTGCTCCTCAGTGAAGAAGGAATTCACACTAATGAGCGCCAGGTCAGCAAGTGCCGACCCCTGAGAAGCTTACACCAGATTCCGTACCCGTATCGTACAACACATCCTTCTGGAAGCCGAATTCGGCGTCCTGGAGTAGTTGATCAACTTGGAGGATCTATGTCATTCGCACGCACCGAGCACTGGTAGGATTGGCCATCCTCATCAGCGATTTCAGCCACAAGCGGAGCATAAATGCAATTTGATGGCTGACAGCGGTACTCTCTCGACAACTGCGGCTCTCTGGGAGACCGTCGATATACATGCAAGTATTCCACGGAAAGCAAAACAATGCAAAAAACAACGCAACCCCCCACTGGTCAGCTTCCGTTGGGCTACTCGCGTCCACCCGCTGGAACGATCTTATGTCCTAAGACGGCCTGAGCCCGGTTTTCCTCCAGATGATCCCCGCGAACCACCAGAGAGCCCGCCGCCGCTGCGAGGTTGACTATAGTCAGTCGCTCCCCTAGCGGACCCAACGCGATCACACTCAATGTAATTCACGCCCGTGTTGCCGCAATACTCGCAAGGCCTATCACGGGATCAGCAGCGACTAAGAAGAATCTCATGGCCACCCACCTCCTCTGGCTACCAGCGCAAGCTAGGCAGACGACCGGCCGGGACATCACCCCATTCATAGGGAAGCATCCACATGCCTCAGGGCAAGCACTTTCTATTGTGTCAGCGAGACCGGTCTAGCTCAGCATGGGGTGGGTTGCAATTCTGTGGCATCGATGATCCCGAAAACATTTCTATCTCGGTTCATCCGACGCCAAACACTAATGACCGATAGGAGATCAGCAGCGGAGGTGGACTTACTAGGAGTCCTGTGAGCTCATGATGGAGGATGACGACAACAATTGGGGACTCGACTCAAACCGAGATGTTTGGTGGCGGAGAACTAGTGTGGGTATTGCTGTGAGTGGTGCCTACTAGGCTTGTCACTGCTGCTCCTCAGGAAATATGACGAGGACATCGCGGCCTCTTATAGTTCGCTCGCCAGCGAAACTTCGGAATCAGCCCTCGATCTCACACCCACAACTAACCGCTCACCGCTATGTATTGCCCCGAGGTACTCATGTACAGCATCAACAGGCCAATGATAGAGCTGGGTCTCGAATCGGTGCTAGGAGGGTCTGCTGATCACAATGCTCGGGCTTGGGGTCACGATGCGGTTTCCATCTCTTCGCATGGAAAGTAAACATGCTGAGAGCTTCCGCAGAATCGTGGGGGACGTATCCGCCGGAGCCGACCTGTGAGACCTGTCGACAGCCGTGATGCCGTCGTAAGACGGATTGGGCATCAGGGATTGACCTGGTTCTAAGGACCTCTGAGACATGGCCGGCAAGGCATCCTCCGAGGCCTTTGGTTGCCTCGTCCACTCCCAGGCTCGTGAGAAGGCCGGCCGGTAAGCGTGCTTCTGGAAGTCGTCTGCGAGGACCAAGGCGGAGGACGTCTCACCCAGCGCCGAGGTCGTGCAGCTACCCGTGGCCTGAGGCCTGAGGGCATATACCCCAGCGTGATAGGATGGACGGACTCCCAGCGTGGGTTCGATGGTGTTCTAGTCTTCCCGCATGAGCTATGGGCAGGTTTCTTGCATCCTGAACGGCTACCTGCATCCCTACAGCCCAATTGAAGGCCGGCACTTCCCACACCGTTGATAGAGATGGCTCCGTCTCTGCAGCGACTTGCTGGCGTCTCGCGGGCTGCCCCTCTTTCTGATAGACGGTGACACGATACAGTGTTTGTCGGCGCCTTCGAACTGTTTACCTCTGAGCTCAGCAATCTCGGCCATGTCCCAAAACAGAAGTCTGCGATCACGTCCCAAGGCTTCGGGCAGTTGTCTCGGCTAATGCACGTACCTGGTACAATGGGCATTGTTCGAAGCCGCGATGCGACTGTCGGTGACTTCAGGTGGACGGGCGAGCCGATACCTCGCCGTGGGCTCTCTTCCAACGCCGCTGCTTGTCCCGCCATGTTATTTGATTTGCCCACACGTGCGTGGGTGGCACGGCACACGACCAAGTCTTCCGAAGAAGGGGCCGCTTTGTTGGTCAGGAGACGGACGCGGTTTCCTGAACCATGACCGAGCTCTTATCCGTGGCTAGTTCTGAGACCCGGTTCATCTTCCGCGATTATTGTTTTCGGTGCAATGCCATGCTAGGTGCCCCTCGCTGAAGACTTGACCTTGCATGTGCTGTTTCTCCCGCAAGCACGTCGTTCGTGGGTGAGCCCCAAGAAGCCGTGGAACCCCACCACAAAACAGTACCTCCCTGTCGGGCTCGCGGTTGATCGCTCTGCTTTCCGCCCCCAGAAAGTGATAGATCAACTTTTCGGCCAGATGAGACTCGCCCAAGCGGACCCAAAACTAACTTCGACATGTAGGTACCGTCATGTGTGTGGTCATTCTCTGGAGAGAACCACGGCGATGACCCCTGTTGCTGCTCGGTTTCGTTGAGGCTCTTGCGATGCAGAAGAGGAAACCGACACCATATGCACGCCACAGAGCAGTTCTCCTGGCTTCTTCCGACGACGACCGATCGACAGGTCTGGGGTGCTCACATGTCCGTCGTGCGCGTCCAAGTCCTCACCGACTCGCCATTTGTCCCATTCTCCTCGCCGTCTGATCCGCTAGTATCGACCACCGACCGAGACGTGATGTTTTGCCCAAGTGGCATGCGAGCGAATACGACGTCGCGCCGCCACGGATCTAGTCGATCTTGAGTAATCCCGTTGTCGGCAACCTAGAATAGATGGGAAAGGCAATGCAGAGTTAAGTCGCACAGTGTAGCATCCCAGAGAGCTCGGATAGCTGCTGATCATGGCTCCCATACCGGCCAAGGTCGAGTGAGGTGGGAGCGCGGGACGTAAGCGCGGATGGCGGAGGCCGGCGGAGAGGAAAGCAAGCATGAGCAACAGCTTCCGATGCCCGATTCCGACCATCTCTGCCGGCCAGGATACCTTAGCTTGAAGCTGTGGGGGTTCACCCAGCTCCCAGCTCCCAGCGTGGTCAGAACCGAAGACGGGGGCCATAGCCACGCTATCGAGGCTGATCATAAGACAACAAGGCAATTTCGGATACTTCCGACCCGGAGATAACACCACACGCCGGACGGGATCTCGATACCCTCAGCCAGCCTGTTTGCCGAATCCGTCTCGGCTTCACGGCTCGCGGTATCACTAGTCTCATGCCTTGATCGCCTGGAGAGCCCTTTTCAACGGTGGCTGCGGCCGTTGGGCATCCGCGGCAACAACGGCAACCCCGGACGTCAGAACACGCCTTTCCCAGGAGTTGAGGTGACACAGTTGGAGTCCCTCTCGTGCTCATGTCTGTCTAACAGCCCTCGCCGCCCCGGGTCACAGGAGATATCCTTGCAACCGGCCTTGTCAGTGACAAGAATGACAACTTCTACAGCCGTGCGAAAGTTGCCTCTACACTCCCAGCCAACGGCCAGACGAAGGGCATTGCCTCAAGGCCAAGATCTTGCGCTATGTGTCTCTCCCCGCGATGTATGTCTCAGTTCAGAGCCGCTGGGCGGATCTCCAGGCTGCCACTGGCCCGAGGAAGCAAAGAGGTGCACCTGTAGCGTTATTGACACAGAGTGATGACGACCATTCGTTTCAAAAATTACGTTGACAAGGGAGTATTCAAGGCCGCTAGAAGACAACCAAGCCTCAGGCTACCATCTTGAGATTAAACCCAGGGATCATGCTGGTTCCCGTACAGTGTCTACTTTCTGCCCTCCCCGCTCGCCTCACTTTTTAGTGGCGTATCCCCTCACGGGATGTCCAGCACGCCGACCAATTGAGGGATTCCATTTATGCAGGCCTTGTGGTTAGTCTCTGACTCCCTGTTCCAGCACCCAATTTCCTGATGTCTTGGATTCACTGTATTGGGGAGCGCCGATGGCCAGCAAGACCGGTGGGAGCACCTGAGCTGGAAAGGGTTATGGGGCCTGCACGAGGCTCTCCGAGCGGTGGGAGCTTGTGTTACACACCCGTCCTAAAAGGAGGTCGAAGCAGCGAGTATCTGAGGCCGAAATCCGTCGGGCGACCTCCTCCAGGGTAGCACGGGCAAGCTATCGAGAGGGGGATTCCCGGCTTGTTGTCACGAAGGAGGGGGAGATCATAGTCACGAGCATGGCCACGCACCTGGGATTCTCGCGGCTTCGGCACGTGTTTTCCCGTCCTTGCGGTTGACGTCCTCGGTCCTTCTCGCTGCTCACATCGTCTCCTAGATCCGTTTACGTCGACTAAAACCACCCAATTAGACTGGTAATCAACAACCCCATGCTCCCTCAACAGTGCCAAAGTCACGAACCAACGTATCTAGTACGCAGGGTTAGTCAAGGTGGAGCCCATCTCAAGAATATTGACGAGCATCAATCAGTCTCAGACAAAAAGAGGCGATATATAAAGTATCCTCCGGGCTTTTTGATCCAAAACAATTACATAACAAAGTCTATTCGCCTTCGTTTACCAGCCAACCCTTTTCCATCGAACCGGGACCACAAGGGGCGGATCAGGTATTGAGCGGCGACACGCCGTTCACGTTTCCACTCAAGTCTCTCATTCATTCCGTGTGCTCAATCAGGCGAACAGGAAGTACTGTCACAGTATCTAGACACGTATCGTGGTACCTAGGCACAATACCTCAAACCCGGGTGACAAGATCCCGTGGCCGAGCACCTGAACCTGAGCCCAAGGCCTCAGATCCAATTTCTGCCAGGAGAACCAAAGAGTTTCGGGAGGGGATCGTGCATATCAAATCACCTCAGTTTATCTTGTTTTTAAATAATCCTGGCGGGATCAAATGCTCGAACAACCATAGGTAGTGGCCCGAGCATCCATCACGTTATGTACTCTCCTCGCCTAAAGATGTCTCGTCGGCATCACACACGCGCACACATAACCCGCGCTGGTCGGGATGTGTCCAAGCAGAAAGGAAAATAGAAACAGACACCAAGTACCCGATCATCCGTTGTAGTGGTGAAACCCGGATTTCTAATCATAGACAAGGCAACATCACTTCGATCCGTCAGTTGGTATTGTCCGTATGGCCACCTCGGTTGGCCTGATCCTGTCTTTCTTCGGTGAGGTATCTGATGCGAAGACTCCAAACCGTTCCTTTCGTCACGTCGAATATTGCACTGGCCCTCGCACCTGCCCATCCGATTAGCGAAGAGATGCAGGACAGGATTCGGCTCAGTCTGAATCCCTCCTGGGCCCTTCATAAGGCCGTGCTTTCATTCCTCCTATATAACGCACAGAGAGCGAGCGCTACAAGCCATGCCTGCGTCATCCATGTTCCAACATAGCGAAGAGTGTCTGCTCGAAATGTTTGAGTGACAGGACCAAGAAATCCTGTTACTCATAGGTCAGGATGAATTGTATTAGGGAGAGGACTCGTGAGATAATCCTGGGGCAATGTCTCTGACAGCCCAAGAACGAGGAGCACCCGATGTGGTAAATAACGAAGTTGATTAAAAGCCTGCGGGTCCGAGATTGGTTTGTTCTTTACGCTTTCAATGCCCAGCTCTAGATAGCTTGGCCAAATCATCAGGTTAGAGAGGGACTTGAAGTAAAAGTAAGGCAAACGAAGAAGGAAAACCATGACTCATGATCATCATCCCCCAGCACCCTTGCCAGCGACCCATCCACACTTGACAAAAGCAAAATACCCATAGCAAGTTGCTGCCAGTTCACACAACGCCTTCCCAGCCTATCCTTCCCGCGTTTGCCCCGCCTCAGAATACAAATATCCTTGACATCAGAAGAGAAAGAGAGGCAGACCATCCCACGCTGCTAGTCTGAGGTCCGAATGCCGCAGCATCCTCAGAGTTCAATGTCGTCGAACGATGGCGCTGTGTAAATCAGAGTGCCAACGATCATGAACCCCGTTGCAAGGCTTCCGAGGGCTGCATATCGGATCTTCTCTGCGATGCCGCTAAGCCCACCGACACGTTGTCGCTTTGCCGCTCTCTGTTCGGGGTGCTCAACCACCGAGTTCATGGTTGTAGTAGCTCCCGATTCTGGGGCAAGGACCGACTCGGGTGTTGCGTCAGTATCATCGACTGACTCGGAAGTCTTCTTGACGCTGGATGCAGCTTTCACCACGGGCTCGGGAGTCTCAGTGGCAGGCTCGACAAGGGAGGTGTCCGCGTCCGAGATAGCGTCTTTAGATACATCCCTATCCGATGAGAGCTCTATTTCAAGGGAAGGCGTTGGCGAGATTGGAGCAGTCATGCTCGGAAGCTCTCGACGCAGCGATGCGTCCCAGAGCTCCTCATCTGCCGTAGCCTCACAGATGTCATCGGCTTTCCTTTTTCCTTTGCCGCTGTCGGCTCTTCGATGGCAGCCTTCGACGATATCGGAGATTCCAAGGTACGTGCGGCGGGTGGAATCGGTAGCATCGACTCTATTCGATGATTGCTCTGGTTGGTTGATGGCATCCGCCGTAGTGCCCACGGCGTTAGCGAGACCCTCGCCCGCAGGCTGGGGAGTAATTATCTCTTCGAGCAATTCGG
Source organism: Cercophora sp. LCS_1 (assembly GCA_036250225.1). Taxonomy (NCBI): domain Eukaryota; kingdom Fungi; phylum Ascomycota; class Sordariomycetes; order Sordariales; family Lasiosphaeriaceae; genus Cercophora; species Cercophora sp. LCS_1. The sequence continues at coordinate 1,137,727 of JAPZLL010000003.1, forward strand.
AAGGGCAAGAGACCTCTGTTGTCACCTCAGACGTCGGCAGTGGGAGTTTGGGGATGTTAATTTGGGCCACTGGCTGTTCGGCGGTGATCGGAGAGGCGACAAGCTTGTTCTTTTCTCGAGCAACGAAATAGTCGACCTTTCCTGCCTTTTCACCCAAAGCCTGAGCCCGCGCAATGGCAGCGGCCAAGGCGCTTCCTTCAGAAGAAGCCTTCAGCATGGCAACATCGGACGGGCTGGACCAACGCTGACCCATTGTTGGGGATGACTGTGTGGCGAAGGTCAGGGTTGGGGAATACATGGTGGGGATCGGACTTCGAGGGCCTGGAGGAGATGGCTCGGACTTGTCGTCATTCAGAAGACCCCCAATTGTGATTGGAACAGTGGCCTTCACTGGACAAGAAGTCGTCTCTTCGCCAGAAGCCATTGCCTGGTCAGGCATCTCGGGTGGGAAAAGACCGAAATGAAATGCAGAACCCACGGCTGGAGATACTCTCCAGAAAGGATCGTGTGGGGCTGTAATACTTTGTCAACAACAACGCCAATTCAAAGAAGCAGAGATAATTACCATCTTCATCCGACGATTCATCGTATGCAAAGGGATCAGGGAACGACTCAACATCGGATTCATCGGTCTGCTCGCTTCTCATTTCATCCTGATCCATTTCCTCCTCGTCGACCTCATCGAGTTCATCCTCAGACTCCGATATCTGGCTGGCGTGACTGGGTTCTCGGGTGGAATGAGTCTGCCCGCCAACATCGCTGCAGGTCGAGTCATCATCCATGCCAAGGTCAGATGATGTATCGTCCTCGTCGGTGCTGAGGCGAATAGACTCCTGATAGTGGCCCTCAAACTCCGAGCTACTCTCCATGTAATCATTATAACCGGTATCTATGTGGTGGGTTTCGGTCTCATTGGCAACTTCGCCACGAGAGCTCGGGAAAGGGGGAGCAGGGCACTCATCGACTGGCCTAGCTGAATCACGTCGCCGGGGGATGTCATAATCGTGATTGCCCTCGTATTCGTCATCTTCGTCGTCGGAGATCATGACAGGAGAAGCCGGCGGCGAAGCGGACAAATCGATCACTTCACGATGGGTTGAGATGGGAGCAGTCCGCTCGAATTCTCCCGTGAGATCAACGATAGTGGGAAGTCCTGCCATCTTGTCGGTCGGCACGGTGTGTTGCTCGACACCATCGTCGCTGGAGTAGTCTTCCACGTCAGATCCGTCCTCGGAGGGTTCGGGGACTTTAAAGGTGGTGGTGCCCAAGCCCTCACTCTTGAGCTCGTCACTGCGAGGGAGGGGTCAGAAATCTGTTGGGAAATTCTAATCCGAACCCGAGCTTACCAGTGGTTGAAGGCAATTCCAACCTTAACCGCGGCAGGCGCAAACGGCTCCGAGCCACGCCAGACGGAAACGCCAAACTTAATATGGTCGCCGTCTCTCAGTTCGCGGGGTTTATTCTTTGCGAGCTTCTCCGCCTCGTCATTGAGGTATGTTCCGTGCAGGGACCCTAGATCCTGAATTTCGACTTTCTGCAGTAATGTTAGCAACTTGCGTCCAGGAAGGGTACCTGGACGAACCTTTCCCCGAAGGTCAGCGGTGATTTTTGCGTGTTGCCTCGACATTACGGCACTGTCAAACCACGCGTTGTCGTGCTCGGCAAGGAAACCCTTCGCGGGCGTCTTCGATGCTCTTCCGACGGTTACGGAATTGTTGATACCGTCCAAGGTAATCTGACGTTTGGGGAAGGGGATGCTGGAGGATCTGTCGTCCGCAGACAAGCTTGCGGACAAGTTGATCTTGACTACAGTTTGTGTTAGAGCCGAGCTCGCGGAGGTGGGGTAACGAGCAAGATGGCATGAGGCGGAAAGGCGCCTTTGGTATGGGATGGAAACCTACCATTGGCGGCTGGAGCCGCGAGCCCGGCCATCATCGCCGTTCCTTTGGGTAGTCAGGCTGGGGGGTGGCAAGTGCGGTCTGAATGGCGACGTTCAGTTGTTTTCCAGGCTAGACAAAGCTCGGCTTGCAAGCAGTCAAACGACGAGTTGGTGCGGTGGTCGAGCCGAGGGTTCGAGATCGCTTGTTGTCGCTGACGAGTGAGACAAAATGGAAACCCAGGAGAGAAGCGTCAAAAAGAGTGCAGACTTTCCGCTCGCGTCAGGATTCAGTCGACTTCGAAGGCTGGGGGAGTGAAGGTGCAAACGGAGCACAGGAGGCTTTACAAGAGGTGGGGCAGTTGCTCAGAGAGTCCCGAGGAAGGGAGGTCCAGGAAAGCCCGGTCGGACTAGCTCCCGAATCAGGCAGACGGCAGTGACAAGGCACTGGTTGCCTTATCGAAAACCTACCTACCTCAAAGTGTGTCTTTGTTCCAAACGCAGCGACGGGACGAGTATTTGAAGGTCGCAAGAAGGCAAAGCCGACGAAAAACACGCGGCAAGAACTGGTATTTGGGCCAACCCACTCTGCTGGAAATCACGGCTGAAGCTGCCCCGGAGCTCGAGTAAGGTAGTCTGGGCTAAGGATGGCGGGCAATGGAGTTCAGCACGTAGAGGTCCTCGGTTTCGCAATGATGAGGTGTGATGTGAGGGGAGAAACAGTGACAGGCCGCCGAGTGCGGGGCGACTGCCAAATTCAATGTCGGATATTTGCACACTCGATCGGTGCAATTGTTAGCTTTCCCTTGCTAGAATAAATGATCCCGTACGTGAGAGGAGCTGAAGCGCTGGCATCGGCTTTCTGGTGGGAGTCACAAACGTGGTTGGCCTGATGGAATGGAACGTGGGGAGCTTCTGACCTCTCCTCTGTTCCGATTCCATCTGCCTAGCAAACACATCGGCCCACTTGCCTGAAAACTGCCCAGTGGGCGTCGGGAATGTGATCGATTCACCTCAACAAATGGCTTGCGCCATGTTGGTTGGTTCCTTGAATTGAAACGCGCTCAACTCCCACCTGACGCCCCCCGCCGCAGCATTCCCTCAGCCAAGGTGTTGTGCCTGGGCCGAGGTCACTGAACCCCGCCAACTTTGTCAACTCGCCGGACCATTTGCCAACCCAGTAACTCATGTAATACTCTCACCTCGTAGAATAGGCAAGATCCAGTTCCTGAGATATCTCCTAGAAGGCCTTCGTGGGGCTTCCCATCAGTTGCGTCACTGATAAGTTGGAGAGTGTATCTTATCACTGACAGGGATATGATGGTGGGGTAGCCGTTGGAAGCTATTTACCCCGTAAGCTCCGGACCAAACCACCCACCTGTGCTGCATTTGAGCAGCGCAGAGTATGCGGGGGAGCCTCGTGATGCATTTGATGGGCCTAAGGTTAGGTGATAACCTCACACCTCGGTATTTCAAGCAAACCTCACGGTCATCGCCTGTTGCCGCCATCTCTTGCATCAATACCGTGTCATGACTCCTGGTGGTCGTGATAAACCTCATTTCGGACTAGCGGTCTGCAACCACTTAAGCGTTGTGAGCTGGGGTCCCCGCCTTCTCGAGCTCCCTGACGCGCTAACAAATTGTGGAATCGCCACTGAAACCGTGACACCCCTCATCTCTCAGCGAGGGGACAGACAAGCATAGTCTGAAGGGACGGAGAACCCTAAATTACAGGTGGTAGTTCCAAAGAGGCGGGTGTGTTTTGCTTTGCTCTTGACGCCAAAGTGCAGTATGCTTCAAGTTGGTCGCTCAGGTTGTGTGGCCGGGGGTTTCATCGTCAACTCAAGGTCCCACCCAGCAGCTCCCCCACAGACTGCTGATGATGTGTCCAGGCCCCGCCTCTGATTCAGCAGCCTGTTCAAGGTCAACCCTAGCAGGCCTGCTCATATCTCCAGTGTTATTGCGGCGCCTCGACCAATCCCATGCTGTTGGCTCCCCTTGAGCAAGCCTCTGAAGTATTCGACGAACGGGGCTCACCGTTTAGGGACACGGCTGGCTCGTCCCGGAGCCTTTCAAAGGAAATACGGACATGTGCGTCCCTCGCGTCGGGCTGAAATTGTCCCCAGCGCGTCTTTATGCGTTTTCTGTTTTTCGCCTCCCTGCGCACACTCTATTTTACGGTTCACCCAACACTTTGACAGGATTTTCATCTTTACTTCCGACAACGCGAAACTTGGGACGTCGTCAACTTCCTGAGCGAAGGTTTCCTCAGCATACCGCCCCCCAAAAAACATCTTGGTCTTCCCATGGATATCACCTTGCACACTCTCTGGTCGCAAATCCTAATCAACCCGCGCGCTTCGCAAGACTTTCCCTACGCCCCACCGATAAATCGATCCTCCGAACCCTGAGAACCGTTAAGAGCACGAATTTCCACGATTAGAGCGTTAATCTCTCGGTAGACAAGATGCGTGATCTTCGAAAGAAGGCTTTGCTGGAGAGCCAGAAAACAGTGTCCCGAAAGGCTCGCTCGAAGCCCGAATCAGTACGCTCATCGGTCAATCAGTCGCCCGACGGGTCACCGAGCAACTCTCGAGCCGGATCCCGTGCGAACTCGAGGCCCAACTCGCGACCAGGTAGCCGTTACGCATCGGAGGACGAAGACGCAAGCGAGTCTGAGTATGATTTCATGACCGCGAGCACGAACTCGGCATCCGGCGACGACAATGTTGACGACCCAGGAAACATATGGACTGAGCGGCTGAGGGACCGCGTGGGCGAGCTTCAGGATCGCAAACGTAACGCTCAAGGCCGCGAGGCAACATTGGCAGCGTACCTCCATCTGGTCCGCCATCATTTCTCGGAAACCCAAATTGGCAGATCCGTCTCAGATATCATCCCCGCTCTCTTGAGAAGCGTCAAGGAAGGTGCTGGCGAGGAAGAGCGGCTGCTAGCCTTGAAAGCCATCATGGTGACTCTGCTCACCTGCCCCTCGGAACGCTATTCTGGTGTGCTTGTGTCAACACTGAGAACTTTGTGTCAAGATGCAGAGGAAGAGAACGTCAAGGCACAGGCTGTCTACGCCCTGATGATTGCCGCAACAATTGGTGGAGGGTCGGACGCATCTGGTGAGGAACTGCTTGACTTCTTGCTGGAAATCATCGAGAGCGATGGCGAGTCTGTCGAAGCAGGTGACAGCGGCGTCGTTGTCACGGCAGCCCTTCGCGCCTGGGGCTTTGTGGCGAGTTTTTTGGACGACATGGCGAGTCGTAGCGAACAAGTAATGGATGCATTCATCGAGCAGCTCGACAGCACGGATCCCGAGGTCCAGAGCAGCGCCGGAACCAACATTGCCTTCCTGTCCGAAGTAGCTCGTGAAGACGAAGAACAGACTGGTGAGAACTCGAGGATGCAACACAACATGTACCGGATCATGACGCGCATGGGGGAGATCGTACGCGATTCGTCCAAATCTATTTCCAAGAAAGACCGAAAACAGTTGCGGTTCAACTTCAACAGCATCGTCACTTCACTCGAGCGAGGTGTTGGTCCTGGTTATTCCACGGCTGGGCGAGGATATAACCCACACGTTGGCGGCAATAACAAGGCACGCATTCAAGAGGATTTCCAAGAATTCGGATACCAAGAGACACTTCGTGTCCACAATCAAGTGATGCTCATAGATACGTGGCTGCTTCACGTGCGGGTAGAAGCACTCAAGATGTTACTCGGCGGCGGTTTGGCGACCCACTATCTGGAGAATCCCGTCGTCAAGGATATGCTTGAGACTGGGGAAGTGAATTTTGTTGCCTCTGCAGCTGACAGGAGAGGCTGACTTTTGTGGAGGTTGACGCGATGTTAGAATTAGGCGTTTTGGCGTTTGTCAAGTTAGAAGCCGGCATCCTTTATTACTCTGTTGATACTCCCGCTAGGAGAACCGATTACTTCGTGTTGAAGTTCATCTGGTTTCCAATATTTAACTAGATACCACGACCGTACCAGCTCGAACAGTGCTCATCATTTTTTTGAGCGTCTGTAGCTGTGATCACGCAGAGGACCAAGGACCCCATGTCGCACAAAAATTTTGATCAGGGCTGACAACATCGGCATTCGAAATTACTGCCCTGATTTTTGGATGTGCCATTTGTGTGCGGCAGCCTTGTGGCACAGCTTGCCAGAGGCGCCCGTCCCTCACAACCTAGCACGAACTTCCGTTTGGTGGCGACAACACGGCAAGTGATAGCGATGAGCTGCTCCGGAGTCCCAGACCAACCCGCAGCCCGCGTTGGTGGATCCGAGGCTTCAGCATGCTGTTGTTTCAGCGCGGCAGGAGCCGTGAATGGGATTGTATTTGCTATATTTGTAAGTATGCTGATGAGACAAGCTGGACATGGTTGCGGTATTCTAAGACGCGCAAGGCTGGAGGGCCCCATTGTCCATCCATAACCCGTCATGTCGGTGCCTTGCTCCATGCAGGCTGTTGATGCAAGCGCTGCACGGGGTGTCGGCAGTCAGTGAGCAAAACGGCGACCCCCAAAAGAGCGGCTTGCGCGGAAACCATGGGCAACGGGAGCGTCAACGATATGTCAACCAGCTGTCGCTTCGCCCGGAAAACGGTGGTGATTGGGTGGGTCGATGCTTATCCGACGGTGATCCTCGCTGGGACCCTCGCCTAGCCAAAAACCCCGGACCACCACTGCCCAGGGAAGTGCGACCGGGGCACTTGACGGTCAGGCCTGCCCAGTTTGCTTGGCGAGGCCTCAATGTCAACAAACCACCACAAGGTCCACCCATTTTGCTAGCTGCTCTGTTTGTTTCCACTCATCACTACCTGCTGCTCTCGACTGCTGCCAATTGTGCAACAAGCAGTGTGGTTTGGCGACTCGGTGAATGGTGTCTCTGACTTGCCTGAGCTGTCGCAAGCATTGAATATCCAAATTCAAGCGATTTGGGGGGCCACAGTCGCCGTTCTGGAATTCAAGCCTTTTTTTTCCTGCTACTCCATTCCGCCGTTCCACGCTGCACCTCGCTGCAGAAAAAACCCCAGCATTGAAGCGCAATTGGCTGCCGGCCTTGAAGCACCGCCAGCGCATCAAGCAATCCCAGCCGCTCGTGGACAACAACAAAGGCTCCCATAGGTCTAGGACCGGTCGCCAGTGAACCGAGAGAACAGCCTGCCTGCTGCGACTCCGTTGTCGTACATCAGGCTGCTGCACGAGCCCTGCGCCGCCCCGAGGCCAACTCGACCACCCCATCGTCCTCGGCGCATCTGTTCGACTGGATCATCGCCGCCGCCCTGCACGAGAGAGCAGAAACGCACGTCGTCGCTTTGCTCTTGCTTCTGCGGCTCCCGACGGTGTCTGGGTGCCGGTCTTGCATCAGACCCATCGCAGATTGGGCCTGAAGAGCCCGCAACTTCCCCCCACCGCCGGCGACAGTGTTGCTGCTTCGACGGTCAATCCTCCGCCACCTCTGCATTTTTACAGGACGTTTGCCGTCCATTGTTTTTGCACCAGCTGCCCGTAAGTCTCCGTCATCACATTTTGCCCAACCGGGTATCATCGCTCCGACCGCTGCCTCGTTTCAACTGGTCTTGCTCTTGCGTCGTCTACCTATGAGACAAGTTGTCACTCACACGCTTTTCCAAGGTTTGCAGTCTTTCCGCACCTCATGTCTTCCTGAGCGACTCGTTGGCCGACCACATCGCTTCCGCCTTTTCGCCCTCTTCTCACCACCCTTCTCTGCTCCGCGCAGCGTCCCGGAACCCAGGCTGAGGCAGAGGAGCCTTTGGGCATCAACACACTGAGGGGTTCTTGAGGTGATCCAGAACGCAGTCTCTTTGCCCTCTGTCCACCACAATGGGTGCTGAGGGCAAGAAGAGGTCTGCCCCGCCGCTCCCCGCGCCCACCGAGACCGAGTCAACGATCTACACCGCAGTCCCGACCGCAACGGAGCTGGGAACCGACCTAGGAACCGACCTGGGGACTGACCTAGGAACCGATGTGTCTCGGCCAGGAGACGACAAATCTTCTTACTCCTTGCCTGAAGACGGGACCCCGGTGACAATCAGGGCGGGCCACCGGGCCAGTAGATCGCAAACATCTCTGCTCATAGAGTACTTCGAGGGCGGCAAAGGGAGTACCACTGGCTCTGGTGAACAGCGGAAGCCGAGCGTTCGTGTTCGCCTGACCCCGAGCGGTAGCAAACACAAATCGAAAAGTGGATCGGATCGGGATCGCATCGAAATCACTCAAACAAAGTCGAGGAAAGCGAGCTTAAGCCGGCGCTCGGCTGGCACGTCAGCCCGGAGCGAGGAACTTTCCGCTTTACACGATATTGAAGACGCAAGTTCATACGCCTCAGCGACCGAGGAAAGCAACGTGAGCCGCAATCCAATTGACATCGAGATTGACCGTGGTGGAAACGGCCGTCACCGTCGACCAGCGAGTCCATTAATCCCGGCTGCCGAGGGGAGCAAATCAAGCTACCTCCCACCCCCCACAAACAGCGAAATTTCCGCTATTCCCACTGACAGCTTTCTTGACGGGTCGGGGCCAATGTCGTCATTCGGTATCTCCGAGACGAAGAGTTCTCGAGCTGGGGACTACTTGACAGGCGTGTCTGCTGACAGACATCGTAGCAAGAGCCGTGGTGAGATCCGTGACAAGGACAAGGTGGTTGTCTCCAAAACCCGTGACAAGGAGAAGGATCGCAAGAGCAAGCCGAGTAAGAGCCGGACAAGCAGCCTCACCAAGGAGGAGAAGTACAGCGAGCGCTCCAAATCACCACGAAGAAAATCGGGCAATCGGCACTCGGAATCCGCCGTGTCCGCTGCGGACTCGAGTGTGGTGTCGTCTGCTCTTGCGCCGAGTCACCGGTCGATGGACCAACACTCAATACGATCCACTACTTCCAAGGCGTCCTCGATCAACAACCCAAAGTTGCTGGAGACTGTGGAGGATGCCATCCGACGCCTCATTTTGCCCGAACTCAATGCTTTGAAGAGGGAACAGAGTAGGCGGAACGACCGAAGGGGCTCAACCTCCAGCACGACCACAGTGTCCAAGGACGATTACACCAGCGACCGCCGACGTTCTTCGGGTACCGAGAAGGGTGCAGGGACACCTCGCGACAGCCTGAAGAGCAGGGAGCGGCGTGATAGGGAAGCTCGCAATGACTTTGATGATAGTCCGGCTCAGAGCGCCCTGAGCCATGGCTCGATTGAAGATACCCACGACATCGACGACACGCCAATGCGCAGCACGGACCGCCTCAAGACGGCAGCTGCTGGTGCCGCTGCGGGCGCCGCCGCCCTTGCAGTTGCTCATGAAATCATGAAGTCACCTTCAGATGACAAGCGGTCGAGACGACGGCGAAGGGCGGAGTTACGTCGAGGCATCTCCGAGGGTACGCCTGCGCCGGATGATGAAGACTCGGAACTCCTCACGCCCGGCCCACCCATTACGTTACCGTTAATGAGCGATATCAACCCATCAGAGATAACGAGAACCTCAATTCTGAGTGCTGATAGCGACAGGCCGCACTCGGCGTCAGAGGAACTCGCCCCCGGGCGAGACCTTGATAGAGACCTTGCATCCTCTGTCTCAAGCCCTACACCCACCAAAGCAGCAGTCACTTTGCAAGATCTTGGAGCCCAACATGCCAATGTTTCGCACGGCGATTTGAAAGCCCTTCCTCGCCAAAGAACGGGGGGCATGGTTGAGTACGAAACCGATGAATATGGTCAAAAGGTGCCAATGAACGACCAGGACTACGATGACGATGAGTACGACGAGCCTGAGTCTGGATATTCGCAGTCCAACCCCTATGATTACTACAGTACTCAAGACGTCCCACCGCCCTTGAAGTATGTTCCATATCAGCCCGAGCGGCGAGGTCTCAGTCCCATCCCCAGTGTCTCTGGTTACACGGAGGGAGGAAGTGAAGCCCCGAACCGCGATTCCCGATTCACTGCTCACACCGGTGACTCGACCTCATCGCCAGAGAAGTCGCCACATATGGAAAGGTCTCTGCGCTCGCCAAGCTCAATTCCCAGTAACATCATGAGCCGCGAATTTGGCGATGACGACCGGAGCTTAAGGAGCTTGGGGATAGACCAAGGGGTTACGATAAGCACAGCAGACAGCGAGCTTGACGGTGTGACATCTGGTCAAGCCGTCCGCGCCGTCGCATTGAACCCGGATTTCGTCCATCCGGCTGGCATTGAGTCCAACGTCGCCTCTCTTGTCGATGGGTCGATGCTCGATGGGTCTGTCTTGACTGCAGAGTCTAGCGCAGTTGGAAACCAACAATACAACGCACGAGAGTTGATGGCAACCCTCGAGGAAGAGCGCTCTCGCCACGATACCCCTAGCAAGCGCTCGGCTGTCAGTAATCGTGACGATGCGAACGAGCGGGCAGAAACACCTGTCTCAGCAAGCCACCAATCGCGCGAGTATGTTGAATACGACGTGGATGAGTATGGTCACAAAGTGCCCCGGTCAACTGCCTACAGGCAGTCTCCAACTGCATCAGAGGAGGCGATTACGAGTGCGGCAGTCGGCGCTGTCGCGGCCGCTCTGAGAGCTCAGCACGGCAAAACCAACCAGCAGATTTTTGGGGACGATTTGGCTGTCTACCAACCCGCTGGTGTCCAGCGGGGCCAGTCTTTCAAGGAGCGCACCAAGAATGGCCCTCTTCCCGGAATGGAGGCAAGCCGTAGCGGAGACCGGTTGTCAAGCCCGCGAGAGCAGCCCAAGATGGGCTTCAATAGTCTCCCTGACCCGGATGATCCGATGCCCGATGTTCAGAATTGGCAGGAGGATGACCTCATCACCAACCCATCTCTCCTTGACGGAACTGTCGAGGATGGGCATTGGCCCGGAGATATGACTCCCAGACAACGGGCCCAGCAGGACTTCGAAGATGACCTGCACTACGACCAACTTGACGGGTCTCAAGCTAGCCCGGAAGCCAAACAGAAAGGTAGTGGCCATGGCTTAGGCATCACAGAAGGTGTGGCGGCTGCAGCTGCTTTGGGTGCCGCAGCGGCGATTGCGTCCGCCCACCAGGAGGATTATCAGGCAGGCGAAGAGCAAGAAGATGAGTTCTATCGCACATCAGATGACCGGAAGCGGGACACCCTGGTCACGAACCCCTTCGAAGGAGCGAGCCCGATCGCTAACCTTCCCGGTATCAACGGAAACCTGTTGGGGCCCACCGGGTTCGACAACCCCGAGTACGGGGCTGGGTACACCTCTCGCAGTCCTCTTGGGCTCAAGGTTGACGAGGGTTACGCGTCCCAAGGCCCCAACAAGTCCCCAGACATTCGAAATAAGGGTAAAGGAGTTGATTTTGCCCTCCAGCCCGGCGGCGGAGCGGGTGACGATATATTTTACACGCCAAATCACCAGCGGCACCTCAGTGGAATGTCGCAGGGAATGGAGTCACCCATTTATGATGCGGCGACTGGTGGCGGCATTGACTCTATCGAGTCAAAGGACATTATTGCGCTGATGCAACATGTGAGTGCATTCTTTGCAACCGTTTGGGCATGAACTAATTCGTGGCAGTTGATGGTTCGAGATGCGCAGCGTAGTGCCAGAGACACCGAGATTCTGGTTACGCTGGTCCGCACCGCAACTGAGATGCGGAATAACTTTGAAGACATCAAGAAAATGCTTGCAGATACTGAGGATGTGATCATTACTGAGGTCAAGGAGAACACTGAAAAGACAGTTCAGCGCGCCATGGGCCCACGGCCATATCCTGGAAGCGGTGCAAGGTCTTTGCAAGCCCCATCTCAGGCAGGTACCGACGATGCCAACGCCAAGAAGAGGAACATCTTCCGTCGCGCACTGCAGGGGCTAAGCACAAAGGGGGCCAATGATCTAGGGAGGATCGAGGACATGCTGAACCAGCTGCTTACCGAGGTCCACGTCCTCAAGACGCAAACCGCCCCAGGCGTCATGGCTGGTGGCAACCAAGACGAGCAGATGTATGACCACATCCAACCCGAGGACCAGTTCGAGCATGATCACGGCTACGAGCCGGAGGGAAATGCCGGAACCTCGACTGCCAGCCATGCATCCCAGTCGGGACATCTCTCACTCCAGTCTCGTGGCGCATCCACAAAGCCCGCTTATGACAAGCGGACATCGGCGCACAGGATCAGTACTGTGCCCGAAGACGACGAGGGTGAGGATCAATACGACCACGATGACACCAACTATAGCAAGCCCGACATGATGATGACTCCGGCTCAGGGCCAGCGTGGAGGTTCAGTCCCGCTTGCAACCCCCCCGGATGCTCCGGGACAGGCACAACTATCCATGAGCAACGACAATACGCCGCGAACAGGCGAAGGAAAGAAGAAGTCGGGGACTAGGACAAGTTGGTTCCCCAAGATCTCTCGATGGTCCGAAACCACAACGTCAAGCGTTGGACAGATGTTCCGTCGCAGCAAGGGCGGCGAGGATGGTGAAGCGGATGACCGGAAGTACCAGAGCGGACATTCCCGTTCTGGGTCGGTTGACAACTACTCGGCGGAGAATTTTCAGTTTTCCAACCCTCATCAAAGTGAGAGCGACAAGCTACATACGGGTTTCTCCGACCAAAACCTTCACTACGACCAGCAGGATGATGATCTGGATTCGCCCGATCACGAATTGTATCCCCCCGGGCCTATCGGGCCCGGCTATGTCAGTATGACGCCGGAGGATCCCAAGTACAAGGCACACAGGAACTCGCTTAACCTGCAGCACCCTCAGCCGCGCCAGGGGCAGACTGAGCGCTTCAAGGTTGCTCTGGAGTCCCAAGCCATGGGTTACGACTCTCCCATGAGTCCGAGATCGGCTGACTGGGCTGGCTCGTCGACAAGCCTGAACCGATTCCCCCGCCAGGATCACTACCAGCAGCAGTGGACTTCATCCCCGGCGGCTGGCAACATGACGGCAACGGCCGGCCCGCCGCGTCCCCCCAAGGAGCCGATGAACCAAGGGTCAAGCCCCGGCCCTATGGGTGGCACCCCGCCCCAGAACAAACGGGTCAGCAAATTACAGAAGCAAAGCCCGCTTCCACACCATAGTGTCGAAAGTGGCTATGGGACCATGACGCATGGCGTCCCAACTGCCAGCTACGTCAGCCAGAGTCGCGATGGAAGCCCGCGTCTGGAGAACCGCAATCTCAGCGGCGCACTTGGTGTCTCCAGACGGCCCAGTGGACCAAGGCCCATGACCCCCAAGAGTGTGGGTAGTGCGGCGAGTGATGATGGCAGGGACACTGGCAGAGACACGGGAAGCGCCAGAAGAAAGCGCGGTAAGTAAGGCAATCCAAGTCGCCGCTACCTCATCCTGACGCGCCATTTGCAGACACATTTGGCACTATCAATTCCCAGGACACCGATACATTCTGAGGAGCATAGCACTCTTTGGAGATCACCCGAAGCCGTGCTCGTCTCGCACATGTATCGGGGATAGTCCACGATTAGACCGCTGGCTGCTGGATGGCCTTGCGGTCAATTTTGCGGTAGATAACCTCTTTTCGGACGAAAACATCGTCAGTTAATCGACTCTGGTCATGAGCTTGAAGAGGCATGCGGCAGCGGACTTAGATGGCGAGGTTCACAACACAACGATACTGGCGCACCTAGTCTCTGTTGTTTCTTTTGCATCAGCGATTTCATCTCTTCTTCCGATAGACGACTTTGCGGCGGCTTTGGACGGAAGGCGGCGGGGGTTGTCAATCTACGTGCCCGATGCGCGCAGCGATTGTTGGGGCGGGTGGGTGGTCGGTTTTGTGAAGGAAGGGTTTGGAAGCGCAAGCGAAGAGATGGGGGATCCTTTTATTAACGACGATTATGATCTATGAACTCTCTGCCTTCTTCGCAAAGATTTCTTCCTCTCGCCGTTTTAATGCGATCTGTTTGCTCTTTTGAAGCATAGTCAAAAGCCCAGCGCTGTCATTTTGTTTTCACTTCGGCGAAGAAAAAGGCATTGCGAAGCATGTTTGTATTTGGGCTGTAAGAAGACAGGTGGGCACACATTGAAGAGCGAGAAGCGAGCGTGTGTGTCAAGATATCATATCAAACAGGTGCAGGGAGCAAACCTTGGCGATTCAAGGAGTTGGTGCTATAATAAATGCATGCTTTTTAGTGGATGGACTTCCCCTTGACTTTTCTCTGTGTTGTTTATTTCGTCAACGACTTGCTTGTGTTGCTACAAGCTTGTTTGCTCTCAGGGGCTCAAAAGGATCGCACTGAGTCGCCCCCAGTGGACCAGGGAATAAAGTACTTGGCTCGCACACCACTTTCACAAGGTACAATACTTCACAAGCAAGCCATCAGAGAAGATTTGGTAGCACCTTCCGGTCAACCCAGTCTGCGTTAGTTTCTTGATTGGTACATACTCCAGGTATGCTACAGGCGCGAACTAGACAACAATAGAGCACGCAATACTTGCCGGCTTCAGCACTTAGCAAAAAGGTATTCTTCCATCCGTTGAGTCTCAAGTCTAGGGGTTCAATGCCGTCAAACGCCATGCTTCAGTTCGCGCCTCTGGCGCAACCATTCGGAGCCGTATCCTTCCTTTACCGGATGGGGATCTCCTTGTCCTCCTTAGCGGCTCCCTTGTTCTTGGCGCCCTCCTTCTCCTTGGGGGCCTCCTTCTTGGGTGGCTGCGCAAAAGGAATGAAGTCGGGAGCTCCAGGCAGATACTTTCGCAGGGGCTCCGGCACCTTGATGCCATCCTCGGTCTGGAAGTTCTCGAGAATGGCACAAATCGTTCTTGTCGTGGCAGTAAGGGTCGAGTTGAGAGCGTGGACATAGACCTTCTTCGCATCTGTCTGCTTCTTGACGCCGTACCTGATCTCAAGATCTCTGCTCTGGTAGTCTGTGCAGTTCCTATGCCGACAGTCAGTGTTGTTCAACCATATCTGATAGATTAGACTCACGAGCAAGAGACAAGCTCCTTGAATTCTCCCTGGTGCGGGAACCAGGCCTCGAGGTCAAGCTTCTTCGAGGCAGCGTTGTCTGTCACTCAAAGTTAGCAAGGTTTTGTGCCGTTTGGTCCGTGCAACATACTCAGGGCGCCAGAGACAATGGCGACCACCCGGTATGGGATGCCGAGCGACTTGTAGAACTCCTCCGAGTTCCCAATCATTGTCTCAAACATCTCCCATGACTTCTCGGGCTCTGTCAAGCAAAACTGCTCGACCTTGGTAAACTCGTGTACACGAAAAATACCCCACACGTCCTTCCCGTGGGCGCCAGCCTCCTTGCGGAAACACGTAGAATACCCGGCATATTTCAGCGGGAGATCACGGGGTTGCAGCCACTCGTCGCTGTGGTACGCGCTGATGGGTTGTTCGGAGGTCTGCTATGGTCAGCTTGTTCCCCGGCTTGCGACGTCGTGGTGGCTTACGGCGATAAGATACTTGTCTACCTGGTCACCGGTGACCTTGTACAGCTCTTCGTCAAACCTAAGAGACAGATGAGTAAACTCGCAGGCAGCCCCTAGAATAACACACGAGTGCAACATACTGGGACAACTGTGCAGTTTTCGCCATCTGGTCCTTGAGCATGAGCTGTGGCGTATGCAATGGAGTGTAGCCCTTTTGGTGCAGGAACTCGAGACCGTAGTTGATGCAGGCCCTAACTGTGTTAGCAAAAGGACCAAGATCTCAACACAACGGGGTCATACTGGTTGAGGAAAACGCCCCAATTCCTCAGGAAGTATCCACGGTGACCAACCACCTTGACGCCTCTCTCGGGGTCGTAGCCATCCAACTTCGAAAGAACCTCGTGATCTATCCCAGAGGTCAGCCCAAACATCTCCATCTCCGGCGGCAACAGTCTGCACTCACGGGACAAAACATTGCGCTTCTCAAAGGTGACGCCCTCGGGGGCCCAAGTCCGCTCCACAGTGTTGTTGTCCTCGTTATTTGAAACAGGCACCGACTCATGGACAAGGTTGCCAATCGTCTTGACCTTGGCCTTGAGAAGCTTCTCCTTCTCGACAGCCGAGGCGAGGAGGTCCTTCTTCTCCTTCTCGAGGTCGGCCTTTTGGTTGAGCAGATCGGTCACATCCTCCTTGGCCTTCTTCTTGGGCCCAATCTGTTTCTGCAGGTCGTTGATCTTGCCATTGAGTTGGGTGGCCGAGTACGCAGCTGCAAAAACACAAGACGGATCAGCACCCATGTGTGCTCCCTCCCCTTTAGTGCCCGGCCAGGGACTTACTCTTGCGGTGGTCATCCCACATGGCAATCACCTCGTCGACAACCTCAACTGGGGCGAAGCGCTTGCGCTGGGACTCCCTGATCTTTTCAGGGCTCCCGCCGCGCTCGGCAACTGTTGAACATGGTCAGTACCGTGTGTAGACCCAATGGGTGTGAATCGAGGCTTGGCAACCGCGGGGTTGCGCCGGGGGTCGCGAAGCAGGAGAAAATGAGGATAAATCAACGTACTGAAATCATTGACGTCAAGCATGCCGGCGACTAGTTGGCCTTAATCGAAGATACTGTGTAGGAATTCGGTCTCGAGGTAAAAACCGTAGTATGGTGGCACCGAGAAAGGGTGAAGGTGTCGCGAAACAACAGATGGCGGGGCAGAACTATTTTGGAAGGGGAACCTGAACAAAGTGGGGTGAACTTTGTGCAGGGGACGTGCTTGCTTGTTTGATAACCCCTTTAAATCCATATCAGAGTGACTCAGTGTCCGTTGGGGGCGGAGTCATTGCCGCACAGTCTTCGTCTGATCATGGACACTAACTACCCTGAGCTAACCTCACGTTATTTATCGGATGATTTATGTATAGAAATAAGGACGAAGGCCGCGCTGATTTACCTGCACGGATTTTCACATCAAATGTGACCGCCACTCTAGAAGATCAATGAAATATGTGCATTTGTGAATACTCGTGGTCTCTGTCATCCCAGATCCATCCTGGGCCTCGACGGTTTGTTACACCTACCAGGTGCCTGCACCGTTTCTTGCAACCATCTCGATCAAAACACCGCACGATCAAAACACAAATAGCTCAGTCCCCTGGCCTTGCTCGGCCATCAGATCCGTCACATATACTCTCTTGCCGGCCTCATCTTGCCTCCTCCTCACCTCCTCGAGCAGCCCCAGCATCTTGCTCTTTTCTCCTTCCTTTCTGCCCTCCACGTCGCTGATGAAAAGCTTGACCCAGTCTGCCCAAACTTCGTCAACAGTCTCCATGCCAGCTACAAACAAAGGCAGAGGCCACAGCATGTTTGGCAAGTCTCTTGCGTGCAGTTTCCGCCCCTCGCTCCGTCTCAACAACAACAGGATCCGCAAAATTGACTCAACCGCTGCTGCGCTTGCCTCATCTGTGCGAATGTCTAGCCTGATCAACCTTGACCATAGAATTTTGGTCGACATGAATGCGGCATAAGCCGTGAGCCAATGGAGACTCACTCGGCTAAGCTTGTTGACTTGGAAATGAGGTGGCGTAGGAGGTGATTGGGGTGCCATGCCTGTCGATTCAGGGGTTCGGCTGCCGGACGACGATGCACCGGCCATGATGCCCCGACAGAGGACGGCGGCAGACGAGTTGATTGCTACGGCAAGATCAAAATCTGCTTCGATGCGATGGACCTCGTCGTCCACGGTGCGTTTTGCAACGGCAAGGCCCTCCCATGCAACAAAATCGTGGCCATCGGTTTGGCTTTGGTCGTGCCGAATCGTTCGGTATCGTAGGATCGAATTCATAAGACGAAAAGTTTCGTGGAGATGCAAAGCGGCTGGAATGCGCTCAACATCTTCGGCCAGGCGCTCCGAAGGATACGCGTGGCCAAACATATCGAGATAGAAGTTGTGGGACCGTTCGAGTATCAGGTGGTAGTCCTGACGGCCGCAAAGAACATCGAGGAGGCTGGGAAAGGGTAGGTGATACTTGCTGAAGACGGAGATTCGTAGCTGGAGGTAGCCTGACCAAATAAGGAGCTTGCTCGCGAAAGCAGACATGTTGAGGTCGCCAGTATGTTTTGCTAGCCAAGCCGTTATACGCTCCAACCGAGCGGTGGCTGTAGGTAAGGCTCCACAGAGAACGTCGTAGCGGTTGAGAAAGAAACATGTTGCAATGATGACTTCGCCAACGTTGGTCACCGGCACGAGAGCTCCGATCTCGAGTGTTGGGTCGGGCATGTTGAACAGCTTCTCGATCTGTTCAGATGACTTGGAGTACCATATCGCCACCGTTGGGTCCACAGGGCTATCGGCCTCTTTAGTAGTGGTGCTGTTGATAGTCGAATGTTTGGCTGTCCAAGCTAGCACCGCGAGTCTCATCGGGCAATGAGGGGAGCACTTCTGGACAAAGTCGGACACGAACCTCTGAAACCCCCACATAGCATCTTGCTCGTTGACAAAATCGTCCTGGCTACAGTTTCGGAAGTGGTCAAAGAGACCAGCCTCGTCTAACTCGGGCCTTCTCGGTTTCGTTGCTGGCGCAGAACCGCTCTCAGCCTCCTTTTTGGTGCGCTTACGACGGCGGGGAATCCACTCCTTTGGGCCCTCGCGCACTTGGTGACCCTGGGAGGATGTTGATCCTTCGCTGTCAGAAATGGAGTAGCCATGCTGGGAGACTGGCGTGTTGGGAAGGTAGGGCTTGAACACAGGAGGAAGAGTCACCGCCGCTGTGGGAATTCCAACCTCGACCTGAGGCGCATAATCACGCCCCAGGCCGGGGTCAATGGTGGCAAAGTCGAAGGCCCCCCAAGCCCCGTTGAAGTTTCTCGGGTCATACTCGGGGGCAACGGCGCTAAGTAAGGGCGGCGGATTGAGTTGGAGGGTTGGCGCTTCGGAAGCAAAAGTTGTGGTCTGTTGTGGGAGGGGAAATACCGCGAACTGGGGCTGGAAGCTGGCCATGAAGGGGTCGGGATGCGTAGGGTAGGACCCTGAGATCGGTGGATTGGCTGGCGCCCGCTGTTGTTTGGGCGCCTGCTGCTGCCCCCGCTTCGCTGTGTGTTTCGTCTCGACAACCTTCTGACCTGTTGGAGTTGACACGCGGATTCTGAGGTTGGTTTCGAATGAGCTATGGCAGGTTATGTTCATCCGGGAGCAATTCGAGCAGGGATTCCCGCCATGGCACCGAACTTTTCTCTTGCGACATGTCAAGCAGCCTATTCAGAAACCACAGATCACAGTCAGCTTCTGCGCTCCCTCGGAGATGGATAGTGGGGGGAAAGCTTGGGGTGTTGGCCGTTTACCGTGAAAGGTGCGTTTGAGTTGCTCTGCCATCGTGTTGTGTGTGTAAGTCGAGCCAAGAGCCTCAGGTGTAATAGTCGTCACGCAACGCAGCACGTCAAAGCACGTCTTTGCTCAGCTTCAGCCCTGCCAAGCCTTGATACCACTTGGGAATGGACTGGCTGACCGGTGGGAGAACCGAGCCATTATAACGACATGACGGGTTACTTCCGCATGTTAAAACCGTGAGCCGCTTGACGCCTTACCCGCCCACAGCCAGTCTGTCTGACGCTGCAAGTTGTAACACAGCGGCGAGTACTCAAAGGAGACTTTCGCAAGCCCTCCCTCCGACAAGATCGTGAGTGATGGGTGACATGGCCGAGGCAGGGCACAAAGGCGGCCTGCCTAGGTTCCCGAAACCTGCGAGTGTAATCGGGGCCCGGGGATTAGCTCAGCGACAGACTCCCTGCACGAGTCCAATGTCTGTCCTGGAACCTCGACATGTTCCGTCCCCCCCGCTCCTGCTGCTCACCGTCCTTGTCCTCGCCCCTTTTTCGGCGTTGGTTGCCCCCCATGACTGACAGCTGCAGAGAGACTGGGCGAGTCGGTCAAATCTGGCGCCAGCCCCTTTGGGGGGACCTTGTTGACTAATCATGGTGTATTGCTGGACTTTCGGACCTTTTTCGCGGTGAGCCTTGGACCGCCTAGGGGTCAGGCCCGGCCCATCTGGATAAACCAATGACAAGCCCAGGACTGAGTGCTCATTGCACGTAAAAGTCCTCAGGAAAGCAGGGCAGAACCTTCAGGTTGCTAATTCCGCCATATCACCGATGAGATCGGCTGCGCCCACAGCTCGTGTTCGGGGCAGAAAGTCGAGAGTCAAGTGGAGTGACCAACCCTGAGTGAAAACAATATGAGATCGTTGACTGGATATGGAACATATGTCGATTCCTGGTGTGAAGCTTTCAAGTCAACAGGCCAGAGGAATGCATCGCGAACTTTCATCACAGTCCCGGCGCGCGCGCGCGAGAGAGAGAGAGCCAGAGCAACAGGGCGGGAAGCAAACGTCCCCGTCGTTGTCCATTGAGCTTAACGGGTGTACTACGCTGTCGTGGCTGCAGTACTTGTCCCCGGTTTCAACCCACAAATGGTGCGCAAAGCTAGAGTATTGTGCTGCGAAAGTTGGATGTATGTCTCTGTGACCTTGCCCTTAGTAAGCGCCAGGGGTGCGGGTGCGGAAAGCATCTCCGCCTCCATCGTTTCCCAGTCCGGGGTGGCATGCAGCAAGCCCTGCGAGTTTGCAGCATGGCCACCGCCGTCTACTGAGGCATGTCGGTTAGGTGCAGGCGGTTGTCTGCGCCTGCGGTGCAAATTGCGTCCAGGCAGGCTCAGACTAACCGGCTATCGGTCCAAACATGTCGTCCCGGCGCCACCGTCGAGTATAATAACCTTAAGACCCCGGGTGCAGCAATGACATAGGCCAAGCAAAGGCACCTGAGCACCGAGTGTTGGGACATCTCGCATGAGCGTCTCAACATGCCATCTATGTTTCGGCTGCTCTCCATCGGTTGGGCTGCAAGCTGCTCTAGGCAGCCAAGTACTAATCTCGACGACGAGTGGCGAGGTCTGTCAGCAGCCGTTCTACAGTTTTGGCTCCCTGTCAGGGCACTTTCTTGCTTCCCTGTGAGCTAGGACCGCTTCGGCCAAAGCATGACCGCTCCTCGGCTGTGCATGACCAGGAACCGGACAACCAGGAGCCGATTCGGCCCCGAGATGTAGGCTTGATGATCTAAAAGGACCAGGACTCGAAAGACCGATGCGGCTCACCGTGGTTTCAAGGATGCTGGCAATAGCGCCCACCCACTGATGACGAAGTTCCAGATACCTTAACGTCCTTCATATCCCATGTGAGCCCACAACCAACCGGAGACCGATGGTTCTCACCGTCCCGTCGGCGAGCTAACAAATTAGACCTCTCCGAGACATCGCTATTGCGGGAGGTAGCCAGTGGCACCGTTGAGCCAATAGGTTGCTGTAGTCGCAGCAACTCGCCAATGTTCCGTAAATACACGTCCCGCGAGGCAAGACCCCAGCTTCTTCGATCCCGTTCACGAGACGATTCTGTTTCCGGACTCTTACAAAGTGCTGACGCAAGTGCGTTCTCGGTGGCAGTATCAACAGCTACACCGTATTTCCGGCGTCGTGGTTTGTCTGAAGAGCCCGTTACTTGGTGCCCTCCAACCTATCCTGCATTCCTTCACAATGGTGGTCGATACACATACACTCGCTGCTGATCAATGAGCTTGTTGCTATCTTGGAAGTTTTGGTCATCAACATGGCTTCTAATGTTCTAGAACCCTGCATGGAGCCGGTGGACGCAAGGCAGTTGCCTCGGCATATTCCGAAGATTGAGATGCTCCGCCTTTTGCAAAGTTGGGAGGTGTGGCATCCCGGTGTCACAGTGGTTGGAAGAACCGAATAGCCTTGATTTCGGCATTCGGTGATATCGACTGCAAGGGTGAGTGGAGTTTGAAGTTGCGGTCACGAACATTGCCCTGCTTCTGCGAGTTGTCTTCGTCTCGCCGTGACTTCCCAAATTGGCAAAGGCTAACCGGCGTGCGTCTCCTGTTGTTGGGTATGATTGGGAGTGACCGATATTGTCGTCGTGTCCTATTGTACAAGCCCGTCAGCACTAAATGGGACTGTAATCGTGGGTTTTCAAGCCGGAACCGATCGAAGGGACCCCACGTGGCGGGGGCAACCCGAGTCATCGTGTATGCGGCACCATTCCTTCGCCGTCTTGCCCGCGATGGACCATCGTGCAGCGGTGCAACCAAACGGAAGTCCATCCCCATCTGATATTGCAACTGCATTTGGTATGACGAGTAATGCTCCGCGGTGTGCTGAATCGAGGTCGATGCCTTCAGGTTCACCAAGCACCACTGCATCAGGAGACGCTGTGCTGGCTCTGAGGGTGGGAAGCCATGCTCCGGGCTCCAGGCAGACATGAAGAGACGTTCGGAAATCGCTGTTGACGATAAGTCGGAACCGAAATTTGTGCCCGCATTTCCACGTTATGTGGAGGGGTTCTCGACTGAGGAGAGACCAAGAGCCGTTGGGGCGCTTGCGAGACATGAGCAAAGTGAAGATTCGAACAAGACTTTCATGGTAAAAGACATGTTGTAAGGAGAAGGGGTTCCGGGATGACCTTCCGAGATAACCACTCGCCAGAAAATGAGCCGTCGTTTCACACAACGGCAGTCAGGTCCCGACACAGTGGATGAGAAAGTTAAGGTTGTGTTGATGATGGGAGCGCGACGCCAAGACCCAAGTGCCGTTTGTGAGGTCGACATGGTAGGTTTGCTAGCTGTTCTAGGGTTGGCGCATCCTGGCGACCGGGGGGATTTGGCGGGGGAAGGGTCCCAACGCAACGGAGCACGGCGTTATTGCGGTCTTTCTCTTGGAAAGAGTTAAGGTTGGGAGTTGCTCTCAGCGGCGCAATGTTTTGCTCTGCAATTGCCTATGCTAAAATATGGGGCAGCAGTTACAACTGCTGCCCCGAGGTGCTCAACCTCATGCTGAAGCTTTGATATCTTCAGCAAACCGATGGCGGATGGAAGGGCAGGAGGCAACGCGCTACGACGGAACTATTCCTTCTTTGGTGCAAATGCTCGTCTAACTGCGCAGCAACGGCCTAAGGCCAACGCCGGTCGCCAAACGCAATGGCTGTCACTTGACACAGCTTGGGGCAATTGTGAGGCAGCAGCCCAGCCCTCCAAACCTGAAGCTCCTCGAGAACCCAGACGGTCGGCGAAGTTTGAGCAATTGACTAAAGCTCTCACAAGATTGAGATCTTCAACACTGGTAGTATGAGGGTGTGAGGGCAGCTGTGTCCCTGGGTGAACGTGTGATCGCCCAGAGCTCGTCTATACATCCATTCCAGTCGGCTGAGTCGGAACGGCGCAGGACGTGATGGCGGAGCCGGATAACGGCGGCGATGAAACCACGATTATGTCGTGTCCATTTTGCGGCTGGGAGGCTGTAGATGGAGAGGACGCAATGATGTTGGTATGTAGCCGCTTTCATCTCTTGTCTTCTTTGTGCGTTGCGCCTTCCTAATTCCAGCTCGCAACTCAACCCCACCAAGCTAACCTCGTTCCTAGCACATGGAGACAATGCATGCTGAGGGGGACTTGCCTTTTGTTGCCAAAGGCGAGGACGGCCACGTACCGGACGGAATCAACCTCAATGAAACCGAGGACCCGCCTTATGCAGAGTGTCCTGTCGACGGCTGCGGTGAACTTTTGTTGTTCGATGAGCTGGCCTACCACATCGACCTACACGCTGGAGAGGTCGAAACCGATACGGAACTCGCCCAGATTCAGAGCGACTGTACTCGAGCCAGCGGTTCTACTTCTGCACCATCGAGGTCGCACCGTGAGACTGAGAGGCATCGGCGGTCCGACAAAGCGGCGGGCAGCAGCCAGGCAAAGGCCATATCGGCCTGGAAGAAGTTACTCCGCATGCCCGAGTCCTCTTCTTCTTCAACGTCCTCGTCCACAATGTCCTCGAGGCATCGGAAGAGCTCCAAGACCACTGCGCCCTCAGACCACACCGCTCCAAAGAGGCTTGGGAAAAGCCAGCTGGGTAAACACGCGCATGAAGATCGCATGCCCGAGTGGTTAGTATCTCATCTTCAGAAGGGCGGCCAGGTCAAGGCCGAAGGCGTAATCCTCGTTATCGCCCAGCTGCTGGAGCAGTGTTCAAGCACAAAATACGCTTACCTCTGCCATCCATGCGTTCACCACATCTCAAAACTTAAAAAAGAAGGTATTTTTGACTTTATACTCTTTGTTTTTCCACCCAATATTTACAGTTACTAGGTGGATTCTGTGGCTACCGCAATATCCAAATGATGACTTCGTACATCAATGCGACCAAGCTCCAGGGCTACAGGCATCTCGATCGCAAGACGCCCACAATCTTCCAAATTCAGGACTTTATCGAAGCGGCATGGGACGCTGGTATCAACAGCCAAGGCCGCATCGAGACTGGCGGCATCAAAGGTACGCGGAAGTACATCGGAACGCCCGAGGCACTTGCAATGTTCCGTCTCCTGGACATACCATGTGACGCCCAAGGGTTCAAGAATCGGGAGGAGGGCAAGTCGGAGGCGCTTCTCATGGAGTATGTCGAGAATTACTTCCAGTCTGGCGTCGAGGACCCGACTCAGAGAGTCCGCCAAACAAACTTGCCACCTATCTACTTCCAGCATGCTGGTACGTGCCACAGCCCTTCTCCCATTCTACCACCGTGTTACTGATCACTGTTGCCAGGCCACTCCATGACCATCATTGGCTACGAACGGCAAAGGAATGGGGCTAGAAATCTCATTGTTTTTGACCCCATGTTCCACGATGCATCAAGCATCCTCAAACTCGTGGGTCACAAATTCAACTACACATTCCCGGACCTAGCACTCAAAGCCTACCGCCGCGGTAACAAGTACTTGCATAGATATCGGGAGTTTGAAGTTCTGATGTAGGAATTCCCGCCATCACCATCCAGGCTTGTGCTAACGTGTTTTTCTAGGCTTCGGCCTTCCATTGCCAATTCACCACACGTGCCGGGGCCGCAAGGAACCAAACTGGAGTGAGCTAGTCACGAAAAAACATGAAGTCATGACCTTTTTTTTTTTGTTTGCCGAGCTGTCTTATAGGGGTATGGCGCATGGTTTTCTTCGCGCTTATCCCTTTTCTGGGCTTGGATTTCCTCCCATTTCTTCTGCTGTCTGATGAAGCATTACGGTGCCTGTTCTCACGCAGTCATCTCTTTCGCAAACCAGGCCTGCAGTTTTGCGAGGGCACGACCTCGATGGGAAATCTTGTTCTTTTCAGATTTCTCCATTTCAGCATAGCTAGTCATGTTAGCGAATCGGTCACTGAATCAGCGACCGAGAAACCTACGTCTTGCCATCATACTCAAAGATTGGGTCCCAACCTGTTGTGCTGTCAGTCGTTGCTCAGAACTGCTCTTTTGCTGCAAAGCATACCGAAGTTTGTGGGTCCTCTTGCTGGCACGATCTTGCCGTCAGTGATGCCTTGGAACAGGATGGGCTCGTGTCCTGGCCCAGGTGAGTAAGCAAAGGTGCAAACTGCCTTGGCGGACTTGTCCTCATATGCGGCAAGGAGGTTGTTGAGACCATCGTGGCCAGTGGAGTTGAGGAACCACTTGCTGTTTGGCTTGTAAGTAAAGTTCAAGCCAACAACCGAATTTTGGAGTCACCGACATGTAGGGTCCCGGAAGACCGTTTAAGGCGTTGAAGCACAGGCAAGTGTCCTCCACCAAGACGGGGCCCTGGACCAGGTCGGCAGCCCTCCGGCATTTGTCAAGTGTTACCTCCTCGAGCGTGCCTTGGATTTCGATCAGGTCGAGCGCCTGGCTCTCGACCTGGATGGCGGGCTCAAGGATTGCCTTGACTTCGCCGAGCTTGTTGGCATTGCCCGTGATGAAGTTGACAATATGCCGGGCGGCGCTTGGTGTCGTCATTTTGGCTGTGTGACGGGACTTTGGGTATGTGTGAGCCAGGGGGTTTTGTTATTCTTGGTTAGGGAAACGAGGGGTTGGAGGGGCAGGCTGGGAGCAGATTTCACTGCTGTCATAACACCCCGATTGATGCATGTCCAGGGCAGCTGGGGACCCGAGGGAAGGGGGAAAAAAACACAGGACCACCACCACTACGGAGAGTGAGCTCGGCCCTGAACGGAATGATACCTTCATTAACACGTATGGGTCGAGCCTGTCGGTGACATTGAGGTAATCATGGTGCTGTGTTGACAAAGTTGCCCCCCAACCTCGCTGATAGGACTGAGTCGGGCTAAGTTAGGAGAAGATGGGAACCGGATGGTTTCATACCGTTTCCTAGGCTTCGCTGTGGTGGTAGATATCTGTGCCACATCGAGGAAGTACTCCTCTTCTTACGGGGGCTAGTCAACACCGCATATCGAGGACCGATAACAGCTCATGCCTCCCCTTTCCAGTACTGCCGGTTCCCGAATGCCTCTTTTCTCTATACCGCGAGATTCAGAGATGTGCTGAGAACTCATCTCTCGTCATCAAAGACCATTGACTTCCATCCCATAACACCTCCTTCCCCAACCATTTTCTCTACCACACCCGCCCAGCCTGCTCCCGCTCATGCCCATTCCTGCCTCCAAATGCAAACCTCCCAACCCAAAAGAGAAACCAAGGAGGATCATTTTTACGCCGTCGCGTTATTCTCCTTCCACTGCTTCAGCCACGCCTCGATCCGGTCCAGATTCTCATCCATCTCCTCAGACGTATCACTCCTCAACTCGACCACAATCTCCTCATCATACGACTCCTTTGCCTCCTGCAAAAGCACCTCCATAATCTCCGAGTCCAGATTCTCCTGAAGCTTGATCTCGGGGTAATTCCTTGCCATCCTAAATCAGCATACCTTCCTATCGTTCACGTCCCAATAATCACTTCACTCACCTCGCCTTCAGCCGATCGTACAACGTCTCGGTCCCGACCCTCAGCACCACGACCAAGTCGATCCAGCTCTTGGGAAACAAGTCGCAGGCGTGCCAATCTATTATGCACCCGCCCTGCTTTGCCTCGTCCTCGATAGCATCAAGCAGCTATTATTTTTTTAATCAGCCACCATATTCCAACGCGGAAACAAAGACACAACGAAAGGGAAAAAAAAAAAAAAATGAGAAAACAAAACAAACCTTGTCCTCATCAACAATCCAGCTCTGATACTCATCATCCCACCCCTCATGACACTCCTTATCCTTGACAATCTGGTTGACCGAGATATGCTTGAGCCCCGTGCGTTCAGCAAGCATCTCACAATGGCTCGTCTTGCCGACACCAGGCGTGCCGGTGATGATGATGTTGGGTGCAGCGCGGGCCATTTTTTGGTTCTCTCTTTTTCTTTTGCACGCTTGCTTGAAAGAACAAGTTTGGAAGAAAAAAAAAAAAAAAAAAAAGGGTGGGGGCAACGATGTTGAAGAAACGGGGTATAAAACTTGGGAGGAAAACTGTTTATTGAATTGGTCCGAGGGGCTGCATACTTGAGGAGGGGTGTCGTTGTTGGGCTCAAAAAAATATTTTACCAAGGGGACGGGAGCAAACCATGTGCGAGCACGCCGAAATTTTCACTGTGTGCTTGTTTTCTGACATTTCGGCTCAACCCGACGCAAAACCGCTCCAAACTGACGGGGAAAACAGCCATGAGACATGCAGCGCGTGACATCAACACAGGCACAGGCTGTTTTCACTTGGATCTAACCCTTGTTTTCCATCACTTCATACAAATGTGTTATTGCTTTATGCATCCCTTTTTTCCGAGCGGGCGTCCTGCCTTCCCGGTCGACTAACGTACCACCTACCAACCGGCCATGAGTTGAGAATGCATCGCTCGCAACCACCTCCCTTCGCATTAATTCCCCGTCTATCATCGCGGCGTCTTTCCCCGTCTCTTCATGCCCTTCCCAGACGCCCGTCCTAGTGCTTTGTGCCTCGTCGCAGACGTCACCACGAGAGCGCTTGTGTGCACCAAAGTGAAAAAGGTATATTCCAACAAACCGGAGCATCCCCCCGAGAACTTTAAAATCTTGAGTCCTCGGTCCCATTCAACTGCCGTTGGGCCGAGCCCGCAGCGCCTTCCTAGTGCAGGGATCGCTGTTCCGCCAGGGTTTGAGGAGGGCCGAGGTCGGGCTTGGGACCGGCAAGCACACCTTGGGGCGACGCGCAACCTAGGCGCTCGCCGAGACAGTCTCCGGCCCCTCGTCAACCTCGGTGAGGTCATTCATGCTATGGCTGTCAAAATCTCCATCCTGGGAGCCATACTCCAGCTTCTCCTGCTGGGCGATGGCCTGTGCCGAGACAATCTCGGCCAGACGTTTGAGGCGCGGAGTTTGCAGCCCTGTGCTATGGTTAGCTCAAATCTCGGAATCACACGAGAGCCTCCGCTTACAAGAAGGGGTGTACGTCTCCAAGGCCGTGATGACGCGAGGTTCTGCAATCTCATAGGGGCCGCTGTCGTCCATATCGACAGCCTGGAGCAGCAAAACATCACTCTTCTCAGTAACTCGCGAGGCGACGGCCTTCATGATCTCGCCGTTGATAGGCTGCTCGTAGTCGGCAACGAGATACTGGTTCAGAAGCTTCTGGATCTGGTTTGGAGAGAGCCTGCATCGTGTCAGCAATGGAACCGAACATGGCCGGAGAGAATACCCACATCCAGCAGATGTCCTGGATAATCTCGATATCGTTAAGTGTTGCCTTCTTAAGTTGCAAAAGCTTTGTTGCTTGCTGTAATGTCGTCAGTGTGCATTTCAATCAAACTAAATTTCAGGGGGACTAACCATGAGATGCTCAAGCTGGAGGGTGCCCTCAGGCATGTCGTGGCTCTTGCACCACTCCTCAATACGGGTGATGTTGTAGTTGATCTGCAGGCCACGCTTCCACGAAAGGAAGTTGCGCCGCATCAGCAGGTCGTTGAACGCCGTCACGCCGACCAGCCGGAGGAGCTCCGTGATGGTCTGGGTGATGATCGAGTCCTCGAGGTAGTAGGCCTTCATGGCTCGGAACACGCTGTTGAGCAGTGACAGCAGGTTGTCCATGCTGTATGCGGGCGCCGAGTTGGTCTGCAGGAGCTTGCCAAGGAACCTGTTATTTTCATTGGTGACGAAGCCCGGCAGGGATTGCGACTCAATGATGGCCGGAATGATCATCTTGTGCAGCTTCTTCTTGAGCACCTTCATCCACGTGTGGTAGATGTTGAACTCCAAGCTCTCCAAGTCGTGCTTGACAATCTCCAACAGCCGATCGTACTCGTAATTATCCGTCTTTTGCGCCTCGTACCAGTCTTCAGCGAGGAAAACAAAGGAGAGCATCTCATGCACGTTAGACAACCAGAAGGCGCCGGGGTTAATAGCTTCGTCACCATCGTGCTGCATAACCTCCTGCTGAATCGACTGCATGACATTGGCGAGGAAACGCTCCGACTCCTTGACGAAGCCGTTGTTCCACATCTCCGATGTTACGAGATTGATGAGGTAAGAGGGGAAAAGTACCTCCTTGTCCGAGGGGGGTGGGTTGGTTGCGGGCGAGGGGATCTTGAGATTGCGGATCAGGCCCATCGTCACTTCCTCGTTGAGACCTTCCTCGTCGGCGAGCAGGTTCTCGAGTTCCATCTCGATACTATCTGCGCCAGGCGTGAAGGTCGAGCCAGAGAGGGTATTCTGGCGGTTGATGCTTGGGATAGCCATGGACACGGGGCGAGGGTTGTAAGCCATGCTGTACCTATCCATTTCGCGTGGCTCGGCTCCCGCACTCCGACGTTTGGGCTTCTTAGATGACACCAAGTTGATGAGGCCGGTTGGTGGTGGAGGAGCCGGTCCGGTGCCATTTGTGATTTCTCCATTGATTGGCGCATTCCTTCTTGCCTGCTCGAGAGCGTCCTGGAGTTCGGCGAGCTGCTGGCGGAGCGCGCTTTTCTCGGCCTCGTGACGCTCGCTCTCTTGGCGCGCAGCCTCGAGCTCGGTGCTGGTGGCGCGCAGGGATTCCTTGAGCGCCCTCTCCTCTTCCTGCATCCTCTTGACGTTGGCAGCCGACTCGTCGAAGCTGGCTTGGAGCTTCTTCATCTCGGCCTCCATGGCCTCGAGACGGGCTGCGGCAATGCCAGCCTGATTTGCTTCGGTCTGCAACTCCTTGGTGCGGGCCTCGAGGGCGTTGTGCCGATTTCTCCAGATTGTCACTTGTCCTTCGTAGTTGTCGACCTGTGTCTTGAGCTCCTTGTTCTGCGCCTTCATGGTGCCAAGGGACTGGGTCAGCTCGACAACCTTGTTTTCCAGTTTGTACGAGATCTGCTTGAGATCGCGAGCCTCGGCGCGCTTGACCTTGTACTCCTTGCGAGCAGCCCTGCCGCGCCACAAGCTTTGGATGATGACAACCTTCCTGCGGTATTCTCTCCATGCACGGAGTTGCCTTCTTGACCTCCAGCTTCGCTGGATGATGAGGGCAGCGTTGCCAACCCGGGTTTCCATGATCTCCTTGCGGCGCAAGAAACCCTTCATGACAGCCTGAGCAAGAATGACGTCGTTTCTGATGCGCAAAAACTCCTTCCTCTGCTTTTGACCGCGCCAAACCCTCTGGATGGTGACGGCGGCTCTGAGTGTCCGGAGCTCCTGTGCTTCCTTGCGAGCCTTGTGTGCCCTTGCAGCTGCCTGGAAGCCGACAATAGAATCGCGGGCCTGGAGATATCTCTTACGATAGTACTTGGCCCTAAGATTCTTCTGGATGAGGATTGCGCAGTCGTTCAGCCTGTTGGTGCGAAGGTTCTCCAAGAATGCCAGCATACCGGCACGGAAAAAGATCTTGGTCAAGCCAAGTTGGTACTTGTCCAGACCTTTGGCCGCCGTGCCGGAGCCAAGAGCCTTCTTCAGGATGGCGTCGGCCATCTGACGGATTTCCGAGGTCCATTGTGCAGACGGCACCAACATGTAGTAGCGCAATGCGAACTCCTCGTAGGTCCACCTGGTGGGATAACCCGCACAACTAATACGCACAGTCTCGAGGACACCGCAGGCGCGGAGCTGGCTGAGAACCATAGGGCCCTCAAACTTCCACGCTTCCTTTGCCTCGTTGGGCTTGATGCACCTGATGTAGTGGACATCGGTGCTGTTGATCGTGTTCATGAGCTCGATCAAGGACGACTTGAAGATACCTCCCAGAGTGGGCTTGCGGTTGACAGCAACACCTATCCTCCTACCAGCCGCTGGCTTGACCGCATTAGAGCTAGCCGCGGCGACATCTTTCTCTCGTACTGAAGCAGCCGCCTCCAAGACCGAGCCCAGGAACTTATTGGTAGATGCGCGAAGCACAGCCATGTGCTCATCGGGAACTGTGTCACGGTTCTTTTCTATGAAACCGTCCGACTCATATGTAACGTCGATGGCATAGTGGCAGACGGTGAAAGCAGACTTGCCAAACCTCGGTTTCTTGTAGAACTTGTGCTTGTCCGAAGCGTAGTTGTGATGAAGCTTGGTCACGAACTGCTCGTCAGAGCCCATCGGCAGTCTGGATTCTTCATCGAGGAGCGACAGGATGCCGAGCTTGCCCTCAATGAGATCGATGCATGGCTGGTTGTCGGCAAAGTCGATGAATGTCCAGTCGATTTGTTCTCGGAGGTATTCCTCCTGCTCGAGCTTGAAAACATGCTGGTTGAATTCCTGTTGGAGCTTCTCGTTGGCATAGTTGATGCAGAACTGCTCGAATGAGTTCTTGGCGAAATGCTCAAATCCGTAGATATCGAGCACACCAATGAACGAGCTCACCCTGTTGAGAACCTCCTCAGTCGCAAGACTGCGGTTGATAATCTCAACAAGCCAGTCAAACAGGCTGGAGTAAATGTACTTGGCGACTGAGTCACGGACCACAATTGCTTGCGCCTGGGTCAAATTCGACGTAATCTTTTCGCCGCGGGTGATGAGCTGCTTCTTCACAATCCACTTGGAGAACTCGGTCGCGTCGATACCCAAGATTGAGCAGGCCTTGATGAGAGATGGCTCGGTGGGGGCAAGGACGCTATCCGTGCGAGAAGCGCCAATCTTGACGTTGCCCAGGTGCAACAGACCGGCAAGAAGCTTGAAGATCTCGCTCTGCTCGGTGTCACTAACACCAATGGTCTTCAACGACTGCTTTGTCGCGTTGAACTCTGCCTTGTCGTCCACACCATCAATCGTCGGGGTATT
The DNA here is from genome assembly GCA_036250225.1 of Cercophora sp. LCS_1. NCBI lineage: Eukaryota > Fungi > Ascomycota > Sordariomycetes > Sordariales > Lasiosphaeriaceae > Cercophora > Cercophora sp. LCS_1. The sequence continues at coordinate 1,169,594 of JAPZLL010000003.1, forward strand.
ACCCTGGTTCAAGTACTCGAACTGCTCAATGGGCAACAAACTCAGCTCCTGCCGTTCTTTGTCCGTCACACCAGCAACTAGCTGGTAGAAAATGTGGTAGTTCCTCTCCTTGAGCGGCTGGAACACCAATCTTGACCGCTCGAGCAGATATGTTCTGATCCTTGCGCCAATAATGTTGGTATCCTTGTCGAACATGATCTCGATGTACTTGCCGAAACGCGAAGAGTTGTCGTTTCTTGTCGTTTTAGCGTTACCGAACGCTTCCATAATCGGATTTGTCGCCAGGATCGCTTCCTCCGTTTTGCTCATGGCTTCCGGTCCCTTCTTGACTCTTGTGCTAGTTTTATCGGGAGCCTCTCGCGTCGCAAAGTATCGCATGATGTACTTTGCGCTGACCGTCTTACCGGCACCAGACTCTCCAGATACGACGATGGTCTGATTCTTGCTGTCTCGCAACATGTCCCTAGCAGATAGTCAGCCTCAGGAGCGCGGCTTCGCTTCACCCGCTGGTCGGTGTCCTACATGAATGCCTCCTCCGCGATGGCGAACAGATGTGGCGCCTGAGTGGCGCGCTGTTTCCCGGCGTAGACTTGGACCATCCCGGGCACATAAAGCGAATCTACACGAGCGAACGGGTTGGTCGCTATTAATACTATGCCCGAATATGTGTAGATCTCTTTCTGAGCGTATCGGAGTTTGATTGCCTGCAAAACTGTTTGGCGGACACACCGTCAGCATACCGTCCTTGACCGAGAAGCAGAGGGTGGAGGCGGGGTGAATACCGGCAGGCTCGTTGAGGTGGGAGAGGTTTGTCAGATCATCGCTTGCTTCCAGCATTGTCGGATTCATCAATGGAGGGAGCGAAGAAGCGTTTCCTGACTGGAGGTCCTCCAAGGAAACCTCCAGATTCTTGGTCTGTTGGCAACAAAGCAGCGATCAGCCATTTCGTTCTTCTTGGGATATCTTGAATCCTGGGGTCTTCCTACCTCGCCATTTTCGAGTTCGAAGACGAGAGTAACCTTTGAACCATCTACTGTCTTCTTGGCGACTTGAGACGCGACCCAGCCCTCGGTCGTGTCGGGCTGCCACGCTCTCGTCCCCACATCATAGCTCTCCGACATTGGGCGTTGTGCGACAGCTGCCGCAGCAGCGGTTTAGAAGGAGGAATCGGCGGTATTGTAGAGGCAAAAGGCGGTCGACAGCTACAAAAGACGACTCTAGCTGCGGGTTGCGAATGGGGATGTGGTAGACCAGAGGAGGGGAGCCGTTAGGCGGTCGGGACGGTAATGGGAGAAAGTCGAGGGGGCGGAGTCTCTGCGAGCTGACGGAGAGACATTCACAAAACGCTTGGGTTATGTGCCGAGGGGGAACGGTCCTCGCACCTGGCGCCGCGACAGAGCCGATCTGGGAATAAAGGACTGCCGACACGCGTGAACATGTAGGGTTCGCAGCGGAGCTTTTCGATAGGTAGCAGGACAACGTGTAAAAAGTCGGGAGACCGTGTTAGAGTTTAGGGGCTGGCTGGGGAAAAAAGGTGCATGGGTGACATGGGTCGACAAACTCGACAGGAAACAGACGGACAGCCAGCCGCCAGAACGTATCGGCGCGAAACCAGCAGAGCACGGACTTGCTACCTGCCAAACCAAGCCAACCTCGACGGCAACCCACAGCTGTTCTTGTTCTTCTATCCGTGAATAGAACCCTACACAAGGACCAAAGAAGGCGGGTGATGACGATCCTTTTGATGAGGTACTTTGAATCACGGAAGCACTGTCAATCTGAACTCAGTCTGCTCAGGGAGCGGTACCGGGAAACATCGCGATGGATGCACCCGCTGTAAATTCCCTTCTTGGGCTAGGCTGAGGGGGTTCCCACCTCCCCGGGATCAGGCCCGCCCCTTCTTTCCAGGTTCAGATCCCGCCTTCTCCAACCTCCTAAACCTGAATTGACTTTTTAAGGTGTGCCGCAAATTGTAAATATGTATTCAATGGTCAGCCGAGAGCATCCTAAGAGTCCAAGTACTAGATGGATATTCAGGAGAAACGATAATCTTCAACGTCCACAAGTTTTACGATGCAGGGGTCGTCACCGCCAGTGGGGTCAATCACAACCATGCAGAATCGCTCGAAATTCGAATCATTCTCATGCATCCCCTACCTTGAGCCCGTTTCAGTTGCAGGAACGGGAAACCTGTGATATTAATAACTGGGTAATTCCTCCTCCGGTCGGTTGCACCACCAAACATGCGCACAACAACACAAACATTCGAATTGTTATTTTTGCCCACTAAGACCTGTGAACCAGAAAGAGTCTTGGAGTGCAAAAGGCTCGAGTGCTTGTTAAATGAACAAGGGGCTCCCAACCCCATCAATTCTCCATCCCGAGTTTCTCAGGCAAAGCTACTTGGGGGCAAATTGAAAATTACGCCATTGGAGCAATTGCTGTCGGGGTCTCCAGGGGCCCAAGATATCGATGGGGGGTCAGGCGTGGGGTTCTGTAGGATTCCAGCCTCCCAGCTTTGGTCTGATTCTTCATGATCTTGTCATGCTCGTCTTGACGACGAACTGGTGTGTCTGCTTTGGTTCTGCAAGATACCCCGGAATCAGAAACCGATTTGGCGAACGAAGACCCGGCAACACAAGCATTCCCTGAAAGTGATCAACTCTATGCATCCCTGGGCGTTTCATTGTTTCGGGTGTTGCGGCAAACCAGGTTCAGCCAGGTCCACCATTCTCGACAGCAGCAAACCCCCGAAATATGAATATGCTACTGTAAAGTCATGTTCATGCAATGCTCTGAATTTGTCTGTCAAACAGCCAACAACAATCGCCACTGTGCTTTCCCTTGACAATCATCAGTTCCTCGTTGGAGACCTTGACGACTGCCGCCCCGATCCGATGTCGTTCCTTCGTGTTACGCATCCGAACTGGGTAACCGCCTCCCTTCAGAGGCATCTTGCAACGACCAAAAGAAATCAAAACGTCATGGTGCAAAGCGAAATTCCCAGACATCCTGTCAATTGGTACGAATTATGAGTTACCAACCCATCACCACCAACCGTACGCCGCGAACCTCCGTTTCTTCCAAGCCAGGAGCCTGCCTCGACGAAGGTGAGTATGTGAATTACATCTGACGACTGTAGGGAAGCCGCAGTATGACTTTCCCGATTAAAGAGGTTAGGATCTCGCCGCCAAGCCAAGATGTGATTGATGCATCTAGCTCTGCTTGCACTCAGCAGCCTCCTGCTTGGGCTTGGTGCCATCCTCCTGTGTCTCGTTAGCTTCTGTGCAGAAAGGGATAACTCGGCTAGCACTCACATCATCTTCGTCAGAATCCTCCTCCTCATCATCGTCCTGGTCATCGTCAGAGTCCTCCTCGTCATCATCATCATCGAAGTCCTCCAGGTCGTCCTCGTCAAGCTCCTCGAACGCAAGAGCTTCACCAGTAAACCAGTCGATCGCACGGGGGATGAGCTTCTCCTTGATGTCCTCGCCGAGCTGGTAGTCGAGCTCAAGGCGCTCCTCGATGTCAGAAGCAGCATCATCGTCCTCCTCAGTTGGGGCCTTTGGAGGGGAGAAGAAGTTGAAGAAAGACTCAGTAGGGACAGTCTTCTTGACAATGCGGGTCTGCTTAGTGTCTGCCAAAGCTGGTTAGTAAACAACCCACAGATGAGTGGCTTCTTTCGTCTGTCTTACTCTTGTTGCGCTGCTTCTTTTGCTCAACACGGACGGTGAGATCCTGGCCAGCCTTCCAGTCGATCTTATCGCCCTCGGCATGGTCGTAGATGAAGTCGCCACCGTACCCGCTCTCGTTCTGGTAAAAGTATGTCTTGGTGATAGTCTTGTTCGTGAAGAATGGGTTCTCGGCAAACTCAAAGATGAGGCGGAAACCGGGCTTGTCGAGGTACTCCATGCGGATGTCGACAAGAGACTTGAGGGCCTCCTCGTCACGATCCGTGATCATCTCGGCAAGAGAGACTTGGTTCTTCATCGACGACAGCCAGAACTCAGGAATACCTGAGACCTTCTCGGCAGACTCGGCCTTCTCCTCCTTCACATCGGTCTCGGCCTCATCGTCGGACTCGTCATCCTCCTCACCGGCCTTCACCTGGTCCTCTGTGGGCTCAACCTTGCCATTCACAATCTCAAACCGCAGCTGGTAGAGAGGAGTGAATTTGGCGAAGTACTTCTTCTCGAGCTGGAGAACCTCCTCTTGGAACTCAGCCTCGAGTTTGGAGTGCGCCTTTTGGATACCCTTGAGGCCCGCGACACGCTTCTTGACCTCGCCAGGAAGAGACTCGATGTAGCCCGAGGAGCGGCCGATCAGGCCGCCCAGACGGCCCTGGATAAGGCTGACAAGCTGAGGATTTTGGGCGAAAAGGCTCGCAGCGGCCGCACGATCCAGGTCCTCTGTATTGCAAGAATTGTCAGCCCTTGACGCGTTGGTTGGCGCGGCGCTAGGGGCACAAGAAGATTGGGCAGCAATTGTGGGAAGCAACGTACCTTCCTTGATGCTAGCAACACCGGGTTGCTGGGCGTGTGACGAGATGGGAGCGTTGTTCGCCGGGGTATTTTGGGGGGTGCTGGCACAGAAGTTAGTGTCATGTCCCTAAACGCTCAAATCGGCAAGAGAGCGCCGGATGTGTTGAAGGCGTGTGAAGTTCGCGGTGACTTACGGAGCAACGGCATCGGGCCGCTTGTTCTTGATGGGTTCCGCCATGGCTGGTGAGACACAATTGACGCCGATGTGAGTTGTGATGGTGAGAGAAAGAACCAGCGACTGGAAGACGGCGAGCCCGGTGGTGGATTTTATTGAAAGAGAAGTCAACCGTCGGGTGCAGCAGTTAGGAAAGAAATGTTGAGTAAAAGTCTGCGGGGCTGCCCCTCACCGTGCACGAGCCAAGCAGTCGCAGCTTCAGGCACGTTTCTTGATAAGAGAACCCTTTGGCACAGCCTCTGCACGAGCCAGAACAGCGTCCCTGTTTGGTTCTCTTCACTCTCCCACTTTTCGCATTTGCCATCGACATCGAAGCCCTGATTCAGGGCTCCTTCTCCTCCACAAACACGATACTCACCCGAATGGCCTAGAGCCAGATGACACTTAGACTCCAGCCGACCGCCACTTCGCATCATCGGATCTCGGTCATAAAAATTTGATGCCCAGTTGTCCAACCCTTCACCGCTTGTCATTATCAGCTGCTGGACCACTACACGCTCTGCCATGTTAGCCGGATGAGGCCGCTAAGGTTCAGGGGCTGAATTCAATTATCTCCTCTCAACAGAATATTGACGTCTTGTTCCCTTTTCGAACAATCTGCCTTTTACCGTCAACGAGCCTGTCGTGCTGCCGTGGCGTGGGAACAGCAGTTGGTAGACAAACCATTCTAGAAGCCTACAATCCTTGTCTGGCAGACACCAGCGCTTGCCGGCAATAAGTTTGAGGGGCGAGAATGGTAAATGGACCATTCAAGTGAACCATGTTGGGAGGATGTTCCCAGATGGAATCCTGACAGGAAATGTTATCCATTTAACCCGTTGGCTCGCTGCTTTCTGTGAGAACCCGCTTCAGAAATTTCCAGGGATTCGGGCGATCTCCCAAGCCCGGGAGAACTGCATACTGCGTAAACAATCGTGTCTCCAGGTGAGTACCGCGTAAGTAGAACTTTCTCTAGGGGATGGATACCCAAGGGTTGCGTGGCGAGGTAGCACTCCGAACCCATCTGCCGCAACAAAAATGACCATGGGACGGTGGCAAGCATGGTCGAGTCTCATTGATAATAACAAAAAATCAATGCCGAGATTCCAAATGTCAAGTACGGCGACCAGAAGGAAAGTTTGGTCGACCCTCGTGCACACGAGGAGTGGTCTAATGGTGTTTGTTGCGGCTGGTGCACTTATACGCCTTCTTTGCTGCACCTTCCATTTGTTCAGCGACCACTCATCCTGTGCGGCTGTCCACTTGCAGAACTACTCCAAGCGCACGCAAACTTGTTGTTTCTTCGCTTTTGGGTTCCCCGGCTATTATGTTCTCCGAAAAGAAATACATGTCAAAAATATGTCTGGAGAGATCAGATTCAATGTCAGATGCATCTGCGATAAGATAAGCGTGCCCGTGGCGAAGTCGATATGCATGTAGAGGGGCGTTGTCAATTGAAACGACGTCATGGTGCTTATCGGATCAAGCCCTGCAGCCACGCTTGGGTCTGGTCCTTTTTGGTCGCGACTGCGATGATAGTGCAGAGCTGAAGGCAGCGCCAAACCATTCATTCAAGTTGCAGCCCTAGGATGCGCAAGCAGTGTTTGGACCACCGAAACGACGCAGAGCGTTGGTAGAAGTTGCCAAGATGGAGGGAGACAATCGAGGCACCGTCGACGAGCACGAGCGCCAAGATGCGACCAGGAATGGGCACAGTCACGGAGGCAGAGGGAATGGCTTCTACCAGCTCCAGGCGAACCACAGCAGCGCCAGCGTGTTCGAAGATGTTGAGATGGCTCATGATGAGGTTTGCCAGCGCTCGCAGTCTCTGCCTTATTTATGGCGCCTCTGACAGGTTATAGCTATACTCAGGACCCATGGCCGAGTCTCTTCCGACCAGCGTGTCCGCCTTCAACCATCATCGTTCCCGCGCCAACTCAACCACGAGTTTCTCCTTCTACCAAGAAGAACCGGAGGATGAAGTGGCAATCTTAGAACAGGTGCGCTCAGATACTGAGGACCTCGACGAACTCGCGTTCGAGGACGAGATCGAGGACGAGGAGAGCTCGGCCGACCTCGAGCGCCAAGCTGCTGATAATGATTACGTGCTCCACCGAAGAGCCTCAACACAGTCCAGGGGCTCGGTACACAGCCGCCTTCTCAGGAGGGGGAGTGCCGCATCGGCTGGCAGCGGGTTCGGGGGAAACCGATCAAGCCAAAAGATATACATGGTGAACGAGGACCTATATATCGCCATTGCAGGGTTCAGCACTAGCCCCGTAGGGCTTGCCGCTTATATCGCCATATGTATCTGTACCTTTGGCCTGGGCTGGCTTCTCTTCCGATGGATACCCCGATGGCATGTCAAGTTAGTCGGGAGACCTGCCACCCTGCATGACTGCCAGTGGGTTGTTGTCGAGGTAGACGCTCTGACTCCGTAGGGCAAAGGCCATACTAACATTGTGCTTCCAGAACTCGTGGAACGAGATGGCAATCCTGGATGTTGACTCTAAGCCGTACGGAAGACCCCTTTCGACGGTCTTTGGCGCGCCGAGCAAGACGGCATCGTACCTGGTCGATGACGACCCCGACCCAATCCTCCACGACCTCCGCACACTCAACTATCGCTACGTGCGGTTCTATTTTCACCCTCTCATAGACAAGTTTCTCCTTTGTAACGGCTGGAAGGATCCTTCGTGGTCGGATGTTCGAGCGATCCGAGCTGGCATCGACAGTGAAGAAAAATCCCATCGCGATCTCGTCTTTGGTGACAACTTGATCGATATTGAGCAGAAATCCGTCTTTCGCCTCCTTATTGATGAGGTGAGTAACAAAACTGATGTGATGCTAATGGCAGTAGCTGACTGTGGCAGGTTTTTCACCCTTTCTACGTCTTCCAAATCGCTAGTCTTATCCTCTGGTCGTTGGACGAGTACTACTATTATGCAGTTGCTATCTTCCTCATGTCCTTTGGCAGCATAGCAACCACTCTCGTCGAAACGCGATCTGTGAGTCTCAAGAACTTGCACTGGTGTTGTGCTGCGATAGACTAACAAGCCAAGACAATGAGAAGACTGCGTGAAATATCGAGGTTTGTATGCGATGTAAGAGTTCTCAGGAATGGGTTTTGTAGGTCCGTATTTCCTAGTTGGCGACAGAGAGACTGACAAGACATGAACAGGGCGCTATATCTCCTCGAGTGATCTAGTTCCGGGGGATGTCTACGAAGTCAGCGACCCCAGTCTTGGTCAATTCCCAGCCGACAGTCTTCTCCTTGCCGGCGATTGCATTGTGAACGAGAGCATGCTTACTGGAGAATCAGTGCCAGTGTCGAAGATCCCAGCAGCTGATGAGTCCCTTCGCCGTTTGGATCTGTCCGCCTCGACGGTACTTCCTGAGGTTGCAAGGCACTTTTTGTTCTGTGGTACCAAGATAATCCGCGCTCGTAGGCCACAGGAAGGCCAGGAAGATGAAGGGATTGCTTTGGCAATGGTTGTGAGAACGGGCTTCAACACGACCAAAGGCTCGCTCGTCCGTTCAATGCTTTTCCCGAAACCGTCCGGGTTCAAGTTTTATCGGGATTCGTTCCGTTACATATCCGTCATGGGCTGCGTGGCACTCCTCGGTTTCACGGCCTCTTTCATCAACTTCATGCGGCTCGGGCTCGAGTGGCATCTCATCCTTGTTCGTGCCCTCGACCTTATTACCATTGTGGTTCCTCCGGCACTGCCAGCGACTCTGACCATCGGTACCAATTTTGCGCTGAGCCGCTTGAAGGGAAAGCAGATATTCTGCATCAGCCCCCAGCGAGTGAACGTGGGCGGAAAACTCGACATCATGTGCTTCGACAAGACTGGCACGCTGACAGAAGAGGGCCTGGACATCCTTGGTGTTCGGGTTGTGGAGCGGTCTACCAACCGATTTGGTGATACGTTGACCAAGCCAAATGCTATTGTTCCAGACCAGAACCATGGCTCTGGAATTAAGGACACAACCGACACTCTGAAGGCGGCCCTTTACACAATGGCCACCTGTCATTCCCTCAGGTCTGTCGACAACGAACTTGTTGGCGACCCTCTTGACCTCAAGATGTTTGAATTCACCAAGTGGACATTCGAAGAGGGCAGCCAAGGCGGGGGCGCACTTGAAGACGAAGAGCAGGGAACTCTTCAGCCATCAATCGCCCGACCGCCTGGCCATTCCAAGAACAACGGCAGCTCTGGCCAATCTGGGAGCCAAACGGTGAATTCTAGATTCCTTCCACACGGTCTGCAGCTGCTAACATGGGGGCAGGTTCCATTTGAACTCGGCGTCCTCAAATCGTTTGAGTTTGTTTCCCAGCTTCGACGCGCAAGCGTGATCGTGAGGACGTTTGGCCAGCAAAGCGGAGACATATTCGTCAAGGGAGCACCGGAGTGCATGCGCGACATCTGCAGGCCCGAGACGTTTCCCACTGATTATGAAGAACTCCTCTCCCATTACACCCACAGCGGATACCGAGTCATCGGGTGCGCCACCCGACATATCAAGAAGTTAAGCTGGGTTAAGGCACAGAAGATGACGCGCCAACAAGTCGAGTCGAACCTGGATTTTGTTGGCTTCATCATCTTTGAGAACAAGCTCAAGCCTGCCACAGCAGGTGTTCTCAAGGAGCTGCTCGAATCCAATATTGGCACTGTGATGGTTACGGGCGACAACATTCTCACTGCCATCAGCGTGGCGAGGGAATGCAACATGATCAGCAAGACAGCTCATTGTTTCGTTCCTCGCTTTGCGGCTGGCCACTCCAGAGACCCAAACGCAAGTCTTGAGTGGGAGAGTATCGACAATCACATATACCGCCTGGACAGGAAGACTCTGTTGCCGCTTCCAGCGCCAGTGGAAGGGGACGCGTCGCTTCCATATGACATCTCGAACCTGCGCAACTACTCGATTGCCGTCAGCGGCGATGTCTTCCGCTGGGTGGTGGACTTTGCTCCGCCCGAGGTGATGCGACGGATGCTTGTCACCGGCAAGGTATTCGCACGTATGTCTCCCGACGAAAAACACGAGCTTGTTGAGAAGCTCCAAAGCATCGACTACTGCGCTGGCTTCTGTGGCGACGGTGCCAACGACTGCGGCGCTCTTAAGGCAGCCGATGTGGGTATTTCACTTTCAGAGGCCGAGGCCTCAGTGGCAGCACCATTTACATCACGAGTCTTCGATATTCGATGCGTCCCCGAGGTGATCCGTGAGGGACGAGCTGCTCTTGTCACGAGCTTCAGCTGCTTCAAGTACATGAGTCTATACTCGGCCATCCAGTTCACGTCAGTGACTTTTCTGTACGCTTCGGCCTCAAACTTGGGCGACTTTCAGTTCCTCTTTATCGACCTTGCCCTGATCCTGCCCATTGCTGTGTTCATGAGCTGGGGTGGTCCATTCCCGGAACTGTCTCGCAAGCGACCTACAGCCGATCTGGTGTCCCGCAAGGTATTGACACCCCTTTTGGGGCACATCGTCATCTGCATCATCATTCAGACAATGGTGTTCCTTGCGGTGCGGCAGCAACCATGGTTCATCCCACCGAAAGTCAACCCAGAGAAGTCAAACGTCGAGAACTCGGAGAACACTTCGCTATTCTTGACTTCGTGCTTCGAGTACATATTTGCGGGTGTCGTACTCAATGCCGGACGGCCATTCCGGCAGTCCGCGATACAGAACTGTGAGTGCGATTCCTGGTTGAATGTTTTGGTGAGGTCGCTAACAATGGACAGGGCCGTTTGTTGCCACAATTGCGACGGTGCTGCTCATTACGGTTTACATGATTGCTGGCCCAGCTCAGTGGTTGGAGCGCTTGATGCAGCTCACTTATATGGCTGGGGACTTCAAAGTCTTCATCATCTCTCTTGGACTGCTTTATTTCGCATTGGCATGGGCGGGTGAGAATCTCGTCTTCCAGCGGCTTGCGCGACTCATTGGACACGCAAAACAGACCGTTACTCAGAAACAGAAGACTAGGAAGCAGTATAAGGTTATTCAAGAGCAAATGCTGTACTAAGCGGCGTCGGGTGTGAATAGAAGGTCTAGAGCGAATCCCTTTTTGTATGGGATGTATGTGGAAATAAGTGAGGATCTCAGACCAAAATTTTAGTTGGCAAAGACATATCTAGAAGAAGGGCTTCTAGCAACCCAGAACTGAGTTGTGTGAGGTTGTGATGGCGCCGCTCCAGGAATCCAAATCTTGGCCCCACGATCTCGCTACAAGATAGTGTCGCGCTTGATCGCCGCCGTCAGCTTTGATCGCGAGGCCAGACATAAGAGGGGCGATTGGCAGCAAGCCATGGCCCACGACCGAACAGAAGCACCGCTACCAAACTTCAACTGACAAGGAATTGAAGCGTCTGCATCGGCGCTTTGACTGGCCGATGGCCTGCAGGGCCCCCGATTCCGAAACAGCTTCCGGGCTTGATAAACAGCGGCTCGCCCACCCGTTTCCCTCGATTCCCGCGGGCCTGTAGAGATATTTGTGGTTTTCATCCCAAAAGAAATTCTCACACAGTGATATTATCTGTTGATTCTAGCTGCAAGTTTGATTCACTCCCTTGCTCGCAACAGTGAAGAGATACTTTGCTCTCCCTTCCATTCTCGCACGAACACTTGAAAATACGCCACTGCACACACACACACACACACACACACACACACACACACATCATTATCATCACTAAGATGCCTGACTGCTGCGGTATGTGTAGCTCCTGAACGAAAGTAGGGAGATCATAAAGACTGACACGACCAATAGAGTCCGGGCACATGCTCGATGCGGTCCTCGACAGTGGCTGGCTTCCGCACACCATCATCCGAATGGGTGCCCGCCGCCAGACTGCGAACCGCATAGCAGAAATTGCCTCGCCAGACACAGAGACTCACATTGCCAAGAAGATGGCATTTGTGGAAGAGCTCAAGACTATGGACATTGCGATCGAGACGGATGCCGCTAACAAGCAGCACTACGAGACGCCCATCGGCTTGCTGACCGAAGCCATGGGTCCTCGTGTCAAGTACAGCTCTAGTCTCTTCCCCAAGGGCAATGAGACTCTTGCGGAGGCGGAGGAAGCCATGCTTGCCGACTATGTGACCAAGGCAGGGATTGTGGATGGCATGTCGATTGTTGATATTGGGTAAGTTTTAGTTCGGGGGTTGGTGACGGGTTCCCTGACGCTGACTGCTTTCTTGATAGCTCTGGTTGGGGCTCTGCGTCGCTCTATTTGGCGGAAAAGTTTCCCAACTCGCGTGTGACGGCTATCTCAAACTCCAAGGTGCAAAAGGGGTACGTCGAGGGGCGGGCGAATGAACTGGGCCTCAAGAACCTCACAGTCATTGCGGCAAATATTGTTCATCATGAGTTTGAACCCGAGTCATTTGATCGCGCCATCTCCATTGAGGTAAGTCATGGGTCGATAACCGTTCGTTTCTCCATATGCTCACACAATCCTAGATGTTTGAGCACATGAAGAACTATGAGCTGCTCTTGGCCAAGGTGGCCCGGGCACTGAAGCCCGGTGGCAAGCTCTTCGTTCATGTCTTTGCGCACAAGGACACCCCTTATCATTTCGAGGAGGGCTGGATGACCCGGTACTTTTTCACCGGAGGCACAATGCCTTCAGCAGATCTCTTCCTTTACTTCCAAAAGGATCTGAAGCTGGAGAAACAGTGGTGGATCAACGGAACTCACTACCAGAAATCGCTCGAGGTAAGATTACAAACCATTGAGTTTGCCTGGCGGATGTTGACAGTTCCCACAGGCCTGGCTGAAGAAGTTTGTCGCCAACAAAAAGAAAGTATGGCCAGTTCTGGCCGAGGGCTATGGGGCCGAGAATGCAAACGCCTGGTACAACCGCTGGCAGTGTTTTTTCATTGGGTGCGCCGAGTTCTTCGGGTACGAAGGGGGGAATACGTTCGGTGTGGCCCATTTTCTATTCGTGAAGCCAGGTAAGGCCTGACAAGAACCCGGTAGATACCAGCCCCAATAGAAGTTCCATTTGCGCCCATCGCCGACCGACCGTTGCCTCAATTGAGCCCGACGCAGCCCCGGTGTTTCGACGTAGCCCAGTATTTCGGAAAAAAGCAAATGTTGATTTTGTATGTACAATGCTCCGTGGAGCTCTATCGTTTGTTCAGTGGTCCCATGGGTGCTTCCAGCCGAGGAGAACGGGTCCTGGAGTGTGGAGGTTAGCAACGCATCATCGATCGAGTTTCGAGGCTCGTACCGTCCTTCTTTGCCCGGTACATCAACTATGCACTAGTTAGCGACCTGGCCCCAGAGTCCAAGAATTGAGCAATCCGTACCCAGAACCACATGCTGGCACCGAGACCAGTGGCAGCGAACCGGTAGAGTCGCGGAACATGAGGCTTGAATTGTCCAGGTGCCATTGTGTCCGTGTCTGTTGTCGGAGTTGTTAAATGTGCCCGTCTTTCAATTCGGATCAAGGATAATAACGCACCTACCACAGCTGGAGTGTTGGTAGCGCGGCTGGACGGGGTTCAATGGTGATTGTTTGTGAGCGCCGTGGTCTGGGAGAGGAGGGTCGAATTGAGGTGGTGCTCTCGGCTCGGTACGCACCGCATACCAAGGAGTCTGAGTGAGTTGTGGCGCCTGAGGATTCAGGCACCAAGCGCTACCAAGCCACACACCCCACATTATGACAAGGATCTGAAGCCGGGCTGTGGCTGAACCGGCTGCATTCAATCCAAGCCGGGCCGGTTGGTCCATTTCCAAGGCGACTTGGAGCAAACGGCGACGACCTCGAAGACGGCGGGAATCGCTATCAAGATTTGCTATTCACTGGCTACCATTGTATGCGCAAAACCCGAGCTACCCCGCCGCAGTCAGAAAAACCAGGGGATTGCCATGGTTTTTAATCTACCTCGCTGAGGAGCGTCCGACTTCTCTCCTTCCAACCTCAACAACATCCGACTGTCTTGCAGCCGGTACCCAGATTTCCGTTACCACGCGTCTCTTCGCAACCCGCACGTCGAATTGCATCCCCAAAAACCGAACGAGAAATCATGAGTGGTGGTGAGCTTCGAGGAGGCGGTTCTGCCGTTTCTCCTCGATCCTTTGCGATTGCACATCGGCGCCCAGGGTCGAGCTTCGCTGGATGCTCTAATATTAAGGATTACGACATCATTTGCAAGCTCGGCGAGGGCACCTTTGGGTAATACTCTCGTATCCACGTCTTTGCAGCTCCGTTTCTGACTCTCGTGCTACTAGTGAGGTTCATCAAGCGCGATGCAGGAGAACTGGGAGGCTGATGGCCGTTAAAAAGATCATCATGCACAATGAGAAGGATGGTGTCAGTAACCCGATCCGATCCTTTGTTAGACATGCGCCTGATCTAACCTTATGCTCAGTTTCCGATTACTGCCCTCCGAGAGATCAAGCTGCTCAAGCTTCTGTCACACAAGAACGTCTTGAGACTGGTGGACATGGCAGTTGAGCACCCAAAAGCTGGTCCGTCCCCCTTCGCTCTGAACATGCTCGTTTCCACTGACGGTATCCAGCCGACAAGCGAAAGAGACCTATCATGTACATGGTCACGCCTTACATGGACCACGACCTTTCTGGCATGCTCGACAACCCAAGCATCAAGATTACCGTTCCGCAAATCAAGTGCTACATGCTACAGCTGCTAGAAGGCCTCAAGTACCTCCATGCGAACCATATCCTGCACCGAGACATGAAGGCTGCCAATCTGTTGATCAACAACGACGGGATCCTCCAGATCGCAGATTTTGGTCTGGCCAGACACTACGATGGGGATGTTCCTCAACCAGGAAGGGGCGGTGGCGAAGCCAGACGTGAGTACACTAGTCTTGTGGTCACGCGCTGGTACCGACCCCCGGAGCTTCTGATGCACCTTAAACGCTACACCACAGCAATTGACATGTGGGGAGTTGGGTAAGCCGCCTTGCTGCCGTTTCTAGCAGGGACTGACCTCTTTCCAGCTGCGTTTTCGGAGAAATGCTTGTTGGTAAGCCCATTTTGGCGGGAGAAAGCGATGGTCATCAGCTTGAAATCATCTTCGACCTCGTGGGGACTCCGACTGAGGATCGGATGCCCAGCTGGAAGAGCTTGCCAGGCGCAGAGCTTCTCAACCCTCGCCCGAGGCAAGGCAATCTGCGCGAGAGATTTAGAGAACACGGGCCTCAAGCCATTTCTCTTTTAGCAGAACTTCTCAAGCTCGACTGGCGGACACGCGTCAACGCCATGGACGCTCTCCAACATCCTTACTTCAACACCCTACCCAAGCCGGCAAACCCCGGCGATTTGCCCAAGTTTGAGGAAAGCCACGAGTTTGATCGGAGGAAAGGGGGGGGCCGTGACCGCGGAGCCGCTTTGCCCCCCGCACCAAAGGGCGGTACCGTCGGTCGGGGACCGCACGATGGGTCTGGCCATGTTGCCGGTTTCAACAACGGCGACGCGTACGGCAGAAGCGCTGCCAACGGTCGATATCCGCGAAATCAGGGCCCACCTAGACCCGATGAACGAGTTCCGGCTTGGCACAGAGAGCGTGGTCTGCCTCCGCGACCACCACCGCCCGAGAACGGCTGGGATGGGGCAGGAGCTGAAAACAGCTTCAGAGATCGTGGCCCTCCTCGGAACCGCGGCCCCCCGGCCAGAGGCGGTGATATCGACACATACATCCCGAGCTATGACCGTGATGGGCCTCGGAGGGATGATAGGAGACATCGTGATGACTGGGACGAGAGACGGCACGATCGCGATAGACGACGTGTGCCCGAGTTTGACGAAAGGGCTCGCAACAGCCGGACAAGAAGTCGAAGCCGATCACCCGTCCGCGACAGGGACTGGGACCGTGACAGGGATCGCGACGCGTATCGTCGATAGGATCGCGATCGTGGACGCAACCGCCGAGATTCTGACGAAGGCCGCGAATTCACGAGTAGCGGACAGTACGCGAGCGAGACGAGTTCTAACCACGGAAGATACGCGAGGCGCTCATAGCCAGAGGTATTTAAGGGGCAGGTTCTTGACACTCAGTCAAACACCGGTCGGGGTGTGGTGGATAGGTTTTTTGACGTGTATTGTACAAATGTTCTCCTGGGCGGGTGGATTTGGCGCAAGTGGTTTCGTTTGACGTTCACCGGAGGCGCCCGCAGGGTTCCTTCTGGGGTTATAAAGGAGCGTCCCAGGGCAGCAGGGTTGGTTTTCTGGAGTTCTCATGGTACCTTCGATTAGAGGAGCGGCGTCTGCGGACAAGCCGATATTTGTATTAGGAAACTGCCATCCTCCAAACCACGTTTGCCGGTGTTTTCCTTTCAGTTGTTGACAACATTGATCCCCCACTCGCCCACTCGGGGCTTGGCCCTGGGGTTAAGATCAGTCACAATGATCTTATCATCGATCCATCTGGTGGATAGGCGTCTACGTCACCCCCTTCTTCCAACGCTCTCACTACCGCCACGACACTCGGAATCACGCTCACTCAAAATGACCAGTAACAATGTCGGGATTTAGGATTCAGCTATCACCATTGGAGCCATGGAAGCAGAATCGACACACAAGCGATCTCGCGGACCCTGTGCAACGACACCCCATTTCAAAATGAATCATCTTCCTCATGAATCGTCTCGCCAAGTAAAGACCCTTCGATTCGTCTCCTGGACTTGGTGTATGTGATACTTGCTGGGTCCGGAAAGCTGTAATCCGAGTCTTCCGAGTTGCGACGGTCGCGTGGTGCCTCGCTGGTGACACTGGAGGAATCTGACTCTGGGTATGGAAAAATGGCTGCAAAGATCCATGCGAGGGTTCGCGTGGCTACTGCGCCGGCGAGCCCTACAAAGAGAGCAAACAGGAGCTGTGTGGTTGGTCAGGGATAGGGATGAGGTGGGATGAGAGAGGGCTCACTCACGTATGCGAAAAGGGCCTGGATGGGTTTATCAGTCTGCGCAGCCTAGTATGAGGATTCTGACGACTCACCTCGAACTCATCAAGTAGGAATGTCACCACCCTATAAACCGGGACCATGATAAACTTGACAGGCGTCATGATGATCCGAAGCGTCGTCCTCGCAAGCCCCATTGGCGCGCCGGCAACCCACCGAATGCAAGTCCATATTGACCGGAAGACACCCAGGACCAGCGACGCGACGAGCTTGGAGATCTCCCATGCTGTTCCAAAGACTGTTCCCAGCGCCGTCGCCCAGCGCGCGTAGTTCTCATCCATGGCGCGCCCTGGTTCTGTTGTTGCCGGCTGGCCGTGAGACGGGACCAGCGACCTAAACGGGCGCCTGGTTCTGGCTTTCCCAACGACACCCTGATGTTCGAACAACACAGGGGTCTAGGATGACGAGAGAAGAAAAAAAAAATGAACGAACAGAAATATAAAATCACATCCTCAGATGTCCCGTCCCTCTCCAGGACCGAATTGACCTTGTGCCACCAGGAATGCAACCACCACGATATGCAAATACCAAACTTTATTCTAAAATATCCGGTACATACATAACCACCAAACCAAACTCAATCCACACCGAATTTCTGAGCACAGCAACTAACTCCAGGTACGCTATCCACCGCACTGTCACAAGCGCAAACTCACCAGCTCAACACTCTATCTCTCTCTCTCACAAGCCGAGATAATGTCCACCCCCGCCGCCAAAACCCGTGAACTCACAAGCTGCACCATTAGATCCCCGCCATATGCATATGCCCACCTCACAAGCACGACCCACGGCTCAACCGCCAACGACATTGATATTGACGAGGGCCTCGATGCCCTTCAGGTGCGCGCATACTGTACCGCGGCGCTACGGCAGTTTCTGGGTGATACGGGCGCCGCAATAAGTGTCGATACCCTTCTCGTCCGGGGCGCCGATGTGTGGCTCCGCGTGCCGCGGCAGGATCTCGGGGCTTTTGCGGCGGCCATGACGGCGTATGGCGGCATGTCCCGCGGAGGAGGGGCGACGACGGTGATGCGGCTTCAGACGTGCGGGGATTGGCTTGGGAGTCTGCTAGGGAGGGCCGGCGAGAGCCAAGTTTGGGGCGAGTGACGGAATGCACACGGCATCCCACTATCGTTCCTCTCTTTTGAAGGGCATCTTTATTACCAGGGTTTACTCTCTTGGCCGGTTGCCGTTTTTATACGCTTGCAACTGTACAGCAAGTGGGGGCTATGTCAACCAAACTGCCAGCTCCGGTACACCATGCTAGTGCCAACCAAACGACTGACCGCCTACCCGACCAATATTCAACGCCATGCTTCATGGTGAGCCGCCCAGAGAATGCAAGCCATATCCGAGACGTCAAGAAAACACCCATGCCGGAATCACCATTGTCTACATCAACGAGGACATGAGGGAGTTTTGGGCATATGCCTGGGGATGTAGTCAGCTGCAGCGTTCTGAGAAGCAGGGGAAGCTTGAGCATACCATGGGTCGAATGTTGGGATGCGGGACAGCTTCGAACTTTGTAAACTTGAGTTTGTAGTCTGGCCCGATGTTGATGAAAGCACCCTTGTTTTCAGTCATGTCGCAATACTTGGGGGCCGAAAAGACTAGGAGCCGGTTAGTATCAGAAATCGATTGTGAGTCCTGGATTGAGGCTTACCTGTGATGCACTTTCCATCGTGTTCCTCTTCGTAGCCCTCCATTCGGACCTCGTGGCTTCGGATAACAGCCTCGAGTCCGTTCTTCTCGCAGAACCTCTTGGTGACGTCTGGTCCAAACTGCATGCCGACACCGCGCTTGCTTGGGCCTCGGCCTGGCTCGGTTTGAGGATCGGTCCACAGCATTTCCATCATCAGGCCAGCCTGGCCTGGTTGTCGCTGCTTATGCCTGTCAAGCTTGCGAATGTCATCAAGGGTGACATTGTCATCGGAGAAGAGGCCGCCGTGCAAGACGAAGAACTTGCTGCCGATGAGAGTTGCCAGTGGCAAGGCCGAGAAGCTCTCCGAGAACAACTTGAAGGTTCGTTCGTTATACTTGGCTTTGCATTCACCCTCGAAGCCGTATGCCCTGTTCATGTCGTCTGTTTCGTGATTGCCGCGGTTGATAAAGAAGTTCTTTGGTCTCAACCACTTGTTGGCGTAGAGGAGGAGTGCGATTTCTGTTGACCACGATCCTCTGTCCACAAAGTCGCCGTTGAACAAGTACCAGTTCTTGTCGCCAGGCTTTCCGTTGATCCTGAACAGTTCCATGAGGTCGAAATACTGGCCTAGCCCTTTGTGTTAGTCCCCGTTTGAAAGAGGTGATATTTGAGTAACGCACCATGAGTGTCACCACACACAGTCAGCCGCACATCCTGTGGGATCTCAACTTCGACCATGGTAGGTTCTTTATACACGATGTCTTTGACCGCAAGAACGATTTGGTAGGCGTACTTCTTATGTATCGTCTTCCCGTTCTTGAATCGCTCTGTCATGTCGTCAATGAACTCTTGTGTCATCTCTTTCCCCAGCGGCGCGCCATCATATGAGGGCTCAACCACCATCGACTCAATGTCCAAACCATCAGCGGCCGAGGGCTCTTCGCCCACATCGATGGCCGCAAAGAAGGCCAATTGCCGGACATTCTTTTCACACTCAATCAGCTTTAGCTTGGCGTCTTTGTTGCTAGGGTCGATCTTGACACAGGTCTTGAAGTCCTTGACGGCCTCCCTGGGCTTTAAAATGGCGGCGTATGCTGTGGCACGGCGGTAGTAAGCCTGCAGGGTGAATCCGATTGTTAGCTCAACGCGCGACAGCGGCCTGTTGGTCCTCGGGCGGGGCAAACCTTGACAAAGCCTGGTTTGAGCTCGATGGCCTTGGTAGCATCTCGGATCGCATAGCCGTACGCCTCGGTCTTCAGATATGCCTGCAAAAGCACTCCCTGGTCAGTCACGCGAGCAGACAACCAAGACAAACAGCGGCTGGACATGCCTGTGCTCGGTTGGACCAATATGTGTGTTCCTTGTCGTTCAGCTCGATGGCCTTTGTGTAGAAGTCGATGGCCTTGTTCCAGTCATGGGCAGCAAAGGCCTTGTTTCCCTCGTTCTTGAGGGTTACAGCCTGCTCTTCAGGGGTGGCCATTCTGTTCAGAGTTGGGGGGTGTTCTGTGGTGGGGTGGTGGCATGCAATGTCAGATGAGCGACCAGTGTGCCTTGTCCAAGTCGCGGGGAGACTATACACAAGATAAAAGTGCAAGAGTGGTGTTCAAACCAGTGTGGCAAGTTTCATCTCCAAAAGTTGCACGTTGGGTCCGATGTCTGCCTCGAGATGCGCAAATCGGAGATCTAGGTCGTCATGCAGCGGGATAGTGACTGTGGGGCGAAGCTGCTGATAAGTATGGCGTACAGGCATAGATCCATCCCGCAATGCTTGTAAGCGAGTGATCGACCATGGTTGCATGGGTTGGGGAAGCTCGGGGGGCGTGACCACGCGACTAACAAGCGCCAAGCGTACGCCTACATATAAGAGCAACACATGTGCCAACGCAGCTTTGGATGAAGCTGATATCAAGACAAAGGCTCTGCCCGGGTACTCCTGGAATGGTTGAATGCATGTGCGGTATCGATATTATAAATTTTAGATCCATTGTGAAATGCAAGCCAAATAAAGGCCAAACTCCGTGCTTCGCTATGCGCCTGTCATCTTCGTCGTGATTCCTCCGACTCTTCGTCGCTATCATCCATAAAGCCCTCTTCCAGATCTCTGCTGAGCCTCCTCGTATTATCGCTCGAGCTCTGCCGATGGGCGTATGCGCTCAATGTAGAATCGTCCACATCCCCAAGTTCTTCTCCATCCTCTGAATCAAAGTCACCTTCAGACGATGTCTCCGCCACGACCAACCGCTCCGAGATATTGCGTCGCCACATAGAAGGCGCTAGATACCTTGCAATTCCATCCTGTACTCTTGCTCGAAGGCCGGAAGTTTGGTTTGATATCGTTTCGAGTGGCAGGTAGTTGCTGTATCGAGTGCGATAGCGAACCCACAGGGGATAGAGAACGTAGGTCGAGACTAGAAAGAGGATGAGCGATATGAGGGCCGGGATTATCAACTCCTAGAAGTGGGATCAGTAACCGTTCTCGGAGTCGAGAGGGGACACCGTGTACCTTGGCCGCTGAAAAAGTAGCGCCCATTGCGGACAGGTGCGGACGTCTTCGCCGCAGCGAATGGATCTCCCTGTGACAGCAGCACGCGGTAATGGAACCAAAAGGATGCGATTGGAGAGGTATTAGGACCCCAAGGACCCTACTGCCGCCAACGTTGAAAGTCGACGGAGCGACGTGATGCTGGATTGGCAACGAGGCTGATGCAGCCAAGGTGAGTGCAACCGGGCGTGGTACGCACACCCCATCAGCGACCTGGAAGCTTGGGGGAAATGCGGGTCTGTGGAACCTTCCCGTCAGTGGCGTTTCGATCCAGATTCGGAAAGAGTCCCGCCCCCGTTGACCGTCTAGACACTCGGCCCCCTTCCGTTCCACGTGCACCAAGTGGTTAGCGGAAGGTGGGCTCCTGGACATTGCAGCACATACGCAGTAGGGTATGGGAGGCGCGAGGTGCTGCGTGTCATCGAGGTCCCCTCCTTCAGCCGAGGGTCGGCGAGGAACAACCTTCGATGCGCTCCTGAGCTGAAAGTGTAAGAACCCAGATATTCATCTTGGATGTGGACTCGGCAACAAGCTGTCTGGTGATGGTATTGTGGTATTACGAACAGAGCTAGAGAAACAATTTCCGCCTAGATGAAGCTTTGTCGTGAGCGACACAAGATCCATCCCCCACCATTCGAGAGGGTTCCCAAAGGGTTGCAGAGTGTTCCAGGGGCTTGCATATGAAGCTCGGGCGCTTTCTCAGGTCTTTTGGCTGAGGTGGTGCGCAGAGACCCCCCGGTCTGTGTGGTGTGGGTGGTTGTCTGGTCGCTCGCTGTCTTTGCGTCCACACACAAGGGCCTTGGCCGCTAAACCCGTTTCAGTCAGCCCGACGGACGACAACCTGAACCCCTTCGTCGACCAGACTTGCTTATCGCGGTTTTTACCTGCACTAGTTCTGGAAGTATCAAAGGTCAAACAGCGACCGAGGTGTTTCGAAGCCGCTCCGTCGCTCTTTTTTTCCATCTACAAAGCCGAAACAAACGCTCATTTCGCTGTTCCATTTTCGCTTGCGGAGCGCCAAGACTGCGACTTTGACCCATACGCGAATACCAGGGAATTGACAGGTTGTTGAAGGCGGACTGGCGCTTCCTGTCCCGCTTTCCCCCTCGCGATTGACGAGCGCTGAGAACGTACGTCCTCGACTCTGCACCGCGAAACCTTGATCACAGTGGCAGATGCCTTGAGCTTTATGCTAAACGTTGACTCTTTCATGCATAGCGGTGCCCCCCGGCTCTACGAATCGGCTTTTCGAGAATCCCCGTGATCCACCAGCCGCCATCAACGAACATGATGCGATGCACCCTCGGCCTGAGACATCGAGTCCACTGACGGGAACATCGCACATCTAAACCCAGGCCCACACGACGCATTGATTGCCGGGCCTGCTGAGAACAAGAGGACGAGAGAACGAACGATCCCGCTGCCGGCGGCTGTTTCAAGCGTCCCGCATCCCACCTCCCGCTGCCCGTCGTCCACAGCCGGCTGCCATGTCAAACTACGACAAGTCCAGGGCCTCCTCGGGCGGGAAGGCTTCATCCTTCTTTTCCAGAGCGAAGCACAAAGTCGACAAACGGAACACAGCCGACGAGGGCCGCTACCTGTCGGTCGATTATGACACCGCGAGCACAGTGACGTCGCGCAGTTCGCGTCACCAACGAGAGTCGTCTGTAATATCCCTAGACCGCCCCAACTCCCCCGAATCCGGAATCAACATGATGGCCGGCGTCATGACGACCATACCATACGAGAGCGTCAGCGCCGACCGCCGGTCGCCCGTACCCATGGATTACCTCCCCGGCTCTGACCAGATGCCAGTCCGACGGGAACCCCTCCCACATCAACTTAACAAGGCGTCGGGCGATTTCCACCAATACCCAAATATCGAACCATCATCCCATCTCTCCAGCCAGTATGGTCACGCCGTCCGCCTGCCGCCGGGCACGTCCAACATGACAATGGCTTCTACGGGTCGTCAGACCCAGCTCCAACAATGGGGCCCCGGCGGGCCCGGGTCAAACAGCTCGAGATACCCCTCATATCAACCATCTACAGGACGCAGCTCTGGCGGAGAGAGTATTCTCTCAGGTAATGGCGGACCCTACCTTGATCCCAGCTCGGCTCGCTCATCCAGAGTAGCGCTTCCCAGTTCCTCGTCTCAGTCATCCTACCTCTCACAGGGTTCCCAGCGGGACTCGCACCGCCTAACAAAGCTTCCGGGGGGTGCACAAGGTACCGATGGCTTTAACTTTGCCAAACCCGACGACGACCGTGTGATCGAGCAAATGTTTGTGACCCTGATGCAAAAGAGAGGGTGGCACAACCTTCCAGAGCAAGCGAAGCGCCAAATGATTGCGTATCCTGCAGCAAAGAAATGGACTCTTATCTACCAGGACCGTCTCACCGAGTGGCAGGGCGAACAGAAGCGCAGGCAGACCGCTAAGATTGGCCAATACAGCAGCGTTGACATCACCCAAAGCGCAGATGAGGAGGGCAGCCCCGAGTGGTACGTCCGCAGGGTTATGGACAACAGCCTTGATACAAAGGGCTTGGGGAGTCTGGAAGTCAACCTGCGTACACAACAGATCGGATGGGTCAAGCGATTTATCGAATGCCAAGGCCAAGTTGCGCTGACGAACGTCCTTCTCAAAATCAACCGCAAGACGGCCATCGGTCCGGCGCCTGACACGGGCAGAGGAGACAAGAACTTGGATCGAGAGTACGACATTGTAAAGTGTTTGAAGGCGTTGATGAACAACAAGTTTGGAGCCGACGATGCACTGGCACACCAACAAGTCATTGTGGCACTGGGGACCTCGTTGATTTCACCTCGACTCACGACCCGAAAGCTGGTGAGCGAAGTCTTGACATTCCTGTGCCATTGGGCAGATGGCAAGGGCCATGTCAAAGTCATCGAGGCCATGGATGTCGTCAAGAACCAGCAAGGAGAGAACGGGCGATTCGACGCATGGATGCGCTTGGTCGAGGTGACGGTCGATGGCCGAGGCAAGATGGGCAGTCTTGTTGGCGCGAGCGAGGAGGTGCGCAGCGGTGGCATTGGCATGGAGAACCTGCTGATGGAGTACGCCGTGGCGACGCTCATCCTCCTGAATATGTTGATCGATGCCCCTGAAAAGGATCTCCAGCTGCGGGTTCATATCCGCGCACAATTCACAGCATGCGGCATCAAGCGGATACTCACAAAGATGGAGGCGTTCCAGTACGATCTGATCGACAAGCAGATTGAGCGGTTCCGCACCAACGAGGCCATCGACTATGAGGATATGCTTGATCGGGAGAACAGCAGCATGAAGGATAGCATTGAAGGCGAAGTCAAGGACCTCAACGACCCAGTGCAAATCGTAGATGCCATCCAACAACGGCTGAAGGGTAGCAAGACGCAGGACTACTTCATCTCTGCTCTTCAGCATTTGCTCTTGATCCGAGACAATGACGGTGAAGAGAGGCTGCGCATGTTCCAGCTGGTGGATTCGATGCTCAGCTATGTGGCCATGGACCGGCGGCTCCCGGACATGGACCTCAAGCAAAGCCTCAACTTTACGGTTCAGAGTCTCCTGGACAAGCTCCATACCGACTCGGAGGCTCGTCAGGCGCTTGACGAGGCCCTCGAGGCCCGGCAGATTGCCGATGCGGCCATGGCGGAGAGAGACGAGATGAGGGAGAGAATGGCACTCGGCGCTGACGGGTTGGTTGCGAAGCTCCAGAAGCAAATTGATGAGCAGGGACGGTTCATCGAGGCGCAGCGGAGGCGCGTGGAGGGTCTCAAGTCTGAGTTAGAAAACCTCCAGACGATCCGGGCTAAAGAGGCTCAGAGAAACGAGCTCGAGACACGAGAACTATATCTCATGCTTCGCGATGCACAAGATGTCGCCGCGTCTAACGCTGCTAAAGGTGCCGCTAAACCAGGCGAAGACCCTGTGCGCATGCAAGGCATTCTCGACCGAGAGCGGCTCATGGAGCGGCTCCAGATGCAAATCGAGCGCCAGAAGACGCAGTACAAGCTCGAAGGCAGGGTTTGGGGCGACGCTGCTGGGCCCTCAGACAGGCTGCGGGCTCTGCGGGAAGAGATGGAAGGATATGGTGATGGCGGTCTTGAGCCTGGCACGCCTCGGGATCTCACCAACAGCATGTTGGGCAGCGTCAAGCGATCAACCAAGATACCGAGGAAACCAGTCAACTCGCGCGGCGAGCCCGTCGAGGGCGCTGTCGAAGAGGACGAAGAGGAAGCCGTGGATGATGAAGGCGTCGTCTACGAGAAGCCACGTGTGGTTGAGATTCGGCGCCCTGTCATGGATCCCAAACAGGCCAATGGCATGTTCAGCGAGATGACGAACAAGGTCCGAAGATACGACGCCAGCGACTCTGAGGAGGGCGATGGTGTCACTACTGGCCCATCCCATCCCAGCTTGGACTCGCAAGCGCCCATCACGCCCAGTGACAATGAGCCGCCCAAGATCCAGATTACGGACAGCAGCTCAAGCGGGCCGCCGCCGCCTCCGCCACCGCCTCCACCCCCGATGCCCAGCTTAATCCCCGGTGCTCCTGCTCCAGCGCCGCCGCCGCCTCCACCGCCCCTTCCCGGCACTCTACCCGGAGCTCCTCCACCCCCTCCACCACCCCCACCGCCTCCGATGCCGGGACAGCTACCCGGAGCCCCACCACCTCCACCTCCACCGCCGCCCCCCCCTCCGCCAATGTCCGGCGCACTCCCGGGAGCGCCTCCCCCGCCACCACCACCCCCTCCACCACCCATGCCAGGTGGCAAGGGTATGCCGCCCCCTCCGCCCCCGCCTATGCCAGGTGCTATGTCGGGGCATTTCCTTTCTCAACAGCCAACATTTACGGCAACACCCGGTGTTGGATTGCCTGTTGTCCGGCCTAAACAGAAGCTCAAGGCTCTCCACTGGGACAAGGTCGACTCGCCCCTCACGACGCATTGGGCGGCACACACGCCGTCGGCGGAGGAGAGGGAAGAAAAGTATCTCGAACTTAGCCGCAAGGGTATTCTCGATGAAGTCGAGAAGCTCTTCATGGCCAAGGAGGCCAAGAAGATTGGCGGAGGCACAGCGAAGAAGGATGACAAGAAGCAGATCATCTCAAACGATCTGCGCAAACAATTCGGTAGGTCTCGATTCTTGTGGCTGAGTGTGATTTGGTCTAACGTTTACAGAAATCGCACTATCCAAATTTTCGCAGTATTCTGTGGAAAAGGTTGTACAAATGATTATCCACTGCGACACGGAAGTTTTGGACAATAATGTCGTTATGGACTTTTTGCAAAAGGACGACTTGTGTAACATTCCGGACAACACGGCGAAACTCATGGCGCCGTACAGCAAGGACTGGACCGGACCCGAGGCCAACAGGGAGAATCGGGAACAGGATCCGAACGAGTTGACAAGACAGGATCAGATTTACCTTCAGACGGCCTTTGAGTTGCATCACTACTGGAAGAGCAGGATGCGAGCGCTGGCGTTGACTCGCAGTTTTGAGGCCGACTACGACGAGATCACGGAGAAGATGCGGCAGGTGGTTAACGTCTCCGAGTCACTGCGCGATTCGGTCTCGCTGATGAACGTTCTGGGGCTGATTTTGGACATTGGCAACTACATGAATGACGCCAACAAGCAAGCGCGTGGATTCAAGCTCTCTTCCCTTTCTCGGCTGGGAATGGTCAAGGACGACAAGAACGAGTCGACCCTTGCGGACCTGGTGGAGCGCATCGTCCGTCAACAATACCCCGAATGGGAGGGTTTCTCAGACGACATCAACGGGGTGATTGCGGCGCAAAAGATCAACATTGAGCAGCTGCAAGCGGATGCCAAGAAGTATATCGAAAACATCAAGAACGTGCAGTCGTCGTTGGACTCTGGCAACCTTTCGGACCCAAAGAAGTTCCATCCGCAGGACCGCGTGTCGCAGATTGTGCAGCGGTGTATGAAGGATGCGCGACGCAAGGCCGAACAGATGCAATTGTATCTGGAAGAGATGATACGGACATACAACGACATTATGGCGTTCTATGGCGAAGACCCCGCCGACGACAATGCGCGTCGGGACTTTTTCGCCAAGCTGGCACTGTTCATCACAGAGTGGAAAAAGTCGCGCGAGAAGAACGTGTTGTATGAGGAGACGCGTCGGCGCAACGAGGCGTCGATGAAGCGCAAGAATGCGCAGCTCAAATCGGCGGTAGCACTGGGCGAAGCGCAACCAGCTAGTCCCACTAGTACCGGGGCAATGGACAGCCTGCTTGAGAAGCTCAGAGCGGCAGCGCCGCAGACGCGAGACCAGAGAGATCGCAGGAGGCGGGCCAGGCTCAAGGACCGACACCAGGTGCGGATTGCTTCGGGGCAGAAGATTCCTGATCTGAATGAGATTCCCGAGATTGAAGCGGGCTTGCAGAGCGCAAAGAGTGTGGGATCAAGCAAGACTGACGAGGACGGCAACCTACTGAGTCCAGACACGCTAAGCCCGACCAAGGAGGCGGACGGGGAGGAGGACGATGTGGCACAACGAGCAGCGGCACTCCTCCAGGGCATGCGGGGCGACGGTGCAGATGATGGGGGCGACGCCGAGAGGAGGGAGAGCATGAGGCGGTCTCGGCGGGAGACTGCGGACGAGGAGCGGCGGATGCGCCGACGGCGACGGGAGAAGGCGCAGTCGGGGACAAGCAACGGGTCTGGAATCAGGGAGGAGGATATACCCGAAGTGCCAACGCCAAATGCTGAGCAGTTTGCGCAAGTCGGGTAAAACGACGGGGTAGAGTGGCGCAGGCGGGTGCAAGCGGGCCTGCCATACCTGTAGCTCCACCGAAATCTCCCGCGCGCGCCCGAACGCGCCCGGGCGCAACACAATTTGATCTTTTGGCCCCCAACGCCAATATCGTCACTGCGTACGTGAAGCCATCGCCGACCGCCCAATTTCGAAATTTCGCTGTAGCCATGGTGTTTCCTACTTAATCTGGCAAAGTCGACGTTCCTATTTGGATTGAGGATTTGCCGCTGCCCCCTGAAAGTGGCGCATCTGGCCAGGAAACCGCTGCTGACCAAGCCGCCAATACAGATGATTTGCTTTTTACGGCGTTTGACGAGGTCAAGATCATGAAGTTTGAGACCTTTGAAGAAGCTTTTTTTTGCCGTTAGAGAGGTCGGCAAACGTTTTGGTTTTTGTATTGTTAAACGTCGCCCCAGCGATTATGTTAAAGGCGTGCCTAGAAGATATGATCTTGAGTGTAATGAAGGTGAGGGTCGCAGTTACCACAAGAAGAGGACCTCTAAATTGACCTCTGCCATTGAGAAAGGCTGTAGATGGAAGGCAAAGATTGTGAACTGTGTTATTTATGGCGCCTGGTGTTTTGAGCTGTAAGAACACCGGCACGATTACCCACTTTGAACCCCGGATCTCGCCACCCTCCAGGCCTCCTTTTGTTGCGCTGAATTATCCCCTGAAATCGTTTAGGGCCTGGTACGGGCAAAGTCGGTACACCTTCGGCGATAGGGTGGAGGCCACTGCTGCGCTGCCGCTTGTGGTGCTCCTTCAACTGGTCCTTCAGAGCGTACGACTGTTCTCTGGCGTGGTCCTGGGCGTTCCTGAGTCCTCTTCGGCCCTCCTTGTGTTCTCCGTGAGAGTTGACCAAACTCGTCGACTTGACAGGAAACTGGTGATATTCAAGCGTGCCGTCTTCTGATTCAGCCGTATAGTGTGCAAAGAAATTGATATTCTTGCCGTCCGTAGTAAATGTCGTAATTGAGGCGTGGCCAGGGGGGTCTGACTTCCCCATGTGGGAAAGAGCTTGGTTCCTCGCGTGGGACTAGGGCTGCTCCGTCATATCGGCTCTGCAGCTCTGCTTCTCTCATGTCTCCCGCGGGGCCCCCCCACTCTCCCGCTATATGCGGTAGCGTCACGGAACCTGGGTCGTCTTTATAAAGAACAGCTCCGGCAATATACTCGTCGAGTGGGAACGGGAGGTACTCCTCCATCTCGAGTCCCTCCACGAAGTTGGGCTGTGGAGCAGATAGGCCATTGTTGAAGCCAACGTCTTTTGGATAGCCCGTGAATGCCTGGTTGAATTCTCGTATAACCCTCGTCGTCGTACTCCTTCAGCAGCCTCCCGCTGGTTTCGATGACCATGGTTGTTTCGTTCCTGGCTTACCCAGCCCTCTTGGTGTACTGTTTGTACGCAGACTCGGGTGGCGAGGCTGTCTCGCGGGACCTGGCGTGTCGTTCGTGGAGGTCTTCGAGGTTTGTGGGTGGTTTGGAGTGTCGTGGTTCGAGAATACCATTCTTTCGGGCCTGGATAGCGAAACCAGTCGATGTCGTCGAGATGGTTTTCGTCGATCCCGAATCGTCCGAGGGGTCTGAGGTCTTCTTGCTGTGTTTCCTCATTTTGTCGAAGAGGGTCAGGTTCTTCCGTGTCAATCGCGCTCGTTTTGGCTGGGGTTCACAATCGTCGTCCTCGACCCGTTGTTTTCGTGACGATGGATTTGCTAGAACTTGCTCTTCTTGGGTTGGCAGAAGTTCAGCTTGCGAGAGCTCTGGGGAGGTTTGTTTCTTGTCCATAGTGCAGAGAGGAAGAGGAAAAGGCTGGGTATTGAAGTGGTCGACTGCTACGTAAATGGGTCTTTGTCACGACCCAGGCCATGACGTCAAGGAGGGAGCACGGGTCAACTACGAAACACCAATCATTGGGCCCAGGGTGCAATGACCCACCAAAGCCCTGCAGGAGCCAATTAGGAAGGACCCGAAGGGATTGATCCCCAGATGGTCACAAAGGTAAGTTTTCCATACCCAACAGATAGCACCGCCAGCGTTACCTCGGCTGCCCCAGTTGGCTCGATATCAATGGGCCTCAACACCACAGATGGCGTTCACACAACAGGATTCACAAGTGGGAATACCTTCAAGCTACAACCCCACCATGGCGAGCACTCAATGGGCACCGGGTCCAACCCAGCAGGCTTGTGAAGTCCCTCGCATCACCATAAATGGTCTGGGCGGACCCTCAGCGAACCCATTCCAGCAGGTGCCTCACCCCGTCGTTTTACCCGACTTGAGTTTGCGGAGGAAGTCAAGGAAGGGTGACTATCAAGCTACGCTTAGCAGACGAGGTAAAGCACGTAACGTCTACACTGCATTTGAGGACCACCAAGAGTGTGTCTTGCCATGTGTAAACATGTGCAGGTATGCAGTGTGTAGAGTGCATGTTGGATCCGGACGGGCGGCGACTGGGCAACGGTGGTTTTGCCACCAGTCGGGACGGCTGCCGTTGCAGTTGCACCTCAGGGGCCGTGACATCTCCAACTTTTGCAATTAGCCGCGAAATCACACTGCAGCAACCATTGGGGTTTTCCAAGCAGCCAGCCAGCCCCTCACGCCAGTGTGAAGCCACCCTTTTCTTCCAGCCCGCCGCGGGGGTTCCACCTCGTCGGCGCCAGGATGAATGACCGGGAGAGAAGATGATGAGACACGATGCTCCCTCCCAACTCCTCTCTCCTCCTTCCCTTTTCTCTCTTTCCAATCCATCGGCTCCCTAAACAACAGCATCAACAGCAGCAATGACGAA